>JASDDO010000019.1:453399484-454754606 GCA_030015575.1 Agapanthus africanus | reverse complement strand
GACAGTGTAGTCGCCAAGTACATCCTTCAAATGTCCCTAGTCGTAGGAGTACCGAGACAGGGCATCGATACTCCAGAGTAGACTAGCGTATGCGCTTCTTGACCCATATGATGGGCGATGGATGATCCCATATCCATTGGTGTTTGACATCAGAGAAAGTATACGGGTGCTCAGTAGAGACTGGGTACACTGGACGGACTCGCCGAGAACTCCCAGATGGTATTATGCCTCACGTCAGATGGCAGTTCTCTGGTGACACTGGTACAGATTAGTCTGTAGACCCGAGATCGTCATAGAGTCTTGTGTGATTTCCACCGTGCTTTAATTTCCATCATACCACGTCCAAGAGGGCGTGCAAAAAGGTGGCTTTTGGGTACAGTCCTGAATCACATGGAGGCAATGAGCGATATGAGGGGATTCGTCTCTCCCGGCATAGGGAGTAGATGTTGCGCTGTGTTCGATTGGTTATAACTGGAAATCCCTGGCCAGGGTTGCTGAGATTTACTGGTAAGTGTTATCAGTAGTTTCTCGAACTGTTATAGACCTCATATCGACACGACTTATCTAGCTACTGGGGTCTGACGTTTACCACCCCTAGGCGAGATATGCGACATATTAGACGAAAAGACCGGACTGTACGGGAGTGTTACTGATTGTATTCACGGGAGAAAGTACATGCTTGCTTGTTGATCTTCTGATCGCTCAATACCTGGGTGGCTGTTACGTTTAGCTGATCGCTTGCAGCTTGTGGATGTTTGATATGATCATCACCTATTGCCGGCGTATTGACGATTCTTTAGAGTCCTACACAGAGGTTTCCTGGCTCAGGCAAAACGGAGTAGGAGCACATATATGATATGTGCGGGACCGAGAACAATACGTGTATGTGATACCGTATTAGATTCTCACGATATGAGATATCGGCCGGGTATATGTGATATAGCCGGGTCATCGGATCAAGTGTTGATTCGATGAACTGATACAGATTATATTAGTCGGTTATTCGTGAAATAGCCGGATTATCGGATCAAGTGTTGATTCGATAATTTAATGTATAATTATATATTTTATATATTAAATTACATTAACTAATATAAGCTCACTAAAAGATTCTTTTTCTCACTCGGGTAATACATTGATATATATGCCATATATGTTAATTGTATTATTTTATTTTGTTACAAAATATATTATATATGTGATATATAATATTGTAATAAGTTAAGGTTACAAATGCAACATGTTTTGTGGAGTTTAAACATGGTTAGGGTTTGGATTAGGGTTAAACCTTCTTGAAGCTTCTAGAAACTTTGCTTTTGTTTCTAACTAAAGATATTTTCTAAAGATATTTTGGTTGATATTTGTTAACCCAACCCAATTCTTCACCATGGTTAAGTCTCTACATGGATTAAGTTATCATACTTAACCCATGGTTGCATTTCTAACCTCACAAGATTTCATTATTCATCACAAAAGGATTGATCATCTTCTTTCTTCTTCTTCTTTGCATGAAAAGGTTTCTAGCTTTTTGTGAAGTGATGAAAATGAGTGAGAAATAGAAAATAAATGAGAGCTAAATTCCTATTTCATCATCCTCATCTATTCTAGCCACTTAGATTAGGGTGTTTGTTTTGCTAATACTTGATTAGCAAAGGAAGATCTTGGGTTTGAGTTTTTTCAAGTTATATCATCTTTGTTATCGAAGATCGGAAGCAAGCTTGCATCTTTCTTTTGTGGAGTCTCTCTAGAGTCCGGATACTCGATGATCGCAGTGAAGGGATCTCAACACGGAGCTTTAGAAGTGAAGGACCGGACTACAAAAGTTGTAATCCCAAAATCTTAGAAGTAAAGTTGTTTACTTGTTTTGTTTCGCCTAATCTCTAGTCTAAGATCTTGGTTAGCGTTGTTCGGCACGTCTAAAATTTAAATCGGGCATGGTTGATGCCTTATAGACCCTTGTGAGAGTGCCCAGTAACCCTACATCCCTACATGCAACGCCAGGGATCAAAACCCTCTCCAAGAGACAACCACGCAGCTTCACTGCCCGGTTATTCTTAACATGCCTCCTACGGCCCTCCAACGCTAAGGATCAAAGTCCTCCTTAGAGGCAACCGAGCAGCTACCCTACTCGGCTATCTCTGGCCGGTTGCTTCCCTACTCGCAACGCCAGGGATCAAAACCCTCGCCAAGAGGCAACCGCGCAGCTTTACTGCCCGGTTATCCTTAGCGGACCTCCTACAGCCCCTCCAACGCTAAGGATCAAAGTTTTCTCAGAGGCAGTCGAGCCCGACCCTCAATCGGCTATCCCCGGCTGGTAGTTCCTACCACAACCGACAGGGATCAAAAAGTCCTCCCAGAAGCAGTCGAGCCCGACCCTCACTCGGCTATCCTTTAGGACAAAAGCCTTCGCCAAGAGGCATCGGGCAGTAACCCTGCTCGGCCAAAGGTCCTTGGTAGGCTTCTTACAGCCCTTCCCATGCTAAGGACCAAAGTCCTCCTTTAAAGCAGTCGAGCCCAACCCTTGCTCGGCTATCCCTGGCTGGTAGCTTCCTACCACAACTGACAGGGATTAAAGTCCTCGCCAAGAGGCACTGGGAAGTAACCCTGCTCGGTCCCCGTCCTGAAGGATCAAAGCCCTCGTAAGAGGCAACCGAGCTCGACCCTTGCTCGGTCATCTCCGTCTGGTAGCTCCCTACCCATGAAGCCAGGGATTAAAGCCCTTGCAAAAGGCATCTGAGCGGCTACCCCGCTCGATCATCCCAGGCTGGTAGTTGCCTACCCACGACGCCAGAGATCAAAGCCCTCGCCCAGAGACAACCGCACAGCTTCACTGCCCGGTTATCCTTATTAGGCTTCTTACAGCCCCTCCCGCGCTAAGGATCGAAGCCCTCCTTAGAGGCAGCCGAGCGGCTACCCTGCTCGGTCATCTTCAGCTGGTAGCACCCTACCCATGACGCCAGGGATTATAGCCCTCGCAAGAGACATCTGAGCGGCTACCCCGCTCGGTCATCCCCGGCTGGTAGTTGCCTACCCACGACGCCAGAGATCAAAGTCCTCGCCAAGAGGCAACCGAGCAGCTTCCCTGCTCGGTCATCCCCAGCGGGCATCCTCTTGCCCACCAGACGCTGCTGGTTTGAAGCCCTCATAACGAGGCCATCGAGCTCCCTTCTGCTCGGCAAATCTGCGGTGGGCAGCATGCTGCTCATCAACTGCAGCAGACCCGAAACCCCATTGAGAGACATCAGGTTTGTTCAAGTCTGAGCAATCCCCCCTCGACTCCGGGGCCATGGGGATACCTCCTTCTCAGCAGCACTCGGCACGCTTGACAAGTGATCGAAGTCAACTCGACGTACGATCGCCTAACATGGAAGCCCAACAGTGCAAGCAAGGATATTCTACGAGTACTCTTCACATCCAAAAGATAAAGTGCAAAGCAATGAAACAGCAAGAGTTTTACTCGCACAAGCAAAATGTTTTTACAGGGGAATTGGGGGCTCCTCAGCCTTACAAAGTTTCGGACGCTTACAAAAGAGGGACGAGGAAATATCAAAAAGACCTAAGTCACAAACCCCCTCTTGCGCCTCGCTTCCCTCATTATTGTCATCACAGTCTGCCGGAGGCTTCACCACCGGAGGCTTTGCCACCGGGGGTACGCCTTGCTTCCCTCATCGCTGTCTGCCGGAGGCTTTTCCACCGGGAGTAGGACCCGAGCACGGAGCTCGCCATCGGCGAACTCAGGGAGCTGCTCCTTCACAGCATCTAAAACCTTATTCCACGCGACGGCGGAATGCTCGCCAAGCTCGGCGTGAAACTGCTCTGACGCCTTGTAATCGACCATAGCCTTCCTAGTTCGAATCTCGGCAATCCCGGCCGCCCAAAGCGCAGCCTCGGCATCCCCCCTGCTGGCGTTTTTCTCCTTCTCCATGGCCACGAAACGATCTGCCAGATCCGCTAGCTTCGCCTTAGTAACTCGGTGGGATGTACTCAGGTGACGATAGGCACCCTGGTTCGCTGAGATGGCAAGCTCCGCAGCCTCCGCTCGGGCTGCCAGGACATCAGCCCTCGCCCTCTCCAGACGCAGGACGCGTCGCAGGACCGCGACCTCTGAAGGAAACGCTTCCACCGGCCTCGGTGCGTGGAACGCCCTCTCGGCCTCCATACGAGTAACGAGGGCGCAGTGTTGAAGGACCTGACGAGAAACGGATGAGAAACTTGGAGACGTTCGAGCCAAAGAAAGGAAGGTAAAAAAACAACGCGTGGAGGAGTTCATACATGGACCGCCCCTTGGGCTATAGCCTCCATTTGAACCCTCAGGGTGCCATGCGGAAGCCTCCCCCCGGCCGACTCTTCCATCCCGGCGAGCAGGCCGACTGCGACGGAAAGCCCAGATGGAGCCATGAAGACGGCATCCCCCTCCTGCATGGGAATCCCCTCAGGGACCCTCGACGGCGGCACACGAGAGATTGTTCTTTTCCTCTTAAAGGGGACCCCGTGCTCACCCTCCCCTGCGTCTCTCGTCGGGGGCTCGGATGACCATGGACGTCTCTGGCCGCCGCCGGAACGATCACCAGGAGCCATCAACGAAGCGGACGGCCCTGCCGCCGGCGGAACATTCGGCGTAGGGCACGAGCCAGCTGGGGTGTAACGTTTCTGAAATCGTTATGCGAATTTTTCTGTTTTAGGGTAAAATAGTCGGTATTTTCAGTTTTAACCCGATTGTGATCAAACTTCTGTATAGACTTATTTGCAACTAGTTTTACTAGAATGAAGCTTGTTTGCAGGTTTTGTGGGTCACTTGGAAGTTTTGGTTCACTTTGAAAATTTTCCCCAATTAAAGTATTATTTTAAGCTGTTAATTATACACTTAATTAGTGGTAATTACAATTTTGGGTTGGGTTAATTACTTTTAATGTGAATCTATGCTAATCTAATCACTAGATTAAGCTTAATCTATCCATAGAAAAATATCTAAATATTTGGATTAAAAGGAAATTATTTTAAAAAGAAAGAAAATGTGGCAAAAGGACTTTAATGCATTTATTAGCATTTATTGCTATTTGTAGCTAGATTTTTCCTTCATTTCACAAAACCCCCTCCATCTTTGCTCCTTGGCCGAGCTCCCCATGGATCTGCCCTCTCTCTCTTCTTGCTTCAATTTCTTCATTCCAAGCTCATTAAATCATCAAAAATCTTTAATTTATCCTACAAAACTCATAGGCCAATCATAACCCATCCTTCTTCTTCACAAAACAAGTTTAGATTTTCATGAAAGAGATCATTTTGGATGCAAAATTTTGGAGTTTGTTACTAAAAATTTTGATCTTGTAAAGGTATAAAATCCTAACCCTAATCCTTAATTGTTGTTTAAATCCTTAAAGTTTGTTTATTCAGATGTTTAATATAGCTTCAAGTTCATGTTTTGTTGATTCATGATAAGGATTATGAATTTCAAGTTAAGGTTTTGATGTGGTTAAGTGGTTAATTTTGAAGTGTAGATTTGGATAACCTAATCATATTGTGAGTATGATATTTGTTAATTTCCTAATTTGTCCAATTGAGTTTTTATGCAAACTAGGTTTTTCTAAAATATAATTGGGTGAGATTAAAATTATGAAAATGGTTTGGATCACTAAGTTAAGCTACTTTGTGTTGTTGGAAATTGCTAGAATTGTTAAATTTCTAGACTTGTGCTAAATTGCGGTAAAAGTTGCTTACTAGTTTTCCGGTAAAAATTAGACGTGGGTTTTAATGGACGTGGTGATGATGTATATATTATTATTTACGATAATTATATGTGTTGTGAATGAGTTTTGGTACGATTGGGTTTTTGGCGTGGCAGTTTTCATGTATAGCGACCCTAGTGAGGGTTTGGGCTATATTTTTCGGTATTTGGATTTCTTGGTTTTGCGACTGGATATTGTATTTGGTCGTTAGATGTTTTTACGTCAACGATGAGAGTTGTTTGGTTGTTTTGCATGCGCAGGCTATAGGATCTAACCTATGAGCGCACCGCGTGCCGTTTTTGGATTTCGGAATTTGATGTTAACAGCTTTGCGAATTCCTATTGATTGTAGGTACCTTCGTGTGGATTCCGAGACGACGAAGTGCATCGATTACGGCTAAGTGAGGAGTTTAGCATGTGAGTAGATTTATATCTACGGGGGAAGTCGGGTGGATGGCGTATAGCACCCCCGCAACCATTGATATGGAATATCGTCTGTTTATATTATCCTGATAAATGATATGCGACGGACATGATTGTATGATGTACAAACGATAATATGATAGAAGTTGATGCTAATGGACATATTGACATATGAGAATATGGTATTATAAGTGAATCATGATGGCTACAAATTGAAAGGGAACAAGTGTGATGTTTATATAATTTGATTGCGAGATACTAATGTGATGAACGAGTATACGATGTGATATGATGACTTAGTGTGATATGTTATTTTATGGATTCGACTCGATATGGGATTGTTGATACCTTTGTAGGTCCCCTGATACGAGATAGATATGGATGTGACCTGAGAGATAGGTATATTTATATGGATAATGTGTTGCATTTTGAGTGATATGCCGTACGAGACTTAGATCCGTACCCCGATATTGTATAGGTTGATAGAATCCCTATTTGTTTATTGCCGCCGTACGTGGATTACCGTACGTGATGAGTTTTACCTGTTGATTTATCCATACCCTTGTTTAGAGGATGCCGTACGATGGATTATACCGTACGTGATGTTGTGAGTCTGGAGGCCGATTGATAGATTCACCGACTCGGATATATTGTAGACACGTATACCTTATAGCATTTAGTTGACGATGTACTTTATGCTAAGTTCATGTTATTCCCATTGCATTACATATATCTGTGCTAGTACACCTACACCATTATCGATGATGCGTATGTTGCACATACACAGATTGCCGGTTCACACACTTCATCATCGATAATTGCTATGTCACTACACAGTAGAATTTCTACATCATGCTATGATATATTTTCTATGTTCATATCACTGTTCCACGTTGCATGAGATATACGGACATACCTACATCCTGTTATATATTGCATACCTTGCTACAGCTACATGCACATCATGCATACATACTGACATGTACACCCACATTTCTTGCTATAACTGCATATACCCCTAAGTGGTATTGTTTTGACATGTGATATTGAGACGTTGCTTATTGTGCTATTGTGCTTATGAGGTGCATCACACATACCTGCTTACATGTAGATACACTTATCTTGCTATAGTTACATGTACACCTCATATGATACCGCACTTGATTTCGGAGGATTTGGGAACCGCATGATATATTTTAAAAGCTGGATTTCTTTAAAAGAGAGGTTTTCCCTTAATATGCTCATAATTATTGTTTTATGTTGCATATATCAGTTTTCATGGATTTACGCATTGTGATATGGATTCCATGTGATTTATGAATTTGAGAACCGTGGGGGTATTTCAAGAAAACTATGTATTGTTTGAAAACCCAGTTTCTCTTGATATAATATTTCAGTGCGTCCACCATGAGATTTCTCGGTTCAGAGATTTGTGATATATACCCGATGCGAGGAATGTAGTGGGCCGTGTGCGGGTACATGGTGGAGCCCGGTACGGTTCCCCTCGGCAAGAAGTTCGCAGATGATAGGCGATGAGCCTGGAAGGCTGGGCAAGTACCTACCGGTGATAGTATTTGGACTCGGCGGTTATCGTGGGGATACCGACCGGAGTGATGTACGGACATGACATCAGGGCCAGTCGTGGTGACGACGCCTGAGTTATGAGGATTTACGTGTCGATACTGGACCCGGGTTTCATGATGTTTCGAGTGTCGGGGTTAGACACTCAGCTTTCCATGATTTTGTTGTGTCGCGAGGGACACACGTTGTTTTATATCCTCATATTTACCTGCATATGTTTTTATGATATTTACATGCAAGAGTTGTTGTGTCAGTGGTTGATACGTGGACGAGATCCACTGCATACATACATTGATTTTACATGTTGGACAAGAGCCACTTGCCTACATGCATTGATTATATTGTTGGATGTTATCCACTTGCTGTTAGGAATTTATTATGTGTTGGCACATATGCAGATACGGTCATCCTAGATATCATAGTATTACCTTTATGATATAGTTGACGTAGGAATCGTTGTTTATTTCGATTTCTATTTGGTGATGTTTTTCTATTCACGAGTTGGCAATTCACCCCCGTTGTGCCACAGTTCTTGTATGTTGACCGCATGGATCAGTTGCGGCATCGCTGGCACACAGCTGTTTTTAGGTGACTTACTTGTGGTAGGTGGTACATGTTGGATCGTGCCTCTCTTGTATTCATTATTCATATTGTATCTAGTCACTCTATCAATTCAGAAACTAGTTATTGTATGTGTTGCAGACTTAGAAAACTTGTAGTTGCGAGACATGAGTGATGAGTTTTATGTTCGCTTTTGGGGTTGTTGTCTTGTTTTACTTTATTTCTTTGTGTGGATCTTCGCTGTTGGGCGTCGTATACTTGTTTTTATACTTGTGGTGGTTGTTTCTGCCATTAGGCGTGATTTGCTCCCGTTTGGGGATGCTTTATTATTTTCTGTGTTGTACCCGTTTTCGGGGTTAGTTTTTACAAGGGAGGTGCTGCCCAAATTTTCAAAAGACAAAACATAATTTACTATACTTTTATGTCAAAACTTCACCTCTTTATTTCTAAAAAAGGTTTAGATTTCTGGGTTTCAGCTTATTTGAATTACGTTACGCCTGTAGACGTCGCATGATTTAAGTGCTGGTCGCGAACTAATATTTTGGGTCGTGACACGGGGGCACGGCCGCACCGCTGGCCAACCTCCGGAACGAGAAACCTAAAGAGTGGGAACGAACCATGTTTCCAACCCAAAAGAGGAAGAGCACCGAGCAGCCAAGATTTAGAAGGAAGAAAAATATGAAGAAATAGGGGTCCTGGAGTGTGCCCCACCCCTATTTATCACCGCAATCGCCCTCATCCAATGGCGCCCTTCATCTCCCGCCAAAGCGCCTCCTCGCGTCTAACGGCTCCGATCGCTCTACTTGTCATTCCCACACTTGGCCGCATCCCATCAGACGCCGCAGGTCTGCACACGTCGCGTCGGCCATCCGACGCTTGACACGCGGACCGTCGCTTCAGCGACAGGATGCACGAACCGGCGCACCTTCCTTAAATGCGGAGATCTCGCCCTGATTCGCTGGCAGAAAAGACAGCCGACAGCCCGGGGACGCATCCCGACGAAATCTTAGAAGGGAGCTCACCCCGGGTGGCTCGGCAGTCTACTCTTGACCAAACCCGCCAGCTGGTCTGGACAAGAGTGGGGGGCTAATAATGATGTTCTATATTGGCGATCTCCCAGATCAAGACACGCGGCAGATGACGTGTCCCAGAACTCAGAAAAAAGAGTCTACAGAGGCCGACCGGGCCACCTCTGTACCCGACCTGCAAGCACAAGTTTGCTCACCTCAGACCCCCCTGCAAATTGGCCTCCTCGGCCTCTCAGCTCGCCCCCGAGCTACCACAGGACTAAGATATCTCGGCTCCCCCGCTCGTTCCCGAGCTCTCCCGCCGAGCCCATCTTCCTCGGTCCCTCCGACCGACCAACTCCGCCACTCACAGGCGTAACCGCCGCTCCGCAAATCTCTCCATACGCGAATTCTCCACCGGCAACATCCCACGTTCCACGCCATCACGATCCCCATTAACGGGCGATCCGCTTATTACGCGGGCGTGACGTCGAGAGCGTAACTGCCGGCGAGATTCTCGCGCCTGCAACTGCGTGCTGCAGCCACTATATAAATCCCCATCACAGAGGGGTCAAGTAAGCTCTTTTCACCCCGCTTGGCCGTTACTCTGCTCGGATCTTGTGCTAACTTGATCGTCGGAGGGTTCTCACTGGTACCAAACCACCCCGAGACTTCCTTACAGGTACTCGGCGCAAACTCCTCAAAACCACCAATCTCCTCAAAACCCATTGAGGCCCACACGCAATAGGAGATCACCTCCAAGATCCACCGGAAGATCGACGGAAGACAACATCTGACGGAGACCCGAAAAGGACCTCCATCAATAAGAATTTTCATTTTCATTGTTTCAATGAACGAATTAAATCAAGGCGGGTTGATAGTTTCCAAATTAGGCTTGTCACGATAATTTTTTCATTCATGTTTCTGAGATATATATTCTTTATAAATAACTTATGAATTATTTTAAAAGCTATATAACCCTTTTGTAAATTAGTTTTTATTCCGATTTTTAAACTTCAATTCAGATCCCATATTGATAAAAAAAATTATAAAATTTAAAGCGTACATATAACTAGCATGTGTGTATATATAAAAAATCTATAAAGGGGAATATTCACAAAAATATCCCCTCTTCTATTTTGTCATTATACCAACCCCATAATCATGCATTGCGATAATTTAGATAGGCCCTCAATTTTCCTTAACATTTACATCTAACCCCTAACTCATCTCATGTTAATGGATTAGAATGTTTTTGGCAGCTTCTCGATATTTTGAAAAATTAATTATTAACCCTTCTCCTAATTTCTTATTTGTTTAACGTCCTACGAAATACCAAGTTAAATCTCTTTTTGGACTCAAGATATGAAAACTACCAAATTTGGAACATTGTGTATGATGGAATATGCTGGGGAATATTCGCGCTCCCCTTTCTAAGTATGCGCTGAAACAATGATTCATGCTCCTTGGACCTGTTTGGTTGCAAGATTATGATATTTGGATTCCAAAATAGTACGGTTGCAATTTCTGAATTTCGTAATTTATTGTTTGGTTGGTTTTGGATTTCTAGTATTGGATTTGTAGATCCTTGTAATCTTTGTTCGGTTGGTGAAAATAAAGTAGAATTTGGATTTAAGAATTTTAGAGAGAGATAGATAGAGAGAGGATTATTAAATAAATAAAGTACACGGGTCCCATCTAAAAGTACAATGAATAGTGCCAAATCCTTAAAATTTTTGTGGTGGCCCCCCATAAAAAACAAAGGAATCCTAGAAATCCAAATTCATCAACCAAACACAAAATTATGAAATTCTAGAATTTCACAATCCAAATTCATACAAATCTTACAACCAAACAGATGCTTGGGGCTTCATTTCTGCTGGGCGTATGTAGGTTAAACATGGCTGGAAAAATTACAATCAACCCCTATTCTCTTTCTCAGCACGACATAAAAAATCTATGACTTGATCCGTGAGAAAATAGAGGGTTCTCTCCTTAACGAAAGCATGCATTGGCCATTATTTGTAAAAGTTGGTTGATTTTTCACTTGGACTCGACCGTTATGCAAGGTTATAATATTTAATTTGATCTATTTATACTACTTATTAATTTGAAAAATAAATAGATGGTAGCTGTAATCTTCACTATATATTCCATAATTTTCTTAAGAATGAAAATAAATTAATCGCTGATCTTCTATTAGTAAAAAAATTTATCGATCAACTGTAAGTTGATGTCGCATACTCTAAAAGGTTTGTAGAGAGGTGGAATTTTCAAAAAACAATTTTAAAATATGCAACATCGACTGATATCCCAAGAACTACCATAGGCCCTAGATAGCAAAAAAATCATAGTTTCTAATCTACTATAAAAGTGATTACACCTATGAGATCGAGTCCTTCGGGTCTTCAAAGTTCTCTTCTTAAGCTCCTCGTCAGTCCTGGAGCAAGCTTGGTCGTTGATCTCTTCACGTCGAAGACGATCCACTGGAGAGTGTGTGATTGAAGCTTCAACCTCAAAAAGAAGTGACTAAAATACCTAGTTTGCTAATTTGGATAGCCTAGAAGATGTAGAGTGTGTTAATTGGATTAGTTTATCTCAATAACTCTATGTTTCTCAACTCATGAGATGGTTAGGTTTGAGGATGAAAAAGAGCTCAAGAGAGGAGAGAGAATATCTAAGTGAGAATGAATATGAAGAATGGTTAGAGCAAAACTATCAAGCATTTCTTTTACAATAAAATATAGTAACCATGCTTGAATAGTTTTCACAAATGAATAAAGAAAACTAACAGCCATGCTTCTCACCATGCTTAAAAACACCCCACTCCTCCACCTCATTATCTATTTCTAATAAATAAAATAACAAAAAATGATATGTCCTCTTCTAGAAACATTCTAGTATAAATACAGGAATACCAAAACCATATATACATACTCGTATTTGTACTACAAAAAAATACAAATACCAAGAGATAAAATAATCCAATAATATAATACTAGATCATTATTAAATCAATACTTGAATCAATAATGTGGTTTAATCTTAAGCCCGCTAGTATTAACCGTCCAAATATAAATCCGTGTAGCTAGTATACGTATATGATCGGAACTCTGCACGTATAATCATACGGCATTTACATCGTTTCGCCTGAATCAGAGAAACCCTCTATGTGAGACTCTAAAGACTCGACAGTACGCTGACAGTGCGTTTAACCACAAGCACGTCAGTGGCACTAACTGTACGTAACGGCTATCCAGCTACCCGTCGAAAAGAAAGTCGATGAGCAAACTCATCTGAACCCCTACTGAGTATGTCCGTGACAATCTCCATATAGTCTGGTCTGTTTGTCTGAGAGTATCGCATGCCGGGTCTAGGGGGTGGAAAACGTCAGACCCCTAATAACCTGACAAGTCGTGCTGATGTAGCTTAAGACCATCCGAGAATCTACCGATCTAAGTATCAGTAATTCTAACAGCCCTGGCCAGGGACTTATGGTGTTGGCCAACCGAACACAGCGTGATATCGACTCGCTATACCGAGAGAGACGAATCCCTAACAATCGCTCACTGCATCCATGTGGCTCAGGATTGTACCCAACTAAAACCTGTTTGCATGACTCAGTAGAGCCGTGGTAGGGTAGTAATCAAAGAATAGTAGAAACTCACACGAGACAAATGACGATCTTAGGTCGACAAACTATCTGTACTCATGTCACCAGAGAACTGCTATCTGACAATAGGTATAATACCATCTAGCCAGTTCTCGGCAAGTCTGTCAAGTGTACTCACTCCCAGTGAGCACATGTATACAATCTTAGGTGAAACATACCAATGGATGTAGGATCAACCACTGCCTCCCGTCTGGGTCTAAAAATGTATACACTACTCTACTCTGGAATATCGATGTCCAGTCTCGATATTCCCATGACTGGGGACATTTAAGGATATGCTATCGACTATCCAGCTCCCACAAGTATGATTGTCATCACAACGCTGGTAGTCAAGTAAGGTTTCTACGGGCTTTATCAACATGTATAAGTGATATGAAATAACAAGTAAAACATATACACGTGTTAAGATAAAGTCAAACCAAATAGAATACTATCATATCGAGTAAGATTGTCCTGTACATATATACCCCCAGCATCCTATACAATAAAGGACTCTAGGCCATACATATCCAACAATCTCCCACTTGCTCTAAGGACTGTTATTGGCGTATCGAGTACCTAACGTCTGCACTAGGGCCAGTTGTTGGCGTATCGCATACCCAACATCTCGAATAATCTCTTGAACTGTATTTGAGGGATGGTCTTGGTGAATGGATCTGCCGTGTTGTCCTTTGTATCTACTCTCTACCCCTCGATCTCTAAGCGATCTATGACTTCCCTGATCTGGTGATACCGCCTTAAGATATGTCTGGATTTCTGATGGGACCGTGGTTCATTTGCTAAATTCATGGCTCCATTGTTATCATAATACAAAGGTATTAGATCAGCAATGGATGGAACAACCTGAAGTTTAGAAATGAACTTTCTTATCCAGACTGCCTCTTTTGTGGCATCGTTAGCAGCGATGTACTCAGCCTCTATCATCGAGTCTGCTATGGTGTCCTGTTTGAAACTCTTCCAACAGACCGTCCCTCCGTTGAGGGTAAACATATAACACGAGATGGATTTAGAGTCATCCTTATTACTTTGGAACCCATAGTCGGTAAAAGCCTCGATCTGGAGGTCCTCATTACCGTACACCAAGAACATCTCTTTAGTCCTTCTCAGGTACTTAAGAATGTTCTTTACTGCTATCCAATACTTCTCATCAGGGTTGGACTGATACCTGCTTACGACGCTAATTGCGTAAGAAACATTTGTTCTGGTATATAACATTGCATACATTATCGACCCCACCGCCGAAATATAGGGTACAATGCTCATGCGAGTCCTCTCCTCATCAGTCTTAGGAGACATTTATTTGGAGAGGGTGATTCTGTGACAAGAAGATAAATTACCATGCTTAGAATTTTCTATACTAAACCTCTTTAGTATGGTGTCTATGTACCTTGACTGTGAAAGTCCCAACATTCTTTTAGATCTGTCACGATATATCTTAATCCCTAAAATATATGAGACATCACGCAGGTCTTTCATAAAGAACTTCTGTGATAAGAAGAACTTGGTCGATTGTTGCATAGGAATATCATTTACTATCAGGAGAATGTCATCTACGTATAAAACGAGAAATACCATAGTTCTTTTTACAATCTTCCTATAAAAACAAGGTTCATCAACATTTTTGAGAAAGTCAAATTACTTGACAGTTTCATCAAAGCAGATGTTCTAACTCCGCAATATCTGCTTTAATCCATAAATGGATTTAAGCAATTTGCACACCTTCCCGCTGCTCGCACTATCTATGAAATCCTCTAATTGATCCATGTAAACACACTCATCTAAAATTCCATTTAGAAAAGTGGTTTTAACATCTATCTGCCAAATGTCATAGTCATGGAATGCAGCAATGGAAAGTAGGATCCGAATGGATTTAAGTATAGTCACTGGTGAAAAAGTTTCATCATAGTCCAATCCTGGTCTTTGACGAAAACCTTTTGCAACGAGTCCAGCTTTGTAGGTTTGTACCTGTCCGTCTACCCCAATCTTCTTTTTGAAGATCCATCCAACAGGTTTTACCTCGGGAGGAGCAACATCCAAAGTCCATACTTTGTTAGTGTATATGGATTCCATCTCGAATTGTATAGAATCCATTCATTTCACCGAGTCTCTACTCGTGATGGCTTGCTGAAAACTAGTAGGCTCATCATCATCGATGATGCAATCCTCTCGATCCCTGTCTATGAAAAATTCATAGTATCTCTCGGGTGGATGAGACTGCCTACTAGATCTGCGGAGTGGCATTGGTACGTCCGGTTCCATTGAAACTTCAGGTTCTACTAAGTCTTCAGTAATAATTTGTGGTTCTGGAATTTTTTTCAGTTCTATCCCGGTCCCACTAATTTCTTTTTCAAAAAATTGAGTTTCCATAAAGCATGCATGATGAGAAACAAAAACCCTTTGTATCTCAGCGTAATAGAAAAAATACCCCCTATAATTCTTTGGATATCCCACAAACTTACACAATACTGAATGTGCCTCGAGCTTGTCCGGATGATAATTTTTGACAAAAGCTGGACACCCCCATATCTTAAGATACTTAAGACAGGGTTTTTTCCCACTCAACATTTCATATGAAGTAGTAGGCACAGACTTAGTTGGAACTTTATTCAATAGGTATATAGCAGATTCTAGTGCAAAACCTTAGAAGGATGGCAGCAACTCAACATTACTCATCATGAAACACACCATATCCAGCAAGGTGCGATTCCATCTTTCTGATATACCGTTGTGTTGTGGTATGTATGGAGGAGTAAGCTGAGAGAGAATTCCATTCTCTTTTAATATTCCAAGAACTCGGCACTTAAGTATTCTCCACCCCGATCAGATCGAAGTATCTTGATACTTTTGCCGGTTTGTTTTTCCCTTCATTCTTATACTCCTGAAATTTTTCAAAGGTCTCAGATTTATGTTTCATCAAGAATACATGTTCATATCTTAAGAAATCATTGGTAAAAGTGATAAAGTAGGAATAACCACTTCTTACATGTGTAGATATCGTACCACACACATCGCTTTGTATGAGTCCCAGGAGCTCGGTGGCTCTTTCTCCATGTCTAGTGAACGGAGTTTTGGTCATCTTTCCTTAAATGCATGACTGACAAGTTGTATAAGATAGATATTCAAAAAGATCTAAATATCCATTTTTATGTAACTTAGTTAATTGCGTTTCATTGATATGACCAAGTCCATAAATACCGTAAAAAAGCTTGATTTATTTCTGGAGTTTTTCTTTTTAGTGTGTTTTAGATGTTGAAAACTTGATATTGATTGAGTACGTATATTTCGTTATTTAGTGTGCCCGACCCAATCATTTCATACTTCAGGTGAATGTTTATGACATTACTTTCAAGTGCAAAATTATATCCTACATTAGATAACAAAGATATAGATATAATATTACACATTATACTGGGTACATAAAAGCAGTTATGCAACAAAAAAATATGTCCACTCGCCAATTCAAGATGATATTCTCCTACTGCATCAGCATCCACACTAGCTTCGTTGCCAACCCTGAGGGTTATCACCTTTTTGTTAGGATACGATAGCACCCTGGCCATCTACCGTGGCTGGTGTGGAACAAAAACCGGCGTTTAAAAATTTTGGTGCTAACGAAAACCCGCCCAAGATCGAACCATAAACCTCTACTAGCTAACTACAAAGTGCTAAACTATAGTGATAGAAGGGTTATACCAAATGAACCAAGTCCTTTGATCTTCTACCATCTTTCCAAGCTCCTTAAGGTGTCCTGAACTGAACTTGGTCGCCGGTCTTCCTTCGTCGATGATGATCCACCCGAGGGATGTAGCTCTTGGCTCTAACTCCACACCATAAACAAGTGAAGCAATTAGGGACTCAAGATGGCTAGTCAAGAGTGTCTAGGATGTAGCGAATGGATCCAAATGTTCATCTATCTCACATCCTTTCTTGATTCTCAACTCATGAGATTGTAGAGAGGAGATTAAGTTTGAAGGTGGAGGAACTCATGAAAAACCTAGAGAGGAGAGTGAAGCTAATGGTGAGAAAGCCAACTCCAAGAAAAATGAACCATCCATGGAGAGAGAAAATGAGATGGTTAGGTTTTGTAAAACATATTTCTCCAATTTAATATCAAGCCCATGCTTGAATAGTTTGCACAATAATTCATTTGTGTACACTATGCAAGCATGGTTCTCACCATACTCCCCTCTCTCAAATTTCCACCTCATTTCCATTTATAAATAAATGGTCAAACCCAAAATGAGGTGTCCACCTTCTAGAATGTTATCTGTAACAAATTTGGATTACATTCTACTGTATGTACATACCTGTATTCGTACCGAAATACAAATACCTGAAGAGATAGAATAACACAAAGAACATAATACTAGAATATAAATATCGAAATACATATACGTAAATTATTAAATCAATACCTGATTTAATAATCCGGCTCAAACCCGAGCCGGCTAGTATTATCAACCGTCCGATCGAAAGTCCGGGTAACTAGTACACTCATTCGATCGGAACCCTGCACGTATCCAATACGGCTACTACATCATTTCGGCAGAATCAGGGAAACCCTTCGTGTGGGACTCTAAAGACTCGTCAATACGCTGGCAGTGGGTTTAACCACAAGCACATCAGCGGCACTAGCTGTACGTAACGGCTACCCGGGTATTGAGCAAAAGGAAGGCCGACGAGCAAACTCATCTGAACCCATACTGAGCCTGTCAGTGACAATCTCCATACAATCCGATCTGTTCGTCTAAGAGTATCGCATATCGAGTCAAGGGGGTGGATAAAATCAGACCCTTAATAACGCGATATTTCGTGTCGGTATGAAGCCTATCACCCATTGAGAAACTACTGATCCAAATCAGTAATTCTCGTCTACCTTGGCCAAGGATTTCTAGTGATGGCCACCCGTGCACCGCGCGGCATCAACCCCAAATACCGAGAGAGACGAATCCCCGACGATCCATTCACTGCCTCCATGTAGCTCGGGACTATACCCAACTAAAACCTGTTTGCACGCCTCTTTTGAGCCGTGGTAGGGTAGTAATCAAAGCACAGTCGGAACTCACACGAGATAAATGACAATCTCAGGTCGACAGACTAACCTTCACTCATGTCACCTGGGAACTTCTATTTGACAATAGATATAATACCAACTAGTATGTTCCCGGCGAGTTTGTCCAGTGTACTCATAACCCAATGAGCACCTGTATACTATCTTAGGTGATCGACTGATACCAATGGCTTGTGAGAATGGCCACCGCCCCTCGTTGGGGTCTCGATAAGTATACACTAGTCTACTCCGGAGTATCAATGCCCAGTCTCGATACTCTCTCGACTAGGGACATTTAAGGATGTGCTTATAGACCACCCAGCTCCCACGTATATGATCGCCATCATAATGCCTGTAGTCAAGCAAGAATCCTATGGGTTCTATCAATATATAATAGTTATCTGTAATACCACATAATGCATGTATATGATGATAAAGACAAACCAGATAGTATACTATCATCTCGAGTAAGACTGTTTTACCGTATAGGTCCTCCCTCAATCATCACAATCGCGTGCCTGCGATTACAATAATTGAGCACAATAGCCAACACTTTTCTCAAAACTCTACGGTTTCTCAGCGCATACAAAGAATTACAAATGTAAGATCCTGATCCGATATCTAATACCAGGAAGTAGAGTTAATAGAGAAATAGTTTTCAATCACGAACACACCTGAAGCCGAAACCACAACTTTCTTCGTGTCCTGATTCTTGGCTTTCAAATCCCAGTAATCCTACTTCCAATGTCCCTTCTTATGACAGTAGAAACATTCCTCCTTTGTTGTTGATCCCTAAATCTTATCCTTTCCCTTTCCCTGCACCTTGTGTATACATCCTTTCAGTTTGGTAGGGTCCCCTTGGCCTTAGCCTTGGATTTAGAAGAAGAAGATTTCCCAACAAACAGAGCGGGTGTTTTCATGGTTTTCTTCAAGGTACTGCCACCCTCAATATGTTAAAGTGTTCGGGAAGTGTAACTTCCATCATTTGCATATTGAAATTCAATACGAATTGGTCATAGGTGGAGGGAAAGGACTGTAGAATCAAGTCGGTATACAACTCATTCTCCAACGTAGTTCCAAGATCTGCGGGCTCTTCAATGAGAGTAATCACCTTTAGGACATGGCCCCCTACGGATGATCCGACAGCCAACTTTGCTTGAAATAACTTCTTCAAGGTCTCGTATCTTGGTATGAAGGAAGATGGAAGCAATGTCCATCTTCTCGTGCCACCTCGATGTTCATTATCCATGGAGGCCAGCACGAGGCACTTAGCTTTCGTGCAATCAAAATCCCAAGTCTTACGGACCTTAATGTCCACAACTGAGGATTATAGACCTGGAACATGGGGGCTTTAGCCGTGAAGACATATGCAACCTTATCATAAGTAAAGGCCATATGAACGTTCCTCAGCCAGTCTTTATAGTTCGGCCCAGTCAGTTTATTTTTATCTAGTATAAGCTTAAATCTTGTCATGGTCGTTGCAATTAGGAGATAGAGAGAAAAGAAACACTCAGCATATGCTCTTGCAATTTTGAAAGTCTACCCTAGTACCACCATGATTTCAAAACTGGCATCAATCATGCAACTTTAAAATTTTGGGGTGCTAAGCTAGACTAACCTAGGATCAAACTAGATAATTAGGGTTAACTATGATGATATCACAAAACCTAGCTAAGAGAAAGATGCTACAAGCTTTGTAGACCGTGTCCTTCTGTTCTAAAGCTCCGAGTTGTTGTCCATGCGACTCCACTAGACTCCACTTGAAGGTGAATGAACTTGCTTCAACGACCTTCGTGCCGAAGATGATCCACCCGAATTCCGCTAATCCAAGCTACCTCTTCACTAAGCTCTTTAGTAAAGAAAACATACTACACCAAAGCGCTAATCTAGTGTAGGATGGTGAAGTAGGGGTGTTGTTTGCTCATTAGGATTCTCACAAGCTCAAGGTTTCACAACTCATGTGAGGGATTGAGCTTGGAGGAGGTGAGGAAGAAGATGGAGAGAGCTAAAGTGGAGAACTCATCTCATGAGCTCAAGTGAGAAAAAAATAGAACAAGTCTAGAATCCAAGTTTTGAATGGCTTTACCGATTTACTTCACTTATTGAAGCATACAATTCTTACCAATAAAGAATTGTCACCATGCTTCAATAGTGCGAGGTAAATGAATAAAAAATGCACAAGCCATGCTACACCAATTCCACCAAAAGTCTCCCCATTTTCCACCTCATTTTATATTTTCACAAAATAGAAAATCCTTACCATGCTTCATATAACACACACACACACACACACACATTAATATATATATTATGAAGAATAATTAGTGAGCTAATAATATTATTTAATATATAATTATATCAGATATAAATATATATCATATTATTAAATCGATACTTGATTTAATAATTCGGTTATATCACATATAACCGACCAATATCATTTATCTTTATATCACGTTATCAAATCAACACTTGATTCAATAATCCGATTATATCACATATAACCTAACCGATAATAAATAACCGCCAGATTAGAATACGGTATCACATACTCGTATTTAATCTGCCCCCCCGCATATATCATTATATGTGCCCTACTTCGTTTCTCTTGAACCAGGAAACTTCTATGTGGGACTCTAAAGACTCGTCAATACGCCAGTAATAGATGATGACCACATCAGTCACCCACAAGCCGTCAGCAGTACTAACTGGACGTAACGGCTACCCAGGTATTTAGCGAATAGAAGATCAACAAGCAAGCTTTTCCAAACTCCCATGAAGCCTATAAGTAACACTTACCGTACAATCCGGTCTCTTCGTCTGATATGTTGCATATCGAGTCAAAGGGTTTTATGGCCTCTACTAACCTCAATTACACTTCACAACTCATAAAATTCCCTAACCCTCATCTTGGAATTTTCCAAGATCACTAAACCTTAATTAATCAACCTACATCTACTATGGAACTTTAAGGAATTTAAATTCTAAACTAAGGATGTGTAGATTACCTCATTTGGCAACTCAAGAATTTTCTTGAGTTGCTCATGGTGATCAAAATCCAACTTTGAAGCATCCATTGGGTTGAGGGTGAAGTGGGGATCAACTTTTATGAAAGGAATATTGGGTTTTGGTGAGGATTTGGAGATGGAACATGAGAGTAGAGGTGAAGGGAGCTTGAAGATGAAGAAGATGAAGAATAACAAATGGAGAAAGGTGAAGGGGGGCAGCCCGCTCTCTCTCACTCCCTTATCATCACTCTCTCTTATTCTCACCCTCTCAAAACCCATGCCTCATCATGGTCCCCCCTCTCCCCAATAATTCTCTTTCTCTTTTCTTTTTCCTCACAAATAAAACCAACCACAATTAAAACAACATGTAACCAAAATGTAACATGACATGGTGCACTAGCCATGGAAAAATATAGAAACACGGATTTGGCTTAATCGCGATTAGTAGTGCACTAATCAATTTTTATTTAAACTGCATATAATTAATTATAAAAATGTCAAATCCAATAAATATATTTTTAAATGAATAAATCATTTTAATCTCCAATTATTTCACAAATATTGGTATATATTTATACCATTTTACGAAAACCCCAATTTCACAAATCAGGTAGTTTTCGCGAAATATTTTATTTTAATATTAAATTCCAAAAATAATATTTTATATTTTCTGAAATATTACAACATGTTAAGATAAAGGCAACCAGATAGCATACTATCATGTCGAGCAAGAAATTCCTCCATATATGTGTCCAAGCATCCACTATATCATACAATAATGGCCTCTAGGGCATGCATATCACTAACAAAGTTTAGATTGGTTATTAGTTTATCTAAACAGGATGGCTCCTATCGTTTTTTCGAATTTTCCTTCAAACTATAAAAGAAGAATTAGTCGGGATTAATCGCACCCTACAAGTTCGCTTATCTTTCTTCCATGCCAGTGTTGGTACTTCGGAGGGAGGTCCTCCGTGCTTTCGCATGGACCCAATTAAATAACCCTGTTTTCCCCGAGGCATAGCCCCGTTAACACCTTTCTAGACACCTATTTGATTAGCTAATTGCAAAGTAAAAATTTCTCCCGAAGAGTAGCTGATACTCACAGTAGGATCGGGACCCAACCATCATCATGTGATAATTTTGAAGGAAGCCTACCAAAACTACCACACTTCAGAAGGTATGCAACACTAGCAAGTTTCCTGAATATTTTAAACTCCCGATGTGGTTTTTGCCCTGAGCGCTTATAACCTCGACGAAGGTCAAAACATCATAAGTTGCAAGTCAAGTTCAACCCGTCATTGTCCAGATTAATCTAGACCCATTCATACAAGCCCTTAACGAAGATCAAAATGGCTGTACGCCTGTCCTAAATTAATACATCTATCTATACTACAGATAAGTGCCCGCTAGCTACCAAACACTGTGCCTTGGCGAAGATCAAAACACATAGCATGAATACTAGTTGATACCTATCTGAAATGACGGAGGGCTTCGGCTGGTTTTAGTGAAAACCGTGAATGTAATGAACTTGATATAGTCGAAAGAGCCGAATAGCTTTGAAAAGGAGTGGTTTAGGGTCCACTTTTAAAAGTTGTTTTTAAAGAAAACCGAGTGGTTTTGTAATTTTTCCAACGACGTCAAATTTTAGGTTTGTTTCTTTGCATTAATTGAGATTAATGTGTTCCCATCAATTAACCTTATCACACTAGAAAAGAACGAAAATAGAATGTACGTATATACCACCTGCATTCGCTATGGGGCCCCGTCATATACCGTTAGGTTACTTAACTAACGGAAAAGCGGGGACTGGACTAGTACGGATGTAAAACATATACAACATTTATTTATATATAAATATATATAACCATTCGTCACAGACATGATAAGCATCATAAACATATATAAGCACCACAGAGAATGGAAAAATAGATCAATTAGGAACTTTTGTATTTCATTGAGCCGCCTATGAAACACAATCTTCCACGGTAGTGTGAATAGCCGAGTGTGAATAATTTTAGACCCCTACGAGTGTGGAAAGCTACCTGCCAATACTAGAATTGGGTGACCCGGTTCTCGACTCCTCGAGATGGTCACCCACTGAATCCTAGAACCCGGTAGCTTGTGCACTCCTCCATGGGTCAATCCTAGATGCAAAAATGGAAATATAATATACAGCCGGTGACAACATCCTCAACCCAGATGTGCCCCAATAAAAGAATATACATCAATTATTACATGAATTACATCATTCACTCACATCTCACATATAAATTCACACGGGCTATTCATACGATGATCCATCAACCATTACCAACACAGAACATCACAAGATATGTGCAACCCCTTCTAATCGACATATAGAGATTAAAAGACGTTTAAGAACACATATACACATCACAAAAGCAAGTAAAGAAAACTATGACATTAGAATTCCGCGCACAATTAGTAAACACAACCGATTTTTCCATAACTTGAAAATCCAGTCTACTAAAGTCCCAAGATCATTCATTTTATGCCAATCTGGGAGTCGAAACAAACTCGAAACCCGCCTGAATCTTCACAGAGGTGAAGAGTACAAAATTAACTAACATATAGGGGGCCTAGGGGGGTACCCACCCTTTAGGGCCACCACGAGGTGGTCCCAAGAGGGGGGTAGACCCGAGAGCACCTTTATGGGGTGCTCTCGGGTCCCCACTCCCCAAGGCCACCTTATGGTGGTCTTGGGGGGTGGGCCCGACCTTTGGTCCCCCTCGAAGTTTCCCCAGGATACCCAAGCATCACCCCGCAGCTTCTCGGTGCAAACTATGAACCCGCGGGGTGTGCAAACAAGTTAAAAATTCAATTTTTAGGACTGTTTTTGTCGGCAGTTCGTGCACGACAAAAACGACGAATTCTAACATCGCTATGAGCTATCTAAGGCTTATGGAGTGGCTCTGATACCATGTAAGTTGATATCGCACACTCTAATAGGTTTGTAAAGAGGCGGAATTTTCAAAAAAAACAATTTTAAAGTATGCAACATCAACTATTATCCTAAGAACTACCATAGGCCCTGTTCACACCAAAATATTGCATTTAATACCGCCCATTCTTTTGCTCGTTTGTTTATAGGTAAGTGCTTTTGATCCGTTTTTGCTACATAATTACAGGTTACAGGTTCCTAGTCCAAAATAACGCAAAATCTCTACAGTTATGCCTAAATCCAGAACATCTGCCACAAACAGATAAAATCTGGGTTCCGGTCATCCGCACCGTCAAGTGCCGCTTACCAGTTCAAGAGAAAAGACGAATAACAGTGGTCATTCGTGTTTCAGACAAGTATAGAGCATGAGAGGGGCATCACAAAGATCATGAGGTGCAAGGATCTCGATAGAGATTAAAGTCAAAAAGATTAAAAGAGTAGCCATTTTGGACTGTTGAAAACCTGAAGATATTTTGGAACCATTTTCAATTTTGAACATGTCAAACAGAAGAACAAAGCAACACAAGGAAGCTAAGAAAAACAATGCGCCAAACCCTCTAAATGACCCCGGAACCGCAGCCAATAGGCCTTATAGGCGGCGGAACCGCGGCCTTGTGATGTCGTCTCCCAACTATTTTTCAGATGTAGTTTGGTAATTCTGTATGGACTCAGAATATGGCACTAGGATTTCATTTCTCTTCCTATAAATACACCAATATTGTGCCAAACCAAAAATTCTTTTCTCTTCTAGGATGTAGTATAGTTTAGTATGTATTTTCTTCTTCTTCATCTATTCTCTATGAAATTGTAGTAAGAGCTTTTGAGTGGAAGATTAATGAAGATGAGGGTTTTTCTTAACTTGTATCTTAAAATTTGTTAGGAATATGTATGCCCTAGAGACCATTATTGTATATTATAGTGGATGCTTGGGCATTTTTATAGAGGACTTTCTTACTCGACATGATAGTATGCTATCCGGTTGCTCTTTATCTTAACATATGCACTTGTTTTAGTTTACTATTTCATTGATACATGTTGATAAAGCTCTTAGGAAGTTGGCTTGACTACCAGGACTATGATGCGGATCATACTAGTGGGGCTTGTGTAGTCCACAAGCATATCCTTAACAGTTCCTAGTCGAGAGAGTATCGAGACATGACATCGATATTCCAGAGTAGACTAGTGTGTGTGTTTCTTGACCCTGTATGGGGCGATGGTTGATCCCATAACCATTGGTGTTTGACATCAAAAATTGTACACAGGTGATCATTGGAGAATGAGCGAATAGGACTCGCCGAGAACTCCTAGATGGTACCATAACTATCGTCAGATAGCAGTTCTCTGGTGACACTTGTACAGGTTAGTCTATAGAACCGAGATCTTCATAGTGTCTTGTTTGGTTCCCACTATGCTTTGATTTCCTTCCTACCACAGCTCAAATGAGTCGTGCAAATAAGTCGTTTTTGGGTACAGTCCCGAGTCACATGGAGGCAGTGAGCGATAAGAAGGGTTTCGTCTCTCTCGGTATTGGGAGTTGATGTTGCACTATGCTCGATTAGTTATAACAGCAAGTCCCTGACCAGGGCTGATGAGATTTACTGATATGTGTTATCAGTAGTTTCTCCAA
Source organism: Agapanthus africanus (assembly GCA_030015575.1). Taxonomy (NCBI): domain Eukaryota; kingdom Viridiplantae; phylum Streptophyta; class Magnoliopsida; order Asparagales; family Amaryllidaceae; genus Agapanthus; species Agapanthus africanus. The sequence goes on along the minus strand of JASDDO010000019.1, from coordinate 454,728,992 downwards.
AGGTTATAGGCCACACATCGGCATGACTTATCGAGTTATTGGGGTCTGACGATTCCACCCCCAAGACTCGATATGCGACATATCAGACGAAGAGACCGGAATGTACGGTAAGTGTTGCTTATAGGATCTACAGGAGTTTGGACAAGTTGGCTTGTCGATCTTCTATTCGTTCAATACCTGGGTAGCCGTTACGTCCAGCTAGTACCGCTGACGGCTTATGGGTATCTGATGCGATCATTATCTACTGCTAGTGTATTGGCGAGTCTTTAGAGTCCCACATAGAGGTTTCCTAGCTCAAGCGAAATGAAATAGGGCACGTATGGAGATATGTGAGGGAGCTTGATTAAATACGAGTATATGATACCGTATTCTAATCTAGCGTTATATTTGATATCAATCGGGTTATATATGATATAACCGTATTTTTGAATCAAGTGTTGATTCAATGATTTGATTTATATATATATATTTGATATTAGCCGGGTTATATATGATATAATCGGATTATTGAATCAAGTGTTGATTTAATAATTTAATATATATATATATATTAACTAATATTAAATATTAGCCGGTTATATATGATATAAACGGATTATTGAATCAAGTGTTAATTTAATGATTATATATATATATATATATATATATATATATCAAATTACTAAATCAACACTTGATTCAATAATCCGGTTATATCAAGTATAACCCGGCTAACATCAAATATATAATCAAGTATAACCCGGCTAATATCAAATATATATATATATATATATATATATATATATATATTAACTAATATTAAGCTCACTTAAGATTTTCTTCTCGTTATGTGTGTGTTGTATCATGGTTGATGATACATTGAACATGGATGTATGGGAGTCACACAAGAGGTAAAGATGAGAAGATAATGATTAATATATATGAATTAAAGAAAAGATGAATGGGTCATTGTTTCATGGATGCTTTGAGAAGCATGGAGAAGCCATGACTCATCTTTTTTTCTTGTTTTATTCATAGATATTTATTATATTCTTGATCTCATCTCAATCCTCATGGTTCACATTCGCTTCCAATTTCATCTTGTTCATCTCTTCTCTGGTTTTTTCTACGGTGAGAAAAGAAAAAGAAAGCAAGAATTTTTGTGAGCAAAATTCCTACTTCATCTACCTACACTACTCTAGAAAATTAGTACAGGTTGTTCTCTTCACTAATACCTTGATTAGTGATGTGTGGGCTTGAGTGTGAGTTGCCTCAAGATAGATCATCTTCAACGATGAATACTTCGAGGAAGCTTGTTCCAATCTTCGAGTGGAGTCAAAGAAAAGTTCTAGGACTACTACTTGGAGCATTTGAAGTGAAGGACTCGACTACAAAGATTGTAGTTTCTCTTCACTTAGTTAGATTAACTTTTTTTTTAACTTTGAAACCCTAATTCTCTAGTTCGATTCTTGTTTAGTATATTTAGCCCTCTAGATTTTTTAAAATTGCATACTTGATGCTCATAGAACCCTAATAGTGGTGCTAAGACATACTTTCATGGTATCAGAACCAAACTAGAGCATTAGGTGTAGTTTAAACGAATTTAAAGTGTTCGATCGTCATTTTAAATCACAAGTTTGGTAGTTTCTGTCCAATTTTTCAAACGCCATTTTTTACATATTTAAAATACTCAGAAAATTGTGTGGGGTGTTTTAAGGAGGCACAAGAAATACGAGAATCTATTTCCACTAAGTGGCCGCAGAACCGCCGCCAAGAGCATGCTCTGGCCGTGGTTCCGCGGTTGACTTGTGGAGATAGAAGTACAAATTTCTTGTGTTACTTCATTTTCATATTTTGGATTTTATGGATATTTTTAATGGGGCTTAAGTGGTTGAGGTCTCTATGAATTGTTGTTGTTTGAAATATCGATCGAAATGTTAACATCGTTTATATTATTTTGGTTATGTGATACAATTTTTAGAATCCACATTGATTAGTTTTGCGAAAACTAGTTATTGATTTATAAATCTCGCATTTTAGTCTCAAATGATGGATTACAACGGAGTTTGGATTTGGATCGAAACTCCGTCATAATCTCGTATAGTACACGAATACTCACCGGGAGACACTAGTAGACAGCCACGCCCCTTTGCCCCGGCCAAGTGACTATAGGAGAACCCCATGGACAAGAGCATCCACTCGGGTGCTCGCGGCCACGGTGTTCCGCCAAAGTCCATTTTGTTGATGGCCTCGGGGCTGCGGCCATCCACTAAAGTTCCCGACGAGCCTTCGAATCATCAATCGGGGATCTTGTTGAATTGCCCGGTTTAATCTTTGAAAAGGGTTTTCAATTCGAGGATTATAGGGTTAGGCATGAAATTCGGAATATGTGATAATCCGGGTTTATGATTTCTAAAGATGTGGATTCTAATTATTGTAGTTTTCATTTCTTTTCAACGACCGTAAGTGTAATATGTGGCAGTATCCCCGATCTCGTTGCTATACGACAACGACATTATGGATACGCATATTTACTTACATTGATGACATGTGATATTATTGTGTTGCTATCGATATGTTATATTGGATTGTCGTGACAGAATAGCCGAGGTGGTTTTATATGATATGAGAGTTTTTCAATTTTCATTCATGTAAATAATTGTATGTAATATTCTTTTATTGGGACACTTCCGGGTTGAGGTTGTTGTCTCCATTCGATATATATTATTTACTTTACCGCATTATGATAGACCCAAGACGGAGAGCACAAGTAACCGGGTTCTAGAGTCCAGTAGGAGGCCATCTCGAGGAGTCGAGACCGGTCGCCCAACTCTAGAATTGGTAGGGTTGCTTGGCGCTCTCGTAGGGGTCTAAGGGTGTGGGCTTGTCTATTCATTACGACCGTGGAATCCGTATTTTTCGTTACTAGCTTAATCTAATACATGGACCTCTTAGTATATCCTATATTTCATATATCTACTTCTGTTGTTCTATGATGTGATGTGATCATATAACTGTGTGAGGCGAATGCTACTTATATATATATATATATGATATATTAGCAGACACTATATATGTTTTGCATCCGCGCCAGTCCTAACCCCGCCTTGTCGTAAGTTAAGTAACCTTATGGTGAAGACCCGGATCCCTGTGGCGAATGCGGATGGCATATATGTGTGTTTTATTTTCATTTCTTCTGTGATGTTTAGGAAACATAATTGACGGGACTTCATTAATAAGATTAATGAAAAGAAAAGAAACCTAAAAAATGTTGTAGATTCAAAATTTTCAAAAAGATAGCTCTAGTTCTTGCTTTGCATAGCGGTATTCCAGTATGAATATCCAGCATCTCATTCAATGAGGAAAGAGCCTAGATCCCTTCACCGGGAATGGCCTCTTTAGCAAAAACTAGCATATACTATAACCCACTCGGTTTGTTTTGAAAAACTACTCGATTTTAAAGCAGAGCTTAAACAACTCCTTTTCAAATCACTAGATTCTACAACAATATCAAGTTCATTACGTTAAAGGTTTTCTTCAAAACTAGCCGTAACCCTCCGTCATTTCAGATATGTAGTGTTCAGTATTCGTGCTGTGTTTTTTAACCTTCGTCAAGGCACAGTGTACGATAGCTGGGTAATACTTATCTGCAGCATGCTGATGCGATAAGTAGGGACAGTCACACAGCCTTGTTGACCTCCGTCAAGGGTTTGTGTGGGTGGGTTCGAATCGATCAAGAAATGATAGGATGAACTTGACTGGCGGCCTATGGTTTGTTGACCTCCGTTAAGGTCATAGGTTGTTAGGGGTAAAAACCAATATCGGGAATTTCAAGTGTTGAAATTTGCAATGAGATTGCATACTTTCTATGTGATAGTTGGATCCCGATACCCACTGCGAATAAGCGTTACTCCTGGGAGAGTTTTCCACTTTACAATTAGCTAATCCAGTAGGTGTCTAAGAAAGGTGTTAACGGGGTTATGCCCCTGTGGAAACAAGGTTATTTAATTAGTTCCATGCGAAAATAAGGGGAGACTACCTCAGAGTACCAACACTAGCCTGTCTGACCGATTAGCGAACTTGTAGGGTGTAATTAATCCCAACTAATCTTACCGTTCATATCAAAAAACTGCATTCTAATACCGCCCATTCATTATCTATTTGTTGTATTTATCGGTACTATTAACCAGTGTCTGCTCAGTAATACAGATTACAGGTATCCGTGACAAAATACTGGAAATACATTCAAAAGCAAAGATATATCATTTGAAAGCCGACACTGCAACCAGAACCGCAAACCGACCGATACTTCATGAGTTTCTTTTTGCAACAAGTTTGTGTACACACTTTTTTATATCTAAATGGTCCAACACAAACAAGTGTGTGCAAAAGACTTTTTAGGCACATGTGGATATGAAGTAATGTGCATTCAATGCTAAAAATTATGTGTGGATTCAAAGATTCAAATCTCCTTCCCAAACTGAGTGCAAATCAAATTCAAATAGACAAATCAGCATGGACCATGATGGGGGCAGCCATGAATTTAGGTACATGTGGAAATGAAGTAATGAGTATTTAATGCTAAAGATTATGTATTGATTTGAAGATTCAAATTTCCCTCCAAGCACTAGGTGCAAACCAGGTCAAAACAGAGAAAATAAACTGGACCAAAATGATACCAGGGACAACATATACCAACACACAAAATACGAGCCTAGGGGCTCGGATTTTGGCCGAGCCCTACCTAGACAAAACCGGCCTGGCTGTCCCCACCACCTCCTGTGGGCCCCAGCTTCACACAGGGTCTCATTTGCTGCCAGTTGGTCTTGATTTTATTGTTTATTTATTCTTCTTTTCTGCTTATAAAAGCAGGCAGTGGGCAAAGGTTCAAGGGGGATTCTAGGGCCAAGTTTTGCTTACATTTTGTACACTTCAACTCTTTTGTTTTCATTTTATTCTTGTAAATATCTTAGCTTCCCCTTGAGATCCTTGCCTTCTCTTGATCTTTCAACCTCTTCATTGAGCTTGAAAGTTTAAGGGTTGGTATTTGATCTCAAGGGTTGTATCATTCTTGGAATCAATAAAGTTCTCTTTTTGTGCCTTCATTCACCATGAGTTCTTTGCCCTCTCTTGATCTTGCAACCTCTTTATTGAGCTTGCAATTTTAAGTTTGGGTTATTGAACCCATGTCTTGCAATATGTTCTTTAGTTCCTAGTATTTTACTTTCTTGCATTTTTCTTACTCGCTTTTACATTCATGCAATTTATTACCATACTTTACTTACTTGCTCTTTAATTCCATGTCATTTATTTACTTTCTTGTGTTGCTCTTTTCTTCTCTTTGTTTCTCTTTTCTTTGCTCTTTTTCTTTGTTTTTGTGAATGGTTGTGAATATGTGTTGTTAGTAAAAGATTACGATATTGTAAGTTAAGGATTTTGTTTCCCATTCCCTTTCCCGTTATTTTCCATTGAACTCCGCACAAAACCTTAAGCAAGCGCTCCGTTAGGCACCCTACCCTACCAAGGTATCGGTGATCCCTAACCGCGACCGGTTGCGTTCGGATTGGCCGGAGGCAAAAGTCAAGCGACAAGAATGGACGGATAAGGGTCAATAAGCCGGATTCCATGAATATCATGCTTAAATACCCTAATCCACATTGTTGCCGATTGCTCTAGCTTCAATTGGTCAAGATTCGGCTCAAGGGTTCGAGTACGAATTCACTAGATTACACTATTGTATCTTTTCCTAACAAACTTTATACGTGCATATACACTCAGGATAGATACGAACAATTCCACCCACGCGCATTAACTCGTCGTAACTAGAACGCCCTGTGGATCGACCCGTGCTCATCACGACTAGCTGCAAAGCGACACCGTCCTGATCGCGGTTAAACTTTAGAACTTTAAATATCCGACACGCTTTTGGCGTGCGATCATATGGCGCCGCTGCCGGGGAGACGGTAACGTTTTTGTTTTTGTTATTTCGGGTTAATCTTGTTAATATCCATCTAACACTTTTCTAAAAAACAAACTAAAAATTTCAAAAAGTTTCAAAACCAAAACAAAAAAAACTAATAAAACCAATTTTTCTCTCTGGTTTTCTGACCTGCTACCACTCTGGATCTAAACTAAAAAATCAAACAATATCAGTGAGACTCTAGTGGAACACAGTGAACACCGAAGAAGTTTGGAGCCCATCTGCCACAACTTGGCTGGCGACACACCCACCAATTCCGAGCTCGCCGGCCTCTTCCTCTTCTTCTGCCTCCAATTTTTCCTCTGTGCTCAAGTGTTCTGGTTTTGTCCTATTTGTATTGTTTTTTTATAATTTTTAATGTGCAGGTATTTGGGCATCGTATCGCTTTTCCGCACTAATATCCATTTTTTTCCCGACATTTATAGATTTTTGCAGATTTGCGAACTACGATTGTGTGGAGCAAAGTGTACATTCCAAGCTAAGGTGATTACGAAGTACAGTGCCAAAGATCCGGGTAGTTTGACCCGTGCAAGCGAACATTCCAAGCTATTCGGATTTAATTTCAACGAGGGTTTTTAACCCGAAAATTTATCGGTACGTACTTTACTAACACCTTCTTCTCAAATCCGACGCATCCACTATTCTATCTTTACAGGATTCTTTGCAAGTTCGCTACCAAACGCAAAAATTGACTAACCCGTATTTGTTGCAGTGCCACGCTTAAACTAAAAAACGATTGTTTGATTCTTTGAATACATTTTTTCATTGAATTGCGCATTGCATACATTAATACGGATTTAAGGGCAAGCGAACCCCACAACATACGGTAAAGGATTTCATCACCTTTTCCGTGGCTTACAAATCATGAAACTGTGCATAAACGTTTACCCGCACAAATTTTAAAAGAAACTAGACTTTAAGCCTTTAAGGACTTCGCGCTCACTAGGAGAAGTTAACTGTGTTTAGAACACCGCTTAACGGTATATCGTTCATGAGGTGTCTAGGAAAGTGTTCACGGCGAAACCGCCAAAAGAGAAAGGGTTATTTAATTAAGGACCTTTGCGAAAGCGTCGGAAAACCTCCCCTTATCTCTGCACTTACCTGGCCTCGTGATCAGTATATCTTGAGCCCGTTTCTCGACATAATTTTACTTCGACAATCAAGTTCTGGAGCAGGTCTAGTTGACCTAGGTAAACCCTAAACCGATTAGGTGTGTGGTATTTTTGTGTCGTGATTGTTTTTGTCCAGATTCTTTTTTGTGTATATTTCATTCTTTTGTTAATAACTAACTACAAAACTAAAAATAATAATAAAAAAAACCACATTCTTTTTCGTCTCCTCTTCTTCTCTTCATATCATGGGTACCCCACCTCGCAAAACTCTTGCCGAACTTTGGTACCCACAACCAGACATAACTTTCTACGATTCTTGCTTTGGCCGAATTTCGAACGATCCCTCCATACCAAAAATTTCTTTGAAAGATCGGATAGACGCGTCTAGGACTACCAATTAGACTCCGCAATCCACATTGTATCAACCATTTCAACTTTCACCACCTTCTTACGTTGATACTCCTTTTTCAAGTCCTGTTGCAACTCCAAGACCCATGTCTATTGCTGAACGTATCGAACAATCCCGTAGCCGATCTCTCACTTCTTTCACCACTGCCAATTCTTTTGATCAACAATTCCAATCACCTTCATATCCGAATGTTGATCCTACTCCTGTCCAACCATTCAATTCCTATCCATCCTACCCAACTTTTGCACCTTCCATAGACATTGCTTCTGAACCGTCATTTGGGAGTTTCCAGTATCAAAACAACTTTGAATCTTTTACTGAAACCCCTTCACAACCCATGTCTAGTCTGGAACAGTCGTTGGATGACTTTAGGGTAGTATCATTCCAACAGATGATGGATTTGAATGCGTCCATGGCGGCCCTCATACAACATAGTGACCCGGTAGCTAGTTTTCAACTAGCTCTAAATTTTCCAAGGTATGATGAGGCGGTAAGACAGGCTGAGAATTTGAGTAGTGAAAGTAAGCTGTACACCCTTCGTAATCAAACCTACCCATTTCAAATTGAATCACACAACTCCAGTTTTGAATGTCTATCTAGTGTCCCAAAAGATTTACCGATTGAAGATAGAACGTTTAATGAGTTGTGCGACTTTGTAGTGTTTGATTTACCAGATTGTGAAGGGTCCCTTTCGAGTGAAACCACACCCAATCCTTTTGACCTATACACTTCCACTCTAGAACCTGAATTGATTGAAATCCATACTTTTGATAAGGTGTCTGAGAAAATTGATTTTCACTTGATCGAGGATATTGACGCTGGGAATATTTTGGATGATGAACCCACTGCTTTGGATGAGTTTTTCTCTCCAATTCATCATCCCGAGTCATTAACTGTTTTTCCCGAACTTCATATGCGTCTTGATTTTGATGATAAATGCATGGATAAAATGAATTTTGAGGAGAATATTGAGGATAGTTTTGAGGATGATCCAGTTTTAATTGATGAGTCGGATTTTCTAATTCATTCTATCCCTTTCATTGACTGTGTACACCCTCCTGAACCTTTACCTGATACCCCTCCTCAATCACTCCCCTCCATCCATTCCATCATTCCGACATTGCACGAAACCGTATCACTTTAATTTCTTGTGTCTGGTTTACCAAGTTCGGCGTACCCATGTTTTCTGACGAATCTTGAGGGATTTGACCCAATCTCTCGACGGGTTGATAAATTAGCACAATCGCTTTTTACACATCGGTCATTACATATTGTGCTAATTTATTCACTCCATTTTTACCCTCAAGTTCGTATTCTATTTCTTTCTCCCTTCTGCCATTCTTCTCCTCCACCGAGACCGTATCCTACTTCTATCTGCATACGGTCTCGCGTATTCTCCATTTCTTTTCTCACTGTATTCTTTCACCAACCTGCACATTATAGCGATACAATTTTTGAAAGGTTGGTGCTCACTTTTGGCCTGTGTAAGGCCTTGTATAGGTTGATACTGTTCTCTTCCCCCTTAACTCTGAAGTTCAACGCTTAATAGTGGAAACACTATTTCACTTAAGTTTGGGGGGAAACTTTTGGTGTATATATTTTTTGTTTTGCGTTTTGTTTTGTATATAATTTGTTTTTGGGGAGCGCCGACAATTTTGACCCTCTTAGTGTAGCCTGACAGTGAGGGCACTGTCAAGTTTAAGTTTGGGGGTGTGCTCGGTAAGCTTTCTTCCTTCGCATTCATTTTATATATTCTGCATTTGCATACTTACTATAAAACCCATAAAAATCGAAATTTTTTCCAAAATATAAAAACTTTGTCGTCAAGTTAGCTAATAGGGTAACTTAGATTTTATTCCGAAAGTTTAGTTGATATGTTAGAAATAACTAAATTCTATGCTTAGGAATTGAAAATCCTAAAAATAACCCTCAGTCTGTTTAACCTTGGTAAGTATACGTCCTTACAGTTTTTTTTGAGAAATAGGTAATCTTGAGTTCAGTTCTTTAGTTAAGTCGAGATGAAGGGAGAGTATTGAAGCTTTACTGAAGGATAAGTCTGAAAAATAGTTTCTATTTTTGAGTCCAAATTTAGAAAGTATATACCCTACAAACTGCACATACACGCACCTTGAAACTTGGGATAGTAGAGGATACCTAGAAATACTCTTGCCTGAAAACCTGGTATGAAAGAAAAAACGGTATTTAAAGCTAAACACCTTAAAGAGCATCATTGAAAAATATATCCGGTCTTGAAAAGAAAAAGAAAAATAAAAGAAAAAATAAATAAAGTCAAGACCTGGAAATTGCGATTTACGCTTTAAGCTCACGCATTCAATAATCGGCCGTTAGTGCCTCAAGAAGTGTTAATAGTCGCATGAAAGGTGTGTGAGCAACACCGTCCATCATTTAATGAAAAGAATTAGTATTAGGTATTAGGGCAAGGGTATTATAGCTTGAATTGAATTCTTGAGTGTAGGGGTGCAAATTTACACACACGTAGGGGTATACAATCGATGTTTGGATAAAAGATAGAAATGAAGAACATGACTTATGTTTTCTGTAAAGTTGATAAAAATCCCTGATTTAAGACCGCACTTTTAGAAAGAAAATTCAGGAGATATCGAGATCTTTCTAAACTTTTTTGGAATGTATAAGATCTGAGGTTAAATAGATAGGAGGTATGAAACATAAGGGTAGGATATTTCTAACTTAGGATGATAGAATTTCTAATTTAGATACTAAACTGTAGGAGTAGAGTCAACGTTAACTTATGAAACTGGCTTGACGGGATTTTGTGGGTGTAATCCGCTGAAAACCCTCAGGAGACAACACTCCTCCTACTAGGGACACCTAGAGGTTTAACGGCTTGTTGCACGCGTTCAGTGCAATCGCGTTCCCTGCGAAAGTGAGGCTAGGATTTTGTTTTGCTGGGGACGAGCAAAAGATAAGTTTGGGGTATTTGTTCATATCAGAAAACTGCATTCTAATACCGCTCATTCATTATTTATTTGTTGTATTTATCGGTACTATTAACCAGTGTCTGCTCAGTAATACAGATTACAGGTATCCGTGACAAAATACTGGAAATATATTCAAAAGCACATATATATCATTTGAAAGCCGACACTGCAACCAGAACCGCAAACCGACCAATACTTCATGAGTTTCTTTTTGCAACAAATTTGTATACACACTTTTTTTTATCTAAATGGTCCAACACAAACAAGTGTGTGCACAAGACTTTTTAGGCATATGTGGATATGAAGTAATGTGCATTCAATGCTAAAGATTATGTGTGGATTTAAAGATTCAAATCTCCTTCCAAAACTGAGTGCAAATCAAATTCAAATAGACAAATCAGCATGGACTATGATGGGGGCAGCCATGAATTTAGGCACATGTGGAAATGAATTAATGAGCATTTAGTACCAAAGATTATGTGTTGATTTGAAGATTTAAATTTCCCTCCAAGCACTAGGTGCAAACCAGGTCAAAACAGAGAAAATAAACTGGACCAAAGTGATACCAGGGACAACATATACCAATACACAAAATACGAGCCTAGGGGCTCGGATTTTGGCCAAGCCCTACCTAGCCAAAACCGGCCTAGCTGGCCCTACCACCTCCTGTGGGCCCCAGCTTCTCACAGGGTCTCATTTGCTGCCAGTTGGTCTTGATTTTATTGTTTATTTATTCTTCTTTTCTGCCTATAAAAGCAGGCAGTGGGCAAAGGTTCAAGGGGGATTCTAGGGCCAAGTTTTGCTTACGTTTTGTACACTTCAACTCTTTTGTTTTCATTTTATTCTTGTAAGTATCTTAGCTTCCCCTTGAGATCCTTGCCTTCTCTTGATCTTTCAACCTCTTCATTGAGCTTGAAGGTTTAAGGGTTGGTATTTGATCTCAAGGGTTGTATCATTCTTGGAATCAATAAAGTTCTCTTTTTGTGCCTTCATTCACCATGAGTTCTTTGCCCTCTCTTGATCTTGCAATCACTTTATTGAGCTTGCAATTTTAAGTTTGGGTTATTGAACCCATGTCTTGTAATATGTTCTTTAGTTCCTAGTATTTTACTTTCTTGCATTTTTCTTACTCGCTTTTGCATTCATGCAATTTATTACCATGCTTTACTTACTTGCTCTTTAATTCCATGTCATTTATTTACTTTCTTGTGTTGCTCTTTTCTTCTCTTTGTTTCTCTTTTCTTTGCTCTTTTTCTTTGTTTTTGTGAATGGTTGTGAATATGTGTTGTTAGTATAAGAATACGATATTGTAAGTTAAGGATTTTGTTTCCCATTCCTTTTCCCATTATTTTCCATTGAACTCCGCCCAAAACCTTACGCAAGAACTCCGTTAGGCACCCTACCCTACCAAGGTATTGGTGATCCCTAACCATGACCGGTTGCGTTCGGATTGGCCGGAGGCGACAGTCAAGCGACAAGAACGGAGGGACAAGGGTCAATAAGCCGGATTCCATGAATACCGTGCTTAAATAGCCTAATCCACATTGTTGCTGATTGCTCTAACTTCAATTGGTCAAGACTCGGCTCAAAGGTTCGAGCACGAATTCACTAGCTTACACTATTGTATCTTTTCCTAACAAACTTCATACGTGCATATACACTTAGGATAGATACGAACAATTCCACCCACGCCCATTAACTCTTCGTAATAAGAACGTAAAATGCTCCGTCTCCTTGTGGATCGATCTGTGCTCATCGCGGTTAGCTACAAAGCGACACCGTCCTGATCGCGGTTAAACTTTAGAACTTTAAATATCCGACACGCTTTTGGCGTGCGATCACTTACCGTTTAGGGTTTGAAGGAAGATTTGATAAAATAGTGGGAGCCATCCTGATTAGATAAGATAACAACCAATCTAATCTTGCAAGAGCGCACCCTAAAATGTTTTCTTCTCTCTCTCTCCAGGTCACGACCATGTCACGCCTTAATCAAGATAATAACATGAATGTATTGACCGAACCTACTTATTATACTGGGCTGGGGAACGTTGTTTCCGCTCTATCTTATAACAACTTTCATAAATCTGGACAAGGGATAGGGGAATGTAAGGATTTCCACGTAACCCGAATAAAGAAAGAGCATTATGATGCATTTTCTTCGGGTGTGTTAGTTATTGAAAACTGTTTCTCAAACTGCTCTACGTTCTGGGTATTAGATACCGGATCAGGATCCCACATTTTTGATCTGTTACAAGGGTTAATGAAAAGTAGGGAACTGGGAAAGGGTGATATGTCTCTCAGAGTAGGGAATGGAGCAATTGTTGCTGTCGAAACTGTCGGCAAATATCACCTAGTATTGCCAAATGGTAAAACATTGATTTTGAACGACTGTTATTTCGTACCATCTATGATGTGCAATATAATATCCATATCTTTATTAGATAAAGAAGGATATAACTTTGCATTAGAGAAAAATGTTATGAACATTTTCCTAAATCAAGTGTTGATTGGGTTTGGTACGTTGTGCAATGAATTATACGCTCTAAATTAAAATACAGTTCTAAATGTAAAAAACACTCATAAGAGAAAAAGTTCAGAAATGAACGATGCCTTCTTGTGGTGTTGTAGACTTGGTCATATCAATGCGACAAGACTAGCTAAGTTGCATAAAAATGGATATTTGAATCCGTTCGAGTTTACATCTTATGAAACTTGTCAGTCATGTCTCAAAGGTAAGATGACCAATACTCTGTTTACGGGACACGGAGCAAGAGCTAATGAACACTTGGGATTGATACATAATGATGTATGCGGTTCTATGTCTACACATGCCAGAAATAGTTCCTCGTACTTCATTACATTCACCGATGACCTCTCAAGATTCGGACATGTGTTCTTGTTGAAACACAAATCTGAAGCTTTTGAGAAATTTAAGGAATATAAGAGCGAAGTAGAGAATCAGACGGGTAAAAGTATTAAAATCCTTCGATCTGATCGAAGAGGTGAATACTTAAGCATGGAACTCCGAGATTATTTAAAAGAGAATGGGATTCTCTCTCAACTTACTCCTCAGTATACACCACAGCACAACGGTGTATCGGAGCGGAGGAATCGCACCCTGTTAGATATGATGCACTCTATGATGAGTATTGCTGAGTTACCTATTTCCTTCTGGGGATTTGCACTTGAAACAGCTGCTTATATATTGAATAGGGTTCCTACCAAGTCTGCGCTTACCACTCCATATGAGATATGGGAGGGGAAGAAACCATGTCTTAATTTCATTAAGATATGGGGTTGTCCGGCTTATGTTAAAAAGAAAAATACGGACAAAATCGAGGTAAGGCATGTTCTATGTAAGTTTGTTAGATATTCCAAACATTCAAGAAGGCATATCTTCTACCACATTGAGGATCAAAAGGTGTTTGTTGCTCAACACGCTATCTTTTTAGAAAAGGAATTTCTTGCAAAAAAAAATTAGTGGGAGAACGGTAGAGCTGGATGAAGTTCCAGATACACAAACTATAACTGATAATTTGGTAGAACCGGAGAATTCAATAGTCCATGAAGAAGCTCAGCCACTCCGCAGATCTAGTAGGGTTTCTTACCCACCTGAGAGATACTATAGTTTTCTCATAGACGGTAGGAACGAGGATTGAATCATGGAAGATGATGACCCGACTAGTTTCGAGCAGGCCATCACTAGTGGGGGCTCCATGAAATGGCTGGATGCTATGCGATCTGAGATAGAATCCATGTACACCAACAAAGTATGGACTTTGAAAGTTGCTCCTGAAGGGGTAAAACCCATTGGGAGCGAGTGGATCTTCAAAAAGAAGATTGGTGCAGATGGAAAGGTTGAGACCTTCAAATCTAGACTTATAGCAAAAAGTTTTCGTCAATGACCAGGTGTCGACTATGATGAGACCATTTCTCCAGTGGCTATGCTTAAGTCCATCAGGATCCTACTTGCTATTGCTGCATATTATGACTATGAAATCTGGCAGATGGACGTCAAGACCGCTTTTTTAAATGGTGATTTAGAAGTGAGCGTGTATATGACACAACCAGAGGGCTTCGTAGACAGTGGGAGTAGCGGAAAAGTGTGCAAGCTGCTTAAGTCAATCTACGGATTAAAGCAGGCGTCGCGGAGCTGGAACATCTGTTTTGATGTAGCAGTCAAAGAGTTTGACTTCATAAAAAATGTAGATGGACCATGCATATATAAAAAGGTAGTAGAGAGTAAGGTTGTATTCCTCGTATTGTACGTGGATGACATACTCTTGATAGGAAATGATGTTCCTATACTGCACTCGGTCAAACTTTTCCTATCACAAAAGTTCTCCATGAAAGATCTGGGTGATGCCTTCCACATCTAGGGGATAAAGATCTATAGAGATATATCTAAAAGAATGTTGGGATTGTCACAATCCAGGTACATAGACACCATACTAAAGAGGTTTAGTATGGAAGATTCTAAGCGTGATAATTTCCCCGTTTATTCAGGAATCACTCTCTCCAAAGAGCTGTCTCCCAAGACTGATTTGGAAAGGGCTCGCATGAACGTGATACCCCATACTTCTGCAGTTGGGTCTATCATGTACGCGATGTTGTGCACCAGACTTAATGTATCTTACACACTTAGTGTGGTAAGTAGGTATCAATCAGACCCAGGGGAGAAACACTGGATAGCTATGAAGAACATTCTTAAGTACTTGAGAAAGACTAAAGAGATGTTCTTAGTGTATGGTAACGGAGAACTCCAAGTGGATTCCTTTACTAATTCGAGCTTCCAGAGTGATAAGGATGACAGAAAGTCTATCTCGGGCTTTGTCTTCACCTTTAACGGAGGGGCGGTATGTTGGAAAAGTTCCAAGCAAGATACCGTTGCAGACTCGACGATGGAGGCTGAATACATCACTGCCAACGATGCTGCCAAAGAAGCTGTCTGGATGAAGAAGTTCATTATTGAACTTGGTGTGGTTCCATCCATTGTAGATCCAATACCTTTGTATTGTGATAACAATGGAGCTGTGGTTTTGGCCAAGGAATCCCGGTCCCATGAGCGATCCAGACATATTCTGAGGCTGTATCACCTGATGCGGGAGATAGTTGATCGCCGTGAGATCGAGGTCAGGAGAGTAGATACTAAGGACAATATAGCGGATCCACTCATGAAGGCCCTCCCCCAGACACAGTTCGAAAGACTTTTTGGGATGTTGGTATGCGATACTACAACAACTGGCCTTAGTGCAAGTGGGAGATTGTTAGAAATATGTATGCCCTATAGGCCATTATTGTATATTTTATAGTGGATGCTTGGACATATATATAGAGGACTTTCTTGCTCGACATGATAGTATGCTATCCGGTTGCTCTTTATCTTAACATGTGCGCTTGTTTTAGTTTACTATCTCATTAATATATGTTGATAAAACCCTTAGGATGTTGGCTTGACTACCAGGACTATGATGCAGATCATACTAGTGGGGCTTGTATAGTCTACAAGCATATCCTTAACAGTTCCTAGTCGAGGGAGTATCGAGACAAGGCATCGATATTCCAGAGTAAACTACTGTGTGTTTCTTTACTCTGTATAGGGCGATGGTTGATCCCATAACCATTGGTGTTTGACATCAAAGATTGTACATAGGTGCTCATTAGAGAATAGGTATACCGAACAGGACTCGCCGAGAACTCCTAGATGGTACCATACCTGTCGTCAGATAGCAGTTCTCTGGTGACACTTATACAGGTTAGTCTATAGACCCGAGATCGTCATAGTGTCTTGTGTGGTTCCCACCGTGCTTTGATTTTCTCCCTACCACGGTGTAGGGTTACGGCAGCGCCCCGGCCCTCAATCCGTGGCCAAACACGGAACAAAAACTTTTATAAAACCGGTGCTAACGGAACCCTAATCGACGGATCGTACCATTAACCCTATACTAGTTATATGAAAAGAGTTTATAGAGGTTATACCGATCGATCCGTGTCCTTCGGTCTTCAACCTCTGTCCCAAGCTCCTCGCGGCTTCCTCGATCAAGTTCAATCTTCGGTCTCACTCGTTGAAGACGATCCACGTCGAGAATTAGTAATACGGGCTCCCGCCTCAAAACCGAAGCAACTCGGGTATCTAGTTTGCTAACCCAGATAGCCAAGATGAAGTAGAGAGTGTGTGCGAATATTTTGTCTCAATACACCCAAGGATTCTCAACTCATGAGAGGGTTTGGGTGGAGGTGAAATAAGAAGCCATAAGGTGAGGAAAATATGAGCTCAAGAAAAAAGCCAAGTGAAGAAAATGTTCTGCTCATTTTTTTTAGTGTTGTGAGAGAGAGTGTTTTTAGTTGTGAGAATTAAGAAAATAATATCTCATGTTCACAAATATCTCACACCACTCACACAAATATCTTGAATGAGTCACTACATGACACACCATGAGTCACACCCATGACACACCAAGTGAGCATGCAAAACAATGAATAAACAATGACTCACATTTTCCCACCATTAAACATTTAAACCAAAATGTTTAACACAAATAAAATGGCAACCCTAAAGTAATCTTGTAATGAATTACAAGAATACTCCTCATCCGTATATACATACCTGCATTCGTATTCCGGCTGAATACGAATACAACGAGACAAAAATAATCCAACAATATAATACTAGGATCCGGCTTAAACCAAAGCCCACTAGTATTATCCGTCCGATCATGATCCGTGCACAAGTGCACGAATATGATCAAACCCTGCCATAAAACCATACGACCTTTACAACGTTTCGCCCGAACCAGGGAAACCTTCTGTGTGGGAATTTAAAGACCCGTCAATTCGCTGGCAGTGGGTTTAACCACAAGCACGTCAGTGTCACTAGCTGTACGTAACGACTACCTAGGTATTGAGCGAAAGAGAGGCCGACGAGCAAACTCATCCTGAAACCCTACTGAGCCTGACAGTGCCAATATCCGTACAGTCCGGTCTGTTCGTCTATGAGTATCACATATCGAGTCTAGGGGGTGGATAACGTCAAACCCCTAATAACTTAACATTTAGTGTTGGCATGAAACCTATCACAAACTGAGAAACTACCGATCCTAGATCGGTAATTCTCGTCTACCCCGGCCGAGGATTTCTGGTGATGGCCACCCGTGCACACCGCGACATCAACCCCCAATACCGAGAGAGACAAATTCCCTGACGATCCGCTCACTGCCTCCATGTGGCTCGGGACTATACCCAACTAAAACCTGTTTGCACGACTCTTTTGAGCCATGGTAGGGTAGTAATCAAAGCACGGTGGGAACTCACACGAGACAAATGACGATCTCAGGTTGATAGACTAACCTGTATACATATCACCAGGGAACTGCTATCTGACAATAGGTATAATACCAAGTAGCATGTTCCCGGCGAGTCCGTCCAGTGTACTCATAACCCAATGAGCACCTGTATACATCTTAGGTGAACCAACTGACACCAATGGCTTGTGAGACCGGCTACCACCCCTCGTCGGGGTCTCGATCCGTATACACTAGTCTACTTTTGGAGTATCGATGCCCAGTCTCGAAACTACCACGACTAGAGACATTTTAAGGATGTGCTTATAGACCACCCAACTCTCACGTATATGATTGCCATCATACTGCCGGTAGTCAAGCAAGAATCCTATGGGCTCTATCAACATGTAATAGTGATCTATAATGTCACATGAAGCATGTACACGATGATAAAAAACAAACCAGATAGCATACTATCATCTCGAGTAAGACTGTTCTACCGGTATAGGTCCTCCCTCAATCATTGCAATCACGTGCCTGCGATCCAATAATTGACTTGAGGGAACTATAGGTAACAATCTCCCACTTGCACTTAAGGCCAATTATTGCGGTGTCGCATACTTACAGCCCGTGTGATACCGAACACCCAATTTCTCTACTAATCAGTTCCACAAAGCCTGTTTGTAAAACTATTGTGTTCGAGAAATAGCCTCAGTGAGTGGATCCGCTCCAATGTTTCTCTTTATCTCAAGTTCGTGGAGAAAGACATCTCCCGAAATGAGCAATACCTGTCTTAGAATATGTATGGATATCTGATGGGACCCAGTTCACAAATAAACTCCAAATCTAGTAAACTTCTCAGACTGTATCCTTAACTGAATTTAATCAGTATCCTACGCCATGCCTCCCTCAGTATCCGCTTGGACCATATGTCCAAACTACTGCCCCTCAAAACATGGAAAACTATAACTCTGACAGCCACTCTATCATCCAGGTCACCTTGGAAGCCTGGAATGATAACTGTTTCCCGAAGGAGGCTATCATTACCAAATCCCTAGAACATTCACTTATGTTCATAAACTGCTTCCGAACGTTTCTCCAGGAACCCAATGAGCACCTGTATACATCTTAGGTGAACCAACTGACACCAATGGCTTGTGAGACCGGCTACCACCCCTCGTCGGGGTCTCGATCCGTATACACTAGTCTACTTTTGGAGTATCGATGCCCAGTCTCGAAACTACCACGACTAGAGACATTTTAAGGATGTGCTTATAGACCACCCAACTCTCACGTATATGATTGCCATCATACTGCCGGTAGTCAAGCAAGAATCCTATGGGCTCTATCAACATGTAATAGTGATCTATAATGTCACATGAAGCATGTACACGATGATAAAAAACAAACCAGATAGCATACTATCATCTCGAGTAAGACTGTTCTACCGGTATAGGTCCTCCCTCAATCATTGCAATCACGTGCCTGCGATCCAATAATTGACTTGAGGGAACTATAGGTAACAATCTCCCACTTGCACTTAAGGCCAATTATTGCGGTGTCGCATACTTACAGCCCGTGTGATACCGAACACCCAATTTCTCTACTAATCAGTTCCACAAAGCCTGTTTGTAAAACTATTGTGTTCGAGAAATAGCCTCAGTGAGTGGATCCGCTCCAATGTTTCTCTTTATCTCAAGTTCGTGGAGAAAGACATCTCCCGAAATGAGCAATACCTGTCTTAGAATATGTATGGATATCTGATGGGACCCAGTTCACAAATAAACTCCAAATCTAGTAAACTTCTCAGACTGTATCCTTAACTGAATTTAATCAGTATCCTACGCCATGCCTCCCTCAGTATCCGCTTGGACCATATGTCCAAACTACTGCCCCTCAAAACATGGAAAACTATAACTCTGACAGCCACTCTATCATCCAGGTCACCTTGGAAGCCTGGAATGATAACTGTTTCCCGAAGGAGGCTATCATTACCAAATCCCTAGAACATTCACTTATGTTCATAAACTGCTTCCGAACGTTTCTCCAGGATTGGATTAATAGATCAACTTATTGCAACTTGTGCAAAAACAATATCTGGTGTGGTACTTGACATCTCATGATTGACTCAATTGCCTAAGAAAGTGATATGCCAATCATGCACATCCCTCTCCCGTTTAGTCTGTAAGACACCTTCAGAGAGGATGACTCCATCACCTACAGGTACACCACCATGCCAGGAGTCGTCCATTCTAAAACACATTTAGAATAGAGTCAAAGTACCCAGATTGGGAAACTACCCAAATCTAGATCTAAAACCATAGATCTAGTAACCAGAATGCGAGATATAATATCCAAATCCTATATGGAGAAACCACTGTGTGACAACCACAGTATAACCGATTATAGTATAGGACTTTCACTTCCTACAAAGTGTATGTCATCCAAATACCAGAACATACCACCCTACTACCTTCTTAACAGATCCATCTCCTATTCTGATGAAGCCAAAGCCTATGACTGTCACATCAAAAATAGATGATCTGTCTCCGCTATACTTGCTTTAGTCTATAAATAGACACAAGCTACTTATCCACTATACTTTCGCTGCTCCCACTGACTACAACAACCCTCTGGCAGAGTCATATACATGTGCGATTCTAAAGCTAGTTTAGAACGACGTTATACTCATCCTCATGCTGGGTCTCATAGTCTAGAACAACAGTAATGGCAAGTCTGGGTAAACAAGAACATCCTTGACACCGTCTTTGAGAATACCGAAGTACCTCTCGGGCACCTGAGGTTACCCACCATATCTGCGGAGTGGCTAATGGAATGTCAAACTCGATTGAATTTTTAGGTTCTGTTAAATTTTCAGCAATCGTTTGTGGTTCTGGAATCACTTCCAGTTCTACCATACTCCCACTACTGTTTTCTGAAAAAGTCCATTTTACTAAAACTGTGGAGAGTCAAGAATAATATCACTACTGATCTTCCAGATGGTAGAAAGTTAACCCTCGTCATAGCTCGGGATAACTTACAAACTGCCATTACAGAAATGTGCCTTGAGTTATCCAGAGTTTGGTTTTAAGCATAAGCCGGACAACTCCATATACCTTAACATCGTTAAGATATGAACCATTCTATATACAATATAGAAACAGAGGCACTGATTTAATTGGAACCATATTCAAATCTTGCAGCTGTCTCCAGTGCATGTCAACTAAATGGAGAGAGGCCGATCATCATTACTTAACTTAGGAGTGCATCCAAATATGAGTAATCTGAAAAAGAAGCAAGTTCTCAAAACCATTACTATCAACTGAATACCAAATACAAGTATCTACATTTTCAATCACCTTGAAGAATCCTGATACTTGCAACATATGGTTCTCTACTTTATTCTTGTACCTATAACTTCTCAAAGCTTGGACCTTGTATTTCTACGAAATACTTGTCTAAAATTGGAGAAGTTACAAGTAAACAGAATATAGTACGAGTACCAACCCCTCTGTCCTAATGGACAGTGGAAAACATACAATACTTTGTATAAGTCCCCTGAGTTGAATAACTCAAACCCTGTGCGTCGTAGGTTGAAAACTGTACTATGGTTAAGAAGAATTACACCGCTGTTTAATGCTCCTTACCTAACCATCAACTGATATAGGTAAATGTCATGGACATAATTTCAAAAAGTTATATCCTACTTTATAAAATAAACGTACAGATATATCAGTTTGAAATTGGTGCATAACAACGGATATTCAAAACCAAATATTTGCCGTCAGGCAAAACCCCAGGTGATTTCCTCAAATATCATCAATTACAATGAATTCCGATATAATGAGAATATAATCACCTAATTCCCAATAACTTACTCCAACTCATCATCTGTAAAACCATACAGATGTGAGAATCAAACCTGGTAAATACATACCCTGGAGTAAGGATCTAATTGGGAAATCGGTTTTCAATTAATAACGCATTAGTGAAATTGAAACATGAAAATGTTTCGAAGGGGTAGCCGGGTATTCCTAGTAATGCCTCTTCCATTATCCATATTCCTTACTGTAACCGTATATTTCTTTGCCATCTCTCCAAATCCTTTTATTTATCTTTACTCATTGCCTTCTGTACACCACCTTTTGGCTAAATGGTTTTCTTCCTTCCCTACCGTTCGGCTCCAGCCTATGGTTTGGAAGAAGACTATCTGATAAGCGTAATAGGTGTGCTCTCCTAATCCTAGGAGCACTCGCAACCTGAGAGAAGGTAAAAATAAAAGGCAACTGAATAATCCTTATTCTATTTCTCCTGAACCAGAATCCATCCTCGAACTGGAACAAGTTCCTTCGAGTTCATATATAACTATACGATGGATTATCCAATAAATGCGGATCTTCGTAGTGACACGGGGTGTTTTGGAGAAATTCAAAGGTGAAGTAGGAGTGGCGATGATATATGCGGTTTGGTCGTGAATGATACCAGTCGCAATTTACTTTGCCCTCTTTCTAATCCTTTTAGTTGTCTTTACTTATTACCTTCTGTACACCACTCTTAGGCTAATTGGTTTTCTTCCTTCTCTACATTTCGGCACCTGCCTATGGTTTGGAAGAAGACTATCCAATAAGCGCAATAGGCGTACCCTCTCCTAATCCTAGGAGCCCTCACAACCTAAGAGAAGGTATAAGGAAAAGACAACTGAATATCCTATTCAATTTCTCAAGAACCGGAAACCATTCTCGAATCTGAAATAAGTTTCTTCGAGTTCGTATGTAACTATACGATGGTCATATCCAATAAATGTGGATCTTCGTAGTGATACAGAATGTTCTGGAGAAAAGTAAAGGGTAAAAATAGGAGTGGCAATGAAGTATGCAACTCTGACAATCCAAAAGGCAGTGTGTTTTAAGTAGGTTCGGTTAACTTGGATACTGAGTTATAGTCTATGGTTGGGACATGGTCGCTGCCAAAGAGAGAGAGAAAATAAACACTCAGCGTGCACTCTAATCTAAATCAGAATGGTTATCTATTTATCTAATCAGGATGTCTCCCACTGTATCCTCAAATTCTCCTCCAAACCTGACAGAAGAATTAATCGGGATCATATAAAATCACCCAAGGAGTAAACCAACTCATCAGTGGAAATCGGGATCCAACTATCATCGCATGATAACCTGATGGAATCCACTCAAGTTATCATACTCCAGAAGGTATGTGCATGCCTTGCAAATTTCCTCTATGTTTGAAACTCCCGACATGATTTTTACCCCATGCTCTTATGACCTTGATGAAGACCAACATATCATAAGTCACATGTCAAGTTCTACCCGTCATTGTCCAGGTTAATTTGAACCCACCCATACATACCTATGGCGAAGGCCAAAATAGTAGTACGACTGTCCTAAACCAACGCATCTATCTATGCAACAGAAAAGTAACAAATAGCTACCATACACCATGCCATGACGAAGGCCAACAAACATAGCATGAATACTAAGTGCTACCCATCTGAAATGACGGAGGGATGCGAATGGTTTTTGGCGAAAAACCTTTAACGTAATGAACTTGATACCGTTGAAGGAACTGGATAGCTTTTTATAAATATATAGTGGCGAAAACCTTTGCTAAAGAGGTCACTCCCTGTGAAGAGATCTCGGCTCTTTCCTCATCGAATGAGGTGCGGGATATTCCCACTGAATATCTCGACACAAAGCAAAAAAGTAATCGACTATAGTGAAGTTATTACCCTGACGCAAACTTCTGCCTAAGAGGTTACTCCCAGTGAAGGGATCTCGGCTCTTGCCTCGTAGAATGAGCTGCTGGATATTCATAACCGAATACCGCTGTGCAAAACAAATGAAAACGTCCTTGTAATAACAGCTTTTAAAAATTGTTCCAACAACATCGAATAGGTCTATTTTCCTTGCATTGATCTGAATCAACGCAGTCCCATCAATTAATCACACCACAAAAGAACGAAAATATGATGTATGTATATGCCATCCGCATTCGCCACTGGGCCCCGCCATCACCCGTTAGGTTACTTAACTAACGACAGAGCGGGGGCTGGACTAGCGCGGGTATAAAATATATACAACATCTACTAGTATATATAACAATATATAATAATCGCTCCAGGTATGATAAATGCAACATCACAGATAAGAGATAAGCATCACAGAACAATACAGATAATCTGGGAGCCCAGGGTTTCCTTTGAGCCGCAAGTGAAACCCGACGTTCCCCGGGTCGTGTGGATAGCCTGTGTAATGAAAACCTAGACTCCTACGAGCGCGGCATGTTACCTGCCAAAACCAGAAGCGAGGCAACCCCCTTCATCAAAGTGAATGGGCCACCCAGCACTTCACGGAATCCAGTAACTTGAGCACCCCTCCTTGGGTCAACCTGTACCCCCTACGAGTGCGGCGAATAGCCCGCCAATTCTAGAGTGAGGCCCCCTCCTTCTCAACGCCATGAGATGCGGACCCGCTGCACTCCAGACCCCGGCTATCCGTGCACTCCATCGCGGGGTAATCCTAGTACAGAAAAGAAAATATGTACAACGGTGACATCGACCTCAACCCGGTCGTGTCCCAAACAAATAATATACAAACAGGCAGTGACGGTAGTCCACATGTCGGACGCTCGCCCCGCGATATCAAATGTACAAATAAAACTAAACTGTACTACCATTGCATCCAAGCTATCCACCACGATGATCCCGCAACAAACACAGCACAACACAGAACATCAACGTGAATGTCACGTTTGCAAACCCGTCTAAAAGAACTATAGCAATTAGACAAGTTTTACCGCTTTAATGACATTCACGGTCGCAGATAGCAATGCATGTACTGTAAATTTTATACAGTGTTAGAAATATCGACTTCGAAATAACCCTGAATAGCCCCAAACAAGTAGATAAAACCATATCCAAACTAGACTAAACAAGCAATACCAATCAACCGATATTCCAGAGTCTAAACCACAACCCAAATATGAAGTCCCAGTTCAATCAAAAAACTGACCAGGCCGGAATTTTATTGAATGTGGCCGGGTCAATTGTGGAGATAGGGGCTCGTGTTTGAGTGGTGTTCTAGTAGTCACCTAAATAGTCTTCTGTAGTTGCTTAAATAATTTTAGAAGACACATGACAGAAACTAGAATATCGTTGGTATTGTTTCGGAGTTGTTTCGGTTTCGATACTTTAATATCGTCTAAACCAACTAGTATATGGTTAATGGGTTGGCTCTGATACCATGTAGGGTTACGGCAGCTCCTCGGCCCTCAATCTGTGGCCAAACGCAGAAAAAATACTTTTAAAAAACCGGCGCTAACGGAACCCTAATCGACGGATCGTGCCATTAACCTATACTAGTTATATGAAAAGAGTTTAGAGAGGTTATACCGATCGATCCGTGTCCTTCGGTCTTCAACCTCTGTCCCAAGCTCTTCACAGCTTCCTCGATCAAGTTCGATCTCCGGTCTCCCTCGTCGAAGACGATCCACATCGAGGATTAGTAATACGGGCTCCCGCCTCATAACCGAAGCAACTCGGGTATCTAGTTTGCTAA
The DNA here is from genome assembly GCA_030015575.1 of Agapanthus africanus. Lineage (NCBI taxonomy): Eukaryota > Viridiplantae > Streptophyta > Magnoliopsida > Asparagales > Amaryllidaceae > Agapanthus > Agapanthus africanus. Next base: position 454,703,698 of record JASDDO010000019.1, on the reverse strand, counting down.
CTTAGATAGCCAAGATGAAGTAGAGAGAGTGTGTGAATACTTTGTCTTAATACACCCAAGGATTCTCAAGTCATGAGAGGGTTTGGATGGAGGTGAAATAAGAAGCCATAAGGTGAGGAAAATGTGAGCTCAAGAAAAAAGCCAAATGAAGAAAATGTTCTGCTCATTTTTTTTAGTGTTGTGAGAGAGAGAGAGTGTTTTTAGTTGTGAGACTTAAGAAAATAATATCACATGTTCATAAATATCTCACACCACTCACACAAATATCTTGCATGAGTCACTACATGACACACCATGAGTCACACCCATGACACACCATGAGTCACACCCATGACACACCAAGTGACCATGCAAAACAATGAATAAACAATGACTCACATTTTCCCACCATTAATCATTTAAACCAAAATGTTTAACACAAATGAAATGGCAACCCTAAAGTAATCTTGTAACGAATTACAAGAATACTCCTCATCCGTATAGACATACCCGCATCCGTATTCCGACTGAATACGAATACAACGAGACTAAAATAATCCAACAATATAATAGTAGGATCCGGCTTAAACTAAAGCCCACTAGTATTATCCGTCCGATCATGATCCGTACATAAGTGCACGAATATGATCGAACCCTGCAATAAAACCATACGACCTCTACAACGTTTCGCCCGAACCAGAGAAACCCTCTGTGTGGGACTCTAAAGACTCATCAATATGCTGGCAGTGGGTTCAACTACATGCATGTCAGTGGCATTATCTGTACGTAACGGCTACCTAGGTATTGAGTGAAAGGGAGGTCGGCGAGCAAACTCATCCTGAAACCCTACTGAGCCTGACAGTGACAATATCCGTACAGTCTGGTCGGTTCGTTTATGAGTATCGCATATCGAGTCTAGGGGGTAGATAAAGTCAGACCCCTAATAACTTGACATTTAGTGTCGGCATGAAACCTATCACCAACTGAGAAACTACTGATCGTAGATCGGTAATTCTCGTCTACCCCGGCTGAGGATTTCTGGTGATGGCCACCCGTTTACACCGCAACATCAACCCCCAATACCGGGAGAGACAAATCCCCTAACGATCCGCTCACTGCCTCCATGTGGCTCGGGACTATACCCAACTAAAACCTGTTTGCACGAATCATTTGAGCCATGGTAGGGTAGTAATCAAAGTACAGTGGGAACTCACATGAGACAAATGACGATCTCAGGTCGATAGACTAACCTGTACACATGTCACCAGGGAACTGCTATCTGACAATAGGTATAATACCAACTAGCATGTTCCCGGCTAGTCTGTCCGGTGTACTCATAACCCAATGAGTACCTGTATACATCTTAGGTGAACCAACTAACACCAATGACTTGTGAGACCGGCCACTGCCCTTCATCGGGGTCTCGATCCATATACACTAGTCTACTCTTGGAGTATCGATACCCAGTCTCAAAACTCCTACGGCCAGGGACACTTTAAGGATGTGCTTAAAGACCACCCAGCTCTCACGTATATGATCGCTATCATACTGCTGGTAGTTAAGCAAGAATCACATGGGCTCTATCAACATGTAATAGTGATCTGTAATGTCACTTGAAGCATGTACACGATGATAAAGACAAACCCAATAGCATACTATCATCTCGAGTAAGATTGTTCTACCGGTATAGGTCCTCCCTCAATCATTGCAATCACATGCCTGCGATCCAATAATTGACTTGTGGGCACTATAGCTAACACACGGCTCAAATGAGTCATGCAAACAGGTGGTTTTTGGGTACAGTCCCGAGTCACATAGAGGTAGTAAGCGATAGGAGGGTTTTCGTCTCTCCCGGTATTGGGAGTTGATGTTGCACTATACTCGATTGGCTATAACAGCAAGTCCCTGGTCAGAGCCGATGAGATTTACTGATAAGTGTTATCAGTAGTTTCTCGAAAGGTTATAGGCCACACATCAGCATGACTTATCTAGTTATTAGGGTCCGATGATTCCACCCCAGACTCGATATGTGACATATCAGACGAAGAGACCGGATTGTACGGTAAGTGTTGCTCATAGGCTCTACGGGAGTTTGGACAAGTTTGCTTGTTGATCTTCTATTTGTTTAATACCTGGGTAGCTGTAACATCCAGCTAGTACCGTTGATGACTTGTTGGTATCTAATGTGATCATTACCTACTGTTGGCATATTGGCGAGTCTTTAAAGTCCCACATAGAGATTTCCTAGCTCAAGCGAAACGAAGTAGAGCACGTATGGAGATATGTGCGGGAGCTTGATTAAATACGAGTATATGATACCGTATTCTAATCTAGCGTTATATTTGATATCAGCCAGGTTATATATGATATAACCGGATTATTGAATCAAGTGTTGATTCAGTGATTTGATATATATATATATATATATATATATATATATATATATATAGAATAATGGAGGAAAGATGCCATAGGAGGGAATTTCCTCCTATGGCGTCGAAAAAATACACCCTCCATCATGTTTTCCGACGATCAGAATGCATCATCTTCATCATTATCATCTAAGATATGGGTACACCAAATTTCATGTGATTCTACAACTTTTTCACTATTGAATTAGTGGGTTAAAAATTAACAGTTTACCGACAATGGAACTTTTTACATTGCTAAATTAACGGTGAAAAAGTTGTAGAATCACATGAAATTTGGTGTACCCACATCTTAGATGATAAAGATGAAGATGATTCATTCCGATCGTTGAAAAACACGATGGAGGGTGTGTTTTTTCGATGCCATAGGAGGAAATTCCTTCTTATGGCCTCTTTCCTCCATTATTCTCTCTCTCTCTATATATTTGATATTAGCCAGGTTATATATAATATAACCGGATTATTGAATCAAGTGTTGATTTAATAATTTGATATATATATATATATATGTTATATGTATATATATATTAACTAATATTAAATATTAGCCTGTTATATATGATATAACTGGATTATTGAATCAAGAGTTGATTTAATGATTTGATATATATATATATATATATATATATATATATCAAATCATTAAATCAACACTTGATTCAATAATCCGGTAATATCATATATATATTAACTAATATTAAATATTAGCCTATTATATATCATATAACTGGATTATTGAATCAAGTGTTGATTTAATGATTTGATACACACACACACATATCAAATCATTAATTCAACACTTGATTCAATAATCCGGTTATATCATATATAACCCGACTAACATCAAATACATACATACATACATACATACATACATACATATATACATACATATATATATATATATATATATATATATATATATATATATTGTATCATGGTTGATGATACATTGAATATGGATGTATGAGAATCACACAAGAGCTAAAGATGATAATATAATGATTAATATACATGAATTAAAGAAAAGATGATCGAGTCATTGTTTCATGGATGCTTTGAGAAGCATGGAGAAGCCATGACTCCTCTTTTTTCTTCTTCTTGTTTTATTCATAGATATTTATTATATTCTTGATCTCATCTCAATCCTTATGGTTCATACTCACTTCAAAGTTCATCTTCTTCATCTCTTCTCTAGTTTTTTCTGGGATGAGAAAAAGAAAAAGAAAGCAAGAATTTTTGTAAGAAAAATTCCTACTTCATCAACCTACACTGCTCTAGCAAATTAGTATAGGTTGTTCTTTTCGCTAATACCATGATTAGTGAAGTGTGAGCTGGAGTGTAAGTTGCCTCAAGGTGTATCATCTTCGACGGTGGAGATTTCGAGCAAGCTCGTTCCAATTTTCGAGTGGATTCAAAGAAGAGTTATAGGAATACTACTTGGAGCATTTGAAGTGAAGGACTAAACTACAAAGGTAGTAGTTTCTCTTCACTTAGTTAGATTAACTTGTTTGCTAACTTTAAAACCCTAATTCTCTAGTTCGATTCTTGTTTAGTATACTTAGCCCTCTATATTTTTTAAAATTGCATACTTGATGTTCATAGAACCCTGGTAGAAGTGCTAAGATATACTTTCAAAATTCTTGTATTGTAATTTACTTTCTAGTGTAACTTTTATTTGTTGTTGTTAAAGCAGTTGTTGGTTTTCTTTTATTGTTTTGTTTTTTTTCTCTTTCAATCCGTATTTTTCAAGCCATGATACTCAATGGAGTCTCTTTCTTAGGTGAGGGCCCAAGTGGTTAGCTTGCTATCATTTGTTAAAACCGTATTTTCCATTCTTTCATCTCTTCTTTCTTGTTTTATTTTTCTTTTAATGTGTGAATAATTTAAACACTTGTTTGGGATAAGGTAGGTTAGTATAAGGGATGGAAAAATCCCTTGTGCTTCTCTTCGCCAAATATCTTAAAATGAACCTAGACCAAACAAGCACAACCCCCTCACTTAGGCGCGTTATAAGTGATATATAGCCGTGACCTAACTCGAGAATTCCTTTGGGCGCATTACAACGTGACATGTAATTGTGACTTAATTGGAGACTTGGTTGCGTATGTTTGGCCTAGGGTTGGAAATAAGAGCATATAGCGGACGGACAAGGGGCACTAGGAATAGATTTAGCATTGGAAAGCTTGCTTAAACTTGCAAATCCTATTCTTATGTCCTCCTAATCCCTGCTACTTTCGATTATCCCAATATCATTTTAATAATGGTAAAAGACAAATACAAGACTAATCCTAACTCTACTAACCAACCCTAACCCTAACAAATTTACTTGAATATAAAATACAAACACTTAGGATAGAATTGAACATACATATACACTCGTTAATTGACTCGTCTAAAACAAGAATGAAAACATACCATCTCCCAGTGGACGACCCGTACTAAACCGGCTAGCTATAAAACAACACCATCTTGATTACGGTAAGTAGGACATATAGAACGCTTAGCGTAGCACATAGAAACACAGACAATCAAATGGCGCCATTACCGGGAAAACGGTAACGTATTTCTTTCTTGTTATTCGAGTTAATTTTTGTATATAAAATAAAAAAAATTAAAATAAAAAAAAACATCTTCCTATTTTTGATATTTTTTGTGCAAGTGTGCTGAAAAATCTGGAGAAAATATAGTTATAAAATCAAGAAACAGAGACTTTAATACAGAAGAACAAAACAAGAGGAGTGTACAGAACAAGTTTGGAACTCCAATTCATAATACCCACCGTGGATCCGCTTCTAAGAGGTGGTAAAGGCAGCGGTTCCGCGGCCAAACTTAGTCTTCGTGCCCCCAAATTTTTTCAAGCTTCTTCTCTGCTATAAAATTCCCCTCTTAAGTCCACTGAATTGTATTTTCTGCAGGTTTCTTTACATAAATTGCACCGCCGCCAAATAATTTTTTTATTGTTTTAGATTTTGTTTGTTTATCGCTTTGCATATAATAATACAGACGTTAAGGGGTTATAACTGTTGGATATATATGCCCTAGAGGCCAGTATTGTATATGTATACATATGTATGCTAGGAATATTTATGTACAAGAAAATCTTGCTCAGTTTTATAGTATATTATTTGACTTGTCTTTGTCAAGATACGTGTATTTATTTCTATTGTTATCTAGCTTGCACATATTGATAAAGGCTCGATACGTGTTGGGTTCCCTAGGACGGCAGCAAGGTTTCGGGAGGCATCGTCCATGCCGTTTTCAAATTTTTGCTGTTCTAAAGAACCCTAACCTAGAATCTTTAACTAGAGTTTTAAACAAAACAACATGCAAACATCTTTACATTCTAAGTGAATAAGGAATACAACCTTTGTAGACCGGTCCTTCACTTCTAAATCTCCGTGTAGTAGTCCCTTCGCTGCGAGTAGTGATCTCGCGAACTCTAGTATGGGTTCCCTTGGAGAAATGAACAAACTTGCTCGAAGTCTTCGAGGCCGGAAATGATCTACGTCGAGGAGACTCAAGCTCATGCTACCTCTTCACTAATATGTGAATTAGTGAAGCAAACACCCTAATCTAAATGGCTAATAGTAGAGAATGATGAAGTAGGAAATTGGCTCTCTTTAGTTTTCTTTTTCTCACAATATTTTCTCACCTTAGAAAAAGCAAGCAAGCTTTTTCTCATTGAAGAAGAAGATGAGGAATGAAGAAGAGAGAATGAACTCATGAGGTGAGAATAGAAACCATGGGAGAGTTAGTGTCATACACTAACTCATGTAGAGAATAAACCATGGGTTAACAATAATGGTTGGGTTAATAAATATCTTCAAGTAGAACAAAATGAGTGGACTTGGTCAATGGTTCCATAAGCTTCTACAAGCTTTAACCATGTGACTAATTACTACTAATTTGCGAATTAACAAGATAAATAAAACCTTAGGATTATCATAACCATGGCGTAAGTCTCATACACCCATGTTGCATGTGGCATCAAGCATGACACAAAATAATATACATTAATATATATCACATATATATTAAGTGTACATAAGTGAGAAAAGAAATCTGAAGTGAGCTAATATTAGTTAATGTAAGATAATATACCAAATATATAATTATATATTAAATTATTAAATCAACACTTGATTTAATAATCCGGCTATATCATATACAACCGACTAATATCAAATGTAACAATCTATCGAATCAACACTTGATCCGATATCCCGGTTATATCACATACAACCGTCCAATATCACATATCACGAGAATAGAATGCGGTATCACATACACGCATTAATCTCGGTCCCTCACATATCACATATGTGCTCCTACTTCGTTTTGCATGAACCAGAAAACCTCTGTGTAGGACTCTAAAGACTCGTCATTACGCCGGCAGTAGGTGATGATCATATCAAACACCCACAAGATGCAAGCGGCCTTCTAAACATAACGGCCACCCGGGTATTGAGCGATCAGAAGATCAACATGAAAGCCTGCTCGTACTCCTGCGAATCCAATCAGTAACACTACCGTACAGTCCGGTCTCTTCGTCAGATATGCCGCATATCATAGCCTGGGGGTGGTATAACCTCAGACCCCAATAGCCTGATAAGTCATGCCGATGCAAGGTCCATAACGGTTCGAGAAAGTACTGATAACACTTACCAGTAAATCTCAGCAATCTTGGCCAGGGATTTCCTGTTATGGCCAATCGAGCATAGCGCAACATCAACCCCCAATACCGGGAGAGACGAATCCCCTCCTATCGCTTATTGCCTCCATGTGACTCGGGACTGTATCCAAAAAACCACCTGTTTGCATGACTCAGTAGAGCCGTGGTAGGGTGGAAATCAAAGCACAGTAGGAGACACATAAGACTCTATGACGATCTTGGGTCGACAGACTAACCTGTACTAGTATCACCAGAGAACTGCTATCTGACGATAGGTATAATACCATCTAGGAGTTCTCGGCGAGTTCGTTCAGTGTACCCAGTCTCCACTGAGCACCCGTATACTATCTCTGATGTCAAACACCAATGGATATGGGATCATCTATCGCCCATCATATGGGTCAAGAAGCGTATACGCTAGTCTACTCTGGAGCATCGATGCCCTGTCTCGATACTCCCTCGACTAGGAACAATTATAGGGTGTACTTGTGGACTACCTTTGGCCCCACTAGTATGATCTCCATCATAGTCCTGGTAGTCAAGTACACATCCTAAGGGCTTTGTCAACATGTGAGAGCAAGACAGCATCACTTATACAAGTCAACATGTTAAGACAAAGAGTAACAGATAGCATGCTATCATGTCGAGTAAGTAAGTCCTCTCTATATATGTCCAAGCATCCACTATAATATACATCACATGTATAATAATGGCCTCTAGGGCATACATATAACTAACAATACGGTAGTATACAATTATGGTTTGTCTTTATCTTAACATGGCATATGTCATACTAGTTATTATATATTGCGGTTACATGTTGATAAAGCCCGTAGGATCTTGCTTGACTACCTGCGTTGTGATGGCGATCATACTTGTGGGAGTAGGGTAGTCTATAAGCACATCCTAAAATGATCCCTAGTCGCGTGGGTATCGAGACTGCGCATTGATACTCCAGAGTAGACTAGTGTATACGTTTCTAGCCCTTTCGGGGGATGGTTGGTCCCGCAATCATTGGTCTGATGCACCTAAGATCCTATACAGGTGCTCACTGGGTGTGAGTATACTGTACGGATTCGCCGAGAACTTCCATATGGTACTATACCTATCATCAGATGGAAGTTCTCAGGTGACATGTGTACAGGTTTGTCATCGGACCTGAGATCGGCATTTGTCTCGTGTGGGTTCCTACTGAGTTTTGATCACTACCTTACCACGGCTCTACTGAGTCGTGCAAACAGGTTTTGGTTGGGTACGGTCCCGAGCCACATTGAGGCAACGAGCGATTGTTGGGGATTCGTCTCTCTCGGTATTGGGAGTTGATATCGCACAGTGATCGATTGGTCAGGACCATAACACCTTGGCCAAGGCAGTTGGGATTTACTTATAGGTTGATCAGTAGTTTCCCGGATTGGTCCTGAGCCACATCAGCATAACTTATCGGGTTATTAGGATCTAACGTTTACTACTCCCTAGACCCGGTATGCGATATTCTTTGACGAAGAGACCGTACTGTACGGATATTGTCACGGATAGGCTCAGTAGGAGTTCGGACGAGTTTGCTCGTTGGCCTTCCTTTTTGATAGGTACCTGGGTAGCCATTACGTATAGCTAGTGCCGCTGACGTGCTTGTGGTTAAACCCAATGCCACCGTACTGTTGAGTCTTTAGTGTCCCACACAGAGGGTTTCCCTGCTTCGGGCGAAACGATGTAGAGCTCGTATGGTTTTACGGCAGGGTTCGATCACATACGTACACTTGTGCACGTATGATGTTCGGGCGGATAATACTAGCAGGCTTTGGTTTAAGTCGAATCCTAGTATTATATTCTTGGATTATTTTTGTCTCTTTGTATTCGTATTTTTCGGAATACGAATACGGGTATGTATGTACGATGAGGGGCATTCTTGTAATTGTACAAGATGCTTCTAGAATAAGACACCTCATTATTTGGATTTACCATTTTTGATAATGGATTAGTGAGGTTTGCATTTTCATTAAATGAAGCATGGCTAGCTTGATGACTCATGTAATGACTCACGGTTTACTATTCTTCCATGGTTGATATTTTTGGAGATATTTGTGAAGATATTTTTGCTAGCATGATTATCTCATTCTTCATTTTTCTAGCTCACTCTACACTCTAATCTTCTCCTTGCTCTCTTCTTCAAAAACTAACCCTAATTGTCTCATGAGTTGAGAAACCTAGGGTTAGTGAGAAAAAGCATTCCATAATCACTCTCTACACACTCTAGTCTACTTAGATTAGCAAGCTAAGTATTCTAGTTACCTCAATTAGGAGGTAGGAGCTCTTAGTTGGCACTCTTGGGTGGATCATCATTGACACGAAGAGGCCGAAGTTCAAGCACGATCCATACTTCAATCGAGGAGCTTAAGGAGAGGATCAAAGACCCGAAGGACTTGGTTTCTTTAGGTATACTTTATATCATAGTAGATAGAACCCTTACATGCTAGTTAGGTTTATGGATAATCCGGGTTTAGGGTTATTCTAGCGCCAGTTTCGTATCGTTATAAAATTTTTGTTCCGCAAACGGCCACGGACGATGGCCAGGACGTTAGCATATTCCTTCATGGTATCAGAGCCACCCCATAAAACTTATACTAGCTTGTTTTGACATGTTTAGAATATCGATCGACCGAATATTTCAAAACCGCAATTCCGGTTTTCTAGTTTCTGTCGAATTTTTAAAGTGGTCGAAAAATCTTTTTCAGTATATCAAAAATTCATGCAGGGTTTTCTAGAAACACACAAGAAATTTGAGCACAAGATCTCTTAATTACGCCGCGGAACCGCCGTGAAATGCTACCATTGGCGGCGGATCCGCGGTGGTAATTGGGCCACTGTGCTCAAAAATTCTTCTGGGGTTCTCTTTTATGGAATTATGGTTTCTGGAATGTTTAGTTTCTTGGCCCAAATTTGTTTCAGTACTGGATTAGAACTTGGGGCCCACTTGGAAAAATTTAGTCGATCGTAATTTTAAAATATGTATTTTGTTATCAGTATTAAGATTAGCATCTGCGACCGTGAATGTCATTTGATCGGTAAACCCGTCTATCTGCTATATGTTCTTTTAGACGGATTTACGAACGTGACATTCACATTAATGTTTCTGTGATTGTGCTGATATTGTGGTTGGATTGTCGTGGTGGATAGCATGTGGTGCAATGTTAGCAGTACAGTTTATATTCATTTGTACATTTGTTATTGCGGGGCGAGCATCCGACATGTGGACAGCCGTCTTTGTCGTGTTGTATATTATTTGATTGGAGCACGACCGGGTTGAGGTCGAAGTCACAATTTGTACATATTATTTTCATTTTCTGTACTAGGATTACCCCGCGGTGGAGTGCACAAATAGCGGGTTCTAGAAGGCAACTAGCCCGCATCTCATGGTGTTGAGACGGAAGGGGCTTCATTCTAGAATTGGCGGGCTATTCACCGCACTCGTACGGGGTATAGGATGACCCATGGAGGGGCGCCCAAGTTACCGGATTCCGTGAAGTGCTGGGTGGCCCATTCACTTTGTTGAACGGGGCTGCCTCACTTCTGGGATTGGCGGGTAACTTGCCGCGCTCGTAGGGGTCCAGGTTTTCATTACACAGGCTATCCACACGACTGGGAACGTCAGGTTTTATTTGCGGCTCAAATAAAACCCGGGGCTCCAAGATAATCCACCATTCTGTATTGTTAGTTGAGATTCTATGATGTTGCTTATTATCATGCCTGGGACGAATGTTATATATACTTATATATATACACACACACACACACACACTAGTAGATGTTGTATATGTTTTGCACCCGCGGTAGTCCAGCCCCCGCTCTATCGTTAGTTAAGTAACCTAACGGGTGATGACGTGGCCTAGTGGCGAATGCGGATGGTATATACGTACATCATATTTTCGTTCTTTTCTGGTATGATAAGATTAAAATGGTAGGACCACATTGATTTTGATTAATGCAAGAAAACAAACCTATATGATGTTGTAGGAACCAAGTTTTTAAAAACCTGAGATTACAGACGTTCTCTTTTACTTTGCACAGTGGTATTCGGTTATGAATATCCAGCACCTCATTCGACGAGGCAAGGGCCGAGATCCCTTCATCGGGAGTGACCCATTGAGTAAAAGTTTGCGTCAACGTAATAACTTCACAATAGTCGATTATTTTTTGCTTTGCATCATGGTATTCAGTTTGGAATATCTTGCACCTCATTCGACGAGGAAAGAGCCGAGATCCCTTCACAGGGAGTGACCTCTTTAGCAAAAGTTTTCGCCACTATATATTTGTAAAACCACTCAGGTTCCTTCAACGATATCAAGTTCATTACGTTAACGGGTTTTTTCGCCAAAAACCTAGCCGTAGCCCTCCTTCATTTCGGATGAGTTGTACCTAGTATTCGTGCTGCGTTTGTTGGCCTTTGTCAAGGCGTAGTGTACGGTAGCTAGATATTGCTTATCTGTTGCATATTAAGATGCGATTATCTAGGACAGTCATACAGTCTTGTTGGCCTTTTTCAAGGGTATGTATGGGTGGGTCTAGATTAATCCTGGATAATGACGGGTTTAACTTAATTAGTGGATTATGATTTGTTGGCCTTTGTCAAGGTCATTAACCGCTAGGGGCAAAAACCACATCGGGAGTTTCAAACATACAGGAAACTTGCAGATTTAGCATACCTTCTGGTGTGTGGTGACTAGAGTGGAATCCAGCTAGGTCATCACGCAATGATAGTTGGATCCCGATCTCACTGATGAGTAGGATTACTCTCGGGAGATTATCTCACTTAACAATCAATGCTATAAACCAAGTAGGTGTCTAGAATGGTGTTAGCGGGGCTACGCCTCCATGGAAAAGAGGTTATGTAATTAAGGAACTTCGTGAAAGCGTTGGAAAATCTCTCTCGAAGTACCAAGACTAGCCTGGCTGAAAGGTTAAGCAAGTATTGTTACGTGGGATTAATCCTGACTAGTTTTTCTTTTAGGGTTTGAAGAAGAATTTGAGGAAACAGTGGGAGCCATCCTGGTTAGATAAATTAATAACCAATCTAATCTTGCAAGAGCGCAAGTGTTTCTTTTCTCTCTTTCCAGGTAGCAACCATTTCACGCCCTAATCAAGATAATAAAATGTATCGCTTGACCGATCCGAATTCTTATTTGGGGCTGGGGAACGTTGGTTCGACTCTAAACTATGACTGGAGTCATGAGTATGAGCAAGGGAAAGAGGAATGCATGAATTCCTTGATAACCTCATCGAAGAAGAAGCATACTATTGCATCTCCTTCAAGTGTTCTTGTAGTTGAGAACTGCTTTTCGGTCAGTCCTACCTCCTGGGTACTAGATACAGGATCAGGATCTCATATCTATAATGTGTTACAGGGACTGAGAAAAAGTAGGATAGTTGGACCTGGTGATATGTCCCTCACAGTAGGGAACGGAGCACAAGTTAACGCTGAAGCCGTCGGTGAATATCACCATATATTGCCAAATGGCAATACTAAGATTTTGAATAATTGCTACTATGTACTTTTCATGGTTTGCAACATCATATCAGTTTCTTTACTTGATAAAGATGGATATAAGTTTGTTCTTGATATAAATATCATGAACATTTACCTTAATCAGGTATTGGTTGCAGAAGGTGCACTGTGTAATGGTATCTATGTTATTAATCAAAACACAGTTCTCGGCATACAAAACACACGCAAAGAAGAGTTCAGATACGAATGAATCCTACTTGTGGCATTGTAGACTTGGTCATATCGGAGAGAAAATAAGATGGACTCTTGAATACGTTCGAATTTTCATTTTATGAAACTTGTCAGTCTTGTCTCAAGGGAAAGATGAACAAATCTCCGTTCACCGGATACGGAGAAAGAGCAACAGAGCTCTTGGGACTCATACACAGTGATGTATGTGGTCCAATGTCTATACATGCAAGGGGTGGGTTCTCGTACTTCATCATATTCACTGACGATCTCTCTAGGTTTGAATATGTGTAAACACAAATCTGAAGTTTTTTAAGAAATTCAAAGAATTCAGAAACGAAGCAGAGAACCAGACTAGTAAAAGTATCAAGATCCTCCGATCTGATAGAGGAGGGGAGTACATAAGCACGGAATTCCTAGAATACCTAAAAGGGTATGGAATTCTCTCTTAGCTTACTCCTCCATATACACCATAGCACAACGGTGTGTTGGAAAGGAGGAATCATACCCTATTGGACATGGTTCACTCCATGATGAGTAATGCTGAGTTGCCTCTTTCATTTTGGGGACATGCGCTTCAAACAACAGCATATCTTTTGAACCAGGTTCCTTCCAAATCTGTTCCTAAGACTCTGTATGAAATATGGAAAGGAAAAGTACCATGTCTTAGGGGTATTAAGATATGGGGTTGTCCGGCCTATGTGAAAACACAGAAACCGGACAAACTAGAGGCACGATCAGTCTTATGTAAGTTTGTTGGATATCCAATGCACTCGCATGGATACCTGTTCTACCACACTGAGGAACAGAAGGTGTTTATTGCTCGCCACGCCGTCTTTTTAGAGAAGGAATTTCTTGCAAAAGAAATTAGTAGGAGCATGGTAGAACTGGAAGAAATTCCAGAGGAACAAACTATAACTGAAGGTTTGGAGGAACCAGAAGATTAAATAGTCCTAGATGAACCTCAGCCACTTTGCAGATCTGGTAGGATTTCTCATCCGCCCGAGAGATGCTACGGTTTTCTCATAGATGGGAATCGAGAGGATTGCATCTTAGAAGAAGATGACCCTACCAGTTTCATGCAGGCCATTATCAGTAGGGACTCTGATAAGTGGCTGGATGCTATGCGATCCGAAATGGAGTCCTTGTACACCAATAAAGTGTGGACCTTGGATATTGCACCACCTGAGGTAAAACCCGTTGGATGCAAATGGATCTACAAAAGGAAACTTGGTGTAGATGGGCAGGTGGAAACCTATAAGGCTAGACTCGTTGCAAAAGGTTTTCGTCAAAGACTAGGTATGGACTATGCCGAAATATTTTCTCGAGTGGCTATGCTCAAATCCATTCAGATCCTACTTGCCATTGGTGCCTTCCATGACTATGAGATCTGGCAGATGGACGTAAAAACGGCTTTTCTAAACGTCAGTTTGGAAGAGTGCGTTTATGTAGATCAGCCAGAAGGTTTGTAGACAGTGGGAGCAGCGGGAAGGTATGCAAGTTACTTAAATCCATTTATGGATTAAAGCATGCATCGCAGAGCTGGAACATCTGTTTTGATGAAACAATCAAAGACTTTGACTTCATCAAAAACAAAGATGTGCCATGTAAGAAGATTGTAGGACGAACTGTAGTCTTTTACGTGGACGACATTCTTTTGATAGGAAATGACATTCCTATGCTACAATCGGTCAAGCTATTCTTATCACAAAGGTTCTCCATGAAGGACCTGGGTGATGCCTCGTACATTCTGGGGATCAAGATCTACAGAGATAGATCTAAGAGATTATTGGGACTATCGCAGTCCAGGTACATAGAGACCGTACTAAAGAGATTTAGTATGGAAGATTCCAAGCGCGGTAACATACCCGCATTGCATGGAATCACCCTCTCCAAGGAGATGTCTCCCAAGGCTGACGAGGAAAGGGTTCGCATGAGCACTATACCCCACGCTTCGGCGGTAGGATCTATAATGTATGAGATGCTATATATAAGGCCAGATGTAGCTTATGTGCTAAGTGTGGTGAGCCGGTATCAGTCGAACCCAGGTGAGAACTATTGGACAGCTGTGAAGAACATTCTCAGGTACCTGAGAAGGACTAAGGAGATGTTCCTGGTTTACGGTAATGGAGACTTCAGGGTCGAGTCCTTTACCGATTCAAGCTTCCAGAGTGACAAGGATGACGACAAGTCTGTCTCGGGTTTTGTGTTTACCCTCAACGGAGGGACGGTGTGTTGGAGGAGTTCCAAGCAGGACACCATCGCAGACTCGACGATGGAGGCTGAATACATTGCTGCAAGCGATGCCGCAAAAGAAGCGGTCTGGATGAAGAAGTTCATAGCTGAACTTCAGGTAGTTCCATCAATTGTTGATCCGATACTTGTGTATTGTGATAACAATGGGACTATAGCTTTAGCAAAGGAACCACAGTCCCATCAGAAATCCAGGCACATCTTAAGTCGGTATCACCTGATCAAGGAGATCGTAGATCGCCAGGAGATCGAGGTCCAGAAAGTGGATATAAAAGAGAACACGGCGGATCTATTCACAAAGGCCCTCCCTTAAGCACAGTTCGAGCGACTTTTTGAGATGTTGGGTATGCGGTACGCCAGCAGCTGGCCTTAGTGCAGATGTTGGGTATTCAGTACGCCAATTACCGGCCTTTAGTGCAAGTGGGAGATTGTTGGATATATATGCCCTAGAGGCCAGTATTGTATATGTATACATATGGATGCTAGGGATATATATGTACAGGACAATCTTGCTCAGTTTTATAGTATATTATTTGACTTGTCTTTGTCAAGATATGTGTATTTATTTCTATTGTTGTTATATCTAGCTTGCACATATTGATAAAGACTCGATACGGTAGTATACTATTATGGTTTTTCTTTATCTTAACATGGCATATGTCATACTAGTTATTACATATTGCGGTTACATGTTGATAAAGCCCATAGGATCTTGCTTGACGACCTGCGTTGTGATGGCGATCATACTTGTGGGAGCAGGGTAGTCCATAAGCACATCCTTAAATGGTCCCTAATCGCATGAGTCTCATGTGAGTTCCCACTGATCTTTGATCACTACCCTACTACGGCTCTACTGAGTTGTGCAAACAGGTTTTGGTTGGGTACGGTCCCGAGCCACATTGAGGCAAGGAGCGATTGTTGGGGATTCGTCTCTCTCGGTATTGGGAGTTGATATCGCACAGTGATCGATTGGTCCGGACCATATGATCTTGGCCAAGGCAGTTGGGATTTACTTATAGGTTGATCAGTAGTTTCCCGGATTGGTCCTGAGCTACATCATCATGACTTATCGGGTTATTAGGATCTGACGTTTACCACTCTCTAGACCCGGTATGCGATACTCTTTGACGAAGAGACCGGACTGTACGGATATTGTCACGGATAGGCTCAGTAGGAGTTCGGACGAGTTTGCTCGTCGGCCTTCCTTTTCGACAGGTACCTGGGTATCCGTTACGTACAGCTAGTGCCGCTGATGTGCTTATGGTTAAACCCACTGCCAGCATACTGTTGAGTCTTTAGAGTCCCACACAGAGGGTTTCCCTGCTTCGGGCGAAACGATGTAGAGGTCGTATGGTTTTACGGCAGGGTTCGATCACATACGTACACTTGTGCACGTATGATGTTCGGGCGGATAATACTAGCAGGCTTTGGTTTATGCCGGATCCTAGTATTATATTCTTGAATTATTTTTGTTTCTTTGTATTCGTATTTTTCGGAATACGAATACGGGTATGTATGTACGATGAGGGGCATTCTTGTAATTGTACAAGATGCTTCTAGAAGAAGACACCTCATTATTTGGATTTACCATTTTTGATAATGGATTAATAAGGCGGAGAAATGAGGTATGCATTTTCATTAAATGAAGCATGGCTAGCTTGATGACTCCTGTAATGACTCATGTTTTACTATTCTTCCATGGTTGATATTTTTGGAGATATTTGTGGAGATATTTTTGCTAGCATGATTATCTCATTCACTTAGCCATTCTTCATTTTTCTAGCTCACTCTACACTCTCATCTTCTACTTGCTCTCTTCTTCGAAAACTAACCCTAATTGTCTTATGAGTTGAGAAACCTAGGGTTAGTGAGACAAAGCATTCCATAATCACTCTCTACACACTCTAGTCTACTTAGATTAGCAAGCTAAGTATTCTAGTTACCTCAATTAGGAGGTAGGAGCTCTTAGTTGGCACTCTCGGGTGGATCATCATTGACGCGAGGAGGCCGAAGTTCAAGCACGATCCATACTTCCATCGAGGAGCTTAAGGAGAGGATAAAAGACCCGAAGGACATGGTTTCTTTAGGTATACTCTCTATTATAGTAGATAGAACCCTTATATGCTAGTTAGGTTTATGGATAATCCGAGTTTAGGGTTATTCTAGTGCCAGTTTCGTATCGTTATAAAATTTTTGTTCCGCAAACGGCCATGGACGATGGCCAGGGTGTTAGCATATCCCTTCAATAACACCAATTAAGATTGGGTGGAGATTTCATCACCCTTCCTAAGACCTCACAAATCATAAAAAGCATACGCATTATCTTGAGTTAATAAAAAATATCTAGACCAAACATTTAAGGACTTGTCGCGCTCAATTAGGACAAGTGAAGGTTGCAGGGAATCAATCGTTTATCTAAACTTGACTTCATAGTGTCTAGGCTAGACAAGTGAGAAGGTAATTTTAAAAGGCCCGTCTCATAGTGATTCGTGTGTGGAACCCTCCTTACTTCACTTGTGCGTACCTGACCACAATTGGCAGTGAGGAGGCAATTCGAGGGTTATCCTGCAACTTGTCACTTAGAAGTCTAAGAGCAGTCTAGTTGGACTTTGAAGACTCTAGCTTTAGGTGTTGTTTGTGCATATTGTGCTTGTGTAATGTTTAGTCCCATAATTCCGTATTTTTTTTCAAAAACCAAGACAAACAATTTCAAAAATCCAAAAACTCCAAAAATTTCAAAAATCTATAAAAATTCAACCACCTTCCACCCTCCCTACTTTTCACTCTTTCCATATCATGGGTACCCCAAAATGACCAATTCTTGCTGAACTTTGGTATCTACAACCAAAAATTTATTCATACGGTTCTTGCTTTGGTCGAACATCGAACGATCCATTTGGATAGACGCATCTAGAACCAACAATTGGATACCGCAATCCACTTTGTATCAACCATATCAAATTTTCACACCTTCTCATATTGATACCCCTTCCGGGAGTCATGTTGTGACTCTAAAACCCATGTCCATTGCTGACAGAATTGAACAATCCCCTAGCCGATCTTTTACTCCTTTTACCACTCCAAATTCGTTAAGACAACAATTCCAATCACCTTCATATCTTAATGTTGATCCTAATCGTATCCATTTTTCACACCCATTCGATTCCTATCAATTCTACCCAACTTTTAAGCCTTCCCTAGACATTGCTTCTGACCATCAGTATAGGAGTTTCACGTATCCAAACAAATTCGAATCTTTTACTGAAACTTCTTCACAACCCATGTCTAGTCTTAAATAAACTTTAGAAGAATTTCGGGTAGTTTCGTGCCACCAGATAGAAGAATTGAATGCATCCATGGCCGTACTCATACAACCTAACGAACCAGCAGCTAGTTCCCAACCAGCTCAAAATTTTCCACTGTATGATGCAGCGATAGGACAATTTGAGGATTTGAATAGTGAAAATGAGCAGTTCACCCTTTCGAATCAAACATACCCATTCCCAATTGAATTCCACAACTCGAGTTTCAAAAGTCTATCGAGTATCCTATGAATCACCAATTGAAAATAGAATGTTTGATGAGTTGTGCGACTATGTAGTGTTTGATTTACCCGATTGTAAATGGTCCATTTCAAGTGAAACCAATGCCAATCCCATTGATCTCTAAACCACCACTCTTGAAACACAATTGGTTGAAAACCATGTTTTTGATGAGGTGTCTGAGAAATTTAACTTTCACTTGGTTGAGAATATCGGCGCTGGGAATCTTTTGGATGATGAACCCAAAATTTTGAATGAGTTTTTCTCACCAATTCATTATGTCCTTTCACATCCATGTGGGCATCATCCCGAACCAATAACTGTTTTTCCTGAACCCCATATGCGTTTGGATATTGTTAATGATGAATGCATGGATGAGATGAAGTTTGAGAAGAATTTTGAGGATATTATTAAGGATGAATCAGTTTTTCTAGATGAATCAGTTTTTCTAGATGAACCATTCTCCTAAAATTTTAACCGATACCATTTCTCGATCACTTCCTTCCTTCCTTTCCATCGTTTCCACTTCGCCAGGTACCATATCACCTTTATTTCTTACATCCGGTTCACCAAGTTCGGTCGACCCATATTTTCTTGTGAATCTTGAAAGGTTGACCCCATTTATCAACAAATTGATAGATTAGTACAATCCATTTTTCCACTTCAATCATTACAAACTGTACTAATTCATTCAATCCATTTTCACTCTCAAGTTCATATTCCATTTCTTTCTCCCCTCCGCCATTCGTCTCCTCTACCGCGGCCGTATCCCGCTTCCATCCACGAACGGTCTCGTGTGTTCATCATTTCTTTTCTCTACACGTTCTTTCGCCAACCACTGCATTATCACGATAAATTTTTTGAATGATTGGTATTAACTTTTGGCCTGTGTAAGGCCCTGTATAGATTGAAATTGTTCTCTTCCCCATAACTTTGAACTTCACCACTTAAACAATGGAAACACTGTTTCACTTAAGTTTGAGGGGGCATTTTTATGTATATATATTTTGTTTGCTTTTTCTTTATAAAAACAAAAAAAAGGAGAGTACAGACAAATTTTGACACCTCCACAATTTTGACCCTTTTGGTGTAGCATGACAGTGAGGACACTGTCAAGTTTAAGTCTGGGGGTGTGCTCGGTAAGCTTTCTATCTTCGCATTCATGTGTATATTTTGCATTTGCATACCTATTTTTAAAAAAACCCTACAAAAACTGAACAAAATTTACAAAAATATAAAAACTTTGTCGTTAAGTTAGCTAATAGGGTAACTTAGATTTTTTATTTCGAAAATTTGGTTTGATAGGTTAGAAATAACTAAATCCTAGGCTCAGGAATTGAAAACCCTAAAAATAACCCTCCTTCAATTTAACCTTGGTAAATATACGCCCTTGCAGTTTTTTTAGAAGTAAGTAATCTTGATTTCAGTTCTTAAGTTAAGTCAAAATGAAGGGAAAGTATTGAAAGTTTTATTGAAGGATAAGTCTAAAGAATAACTCCTAATCTTCAGTCCAAATTCAGAAAGTATATACCCTACAAATCGCACTTACACGCACCTTGAAACTTGGAATAGTAAAAGATACCTAGAAATACTCTTGCCTAAAAGCCTAGTACAAATGAAAAAAGGTATTTAAAGCTAACCAACAAACATTGAAAAATATATCCAGTCTTGAAAAGAAAAAGAAAAAAAAGAGAAAAGAAAGAATAAAAAAATAAATTACAAGACCTGGAAACTTCTATTTACACTTTAATAAGCTCACGCATTCAGTAATCGGCTGATTAGTGCCTCAGGAAGCAGTAATAGTCGCATGAAAGGTATGTGAGAAAATCCGTCCATCATTAATGAAAAGAAGTAGTATTAGGTATTAGGGCAAAAGTACTATAGCTTGAATTAAATTTTAAGTGTAGGGGTGAAATTCACACACGTAGGGGTATATGATCAATATTTAGAGGAAAGATAGGGATAAAGAATAAGTCTTATGTTTTCCGTAAAGATGATAAAAATTCCAGATTAGAGATTGGGCTTTAGAAGGAAAACTCAAGAGAAACTGAGATCTTTCTAAACTATAAAAATGTATAGGATCTTAAGTTGAATGAATAGCAGGCGTGAAAAATAAGGTATGGATATTTCTAACTTAGGATGATAGAGTTTCTAACTTGGATGCTAAACCGTGGGATTAGAATCAAAGTTGACTTATGAAACTAGCTTGACAGGATTTTGTTGGTAATATCCGTTGAAAACCCTCAGGAGAAAACACTCATCCTACTACGAACACCTAAAGATTTAACAACTTGTTGCACACACTAAGTGCAACTGTGATGCCTACGAAAGTAAGCTTAGGACTTTTTGAAAATAATGGTTTTGCTCAGGACGAGCAAATGATAAGTTTGGGGTATTTGTTCAGACCATAAAATTGCATTTAATACCGTCCATTCTTCTGCTCGTTTGTTTATAGGTAGGTGCTTTTGATCCGTGTTTGCTACATAATTACTGTTGGGTTACGCCAGCGCCCCAGCCATCAATCCGTGGCCAAATGTAGAACAAAAACTTAATTAAACCGGCGCTAACAGAACCTTAATCTACGGATCGTACCATTAACCCTTTACTAGTTCTATGAAAAGGAGTTTAGAGAGATTATACCGAACGATCCGTGTCCTTCGGTCTTCAACCTCTGTCCCAAGCTCCTCGCGGCTTCCTCGATCATGTTTGATCTTCGGTCTCCCCCCATCGAAGACGATCTACATCGAGGGTTAGTAATACGGGCTCCGACCTCAAAACCGAAGCAACTCTGGTATCTAGTTTGCCAGCCTAGATAGCCAAGATGAAGTGGAGAGTTTGTGTGATTACTTTGTCTCAATACACCTTAGGTTTCTCAACACATGAGATATGTAGGGTGGAGGTTGAAGAAGATGTCATGGGAGAAGAAAGTGTGAGCTCAAGAAAAAGACCAAGTGAAGAAAAAGCTTGTGTCTTATGAAGTATTTGTTATGAGCTAATATCGACTAAAGAAAAAGCCTTGCCCATAAAAATATCCGCCACTTGCTCATAACTTAATATCTCACAACACACACACAAATATCTAGCCCAATACAAAAACCTATGATGCCACCATGACTCATCTCATGACTCAACACCATGAGTCACCAAGTGCATGCACCAAGAGTTAATGAAAAATCCATGACTCACACTTTCCCACCAAATAAACATTTAAACCAAAATGTTTAATCCAAAATGAAATGGCAATATCTAAAGTAAACTTGTAACGAATTACAAGAATACCCCTCATCCGTATATACACACCTACATCCGTATTCCAACTGAATACGAATACAACGAGACGAAAATAATCCAACAATATAATACTAGGATCCGGCTTAAACCAAAGCCCACTAGTATTATTCGTCCGAACATCATCCATGCACAAGTACATGTATGTAATCGAACCCTGCCATAAAACCATACGGTCTCTACAACGTTTCGCCCGAAGCAGGGAAACCCACTGTGTAGGACTCTAAAGACTCGTCAATACATTGGCAGTGGGTTTAACCACAAGCACGTCAGTGGCACTAGCTGTACGTAACGGCTACCCAGGTATTGAGCGAAAGGGAGGCCGATGAGCAAACTCATCCTGAAACCCTACTGAACCTGACAGTGACAATATCCGTACAGTCCGGTCCGTTCATCATCGCATATCGAGTCTAGGGGGTGGATAATGTCAGACCCCTAATAACTTGACATTTAGTGTCGGTATGAAGCCCATCACCACCTGAGAAACTACTGATCCGAATCAGTAATTCTCGACTACCTTCGCTAAGGATTTCTGTTGATGGCCACTCGTGCACTCCGCGACATCAACCCCTAATACTGGGAGAGACGAATCCCCTAACGATCCGCTCACTGCCTCCATGTGGCTCGGGACTGTACCCAACTAAAACCTGTTTGCATGACTCCTTTGAGCCGTGGTAGGTTAGTACTCAAAGTACAGTGGGAACTCACACGAGACAAATGACGATCTCAAGTCAATAGACTAACCTGTACACATGTCACCTGGGAACTGCTATCTGACAATAAGTATAATACTAACCAGCATGTTCCCGGCGAGTCCGTCCGGTGTACTCATAACCCAATGAGCACCTGTATATATCTTAGGTGAACCAACTAACACCAATGGCTTGTGAGACCGGCCACCACCCCTCGTCTGGGTCTCGATCAGTATACACTAGTCTACTCTTGGAGTATTGATGCCCAGTCTCGAAACTCCCACGACGAGGGACATTTTAAGGATGTGTTTATAGACCACCCAACTCTCACGTATATGATCGCCATCATACTGCTGGTAGTCAAGCATGAATCATATGGGCTCTATCAACATATAATAGTGATCTGTAATGTTACCTGAAGCATGTAAATGATGATAAAGACAAACCAGATAGCATACTATCATCTCGAGTAAGACTGTTCTACCGATATAGGTCCTCCCTCAATCATTGCAATCACGTTCCTGCAATCCAATAATTGACTTGAGGGCACTATTGACAACAATCCATCACTTGCACTTAAGGCTGATTATTGCGGTGTCGCATACTCACAGCCCGTGTGATACCGAACACCCAACTTCTCTACTAATCAGTTTCACAAAGCTCGTTTGTAAAACTATTACGTTCAAGAAATATCCTCAGTGAGTGGATCCGCTCCAATGTTTCTTTCTATGTCTCTCTTTATCTCAAGTTTGCGGAGAAAGCCATCTCCTGAAATGAGCAAGACCTGTCTTAGAATATGTCTGGATATCTGATGGGACCCATTTCACAAATGAACTCCAAATCCAATAAACTTCTTAGACTGTATCGTCCACTGAATTTAATCAGTATCCTGTGCCATACTTCCCTCAGTATCCTCTTGGACCACCTGTACAAACTACTGCCCCTGGTCAAGAGGGAAAACTATAACTCTGACAGTCACTTTGTAATCTAAGTTACCTTGGAAGCCTGGAATGATAACCGTCTCCCGAAGGAGGCCGCCATTACCAAATCCCTAGAACATTCACTTATGTTCATAAACTGCTTCCGAACGTTTCTCCACGATTGGATTAATATATAAACTTATTGCAGCTAGCGTAAAAACAACATCTGCTGTGGTACTTGACATCTCATGATTGACTCAATTGCCTAAACAAGTGATATGCCAATCATGCACATCATTCTCCCCTTTAGTCTGTAAGACACCTTTAGAGAGGGTGACTCCTTCACCTGCAGGTACACCACCATGCCAGGAGTCGAGCATTCTAAAACACCTTTAGAATAGTGTCAAAGTACCCAGATTGGGAAACTACTCAAATCTAGATCGAAAACCATAGATCTAGTAAGCAGAATGCCTGATATAATATCCATATCCTATGTGGAGAAACCACTGTGTGACATCCACAGTATAACCGATCGTAGTATAGGAATTTCACTTCCTACAAAGTGCATGTCATCCAAATACCAGGACATCACACCCTACTACCTTCTTAACAGATCCATTTTCTATTCCGATGAAGTCAAAGCCTATGATTGTCACATCAAAATAAATGATTTATCTCCGCTATACTTGCTTTAGTCTATAAATAGACATAAGCTACTTGTCCATTATACTTCCGTTGCTCCCACTGACTACAACAACCCTCTGGCAGAGTCATATACACGTGCACTTCTAAAGCTAGTTTAAAACGATGCTATACTCATCCTCCTGCCGGGTCTCATAGTCTAGAACAGCTGTAATGGCAAGTCTGGATAAACAAGAACCTCCCTGTCACCTTCTTTGAGGATACCGAAGTACCTCTCAGGCGCTCCACCTTATCTGCAAAGTGGCCAATGAATGTCAAACCCGATTAAATCTTTAGGTTATATTAAATTTTCAGTAATCGTTTGTGGTTCTGGAATCACTTCCAGTTCTACCATACTCCCACTACTGTTTTCTGAAAAAGTCCATTTTACTAAAACTGTGGCGAGTCAAGAAAAATATCTCTATTGATCTTCCAGATGGTAGAAGGTTAACCATCGTCATAGCCCGGAATAACCCACAAACTGCCATTACAGAAACGTGCCTTTAGTTATCCAGAGTCTGGTTTTAAGCATAAGCCGGACAACTCCATACACCTTAACATCGTTAAGATATGAACTATTCTATATATAATATAGAAACAAAGGCACTGATTTAATTGGAATCAGATTTAAATCATGCAGCTGTCTCCAGTGCATGTCAACTAAATGGAGAGAGGCCGATCATCATTACTCAACTAGGAGTGCATCCATATATGAGTAACCTGAAAGAGAAGCAAATTCTCAAAACCATTACTATCATCTGAATACCAAATACAAGTATCTACATTTTCGATCACCTTGAAGAATCCTGATACTTGCAACACATGGTTCTCTACTTTATTCTTGTACCTATAACTTCTCAAAACTTAGACCTTGTATTTCTACGAAATACTTGTATAAAATTGGAGAAGTCACAAGTAAACAGAATATAGTACGAGGACCAACCCCTTTATCCTAATGGACACTGGACAACATTCAATACTTTGTATAAGTCTATTGAGTTGAATAACTCAAACCCTGTTCGTCGTAGGTTGAAAACTGTACTTCTGGTTAAGAAGAATTACACTGCTGTTTAATGCTTGTTACCCAATCATCAACTGATATAGGTAAATGTCATGAACATAATTTCAAAACGTTATATCTCACTTTATAAAATAAACGTGCAAATATATCAGTTTGAAATTGGTGCATAACAACGGATATTCAATAAGCGCAATAGGTGTACCCTCTCCTAATCCTAGGAGCCCTTGCAACCTGAGAGAAGGTAGAAGGAAAAGACAACTGAATAGTCCTATTCAATTTCTCCAGAACCGGAAACCATTCTCGAATCTGAAACAAGTTTCTTCGAGTTCGTATGTAACTATACAAAGGTCATATCCAATAAATGTGGATCTTCGTAGTGATACGGAATATTCCGGAGAAATACAAAGGGTAAAAGTAGGAGTGGCAATGAAATATGAAACTCTGACAATCCAAAAGCCAGTGTTTTAAGAAGGTTCGGTTAACTTGGTACATGAGTTCTAGTCTAGGGTCGGGCCATGGTCGCTGCCAAAGAGAGAGAGAAAAGAAACACTCATCGTGCACTCTAACCTAGATCAGAATGGTTAATCACTTTATCTAATCAGGATGTCTCCCACCGTATCCTCAAATTCTCCTCCAAACCTGAAAGAAGAATTAGTCGGGATCGTCTAAAATCACCCGAAGAGTAAACCAACTCATCAGTGGGAATCGGGATCCAACTATCATCGCATGATAACCTGATGGAATCCACTCATGTTATCACACTCCTGAAGGTATGCGCATGCCTGGAAAGTTTCCTGTATGTTTGAAACTCCCGATGTGATTTTTACCCCATGCTCTTATGACCTTGACGAAGGTCAAAAAATCATAAGTCATATGTCTAGTTCTACACGTCATAGTCCATGTTAATTTGAACCTACCCGTACTCGCTCTTGACAAAGGTCAACAAGGCTGTACGACTATCCCAAACCAACGCATCTATCTATACAACAGAAAGGTAACAAAAAGCTACCATACACTATGCCTTGACGAAGGTCAACAAACATAGCATGAATACTAGGTGCTACCCGTCTGAAATGACGGAGGGCTACGAATGGTTTTTGGCGAAAAACCTTTAACATAATGAAATTGATATCGTTGAAGGATCCGAATAGCTTTTTACAAATATATAGTGGCGAAAACCTTTGCTAAAGAGGTCATTCCCGGTGAAGGGATCTCGGCTCTTTTCTCGTGGAATGAGGTGCTGGATTTTCCAACTGAATACCACAATGCATAGCAAAAATGTAATCGACTATAGTGAAGTTATTACTGTTAGTGATATATGCCCTAGAGGCCATTATTGTATCATACTGGATTGTATATTACTTAATGGGAGCTTGGGATATACACGGATATAGTAACAGTCTTAGCTCAAAATGGTAGTATGCTACCTGGTTTGTTTCTACTTCAATATGTGCATGTATTTCTTTTAGCATTTCGCTTATACATATTAGTAGAGCCCTTAGGATCTTTGCTTGATTACTAGCGTTGTAATGGCAGTCACACTCGTGGGGGCTGGGTAATCTACAAGCACATCCTTATACAGGTCCCTAGTCGTAGGATTATCGAGACGGGGCATCGATACTCCAGAGTAGACTAGTGTATACACTTCTCATCCCAGCACGGGAGATGGTCTGTCCCACAGCCATTAGTACGTCGTACTGGAGATAGTATGCAGATGCTCATTAGGTTATGAGTACACTGGACAGGACTCGCCGGGAACTGTTCGTGGGCATTATACCTATCGTTGGGTAGCAGTTCCCAAGTGACATGAGTACAACTTAGTCCGTCGACTTGACACTGCTACTTCGCCTCGAGTGTGTTCCCACTGTACTTTAATTACTACCCTACCACGGCTCAAAGGAGTCGTGCAAACAGGTAGTAGTTGGGTGCAGTCCCGAAGCACTTGGAGGTAGTGGCGGTTAGATAGGATTCGTCTCTCCCGGTATTGGGGGTTGATATCGTGCGGTGTTCGGAGAGCCATTACACAAAGTCCTTGGCCAGGGCAAGCGAGATTTAATGGTAGGTATTCCAGTAGTTTCTCAGGGTGTTTTGGGCTACACTCTGGCACGATTTATTGCGCTATTAGGGGTCTGACGATAATCTCCCCCGTAGGCCCGATATGCAATACTCTTAAACGAACAGACCGGACTGTATAGAGATTGTCACATCCAAGCTCAGTAGGAGATCGGTTGGGTTTCCTCATCGGCCTTCTTATCGAAAGATACCAAGGTAGCCGTTACGTGCAGCTAGTACCGCTTGCGGCTTGTGGTTAAACCCACTGCCAGCGTACTGTCGAGTCTTTAGAGTCCCACACAGAAAGTTTCCCTGCATCGGGCGAAAGAAGTAGAGGCCGTATGGTTTTACGGCAGGGCTTCGATCACGTACGTGCACTTGTGCGCGTATGATGTTCGGGCGGATAATACTAGTGGGCTTTGGTTTAAACCGGATCCTAGTATTATATTGATGGATCAGTTTCGTCTCTTTGTATTCGTGTTTCTCGGAACACGGATGCGGGTATATATATACGGATGAGAGCGGCATAGAAGGAGACACCTCATTAGGGTTTTTACCATTAACTTGATTAAAACAATTATGAGGTGGAGGAAAGTATTTGTTATATTTGTAAATGATAATTGTGGCATGGCTACTTGTTTTAACTACTTGACTTGGTTTGACCGTTTGACTTGGTTTGACCACTTGACTTGGTTTGACTCTTTGACTAGATATTTCTTGTGAGATATTTTGTGGCACTGGATATTTTGGGTCAGATATTTTCTTGCTATGCTTGTGGTCAAATCAAGTGAGCCATCACATTTTCTATTATCATTATCAAAAACCATTTCTATTTCCTCATGTGAGCTCTCTTCTTCTTCCTCGCAACTAAAACCCTT
The DNA here is from genome assembly GCA_030015575.1 of Agapanthus africanus. Taxonomy (NCBI): domain Eukaryota; kingdom Viridiplantae; phylum Streptophyta; class Magnoliopsida; order Asparagales; family Amaryllidaceae; genus Agapanthus; species Agapanthus africanus. The sequence continues at coordinate 454,675,560 of JASDDO010000019.1, read as the reverse complement.
AAGGTCTCATGAGTTGAGTAAACTAGGGTTTCAAGAGACAAATAAATCCATCTTCATTCTCTACATCACCTAGGCCATCAAGTTTACCAAGCTTGTTGCCCTAGTTACCTCAGTTTTGAGATTGGAGCTCGGACTATAGACTCTCGGGTGGATCGTCTTTGACTCGAGGAAGTCGACGAGGAAGCTATGATCCAGATCGATCCTTGGAGCCTATGATGACGAGGAGGACAACGGAGAAGAACCGAAGGACTTGTATCATGAGGTATAACATTATTTCCGAGTAGTTAAATCTCATGTTGTTTGCTATCTAGGGTTTATGGTTGATCCTTGGTTCTAGTCGGTGTTGCGAAGCCCGTAAAAATCATTTTTTGCAAATTCCGCCTCCCCTATTACACGTGGGGTGCATGGTATCGACTTACAGTGGTATTAAATCCTCTCATAAACCCTAGATAGCTTGTAGCGATGTTAGAATTCAGCCGGTTTTTATCGCGCAAAAACTGCCGAAAAACAGTTTTCAAAAGTGAATTTTTGAGTTGTTTGCACACCCCACGGGCTCACAGTTTGAACTGAGAAGCCACGGGGTGGAGCGTGCACACCCCAGGGACCCTCCGGAGGGGGACCGAATGGCTGGGACCACTCCCCAAGACTACCACAAGGTAGACTTGGCTGTGGGGACCCGAAACTGCCCCACCTTGGGCAGTTTCGGGTCTACCTCAACCCCTGGATACCTCGTGGTTGCCTTAGGGGTGGGGTGTAAGTGCACGGCGGCGCCCCGGCCGTCAATCCGACGCCGGAATGTGGAAGCGGTGAATAACTTAAATTTTTGCGGACTTAGCAAACCGGCACCACCGCGCACTAAACACCCGGATCGAACCATTAACTAGTCTAAGCTATCTACAAGAATGGGAATAGAGATATACCGACGATCCAAGTCCTCCGGTCTTCTCGTCATGGTCCCGATCTCCTGCGGAAAAGTCCCGTCTCCTCCTCGTCGCCGGAAGTGCACCACATCGCCTACTATGTTTACGGGCTCCCACCTCAATGCCGAGGCAACTCGGGCACGAAGCCGGCTACTCGACGTGCCCAAGATTCGTTGTAGAATTCATAGAGAAGGAGTCTCATTTTTGGGGTTTGGAGTTGTGCCATTTTGTGGAAGAAAAGAGAGGAACTTTTGGAAATGAACTAGAGGGCTTTTCTAGTGAGCAAGAGAAACAAAATGCCACACATAAAATGAATCCATCCTCTCCATTTGGAATGGCCGGCCCCCTTTTTACCAAGTGAGATTGGAGAGAGAAAAGACAAGGGGGTGGGTGGAACAATAATGCAAGGTGGAGTGTCATGGAAAAAAGCAAGTGATGATGAGAGGCAATGATCACTCCCAAAACCAATACACTACCAACTAATCATCAACAACCATGATGCTAACAAAGTCAAGCCATCATGAAGTATGAAGTCAAGCAAGTCAAAGGAGGGTGCTATCATGATACAACAATATGCAAAGACCCCCTTCCACAAATGCCTATTTGCAACAATGCAAATAAGCCCTCCTCCACCAATCTTCGGCCAATGAACGGAACAATGGAAATCGGCCGAAACGGAAAGCAAACTGGCAACTCCAGAAAACTGGTCCCGTAATAAATTACAGGAAAACCCCGATACTGTGCATACACACCCGCATCTGTATTTCGACCGAAATACAGATGCAATGAGACAAACACTACACTGTACTATACAAGGATCCGGCTTATACCAAAGCCGGCTAGTAATATCTGTTCGATCCTGATCCGTGCAATACCGCACGTATCTGATCGAACCCTGCCATACACCAATACGGCCTATAGTACAGACTGTCCGATCCTGATCCGTGCAATATCGCACGTACCTGATCGGACCCTGCCATATCTCCATACGGCCTCTACAACCTTTCGCCCGAAAGCTGAGTAACTGAAAGTGTGGTGGACTCTAAAGACTCGTCAATACTATGGCTGTGGATTTAACCACTAGCACGTCAGAGGTATAAGCCAATACGTGACGGGCCACCAGCTATTGACCAAAAGGGACGTCGATGAGGAAGCTCACCCCGACACCCAACTGAGCCTGTCAGTGACAATATCCGTGCAGTCCGGTCCGTTCGTCTATGAGCATCGCATGGCGGGCCTAGGGGGTTGGTAAAAGTCAGACCCCCAAAAGCGGTACAAGTCGTGTCGGAGTGTAGCCCAGAACACCCTGAGATACTACTGGAATACCTACCAGTAAATCTCCTTGCCTTGGCCAAGGACTTTGTGTAATGGCTCTCCTAGACACAGCACGACCTCACCCCTAATACCGGGAGAGACGAACCCCTGAAGATACGCTCACTGCCTCCATGTGGCTCGGGACTGTACCCAACTAAAACCTGTTTGCACGACTCCTTTGAGCCGTGGTAGGGTAGTAATCAAAGTGCAAGCCCGCGGGGGCGCCCCGGCCGTCGATCCGACGCCGGAAACGCGGAAAACAAAAACTTTGCGAACTTTGCAAAACGGCACCGCCACGGACTTTTCACCCGGATCGGGCCATTAACCTAGCTAGCTAGCAAAAAGAAAAGAGTAGAGATGCTATACCAAACGATCCGTGTCCTTCGGTCTTCGTCTCCGCTCCGATCTCCCGCGGATCTCCGTCACCTCCTCGCTCGTCGGAAAGGGCACCACGTAGCCGGAATCTTTTACGGGCTCCCGCCTCTTGACCGAGGCAACTCGGGCGCGAAGTTGGCTAGCCGACGCGTCCAAGGCTTGCTATAGAATAGTGTAGTGAACTTGTCTCTTGGGGTTATGAGGTTGCCATGGTTGGAGGAAAGGAATGAGCTTGAGAGAAGGAAAAAATTGGAGCTCTCAATTTTTCAAGACATGAAAAATGAAGATAATGTTTCACACCCAAAAAAATGAAGCTCTCTCTCTCACTCTAAAGTGGCCGGCCCCCTTGTTCAAGAAATGAGATTGGAGAGAGAAAAAAATGCAAGAAAGAAAGAATATATCAACAATATGGAAAATGGTCAAACTCATTTCTCATTTCAATCCCTTCACAACCTATCACAAGAAAAGCAAGTGATGAGATTAAAAAAGAATCTCATCATGAAGCAAGTCTCATCATGCCACAAATAAGCAAGAAAGCCCCTCCACCAAGTGTTAATTGCAAACTTGCAATTAACACCCTCCATCAAGAAAGTCCGACCGAGAAGGAATGAAGGAAAACCGGCCGGAACGGAATGCAAACTGGCAACCCCAGAAAACCGATCCCATAATAAATTACAGGAAAACCCCACTACTGCAAATACATGCCCACATTTGTATTCGCACTGAACACAAATGCAAAGAGACAAAACTACACTATCTAATACTAGTATCCGGCTTAAGCCAAAGCCGGCTAGTAAAAACCGTCCGATCACGATCCGTGCAATACCGCACGTATCTGATCGAACCCTGCCATATCTCCATACGGCCTCTACAGCGTTTCGCCCGAAACTTGAGTAACTGAGTGTGGTGGACTCTAAAGACTCGTCAATACCTTGGCTGTGGATTTAACCACTAGCACGTCAGAGGTATAAGCCAATACGTGACGGGCCACCAGGTATTGACCAAATGGGACGTCGATGAGGAAGCTCACCCCGACACCCAACTGAGCCTGTCAGTGACAATATCCGTACAGTCCGGTCCGTTCGTCTATGAGCATCGCATGGCGGGCCTAGGGGGTTGGTAAAAGTCAGACCCCCAAAAGCGGTACAAGTCGTGTCGGAGTGTAGCCCAGAACACCCTGAGATACTACTGGAATACCTACCAGCAAATCTCCTGCCTTGGCCAAGGACTTTTCATGTTCTGGCTCTCCTAGACACAGCACGACCTCACCCCCAATACCGGGAGAGACGAACCCCTGCAGATCCGCTCACTGCCTCCATGTGGCTCGGGACTGTACCCAACTAAAACCTGTTTGCACGACTCCTTTGAGCCGTGGTAGGGTAGTAATCAAAGTACAGTGGGAACTCACACGAGACAAATGACGATCCCAGGTCGATGAACTAACCTGTACACATGTCACCTGGGAACTGCTATCTGACGTCTGGTATATCCCAACTAGCAGGTTCCCGGCGAGTCCTGTCCGGTGTACTCATAACCCAATGAGCACCTGTATACATCTTAGGTGAACCAACTGACACCAGTGGCTTGTGAGACCGGCCACCGCCCCTCGTCGGGGTCTCGACTGTATACACTAGTCTACTATGGAGAAACGATGCCCTGTCTCGAATCTCCCACGACTAGGGACCTTTTAAGGATATGCTTGTAGACCCCAGCTCCCACTTATATGATCGCCCTCATACTGCTGGATGTCAAGCAAGAATCCTAGGGGCTTTATCAACGTGTAATAGCGACTCTAAAGGTCACCTAAAGCAGTACACGATGATAAAGATAAACCAGATAGCATACTATCATCTCGAGTAAGACTGTCCTACCGGGATAGGTCCTCCCCTCAATCATTGCAATCACGTGCCTGTGATCCAATAATTGACTCTGAGGGCACTATCTCCAACAATCTCCCACTTGCACTCGAGGCTAATTATTGCGATGACGCATACTCACAGCCCGTGTGATACCGAACACCCAACTCCTCTACTAGTCAGTCTCACAAAGCTCGTTTGCGAAACTATTGCGTTCGAGGAATAGCCTCAGTGAGTGGATCCGCCTTGATGTTTCTTTCTATGTCTCTCTATATCTCATGTTCGCAGAGAAAACTATCTCCCGAAACGAGCAATACCTGTCTTAGAATGTCTGGATGTCTGATGGGACCTAGCTCATAAATGAACTCCAAATCCAAACTTCTTAGACTGTATCGACAACTGAACTTAATCAGTGTCCTGCGCCATGCCTTCCCTCAGTATCCACCTGGACCAACTGTCCAAAATACTGCCCCTCGTCAGAGGGAAAACTATAACTCTGACAGCCACTCTGCCATCCATGTCACCTTGGAAGCCTGGAATAATAACCGTCTCCTTAAGGAGGCTGTCGTTATCAATTCCTTAGAACATCAACTTGTGTTCTAAAACTGCTTCCGATTGTTTCTTCAAGATTGGATTAATATCAACTTATTGCACCTACTGCAAGAACAATATCTGGTGTGGTACTTGACATCTCATGATTGACTCAGTTGCCTAAGCAAGTGATCTGTCAATCATGCGTGTCCCTCTCCCCTTTAGTCTGTAAGACACCTTTAGAGAGGGTGACTCCATTACCTGCAGGTACACTACCGTGCCAGGAGTTGTCCAATTCTAAATACTCATAGAATGCGGTCAAAGTACCCAGATTGGGAAACCACCCAAATCTAGATCTAAAACCATAGATCTAGTAACCAGAATGTCTGATATAATATCCAAGTCCTATGTGGAGAAACCACTGTGTGACGACCAAAGTATAACCGATCGTAGTATAGGAATATCACTTCCTACTCTGTGTATGTCATCAAATACCAGGACATCACACCCTACTACCTTCTTAACAGATCCATCCCCTATTCTGATGAAGTCAAACCTATGACTGTCACATCAGAAATAGATGATCTATCTCCGCTATATCTGCTTTAGTCTATAAATAGACATAAGCTTGATGTCCACCAATGCTTCCGCTGCTCCCACTGACTACGACAACCCTCTGGCAGAGTCATATACACGTACGCTTCTAAAGCAAGTTTAGAACGACGCTATACTCATCCTTCCGCCGGGTCTCGTAGCCTGGAACAACAGCAATGGCAAGTGTGGGTAAACAAGAACCTCCCTGCCACCGTCCTTGAGCATACCGAAGTACCTCTCGAGTGCCTGAGGTTACCCACCATATCTGCGGAGTGGCCAATGGAATGTCAAACCAGATTGAATCTTTAGGATCTTATGAAATCTTCAGTAATCGTTTGTGGTTCTGGAATCACTTCCAGTTCTACCATACTCCCACTCCTGTTTTTCTGAAAAAATCCATTTTTGATAAAACTGTGGCGAGTCAAGAACAATATCACTATTGATCTTCCAGATGGTAGAAAGTCAACCCTCGTCATAGCCCGGGTCAACCCACAAACAGCCACTACTGAAACGTGCCTTGAGTTGTCCAGTGTCTGGTTTTAAGCATAAGCCGGACAACTCCCCGTATCTTAACAATGTCAAGATATGAACTGTTCTAAATCCAAGAACCAGAGGCACTGATTTAATTGAACCAGATTCAAATCATGCAGCTGTCTCCAGTGCATGTCAAGTAAATGGAAGAGAGGCCGATCAGCGTTACTCAACTTAGGAGTACTTCCAATTATGAGTAACCTGAAAGAGAAGTTAGTTCTCTTAATCATTACTATCAACTGAATACCATTCACAAATATCTACTCTTTGATCACCTTGAAGAATCTCGATACTTGCAATGCTTGGTTCTCTACTTTACTCTTATACCTATAACTCCTCAAAACTTAGACCCTGTGTTTCTACGAACACATGTCTAAGAACTAGAGAAGTTAAAAGTAAACAGAATATAGTACGAGGACCAACCCCTCTGTCCTAATGGACACTGGACAATATACAATGCTCTGTATAAGTCCCTTGAGTCTGGTGACTCATTCACTGTGTGTCGTAGGTTGAAAACTGTACTTTTGGTTAAGAAGAATTACACCGCTGTTCAATGCTCCTTACCTAACCATCCACTGGTATAGGTAAATGTCATAGACATAATTTCAAAAAGATATGTCTCACTCTATAAAAATAGACGTACAGATATATCAATTTGAAATTGGTGCACAACAACGGATATTCAAAACCAAATATTTGCCGACCGGCAAACAACCCAGGTGACTTCCTCAAATATCACCGATTACAACGAATCCCGATATAATGAGGATGGTCACCTAATTCCCAATAACTTACTCCCACTCATCGTCTGTAAAACCATACAGATGTGAGAATCCAACCTGATAAATACATACCCTGGAGTAAGTGTCTAATCGGGAAATCAGTTTTCTTTTAACAGTACACAGTGAACCTGAAACATTAAAATGTTTCGATGGGGTATCCTGGTATTCCTAGTAATGCCTCTTCCATTATCCAGATTCACAACTATAACCGTATAATTCTTTGCCATCTCTCCAAATCCCTTTACATGTCTTTAGTCATTACCTTCTGTACACCCCTTTAGGCCAAATGGTTTTCTTCCTTCCCTACCGTTCGGCACCAGCCTATGGTTTGGAAGAAGACTATCCAATAAGCATAATGGGTGTACTGTCCTGGTCCTAGGAACACTCGCAATGCGAGAGAAGGTGAGGATAAAAGACAACCGAATGTACTTAATTCATAGGTGATTTAGGATTGACAAAGAAGTACATGGTTTGGTCGTGAATAGCAGTCGCAATTTACTTTGCCCTCTTACTAATCCCTTGCTTTGTCTGAACTTAATACCTTCTGTACACCGTTTAGGCTAATTGGCTTTCTTCATTCCCTACCGTTCGGCACCAGCCTAAGGTTTGGAAGAAGACTATCCAATTTGCGTAATAGGTGTACTATCTCCTAAACCAAGGAGTACTCGCAACCTGAGAGAAGGAAAAAGGTAAAGACAACTGAATAGTCCTATTCGTTTTCTCCAGAACCTGAAACCATCCTCGAAGTCCTTCGAGTTCGTATATAACCATACGATGGTTTTGTCCAATGGAAGTGGACGTTCGTAGTAATACGGGGTGTCCCGGAGAAAAGAGTAAAAGTAGGAGTGGCAAAGAGGTCTGCAACTCTGACAATCCAAAAGCCAGTGTTAAGAAGGTTCGGTCAACTTGGTCACTGAGTCATAGTCTAGGGTCGGGTCAATGGTCGCTGCCAGAGAGAGAGAGAAAAGAAACACTCAGCGTGCACTCTAACCTAGATCAGAATGGTTACCAATTTATCTAATCTGGAAACCTCCCAATGTAACGTCAAATTCTTCCCCAAACCTGAAAGAAGAATTAGCCGGGATAACCCGAGGAGTAAACCAACTCATCAGTGGGAATCGGGATCCAACTCTCATCGCATGATAACGTGACGGAATCCGCTCACGTTATCATACTCCAGAAGGTATGCGCATATCTGGCAAGTTTCAGTACTTTTGAAACTCCCGATGTGGATTTTTGCCCCATGCTCTTATGACCTTGACGAAGGCCAACAAATCATAAGTCACATGTCAAGTTCTACCCGTCATTCTCCAGGTTGATTTGAACCCACCCGCACAAGCCCTTGACGAAGGCCAACAAGGCTATACGACTGTCCCAAACCAACGCATCTATCTATGCTGCAGAAAGGCAACAAGCAGCTACCATACACTATGCCTTGACGAAGGCCAACAAACATAGCATGAATACTACGTGCTACCCGTCTGAAACGACGGAGGGCTACGAATGGTTTCTGGCGAAAACCTTTAACGTAATGAACTTGATATCGTTGAAGGAACTGATAGCTTTATAAAAATATAGTGACGACAACCTTTGCTAAAGAGGTCACTCCCGGTGAAGGGATCTCGGCTCTTTCCCCGTAGAATGAGGTGCAGGATATTCCAACTGAATACCACGATGCAAAGCAAAAGCAATCGGCTATAGTGAAGTTAATGCCCTGACGCAAACTTTTGTCCAAGGGGTCACTCCCGGTGAAGGGATCTCGGCCCTTGCCTCGTCGACTGAGGAGCAGGATATTCGAAATGAATACCACTGTGCAAAACAAAAGAGAACGCCCTTGCAATAACAGCTTTTTGAAAAAAGTGTTCCAACAACATCAGATTAGGTTTGTTTAACTTGCATTGATCCGAATCAATGCAGTCCCATCAATTGATCACACCACAAAGAACGAAAATATACTGATGTACGTATATGCCAACCGCATTCGCCACTGGGTCCCGTCATCACTCGTTAGGTTAGCTAACTAACGACAGAGCGGGGACTGGACTAGCGCGGATGAAAAACATATACAACATCTACTAATATATATACCAATATATAGTATTCGCTCAAGGCGTGATAAAAGCAACACAGAAATGTATAGCAACACAGATCAATACAGATATCTGGGATCCCCGGGTTTCACAGAGCCGCTGAAACCCGACGTTCCCCTGGTCGTGTGGATAGCCTGTGCAATGAAATCCTAGACCCCTACGGGCGCGGCAAGTTACCCGCCAAAACCTGAAGCGAGGCAGCCCCCTTCAGCAACGTGAATGGACCACCCAGTACTTCACGGAATCCGGTAACTTGTGTACCCCTCCTGGGTCAACCCTATACCCCCTACGAGTGCGGCGAATAGCCCGCCAATTCTAGAGTGAAGCCCCTTCCGCCTCAATGCCATGAGATGCGGGCTTGTTGCCCTCTAGAATCCGGCTATCCGTGCACCCCTCCGCGGGGTAATCCTAGTACAGAAAGTAAAATATACATACAACGGGTACATCGACCGCAACCAGGTCGTGCCCCAAAAGAATAATACAAACTGGCAGTGACGGCAGTCCACATGTCGGACGCTCGCCCCGCAATATCAAATGTACATAATAAAACAGAACTGTACTACCACTGCAACCAGGCTATCCCCACGACCGATCCGCAACAACACAGTACAATCACAGAACATCAACGTGAAAGTCACGTTCGCAAATCCGTCTAACCGGGCTATAGCAGTTAGACCGGATTTACCGATCGAGTGACATTCACGGTCGCAGATATAATGTAAAAACTGTGAACTAGCATGTTTAAAATATCCGATCGAACAAATTTATCAAAGTGGGCCCCACACACTACTGTAGCACTTACAGAAAACCTGGGCCCAAATAAAATATCCCAAAAGCCCTATTTCTATACCACAAGCTTACTGGGAAAATTTGGTGCCACAATTCCTCTTATCCGCCGCGCAAGCGCGGCCAAACCAGGGTTTTGGCCGCGCTTCCGCGGTGGAACTGAGGAATTGGTGGATCGTATTTTCCCAGATTTCTTATAATTGCTTGTACATGCCTCTGCAACAACCTGAAAAATTTTAGGAGCTCAAAAAATTTCAACAGAGAACACATGTGCACAAAAATACGGTTTTTGGGAATTTTGTTCGATCGGGTTCTAAACGCGCTAGAGCAAGCTAGGGAAGGTTAACGGCGTGGCTCTGATACCATTGTAAGCCCGCGGGGGCGCCCCGGCCGTCGATCCGACGCCGGAAACGCGGAAAACAAAAACTTTGCGAACTTTGCAAAACGGCACCGCCGCGGACTTTTCACCCGGATCGGGCCATTAACCTAGCTAGCTAGCAAAAAGAAAAGAGTAGAGATGCTATACCAAACGATCCGTGTCCTTCGGTCTTCGTCTCCGCTCCGATCTCCCGCGGATCTCCGTCACCTCCTCGCTCGTCGGAAAGGGCACCACGTAGCCGGAATCTTTTACGGGCTCCCGCCTCTTGACCGAGGCAACTCGGGCGCGAAGTTGGCTAGCCGACGCGTCCAAGGCTTGCTATAGAATAGTGTAGTGAACTTGTCTCTTGGGGTTATGAGGTTGCCATGGTTGGAGGAAAGGAATGAGCTTGAGAGAAGGAAAAAATTGGAGCTCTCAATTTTTCAAGACATGAAAAATGAAGATAATGTTTCACACCCAAAAAAATGAAGCTCTCTCTCTCACTCTAAAGTGGCCGGCCCCCTTGTTCAAGAAATGAGATTGGAGAGAGAAAAAAATGCAAGAAAGAAAGAATATATCAACAATATGGAAAATGGTCAAACTCATTTCTCATTTCAATCCCTTCACAACCTATCACAAGAAAAGCAAGTGATGAGATTAAAAAAGAATCTCATCATGAAGCAAGTCTCATCATGCCACAAATAAGCAAGAAAGCCCCTCCACCAAGTGTTAATTGCAAACTTGCAATTAACACCCTCCATCAAGAAAGTCCGACCGAGAAGGAATGAAGGAAAACCGGCCGGAACGGAATGCAAACTGGCAACCCCAGAAAACCGATCCCATAATAAATTACAGGAAAACCCCACTACTGCAAATACATGCCCACATTTGTATTCGCACTGAACACAAATGCAAAGAGACAAAACTACACTATCTAATACTAGTATCCGGCTTAAGCCAAAGCCGGCTAGTAAAAACCGTCCGATCACGATCCGTGCAATACCGCACGTATCTGATCGAACCCTGCCATATCTCCATACGGCCTCTACAGCGTTTCGCCCGAAACTTGAGTAACTGAGTGTGGTGGACTCTAAAGACTCGTCAATACCTTGGCTGTGGATTTAACCACTAGCACGTCAGAGGTATAAGCCAATACGTGACGGGCCACCAGGTATTGACCAAATGGGACGTCGATGAGGAAGCTCACCCCGACACCCAACTGAGCCTGTCAGTGACAATATCCGTACAGTCCGGTCCGTTCGTCTATGAGCATCGCATGGCGGGCCTAGGGGGTTGGTAAAAGTCAGACCCCCAAAAGCGGTACAAGTCGTGTCGGAGTGTAGCCCAGAACACCCTGAGATACTACTGGAATACCTACCAGCAAATCTCCTGCCTTGGCCAAGGACTTTTCATGTTCTGGCTCTCCTAGACACAGCACGACCTCACCCCCAATACCGGGAGAGACGAACCCCTGCAGATCCGCTCACTGCCTCCATGTGGCTCGGGACTGTACCCAACTAAAACCTGTTTGCATGACTCCTTTGAGCCGTGGTAGGGTAGTAATCAAAGTACAGTGGGAACTCACACGAGACAAATGACGATCCCAGGTCGATGAACTAACCTGTACACATGTCACCTGGGAACTGCTATCTGACGTCTGGTATATCCCAACTAGCAGGTTCCCGGCGAGTCCTGTCCGGTGTACTCATAACCCAATGAGCACCTGTATACATCTTAGGTGAACCAACTGACACCAGTGGCTTGTGAGACCGGCCACCGCCCCTCGTCGGGGTCTCGACTGTATACACTAGTCTACTATGGAGAAACGATGCCCTGTCTCGAATCTCCCACGACTAGGGACCTTTTAAGGATATGCTTGTAGACCCCAGCTCCCACTTATATGATCGCCCTCATACTGCTGGATGTCAAGCAAGAATCCTAGGGGCTTTATCAACGTGTAATAGCGACTCTAAAGGTCACCTAAAGCAGTACACGATGATAAAGATAAACCAGATAGCATACTATCATCTCGAGTAAGACTGTCCTACCGGGATAGGTCCTCCCCTCAATCATTGCAATCACGTGCCTGTGATCCAATAATTGACTCTGAGGGCACTATCTCCAACACAAAGTACAGTGGGAACTCACACGAGACAAATGACGATCCCCAGGTCGATGAACTAACCTGCACACATGTCACCAGGGAACTGCCATCTGACGTCTGGTATATGACCAACTAGCATGTTCCCGGCGAGTCCTGTCCGGTGTACTCATAACCCAATGAGCACCTGTATACATCTTAGGTGATCCAACTGACACCAGTGGCTTGTGAGACCGGCCACCGCCCCTCGTCGGGGTCTCGACTGTATACACTAGTCTACTAATGGAGTATCGATGCCCGGTCTCGAAACTCCCACGACTAGGGACCTTTTAAGGATAAGCTTATAGACCTCCAGCTCCCACTTATATGATCGCCCTCATACTGCTGGTGGTCAAGCAAGAATCCTAGGGGCTCTATCAACGTGTAATAGCGACGTGTCAGGTCACTTAAAACAGTACACGATGATAAAGGTAAACCAGATAGCATACTATCATCTCGAGTAAGACTGTCCTACCGGGATAGGTCCTCCCTCAATCATTACAATCACGTACCTGTGACCTAATAATTGACTCTGAGGGCACTATCTCCAACAATCTCCCACTTGCACTCAAGGCTAATTATTGCGATGTCGCATACTCACAGCCCGTGTGATACCGAACATCCAACTCCTCTACTAGTCAGTCTCACAAAGCTCGTTTGCGGAACTATTGCGTTCGAGGAATAGCCTTAGTGAGTGGATCCGCTCAGTTGTTTCTTTCTATGTCTCTCTATATCTCAAGTTCGCGGAGAAACCCATCTCCCGAAATGAGCAATACCTGTCTTAGAATGTGTCTGGATGTCTGATGGGACATAGCTCATAATTGAACTCCAAATCCAAACTTCTTAGACTGTATCGTCAACAGAACTTAATCAGTATCCTGCGCGCCATGCCTCCCTCAGTATTGCCTTGGACCACCTGTCCAAAATACTGCCCCTCATCAGAAGGAAAAACTATAACTCTAACAACCTCCTTGTCGTCCATGTCACCTTGGAAGCCTGGTATGATAACTGTCTCCTGAATGAGGCTGTCGTTATCATATCCCTAGAACATCCACTTATGTTCTAAAACTGCTTCCGACTGTTTCTCCAGGATTGGATTAATGTCAACTTATTGCATCTAGTGCAAGAACAACATCTGGTGTGGTACTTGACATCTCACGATTGACTCAATTGCCTGAGCAAGTGATCTGCCAATCATGTCCGTCCCTCTCCCCTTTAGTCTGTAAGACACCTTTGGAGAGGGTGACTCCATTACCTGCAGGTACACTACCGTGCCAGGAGTCGTCCATCCTAAATACTCTTAGAATGCTGTCAAGTACCCTGATTGGGAAACCACCCAAATCTAGATCTAAGACCATAGATCTAGTAACCAGTATGTCAGATATAAAATCCATTTCCTTTGTGGAGAAACCACTGTGTGACGACCAAAGTATAACCGATTGTAGTATAGGAGTTTCTTTTCCTATTCTGTGTATGTTATCCAGATACCAGGACATCACACCCTACTACCTTCTCAACAGATCCATCCCCTATTCTGATGAAGTTAAACCCATGACTGTCACGTCAGAAATAGATGATCTATCTCCGCTACATCTGCTTTAGTCTATAAATAGACATAAGCTACCTATCCACCAATGCTTCCGCTGCTCCCACTGACTACGACAACCCTCTGGCAGAGTCATATACACGTACACTTCTAAAACTAGTTTTAGAACGACGCTATATTCATCCTCCCGCCGGGTCTCGTAACCTGGAACAACAGCAATGGCAATTGTGGGTAAACAAGAACTTCCCTGTCACCGTCCTTGAGGCCACCGTAGTGCCTCTCGGGTGCCTGAAGTTACCCACCTTATCTGCGGAGTGGCCAATGGAATGTCAATCCAGATTGAATCTTTAGGTTCCTTATCAAATCTTCAGTAATCGTTTGTGGTTCTGGAATCACTTCCAGTTCTACCATACTCCCACTACTGTTTTCCTGAAAAAATCCATTTTTAATTTAAAACTGTGGCGAGTCAAGAACAATATTGCTATTGATCTTCCAGATGGTAGAAAGTCAACCCGCGTCATAGCCTGGGTCAACCCACAAACAGCCATTACAGAAACGTGCCTTGAGTTGTCCAGTGTCTGGTTTTAATCATAAACCGGACAACTCCCCGTACCTTAACATCGTTAAGATATGAACTGTTCTATATCCAATATAGAAAACAGAGGCACTGATTTAATTGAACCAGATTCAAATCATGCAGCTGTCCCCAGCGCATGTCAACTAAATGGAAGGAGGCCGATCAGCGTTACTCAACTTAGGAATACTTCCAATTATGAGTAACCTGAAAGAGAAGCAAGATCTCTTTATCATTACTATCAACTGAATACCATACACAAGTATCTACATCTTCGATCTCTTTGAAGAATCCCGATACTTGCTATACCTGGTTCTCCACTCTATTCAAATACCAATAACTTCTCCAAATTCGGACCCTGTGTTTCCACGAAACACCTGTCTAAAAACTAGAGAAGTCATAAGTAAACTGAATGTAGTACGAGGACCAACCCCTCTGTCCTGATGGACCCTGGACAACATACAATACTCTGTATAAGTCCCTTGAGTCTGATAACTCATTCACTGTGTGTCGTAGGTTGAAAACTGTACTTATGGTTAAGAAGAATTACACCGCTGTTTAATGCTCCTTACCTAACCATCCACTGATATAGGTAAATGTCATCGACATAATATCAAAAGGTATATCTCACTCTATGAAAATAGACGTACAGATATATCAATTTGAAATTGGTGCATAACAGCGGATATTCAAAACCAAATATTTGCCGACCGGCAAACAACCCAGGTGATTTCCTCAAATATCACCGATTACAACGAATCCCGATATAATGAGGATAATCACCCAATTCCCAATAACTTACTCCCACTCATCATCTGTAAAACCATACAGATGTGAGAATCGTATCTGGTAAATACATACCCTGGAGTAAGTATCTAATCGGGAAATCAGTTTTCTATTAACAGTACACAGTGAAACTGAAACATTGAAATGTTTCGATGGGGTATCCTGGTATTCCTAGTAATGCCTCTTCCAGATTCACGACTGTAACCGTATAGTTCTTTGTCACCTCTCCAAATCCCTTCATATGTCTTTAGTCTTTACCTTCTGCACACCCCTTTAGGCCAAATGGTTTTCTTCCTTCCCTACCGTTCGGCACCAGCCTATGGTTTGGAAGAAGACTATCCAATAAGCATATTGGGTGTACTGTCCCAATCCTAGGAACACTCGCAACACGAGAGAAGGTGAAGATAAAAGACACCTGAATGTACTTTATTCCTATTTCTCCTGAACCAGGATCCATCCCCGAACTGGAACAAGTTCCTTTCGAGTTCGTATATAACCATACGATGGAATATCCAAATAAACTGTGGATCTTCGTAGTGATACGGAGTGTCCTGGAGAAATACAAAGGTGATGTTAGGATTGGCGAAGAGATACTTGGTTTGGTCGTGAATATCTGTTGCAATTTACTTTGCCCTCCTACTAATCCCTTACTTTGTCTGAACTTAATACCTTCTGCACACCATCGTTATGCTAATTGGTTTTCTTCATTCCCTACCGGTCGGCACCTGCCTATGGTTTGGAAGAAGACGATCCAATTTGCGTAATAGGTGTGCTACCCCTAAACCAAGGAGTACTCGTAACCTGAGAGAGGGTAAAAGGAAAAGACAACTGAATAATCCTATCCGTTTTCTCCAGAACCGGAAACCATCCTCGAATAAATCTGTCGAGTTCGTATCTAACCATACGATGGTTTTGTCCAATGGAAGTGGACGTTCGTAGCAATACGGGGTGTCCCGGAGAAAAGGGTAAAAGTAGGAGTGGCAATGAGGTCTGCAACTCTGACAATCCAAAAGCCAGTGTTTAGAAGGTTCGGTCAACTTGGTCACTGAGTCAAAGTCTTAGGGTCGGGTCAATGGTCGCTGCCAAAGAGAGAGAGAAAAGAAACACTCAGCGTGCACTCTAACCTAGATCAGAATGGTCACCAATTTATCTAATCTGGAAACCTCCCACTGTACCTCAAATTCTCCTCCAAACCTGAAAGAAGAATTAGTCGGGGTCACCCGAGGAGTAAACCAACTCATCAGTAGGAATCAGGATCCAACTCTCATCGCATGATAACGTGACGGAATCCGCTCACGGTATCACACTCCAGAAGGTATGCGCATATCTGGCAAGTTTCAGTTCTTTTGAAACTCCCGATGTGATTTCTGCCCCATGCTCTTATGACCTTGACTTTGGCCAACATATCATAAGTCACATGTCAAGTTCTACCCGTCATTCTCCAGGTTAATTTGAATCCACCCGTACATACCCTTGACTTTGGCCAAAATGGCAGCACGACTGTCCCAAACCAACGCATCTATCTATGCTGCATATGAATACCCCAATAGCTACCAATCACTGTGCCTTGACTTTGGCCAACATACACAGCTTGAATACTATTGACCACCCATATGAAACGACGGAGGGCTACGAATGGTTTCTGGCGAAAACCTTTAACGTAAAGAACTTGATATCGTCGAAGGAACGGATAGCTTTTAAAAATATAGTGACGAAAACCGTTGCTAAAGAGGTCACTCCCGGTGAAGGGATCTCGGCTCTTTCCCCGTAGAATGGGGTGCAGGATATTCCAAATGAATACCGCGATGCAAAGCAAAAGTGATCGGCTATAGTGAAGTTATTGCTCTGACGCAAACTTTTGTCCAAGGGGTCACTCCCGGTGAAGGGATCTCGGCCCTTGCCTCGTCGACTGAGGAGCAGGATATTCCAACTGAATATCACGATGCAAAATAAAAGTGAACGTCCTTGCAATAACAGCTTTTTGAAAAGTGTTCCAACAACATCAGATTAGGTTTGTTTTTAACTTGCATTGATCCGAATCAACGCAGTCCCATCAATTGATCACACCAAAAAGAACGAAAATATACTGATGTACGTATATGCCATCCGCATTCGCCACTGGGTCCCGTCATTACCCGTTAGGTTAGCTTACTAACGACAGAGCGGGGACTGGACTAGCGCGGATGCAAAACATATACAACATCTACTAATATATATACCAATATATTATATTTCGCTCAAGGCGTGAATAAAATGCAACATCACAGAGAATGAACAGCATCACAGAAACAATACAGATATCTGGGATCCCCGGGTTTCACAGAGCCGCTGAAACCCGACGTTCCCCTGGTCGTGTGGATAGCCTGTGCAATGAAATCCTAGACCCCTACGGGCGCGGCAAGTCACCCGCCAAAACCTGAAGCGAGGCAGCCCCCTTCAGCCCCGTGAATGGACCACCCAGCACTTCACGGAATCCGGCAACTTGGGCACCCCTCCTGGGTCAACCTGTACCCCCTACGAGTGCGGCGAATAGCCCGCCAATCCTAGAGTGAAGCCCCTTCCGTCTCAATGCCATGAGATGCGGGCTTGTTGCCCTCCAGAACCCGGCTATCCGTGCACCCCTCCGCGGGGCAATCCTAGTACAGAAAGTAAAATATACATACAACGGGTACATCGACCGCAACCAGGTCGTGCCCCAAAATAATAATACAAACAGGCAGTGACGGCAGTCCACATGTCGGACGCTCGCCCCGCAATATCAAATGTACATAATACAACCACAACTGTACTAGCATTGCATCCAGGCTATCCCCCACGACCGATCCGCAACAACACAGCAAATACATAGAACATCAACGTGAAAGTCACGTTCGCAAATCCGTCTAACCGGGCTATAGCAGTTAGACCGGATTTACCGATCGAGTGACATTCACGGTCGCAGATATAATGTAAATACTGTGAAAAATGCGTTTAAAATTTTCCGATTGACCAAAAATTAACAAGTGGGCCCCCAAGCAATACTGTAGCACTCACAGAAATAATTGGCCCAATTTTAATATTCCAAAACCCCTAATTACTACCCTGAAGCCCACTGGAAAAAGATGGCCCACTGACCTCTCCACACTGCGGCGGATCCGCGGCCCAATATAGAGGTGAGGCCGCGGTTCCGCGCTCATGAGGAGAGATCACAGTGTCGAATTTTTCCAGTATGCTTAGAATTTCCTGCACATCATTCTGAGACCACCTGAAAAATTTTTGGACACCAAAAAATCTTAACAGAAAACTGATGTGCACAAAAACATAGATTTTGGAATTTTGGTCGATCGGAAAAGCAAAACACATCAAACGAAAGCTAGACGAAGTTAATGGTGAGGCTCTGATACCACTGTAAGTGCACGGCGGCGCCCCGGCCGTCAATCCGACGCCGGAATGCGGAAGCGGTGAATAACTTAAATTTTTGCGGACTTAGCAAACCGGCACCACCGCGCACTAAACACCCGGATCGAACCATTAACTAGTCTAAGCTATCTACAAGAATGGGAATAGAGATATACCGACGATCCAAGTCCTCCGGTCTTCTCGTCATGGTCCCGATCTCCTGCGGAAAAGTCCCGTCTCCTCCTCGTCGCCGGAAGTGCACCACATCGCCTACTATGTTTACGGGCTCCCACCTCAATGCCGAGGCAACTCGGGCACGAAGCCGGCTACTCGACGTGCCCAAGATTCGTTGTAGAATTCGTAGAGAAGGAGTCTCATTTTTGGGGTTTGGAGTTGTGCCATTTTGTGGAAGAAAAGAGAGGAACTTTTGGAAATGAACTAGAGGGCTTTTCTAGTGAGCAAGAGAAACAAAATGCCACACATAAAATGGATCCATCCTCTCCATTTGGAATGGCCGGCCCCTTTTTACCAAGTGAGATTGGAGAGAGAAAAGACAAGGGGGTGGGTGGAACAATAATGCAAGGTGGAGTGTCATGGAAAAAAGCAAGTGATGATGAGAGGCAATGATCACTCCCAAAACCAATACACTACCAACTAATCATCAACAACCATGATGCTAACAAAGTCAAGCCATCATGAAGTATGAAGTCAAGCAAGTCAAAGGAGGGTGCTATCATGATACAACAATATGCAAAGACCCCCTTCCACAAATGCCTATTTGCAACAATGCAAATAAGCCCTCCTCCACCAATCTTCGGCCAATGAACGG
Source organism: Agapanthus africanus (assembly GCA_030015575.1). Classification (NCBI taxonomy): domain Eukaryota; kingdom Viridiplantae; phylum Streptophyta; class Magnoliopsida; order Asparagales; family Amaryllidaceae; genus Agapanthus; species Agapanthus africanus. The sequence continues at coordinate 454,656,170 of JASDDO010000019.1, read as the reverse complement.
AACAATGGAAATCGGCCGAAACGGAAAGCAAACTGGCAACTCCAGAAAACTGGTCCCGTAATAAATTACAGGAAAACCCCGATACTGTGCATACACACCCGCATCTGTATTTCGACCGAAATACAGATGCAATGAGACAAACACTACACTGTACTATACAAGGATCCGGCTTATACCAAAGCCGGCTAGTAATATCTGTTCGATCCTGATCCGTGCAATACCGCACGTATCTGATCGAACCCTGCCATACACCAATACGGCCTATAGTACAGACTGTCCGATCCTGATCCGTGCAATATCGCACATACCTGATCGGACCCTGCCATATCTCCATACGGCCTCTACAACCTTTCGCCCGAAAGCTGAGTAACTGAAAGTGTGGTGGACTCTAAAGACTCGTCAATACTATGGCTGTGGATTTAACCACTAGCACGTCAGAGGTATAAGCCAATACGTGACGGGCCACCAGCTATTGACCAAAAGGGACGTCGATGAGGAAGCTCACCCCGACACCCAACTGAGCCTGTCAGTGACAATATCCGTGCAGTCCGGTCCGTTCGTCTATGAGCATCGCATGGCGGGCCTAGGGGGTTGGTAAAAGTCAGACCCCCAAAAGCGGTACAAGTCGTGTCGGAGTGTAGCCCAGAACACCCTGAGATACTACTGGAATACCTACCAGTAAATCTCCTTGCCTTGGCCAAGGACTTTGTGTAATGGCTCTCCTAGACACAGCACGACCTCACCCCCAATACCGGGAGAGACGAACCCCTGAAGATACGCTCACTGCCTCCATGTGGCTCGGGACTGTACCCAACTAAAACCTGTTTGCACGACTCCTTTGAGCCGTGGTAGGGTAGTAATCAAAGTACAGTGGGAACTCACACGAGACAAATGACGATCCCCAGGTCGATGAACTAACCTGCACACATGTCACCAGGGAACTGCCATCTGACGTCTGGTATATGACCAACTAGCATGTTCCCGGCGAGTCCTGTCCGGTGTACTCATAACCCAATGAGCACCTGTATACATCTTAGGTGATCCAACTGACACCAGTGGCTTGTGAGACCGGCCACCGCCCCTCGTCGGGGTCTCGACTGTATACACTAGTCTACTAATGGAGTATCGATGCCCGGTCTCGAAACTCCCACGACTAGGGACCTTTTAAGGATAAGCTTATAGACCCCCAGCTCCCACTTATATGATCGCCCTCATACTGCTGGTGGTCAAGCAAGAATCCTAGGGGCTCTATCAACGTGTAATAGCGACGTGTCAGGTCACTTAAAACAGTACACGATGATAAAGGTAAACCAGATAGCATACTATCATCTCGAGTAAGACTGTCCTACCGGGATAGGTCCTCCCTCAATCATTACATTCACGTACCTGTGACCTAATAATTGACTCTGAGGGCACTATCTCCAACATGGGGTACCCCCTTTAGGCCCCCCGACTCGAAGATAATTTCATGTTCTGACTTCCCGCGAAGGTTCGAGCACTTTCGTTTTGATTCGGACTTCCGAATTGGCTCAAAACTATCGGTTTTGGAACTTTAGCTCACTAAATTTTCATGTCTTGGAAAATTGTTTAAGTTTGCTAATTGCGTGCAGAATTTTAATATCGTAGTTACTTTACAAGCTTTGTGTTGTATATATGTGTTTGGAAATGTCGACTAATTTCTATACGTCGATTAGTCGGGGTTGCACATATCTGTGATGTTGTTATGATGGTTTGTGTATATGAACTTGTTGGATCGTCGTGGATGAATACTCAGGGATGTGAGATGAGGGTTTTCATTCTTTCATTCGATATAAATTTGTAAAGTGATGTAATATTTAATTTTGCGGGGCACATCCGGGTTGAGATTGTAGCCACCGTTGTATTATTTCTTTTACTGTTTTTGCTCCTAGAATAGACCCAAGATGGGGTGCACAAACTACAGGTACTTTGAAGTACCGAGTGGTCTACTCACTTTGTTGAGGGAGGTTGCTTCACTTCGGGTATTTGGCAGGTAGTTTGTCGCACCCGTAAGGGTCTAGGGTGGGGTTTTGGCTATTCATCACGACCGTGGAATCTGTCTTTCGTTACAGGCTCAAACGAAACGCGGAATTCCTAGTATATCCAATATGTTCATCTGTGATCTGGAATGCCTATCATTGCGTCTGACGAATGGATATTATTATATATGTATTATATAATAGACGTTGCTTATGTTTTGCATTCGCGCTAGTCCATCCCCCGCTCTGTCGTTAGTTAAGTAACCTAACGGGTAATGATGGGGTCCCGTGGCGAATACGGATGGCATAAGCGTATGTTGTTTTTTCGTTGTTTCTGCAATGGTAGGTTAATTGATGGGACTGCATTACATTAATGCAAAGCAAACAATCCAAAGCTGAATCGTTGGAACAAATTTTAAAACCACTCGGTTATTTTAAAACAGCAAACTTTTAAATGTGGAGCTTAAACCACTCCTTTTAAAAGCTATCAGGCTCCTTCGATTATATCAAGTTCACTACGTTCACGGTTTTGCCAAAACCATTCGTAGCCTCCGTCATTTCATATGAATAGTCAGTAGTATTCAAGCTATGTTTGTTGGCCTTCGTCAAGGCATAGTGATTGGTAGCTGCTGGGTGTTCATATGTAGCATAGATAGATGCATTAGTTTGGGACAGTCGTATTGCTTTCTTGGCTTTTGTCAAGGGTATATACGGGTGGGTTCAAATTAACTTGGACAATGATGGTTAGAACTTGACATATGACTTATGATTTGTTGGCCTTCGTCAAGGTCATAAGAGCATGGGAAAAAATCCACATCGGGAGTTTCTAAAGAAACTGAAACTTGCTAGTACTGCATACCATTTGGAGTTTGATAATTTTGGTAGGATTCCTTTAGCATTATCATACAATGATATTTGGATCCCGATCCTACTGTGAGTATCTGCTACTCCTCGGAAGATTTTTTCACTTAAAGATCAATGCTATAAACCAAGTAGGTGTCTAGAACGGTGTTAACAGGGCTACGCCTCCAGGGAAAAGAGGTTATTTAATTAAGGAATTTCGCGAAAGCGTCGTAAAACCTCCCTCGAAGTACTGACACCAGCCTGGCCGAACGGTTAAGCAAGAATTGTACGGTGAGATCAATCCTGACTGATTCTTCTTTTATGGTTTGAGGAAGGATTCGAGAGACAGTGGGAGCCATCCTGTTTAGATAAATTAAAAACCAATCTAAACTTACAAGAGTATCATTCTAAGTGTTTTCTTCTCTCTCTCTTAATTGCAGCGACCCAGTGACCAAGACTAGGTTACATCTAGATAATAAAATGACTGAATCTGACTATAATGACTGGCAAAAGTCTGTCCAGATGTCCATTACCTATGACAAGCTGGGACACCTCTTTACTGCTCAAGCCCCCGCCGTCTCAGGTCCAGTTTCCACCGTCACGGATATTGATATCCGTAAGAAATCGGAAAAAGACAGTACGAATGCCAAGTGCTCGTGTTGGCCTCAGTAGATGGTGTAAACTGGAGGCAGCACGAGAAGATGGACTTAGCTTCCATCTTCCTCCATAACAAAGTTTTATATAGAGAGCAATCTCGTATCGCAAGATATGAGACCTCGAAAGATATGCTTCAAGCGAGGTTGGCTATCGGGTCATCCGTAGGGGACAACGTCCTTATGATAACTACCTATATTGATAAGCTCACGGACCTGGAGACCACGTTGGAGAACGAATCATATGCTGACTTGATTCTACAGTCCCTACCTCCTACTTACACCCAGGGGAAGAAAGTTATACTTCCAGTTGAGGGCACACTGAAGGAAACTAGGGAGACACCCGCTCTGCTTATTGGGGAATCTTCCTCTTCTGGATCTAAGGTGGATACCAAGGGTGAGAAGAAGAAGACCTCCATAAAGCCGATAGGCGGTGAATTGTTGGATATAGTGCCCTCAGAGTCAATTATTGGATCACAGGCACGTGATTGCAATGATTGAGGGAGGACCTATGCCGGTAGGACAGTCTTACTCAAGATGATAGTATGCTATCTGGTTTATCTTTATCATCGTGTATTGCTTTAGGTGACCTGACATGTCGCTATTACACGTTGATAGAGCCCCTAGGATTCTTGCTTGACTGCCAGCAGTATGAGGGCGATCATATACGTGGGAGCTGGTAGTCTATAAGCACATCCTTAAAAGGTCCCTGGTCGTGGGAGTTTCGAGACAGGGCATCGATTCTCCAGAGTAGACTAGTGTATACAGTCGAGACTCCGACGAGGGGCGGTGGCCGGTCTCACAAGCCACTGGTGTGAGTTGGTTCACCTAAGATGTATACAGGTGCTCATTGGGTTATGAGTACACCGGACAGGACTCGCCGGGAACCTGCTAGTTGGGATTATATCAGACGTCAGATAGCAGTTCCCTGGTGACATGTGTACAGGTTAGTTCATCGACCTGAGATCGTCATTTGTCTCGTGTGAGTTCCCACTGTACTTTGATTACTACCCTACCACGCTCAAAGGAGACGTGCAAACAGGTTTTAGTTGGGTACAGTCCCGAGCCACATGGAGGCAGTGAGTGGATCTTCAGGGGTTCGTCTCTCCCGGTATTGGGGGTGAGGTCGCGCTGTGTCTAGGAGAGCCATTACACGAAGTCCTCGGCCGAGGCAGGAGATTTACTGGTAGGTATTCCAGTAGTATCTCAGGGTGTTCTGGGCTACACTTCGACACGACTTGTACCGCTTTTGGGGGTCTGACTTTTACCAACCCCTAGGCCCGCCATGCGATGCTCATAGACGAACGGACCGGACTGTACGGATATTGTCACTGACAGGCTCAGTAGGGTGTCAGGATGAGTTCACTCACAGACGTCCCTTTTGGTCAATAGCTGGTGGCCCGTCACGTATGGCTAATACCTATGACGTGCTAGTGGTTAAATCCACAGCCATAGTATTGACGAGTCTTTAGAGTCCCCCACAGACCAGTTGCTCAAGTTTCGGGCGAAACGCTGTAGAGGCCGTATGGAGATATGGCAGGGTTCGATCAGGTATGTGCGGTATTGCACGGATCATGATCGGACGGATAATACTAGCCGGCTTTGGTTTAAGCCGGATCCTAGTATAGTACAGTGTAGATTTTGTCTCATTGCATTTGTATTTCGGTCGGAATACAAATGCGGGTATTTATATACAGTAGCGGGGTTTTCCTGTAATTTATTACGGGATCAGTTTTTTGGAGTTGCCAGTTTGCTTTCCGTTTCGGCCATATTTCTTTGTATCTTTCATTGGCCGAAAATTGGTGGAGGAGGGCTTATTTGCATTTGTGCAAATAAGCATTTTGGAGGGTTGTTTTTGCATATTGTTGTTCATGATGGTTTAGCCTCCATTGACTTCTTTTGACCATGATGGCTTGACTTGTGGTATCATGATGGTTGTGGTGGAGTGTTGGTTTTAGTTTGTTATCATGCTTGATGATGATGAAGGGTTATGGTGATTGATGAGAGACTTGCCTTTTTCCCTTTTACACTCTACCTTGCATTATTCTTATCCCTTGGTATTATTCCTCACTTCACTCCATTCTCTCACCCACCACCAAGCATGGCCGGCCATAGAGGGAAGGGGATGTCCCATATTTTTGTGAGGGGATTTTTGTTCTTTTGGCTTGGTAAAATCCCACAAGTTCCATCTCCATAAACTCATATCATTTCCTCCACCATATGGCAACTCCCTCAACCCCAATAGAGACAAAAGATCACTACACATTCTACAGCAAATCTTGGGCACGTCGACTCGCCAACTTCGTACCCGAGTTGCCTCGGACCAGAGGTGGGAGCCCGTAAAAGAAGCCGGCGATGTGGTGCCCTTCCGGCGAGGAGGTGAAGACCGGAGATTCCGCGGGAGATCGGGACGAGGGCGAGAAGACCGGAGGACACGGATCACTCGGTATATCTCTCTTCCCATCTTGTAGTTAGCTAGTAGTTAGGTTAATGGCCCGATCCGGGATTTTAGTGCGCGGTGGTGCCGGTTTTAAAGTTTAAAGAAAAGCATCGCTTCCGCATTCCGGCGTCAGATTGACGGCCGGGCCGCCGCCGTGCATTTACATTTGTATTAGAGCCTCGCCATTAACCTAGTCTAGCTTGGTCTAATGTGTTTATACTTCCGATCGAACAAATGTTCCAAAACCGCGTTTTTCAAAACATCAGTTTTCTGTCGAAATTTTTTTTAGCTCGAAATTTTTTCAGGTCATTGCAGAATGATGTGCAAAGAAAGATAAGACATCTATGAAAATTTGGTGAATTGATACAGTAGGATGACCGCGGAACCACGGCCAAACCCACCTTATGGCCGCGGTTCCACCGCCGTAGAGTGCCTTCAGTGCACCATTTTTGCACAGTGATCTTTTTACAGGGAAATTGGGGTTTTGGAATATTCTTTTTGGGCCCAGAATTTCTTTATGTGCTACAGTAATGCTTGGGGCCCATTTGGTAAATTTTGATCGATCGGAAAATTTTAAACACATTAGTTCACAGTATTTACATTATATCTGCGACCGTGAATGTCACTTGATCGGTAAATCCTGTCTAACTGCTATAGCCCGGTTAGACAGATTTGCGAACGTGACATTCACGTTGATGTTCTGTGATGTTGCGGATCGGTCGTGGGGATAGCCTGGTTGCAGTGGTAGTACAGATTTTTGTTGTATTATGTACATTTGATATTACGGGGCGAGCGTCCGACATGTGGACTGCCGTCACTGCCTGTTTGTATTATTCTTTTAGGGAACGACCGGGTCGAGGTCGATGTACCCGTTGTATGTATATTTTACTTTCTGTACTAGCATTACCCCAAGGTGGGGTGCACGGATAGCCGGGTTCTAGAGGGCAACGGGCCCGCATCTCATGGTATTGAGACGGAGGGGGCTTCACTCTAGAATTGGCGGGCTATTCGCCGCACTCGTAGGGGGTACAGGTTGACCCAGGATGGGTGCCCAAGTTACCGGATTCCATGAAGTGCTGGGTGGTCCATTCACGTTGCTGAAGGGGGCTGCCTCGATTCTGGTTTTGGCGGGTAACTTGCTGCGCCCGTAGGGGTCTAGGATTTCATTGCACAGGCTATCCACACGACCAGGGGAACGTTAGGTTTCAGTAGCGGCTCTGTGAAACCCGGGGATCCCAGATATCTGTATTGTTCTGTGATGCTGTACATTTCTGTGATGTTGCATTTTATCACGCCTTGAGTGAAAATTATATATTATATATACATATTAGTAGATGTTGTATATGTTTTGCATCCGCGCTAGTCCAGTCCCCGCTCTGTCGTTAGTTAGCTAACCTAACGGGTAATGACGGGACCCAGTGGCGAATGCGGATGGCATATACGTACGTCATTATTTTCGTTCTTTATTGGTGTGATCAATTGATGGGACAGCGTTGATTCGGATCAATGCAAGTTGAAAACAAACCTAATCTGATGTTGGAACATTTTTCAAAAAGCTGTTATTTGCAAGGACGTTCACTTTTGTTTTGCACAGTGGTATTCAGTTGGAATATCCTGCTCCTCAGTCGACGAGGCAAGGGCCGAGATCCCTTCACCGGGAGTGACCCCTTGGACAAAAGTTTGCGTCAGGGCAATAACTTCACTATAGCCGATTACTTTTTCTTTGCATCGTGGTATTCAGTTGGAATATCCTGCACCCCATTCTACGGGGAAAGAGCCGAGATCCCTTCACCGGGAGTGACCTCTTTAGCAAAGGTTTTCGTTACTATATTTTTCTAAAAAGCTATCCGTTCCTTCAACGAGATCAAGTTCATTACGTTAAAGGTTTTCGCCAGAAGCCATTCGTAGCCCTCCGTCGTTTTAGACGGGTAGCACGTAGTATTCATGCTATGTTTGTTGACCTTCGTCAAGGCATAGTGTATGGTAGCTGCTTGTTGCCTTTCTGCTGCATAGATAGATGCGTTGGTTTGGGACAGTCGTATAGCCTTGTTGACCTTCGTCAAGGGCTTGTACGGGTGGGTTCAAATTAACCTTGACAATGACGGGTAGAACTTGACATGTGACTTATGATTTGTTGACCTTCGTCAAGGTCATAAGAGCATGGGGCAAAAATCCCCATCGGGAGTTTCTAAAGAAACTGAAACTTGCCAGATATGCGCATACCTTCTGGAGTGTGATAACGTGAGCGGATTCCGTCACGTTATCATGCGATGATAGTTGGATCCCGATTCCCACTGATGAGTTGGTTTACTCCTCGGGTGATCCCGACTAATTCTTCTTTCAGGTTTGGAGGAGAATTTAACGGTACAGTGGGAGGTTTCCAGATTAGATAAATTGATAACCATTCTGATCTAGGTTAGAGTGCACGCTGAGTGTTTCTTTTCTCTCTCTCTTTGGCAGCGACCATTGACCCGACCCTAAGACTATGACTCAGTGACCAAGTTGACCGAACCTTCTTAAACACTGGCTTTTGGATTGTCAGAGTTGCAAACCTCATTGCCACTCCTACTTTTACCCTTTTCTCCAGGACACCCCGTATTACTACGAACGTCCACTTCCATTGGACAAAACCATCGTATGGTTATATACGAACTCGAAGGAATTTATTCGAGGATGGTTTCCGGTTCTGGAGAAAACGAATAGGACTATTCAGTTGTCTTTTCCTTTTACTTTCTCTCAGGTTGCGAGTACTCCTTGGTTTAGGAGATAGTACACCTATTACGCAAATTGGATAGTCTTCTTCCAAACCTTAGGCTGGTGCCGACCGGTAGGGAATGAAGAAAACCAATTAGCCTAACAATGGTGTACAGAAGGTATTAAGTAAAGACATATCAAGGGATTAGTAAGAGGGCAAAGTAAATTGCGACTGATATTCACGACCAAACCAGGTATTTCATTACCACTCCCACTTCACCTTTGTATTTCTCCAGGACACTCCGTATCACTACGAAGATCCACAGTTTATTGGATACTCCATCGTATGGTTATATACGAACTCGAAAGGAACTTGTTCCAGTTCGGGATGGATTCTGATTTAGGAGAAATAGGAATAAGCTTTATTCAGGTGTCTTTTATCTTCACCTTCTCTCGCGTTGCGAGTGCTCCTAGGATTAGAACAGTACACCTATTATGCTTATTGGATAGTCTTTTTCCAAACCATAGGCTGGTGCCGAACGGTAGGGAAGGAAGAAAACCATTTGGCCTAAAGGGGTGTGCAGAAGGTAATGACTAAAGACATATAAAGGGATTTGGAGAGGTGGCAAAGAATTACACGGTTATAGTCGTGAATCTGGATAATGGAAGAGGCATTACTAGGAATACCAGGATACCCCATCGAAACATTTCAATATTTCAGTTTCACTGTGTACTGTTAAAGGAAAACTGATTTCCCGATTAGATACTTATTCCAGGGTATGTATTTACCAGGTATGATTCTCACATCTGTATGGCTTTACAGATGATGAGTGGGAGTAAGTTATTGGGAATTGGCTGATCATCCTCATTATATCGGGATTCGTTGTAATCGGTGATATTTGAGGAATTCACCTGGGTTGTTTGCTGGACGGAAAATATTTGGTTTTGAATATCCGCTTTTATGCACCAATTTCAAATTGATATATCTGTACGTCTATTTTTATAGAGTGAGATGTACCTTTTTGAAATTATGTCTATGACATTTACCTATATCAGTTGATGGTTAGGCAAGGAGCATTAAACAACGGTGTAATTCTTCTTAACCATAAGTACAGTTTTCAACCTACGACACACAGGGAATGAGTTATTAGACTCAAGGGACTTATACAGAGGATTGTATATTGTCCAGTGTCCATTAGGACATAGGGGTTGGTCCTCTTACTATATTCTGTTTACTTATGACTTCTCTAGTTCTTAGACAAGTGTTTCGTGCAAACACAGGGTCCAAGTTTTGAGAAGTTATAGGTATATGAATAAAGTAGAGAACCAGGTGTTGCAAGTATCGGGATTTTTCAAGGTGATCGAAGATGTAGATACTTGTGTATGGTATTCAGTTGATAGTAATGATTAAGAGAACCTGCTTCTCTTTCAGGTTACTCATAATTGGAAGCATTCCTAAGTTGAGTAACGCTGATCGGCCTCCTTCCACTTAGTTGACATGCACTGGAGACCGCTGCATGATATGAATCTGGTTCAATTAAATTAGTGCCTCTGTTTCTATATTGGATATAGAACAGTTCGTATCTTAACGATGTTAAGGTACGGGGAGTTGTCCGGCTTATGCTTAAAACCAGACTCTGGATAACTCAAGGCGCGTTTCTGTAATGGCTGTTTGTGGGTTGACCCAGGCTATGACGAGGGTTGACTTTCTACCATCTGGAAGATCAATAGTGATATTGTTCTTGACTCGCCACAGTTTTAATAAAAATGGATTTTTTTTTCAGAAAACAGTAGTGGGAGTATGGTAGAACTGGAAGTGATTCCAGAACCACAAACGATTACTGAAGATTTTGATAGGAACCTAAAGATTCAATCTGGTTTGACATTCCATTGGCCACTCCGCAGATAAGGTGGGTAACTTCAGGCACCCGAGAGATACTCCGGTAGCCTCAAGGACGGTGACAGGGAAGTTCTTGTTTACCCAGACTTGCCATTGCTGTTGTTCCAGACCGTGAGACCCGGCAGGAGGATGAGTATAGCGTCATTCTAAACTAGCTTTAGAAGTGTACGTCTATATGACTCTGCCAGAGGGTTGTCGTGGTCAGTGGGAGCAGCGGAAGTATTGGTGGACAAGTGGCTTATGTCTATTTATAGACTAAAGCAGATGTAGCGGAGATAGATCATCTATTTCTGACATGATAGTCATAGGTTTGACTTCATCAGAATAGGGGATGGATCTGTTAAGAAGGTAGTAGGGTGTGATGTCCTGGTATTTGGATGACATACACAGAGTAGGAAGTGATATTCCTATACTACGATCGGTTATACTTTGGTCGTCACACAGTGGTTTCTCCACATGGGATTTAGACATTATATCAGACATACTGGTTACTAGATCTATGGTTTTAGATCTAGATTTGGGTGGTTTCCCAATTAAGGGTACTTAGACAGCATTCTAAGAGTATTTAGAATGGACGACTCCTGGCACGGTAATGTACCTGCAGATGGTGGAGTCACCCTCTCTAAAGGTGTCTTACAGACTAAAGGAGAGAGGGATGTGCATGATTGGCAGATCACTTGTTTAGGCAATTGAGTCAATCATGAGATGTCAAGTAGCACACCAGATGTTGTTTTTGCACTAGATGCAATAAGTTGACATTGATCCAATCCTGGAGAAACAGTCGGAAGCAGTTTTAGAACATAAGTGGATGTTCTAAGGATATGATAACGACAGCCTCATTCGGGAGACGGTTATCATTCCAGGCTTCCAAGGTGACTTGGACGACAGGGAGGTTGTCAGAGTTATAGTTTTCCTTCTGACGAGGGGCAGTATTTTGGACAGGTGGTCCAAGGAAATACTGAGGGAGGCATGGCGAAGGATACTGATTAAGTTTAGTTGATGATACAGTCTAAGAAGTTTGGATTTGGAGTTCGTTTATGAGCTAGGTCCCATCAGACATCCAGACACATTCTAAGACAGGTATTGCTCATTTCGGGAGATGGTTTTCTCCGCGAACTTGAGATATAGAGAGACATAGAAAGAAACATCAAGGCGGATCCACTCATTAAGGCTATTCCTCGAACGCAATAATTTCGCAAACGAGCTTTGTGAGACCGACTAGTAGAGGAGTTGGGTATTCGGTATCACATGAGCTGTGAGTATGCGACATCGCAATAATTAGCCTTGAGTGCAAGTAGGAGATTGTTGGATATAGTGCCCTCAGAGTCAATTATTGGATCACAGGCACGTGATTGCAATGATTAAGGGAGGACCTATGCCGGTAGGACAGTCTTACTCAAGATGATAGTATGCTATCTGGTTTATCTTTATCATCGTGTACTGCTTTAGGTGACCTGACATGTCCCTATTACACGTTGATAGAGCCCCTAGGATTCTTGCTTGACTGCCAGCAGTATGAGAACGATCATATACGTGGGAGCTGGTAGTCTATAAGCACATCCTTAAAAGGTCCCTAGTCGTGGGAGTTTCGAGACAGGGCATCGATTCTCCAGAGTAGACTAGTGTATACAGTCGAGACCCCGACGAGGGACGGTGGCCGGTCTCACAAGCCACAGGTGTCAGTTGGTTCACCTAAGATGTATACAGGTGCTCATTGGGTTATGAGTACACCGGACAGGACTCGCCGGGAACCTGCTAGTTGGGATTATACCAGACGTCAGATAGCAGTTCCCTGGTGACATGTGTACAGGTTAGTTCATCGACCTGAGATCGTCATTTGTCTCGTGTGAGTTCCCACTGTACTTTGATTACTACCCTACCGCGCTCTGTAGGGTTCCTAGGCACGCTAATGAAGTCTCACAAGGCATCAACCATGCCAATTTCAAATTTTATGGGTGCCGAGAAACCCTAATACGGATCGTTAACTAGAATTTTAGGCGAAACAATAAACTAGTTAACAACTTAACTATAAGAAAGAGGCTACAACCTTTGTAGATCCGGATATACACTTCCTTAGCTCCATGTAGTCACCCCTCGCTGTCCATCTCGAATCCCTGACTCTCGCATCGGCTTCATCGGAGAAATGAGCGGAATAGTCGTCGGCTACGATGCCGAAGATGATCTACGTCGAGGTTACACAAGATCAAGCTCTAACTTCACCAAGTCATGAAACTTGTGAAGAAAACACCCTATACTACTTGGCAAGAGGTAGAGGGTGAAGAAATAGGAGGTGGGTTCACTTTAGAATTGGATTTCTCACTTTAGAACTCAAGATGCCATTAATGGAGTCTAGTTTTCTTTCTTGAAGAAGAAGGAGAAGATGAAGATAGAATATGATAAAAGTATTTTCATAATAGAAAAGAAATCAATACTTATCATATCCTAACTAAGGTCAAGTGTAGAGAATAGACCATGGTAAGTGGGAATGGTTAGGGTTAAGCATGAAGACAAAATGGTCTCTTTAGTCAAAGCTTCATGAAGATTCAACAAGCTTCATGATAAAAAGAAACCATTTTATTTTCTTTTATCCATTTAAATAAATAAAGAATGGATAAATAAATGAGTGAATAAATCAAAAACCCTAACCATTATCATAACCATGGTACAATTCTTTACACAAAGCCAATATGCATGCATCATTAAGCATGATACAATCAAGTGCACAAAAGTATATCACATATACAACTTGTGAACTTCAAGTGAGAAAATCCATTTAAAGTGAACCAATACTAGTTAATGCAAAGTAATATATCAAATATATAATTATACATTAAATCATTAAATCAACATTTGATTCAATGATCCGGTCATGTCGCACATAACCGACTAGTATCCAAGGTATCGATTTATCGAATCAATGATTCGATAACTAGGTCATATCGCATACAACCAATCGAAACATTCATCGCGAGAATGAAATACGGTATCACATACACGCATTATTCTCGGTCCCGCACATATCTCATATGCGCCCCTATTTCGTTTCGCTTGAGCCAGGAAACCTCTGTCTAGGACTCTAAAGACTCGTCAATACGCCGGCAGCAGATGATGATCATATCAATCACCCACAAGCTGCAAGCGGTCTGCCAAACGTAACGGCCACCCGGGTATTGAGCGATCAGAAGATCGACGAGCTAGCCCGCTCACACTCCTGTGAATCCAACCAGTAACACTTACCGTACAGTCCGGTCTGTTCGTCTGATATGTCGCATATTAAGTCTAGGGGTGGTAAACGTCAGACCCCAATAACCGATAAGTCTTGCCGATGTGAGGCTCATAACGGGTCGAGAAACTACTGGTAACACTTACCAGCAAATCTCTGATTAGCCCTGGCCAGGGACTTCCCTGTTACAGCCAATCGAGCACAGCGCAACATCAACCCCAATACCGGGAGAGACGAAACCCCTCCTATCGCTCATTGCCTCCATGTGACTCGGGACTGTACCCAAAGACCACCGTTTTGCACGCCCTCATGGACGTGGTAAGGTGGAGATCAAAGCACAGTGGGAATCATACAAGACTCTATGACGATCTCGGGTCTACAGACTAACCTGTACAAGTGTCACCTGAGAACTGCCATCTGACGTGAGGTATAATACCATCTGGGAGTTCTCGGCGAGTCCTTCCAGTGTACCCGGTCTCCACTGAGCACCCGTACACCATCTCTGATGTCAAACACCAATGGATATGGGATCATCCATCGCCCATCTCATGGGTCGAGAAGCGTATACGCTAGTCTACACTGGTATATCGATGCCCCGTCTCGATACACCCACGACTAGGGACCTTGAAGGATTTACTTATGGACTACCATGTCCCCACTAGTATGATCTGCATCATAATCCAGGTAGTCAAGTATACATCCTAAGGGCTTTACCAACATGTAACTATAAGACAGTTTAAAGAGACTAGTGTACATGTTAAGATAAAGAGCAACCAGATAGCATACTATCATATCGAGCAAGAAAGTCATCTCTATATATGTCCAAGCATCCAATATAATATACATCATCTGTACAATACTGGCCTCTAGGGCACACATACAACTAACAATCTCCCACTTGCACTAGGGCCAGCTGCTGTAGTATCGCATACCGAGCATCCCGAAGAGTCTCTCAAACTGTATCTGGGGAATGGCCTTCGTGAGTGGATCCGCCGTGTTGTTCTTCGTGTCAACCCTCCTGACCTCGATCTCCCGGCGATCAACTATCTCCCGGATCAGGTGATACCGTCTCAGAATATGCCTGGATCGCTGATGGGACCTAGGTTCCTTGGCCAAAGCCACCGCTCCATTGTTATTGCAATACAAAGGTATTGGATGCTCAATGGATGGAACCACTCCAAGTTCAGTAATGAACTTCTTGATCCAGACTGTTAGTTATATGTATGCCCTAGAGGCCATTACTATACATAGGATGTATATTGTAGTGGATGCTGGGACATATATAGGGAGGACTTTCTTGCTCGACATGATAGTATGCTATCTGGTTACTCTTTACCTTAACGTGTATACTGATTGTCTCTCTGTTACATATTGGTAAAGCCCTTAGGATGTGTACTTGACTACCTGGACTATGATGCGGATCATACTAGTGGGGACATGGTAGTCCATAAGTACATCCTTCAAAGTCCCTAGTCGTGGGTGTATCGAGACGGGGCATCGATATACCAGAGTAGACTAGCGTATACCTTCTCGACCCATACAGATGGGCGATGGATGATCCCATATCCATTGGTGTTTGACATCAGAGATGATATACGGATGCTCAGTGGAGACTGGGTACACTGGACGGACTCGCCGAGAACTCCCAGATGGTATTATACCTTACGTCAGATGGCAGTTCTCTGGTGACACTGGTACAGAGTAGTCTGTTGACCCGAGATCGTCATAGAGTCTTGTGTGGTTCCCACTGTGCTTTGATTTCCATCTTACCACGTCCAAGAGGGCATGCAAAACGGTGGTTTTTGGGTACAGTCCCGAATCACATGGAGGCAATGAGCGATAGGAGGGGATTCGTCTCTCCCGGTATAGGAAGTTGATGTTGCGCTGTGTTCGATTGGCTATAACCGGAAATCCCTGGCCAGGGTTGCTGAGATTTACTGGTAAGTGTTACTAGTAGTTTCTCGAATTGTTATAGACCTCATATCGACATGACTTATCAAGCTATTGGGGTCTGACGTTTACCACCCCTAGGCGAGATATGCGACATATCAGACGATCAGACCGGACTGTACGGTAAGTGTTACTGGTTGGATTCACAGGAGTGTGAGCGGACTTGCTCGTCGATCTTCTGATCGCTCAATACCCGGGTGGCCGTTACGTTTAGCAGACCGCTTTCGGCTTGTGGGTGTTTGATATGATCATCATCTGCTGCCGGCGTATTGACGAGTCTTTAGAGTCCTACACAGAGGTTTCCTGGCTCAAGCGAAACGAAATAGGAGCGCATATGAGATATGTGCGGGACCGAGAATAATGCGTGTATGTGATACCGTATTCTATTCTCGCGATGAATGTGTCGAATGGTTGTATGCGATATAACCTAGTTATCGAATCAAGGATTGATTCGATAAATCGATACATTGGATATTAGTCGGTTATATGCGATATGACCGGATCGTTAAATCAAGTGTTAATTTAATGATTTAATGTATAATTATATATTTGATATATTACTTTGCATTAACTAATATTGGTTCACTTTAAATGGATTTTCTCGCTCGGATGTGCACATTGTATATTCGATATAGTTTTGTGCACTTGATTGTATCATGTTTGATGATGCATGTTTACTTGTGTTTGTGTGAAGATTGAACCATGGTTATATGAATGGTTAGGGTTATGATTATTTATTCATTCATTTATTTATTTATTAGTTTTGGAAAATAATAGCAAAAGAGAAAAATGGTGGCTTTCTTTGTTCTTTCTTGAAGCTTCATGAAGACTTTGACCAAGTGACCATTTTGTCTCATGCTTAACCCTAACCATTCCACTCAACCATGATTCATTCTCTACACTTGACCATGGTTATATTATGATAAGTATTCATATTATTTTCTTTGAGAAAAATACTTATCATAAGATAATATTCTTTCTTCTTCTTCTTCAAAGAAGAAAAAGCTTGACCATCAATGGTGATTGATGAAATAGAGTGAGAAATCCAATTCTAAAGTCTACCCACTTCCTATTTCTTCATTCTCTACCTCTTGCCAAGTAGTAGAGTGTGTTTCCTTCACAAGTTTTCTTGACTTGGTGAAGTTGGAGCTTGATCTAGCGATGCCTCGACGTAGATCATCTTCGGCACGAAACCGACGACCTTGCCCGCCCATTTCTCCGATGAAGCCGACGCTAGAGCCCGGATTTTGATTTGGACAGCGGAGAGGACTTCATCACGGAGCCGTGGAGGTGG
This sequence comes from Agapanthus africanus, assembly GCA_030015575.1. Lineage (NCBI taxonomy): Eukaryota > Viridiplantae > Streptophyta > Magnoliopsida > Asparagales > Amaryllidaceae > Agapanthus > Agapanthus africanus. Next base: position 454,639,176 of record JASDDO010000019.1, on the reverse strand, counting down.
AGGACCGGATCTACAAAGGTTGTATTTCCGTACTCTTAGTTAAAGTAGTTAACTAGTTGCTTTGTCGCCTAGAATTCTAGTTAACGATCCGTATTAGGATTTCTCGGCACCCGTAAAATTTCAAATTGGCATGGTTGATGCCTTGTGAGACCTCTTGAGAGTGCCTAGGAAACCTACAGTGGTATCAGAGCCTAGCTAGAGCCTTAGGCGATGCGTAGACGAAGTTTGAAACCCGATCGATTCGAAACCCTAACTTAAACTTGCTCTCTGGCCTTTTTTCAAATTTGTGGATTTTTGCAAATTAAAAATATGCAGAAAAATCAGCAGGGAAATCTAAGAATTACGGCGCAAAATTTAGCTCCTAATTCCATAAAAGTGCGGCGGAACCGCGGCATTAGCGTGCTAATGCGGCGGTTCCGCGGCCCTTTTGTCTCTTCTCCCATCAAATTTTGCACAGTAATTCCTATTTGGCAGTGCTGGTTTTCTTGGGAATTTTTATTCTGAAATCCAGAGTTGAGTATTTTGGGTTGTATTGGGAGTTCGTACATTCGATCGGATTGTCAAACTCTGTCTATGTGTTTTTCCGGATAATTTTTGAATATGTTAAAAAGTTCGATCGGATATAAATACCCACCTTTTCCCCTGTCGGGAAATTTCCAAGTGTTGGATTTTTCCGAGGTTTAAAGACGTTCTAAGTAGTGCAAGTAACGCGATGGTCCCTCTAGAAGACAACAAACCTTAACTCGATTATGTGACCGTCTTGAACTGCCCTTTGAACCTTCGGGTTTGGGGCAGTACGGCGTGCCACATGTGAGGCGTTGGCTTGACCCTTCTACGGCTGGACCGTTGGTACTGAGGCACGAACTGAATGTTGTTAGACTTATTTCATGTGTTGAGCTGTGTCGGGAAAACTTGGGTGTTAGAATGTTCGATCGGAAAGTTTAACATTTTCTAATTATCTGGAATGGGATACATTAATTGGAATTCACAATAAATTATGAGATAACTGAATGAATGTTATAAACATAGCAGTTTAGTCTTACTTGATCGGTTGCCACGGAATTTTGATGTGATCAAAAGTCCATCGCAATCACGTAGCGTACGCGGATACTCGCCGGGTAAACTTAATAGACAGCCTCACTCCATAGCCCCGACCAAGTGACTGTAGGAGAACCCCGTCGCCGAAAGCATCCGATCGGGTGCTCGCGGCAGCGGTGTTCCGCCTTGGTGCACTTTGTCGACGGTATTGGGGGTGCGGCCGCCTACTAAAGTTTGCGACGAGCATTCGATCAGGATGTCGGGAATCTTGTTGAATTGCCCGACTTTATATTGAAAAGTGTTTTCGATAATGAGACTAAAATGCGGGGTTTATAATTGTTAGGCATGCGATGTCTAAGGAATTCATTTGATTAGGCATGCGATGTCTATGCAGGTTGCGGATTCCAACTGTTGTAGTTTTACACTTTCTTTTCTGTGACCGTAAGTGTAATATGTGATATCGCCGGTTTCGTTGCTATATGTCAACGACAATTGGGATGCGCATATTTACTTACGTTGATGACATGTGATGTTATGTGTTGCTGGATATGTTATATTGGATCGTCGTGTTTGAATAGCCGGGGGTTTTTATGTGAGATGAGTGTTTTTCATTTTCATTCATGTAAAAACTTGTATGTAATATTCTTTTATTTGGGGCACTTCCAGGTTGCGGAAGTTGTCACCCTTTGTATATTATTTACTTTTCCGCACTAGGATAGACCCAAGGAGGAGAGCACAGGTAACCGGGTTCTGGAGTCCAGTGGGAGACCAACTCGAGGAGTCGAGTCCGGGTCTCCTAACTCCAGAATTGGTAGGGTTGCTTGCCGCTCTCGTAGGGGTCTAGGGGTGTGGGTTTGGCTATTCATCGCGACCGTGGAATCCGTGTTTTATACTGGCTCGTATTGAAAACACGGACGTCCTAGTATATCCAATATTTCATATGTTTCTTCTGCTGCGATATCTGTGATGTGATCATGTGATGTTCTGTGATAGATACTGTATATAGTATATATGATATATTATATAGGCGTTACTTATGTTTTACACCCGCGCTAGCCCTGCCCCGCTCTGCCGTTAGTTACCTAACCTAACGGTGCACGAGGGGACATCGAGGCGAATGCGGATGGCATAAGTGTACGTCGTATTTATCTGTGATGCTTAGGTAATTTAAATGATGGGACTTCATTAATGAGATTAATGAAATAAAAGAAACCTAATGATGTTGTAGAATCGAATTTCAAAATAAAACAGGTAGCTACAGTTCTTGCTTTGCACAGCGGTGTATATGATATATCCTACACCTTATTCGATAAGGAAAGGACCGAGATCCCTTCACCGGGAGTGACTCCTTTAGCAATAACTGGCAGATGCTACACACTCGGTTTGTCTTTTGATTGCTTTTAAGAGTTTTTGCTTTGCACAGTGATATATATGATATATCCCGCACCTCATTCGACGAGGAAAGGACCGACGATCCCTTCACCGGGAGTGACTCCTTTAGCAAAACTAGAAAAGCCTCAAAAGCACTCCATTTCAAAATCATTTGATTCTACAACGATATCAAGTTCATTACGCAATAGGTTTTCAGAAAAACCTGTCGTAGCCCTCCGTCATTTCAGATAAGTTGTATATAGTATTCGTGCTGCATTTGTTGGCTTTCGTCAAGGTGCAGTGTGCGGTCTCTATATGCTGCTTATCTGCTGCATACGATGCGATTGGATTAAGGTAGTCGTGCGGCTTTGTTGGCTTTCGTCAAGGGTCGTGCGGGTGGGTTTAATTCGATCAAGAAATGTACGGGTTGAACTTGACTAGCGGGCTATGGTTTGTTGGCTTTCGTCAAGGTCATAGCACGTTAGGGGCAAAATATTATCGGGAATTTCAAGTGTTGAAATTTGCAATGAGATTGCATACCTTCTATGAGATAGTTGGATCCCGATACCCACTGCGAGTAAGAGTTACTCCTGGGAGAGTTTTACACATTACAATTAGCCGATCAAGTAGGTGTCTAGAAAGGTGTTAACGAGGTTACGCCTCTGGGAAAACGAGGTTTACATTAATTAGGTTCGTGCGAAAGCACGGGGGACCTCCCTCAAAGTACCGACACTGGCCTGGCTGAAAGATTGGCGAACTTGTAGTGTGTAATTAATCCCGGCTAGTCTTTCCTTTTAGGGTTTGAAGGGAGATTTGATAAAAAGCAGTGGGAGCCATCCTGATTAGATAAAATAAAAACCAATCTATTCTTGCAAGAGCGCACGCAGAGTGTTTTCTTCTCTCTCTCTCCTGGTAGCGACCATATCACGCCTTAATCAAGATAATAATACGGATGTTGACCGAACCCGCTTGTTATACTGAGCTGGGGAACGTTGGTCCCGCTCCAACTTATAATTGTTATAAGACAGAGCAGGAAATTGGGGAATACCAGAATTCCCGTGCCACCCAAACGAAGAGAGTGCATGCTGATGCATCATCTTCGGGTGTGTTCATTACAAAGAACTGTTTCTCAGTATCCTCCGCATCCTGGGTATATGATACCGGATCAGGATCCCAGATATGTAATCTGTTACATAGGGCTACAAAATGGTAGAAAACTGAGAACGGGTGATGAGTTTCATGAGACAGAAAACGGGGCAAGTATTGCAGCCAAGTCTGTTGGTCACTGTCACCCTGTATTACAAATACATTGATTCTGAACGAATGTTATTAGATACCGAACCTGATATACAAAAGAATATCCATCTCTTTATTAGTAAAGAAATGATAAAATTTTGTATAGTTGGATAATGTTTTGAACATTTCCTATATCAAAAGTTGATCGGTCCAGGCACGTTATCTAAAAGCATTGACGTTCTAAATCAAACTACAGTTCTTAGTATACAGATCACACACAAGAGGAAGAGTTCAGAAATGAACGAATTCTTCTTAAGGCATTGTAGACTAGGTCATATCAATGCGACCCGACTAGCTGAAGTTACATGTAGATGTATATTTAAATCAGTTTGAATCTACATCTTGTGAAACTTGCCAGTCATGTCACAAAGATATAATGACACCAGCTCTGTTTATTGGAAACAGAGAAAGAGTTAGTGAACTCTTGGGATGATACATGTTGATGTATGCAAGGTCCCCTTCCTACACATGCCAAGATCGGTTTTTTGTACTTCATTACATTCTCTGATGATCTCTCAAGATTCAGACATATGTTCCTGTTGAAACACAAGTCCGAACCTTTTAAGATATTCACAGAATATAAGTTAGAAGTAGAGAACCAAATACGGGTAAAAGTATTATGTCCTAGATGAGATCAAGGAGGAGAATACTTGAGCACGAAATTCTTGGATTTTTCTAAAGGAGAATGAGATTCTCTCTCAGCATTACTCCTCCGAATACACCATAGCACGATGGTATATCGGGGTGGAGCAATCACACCCTATATGATAAGGTGTGCTCTATGATGAGTACTACTGAGTTACCTATTTCCTTTTTGGGAGTCATGCACTTATGAAGTTGCATACCTATTGAATAGGGTTCAAATCAAATCAGTTGCCTACCATTTCATATGTGATATGGAAAGGGAAGAGCCCATATCTTAAGTTAGTTAAGATTTGGGGTTGTCCGGGCTATGTCTAAAAGCATAATCCGGACAAGCTCGAGGCAAGGTCTGTTATGTACAACTGGAAAGGTTCCAGCTATACAAATTACAGCAGATGACTTGGTAGAACCAAAAGATTCAATAGTAACCAACGAACCTCAGCCTCTCCGCCGATCTAGTAGGGTTCCTCACCCACCTGAGAGAAACTTCGGTTCCTCTATGACAGTGGGAGCGAGGATTGCATCATAAGATGATGACCCAACTAGTTTCGAGCTGGCCATCAGGAGTGAGACTCTGTAAGAATGGCTGGATGCTTATCGATCTGAGATGGAATCCATGTACACCAACAAAGTATGGACTTTGGTTGCTATATCTGAAGGGTTAAATCCCCATCAGGAGCAAGTAAATCTTGAGAAGATTACTTGGTGTAGATGGAAAAGTTGAGACTTTCAAAGCTAGACTTGTTAAAGGTCTTCGTCATCGACCAGGCGTGGATAATGATGAAACCTTTTCCAGTACCTATGCTTAAGTCCATCCAGATACTACTTGCCACGGCTACATACCATGACTACGATATCTGGTGGTTGGGTGTCATGACAACTTTTCTAAATAATGTTTTGGAAGAGAACGTCTGTAAGTACACGGCCAGAGGGCTTCGTAGACAGTGGGAGCAGCGGAAACGTGTACAAGATGCTTTATAAGATTCGCGGAGTTGGAACATCTGTTTTGATGGATTAGTCAAAGAAGTTGACATCATCAAAATGGTAGATGAACCTTGTATAAACAAAAAGGTAGTAGGGAGTATGGTGACGATCCTCGTAGAGTACGTGGATGACATACTCTTGATAGGGAAAGAGTTTCCTATGCTACGCTCGATTAATCTCCGCTTATCACAATGATTCTCCACATAGGATCAAAGTGATACCTACTAAATCCTGGATTTTGGATCTATCAGATAGATCTAAATGGATGTTAGGCTACTCACTAGTTGTAGTGAGATGGTATCAGTTGATCCTGGGGAGAATCACTGGAAGGGTTCCAGGGTGATAAAGACGACTGAATGTCAGTCACAGGCATTGTCTTTTCCCTCAGTAAAGGGACGGTATGTTGGAAGAGTTCCAAGCTAGATACCGTGGCATACTAGACGATAAAGGCAGGATACATCGCTACTTAAGATGCTACCAAAGAGGCAGTCTGGGTGTATATTAGTTCATAAGATGAACTTTGTTCCTCCCATTGTGTGACAATGGAGTTGTGGCTTATGCCAAGGAACGCCGGTTCCATCAGTGATCCAGACATATTCTAAGGCAGTGTCACCTGATCATGGAGATGGTTGATCTCCAGGGTGATCGAGGTTTGGAGAGTAGACCCAGAGAACAACACAGCGGATCCACTCACAAAGGCCTTTTTCCAGAGAGAGACTTTTATGGGATGGTTGAGTATGAGATACTACAGCCACTGCTATCAGATGGCCCTAGTGCAAGTGGGAGATTGTTAGTTATATGTATGCCCTAGAGGCCATTACTATACATAGGATGTATATTGTAGTGGATGCTGGGACATATATAGGGAGGACTTTCTTGCTCGACATGATAGTATGCTATCTGGTTACACTTTACCTTAACGTGTATACTGGTTGTCTCTCTGTTACATGTTGGTAAAGCCCTTAGGATGTGTACTTGACTACCTGGACTATGATGCGGATCATACTAGTGGGGACATGGTAGTCCATAAGTACATCCTTCAAAGTCCCTAGTCATGGGTGTATCGAGACGGGGCATCGATATACCAGAGTAGACTAGCGTATACCTTCTCGACCCATACAGATGGGCGATGGATGATCCCATATCCATTGGTGTTTGACATCAGAGATGATATACGGGTGCTCAGTGGAGACTGGGTACACTGGACGGACTCGCCGAGAACTCCCAGATGGTATTATACCTTACGTCAGATGGCAGTTCTCTGGTGGCATTGGTACAGAGAAGTCTGTTGACCCGAGATCGTCATAGAGTCTTGTGTGGTTCCCACTGTGCTTTGATTTCCATCTTACCACGTCCAAGAGGGCATGCAAAACGGTGGTTTTTGGGTACAGTCCCGAATCACATGGAGGCAATGAGCGATAGGAGGGGATTCGTCTCTCCCGGTATAGGGAGTTGATGTTGCGCTGTGTTCGATTGGCTATAACCGGAAATCCCTGGCCAGGGTTGCTGAGATTTAATGGTAAGTGTTACCAGTAGTTTCTCGAATTGTTATAGACCTCATATCGACACGACTTATCAAGCTATTGGGGTCTGACGTTTACCACCCCTAGGCGAGATATGCGACATATCAGACGATCAGACCGGACTGTACGGTAAGTGTTACTGGTTGGATTCACAGGAGTGTGAGCGGGCTTGCTCGTCGATCTTCTGATCGCTCAATACCCGGGTGGCCGTTACGTTTAGCAGACTGCTTGCGGCTTGTGGGTGTTTGATATGATCATCATCTGCTGCCGGCGTATTGACGAGTCTTTAGAGTCCTACACAGAGGTTTTCTGGCTCAAGCGAAACGAAATAGGAGCGCATATGAGGTATGTGCGGGACCGAGAATAATGCGTGTATGTGATACCGTATTCTATTCTCGCGATGAATGTGTCGAATGGTTGTATGCGATATAACCTAGTTATCAAATCAAGGATTGATTCGATAAATCGATACATTGGATATTAGTCGGTTATATGCGATATGACCGGATCGTTAAATCAAGTGTTGATTTAATGATTTAATGTATAATTATATATTTGATATATTACTTTGCATTAACTAATATTGGTTCACTTTAAATGGATTTTCTCGCTCGGATGTGCACATTGTATATTCGATATAGTTTTGTGCACTTGATTGTATCATGTTTGATGATGCATGTTTACTTGTGTTTGTGTGAAGATTGAACCATGGTTATATGAATGGTTAGGGTTATGATTATTTATTCATTCATTTATTTATTTATTAGTTTTGGAAAATAATAGCAAAAGAGAAAAATGGTGGCTTTCTTTGTTCTTTCTTGAAGCTTCATGAAGACTTTGACCAAGTGACCATTTTATCTCATGCTTAACCCTAACCATTCCACTCAACCATGATTCATTCTCTACACTTGACCATGGTTATATTATGATAAGTATTCATATTATTTTCTTTGAGAAAAATACTTATCATAAGATAATATTCTTTCTTCTTCTTCTTCATCTTCTTCAAAGAAGAAAAAGCTTGACCATCAATGGTGATTGATGAAATAGAGTGAGAAATCCAATTCTAAAGTCTACCCACTTCCTATTTCTTCATCCTCTACCTCTTGCCAAGTAGTAGAGTGTGTTTCCTTCACAAGTTTTCTTGACTTGGTGAAGTTGGAGCTTGATTTAGCGATGCCTCGACGTAGATCATCTTCGGCACGAAACCGACGACCTTGCCCGCCCATTTCTCCGATGAAGCCGACGCTAGAGCCCGGATTTTGATTTGGACAGCGGAGAGGACTTCATCACGGAGCCGTGGAGGTGGAGGACCGGATCTACAAAGGTTGTATTTCCGTACTCTTAGTTAAAGTAGTTAACTAGTTGCTTTATCGCCTAGAATTCTAGTCAACGATCCGTATTAGGGTTTCTCGGCACCCGTAAAATTTCAAATTGGCATGGTTGCTGCCTTGTGAGACCTCTTGAGAGTGCCTAGGAACCCTACACAGACAGCCTCTTTAGCAGCATCGTTGGCAGCGATGTATTCAGCCTCCATCGTCGAGTCTGCCACGGTTTCCTGCTTGGAACTCTTCCAGCTAACCGCCCCTTCGTAAAGGGTAAAGGCAAATCCCGACTGCGACTTAGAGTCGTCCTTATCACTCTGGAAGCTCGAATCGGTAAAGGACTCCACTTGGAGTTCTCCATTACCATACACCAAGAGCATCTCTTTAGTCCTTCGCAAGTACTTGAGAATGCTCTTCACAGCTGTCCAGTGACTCTCTCCAGGATCAGCTTGATACCTGCTCACTACACTTAGTGAGTATGCTACATCGGGTCTGGTACATAGCATCGCATACATGATAGAGCCTACAGCCGAAGCATAGGGTATCCCTTGCATGCGAGCTCTCTCCAAATCAGTCTTGGGAGACATCTCTTTGGAGAGAATGACTCCAGAGATCGTGGGTAAATTCCCACGCTTGGATTCTTCCATACTAAACCTCTTTAGTATGGTGTCAATGTACCTTGATTGGGACAATCCCAATATCCGTTTGGATCTATCTCTATAGATCCTAATTCCCAATATGCAGGAGGCATCACCAAGATCTTTCATTGAGAATCTTTGTGATAAGAAGAGCTTGACCGATTGCAGCATAGGAATATCATTTCCTATCAAGAGTATGTCGTCTACGTACAATACGAGGAAGACAACCTTACTCTCTGCCACCTTCTTATAGATACAAGGTTCATCTGGGTTTTTGACGAAATCAAACTGTTTGATAACGACGTCAAAGCAGATGTTCCAACTCCGCGATGCTTGCTTTAATCCATAAATGGATTTAAGCAGCTTGCACACTTTCCCGCTGCTCCCACTGTCTACGAAGCCCTCTGGCTGAGTCATGTACACGCACTCTTCTAAATCACCATTTAGAAAGGCGGTCTTAACATCCATTTGCCAGATTTCGTAGTCATGATATGCAGCGATGGCAAGCATGATCCGGATGGATTTAAGCATAGCCACTGGAGAAAAGGTTTCGTCATAATCCACACCTGGTCTTTGACGAAAGCCCTTTGCAACAAGTCTAGCTTTGAAAGTCTCCACTTTCCCATCTACACCAAGTTTCTTCTTGAAGATCCACTTGCTCCCAATGGGTTTTACCCCTTCAGGAGCAACTTCCAAAGTCCATACTTTGTTGGTGTACATGGATTCCATCTCGGATCGCATAGCATCCAGCCATTTCACTGAGTCCCTACTCGTGATGGCCTGCTCGAAGCTAGTTGGGTCATCATCCTCCATGATGCAATCCTCGCTCCCACCATCCATGAGAAAACCGTAGTATCTCTTAGGTGGGTGAGGAACCCTACTAGATCGGCAGAGTGGCTGGGGTTCATCGGGAACTACGGAATCCTCTGGTTCCACCAGATCTTCTGTTGTAGCTTTTGTAGCTGGAACCTCTTCCAGTTTTACCTCATGACCACTAATCTCTTTTTCAAGAAATTCCTTTTCTAAAAAGGTGGCATGCCGAGAAACAAACACTCTTTGTTCCTCAGGGTGGTAGAAGATATACCCTTGTGAATTCTTGGGATATCCTATAAATTTGCATAAAACAGACCGTGCCTCGAGTTTGTCCGGATTTTGTCGTTTGACATAGGCTGGACAACCCCATATCTTAACATAGTTAAGACATGGTCTCTTTCCTTTCGATATCTCATATGGAGTTGTAGGCACAGATTTGGTGGGGACAATATTCAATAGATGTATGGCTGTCTCAAGCGCATACCCCCAGAAGGAAATAGGTAACTCAGCTGTGCTCATCATAGAGCGCACCATATCTAATAGGGTGCGGTTCCTCCGTTCTGATACACCATTGTGCTGTGGTGTATATGGAGGAGTCAGCTGAGAGAGAATCCCATTCTCTTTTAGGAAGTCCAGGAATTCATTGCTCAAGTATTCACCTCCTCGATCAGATCGAAGAATTTTAATACTTTTTCCGGTTTGGTTCTCGACTTCTTGTTTATATTCTCTAAATTTCTCAAAAGCTACAGACTTGTGTCTTATCAAGTACACATGTCCGTATCTTGAGAGATCGTCAGTGAATGTAATGAAGTACGAAGAACCATCCCTGGCATGTGTAGACATGGGACCGCATACATCACTATGTATTAGTCCCAAGAGTTCGGTAACTCTTTCTCCGTGTCCCGTAAACGGAGTTTTGGTCATCTTGCCTTTGAGACATGACTGGCAAGTGTCATAAGATGAAAATTCGAATGGTTTCAAATATCCATCCTTATGCAACTTAGCCAGTCGTGTCGCATTGATGTGACCCAGTCTACAATGCCACAAGTAGGATTCATTCAGTTCTGAACTCTTCCTCTTGTGTGTGTTTGTTATGCTCAGAACTGTTGATTGATTTAGAACATAAATGCCATTGCACAACGTGTCTGATCCAACCAACTTTTGGTTACGGAAAATGTTCATAACATTGTCCTGTAATACAAAATTATATCCCTCTTTACTCAATAAAGAAACCGATATAATGTTGCATATCAGGTTCGGCATGTAATAGCATTCGTTCAGAACCAATGTATTACCAGTTGGTAATGCAAGGTGATATTCCCCGACAGTCTTAGCTGCAACAATTGCACCATTTCCAACTCTAATGTCTTTATCACCTTCTCCAAGTTCTCTACCTTTCCTAAGCCCATGTAACTGATTACATATATGGGATCCTGACCCGGTATCTAATACCCAGGACGAAGAGCAAATGGAGAAACAGTTCTCTGTAACGAACACACCTGAAGAAAATGCATCAACATGTACTTTCTTCAGTCGGGTGGCATAGGAATCCTGGTATTCCCCTATATCCTGTTCAGTCCTATAACTCTTATAAGAAAGAACGGAACCAACGTTCCCCAGCACAGTATAACATGCGGGTTCGGTCAATACATCCATATTATTATCTTTATTAGGGCATGACATGGTCGCTACCTGGAGAGAGAGAGAAGAAAACACTTTAGCGTATGCTCTTGCAAGATCAGATTGGTTATTATCTTATCTAATCAGGATGGCTCCCACTGGTTTTTATCAAATCTTCCTTCAAACCTTAAAAGGAAAGACTAGCCGGGATTAATTACACACTACAAGTTCACCAATCTTTCAGCCAGGCCAGTGTCGGTACTTTGAGGGAGGTCCCCCGTGCTTTCGTACGAACCTAATTAATGTAAACCTCATTTTCCCAGAGGCATAACCCCGTTGACACCTTTCTAGACACCTACTTGATCAGCTAATTGCAATGTGTAAAACTCTCCCAGGAGTAACTCTTACTCGCAGTGGGTATCGGGATCCAACTATCTCATAGAAGGTATGCAATCTCATTGCAAATTTCAACACTTGAAATTCCCGATAATGCTTTTGCCCCTAGCGTGCTATGACCTTGACGAAAGCCAACAAACCACAGCCCGCTAGTCAAGTTCAACCCGTACATTTCTTGACTGAATTAAACCCACCCGCAAAACCCTTGATGAAAGCCAACAAAGCCGTACGACTACCCTAATCCAGTCGCATCATATGCAGCAGATAAGCAGCACATAGCTACCGCACACTACACCTTGACGAAAGCCAACAAATGTAGCACGAATACTATATGCAACTTGTCTGAAATGACGGAGGGCTACGATAGGTTTTTCTGAAAACCTATTGCGTAATGAACTTGATATCGTTGTAGAATCAAATGAAGTTTTGAAATGGAGTGATTTTGAGGCTTTTCTAGTTTTGCTAAAGGGGTCACTCCCGGTGAAGGGATCGTCGGCCCTTTCCTCGTCGAATGAGGTGCGGGATATATCATATATATCACTGTGCAAAGCAGAAACTGTAGAAGCAATCAAAAACAAACCGAGTGTGTAGCATCTACCAGTTATTGCTAAAGGAGTCACTCCCGGTGAAGGGATCTCGGTCCTTTCCTCATCGAATAAGGTGCAGGGCATATCATATATACCGCTATGCAAAGCAAAACAGTAGCTACCCTTTTTATTTAAAATTTGATTCTACAACATCTTAGGTTTCTTTTCTTTCATTAATCACATTAATGAAGTCCCATCATTTATGTCACCTAAACATCATAGATAAATACGACGTACACTTATGCCATCCGCATTCGCCTCGATGTCTCCTCATGCACCGTTAGGTTAGGTAACTAACGACAGAGCAGGACAGGGCTAGTGCGGGTGCAAAACATAAGTAACGTCTATATAATATATCATATATACTATATACTGTATCTATCACAGAACATCATATGATCACATCACAGATATCGCAGCAGAAGAAACATATGAAACATTGGATATACTAGGACGTCCGTGTTTTCAATACGAGCCAGTATAAAACACGGATTCCACGGTCTTGATGAATAGCCAATCCCACACCCCTAGACCCCTACGAGAGCGGCAAGCAACCCTACCAATTCTAGGGTTAGGAGACCCGGACTCGACTCCTCGAGATGGTCTCCCACTGGACCCTAGAACCCGGTTACTTGTGCTCCCCTCCTTGGGTCTATCCTAATGCGGAAAAGTAAATAATATACAAAAGGTGACAACTTCCGCAACCTGGAAGTGCCCCTAATAAAAGAATATTACATACAAGTTTTTACATGAATGAAAATGAAAAACACTCATCTCACATAAAAACCCCCGGCTATTCAAACACGACAATCCAATATAACATATCCAGCAACACATAACATCACATGTCATCAACGTAAGTAAATATGCGCATCCCAATTGTCGTTGACATATAGCAACGAAACCGGCGATATCACATATTACACTTACGGTCACAGAAAAGAAAGTGTAAAACTACAACAGTTGGAATCCGCAACCTCTTTAGACATCGCATGCCTAATCAAATGAAATACTTAGACATCACATGCCTAACAATTATAAACCCCGCATTTTAGTCCCATTATCAAAAACTCTTTTCAATATCAAATGAGACTAAACAGCTAGATTTATAACATTCATTCAGTTATCTCATAACTGTTTGTGAATTCCAATTATTGTATCCCATTCCGGATAAATAGAAAATATTAAACTTTCCGATCGAATATTCGAACACCCAAGTTTTCCCGAAACCGTTCAACACATGAAATAGGTTCAAAGACATTCACTTCATGCCTCAGTACCAACGGTCCAGCCGTAGAAGGGTCAAGCCAACGCCTCACATGTGGCACGCCGTACTGCCCCAAACCCGAAGGTTCAAAGGGCAGTTCAAGACGGTCAAATAATTGAGTTAAGGTTTGTTGTCTTCTAGAGGGACCATCGCATTACTTGCACTACTCAGAACGTCCTTAAACCACAGAAAAATCCAACACTTGGATATTTTCCGGCAGGGGAAAGATTGGGTATTTACATCCGGTCGAACTTTTTAACATATTCCAAAATATCCGGAAAGCCACATAGACAAAATCTTATAATCCGATCGAATCAGCGAACTCCCAAAACACCCCAGAAAATTCAACTCTTGAATAAATATTAAAAATTCCCATAAAACTCAGCACTGTGAATTAGGAATTACTGTGCAAATTTGGAGGGCTGACGTTATCATGTCGCCGCGGAACCGCCGGAGAAGCTAGGCTTCTGCCGCGGTTCCGCCGCAGGTTGGAGGCATCACTTGTCCAATTTTGCACCGTAATTCTTACAACTTCCTGCTGAATTTTTAAAGCATTTTTAATATGGAAAAAACCCAGTTTTTAGAAAAAGTCCAGAGAGCGATTTGGTTTTAGGGTTTCGGTTTCGATCGGGTTTCAAACATCGTCTAAGCATCGCCTAAGGCTCTAGCTAGGCTCTGATACCACTGTAGGGTTCCTAGGCACGCTAATGAAGTCTCATAAGGCATCAACCATGCCAATTTCAAATTTTATGGGTGCCGAGAAACCCTAATACGGATCGTTAACTAGAATTTTAGGCGAAACAATAAACTAGTTAACAACTTAACTATAAGAAAGAGGCTACAACCTTTGTAGATCCGGATATCCACTTCCTTAGCTCTACGTAGTCATCCCCTCGCTGTCTATCTCGAATCCCTGACTCTCGCATCGGCTTCATCGGAGAAATGAGCGGAATAGTCGTCGGCTATGATGCCGAAGATGATCTACGTCGAGGTTACACAAGATCAAGCTCTAACTTCACCAAGTCGTGAAACTTGTGAAGAAAACACCCTATACTACTTGGCAAGAGGTAGAGGGTGAAGAAATAGGAGGTGGGTTCACTTTAGAATTGGATTTCTCACTTTAGAACTCAAGATGCCATTAATGGAGTCTAGTTTTCTTTCTTGAAGAAGAAGGAGAAGATGAAGATAGAATATGATAAAAGTATTTTCATAATAGAAAAGAAATCAATACTTATCATATCCTAACTAAGGTCAAGTGTAGAGAATAGACCATGGTAAGTGGGAATGGTTAGGGTTAAGCATGAAGACAAAATGGTCTCTTTAGTCAAAGCTTCATGAAGCTTCAACAAGCTTCATGATAAAAAGAAACCATTTTATTTTCTTTTATCCATTTAAATAAATAAAGAATGGATAAATAAATGAGTGAATAAATCAAAAACCCTAACCATTATCATAACCATGGTACAATTCTTTACACAAAGCCAATATACATGCATCATTAACCATGATACAATCAAGTGCACAAAAGTATATCACATATACAACTTGTGAACTTCAAGTGAGAAAATCCATTTAAAGTGAACCAATACTAGTTAATGCAAAGTAATATATCAAATATATAATTATACATTAAATCATTAAATCAACATTTGATTCAATGATCCGGTCATGTCACACATAACCGACTAGTATCCAATGTATCGATTTATCGAATCAATGATTCGATAACTAGGTCATATCGCATACAACCAATCGAAACATTCATCGCGAGAATGAAATACGGTATCACATACACGCATTATTCTCGGTCCCGCACATATCTCATATGCGCCCCTATTTCGTTTCGCTTGAGCCAGGAAACCTCTGTGTAGGACTCTAATGACTCGTCAATACGCCGGCAGCAGATAATGATCATATCAATCACCCACAAGCCGCAAGCGGTCTGCCAAACGTAACGGCCACCCGGGTATTGATCGATCAGAAGATCGACGAGCTAGCCCGCTCACACTCCTGTGAATCCAACCAGTAACACTTACCGTACAGTCCGGTCTGTTCGTCTGATATGTCGCATATCAAGTCTAGGGGTGGTAAACGTCAGACCCCAATAACCGATAAATCGTGCCGATGTGAGGCTCATAACGGGTCGAGAAACTACTGGTAATACTTACCAGCAAATCTCTGATCAGCCCTGGCCAGGGACTTCCCTGTTACGGCCAATCGAGCACAGCGCAACATCAACCCCAATACCGGGAGAGACGAAACCCCTCCTATCGCTCATTGCCTCCAAGTGACTCGGGACTGTACCCAAAGACCACCGTTTTGCACGCCCTCATGGACGTGGTAAGGTGGAGATCAAAGCACAGTGGGAATCACACAAGACTCTATGACGATCTCGGGTCTACAGACTAACCTGTACAAGTGTCACCTGAGAACTGCCATCTGACGTGAGGTATAATACCATCTGGGAGTTCTCGGCGAGTCCGTCCAGTGTACCCGGTCTCCACTGAGCACCCGTACACCATCTCTGATGTCAAACACCAATGGATATGGGATCATCCATCGCCCATCTCATGGGTCGAGAAGCGTATACGCTAGTCTACACTGGTATATCGATGCCCCGTCTCGATACACCCACGACAAGGGACCTTGAAGGATGTACTTATGGACTACCATGTCCCCACTAGTATGATCTGCATCATAATCCAGGTAGTCAAGTACACATCCTAAGGGCTTTACCAACATGTAACTATAAGACAGTTTAAAGAGACTAGTGTACATGTCAAGATAAAGAGCAACCAGATAGCATACTATCATATCGAGCAAGAAAGTTATCTCTATATATGTCCAAGCATCCAATATAATATACATCATCTGTACAATACTGGCCTCTAGGGCACACATACAACTAACACGCTCAAAGGAGACGTGCAAACAGGTTTTAGTTGGGTACAGTCCCGAGCCACATGGAGGCAGTGAGCGGATCTTCAGGGGTTCGTCTCTCCCGGTATTGGGGGTGAGGTCGCGCTGTGTCTAGGAGAGCCATTACACGAAGCCCTCGGCCGAGGCAGGAGATTTACTAGTAGGTATTCCAGTAGTATCTCAGGGTGTTCTGGGCTACACTCCGACACGACTTGTACCGCTTTTGGGGGTCTGACTTTTACCAACCCCCTAGGCCCGCCATGCGATGCTCATAGACGAACGGACCGGACTGTACGGATATTGTCACTGACAGGCTCAGTAGGGTGTCAGGATGAGTTCACTCACAGACGTCCCTTTTGGTCAATAGCTGGTGGCCCGTCACGTATGGCTAATACCTATGACGTGCTAGTGGTTAAATCCATAGCCATAGTATTGACGAGTCTTTAGAGTCCCCCACAGACCAGTTGCTCAAGTTTCGGGCGAAACGCTGTAGAGGCCGTATGGAGATATGGCAAGGTTCGATCAGGTACGTGCGGTATTGCACGGATCATGATCGGATGGATAATACTAGCCGGCTTTGGTTTAAGCCGGATCCTAGTATAGTACAGTGTAGATTTTGTCTCATTGCATTTGTATTTCGGTCGGAATACAAATGCGGGTATGTATATACAGTAGCGGGGTTTTCCTGTAATTTATTACGGGATCAGTTTTTTGGAGTTGCCAGTTTGCTTTCCGTTTCGGCCATATTTCTTTGTATCTTTCATTGGCCGAAGATTGGTGGAGGAGGGCTTATTTGCATTTGTGCAAATAAGCATTTTGGAGGGTTGTTTTTGCATATTGTTGTTCATGATGGTTTAGCCTCCATTGACTTCTTTTGACCATGATGGCTTGACTTGTGGTATCATGATGGTTGTGGTGGAGTGTTGGTTTTAGTTTGTTATCATGCTTGATGATGATGAAGGGTTATGGTGATTGATGAGAGACTTGCCTTTTTCCTTTTTACACTCTACCTTGCATTATTCTTATCCCTTGGTATTATTCCTCACTTCACTCCATTCTCTCACCCACCACCAAGCATGGCCGGCCATAGAGGGAAGGGGCTGTCCCATATTTTTGTGAGGGGATTTTTGTTCTTTTGGCTTGGTAAAATCCCACAAGTTCCATCTCCATAAACTTATATCATTTCCTCCACCATATGGCAACTCCCTCAACCCCAATAGAGACAAAAGAGCACTACACATTCTACAGCAAATCTTGGGCACGTCGACTCGCCAACTTCGTGCCCGAGTTACCTCGGACCAGAGGTGGGAGCCCGTAAAAGAAGCCGGCGATGTGGTGCCCTTCCGGCGAGGAGGTGAAGACCGGAGATTCCGCGGGAGATCGGGACGACGGCGAGAAGACCGGAGGACACGGATCACTCGGTATCTCTCTCTTCCCATCTTGTAGTTAGCTAGTAGTTAGGTTAATGGCCCAATCCGGGATTTTAGTGCACGGTGGTGCCGGTTTTAAAGTTTAAAGAAAAGCATCGCTTCCGCATTCCGGCGTCAGATTGACGGTCGGGGCGCCGCCGTGCACTTACATCGATAAGGTAGAAGAAAAGGGAAGGGCAAAAGTTTCGAGGTTAACAGTAAGGAAGGAGGGATGTTCCTATTGTTACGGGAAAGGGCATTGGCAGAAGGGATGCAGGGCTTGGAAAGCCAGAATCCAGGATCCAAAGCATATTGTGGCTTCGACTTTGGGTGTTTTTGTGATTGAAAACGGTCTGTCAATTAACTCCACTTCCTAGGTACTAGATACCGGATCAGGATCTCATATCTGTAATTCATTACAGGCTTTGAGAAACCGTTGAGTTATCATGGCAGGTGATATGACTCTCAGGGTTGCTAACGTAATGAGCGTGGACGCTGTATCCGTAGGGTATATCACCTAGAATTGACAAGTGGGCAGATATTGATTCTACGTAACTGTTTGTGTGTACCAAGTCTAGTTTGTAAGCGATGTAGTTCACATCCACCTAAATCAAAGTTTGATTGGGTCAGGTACACTAGAGGACAATATATATTGAATCAAGCTCAGGTTTTCAAATGTCCAGAACACACTTAAAAGAAAGTCTCCAGAATTAAATAAGGCTCTCTTAAGGCATTGTAGATTGGGTCATATCAATGAAACACGGTTGACGAAGTTACATAGAGAGGGATATTTGGATCTGTTCGAATATCATTCTTATGCAACTTGTCAATCTTGTCTCATAGGAAAGATGACAAGGACTCCGTTCACTGGACACGGAGTAAGAGCGAGCGAGCTCTTGGGACTCATACACTGCGACGTGTGTAGTCCAATATCTACAGACGCACGAAGTGGTTATTCCTATTTCATTACTTTTACGGATGATTTCTCTAGGTATGGACATGTCTTCTTGATGAAGCATAAATCCGAACCCTTTGAAAAATTTCGGGAATATAAGAATGAAGTGGAAAAATAAACAGGCAAAAGTATCAAGACACTGAGATCTGATCTACGTGGTGAATACTTAAATTGCCAAGTTCCTGGATTACCTAAAACAGAATAGAATTCTCTCTATGCTTACTCCTCCATACACACCACAACACAACGGTGTATAGGAAAGGCGGGACAGAACCCTATTGGATATTGTTTGTTCCATGATGAGTAACGCTGAGTTGTCGCGATCCTTCTGAAATTATGCACTAGAATCAGCTGCATATCTTTTGAAAAAAGTTCCTACCAAGACTATGTCTACCACACCATATCAGATATGGAGTGGGAAGAAACCCTATCTTAAGTATCTGAAGATATAGGGATGTCAAGCTTTTGTTGAAAAGCAGTATGCGGACAAGTTTGAGGCACGCTCAGTACTGTGTAACTTTATGGGATACCCAAAGAACTCCAGGGGGTATCTTTCCTATTACGCAGAGGAACAAAAGGTTTTTGTTCCTCGTCATGCCCATTTTTTAGAAAATCAATTTTTTGTAAAAGGAAATAATGGGAGCGCAATAGAACTGGAAGAAATTCCAGAACCACAAACTATTACTGAAAACTTGGTGGAACCAGAAGTTTCAAAAGAATAGGACATTCCCGCACCTCTCCACTGTTGGAGATAGTGCCCTCAGAGTCAATTATTGGATCACAGGTACGTGATTGCAATGATTGAGGGAGGACCTATCCCGGTAGGACAGTCTTACTCGAGATGATAGTATGCTATCTGGTTTACCTTTATCATCGTGTACTGTTTTAGGTGACCTGACACGTCGCTATTACACGTTGATAGAGCCCCTAGGATTCTTGCTTGACCACCAGCAGTATGAGGGCGATCATATAAGTGGGAGCTGGGGGTCTACAAGCATATCCTTAAAAGGTCCCTAGTCGTGGGAGTTTCGAGACCGGGCATCGATACTCCATTAGTAGACTAGTGTATACAGTCGAGACCCCGACGAGGGGCGGTGGCCGGTCTCACAAGCCACTGGTGTCAGTTGGATCACCTAAGATGTATACAGGTGCTCATTGGGTTATGAGTACACCGGACAGGACTCGCCGGGAACATGCTAGTTGGTCATATACCAGACGTCAGATGGCAGTTCCCTGGTGACATGTGTGCAGGTTAGTTCATCGACCTGGGGATCGTCATTTGTCTCGTGTGAGTTCCCACTGTACTTTGATTACTACCCTACCACGGCTCAAAGGAGTCGTGCAAACAGGTTTTAGTTGGGTACAGTCCCGAGCCACATGGAGCCAGTGAGCGTATCTTCAGGGGTTCGTCTCTCCCGGTATTGGGGGTGAGGTCGTGCTGTGTCTAGGAGAGCCATTACACAAAGTCCTTGGCCAAGGCAAGGAGATTTACTGGTAGGTATTCCAGTAGTATCTCAGGGTGTTCTGGGCTACACTCCGATACGACTTGTACCGCTTTTGGGGGTCTGACTTTTACCAACCCCCTAGGCCCGCCATGCGATGCTCATAGACGAACGGACCGGACTGCACGGATATTGTCACTGACAGGCTCAGTTGGGTGTCGGGGTGAGCTTCCTCATCGACGTCCCTTTTGGTCAATAGCTGGTGGCCCGTCACGTATTGGCATATACCTCTGACGTGCTAGTGGTTAAATCCACAGCCATAGTATTGACGAGTCTTTAGAGTCCACCACATTTACAGTTACTCAGCTTTCGGGCGAAAGGTTGTAGAGGCCGTATGGAGATATGGCAAGGTCCGATCAGATACGTGCGGTATTGCACGGATCAGGATCGGACAGTTTGTACTATAGGCCGTATGGTAATATGGCAGGGTTCGATCAGATACGTGCAGTATTGCACGGATCAGGATCGAACAGATTTTACTAGCCGGCTTTGGTATAAGCCGGATCCTAGTATAGTACAGTGTAGATTTTGTCTCATTGCATCTGTATTTCGGTCGAAATACAGATGCGGGTGTGTATGCACAGTATCGGGGTTTTCCTGTAATTTATTACTGGACCAGTTTTCTGG
Source organism: Agapanthus africanus (assembly GCA_030015575.1). Lineage (NCBI taxonomy): Eukaryota > Viridiplantae > Streptophyta > Magnoliopsida > Asparagales > Amaryllidaceae > Agapanthus > Agapanthus africanus. Next base: position 454,618,264 of record JASDDO010000019.1, on the reverse strand, counting down.
AGTTGCCAGTTTGCTTTCCGTTTCGGCCAATTTCCTTTGTTCCGTTCATTGGCCGAAGATTGGTGGAGGAGGGTTTATTTGCATTGTTGCAAATAGGCATTAGTGGAGGGGGTTCTTTGCATCTTGATGCATCATGATGGCTTTCATGATGTGCACCATCATTGACTTGTTTTGACTCCATCATGGCTTGACTTTTAAAGTCATGATTGTTGATGATGTTGAGGGGTATGGTTGTTGAGTGAGGACTTTTCTTTGTGATGATTTCTTTTGAATGATAACCATTCTCTCTCTCTCTCTTTTTTTCCACCCACCCCCTTGTTGTTCTCTCTCTCTCTCCAATCACACATGAAGGGGGGGGGGGGGGCCGGCCATTCCTTGATGGACATGGGATTCATTTCATTTGGTGTGTGGAGAAAAATATGATACATTCCTTCTTGAGTATGCTCCATTTTTCTCACCTCTCTCCAAGCTCTCTTTTCCTTCACCAATGGCAATTCCACAAACCCCAAAAATGAGACTTGCTCACTACACATTCTACAGCGAATCTTGGGCACGTCGAGTAGCCGGCTTCGTGCCCGAGTTGCCTCGGCATTGAGGTGGGAGCCCGTAAAAGAAGTAGGCGATGTGGTGCACTTCCGGCGACGAGGAGGAGACGGGACATTCCGCAGGAGATCGGGACGATGGCGAGAAGACCGGAGGACTTGGATCGTCGGTATATCTCTAACCCATCTTCTAGTTAGCTTAGACTAGTTAATGGTTCGATCCGGGTTATAGTGCGCGGTGGTGCCGGTTTGCTAAGTCCGCAAAAATTTAAGTTATTCACCGCTTCCGCATTCCGGCGTCGGATTGACGGCCGGGGCGCCGCCGTGCACTTACAGTGGTATCAGAGCCTCGCCATTAACTTCGTCTAGCTTTCGTTTGATGTGTTTTTCAGTTCCGATCGACCAAAATTCCGAAAACCCAATTTATGTTCACATCAGTTTTCTGTTAAGATTTTTTGGTGTCCAAAAATTTTTCAGGTGACAGAAAAGTGATCTACCAAAAAATATAAGAGTTCTGTAAAAATTCGACGATGTAAAGCTACAGTGTGAGCGCGGAACCGCCGCGTAAACCCCATACATGCCGCCCTTCCGCGGCGCACTGTGCACGTCACATCACCAAATTTTTACAGATGCCTTCTGGGTTTATTTCAGGGGTTTTGGAACATTAATATTGGGCCCATATTTTCTGTAACTGCTACAGTATTGTTTTGGGGCCCACTTGGTATAATTTGATCGGTCGGATATTTTAAACACATTTTTCACAGTATTTACATTATATCTGCGACCGTGAATGTCACTCGATCGGTAAATCCGGTCTAACTGCTATAGCCCGGTTAGACGGATTTGCGAACGTGACTTTCACGTTGATGTTCTATGTATTTGCTGTGATGTTGCGGATCGGTCGTGGGGGATAGCCTGGATGCAATGCTAGTACTGTGCTGTTGTATTATGTACATTTGATATTGCGGGGCGAGCGTCCGACATGTGGACTGCCGTCACTGCCTGATTGTATTATTATTTTGGGGCACGACCTGGTTGCAGTCGATGTACCCGGTGTATGTATATTTTACTTTCTGTACTAGGATTGCCCCGCGGAGGGGTGCACGGATAGCCGGGTTCTGGAGGGCAACAAGCCCGCATCTCATGGCATTGAGACGGAGGGGGCTTCACTCTAGGATTGGCGGGCTATTCGCCGCACTCGTAGGGGGTACAGGTTGACCCAGGAGGGGTGCCCAAGTTGCCGGATTCCGTGAAGTGCTGGGTGGTCCATTCACGGCGCTGAAGGGGGCTGCCTCGCTTCAGGTTTTGGCGGGTGACTTGCCGCGCCCGTAGGGGTCTAGGATTTCATTGCACAGGCTATCCACACGACCAGGGGAACGTCGGGTTTCAGTAGTGGCTCTGTGAAACCCGGGGATCCCAGATATCTGTATTGTTTCTGTGATGCTGTACATTTCTGTGATGTTGCATTTTATTCACGCCTTGAGCGAATATAATATATTGGTATATATATTAGTAGATGTTGTATATGTTTTGCATCCGCGCTAGTCCAGTCCCCGCTCTGTCGTTAGTTAGCTAACCTAACGGGTAATGACGGGACCCAGTGGCGAATGCGGATGGCATATACGTACATCAGTATATTTTCGTTCTTTTTGGTGTGATCAATTGATGGGACTGCATTGATTCGGATCAATGCAAAGTTAAAAACAAACCTAATCTGATGTTGTTGGAACACTTTTCAAAAGGCTGTTATTGCAAGGACGTTTACTTTTGTTTTGCATCGTGGTATTCATTGGAATATCCTGCTCCTCAGTCGACGAGGCAAGGGCCGAGATCCCTTCACCGGGAGTGACCCCTTGGACAAAAAGTTTGCGTCAGGGCATTAACTTCACTATAGCCGATCACTTTTGCTTTGCACCGTGGTATTCATTTGGAATATCCTGCACCCCATTCTACGGGGAAAGAGCCGAGATCCCTTCACCGGGAGTGACCTCTTTAGCAACGGTTGTCGTCACTATATTTTCAAAAAGCTATCCGTTCCTTCAACGATATCAAGTTCATTACGTTAAAGGTTTTCGCCAGAAACCATTCGTAGCCCTCCGTCGTTTCATATTGGTAGTCAATAGTATTCAAGCTGTGTTTGTTGGCCTTAGTCAAGGCACAGTGTTTGGTAGCTATTGGGTATTCATATGCTGCATAGATAGATGCGTTGGTTTGGGACAGTCGTATAGCCTTGTTGGCCTTAGTCAAGGGCTTGTACGGGTGGATTCAAATTAACCTGGACAATGACGGGTAGAACTTGACATGTGACTTATGATTTGTTGGCCTTAGTCAAGGTCATAAGAGCATGGGGTAGAAATCACATCGGGAGTTTCAAAAGTACTGAAACTTGCCAGATATGCGCATACCTTCTGGAGTGTGATACCGTGAGCGGATTCTGTCACGTTATCATGCGATGAGAGTTGGATCCCGATTCCCACTGATGAGTTAGTATACTCCTCGGGTGACCCCGACTAATTCTTCTTTCAGGTTTGGAGGAGAATTTGAGGTACAGTGGGAGGATTCCAGATTAGATAAATTGGTGACCATTCTGATCTAGGTTAGAGTGCACGCTGAGTGTTTTCTTTTCTCTCTCTCTTTGGCAACGACCATTGACCCGGCCCTAAGACTATGACTCAGTGACCAAGTTGACCGAACCTTCTTAAACACTGACTTTTGGATTGTCAGAATTGCAAACCTCATTGCCACTCCTACTTTTACCCTTTTCTCCAGGACACCCCGTTTTACTACGAACGTCCACTTCCATTGGACAAAACCATCGTATGGTTAGATACGAACTCGAAAGAATTTATTCGAGGATGGTTTCCGGTTCTGGAGAAAACGGATAGGATTATTCAGTTGTCTTTTCCTTTTACCCTCTCTCAGGTTATGAGTACTCCTTGGTTTAGGGGTAGTACACCTATTACGCAAATTGGATTGTCTTCTTCCAAACCTTAGGCTGGTGCCGACCGGTAGGGAATGAAGAAAACCAATTAGCATAACGATGGTGTGCAGAAGGTATTAAGTTCAGACAAAGCGAGGGATTAGTAAGAGGGCAAAGTAAATTGCAACAGATATTCACGACCAAACCAAATATTTCGTTACCACTCCCACATCACCTTTGTATTTCTCCAGGACACTCCGTATCACTACGAAGATCCACAGTTTATTGGATACTCCATCGTATGGTTATATACGAACTCGAAAGGAACTTGTTCCAGTTCGGGGATGGATTCTGGTTCAGGAGAAATAAGAATTAAGTACATTCAGGTGTCTTTTATCTTCACCTTCTCTCGTGTTGCGAGTGTTCCTAGGATTGGGACAGTACACCCATTATGCTTATTGGATAGTCTTCTTCCAAACCATAGGCTGGTGCCGAACGGTAGGGAAGGAAGAAAACCATTTGGCCTAAAGGGGTGTGCAGAAGGTAAAGACTAAAGACATATGAAGGGATTTGGAGAGGTGGCAAAGAACTATACGGTTACAGTCGTGAATCTGGAAGAGGCATTACTAGGAATACCAGGATACCCCATCGAAACATTTCAATGTTTCAGTTTCACTGTGTACTGTTAATAGAAAACTGATTTCCCGATTAGATACTTACTCCAGGGTATGTATTTACCAGATACGATTCTCACATCTGTATGGTTTTACAGATGATGAGTGGGAGTAAGTTATTGGGAATTGGGTGATTATCCTCATTATATCGGGATTCGTTGTAATCGGTGATATTTGAGGAAATCACCTGGGTTGTTTGCCGGTCGGCAAATATTTGGTTTTGAATATCCGCTGTTATGCACCAATTTCAAATTGATATATCTGTACGTCTATTTTCATAGAGTGAGATATACCTTTCTGAAATTATGTCTACGACATTTACCTATATCAGTGGATGGTTAGGTAAGGAGCATTAAACAGCGGTGTAATTCTTCTTAACCATAAGTACAGTTTTCAACCTACGACACACAGTGAATGAGTTATCAGACTCAAGCGACTTATACAGAGTATTGTATGTTGTCCAGTGTCCATTAGGACAGAGGGGTTGGTCCTCATACTATATTCTGTTTACTTTTAACTTCTCTAGTTCTTAGACATGTGTTTCGTAGAAACACAGGGTCTAAGTTTTGAGGAGTTATAGGTATTTGAATAGAGTAAAGAACCAGGTATAGCAAGTATCGGGATTCTTCAAAGAGATCGAAGATGTAGATACTTGTGTATGGTATTCAGTTGATAGTAATGATTAAGAGATCTTGCTTCTCTTTCAGGTTACTCATAATTGGAAGCACTCCTAAGTTGAGTAACGCTGATCGGCCTCCTTCCATTTAGTTGACATGCACTGGAGACAGTTGCATGATTTGGATCTGGTTCAATTAAATCAGTGCCTCTGGTCCTATATGGGATATAGAACAGTTCATATCTTAACGATGTTAAGGTACGGGGAGTTGTCCGGTTTATGATTAAAACCAGACACTGGACAACTCAAGGCACGTTTCTGTAATGGCTGTTTGTGGGTTGACCCAGGCTATGACGAGGGTTGACTTTCTACCATCTGGATGAACAATAGCGATATTGTTCTAGACTCGCCACAGTTTTAATAAAAATGGATTTTTTCAGAAAACAGTAGTGGGAGTATGGTAGAACTGGAAGTGATTCCAGAACCACAAACGATTACTGAAGATTTGATAAGGAACCTAAAGATTCAATCTGGATTGACATTCCATTGGCCACTCCGCAGATAAGGTGGGTAACTTCAGGCACCCGAGAGGTACTACGGTAGCCTCAAGGACGGTGACAGGGAAGTTCTTGTTTACCCACAATTACCATTGCTGTTGTTCCAGGGTGCGAGACCCGGCGGGAGGATGAGTATAGCGTCGTTCTAAACCAGTTTTAGAAGTGTACGTCTATATGACTCTGCCAGAGGGTTGTCGTAGTCAGTAGGAGCAGCGGAAGCATTGGTGGACAGGTAGCTTATGTCTATTTATAGACTAAAGCAGATGTAGCGGAGATAGATCATCTATTTCTGACGTGACAGTCATAGGTTTGACTTCATCAGAATAGGGGATGGATCTGTTGAGAAGGTAGTAGGGTGTGATGTCCTGGTATCTGGATGACATACACAGAATAGGAAAGGAAACTCCTATACTACAATCGGTTATACTTTGGTCGTCACACAGTTGTTTCTCCACAAAAGAAATGGATTTTATATCAGACATACTGGTTACTAGATCTATGATTTTAGATCTAGATTTGGGTGGTTTCCCAATCAGGGTACTTGACAGCATTCTAAGAGTATTTAGGATGGACGACTCCTGGCACGGTAGTGTACCTGCAGGTAATGGAGTCACCCTCTCCAAAGGTGTCTTACAGACTAAAGGGGAGAGGGATGTGCATGATTGGCAGATCACTTGCTCAGGCAATTGAGTCAATCATGAGATGTCAAGTACCACACCAGATGTTGTTCTTGCACTAGATGCGATAAGTTGACATTAATCCAATCCTGGAGAAACAGTCGGAAGCAGTTTTAGAACATAAGTGGATGTTCTAGGGATATGATAACGACAGCCTCATTCGGGAAACAGTTATCATTCCAGGCTTCCAAGGTGACATGGACGACAAGGAGGTTGTCAGAGCTATAGTTTTCCTTCTGATGAGGGGCAGTATTTTGGATAGGTGGTCCAAGGCAATACTGAGGGTGGCATGGCGCAGGATACTGATTAAGTTCAGTTGACGATACAGTCTAAGAAGTTTGGATTTGGAGCTCATTTATGAGCTATGTCCCATCAGACATCCAGACACATTCTAAGACAGGTATTGCTCATTTCGGGAGATGGGTTTCTCCGCGAACTTGAGATTTAGAGAGACATGGAAAGAGACAACTAAGCGGATCCACTCACTGAGGCTATTCCTCGAACGCAATAGTTTCGCAAACGAGCTTTGTGAGACTGACTAGTAGAGGAGTTGGGTGTTCGGTATCACACGGGCTGTGAGTATGCGACATCGCAATAATTAGCCTTGAGTGCAAGTGGGAGATTGTTGGAGATAGTGCCCTCAGAGTCAATTATTGGATCACAGGTACGTGATTGCAATGATTGAGGGAGGACCTATCCCGGTAGGACAGTCTTACTCGAGATGATAGTATGCTATCTGGTTTACCTTTATCATCGTGTACTGTTTTAGGTGACCTGACACGTCGCTATTACACGTTGATAGAGCCCCTAGGATTCTTGCTTGACCACCAGCAGTATGAGGGCGATCATATAAGTGGGAGCTGGGGGTCTACAAGCATATCCTTAAAAGGTCCCTAGTCGTGGGAGTTTCGAGACCGGGCATCGATACTCCATTAGTAGACTAGTGTATACAGTCGAGACCCCGACGAGGGGCGGTGGCCGGTCTCACAAGCCACTGGTGTCAGTTGGATCACCTAAGATGTATACAGGTGCTCATTGGGTTATGAGTACACCGGACAGGACTCGCCGGGAACATGCTAGTTGGTCATATACCAGACGTCAGATGGCAGTTCCCTGGTGACATGTGTGCAGGTTAGTTCATCGACCTGGGGATCGTCATTTGTCTCGTGTGAGTTCCCACTGTACTTTGATTACTACCCTACCACGGCTCAAAGGAGTCGTGCAAACAGGTTTTAGTTGGGTACAGTCCCGAGCCACATGGAGGCAGTGAGCGTATCTTCAGGGGTTCGTCTCTCCCGGTATTGGGGGTGAGGTCGTGCTGTGTCTAGGAGAGCCATTACACAAAGTCCTTGGCCAAGGCAAGGAGATTTACTGGTAGGTATTCCAGTAGTATCTCAGGGTGTTCTGGGCTACACTCCGACACGACTTGTACCGCTTTTGGGGGTCTGACTTTTACCAACCCCCTAGGCCCGCCATGCGATGCTCATAGACGAACGGACCGGACTGCACGGATATTGTCACTGACAGGCTCAGTTGGGTGTCGGGGTGAGCTTCCTCATCGACGTCCCTTTTGGTCAATAGCTGGTGGCCCGTCACGTATTGGCATATACCTCTGACGTGCTAGTGGTTAAATCCACAGCCATAGTATTGACGAGTCTTTAGAGTCCACCACATTTACAGTTACTCAGCTTTCGGGCGAAAGGTTGTAGAGGCCGTATGGAGATATGGCAAGGTCCGATCAGATACGTGCGGTATTGCACGGATCAGGATCGGACAGTTTGTACTATAGGCCGTATGGTAATATGGCAGGGTTCGATCAGATACGTGCAGTATTGCACGGATCAGGATCGAACAGATTTTACTAGCCGGCTTTGGTATAAGCCGGATCCTAGTATAGTACAGTGTAGATTTTGTCTCATTGCATCTGTATTTCGGTCGAAATACAGATGCGGGTGTGTATGCACAGTATCGGGGTTTTCCTGTAATTTATTACTGGACCAGTTTTCTGGAGTTGCCAGTTTGCTTTCCGTTTCGGCCAATTTCCTTTGTTCCGTTCATTGGCCGAAGATTGGTGGAGGAGGGTTTATTTGCATTGTTGCAAATAGGCATTAGTGGAGGGGGTTCTTTGCATCTTGATGCATCATGATGGCTTTCATGATGTGCACCATCATTGACTTGTTTTGACTCCATCATGGCTTGACTTTTAAAGTCATGATTGTTGATGATGTTGAGGGGTATGGTTGTTGAGTGAGGACTTTTCTTTGTGATGATTTCTTTTGAATGATAACCATTCTCTCTCTCTCTCTTTTTTTCCACCCACCCCCTTGTTGTTCTCTCTCTCTCTCCAATCACACATGAAGGGGGGGGGGGGCGGCCATTCCTTGATGGACATGGGATTCATTTCATTTGGTGTGTGGAGAAAAATATGATACATTCCTTCTTGAGTATGCTCCATTTTTCTCACCTCTCTCCAAGCTCTCTTTTCCTTCACCAATGGCAATTCCACAAACCCCAAAAATGAGACTTGCTCACTACACATTCTACAGCGAATCTTGGGCACGTCGAGTAGCCGGCTTCGTGCCCGAGTTGCCTCGGCATTGAGGTGGGAGCCCGTAAAAGAAGTAGGCGATGTGGTGCACTTCCGGCGACGAGGAGGAGACGGGACATTCCGCAGGAGATCGGGACGATGGCGAGAAGACCGGAGGACTTGGATCGTCGGTATATCTCTAACCCATCTTCTAGTTAGCTTAGACTAGTTAATGGTTCGATCCGGGTTATAGTGCGCGGTGGTGCCGGTTTGCTAAGTCCGCAAAAATTTAAGTTATTCACCGCTTCCGCATTCCGGCGTCGGATTGACGGCCGGGGCGCCGCCGTGCACTTACATCCACAGGACTAGTAGGCAGTCTCATCAGCCTGAGAGATACTACGGTTTTCTCATAGACGGGGATCAAGAGAATTGCATCATTAACAATGATGAGCCAACTAGATTCCAGTAAGCCATTCAGAGTGGCGACTCGTTAAAATGGATGGATGCAATACGGACCGAAATGGAGTCCATGTACACCAACAAAGTATGCACTTTTACATTGCTCCAGAAGGGGTAAAACCCGTAGGCTGTAAATGGATCTTCAGGAAGAAGATTGGTGTAGGTGGATAGGTTGAAACCTATAAAGCTAGACTTGTTGTAAAAGGTTTTTGTCAAAGACCTGGTTTGGACCATGATGAAACCTTTTCTCCAGTGTCTATGCTCAAATCCATTCGGATCCTTCTTGCCATTTGTTCATACCATAATATTGCATTATTATATTCCCCAGTCCTAGTTATTTTACAAATAAACAGGTGCTTTTGACCCATGTCTGCTAATTAGTTGCAGGTTACAGGTTCTTAGAATAAAAACAGTGAAAAAGACAAAAGATGATACAAAAGTGAGACTTCGACCAACAAACAGAGAATCTTGATAAAGCCTATACGAAGATCAGTTCACAAAATACAAGGCAGCGCAAGGTTCAAGACTTCGTCACGAAGCAACGGTAAAAGTCCACTACAATTATTCACTGTGAAATCTGGAAGAGAACTAGAAGCCAACCTGAAGAACAAAGTGAAGAAAAAAGTACCCAAATACATCCAAAACCATCACAGGAATTTTCAGAAGACAAGCTCACTGTTTGGCCGCGGAACCGCGGCCAAACTTAGCTTGCGGCCGCGGTTCCGCGGCCGGGCTATGCCCGTAGTAGCGGAAAATTTACCAAAGTGCTGGCGGTGCGCGGATCGTTGACATGGTCTTTGTCTTAGGGGGTATTTTTGTAAAAGCAGATGTGCGAGTCAATTGTAACCTAGGGTTTCTATCCTCTATAAATAGGAACTCTAAATCTTGTATTAGGTTATGCCTCCTTTCATTAATAAAATTCAGATTTCTTTTGGAGTGCATCGATGTATCTTTTCATTTCATCTATTCAGATCTGACAACCCTGTATAAATGTTTGGAGAGAGCCATCTATAAAGTAAGTAGTTTTATTTAATTGCCTTAGTATAAATCTTTAATTTCTTGCCCTAGTTAGATAGATAACATGTTCTTCAATTCCCTAATGAGCGAGTAGTCTCCTCGCTTGTTAGGGTTAGCTTTGGGGAAGGCTTTTGAGAGATGAGATCTCTCATCCCTTTCTTGCCCATCACATATAATCAATAGGACTCCATGCATACATGCACATATCGCTCCCTACGGCACCCTATCCCACGAGGTAGCGGTGATACCGTAGTATAAAGGCCCGGTTGAGCATGTTTTCCATGGAGGTTAGGGTAAGGATTGATAAAGGAAGGACAAGAACCTAGAGGAAGGAACACCTTCCCGAATGGATCTAATCCCCTTAATTAATAATTACCATAACACCTCATAGATCCTAATTTGGGTATAGAAAGCGATGAGATTTATTTACATTTCCAAATCTACCCTAAACCTAACCCTAGAAAGACTTAGATCTAGATAATCTTAGTATAAATCAATTTAGGTTTTAGATTTAATCAATCCGACCCCAATCGGAATTAACTCGTTAGAACAATTAGGAAATTCACAAAATCCCTATGGACCGACCCGTACTCACCAGCTAGCTACAAAGATACGCTGTTCTTGATTGAGGTAACATATATTTTTGACATACGAATCAAATGGCGCCGTTGCCGGGGATGGCGTAGTATTTTCTTTTTGCAATTTCGAGTTAACCTAAATTAAAAAATCATAAAAACAGAAAAAAAAATATAAAATTTTATCATTTATTGTTTGAAGGGTATTTTTGTGTGAATCTTTGCAGGATCGACGGATCTGGAAAAATCCAGAGAGCGAAACAGAAAAATAAAAATCTGAACAACAGAGGAACGTCAAACCAGAGAGGCACAAAAATTTTTGGGAACCGAGCCTGACAACAGACCGCGGAACCGCGGTCGTGAGGCACATCTGGCGGTGGAAATGTGGCTATCTGAACGATTCAGCACATGAAAAAAATTCTCAGGAAACGAACCTACATTCCAACCGCGGAAACGCGGCGATATCCCACTTCTCGCCGTGGAAACGCGGTCATCTGACGTCGTCATTTGACAAAAATCCCTCGGATTGTTTTCTTTCTCTCTCCTCTGCAACCTCAAATATCTCCTCTGTAGATTTTCCTGCAGGATTCTTTGCGCTTAAAAAAATCTTCCCCCTTCCAATAACAATCTTGTGCAGGATTCTTTGCGCCGCGCTTAAAATAAAAAAATTGATTGCAAGTGATTGCTACTGTTTTGCATATTTTTAATCGGACTTTAAGGGGCTTGAGACCAATCCAGATTGGGTGGGGATTTCATCACCCTTCCCAGGACCCTAGAAATTGTTAGTTATATGTATGCCCTAGAGGCCATTACTATACATAGGATGTATATTGTAGTGGATGCTTGGACATATATAGGGAGGACTTTCTTGCTCGACATGATAGTATGCTATCTGGTTGATCTTTACCTTAACGTGTACACTGATTGTCTCTCTGTTATATGTTGGTAAAGCCCTTAGGATGTGTACTTGACTACCTGGACTATGATGCGGATCATACTAGTGGGGACATGGTAGTCCATAAGTACATCCTTCAAAGTCCCTAGTCGTGGGTATATCGAGACGGGGCATCGATATACTATAGTAGACTAGCGTATACCTTCTCGATGTAGGGTTTCTAGGCACGCTAATGAGGTTCCACAAGGCATCAACCATGCCAAACAAAAATTTTACGGTGCCGAGAAACCCTAAAGAAGATCGTTAACTAGATGTAAAGGCGAAAAGCTAGCAAGCAAACGACTTTGCTACTAAGTGAAAAGGATTACAACCTTTGTAGATCCGGTCCACCACTTCTTTAGCTCCGTGTTGACGTCCCTCCGCTGCGATCATCGGATCCCGGACTCTAGAATTGGTTTCGTCGGAGAAATGATCGGGCTAGGTCATTGACTTCGAGGCCGAAGATGATCTACGTCGGGGAGACTCAAACTCAAGCTATTCCTTCACTCGGTCGAAAACTTTATGAAGTGAACACCCTATACTACACGGCAAGTGGTAGAGGATGAAGAAATAGGAAGTGGGTTCACTTTAGAATTGGATTTCTCACTCTTTTTCTCATGATGCCATTGGAGCTAGCAAGCTTTTTCAAGCTTGATGAAGATGATGAAGAAGAAAGAAAACATATGAATTATCAAAACTTATCCAAATGAATAATGGCACCATGGTTGAGTTAAGCACTCATGCTTAACTCTTGTAGAGATTTAACCAAACCATTAGGTTAAAGGTTAGGTTAAAGAATATCAAAAGAAATGACAAAAGAGTGGACTTTGTCAAAGCTTCTCCAAGCTTCTTCAAGCTTGATAACTTTGACTAAGTTAATCCCTTTTGTTAAATCTTAAGATGAAACAATAACCCTAATCTTTACCCTAATCTTGGTATGAATCTCATACACATATCTTGTTTGTATCATCAAGCATGATACAAACATGTACACTTGCATATATCACATATAAACAATGTATACTTCAAGTGAGAAAACAAATCTTAAGTGAACCAATACTAGTTAATGTAAAGTAATATATCAAATATATAATTATACATTAAATCATTAAATCAACACTTGATTTAATGATCCGGTCATATCACATATAACCGACTAATATCAATAGTAACAACTTATCGAATCAACACTTGATCCGATAACCCGGCTATATCGCATACAACCGATCAATGTCACAAATCGCGAGAATAGAACACAGTATCACATACTGGTATTATTCTCGGTCCCGCACATATCTCATATGCGCTCCTATTTCGTTTCGCTTGAGCCAGGAAACCCCTGTGTAGGACTCTAAAGACTCGTCAATACGGCGGCAGCAGGTGATGATCATATCAAACACCTACAAGCCGCAAGCGGTCTGCTAAACGTAACGGCCATCCGGGTATTGAGCGATCAGAAAATCAACGAGCAAGCCCGCTCACACTCCTGTGAATCCAACGAGTAACACTACCATACAGTCCGGTCTGTTCGTCTGATATGTCGCATATCTCGTCTAGGGGTGGTAAACGTCAGACCCCAATAACTCGATAAGTCGTGTCGATATGAGGCTCATAACGGGTCGAGAAACTACTGGTAACACTTACCAGTAAATCCCTAAAGCTGCCTTGGCCAAGGACTTCCTGTTATAGCCAATCGAGCACTGCGCAACATCAACTCCCTATACCGGGAGAGACGAAACCCCTCCTATCGCTCATTGCCTCCATGTGATTCGGGACTGTATCCAAAAGCCACCTTTTTGCACGCCCTCTTGGACATGGTATGATGGAAATCAAAGCACAGTGGGAATCACACAAGACTCTATGACGATCTCGAGTCTACAGACTAAGCTGTACCAGTGTCACCAGAGAACTGCCATCTGACGTAAGGTATAATACCATCTGGGAGTTCTCGGTGAGTCCGTCCAGTGTACCCAGTCTCCACTGAGCACCCGTATATCATCTCTGATGTCAAACACCAATGGATATAGGATCATCCATCGCCCATCTGTATGGGTCGAGAAGCTACACGCTAGTCTACTCTGGTATATCGATGCCCTGTCTCGATATACCCACGACTAGGGACCTTGAAGGATGTACTTATGGACTACCTTGTCCCCACTAGTATGATCCGCATCATAGTCCAGGTAGTCAAGTACACATCTTAAGGGCTTTACCAACATGTAACAGAGAGACAATCAGTGTACACATTAAGGTAAAGAGTAACCAGATAGCATACTATCATATCGAGCAAGAAAGTCATCCCTATATATGTCCAAGCATCCACTACAATATACATCCTATGTATAGTAATGGCCTCTAGGGCATACATATAACTAACACTCGACCCATACAGATGGGCGATGGATGATCCCATATCCATTGGTGTTTGACATCAGAGATGATATACGGGTGCTCAGTGGAGATTGGGTACACTGGACGGACTCGGCGAGAACTCCCAGATGGTATTATACCTTACGTCAGATGGCAGTTCTCTGGTGACACTGGTACAGAGTAGTCTGTTGACCCGAGATCGTCATAGAGTCTTGTGTGGTTCCCAATGTGCTTTGATTTCCACCTTACCACGTCCAAGAGGGCGTGCAAAACGGTGGTTTTTGGGTACAGTCCCGAATCACATGGAGACAATGAGCGATAGGAGGGGATTCGTCTCTCCCGGTATAGGGGGTTGATGTTGCGCTGTGTTCGATTGGCTATAACCGGAAATCCCTGGCCAGGGTTGCTGAGAATTACTGGTAAGTGTTACCTGTAGTTTCTCGAATTGTTATAGACCTCATATCGACACGACTTATCGAGCTATTGGGGTCTGACGTTTACCACCCCTAGGCGAGATATGCGACATATCAGACGACGAGACCGGACTGTACGGTAAGTGTTACTGGTTGGATTCACAGGAGTATGAGCGGGCTTGCTCGTCGATCTTCTGATCGCTCAATACCCGGGTGGCCGTTACGTTTAGCAGACCGCTTGCGGCTTGTGGGTGTTTGATATGATCATCACCTGCTGCCGGCGTATTGACGAGTCTTTAGAGTCCTACACAGAGGTTTCCTGGCTCAAGCGAAACGAAATAGGAGCGCATATGAGATATGTGCGGGACCGAGAATAATGCGTGTATGTGATACCGTATTCCATTCTCGCGATGAATGTATCGAATGGTTGTATGTGATATAACCTAGTTATCGAATCAAGGATTGATTCGATAAGTCGATACATTGGATACTAGTCGGTTATATGCGACATGACCGGATCATTGAATCAAGTGTTGATTTAATGATTTAATGTATAATTATATATTTGATATATTACTTTGCATTAACTAGTATTGGTTCATTTTAAAAGGATTTTCTCACTTGATGTGCACATTGTATATGTGATATATTTTTGTGTGCACTTGATTGTATCATGTTTGATGATACATGCTTACTTGAGTTTGTGTAAAGATTAAACCATGGTTATTTAAATGGTTAGAGTTTTGTTTTTCATATCTATTTATTTATTTATTTATTTTGGAAAAGAGAAAAAAAGAGAAAATGGTGGCTTTCTTTGTTTGTTGTTGAAGCTTCATGAAGCTTTGACTAAGTGACCATTTTGTCTCATGCTTAACCCTAACCATTCCACCTAACCATAGTCTATTCTCTACATATAACCATGGTTAGTATATGATAAGTATTATTATTATTTTCTTTTTTAAAATAACACTTATCATATTCTTTCTTCATCTTCTTCTTCATTAACAAGAAGAAAACCTTGCTACCAACAATGGAAACTTGAGAAAAAGAGTGAGAAATCCAATTCTAAAGTGAACCCACTTCCTATTTCTTCATCCTCTACCACTTGCCAAGTAGTATAGGGTGTTTTCTTCATAAGTTTTATGGCTTGGTGAAGTTGGAGCTTGATCTAGTGATGCCTCGACGTAGATCATCTTCGGTATCGAAGTCGACGACCTAGCCCGCCCATTTCTCCGATGAAGCCGAGGCTAGAGTCCGGGATCCGATATGGACAGCGAGGAGACTTCATCACGGAGCTATGGAGGTGGAGAACCGGATCTACAAAGGTTGTAGCCTCTTTCTTTTAGTTAAGTTGTTAACTAGTTTCATTTTTCGCCTAAACTCAAGTCAACGATCCGTATTAGGGTTTCTCGGCACTTGTAAAATTTGAAATTGGCATGGTTGATGCCTTGTGAGACCTCATTAGTGTGCCTAGGAACCCTACAGTGGTATCAGAGCTACTAGGCATTAGATGTCGACCTATGGGGGGTTCTCACTGTGTGACAGTGTGGCGAAGCATAGGCTCTTACCCCCAGGGTGTCCCGAGACCGGAAGGTGTTCCGGCGGGTTGTAGTCCTCACGAGGGGGCATGTTTAAAAAGTAGCTGCTGAGGGACCCGTTGGTGCCACGGCGACCCTATTGGATAGGGTTGCTGCCTTACCTACAGTGGTATTAGAGCCTAGCTAGAGCCTTAGGTGATGTGTTAACGAAGTTAAAACTCCGATCGAACCCGTAATCGACAAAATAAAACCCTCTCTGTACATTTTTAAAAATCTGGGATTTTTCCAAATTAAAAATGCTTAAAAAATTCAGCAGGGTATTGTAAGGATTACCATGAAAAACGAGCCCCTAACTCCTCTACATGGCCGCGGAACCGCGGCAATGACCCCCCTTTGGCGGCGGTTCCGCGGCAATGTAATGGAATTAGCGACGGTTCTTTTCACAGTAATTCATACCTCTGTTTTTTATATTTTCTGGGCATTTTTAACACTGACTCAAGAGTTGAGTATTTTGGGGTTTATTTTGTAGTCGTTGTTTCGATCGGAATTTTTAATTTCGTTGGGTTTTCCGGATATTTAGAATAAGTTAAAATGTTTCGACCGGATATAAATACCCAATTTTTCCCCTGTTGGGAAATTTCCAAGTGTTGGATTTTTCCGTGGTTTAAAGACGTTCTAAGTAGTGCAAGTAACGCGATGGACCCTCTAGAAGACAACAAACCTTAACTCGATTATGTGACCGTCTTGAACTGCCCTTTGAACCTTAGGGTTTGGGGAAGTACGGCGTGCCACATGTGAGGCGTTGGCTTGACCCTTCTACGGCTGGACCGTTGGTACTGAGGCATGAACTGGATGATTTTAAACTTGTTTCATGTGTTGATCTGTTTCGGGAAAACTTGGGTGTTCGAATGTTCGATCGGAAAGTTTAACATTTTCTGTTTTTCCGGATTGTGATACAATAATTGGAATTCACAACAAGTTATGAGATAACTGTATGAATGTTATAAACATAGCAATTTAGTCTCACTTGATCGGTTGCCACGGAATTTTGATGTGATCAAAAGTCCGTCGCAATCACGTAGCGTACGCGGATACTCGCCGGGTAAACTTAATAGATAGCCTCGCTCCATAGCCCCAACCAAGCGACTGTAGGAGAACCCCGTCGCCGAAAGCATCCGTTCGGGTGCTCGCGGCAGCGGTGTTCCGCCTTGGTGCACTTCGTCGACGGTATCGGGGGTGCGGCCGCCTACTAAAGTTTGCGACGAGCATTCGATCAGAATGTCGGGAATCCTGTTGAATTGCCCGACTTGATATTGAAAAGTGTTTTCGATTTTGAGACTAAAATGCGGGGTTTATAATTGTTAGGCATGTGATGTCTAAGGTATTCATTTGATTAGGCATGCGATGTCTATGCAGGTTGCGGATTCCAACTGTTGTAGTTTTACACTTTCTTTTCTGTGACCGTAAGTGTAATATGTGATATCGCCGGTTTCGTTGCTATATGTCAACGACAATTGGGATGGGCATATTTACTTACGTTGATGACATGTGATGTTATGTGTTGCTGGATATGTTATATTGGATCGTCGTGTTTGAATAGCCGGGGGTTTTTTATGTGAGATGAGTGTTTTCATTTTCATTCATGTAAAAACTTGTATGTAATATTCTTTTATTGGGACACTTCCAGGTTGCGGAAGATGTCACCCTTTGTATATTATTTACTTCGCACTAGGATAGACCCAAGGAGAGGAGCACAAGTAACCGGGTTCTGGAGTTCAGTGGGAGACCAACTCGAGGAGTCGAGTCCGGGTCTCCTAACTCTAGAATTGGTAGGGTTGCTTGCCGCTCTCGTAGGGGTCTAGGGGTGTGGGTTTGGCTATTCATCGCGACCGTGGAATCCGTGTTTTATACTGGCTCGTATTGAAAACACGGACGTCCTAGTATATCCAATATTTCATATGATTCTTCTGCTGCGATATCTGTGATGTGATCATGTGATATGTTCTGTGATGGATACTGTATATAGTATATATGATATATTATATAGACGTTACTTATGTTTTACACCCGTGCTAGCCCTGCCCCGCTCTGCCGTTAGTTACCTAACCTAACGGTGCACGAGGGGACATCGAGGCGAATGCGGATGACATAAGTGTACGTCGTATTTATCTGTGATGTTTAGGTACTTAAATGATGGGACTTCATTAATGTGATTAATGAAATAAAAGAAACCTAAGATGTTGTAGAATCGAATTTCAAAATAAAAAAGGTAGCTACAGTTCTTGCTTTGCACAGCGGTATATGTGATATATCCTGCACCTTATTCGATGAGGAAAGGACCGAGATCCCTTCACTCGGAGTGACTCCTTTAGCAATAACTGGCAGATGCTACACACTCAGTTTGTTTTCTGATTGCTTTTAAGAGTTTTTGCTTTGCACAGTGATATATATGATATATCCCGCATCTCATTCGACGAGGAAAGGGCCGACGATCCCTTCACCGGGAGTGACCCCTTTAGCAAAACTAGAAAAGCCTAAAAAACACTCCATTTTAAAATCATTTGATTCTACAACGATATCAAGTTCATTACGCAATAGGTTTTCAGAAAAACCTGTCGTAGCCCTCCGTCATTTCAGATAAGTCCTATTTAGTATTCGTGCTACGTTTGTTGACCTCCGTCAAGGCGTAGTGTGTGGTAGCTAACTAGTATTTATCTGCTTATGCATATGATGCAGATTGGATTAGGGTAGTCGTGCGGCCTTGTTGACCTCCGTCAAGGGTCGTGCGGGTGGGTTTAATTCGATCAAGAAATGACGGGTTGAACTTGACTAGTAGCCTATGGTTTGTTGACTTCCGTCAAGGTCATAGGGTGCTAGGGGCAAAATATTATCGGGAATTTCAAGTGTTGAAATTTGCAATGAGATTGCATACCTTCTATGAGATAGTTGGATCCCGATACCCGCTGCGAGTAAGAGTTACTCCTGGGAGAGTTTTACACATTACAATTAGCCGATCAAGTAGGTGTCTAGAAAGGTGTTAACGAGGTTACGCCTCTGGGAAAACGAGGTTTACATTAATTAGGTTCGTGCGAAAGCACGGGGGACCTCCCTCAAAGTACCGACACTGGCCTGGCTGAAAGATTGGCGAACTTGTAGGGTGTAATTAATCCCGGCTAGTTTTTCCTTTTAGGGTTTGAAGGAAGATTTGATAAAAACAGTGGGAGCCATCCTGATTAGATAAAATAATAACCAATATATTCTTGAAAGAGCGCACGCTGAGTGTTTTCTTCTCTCTCTCTCCAGGTAGCGACCATATCACGCCTTAATCAAGATAATAATACGGAATATTGACCAAACCCGCATGTTATACTGAGCTGGGGAACGTTGGTCCCGCTCCAACTTATAATTGTTATAAGACAGAGTAGGAAATTGGGGAATACCAGATTTCCCGTGCCGCCCAAACGAAGAGAGTGCATGCTGATGTATCATCTTCGGGTGTACTCATTACAAAGAACTGTTTCTCAGTATCCTCCGCATCCTGGGTATATGATACCGGATCAGGATCCCAGATATGTAATCTGTTACATAGGGCTGCAAAAAGGTAGAAAAACTGAGAACGGGTGATAAGTTTCATGAGGCAGAAAACGGGGCAAGTGTTGCAGCCAAGTCTGTTGGTCACTGTCACCCTGTATTCCAAATACATTGATTCTGAACGAATGTTATTAGATACCGAACCTGATATACAAAATCATATCCATCTCTTTGTTAGTAAAGAAATGATAAAATTTTGTATAGTTGGATAATGTTTTGAACATTTCCTATATCAAAAGTTGATCGGTTCAGGCACGTTATCTAAAAGCATTGATGTTCTAAATCAAACTACAGTTCTTTAGTATACGGAACACACACAAGAGGAAGAGTTCAGAAATGAACGAATCCTTCTTGAGGCATTGTAGACTAGGTCATATCAATGCGATCCGACTGGCTGAAGTTACATTTTAGATGCATATTTAAATCATTTTGAATTTACATCTTGTGAAACTTGCCAGTCATGTCACAAAGATAAAATGACCATAGCTCTGTTTATTGGAAACAGAGAAAGAGTTAATGAACTCTTGGGATGATACATGTTGATGTATGTAGGTCCCCTGTCTACACTTGCCAAGACCTGTTCTTTATACTTCATTACATTCTCTGATGATCTTTCGAGATTCAGACCTATGTTCCTATTGAAACACAAGTCCGAACCTTTTGAGATATTCACAGAATATAAGTTAGAAGTAGAGAACCAATACGGGTATAAGTATTATGTCCTTTGATGAGATCAAGGAGGAGAATACTTGAGCACGGAATTCTTGGACTTTTCTAAAGGAAAATGAGATTCTCTCTCAGCATTACTCCTCCGTATACACCATAACACGTTGGTGTATCGGGACGGAGCAATCTCACCTTATATGATAAGGTGTGCTCTATGATGAGTACTACTGAGTTACCTATTTCCTTTTTGGGAGTTATGCACTTGAGAAGCTGCATACCTATTGAATAGGGTTCGAATCAAATCAGTTGCCTACCACTTCATATTTGATATGATGAGGGAAGAGCCCATCTCTTAAGTTAGTTAATATTTGGGGTTGTCCGGGCTATGTCTAAAAGCAAAATCCGGACAGGCTCGAGGCAAGGTCAGTTATGTAGAACTGGAAATGTTCCATCTATACAAACTGCGGCTGATGATTTGATAGAACCAAAGGATTCAATAGTTACCAACGAACCTCAGCCTCTCCGCCGATCTAGTGAGGTTTCTCACCCACCTGAGAGATACTTCGGTTTCTCTTTGACAGTAGGAGCGAGGATTGCATCATGAGATGATGACCCAACTAGTTTCGAGCTGGCCATCCGGAGTGGGACTCTGTAAGAATGGCTGGATGCTTAGCGATCTGAGATGGAATCCATGTACACCAACAAAGTATGGACTTTGGTTGCTATATCTGAAGGGTTAAATCCCCATCAGGAGCAAGTATATCTTGAGAAGATTACTTGGTGTAGATGAAAAGGTTGAGACTTTCAAAGCTAGACTTGTTAAAGCTTTTCGTCATCGACCAGGCGTGGATAATGATGAAACCTTTTCAAGTGGCTATGCTTAAGTCCATCCAGATCCTACTTGCCACGGCTACATACCATGACTACGATATCTGGCGGTTGGGTGCCATGACTGCTTTTCTAAATGATGTTTTAGAAGAGAACGTCTATAAGTACACAGGCAGAGGGCTTCGTAGACAGTGGGAGCAGCGGAAACGTGTACAAAATGCTTTATAGGATAAAGCAGGTATCGCGGAGTTGGAACATCTGTTTTGATGTGTTAGTCAAAGAGTTTGACATCATCAAAATGGTAGATGAACCTTGTATATACAAAAAGATAGTAGGGAGTATAGTGACGATCCTCATAGAGTACGTGGATGACATGCTCTTGATAGGGAAGGAGTTTCCTATGCTACGCTCGGTCAATCTCCGCTTATCACAATGATTCTCCATATAGGATCAAAATGATACCTCCTAAATCCTGGGTTTTGGATCTATGAGATAGATCTATTTGGATGTTAGGATTCTCACTAGTTGTAGTGAGATGGTATCAACCGATCCTGGGGAGAATCACTGGAAGGGTTCCAGGGTGATAAGGACGACTGAAAGTCAGTCACAGGCATTGTCTTTACCCTCAGTGAAGGGACGGTATGTTGGAAGAGTTCCAAGCTAGATACCGTGGCATACTAGACGAAAAAGGCTCGATACATCGCAACTTAAGATGCTACCAAAGAAGCAGTCTGGATGTATATTTGTTCATGAGATGAACTAAGTTCCTCCCATTGTGTGACAATGGAGTTGTGGCTTATGCCAAGGAACGTCCGTCCCATCAGTGATCCAGACATATTCTAAGGCAGTATCACTTGATCATGGAGATGCTTGATCTCCAAGGGATCGAGGTTAGGAGAGTAGACGCAGAGGACAACACGGCGGATCCACTCACAAAGGCCTTTTCTCAGAGAGAGACTTTTATGGGATGGTTGAGTATGAGATACTACAACCACTGCTATCAGATGGCCCTAGTGCAAGTGGGAGATTGTTAGTTATATGTATGCCCTAGAGGCCATTACTATACATAGGATGTATATTGTAGTGGATGCTTGGACATATATAGGGAGGACTTTCTTGCTCGACATGATAGTATGCTATCTGGTTGATCTTTACCTTAACGTGTACACTGATTGTCTCTCTGTTACATGTTGGTAAAGCCCTTAGGATGTGTACTTGACTACCTGGACTATGATGCGGATCATACTAGTGGGGACATGGTAGTCCATAAGTACATCCTTCAAAGTCCCTAGTCGTGGGTATATCGAAACGGGGCATCGATATACCAGAGTAGACTAGCGTATACCTTCTCGACCCATACAGATGGGCGATGGATGATCCCAAATCCATTGGTGTTTGACATCAGAGATGATATACGGGTGCTCAGTGGAGACTGGGTACACTGGACGGACTCGCCGAGAACTCCTAGATGGTATTATACCTTACGTCAGATGGCAGTTCTCTGGTGACACTGGTACAGAGTTGTCTGTTGACCCGAGATCGTCATAGAGTCTTGTGTGGTTCCCACTGTGCTTTGATTTCCACCTTACCACGTCCAAGAGGGCGTGCAAAACGGTGGTTTTTGGGTACAGTCCCGAATCATATGGAGACAATGAGCGATATGAGGGGATTCGTCTCTCCCGGTATAGGGGGTTGATGTTGCGCTGTGTTCGATTGGCTATAACCGGAAATCCCTGGCCAGGGTTGCTGAGAATTACTGGTAAGTGTTACCTGTAGTTTCTCGAATTGTTATAGACCTCATATCGACACGACTTATCGAGCTATTGGGGTCTGACGTTTACCACCCCTAGGCGAGATATGCGACATATCAGACGACGAGACCGGACTGTACGGTAAGTGTTACTGGTTGGATTCACAGGAGTATGAGCGGGCTTGCTCGTCGATCTTCTGATCGCTCAATACCCGGGTGGCCGTTATGTTTAGCAGACCGCTTGCGGCTTGTGGGTGTTTGATATGATCATCACCTGCTGCCGGCGTATTGACGAGTCTTCAGAGTCCTACACAGAGGTTTCTTGGCTCAAGCGAAACGAAATAGGAGCGCATATGAGATATGTGCGAGACTGAGAATAATGCGTGTATGTGATACCGTATTCCATTCTCGCGATGAATGTATCGAATGGTTGTATGTGATATAACCTAGTTATCGAATCAAGGATTGATTCGATAAGTCGATACATTGGATACTAGTCGGTTATATGCGACATGACCGGATCATTGAATCAAGTGTTGATTTAATGATTTAATGTATAATTATATATTTGATATATTACTTTGCATTAACTAGTATTGGTTCACTTTAAAAGGATTTTCTCACTTGATGTACACATTGTATATGTGATATATTTTTGTGTGCACTTGATTGTATCATGTTTGATGATACATGCTTACTTGAGTTTGTGTAAAGATTAAACCATGGTTATTTAAATGGTTAGGGTTTTGTTTTTCATATCTATTTATTTATTTATTTATTTTGGAAAAGAGAAAAAAAGAGAAAATGGTGGCTTTCTTTGTTTGTTGTTGAAGCTTCATGAAGCTTTGACTAAGTGACCATTTTGTCTCATGCTTAACCCTAACCATTCCACCTAACCATAGTCTTTTCTCTACACATAACCATGGTTAGTATATGATAAGTATTCATATTATTTTCTTTTTTAAAATAACACTTATCATATTCTTTCTTCATCTTCTTCTTCATTAACAAGAAGAAAACCTTGCTACCAACAATGGCAACTTGAGAAAAAGAGTGAGAAATCCAATTCTAAAGTGAACCCACTTCCTATTTCTTCATCCTCTACCACTTGCCAAGTAGTATAGGGTGTTTTCTTCACAAGTTTTATGGCTTGGTGAAGTTGGAGCTTGATCTAGTGATGCCTCGACGTAGATCATCTTTGGCATCGAAGTCGACAACCTAGCCCGCCCATTTCTCCGATGAAGCCGACGCTAGAGTCCGGGATCCGATATGGACAGCGATGAGATTTCATCACGGAGCTATGGAGGTGGAGAACCGGATCTACAAAGGTTGTAGCCTCTTTCTTTTAGTTAAGTTGTTAACTAGTTTCATTTTTCGCCTAAACTCTAGTCAACGATCCGTATTAGGGTTTCTCGGCACTTGTAAAATTTGAAATTGGCATGGTTGATGCCTTGTGAGACCTCATTAGTGTGCCTAGGAACCCTATAGAAATCACATAAGGAATTTGCATTGACTATTTTTAATTAAAAAATACTAGACTCAGCCCTAAGGACGTCGCGCTCAATAGGACAGAGGACTAGTTGTAGGTATCGGCCGTTGATCCTAACCTGACTTTGCGGTGTCTAGGCAAGTGTGTCTAAGGCGAGTGGTTACTTAATTAGGACCACTACTTTCGTAGTGGGGAGCCTCCCACTCACCTGGCACTTACCTGGCCGTAATTGGCGGTGAAGAGGCGGTTTGAGGTCCTATTTCTAGCCCTTTGGAACAGTTAGGAGCTGCCTAGCTGACCTAGGTGACTCTAGATCTAGGCCTGATTGTGTATTTGTGGTTGATTGAATTTGTGTCTAAGCCATTTATCGAAAATCTTTTTTGCAAAAAGTTCCAAATAAAATAAAAAAAGGGAAAATTTTTAATAAAATCTTGCAAAATTTTTCGCTAAGAAATCCTTGCACCCCACTTACACCTACCTTCTTTCTCTTCTTACATCATGGGTACCCCACATCATAAATCTCTTGCCGAACTTTGGTATCCCGAACCAAACTTTGCCTCTTACGCGAATTGTTTCGGTCGATTTAAGGACGACCCCTCCATGCCCAAAATTTATTTGAAAGATCGAATAGAAGCGTCTAGGAGAAACAGTTCGACTTTGCAATCCACTTTGTATCAACCGTGTCAACCTTCACCACTTTCGTACGTTGATACCACTTTTTCTAGTCCTGTTGTAACTCCTAAACCAATGTCTATCGCTGAGCATATTGAACAATCTTGCAGCCGATCTTTCACTCCTCTCCACACATCCTGTTCTAGGGATCAACAAGTCCATTCATCTTTTTATTCAAATGTTGATCCTACTCCTGTTCAACCATCCAATTCCTACCAGTCCTACCCGACTTTCCCATCTTCACTAGACATTGCTTCTACACAGCCATTTGGGAGTTTCATGTATCTAAACAATTTTGAATATTTTACCGAAACCCCTTCACAACCCATGTCTAGTTTGGAACAGTCGTTGGAAGCTTATATTTTAGCAACAAAAAAAATGATTAGGAATATGGATGCGTCCATTGCCGCCCTTATGCAACCTAATGAACCGGTAGCTAGTTTCTAACTAGCTCCAAAAATTCCAATGTATGAGGAGGCGGTTGGACAGAGTGAGAATTTGAGAGGAGAAAGTGAGTTAAACGCCCTTTCAAATCAAACCTACCCATACCCAATTGAATCCCACAACTCTGGTTTTCCATCGATTTTCCCAAATAATTCACACATTGAAAATAAAACATTTAACGAGTTGTGTGACTTTGTAGTGCTTGATTTGCCAGATTGTGAAGAATCCCCTTCGAGTGAAACCATCACCAATCCCTTTGATCTCTGCACCTCCAATCTAGAACCAGAATTGATAGATATCCATGCTTTTGATAAGGTATCTAAAAAAATTGATTTTCACTTGATCGAGGATATAGACACCGGGAATATTTTGGATGATGAACCCGTAAATTTGACTGAAATTTTATCTCCAATTCATCATCCCGAGTCATTAAATGTTTCTCCCGAAGTGCATATGCGTCTTGATTTTGATGATAATGGCATGGATAAGCTAAATTTTGAGGAGAATTATGAGGATAGTATTGAGGATGAACCATTTTTGTTTGATGTGTCTGATTTTCCAATTCATCCTCGTGAACCTTTAACTGTTATACTTCCTAAATCAAACCCCCTCCTTTCCATCGTTCCGACCACGCAAAATATCACGCTTGAATACTGTGAGCTTGAAAATTTCTCTTTGAATCTGACACAGTTCTCACAGACGATAACGATTACGAGTGTTTCACTTTTTCGGACGATGTTGAAAACTCACCTCCCGAGTTTGAGTCCTTTACATTTTCAGATGAGTTTATTGAACTATCAGACTCGGATGCTTACAGTCAATTCGAACCATTAATGGAATCCTTTGAGTTTGAGACAGATTACTTAGGTGAGATTAAGACTATCCCTAAATCACTTCCTGTCGTCCTTCCTATCGTTTCGACCACGCAAGTCTCCGTCGCGTTTTCATTTTCAATGGAGGGTTTACCAAGTTCGACGTACCCATGCTTTCTTGCGAATCTTGAAAGATTTGACCCCATTTCTCGACGGGTTGATAGATTAGCACAATTGTTTTTAACACATCGGTCATCACATATTGCGCTAATTTATTCACTCGATTTACACCCTCAAGATCGTACCACACTTCTTTCTCTCTTCCGCCATTTTTCTCCTCCACCGAGACCGTATACCGTTTCTATCTCCACACGGTCTCGTGTGCGTCTCATTTCTTTTCTTTACACTCTATTCTTTCACCAACCCCACCATTACCATGATAGAATTTTTGAATGGTTGGTGCTAACCATTGGTCTGTGTAAGGCCTTGTTTAGTTTGGGGAGGACCTTAATGTATATATGTATATATATTTTTTTGGTTTTCTTTTTCTAATAACAAAAAAAATTAAAAAATAATTTTTTTTATAAATAAATAAACAGGAGAGTGCCGACATTTTGACCCTCTTGGTGTAGCATGACAGTGAGAACACTGTCAAGTTTAAGTTTGGGGGTATGCTCGGTAAGCCTTCTTCCTTCGCATTCATATGTATATTTTTTGCATTTGCATACTTATTTTAAAACCTATAAAAAATTGAAAATTTTAAAAAATTATAAAAATTAATGTAGTCAATTTTGGCCATAATTGACTTGAGTTTGACAAAAAGGTTAACTAGCTAGGCATAACTAGATCTTAGACTTAGTAAATTAAAAACCCTAAAAATAACCTTTCTTAAAGTTTAACGGTAGAAAGTATATGTCTTTGTAGTTTATTTAGAAATGGGCAAATTTCGAGTTCACTTCTTGGGCTAAGTTAAAACAAGGGAAGAGTATTGATGTTTTTATTAAAGTATAAGTTTGAAAAATAATTTCTAAGCTTAAGTCTAGATTCTGAAAATATATACCCTACAATTTGCATAAACACGAACCTTGAAACTTGGAATAGTAGAAGAGACCTTGAAATGCTCTTGTCTAAAGTCCTTAGTACGAAGTAAATAAAGTAAAAATTCAAGTGTGAATAAAGAGATAATAAAAAAATGAACACTGGTTTTTGTGATTACTTAAGGCTGCAAAAATAGAAAAAAATATTTAGCGAGGGTGCTTCATCACCTAGTGCCTCAGACCAACTGGTTTGGGAGTCACTGCTAACGCCTTAAGTGTTACAAGACTAGGAATTACGTTTTAATGTGCAAATACATCTTGTAATCGGTTGTTGGTACCTCAAGAAGTATTAACGGTCGCATGAAGGATGTGTGCGCGAAATTCATCTAAAAAATTCACCAATTAAGAAGTGCTTTGGACAACGGACAAGAGTATGATTGCTTGATTTGAATTTCCAAGTGTAGGGGTAATTATACACACACGTAGGGGTATGTGATTAGGGTTTAGACAAGAGATAGGAATGAAGAATAGGACTTGTATCTTTAGTAGAGATGATAAAAATTCCTAAGTTAAGATAGAACCCTAGAAGGAAAACTTAAGAGATACCGAAAGCTAAGTAAGTCTACAGAATATATATAATCTTAAGTTGAATGCTAAGAAAGCGTGAAGAATATGGGTGGATAATTTACAAGTCGAAGATAATAGACTTCCTTGTTGGAAAACCTAATTGGAGAATAAAAGTTAATGGGCCGAATTGATCGGATTTTGTGGGTAGTATCCGCTGAAAACCCTCAAGAGACAACACTCCTCCTACTAGGGACACCTAAAGGTTTAACGGCTTATTGCACGAGCTCAGTGCAATCGCGATTCCCTGCGAAAGTGAGGTTAGGTTTTTGTCGAGAATAAAACTAGGTTTGCTCAAGGACGAGCAAAAGATAAGTTTGGGGGTATTTGTTCATACCATAATATTGCATTATTATATTCCCCAGCCCTAATTATTTTACAAATAAACAAGTGCTTTTGACCCATGTCTGCTAATTAGTTGCAGGTTACAGGTTCTTGGAATAAAAACAGTGAAAAAGACAAAAGATGATACAAAAGTGAGACTTCGACCAACAAACAGAGAATCTTGATAAAGCCTACACGAAGATCAGTTCACAAAATACAAGGTAGCGTAAGGTTCAAGACTTCGTCATGAAGCAACGGTAAAAGTCCACTACAATTATTCACTGTGAAATCTGGAAGAGAACTACAAGCCAACCTGAAAAACAAAGTGAAGAAAAAAGTACCCAAATACATCCAAAACCATCACAGGAATTTTCAGAAGACAAGCTCACTGTTTGGCCGCGGAACCGCGGCCAAACCTGGCTTGCGGCCGCGGTTCCGTGGCCGGGCTATGCCCGTAGTGGCGGAAAATTTACCAAAGTGCTGGCGGTGCGCAGATCGTTGACTTGGTCTTTTTCTTAGGGGGTATTTTTGTAAAAGCAGATGTGCGAGTCAATTGTAACCTAGGGTTTCTATCCTCTATAAATAGGAACTCTAAATCTTGTATTAGGTTATGCCTCCTTTCATTAATAAAATTCAGATTTCTTTTGGAGAGCATCGATGCCTCTTTTCATTTCATCCATTCAGATCTGATAACCCTGTATAAATGTTTGGAGAGAGCCATCTGTAAAGTAAGTAGTTTTATTTAATTGCCTTAGTATAAATCTTTAATTCCTTGCCCTAGTTAGATAGATAGCATGTTCTTCAATTCCCTAATGAGCGAGTAGTCTCCTCGCTTGTTAGGGTTAGCTTTGGGGAAGGCTTTTGAGAGATGAGATCTCTCATCCCTTTCTTGCCCATCACATATAATCAATAGGACTCCATGCATACATGCACATACCGCTCCCTACGGCATCCTATCCCATGAGGTAGCGGTGATACCGTAGTATAAAGGCCCGGTTGAGCGTGTTTTCCATGAAGGTTAGGGTAAGGATTGATAAAGGAAGGAAAAGAACCTAGAGGAAGGAACGCCTTCCCGAATGGATCTAATTCCCTTTATTAATAATTACCATAACACCTCATAGATCCTAATTTGGGTATAGAAAGCGATGAGATTTATTTACATTTCCAAACCTACCCTAAACCTAACCCTAGCAAGACTTAGATCTAGATAATCTTAGTATAAATCAATTTAGGTTTTAGATTTAATCAATCCGACCCCAATCAGAATTAACTCGTTAGAACAATTAGGAAATTCACAAAATCCCTGTGGACCGACCCGTACTCACCGGCTAGCTACAAAGCGACGCCGTTTTTGATTGCGGTAACATATATTTTTGACATACAAATCACCATTGCTGCCTTCCAAGGTTTTGAGATCCGGCAGATGGACATAGACACGGCTTTTCTAAATGGTAATTTGGAAGAGTACGTATATATGGATTAGCCAGAAGGTTTCAATCAGAGTGGGAGCAGCGGGACAATGTGCAAGTTGCTTAAGTCCATTTATAGACTAAAGCAGGGATCGCTGAGTTGGAACATCTGTTTTTATTGAGACAGTCAAAGAATTCGACTTTATCAAAAATCCAGATGAACCATGCATTAATAGTAATATTGTAGCAAGAACTGTGGAATTCCTCCTTGAGTACGTGGATGACATTCTCTTGATAGTAAATGACATTCTTATGCTACAATCAGTCAAAGGATTCTTGTCACAGAGGTTCTCCATGAAAGACCTAGGTGATACAAACTACATTCTGGGGATCCAGATCTATCGTGATAGATCAAAGAAGATGGTGGGACTTTTACAGTCAAGGTGCAGCAACACCATACTAAAAATATTTAGTATGGACGATTCTAAGCGTGGTAGTCTACCGGCTTGTCACGGAATCACCCTCTCCAGAGAGATTTCTTCCAAAACTGGTTTGGAAAGGGCTCGCATGTCAATTATACCCTACGCCTCTACGGTAGGCTCTATAATATATGCGATGTTGTGTACCGGACCAGATGTAGCTTACGCACTGAGCGTGGTAAGCTGGTATCAGTCAAACCCAGGGGAGAAGCACTGGGAAGCAGTAAAGAACATTCTCAAGTGCCTGAGAAGGACTAAGAAGATGTTCTAGGTGTATGGCGGAAAAGGACCTCCAGATCGAGGCCTTTTCTAACTCCAGCTTCCAGAGTGATAAGAATGACTCCAAGTCCATGTCAGGTTATGGCTTTACCCTCAATGCAGGGGCGGTCTGTTAGAAGAGCTCCAAGAAGGACACCGTTGCAGACTCGACGATGGAAACAGAGTAGTTCGTTGCATGAGACGCTGCAAAAGAGGCAGTCTGGATGAGGAATTTCTTAATTGAACTTCAGGTGGTTCCTTCCATTGTTGGTCCAATACTTTAGTATTGTGACAACATATGGCGCTATAGCTTTAGGGAAGGAACCCAGGTTCCATCAGAGATCCAGACATATCTTGAGGCGGCACCACCTGATCAGGGAGATCGATTATCCCAGGAGATCGAGGTGAGGAGAGTAGATATGGAGAACAACACTGCAGATCCACTCACAGAGGCCATCCCTCAGACAGTGTTCGAGAAGGCTATTTGAGATCTTCGGTCTGCGATATGCCAGTATATGGCCTTAGTGCAAATGGGAGATTGTTAGTGATATATGCCCTAGAGGCCATTATTGTATCATACTGGATTGTATATTACTTAATGGGATCTTGGGATATACACGGATATAGTAACAGTCTTACTCAAAATGGTAGTATGCTACCTGGTTTGTTTCTACTTCAATATGTGCATGTGTTTCTTTTAGCATTTCGCTTATACATATTAGTAGAGCCCTTAGGATATTTGCTTGATTACCAGCGTTGTGATGGCAGTCACACTAGTGGGGGCTGGGTAATCTACAAGCACATCCTTATACAGGTCCCTAGTCGTAGGATTATCGAGACGGGGCATCGATACTCCGGAGTAGACTAGTGTATACACTTCTCATCCCAGCAGGGGAGATGGTCTGTCCTACAGCCATTAGTACGTCGTACTGGAGATAGTATGCAGATGCTCATTAGGTTATGAGTACACTGGACAGGACTCGTCGGGAACCATTGGTGGGCATTATACCTATCGTCGGGTAGCAGTTCCCAAGTGACATGAGTACAGCTTAGTCCGTCGACTAGATATTGTTACTTCGCCTCGAGTGTGTTCCCACTGTACTTTGATTACTACCCTACTACGGCTCAAAGGAGTTGTGCAAACATGTATTAGTTGGGTGTAGTCCCGAAGCACTTGGAGGCAGTGGCGGTTAGATAAGATTCATCTCTCCCGGTATTGGGGGTTGATATCATGCTATGTTCGGAGAGCCATTACACAAAGTCCCTGTCCAGGGCAAGCGAGATTTACTGGTAGGTATTACAGTAGTTTCTCAGCGTGTTTTGGGCTACACTCTAGAATGACTTATTGTGCTATTAGGGGTCTGACGATTACCGCCCCCGTAGGCCCGATATACGATACTCTTAGACGAACAGACCGGACTGTACAGAGATTGTCACATCCAGGCTCAGTAGGAGTTCGTATGGGTTTCCTCATCGGCCTTCTTATCGATAGATACCTGCGTAGCCGTTACGTGCAGCTAGTTCCGCTTGCAGCTTGTGGTTAAACCCACTGCCAGCATACTGTCGAGTCTTTAGAGTCCCACACAGAGAGTTTCCCTGCATCGGACGAAAGATGTAGAGGCCGTATGGTTTTACGGCAGGGCTTCGATTACGTACGTGCACTTGTGCGCGTATGATGTTCGGGCGGATAATACTAGTGGGCTTTAGTTTAAGCCGGACCCTAGTAATATATTGATGGATCAGTTTCGTCTCTTTGTATTCGTGTTTCTCGGAACACGGATGCGGGTATGTATATACGAATGAGAGGGGCATAGAAGGAGACACCTCATTAGGGTTTTGACCATTGACTTGATTAAAACAATTATGAGGTGGAGGAAAGTAATTGTTATATTTGTAAATGATAATTGTGGCATGGCTACTTGTTTTGAATACTTGACTTGGTTTGACCGTTTGACTTGGTTTGACCACTTGACTAGGTTTGACTCTTTGACTAAATATTTCTTGTGAGATATTTTGTGGCACTGGATATTTTGGGTTAGATATTTTCTTGCCATGCTTGTGGTCAAATCAAGTGAGCCATCACATTTTCTATTATCATTATCAAAAACCATTTCTCTTTCCTCATGTCAGCTCTCTTCTTCTTCCTCACAACTAAAACCCTTAAGGTCTCATGAGTTGAGTAAACTAGGGTTTCAAGAGACAAATAAATCCATCTTCATTCTCCACATCACTTAGTCCATCAAGTTTAGCAAGCTTGGTACCCTAGTTATCTCGGTTTTGAGGTTGGAGCTTAGACTATAGACTCTCGGGTAGATCGTCTTTGACTCGAAGAAGCCGACGAGGAAGCTACGATACGGATCGATCCTTGGAGCCTACGATGATGAGGAGGACATCGAAGAAGACCCGAAGGACTTGTATCATGAGGTATAACATTCTTTCCGAGTAGTTAAATCTCATGTTGTTTGCTAGCTAGGGTTTATGATTGATCCTTGGTTCTAGTCGGTGTTGCGAAGCCCGTAAAAATCATTTTTTGTAAATTCCTGCACCCCGCAAACATGTGGGGTGCACGACATCGACTTACAATTACCCTGATGAAAACTTTTGCCCAAGAGGTCACTCCCGGTGAGGGGATCTCGCCTCTTGCCTCGTCGAATGAGGTGCTGGATATTCATAATTGAATGTCTCTGTGCAAAACAAAAGAAAACGCTCTTGTAATAATAGCTTTTTGAAAATTGTTCTAACAACATCGAATATGTCTGTTTTCATTGCATTGATCAGAATCAACGCAGTCCTATCAATTAATCACTCCAGAAAAGAATGAAAATATGATGTACGTATATGCCATCCGCATTCGCCACTGGGCCCCGTTATCACCCTTTAGGCTACTTAACTAACGACAGAGCGGGGGCTGGACTAGCGCGGGTGTAAAACATATACAACATCTACTAGTATATATATAACAATATATAATAATCGCTCCAGGTATGATAAATGCAACATCACAGAAAATCAATAAGCATCACAGAACAATACTAATAATCTGGGATCCCCGGGTTTCCTTTGAGCCGCAAGCGAAACCCGACGTTCCCCTGGTCGTGTGGATATCCTGTGCAATGAAAACATAGACCCCTACGAATGCGGCAAGTTACCCGCCAAAACCAGAAGTGAGGCAACCCCCTTCATCAAAGTTAATGGGCCATCCGGCACTACATGGAATCCGGTAACTTGAGCACCCCTCCATGGGTCAACCTGTACCCCCTACGAGTGCGGCGAATAGCCTGCCAATTCTAGAGTGAGGCCCCCTCCATCTCAAACGCCATGAGATGCGGGCTCGTTGCTCTCCAGAACCCGGCTATCCGTGCACTCCATCGTGGGGTAATCCTAGTACAGAAAAGAAAAATATGTACAACGGTGACATCGACCTCAACCCGGTCGTGCCCCAAATAAATAATATACAAGCAGGAAGTGACGATAGTCTACATGTCGGACGCTCGTCCTGCGTTATCAAATGTACAAATAAATCTAAACTGTACTAACATTGTACCCAAGCTATCCACCATGACAATCCAGCCAACAAACACCGCACAACACAGAACATCAACATGAATGTCATGTTCGCAAACCCGTCTAAAAGAACTATGGCAATTAAACAAGTTGTACCACTCTAATGACATTCACGGTCGCAGATAGTAATGTATGTTCTGAATAGCCCCCAAACCATTAGATAAAACCATATCCAAACTGGGTTAAACAAGTAATACCACAGAACCAATATTCCAGAGATTAGACCATACCCAAAATACGAAGTCCCAACTCACCTATAGGACCGGCCAGGCCGGATTTTCCTTGATGTGGCCGAGTTAAATAGGGTGGAAGTGGCTTGTATTTGGGGTGCATTCTAGTTGTCATCAAGGTAGTCTTCTGCAGTTGCTTAAATATTTTTAGAAGACACAGAAAAATGGACAGAAACTATAATATCGTTGGTATTGATTCGTAGTTGTTTCGGTTTCGATACTTTAATATCGTCTAAACCAACCAGTATGTGGTTAATGGGTTTGCTCTGATACCATATTAGGTTACGCCAGTGCCCTAGCCATCAATCCGTAGCCAAATGCGGAACAAAAACTTAATTAAATCGGCGCTAACGGAACCCTAATCTACGGATCGTACCATTAACCC
Organism: Agapanthus africanus; assembly: GCA_030015575.1. Taxonomy (NCBI): domain Eukaryota; kingdom Viridiplantae; phylum Streptophyta; class Magnoliopsida; order Asparagales; family Amaryllidaceae; genus Agapanthus; species Agapanthus africanus. The sequence continues at coordinate 454,583,883 of JASDDO010000019.1, read as the reverse complement.
TATACTAGTTCTATGAAAAGGAGTTTAGAGAGATTATACCGAATGATCCATGTCCTTCGGTCTTCAACCTCTGTCCCAAGCTCCTGTGGCTTCCTCGATCATGTTTGATCACCGGTCTCCCCCCATCGAAGACGATCCACGTCGAGGGTCAGTAATACGGGCTCCGACCTCAAAACCGAAGTAACTCGGGTATCTAGTTTGCCAGCCAAGATAGCCATGTTGAAGTAGAGAGTGTGTGTGTGATCACTTTGTCTCAATACAGCCTAGGTTTCTCAACACATGAGACATATAGGGTGGAGGTTGAAGAATATGCCATGGGAGAAGAAAGTGTGAGCTCAAGAAAAAGGCCAAGTGAAGAAAAAGCTTGTGTCTTATGAAGTATTTGTTATGAGCTAATATCAACTAAAGAAAAAGCCTTGCCCACAAAAATATCTGCCACTTGCTTATAACTTAATATCTCACAACACACACACACAAATATCTAGCCCAAAACAAAAACCTATGATGCCACCATGACTCATCTCATGACTCAACACCATGAGTCACCAAGTGCATGCACCAAGAGTTAATGAAAAATCCATGACTCACACTTTCCCACCAAATAATCATTTAAACCAAAATGTTTAATCCAAAATAAAATGGCAATATTTAAAGTAAACTTGTAACGAATTACAAGAATACCCCTCATCCGTATATACATATATGCATCTGTATTCCAACTGAATACGAATACAACGAGACGAAAACAATCCAACAATATAATACTAGGATCCGGCTTAAACCAAAACCCACTAGTATTATCCGTCCGAACATCATCCATGCACAGTTACACGTATGTGATCGAATCCTGCTATAAAACCATATGTCCTCTACAACGTTTCGCCCGAAGCAGGGAAACCCTTTGTTTGGGACTCTAAAGACTCGTCAATACACCGGCAGTAGATTTAACCATAAGCACGTCGGTGGCACTAGCTGTACGTAACGGCTACTCAGGTATTGAGCGAAAGGGAGGCCGACGAGCAAACTCATCATGAAACCCTACTGAGCCTGACAGTGCCAATAACCGTACAGTCCGGTCCGTCCGTCTATGAGTATCGCATATCGAGTCTAGGGGGTGAATAAAGTCAGACCCCTAATAACTTTATATTTAGTGTCGGTATGAATCCCATCACCACGTGAGAAATTATTGATGATAATCAGTAATTCTCGACTATCTTGGCCAAGGATTTCTGGTGATGGCCACCCGTGCACTCCGCAACATCAACCCTCAATACTGGGAGAGACGAATCCCTTGATGATCCGTTCACTGCCTCCATGTGGCTCGGGACCGCACCCAACTAAAACCTGTTTGCACTACTCCTTTGAGCCGTGGTAGGGTAGTAATCAAAGCACAGTGCGAACTCACACGAGGCAAATGACGATCTCAGATCGATAGACTTGTTAGTTGTATGTATGCCCTAGAGGCCATTATTGTACATGAGATGTATATTATAGTGGATGCTGGGACATATATAGGGATGACTTTCTTGCTCGACATGATAGTACGCTATCTGGTTTCTCTTAACATGTACACTTACTGTCTTTCTGTTACATGTTGATAAAGCCCTTAGGTTGTGTACTTGACTACCAGGATTATGATACAGATCATACTAGTGGGGCCCGGGCAGTCCATGATTTCATCCATCAATAGTTCCTAGTCGAGGGAATATCGAGACGGGGCATCGTTATTCCAGAGTAGACTAGCGTATACGCTTCTTGACCCATATGATGGGCGATGGATGATCCCATATCCATTAGTGTTTGACATCAGAGATCGTATACGGGTGCTCAGTGGAGACTGGGTACACTGAACGGACTCGCCGAGAACTCCAAGATGGTATTATCCCTCACGTCAGATAGCAGTTCTCTAGTGACACTTGTACAGGTTAGTCTGTCTACCCGAGATCGTCATAGAGTCTTGTGTGTCTCCCACTGTGCTTTGATTTCCACCCTACCACGGATCCAACGAGTCGTGCAAATAGGTGGTTTTTGGGTACAGTACCGAGTCACATGGAGGCAATGAGCGATATGAGGGGATTCGTCTCTCCTGGTATTAGGGGTTGATGTTGCGCTATACTCGATTGGCCATAATTGGAAATTCTTGGCCAGGGTAGATAAGATTTACTGGTAAGTGTTATCAGTAGTTTCTCGACCCGTTATGAACCTTGCATCGGCATGACTTATCAAGCTATTGGGGTCTGATGTTTACCACCCCTAGGCGAGATATGCGATATATCAGACGAAGAGACCGGACTGTACGGTAGTGTTACTGATTGTTGGATTCGCAGGAGTATGAGTAGGCTTTCTTGTTGATCTTCTGATCGCTCAATACCCGGGCAGCCGTTACGTTTAGCTGACCGCTTGCGGCTTGTGGGTGTTTGATATGATCATCACCTACTGCCGGCGTATTGACGAGTCTTTAGAGTCCTACACAGAGCTTTCCTAGTTCATGAGAAACGAAGTAGGAGCACATATGTGATATGTGCGGGACCAAAATTAATACGCGTATGTGATACCGTATTCTATTCTCACGATTTGTGTCATCGGTCGGTTATATATGATATAGCCGGGTTATCGAATCAAGTGTTGATTCGATAAGTTGATACATATAATATTAGTCGGTTATTTGTGATATAGCCGGATTATTAAATTAAGTGTTGATTTAATAATCTAATGTATAATTATATATTTGATATATTAATTTACATTAACTAGTATTAGCTCACTTAAGCATATCTTTTTCTCACTTATGTGTGCATTAGTATATATGTGATATATATTAGTGTACATTATTTTATGTCATGTTAGATGATACATGCTTCATAGGTGTGTGTGTGACTTACACCATACTATATATATAATGAAAGTTTTTATTTATCTTAGTAATTCAAAATTGGTGGAAATTTGTCATGCTTGGAAGCTTGGAGAAGCTTGAAGCATCTTTGACAAAGTCCACTTGTTTTATTTTACTTAAGATATTTATTAACCAAACCATTAAAATTAGCCATAGTTAAGTCTCTACAATGGTTAATATATGATATTAACTCATCTATGGTTTCCTTTCTTCACTTGGTTTTTATCCATGAGAGTTTTCTTCATCTCCTTCCTCAAGCTTTATAGCTTCATGGGAGGTGATGAAAATTAGTGAGAAAAATAAATCTAAAGTGAGCCCAATTCCTACTTCATCAACCTCTACTAGATTAGCCGTTTAGTTTGGGTTGTTTCTTTACAAAGTTCACCACTTAGTGAAGAGATAGCATGGGCTTGAGTCTCCTCGACATAGATCATCTTCGGCCTCGAAGATTTTGAGCAAGCTTGTTCATTTCTTCAAGTGAACCCATACTAGAGTTCGCGTTACCTCTCCCGGTACTTTCGGGCTTGCGGAAACGGTAAAACAAAAATTTTTCTGGACTTGGCAACATGGACCGAAAAGCCGGATCTTTGCTAAACAACACACTAGCATCCTAACTAGAGATTTATCTACTCGGTTAGGGGTTATACCTCAACATGAACTCCTTCTCTTCTTGTTGTTCTTCTCTTTGCTTGCTCCGATGGTTGATCCGGACTTCGGTCACCTCCGCGGCCTCCTTGACTCGAAGACGATCCACCCGAGAGATGTACACCGAGCTCCACCTCGAGCCGAGGTAACTAGGGCAAAGAGATTGCTAATCTAGAAGCCCTAGGTTGTGTAGAAGTGGTAGATGAATGGTTTTGTCTTTTTGGGATCTTTATCTCTCAACACATGAGATCAAAAGATGAATCAAGAGGAGGAAGAAGGAGGAGCTAGCTAACAACCATGGAGCTTCTCATTTCAAGAGAGAGAATGAGAATGAGCAAATGAAAAACTTAACCAAGAGAAAAACCAACCATGGTTGCAATAATGCAAAACATTATCATTACTAATCCCATCAAGATAAAGTTGATGGCTACAAATGACATGACCATTATCATAACAAAAAGAAAAAGAAAACCAAAGAGTACTTTAGATCTTTCAAGAAGATCCTAGTCAACTTTGGTCAAACGGTCAACAAAGTCAAGATGGTCAAATGGTCAATGTAATTAGCCATAACATAATTATCAATGAAAGGATTAGTAAATAATGTCCCCGGCTCATAATGGTTTTGACCAAACGAACTGTCAAAACTCTAATGAGTCTGCCACATAACGGTTTTGGCCGAACCAACTGCCAAAAACCCTAATGAGGCACCTCCTCCTTCATCGCTCCGGAAAACTGTGCATACACACCTGCATCCGCATTTCGTAGAATGCAGATGCGCAGAAGACAAAACAAATCCATCCGTGCAATACTAGGATCCGGCTTAAACCAAAGCCCACTAGCATTGCCTGCCCGAACACCACACGCACACAAGTGTACGTAAGTGATCGCAGCCCTGCCGTAAAACCATACGGCCTCTACACGTTTCGCTCAGTGCAGGGAAACTCTCTGTGTGGGACTCTAAAGACTCGACACTACGCTGGCAGTGGGTTTAACCACAGACCGCAAGCGGCACTAGCTGTACGTAACGGTCCCCAGGTAGATGTCGATAAGAAGGCCGATGAGGTAAACCTATCCGAACTCCTACTGAGCCTGTATGTGACAATCTCCATACAGTCCAGTCTGTTCGTCTGATACATCGCATGGCGGGCCTAGGGGGGCGGTAAACGTCAGTCCTCAAATAGCGGTACAAGTCGTGTCGGAGTGAAGCCCAGAACACCCTGAGATAACACTGGAAACCTACCAGTATATCTCGCTTGCCCTGGCCAGGGACTACTCGTGTAATGGCTCTCCTAGACACAGTGCGATGTCAACCCCCAATACCGGGAGAGACGAATCCTGTCTAACCGTCACTGCCTCCAAGTGCTTCGGGACTGCACCCAACTACTACCTGTTTGCACGACTCAGTAGAATCGTGGTAGGGCAGTAATCAAAGAACAGTGGGAACACACTTGAGGCGAAGTGACAGTGTCAAGTCAGCGGACTAAGCTGTACTCATGTCATCTGGGAACTGATAACTGACGATAGGTATAATACCAACCATCAGTTCCCGACGAGTCCTGTCCAGTGTACTCGTAACCTAACGAGCACCCGCATACTATCTCAAGTACGACGTACTAACGGCTGTGGGACAGACTGTCTCCCGTGCTGGGATGAGAAGCGCATACGCTAGTCTACTCCGGAGTATCGATGCCCTATCTCAATACTCCCATGACTAGGGACGTGTATAAGGATGTGCTTGTGGATTATCCAGCTCCCACGAGTGTGATCGCCATCACAACGCCGGTAATCAAGCAAAGATCCTAAGGGCTCTACTAATGCGTATAGGTGATATAATAAATAAACACACATGTACACATTAAAGCAGAGACAAACCAAGTAGCATACTACTATATGGAGCAAGATTGTCTGTACAACTATGAATATCCCAAGCTTCCATCAAGTAATATACATACTAGTATGATACAGTAATGGCCTCTAGGGCATATACACTAACAATCTCCCACTTGCACTAAGGCCATGTACTGGAGTATCGAAGACCTATCATCTCGATCAGCCGCTCGAACTGAGTCTGGGGTAAGGCCTTCGTGAATCGGTCCGCTGTGTTGTCCTTTGTGTCCACTCTCCGCACCTCGATCTCCTGGCGATCAATGATCTCCCTGATCAGGTGATACCGCCTTAAGATGTGCCTGGATTTCTGATGGGACCTTGGTTCCTTCGCTAAAGCTATAGCCCCGTTGTTATCGTAATACAAAGGTATTGGTTCAACAATGGACGGAACCACCTGAAGTTCACTAATGAACTTCTTCATCCAGACCGCCTCTTTTGCGGCATCGCTTGCAGCAATGTATTCAGCCTCCATCGTCGAGTCTGCGACGGTATCCTGTTTGGAACTCCTCCAACATACCGCCCCTCCGTTGAGGGTAAACACAAAACCCGAGACAGACTTGCTGTCATCTTTGTCTCTCTGGAAGCTTGAATCGGTAAAGGACTCGACCCTGAGGTCTCCATTACCGTAAACCAGGAACATCTTCTTAGTCCTTCTCAGGTACTTGAGAATGTTCTTCACTGCTGTCCAGTGGTCCTCCCCTGGGTCTGACTGATACCGGCTTACCGCGCTAAGCGCGTAAGCTACATCTGGTCTTGTACATAGCATCGCATACATTATAGATCCTACCGCCGAAGCGTAGGATATAGTGCTTATGCGAACCCTCTCCTCGTCAGTCTTAGGAGACATCTTCTTGTAGAGGGTAATTCCGTGCAATGCAGGTAAGTTACCGCGCTTGGAACCCTCCATACTAAATCTCTTTAGTACGGTCTCTATGTACCTGGACTGCGAAAGTCCCAGTAGTCTCTTGAATCTATCTCTATAGATCTTGATCTCCAGAATGTACGAGGCATCACCCAGGTCCTTCATGGAGAACCGTTGTGACAAAAATAGCTTGACCGATTGTAGCATAGGAATGTCATTTCCTATCAAAAGAATGTCTTCCACGTACAAGACTAGGAATACGATAGTTCGTCCTACAATCTTCTTATAGACACAAGGTTCATCCTCGTTCTTGATGAAATCAAATTCCTTGATTGGCTCATCAAAACAGATGTTCCAGCTCCGCGATACCTGCTTTAATCCATAAATGGATTTAAGCAACTTGAACACCTTCCCGCTGCTCCCACTGTCTACAAAACCTTCTGGCTGATCCATGTAAACGCACTCTTCCAAACAACCGTTTAGGAAAGCCGTTTTAACATCCATCTGCCAGATTTCATAGTCATGGAAGGCAGTAATGGCAAGTAGGATCCGAATGGATTTGAGCATAGCCACTGGAGAAAAAGTTTCGTCATAGTCCAAACCAGGTCTTTGACGAAAACCTTTTGCAACGAGTCTAGCCTTATAGGTTTCCACCTGCCCATCTACACCAAGTTTCCTTTTGTAGATCCATTTGCATCCAACGGGTTTTACCCCAGGTGGAGCAATATCCAAGGTCCACACTTTATTGGCATACATGGACTCCATTTCGGATTGTATTGCTTCCTGCCAGTTATCAGAGTCCCTACTGATAATGGCCTGCCTGAAACTGGTAGGGTCATCTTCTTCCAAGATGCAATCCTCTTGATCCCCGTTTATGAGAAAACCGTAGTATCTCTCGGGCGGATGAGAAATCCTACCAGATCTGCGGAGTGGCTGAGGTTCTTCTGGGGTTATTGAATTCTGAGGTTCTGTCAAATCTTCAGTTTCATTTTGTGGTCGCTGAATTTCTTCCAGTTCTACCGAACTCCCACTTGTTTCTTTTGCAAGAAATTGCCATTCTAAAAAGGTGGCGGGCGAGATACAAACACCTTCTGTTCCTCGGTGTGGTAGAACAGATATCCTGTGGAGTTCTTAGGATATCCCACAAATTTACATAGAACTGAACGTGCCTGAAGTTTGTCCGGATTTTGTACTTTTACATAGGCCGGACAACCTCATACCTTAATACGTTTAAGATACGGCCTTTTACCATTCCATATCTCGAACGGTGTCTTAGGCACAGATTTAGACGGAACATCGTTCAATAGATATGTTGCCGTCAACAGCGCATGTCCCCAAAATGAAAGAGGTAACTCGGCATTACTCATCATGGAGCGAACCATATCCAGTAGGGTACGATTCCTCCGCTCCGATACACCGTTGTGTTGTGGTGTATAAGGAGGAGTAAGCTGAGAGAGAATACCATTCTCTTTTAAGTAATCTAGGAATTCCGTGCTTAAGTACTCTCCTCCTCTATCAGACCGGAGGATCTTGATACTTTTGCCAGTCTGGTTCTCTACTTCGTTTCTGAATTCCTTCAATTTCTCAAAAGCTTCAGATTTGTGTTTCATCAGATACACATATCCGAACCTAGAGAGATCGTCAGTGAATGTGATGAAGTACGAGAACCCACCCCTTGGATGTATAGACATCGGACCACATACATCACTATGTACGAGTCCTAAGAGCTCTGCTGCTCTTTCTCCATGTCCGGTGAACGGAGATTTGGTCATCTTCCCTTTGAGACAAGACTGACAAGTTTCATAAGATGAAAACACGAACGCATCCAAGAGTCCATCTTTATGCAACTTACTCAGTCTTTTCTCTCCAATATGACCAAGTCTACAATGCCACAAGTAGGATTCATTCGTATCTGAATTCTTCCTCTTGCGTGTGTTTTGTATATTGAGAACTGTATTCTGATTTAGAACGTAGATACCATTACACAGTGTACCCTCTGCAACCAGTACCTTATGAAGGTAAATGTTCATGATATTTCTATCAAGAACAAAGTTATATTCATCTTTATCGAGTAAAGAAACTGATATGATGTTGCAAACCATGGAGGGTACATAGTAGCAATCGTTCAAAATCATAGTCTTGCCATTTGGCAATACTAGGTGATATTCACCGACGGCTGCCGCATTAACTTGTGCTCCGTTCGCTACTCTGAGCGACATATCACCCGATGCAACTTTCCTACTTTTTCTCAGTCCCTGCAATAAATTACAGATATGAGATCCTGATCCGGTATCAAGTACCCAGGAGGTAGGGCTGACCGTAAAACAGTTCTCAATTACAAGAACACCTGAAGTAGATGCAAAACCATGCTTCTTCTTCAACTGGGTATCCTGGGAATCCATGCAATCCCCTTTCCCTTGCTCATACTTATGACTGTTGTCACAAGTCAGAGCTGAACCAACGTTCCCCAGCCCCGAATAAGAATTCGGATCGGTCAAGCGATACATTTTATTATCTTGATTAAGGCGTGAAAAGGTTGCTACCTGGAGAGAGAGAAAAGAAACACTCAGCGTGCGCTCATGCAAGATTAGATTGGTTTATTAATTTATCTAACCAGGATGTCTCCCACTGTTTCCTCAAATTCTTTCTTAAAACCTTTTAAAAGAAGAACTAGCCGGGATTTAATTCACGTCACAATACTTGCTTAACCTTTCAGCCAGGCTAGTGTCGGTACTTCGAGGGAGGTTTTCCAACGCTTTCGCGAAGTTCCTTAATTTAAGAACCTCTTTTCCCTGGGGGCGTAGCCCCGCTAACACCTTTCTAGACACCTACTAGGTTTATAGCATTGATTGTTAAGTGAAATAATCTCCCGAGAATAATCCAACTCATCAGTGGGATCGTGATCCAATTATCATTGTATGATGATCTAGATGGAATCCACTCTAGTCACCACACTCCAGGAGGTATGCTAAATCTGCAAGTTTCAGTACTTTTGAAACTCCCGATGTGGTTTTTGCCCCTAGGACCCAAGTGACCTTGACTGAGCCAACATATCAAAGGATCCTAGTCAAGTTCAACCCGTCATTATCTTGACTGCATTAGACCCACCCGTACGAGTCCTTGACTGAGCCAAAATGACCGCACGACTGTCCTAACCAATCACTTTGTATCCTACGGAAAAATATTACATAGCTACCGTACACTACGCCTCGGCTGAGCACGAAATACGTAGCACGAATACTAAGCAATATCAATCTGAAACGACGGAGGGCTACGACTGGGTTTTGGCGAAAACCCGTTAACGTAATGAACTTGATATCGTTGAAGGAACGTGATACAGTTTTTGAAAATATAGTGGCGAAAACTTTTGCTAAAGAGGTCACTCCCTGTGAAGGGATCTCGGCTCTTTCCTCGTCGAATGAGGTGCAGGATATTCCAAACTGAATACCTCGATGCAAAGCAAGAATAATCGACTATTGTGAAATTATTACCCTGACGCAAACTTTTGTCCAAGGGGTCACTCCCGATGAAGGGATCTCGGCCCTTGCCTCGTCGACTGAGGTGCTGGGCATTCATAACCGAATACCTCGATGCAAAACAAAAGTGAACGTCCTTGCAATAACAGCTTTTTGAAAAATTGTTCCTACAACGTCTTTTAGGTTTATTTTCTTGCATTAGTTCTTTTAATGCGTCCCATCATTTAAATCCTACCATTGCAGAAAACAACCAAAATATGACGTACGCTTATGCCATTCGCATTCGCCACGGGGCCCCGTCATTACCCGTTAGGTTACTTAACTAACGACATAGCGGGGGCTGGGCTAGCGCGGCTGTAAAACATAAGCAACGCCTAAATAGTTATTATATATAGATATATAGCAATGATAGCCAATCCAGATCACAGATGAACACTTTGGATATACTAGGAACCCGCGATTCGTTCGAGCCTGCAACGAAAAGCGGATTACACGGTCGCGATGAATAGCCAATACCCCACCCAAGACCCCTACGGGTGCGGCAAACTACCCGCCAAGTACCCGAAGCGAAGCAACCTCCCTCAACGCCGTGAGTAGGCCACTCGGCACTTCGAGATACCCGGTAGTTTGTGCACCCCCTCCATGGGTCTATCCTAGGAGCAAAAACAGTAAAAAGAATTATACAATGACGGCTACAACCCCGACCGGGTTGTGCGGCCATATAAATAATATTACATCAATTTATAAATTTATTACATGAATGAAAGAAAAAGAAACTCTCATCTCACATCCATCCCGGCTATTCATCCGCGACAATCCAACGAGTTCATATACACATACCAACAATAACACAGATCACAGATATGTATAACCCCCACTAATCGACGTATAGCGATTAGTAGACGTTCAATACACATATAACATTATAGATATAACCATTAGCCAAAGTCTACAGAACATCGACCAAAAATACGGATTTTTAAGCCCCAAAAACTAATTTTTCTTTCTGGAAAATCTGGGCAGAAAAGTCATATTGTAAAAATTCCAAAATACCCATATAAGAACACTGCAACAAACAGGATCCCCAACCGAGTTAACTCGGCCGCGGTTCCGCGGCATAAGCAAGCTTATGCCGCGGAACCGCGGCGCTTTAGTCGAGTTGGGTGATCATTTTTCTTCAGTATTCTAACAAAAGCCTGAGCCGATTTTTAGTGCACGATTTATTGATTTTGGAACAGATCTAAAATCGGCAGAAACTTGAAATTTCCGGGGTATTTTGCGGTTTTTCGTCCGGTCGAAATTCTAAATACTTTGCTAATATGCTAGGGTGTGTTTAGTTAGGCTCTGATACCACTGTTAGGTCCACGTTACCTCTCCCGGTACTTTCGGGCTTGCGGAAACGGTAAAACAAAAATTTTTCTGGACTTGGCAACATGGACCGAAAAGCCGGATCTTTGCTAAACAACACACTAGCATCCTAACTAGAGATTTATCTACTCGGTTAGGGGTTATACCTCAACATGAACTCTTTCCCTTCTTGTTGTTCTTCTCTTTGCTTGCTCCGATGGTTGATCCGGACTTCGGTCACCTCCGCGGCCTCCTTGAGTCGAAGACGATCCACCCGAGAGATGTACACCGAGCTCCACCTCGAGCCGAGGTAACTAGGGCAAAGAGATTGCTAATCTAGAAGCCCTAGGTTGTGTAGAAGTGGTAGATGAATGGTTTTATCTTTGTGGGATCTTTATCTCTCAACACATGAGATCAAAAGATGAATCAAGAGGAGGAAGAAGGAGGAGCTAGCTAACAACCATAGAGCTTCTCATTTCAAGAGAGAGAATGAGAATGAGCAAATGAAAAACTTAACAAGAGAAAAACCAACCATGGTTGCAATAATGCAAAACATTATCATTACTAATCCCATCAAGATAAAGTTGATGGCTACAAATGACATGACCATTATCATAACAAAAAGAAAAAGAAAACCAAAGAATACTTTAGATCATTCAAGAAGATCCTAGTCAACTTTGGTCAAACGGTCAACAAAGTCAATATGGTCAAATGGTCAATGTAATTAGCCATAACATAATTATCAATGAAAGGATTAGTAAATAATGTCCCCGGCTCATAATGGTTTTGACCAAACGAACTGTCAAAACCCTAATGAGTCTGCCACATAACGGTTTTGGCCGAACCAACTGCCAAAACCCTAATGAGGCACCTCCTCCTTCATCGCTCCGGAAAACTGTGCATACACACCTGCATCCGCATTCCGTAGAATGCGGATGCGCAGAAGACAAAACAAATCCATCCGTGCAATACTAGGATCCGGCTTAAACCAAAGCCCACTAGCATTGCCTGCCCGAACACCACACGCACACAAGTGTACGTAAGTGATCGCAGCCCTGCCGTAAAACCATACGGCCTCTACACGTTTCGCTCAGTGCAGGGAAACTCTCTGTGTGGGACTCTAAAGACTCGACACTACGCTGGCAGTGGGTTTAACCACAGACTGCAAGCGGCACTAGCTGTACGTAACGGTCCCCAGGTAGATGTCGATAAGAAGGCCGATGAGGTAAACCTATCCGAACTCCTACTGAGCCTGTATGTGACAATCTCCGTACAGTCCGGTCTGTTCGTCTGATACATCGCATGGCGGGCCTAGGGGGGCGGTAAACGTCAGTCCCCTAATAGCGGTACAAGTCGTGTCGGAGTGAAGCCCAGAACACCCTGAGATAACACTGGAAACCTACCAGTATATCTCGCTTGCCCTGGCCAGGGACTACTCGTGTAATGGCTCTCCTAGACACAGCGCGATGTCAACCCCCAATACCGGGAGAGACGAATCCTGTCTAACCTTCACTGCCTCCAAGTGCTTCGGGACTGCACCCAACTACTACCTGTTTGCACGACTCAGTAGAATCGTGGTAGGGCAGTAATCAAAGAACAGTGGGAACACACTTGAAGCAAAGTGACAGTGTCAAGTCAGCGGACTAAGCTGTACTCATGTCACCTGGGAACTGATAACTGACGATAAGTATAATACCAACCATCAGTTCCCGACGAGTCCTGTCCAGTGTACTCGTAACCTAACGAGCACCCGAATACTATCTCAAGTACGACGTACTGACGGCTGTGGGACAGACTGTCTCCCGTGCTGGGATGAGAAGCGCATACGCTAGTCTACTCCGGAGTATCGATGCCCTATCTCGATACTCCCACGACTAGGGACGTGTATAAGGATGTGCTTGTGGATTATCCAGCTCTCACGAGTGTGATTGCCATCACAACGCCGGTAATCAAGCAAAGATCCTAAGGGCTCTACTAATGCGTATAGGTGATATAATAAATAAACACACATGTACACATTAAAGCAGAGAAAAACCAAGTAGCATACTACTATATGGAGCAAGATTGTCTGTACAACTGTGAATATCCCAAGCTTCCATCAAGTAATATACATACTAGTATGATACAGTAATAGTCTCTTGGGCATATACACTAACAGTACAATCAAATAGTAAGTCCTTCCCAAACTCCCTTTCTATTCATTGAATTTCTTTTTAATGAAAATCGGTAAAAGTGGAGTTAATATCGATATCTTTTTTCTAAACTCTAGAAACTCCACTTTTTCATATATACTGTTCATCCATATTCTTACACAATACTTTTAATCATAATACCAATGTTTAAAATAAAATTTAATCAAGAATATCATGTAAAATAACTTTAATTTAACTTTTTCATTAAAACACCATGAACTTTAATATTATCTCTTTTAGTTTTGTTAAAACTATGCCTTTAGGAAAAACTTTACGGGGTAATGACCTACCCCTCACGTACACTCTTGTTTCATAGTACGATACCTTTTTGTATGAATTTTTGTACGAAGAAAATATTACATTAAAATACCACTAACTTTAAAAACCTGTTTTCATTTAAAATAGTATTTCGATTCCTTTGCGATTATGACCCTCTTTAGGGGCCCGCTAATGGATGGTATAGATTATCGCACATCCTTGGGCTAGTAGAGCGAGATGCAGATCTTCTCACGGAGCATTCGGTCTCGAAAGGTTTTAAATATGGTTTTTAAGGAAAAACGAATTTTCTAAATAATTAAAGAAATTTTAATCTTTAATAATTATATAAAAATTACAAATGCTTATTTTCAAAATATAGTAAACTTATTTTCTAAAAAAATGAAAGATTAACAAGTTTCAATAAAATACCATCAAGTTACCAAAAGACAACTCTTTCTAATAAAATACCATGAACTTCCAAAATTAATTGTTTATCACTAAAATATCTCAAATCCTTAAAACTCATGCTCATGAAAACCTTAATAATATAAATAACCCCTCAAGATTTATTTTTAACTATATTATAATATTTTTTCAAAAAACCACTCGAGTTATATAAAACAATATTTAAGGACCTTAGTAAATATAGGTTTAAACGGGATCAATTCTCTTGAGCCCCAGGGAGCTGGAGAAAGTGAGTGCTTGCCTAAGGTAGACAACATAACGGAGTTATCAATGGTAATTGTCTTGGAAAAAGACACAAATCCTGCCGTCTATGTGCAGCAGTTACCGATGACTCCCGAACCTAATTCAAGATCCAAATCAGTTTATATGCGTCTGACTCAGTCTGAGTCCAATTCAAATCTTAATCCAATATCAAACATGAATAATTGAATATGAACATGAATACTTGAATCAAACAACAATATCAAACATATATACTTGACCGAACCATGGTTATAACTTGACTTAACTACTTGATTACATCCTGAACATGACTACTTAAACAACTTGTATTCATGGTTTCGGCAAGACTTGTAATTACAATCTATACAATACATTACGCGGGGAAAATGGGGTAGATTGGTATGGAACGTATAACGTGGCACGGGAGGTCACTTAAAAGACACCTACATGAATTCTCGTGTCATTGTCCCGTGGGTTATGACGGGGCCTTGTACTACATGTTACCTTAGTACACAGTGTAAGATGGACTCCTCTCGTATACACGAATACCTTCTGTATCAAATTACAAACAACCACGTTATTATAACCATCATATACGAGTAACCAAATATACACAATTCATTTCATATATTGTCTTCTCATTCTTCTTTTGGGACTTACCGAGCGCTAGTTTGCTGACGACATTCCTTTCTATTTCTTTCTTTGGAATGTTCGTTAGGTGGACAGGACTCTCAGGAGATCGAGCCCAGCCAGGAGGACTTGGATCAAATTGCGGCACGGCCATACTTCTAGCTCTTCTTGTACTTACTTTTATTTTGTTTGCCACTGTTTAGGCACTGCTTTATTCATTGTATCTTTCCTTTTCAAAACAGTTGTATATAACGATGAATGTAAATAAACGTTGCTGTTTATTTTAATTCTCTTGTCATTCTTGTGCATTTTATATATATTGCTTAATTATCCTTAACGTATTTATTTCTTAGTAAATACGTTGCGGCCTGCCACGTCACCGTTTCCGTCTACTGGGAAGCGGAGCGTGACAAGTTTTGCTGGTGGCCCATGCAGGTCATTTTTGCATGAAGTCTTAAACAATATATTACAAGAATTATAACAATCAGCAACTATACATTCCTTACATTTCAAATTTCTTGAATTTATCCTAACCATTCTTTTTCTATCAAGGTCATGGATTCTCCCAACAACACCAACACGAACGTAAATTGCAACACCCCAACGCCTACTCTACCACCACCAGCTACCATTACTACTCCTATCAACAAGCAAACAGTACTGCTTGAGGCTATCAAGAGACTTCTGGAGGGTCAGCAGCAGCAAACTGCTATCCTAATGCACCACCCAGAAATCGAGGCACCCAGAGTCATGCAATTCTGGGCACTGCACCTGAAACATTTCTCAGGAAAAGAGAGCCCACTGGAGGAAGAACTGTTGGAGATAGTGCCCTCAGAGTCAATTATTGGATCATAGGCACGTGATTGCAATGATTGAGAGAGGACCTATGCCGGTAGGACAGTCTTACTCAAGATGATAGTACGCTATCTGGTTTATCTTTATCATCGTGTACTGCTTTAGGTGACCTTACAGGTCACTATTGCGCGCTGATAGAGAACTTAGGATTCTTGCTTGACGGCCAGCAGTATGATGGCGATCATATACGTGGGAGCTGGGGTCTATAAGCACATCCTTAAAAGGTCCATAGTCATGGGAGTTTTCGAGACAGGGCATCGATACTCCAGAGTAGACTAGTGTATACAGTCGAGACCCCGACGAGGGGCGGTGTCCGGTCTCATAAGCCACTGGTGTCAGTTGGTTCACCTAAGATGTATACAGGTGCTCATTGGGTTATGAGTACACCGGACAGGACTCGCCGGGAACATGCTAGTTGGTCTTATACCAGACGTTAGATAGCAGTTCTCTGGTGACATGTGTACAGGTTAGTTCATCGACCTGAGATCGTCATTTGTCTCGTGTGAGTTCCCACTGTACTTTGATTACTAACCTACCACGGTCAAAGGAAACGTGCAAACAGGTTTTAGTTGGGTACAGTCTCGTGCCACATGGAGGCAGGGAGCGGATCTGCAGGGGTTCGTTTCTCCCGGTATTGGGGGTGAGGTTGCGCTGTGTCTAGGAGAGCCCTTACACGAAGTCCTTGGCCAAGGCAGGAGATTTACTGGTAGGTATTCCAGTAATATCTCAGGGTGTTCTGGGCTACACTCCGACACGACTTGTACCGCTTTTGGGGGTCTGACTTTTACCAACCCCCTTAGGCCCGCCATGCGATGCTCATAGACGAACGGATCGGACTGTATGGATATTGTCACTGACAGGCTCAGTAGGGTGTCAGGATGAGTTTGCTCATCGACGTCCCTTTTGGTCAATACTTAGTAGCCCGTTACGTATGGCAAATACCTCTGACGTGCTAGTGGTTAAATCCACAACCAAAGTGTTGACGAGTCTTCAGAGTCCGCCACAGACCGTTTTCTCAAGTTTCAGGCGAAACGCTGTAGAGGCCGTATGGAGATATGGCAGGGTCCGATCATATACGTACGGTATTGCACGGATCATGATCGGACGGATTATACTAGCAGGCTTTGGTTTAAGCCGGATCCTAGTATTGTACAGTGTAGATTTTGTCTCATTGCATTTGTATTCGGTCGGAATACAAATACGGGTATGTATATACAGTCGCGGGGTTTTCCTGTAATTTATTACGGGATCGTTTTTTTGAAGTTGCCAGTTTGCATTCCGTTTCGGCCATTTTCCTTTGTATCTTTCCTTGGCTGAAAGTTGGTGGAGGAGGGCTTATTTGCAAGCATGCAAATTTGATTAGGGGAGGGTGTTATTTGCATGTTGTAGTGTCATGATGGTTCCACCATGCATTGACTTCTTTACTTCATGATTACTTGACTTTTGTAGTTATGATAGTTGATGGAGTGTTGGACTTTGTTTTGTGATCATTTCTTCTCATTATCACACTCTCTCTTGCATTATTGATACACACCCCCCTTTGGATTTTTTCCCTCTCTCTTCACCTCATAAGGCCGGCCATTCAAGGGGAGAGGGCTGCCAAAATTTTTGGAGTGGGATTTTGTTCTCTTCATGCTTGCAAAATCCCCAAGTTAATCTACAAAATTCCACAACTCATTCCTCCACTAAAAAGGGCAACTTCATACAACCCCAAATGAGACAAAGAGTTCCACACTATTCTACAGCACTTCTTGGGCACGTCGGCTCGCCAACTTCATGCCCGAGTTGCCTCGGTCCAGAGGTGGGAGCCCGTGAAAGAACCCGGCGATGTGGTGCCCTTCCGACGAGGAGATGAAGACCGGAGATTCCACGGGGAGATCGGGACGACGACGAGAAGACCGAAGGACATGGATCGCTCGGTATATCTCACTACCCTTTCTCTAGTTAGCTAGGATTAGATTAATGGCCCGATCCGGGATTTTTGTGCGTGGTGGTGCCGGTTCAAAAGTTTCGTAAAAGTTTCGTTTCCGCATTTTGGCCTCCGATTGACGGCCGGGGCGCCGCCGTGCACTTACACTGGTATTAGAGCCACGCCATTATCCTAGTCTAGCTTGCTCTAACGTGTTTACAAGTTCGATCGAACGGATTTTCCAAAAACCGCGTTTCCATGTCGTACTTTCTGTCGAATTTTTCTATGCTCTAAAAATTATTTGGTACATTGGAAAATTACGTGCAGGGTTTTTTATGAATTCTGTGAAAATTTGGTAAGCTGATGTTACTGTAGCGCGGCGGATCAGCGGCCAAAACCACGTTTTGGCCGCGGATCCGCCGCCGTTCTGTGGCCAAACTGTACCAAATTTTCACAGTGGGCTTCTGACAAGGAAATAGGGTTTTTGGTATGTTCTGTTTGGGCCCAGATTTATTTTGAGTGCTACAGTTGTGCTTGGGGCCCACTTCGGAAAATTTAGTCGATCGAAAATTTTAAACATGTTAGTTCGCAGTATTTATATTATATCTGCGACCGTGAATATCATTTGATCGGTAAATCCTGTCTAACTGCTATAGCCCTTTTAGACGGATTTGCGAACGTGACATTCACGTTGATGTTCTGTGTTGTGCTGTGATGTTGCGGATTGTCGTGGTGGATAGCCTGGATGCAATGGTAGTACAGTTTCGTTTTATATGTACATTTGATATTGCGGGGTGAGCGTCCGACATGTGGACTGCCGTCACTGCCTGTTTGTATATTATTCTTTTGGGGCACGACTGGGCTGAGGTCGATGTACCCGTTGTATGTATATTTTACTTTCTGCACTAGGATTGCCCCGCGGAGGGGTGCACAGATAGCCGGGTTCTAGAGGGCAACGAGCCCGCATCTCATGGTGTTGATACGGAGGGGGATTCACTCTAGAATTGGCGGGCTATTCGCCGCACTCGTAGGGGGTATAGGTTGACCCAGGAGGGGTGCCCAAGTTACCGGATTCCGTGAAGTGCTGGGTGGTCCATTCACGTTGTTGAAGGGGTCTGCCTCGCTTCAGGTTTTGGCGGGTAACTTGCCGCGCCCGTAGGGGTCTAGGATTTCATTGCACAGGCTATCCACACGACTACGGGAACGTCGGGTTTCAGTAGCGGCTCTATGAAACCCGGGGATCCCAGATATCTGTATTGTTCTATGATGCTTATTACATTTCTGTGATGTTGCATTTTATCACGCCTTGAGCGAATATTATATATTGATATATATACTATTAGATGTTGTATATGTTTTGCATCCGCGCTAGTCCAGTCCCCACTCTGTCGTTAGTTAAGTAACCTAATGGGTAATGACGGGACCCAGTGGCGAATGCGGATGGCATATACGTACATCATTATTTTCGTTCTTTATTTGTGTGATCAATTGATGGGACTGCATTGATTCGGATCAATGTAAGCTAAACAAACCTATTCTGATGTTGTTGGAACATTTTTCAAAAAGCTGTTATTGCAAGGGCGTTCTCTTTTGTTTTGCACAGTGGTATTCGGTTATGAATATCTAGCACCTCAGTCGACGAGGCAAAGGCCGAGATCTCTTCACCGGGAGTGACCCCTTGGACAGAAGTTTGTGTCAGGGCAATAACTTCACTATAGCCGTTTACTTTTGCTTTGCATCGTGGTATTCAGTTAGAATATCCTGCACCTCATTCTACGGGGAAAGAGCCGAGATCCCTTCACCGGGAGTGACCTCTTTAGCAAAGGTTTTCGTCACTATATTTTTATAAAAGCTATCTGCTTCCTTCAACGATATCAAGTTCATTACGTTAAAGGTTTTTCGCCAAAAACCATTCGTAGCCATCCGTTATTTCATACGGGTAGCACGTAGTATTCATGCTATGTTTGTTGGCCTTGGTCAAGGCATAGTGTATGGTAGCTGCTTGTTACCTTTCTGCTGCATAGATAGATGCGTTGGTTTGGGACAGTCGTATAGCCTTGTTGGCCCTAGTCAAGGGCTTGTACGGGTGGGTTCAAATTAACCTGGACAATGACGGGTAGAACTTGACATGTGACTTATGATTTGTTGGCCTTAGTCAAGGTCATAAGAGTATGGGGCAAAAATCACATCGGGGGTTTCTAAAGAAACTGAAACTTGCCGGATATGCGCATACCTTCTGGAGTGTGATAACGTGAGCGGATTCCGTCACGTTATCATGCGATGATAGTTGGATCTCGATTCCCACTGATGAGTTGGTTTACTTCTCAGATGATCCCGACTAATTCTTCTTTCAGGTTTGGGGAAGAATTTGACGTTACAGTGGGAGGTTTCCTGATTAGATAAAGTGATAACCATTCTGATCTAGGTTAGAGTGCACGCTGAGTGTTTCTTTTCTCTCTCTCTCTGGCAGCGACCATGACCCGACCCTAGACTATGACTCAGTGACCAAATTAACCGAACCTTCTTAAACATTGACTTTTGGATTGTCAGAGTTGCATACCTCATTGCCACTCCTACTTTTACCCTTTTCTCTAGGACACCCCGTATTACTACGAACGTCCACTTCCATTGGATAAAACCATCGTATGGTTATATACGAACTCGAAGGAATTTATTCGAAGATGGTTTCCGGTTATGGAGAAAACGAATAGGACTATTCAGTTGTCTTTTCCTTTTACCTTCTCTCAGGTTGCGAGTGCCCCTTAGATTAGGGGATAGTACACCTATTACGCAAAATGGATAGTTTTCTTCCAAACCGTAGGCAGGTGCCGAATGGTAGGGAATGAAGAAAACCAATTAGCCTAACGATGGTGTACAAAAGGTATTATGTAAAGACAAATAAAGGGATTAGAAGGAGAGCAAAGTAAATTGCGACTGCTATTCACGACCAAACCAAGTATTTCATTACCACTCCCACTTCACCTTTGTATTTCTCTAGAACACTCCGTATCACTACGAAGATCCACAGTTTATTGGATACTCCATCGTATGGTTATATACGAACTCGAAAGGAACTTGTTCCAGTTCGGGGATGGATTCTGGTTCAGGAGAAATAGGAATAAGGTTTATTCAGGTGTCTTTTATCTTCACCTTCTCTCACGTTGCGAGTGCCCCTAGGATTGGGACAGTACACCCATTACGCTTATTGGATAGTCTTCTTCCAAAGCATAGGCTGGTGCTGAACGGTAGGGAAGGAAGAAAACCATTTGGCCTAAAGGGGTGTGCAGAAGGTAATGACTAAAGACATATGAAGGGATGTGGAGAGATGGAATAGAAATATACGGTTACAGTTGTGAATCTGGATAATGGAAAAGGTATTACTAGGAATACCAGGATACCCCTACGAAACTTTTTAATGTTTCAGTTTCACTGTGTACTGTTAAAAGAAAACTGATTTCCCAATTAGACACTTGCTCCAGAGTATGTATTTACCAGGTATGATTCTCACATCTGTATGGTTTTACAGATGATGAGTGGGAGTAAGTTATTGGGAATTAGGTGATTGTCCTCATTATATCGGAATTCGTTGTAATTTGTGATATTTGAGGAAACCACCTGGGTAGTTTGCCGGACGACAAATATTTGGTTTTGAATATCCGCTGTTATGCACCAATTTCAAATTGATATATCTGTATGTCTATTTTTATAGAGTGAGATACACCTTTTTGAAATTATGTCCATGACATTTACCTATATCAGTGGATGGTTACGTAAGGAGCATTAAACAGCGGTGTAATTCTTCTTAACCATAGGTACAGTTGTCAACCTACGACACATAGGGAATGAATTATTAGACTCAAGGGACTTATACAGAGTATTGTATGTTGTCCAGCTTCCATGAGGACAGAGGGGTTGGTTCTCGTACTATATTCGGTTTACTTATGACTTCTCTAGTTTTTAGACAAGTGTTTTGTAGAAACGCAAGGTCCGAATTTTGAGAAGTTATAGGTATAAGAATAAAGTAGAGAACCAGATGTTGCAAGTATCAGGATTCTTCAAGGTGATCGAAGATGTAGATACTTGTGTATGGTATTCAGTTGATAGTAATGATTAAGAGAACTTGCTTCTCTTTCAGGTTACTCATAATTGGAAGCATTCCTAAGTTGAGTGACGCTGATCGGCCTCCTTCCATTTAGTTGACATGCACTGGAGACAGTTGCATGATATGAATCTGGTTCAATTAAATCAGTGCCTCTGGTTCTATATTGGATATAGAGCAGTTCACATCTTAACGATGTTAAGGTACGGGGAGTTGTCCGGCTTATGCTTAAAACCAGACTCTGGATAACTCAAGGCACGTTTCTGTAATGGCTGTTTGTGGGTTGACCCAGGCTATGACGAGGGTTGACTTTCTACCATCTGGAAGATCAATAGTGATATTGTTCTTGACTCGCCACAGTTTTAACAAAAATGGATTTTTTCAGAAAACAGTAGTGGGATTATGGTAGAACTGGAAATGATTCCAGAACCGCAAACGATTACTAGAAATTTGATAAGAACCTAAAGATTCAATCTGGATTGACATTCCATTGGCCACTCCGCAGATATGGTGGGTAACCCCAGGCACTTGAGAGGTACTTTGGTAGCCTCAAGGACGGTGGTAGGGAGGTTCTTGTTTACCCAAACATGCCATTGCTGTTGTTCCAGACTATGAGACCCTGCAGGAGGATGAGTATAGCGTCTTTCTGAACTGGCTTTAGAAGCGTACGTGTATATGACTCTGCCAGAGGGTTGTCGTGGTCATTGGGAGCAGCGGAAGTATAGTAGACAAGTGGCTTATGTCTATTTACAGACTAAAGCAGATATAGCGGAGATAGATCATCTATTTCTGATGTGACAGTCATAGGTTTGACTTCATCAGAATAGGGGATGGATCTGTTAAGAAGGTAGTAGGGCGTGATGTCCTGTTATTTGGATGGCATACACAGAGTAGGAAGTGAAATTCCTATACTACGGTCGGTTTTACTTTGGTTGTCACACAGTGGTTTCTCCACAAATGAAATAGATTTCATATCAGACATTCTGGTTACTGGATCTATGGTTTTAGATCTAGATTTGGGTAGTTTCCCAATCAGGGTACTTAGACAGCATTCTAGAGGTGCTTTAGAATGGACGACTCCTGGCATGGTGGTTTACCTGCAGGTAATGGAGTCACCCTCTCTAAAGGTTTTTTATAGACTAAAGGGGAGAAAGATGTGAATGATTGGAAGATCACTTGCTTAGGCAATTGAGTCAATCATGAGATGTCAAGTACCACACCAGATGTTTTTGCACTAGATGCAATAAGTTGATATTGATCTAATCCTGGAGAAACGATCGGAAGCAGTATTAGAACATAAGTGGATGTTCTAGGGATATGATAACAACAGCCTCATTCAGGAGACAGTTATCATTCCAGGCTTCCAAGGTGACCTGGACGACAGGGTGGCCGTCAGAGTTATAGTTTTCCCTCTGACGAGGGGCAGTATTTTGGACAGGTGATCCAAGCAGATACTGAGGGAAGCATGGCGCAGGATACTGATTAAGTTCAGTTGACGATACAGTGTAAGAAGTTTGGATTTAGAGTTCACTTATGAGCTAGGTCCCATCAGACATCCAGACACATTCTAAGACAGGTATTGCTCATTTCGGGAGATGGGTTTATCCGCGAACATGAGATTAAAAGAGACATAGAAAGAAACATCACAGCGGATCCACTCACCGAGGCTATTCCTCGAACGCATTAGTTTCGTAAACGGGTTTTGTGAGACTGATTAGTAGAGGAGTTAGGTGTTCGGTATCACACGGGCTGTGAGTATGCGACATCGCAATAATTAGCCTTGAGTGCAAGTGGGAGATTGTTGGAGATAGTGCCCTCAGAGTCAATTATTGGATCGCAGGCACGTGATTGCAATGATTGAGAGAGGACCTATGCCGGTAGGACAGTCTTACTCAAGATGATAGTACGCTATCTGGTTTATCTTTATCATCGTGTACTTCTTTAGGTGACCTTACAGGTTACTTTTGCGCGCTGATAGAGCCCTTAGGATTCTTGCTTGACGGCCAGCAGTATGATGGCGATCATATACGTGGGAGCTGGGGTCTATAAGCACATCCTTAAAAGGTCCCTAGTCGTGGGAGTTTTCGAGACAGGGCATCGATACTCCAGAGTAGACTAGTGTATACAGTCGAAATCCCGACGAAGGGTGGTGGCCGATCTCACAAGCCACTGGTGTCAGTTGGTTCACCTAAGATGTATACAGATGCTCATTGGGTTATGAGTATACCGGACATGACTCGCCGGGAACATGCTAGTTGGTCTTATACCAGACGTCAGATAGCAGTTCCCTGGTGACATGTGTACAGGTTAGTTCATCGACCTGAGATCGTCATTTGTCTCGTGTGAGTTCCCACTGTACTTTGATTACTACCCTACCACGCTCAAAGGAGACGTGCAAACAGGTTTTAGTTGGGTACAGTCTCGAGCCATATGGAGGCAGTGAGCGGATCTGCAGGGGTTCGTCTCTCCCGGTATTGGGGGTGAGGTCGCGCTGTGTCTAGGAGAGCTCTTACACGAAGTCCTTGGCCAAGGCAGGAGATTTACTGGTAGGTATTCCAGTAATATCTCAGGGTGTTTTGGGCTATACTCCGACACGACTTGTACCGCTTTTGGGGGTCTGACTTTTACCAACCCCCTAGGCCCGCCATGCGATGCTCATAGACGAACGGACCGGACTGTACGGATATTGTCACTGACAGGCTCAGTAGGGTGTCAGGATGAGTTCGCTCATCGACGTCCCTTTTGGTCAATACTTGGTAGCCCGTTACGTATGGCTAATACCTCTGACGTGCTAGTGGTTAAATCCACAACCAAAGTGTTGACGAGTCTTTAGAGTCCGCCACAGACCGTTTTCTCAAGTTTCAGGCGAAACGCTGTAGAGGCCGTATGGAGATATGGCAGGGTTCGATCATATACGTGCGGTATTGCATGGATCATGATCGGACGGATTATCCTAGCGGGCTTTGGTTTAAGCCGGATCCTAGTATTGTACAGTGTAGATTTTGTCTCATTGCATTTGTATTCGGTCGGAATACAAATGCGGGTATGTATATACAGTCACGGGGTTCTCCCGTAATTTATTACAGGATCGTTTTTCTGAAGTTGCCAGTTTGCATTCCGTTTCGGCCATTTTCCTTTGTATCTTTCCTTGGCTGAAAGTTGGTGGAGGAGGGCTTATTTGCAAGCATGCAAATTTAATTAGTGGAGGGTGTTATTTGCATGTTGTAGTGTCATGATGGTTCCACCATGCATTGACTTCTTTACTTCATGATTACTTGACTTTTGTAGTTATGATAGTTGATGGAGTGTTGGACTTTGTTTTGTGATCATTTCTTCTCATTATCACACTCTCTCTTGCATTATTGATACACACCCCCCTTTGGATTTTTTCCCTCTCTCTTCACCTCATGAGGCCGGCCATTCAAGGGGAGAGGGCTGCCAAAATTTTTGGAGTGGGATTTTGTTCTCTTCATGCTTGCAAAATCCCCAAGTTCATCTACAAAATTCCACAACTCATTCCTCCACTAAAAAGGGCAACTTCATACAACCCCAAATGAGACAAAGAGTTCCACACTATTCTACAGCACTTCTTGGGCACGTCGGCTCGCCAACTTCGTGCCCGAGTTGCCTCGGTCCAGAGGTGGGAGCCCGTGAAAGAACCCGGCGATGTGGTGCCCTTCCGACGAGGAGATGAAGACCGGAGATTCCGCGGAGAGATCGGGACGACGACGAGAAGACCGAAGGACACGGATCGCTCGGTATATCTCTCTACCCCTTCTCTAGTTAGCTAGGATTAGATTAATGGCCCGATCCGGGATTTTTGTGCGCGGTGGTGCCAGTTCAAAAGTTTTGTAAAAGTTTCGTTTCCGCATTTTGGCCTCGGATTGACGGCCGGGGCACCGCCGTGCACTTATAAGAAGAATGGGCTCAGTCTATCGAAGATAATCTGGTAGAAGCTCAAGTGCTAGATATTGCTTGGGTGAGAGTTCCGAAGCTGCAAATAACAAACAACGCCAGAGTCTGGTGGAAGGCTGAAGAAAGCCGTCTCGCCCAACCGATCGAGTGGAAGACATTTCACGATCTGTTCAATGTCAAGTACTTCCATGAGACTGCCCGTTTTGACATGGAGCAGCAGTTCATTCATCTATAATAAGGCTCGATGTGGGTCAAGTCTGTGGATGAATACGATGCCGAGTTTACCATGCTTAGCAGGTAAGATATTGTCTCAAATTCAAATTCCTGATTTCACTCATTACACTGCTAACACAAGGTCGTAACAGTTTCGTTGCACACCTAATTCCTACTGCTGAGATCTGGGCACGACGATTTCAGCAAGGGTTGGACCCGGAAATCCAAGCTGCACTCGCTACATGGGATTTCCCAACCCATGACCTTGCTCTTAAGGCTGCCCGATGCTATGAGGCAGTGGTAAAGAAGAAGGGTAGACCTCAGACTGCCGGTGTAAAACACCCTACCACCCAGATGATAGGAGGAGCCTCTTCTAGGCCAACTTTTGCACCCAGAAGACCGGGAGGAACATTTAACCGGCCCAGTCCAAACTTTTGTTTTTACTGCAAAAGGACGGGACACCTGGCGAAGGATTGAAGGCGTGCAAATAGCCTATGTTTAGTTTATGGCGCATATGCTCACCTTATTGGAGCATGTCTATACCATTTCAACACAGCTTCCGTACCCTGACCAGCAATCACGATTTCGCAGCGGCCAGCCATTCAGGCTCCTGCACCTCGATTCGCCCTACCTGCACCACCTCCACATAGACCTCCTGCATAGCCTCAACGTCAGTTCCTTCAGGCATAGATAAACATGCCCCAAGGACAGAAGAACGTGCCTTCACCAAGGAGGAATATAGCCCGATGTCAGGCCTTTACAATGACGGTCGAAGAGGCCGAGGCCACAGGCCAAGTCATCACCGGAAATTCCCAATCCTTTCACCTTTTCAAATCCTTGTATATCTTTATAACTTTTCCTATATCTAAACCTAATCTCATACAACTTAGGTGCAATCTTAGTAGCCTCTCTACCCGCTCTAGCACTCTTCGACACAAGAGCATCACATTGCTTTATGTAGTAAAGGTTCCTCTGAACTCATGCGATTCTAGTTAAACCACTCGTATCCAGCTGGAATGTCAGTTCAATGAACAACGTTCTAAAAGCAATTCTGGGATACGATTTTTGTCTAGTGATCATCTGCAGTAGAGAATTTTATGCAGACTTTAAGGTGCTGGACATACCGAATTTCAATGTAGTCTTGGGAATGGACTGGCTGGGAACTTTCTTCGCTACCATCGACTGTCGCCAAAAGAGGGTAGTGTTCGAAATACTAGATTATCCAGTGTTCTATTTCAAGAGTGGAGACCGTACCCTAGAACCTAGCGTCTACAAAGCAAAACCAAAGAAGGCAGTAGTCGCAGCATTACAAGCGGAAGAATCGAAGCCAGAAATAGTTCGAGAGTTCGAGAACGTATTCCCTGAGGATATATCAGGTTTGCCTCCCGATCAAGCTCTTGAATTCAGTATTGATTTACTACCTGGTGCGCAACCTGTAATCAAAGCTCCGTACCGGCTAAGTCCAGAAGGATTGAAGAAGATCCGCATTTAATTGGACGAACTCCTGAATAATGGTTGGATTCGTCCCAGTACTTCAAGTTGGGGATCTCCAGTTTTGCTCGTGAAGAAGAAAGAAGGTTCATACAGGATATGTGTGGATTATCGAGGTTTGAACGAAGTGACGATTAAGAACAAGTATCCAATACCTCGCATCGATGATCTTTTCGATCGGTTAAGTGGGTCTTGTGTATTTTCGAAGCTAGATCTTCGTTCGGGTTATCATCAGGTTAAGGTCAAAGTGTCCGATATTCCGAAGACGACATTTAGGACTCGATATGGTCATTATGAATATCTTGTAATGCCATTTAGAGTGACCAATGTACTTGCCATCTTTATGAATCTGATGACCAAGTTTTCCGAGAGTACTTAGACAGGTTTGTTGTCATCTTCATCGACGACATCCTGGTGTATTCAAACAATCGGAAAGAACACGCCGAGCATTTACGGATTGTCCTGGAGACATTGCGACAATATCAGCTCAATGCCAAGTACGGTAAGTGTGAATTTTGGCTAGATCAAGTCGGATTTCTCGGACATACTGTTTCAGGCGAAGGAATCTCAGTAGATCCAGCTAAGGTGTCAGCTGTTAGTGAATGGCCGACACCAAAGACGGCGAAAAATATACGAAGTTTCTTGGGATTAGCAGGATACTACAGAAAATTCATTGAAGGTTTCTCGAAGATTACAGCACCCCTGACCAAGCACACACGTAAAAATGAAGCATTCGTGTGGTCAGAAGTATGTGAAAAAGCTTTTGCAGAACTCAAATCAAAATTAACTTCTGCTCCTATCCTTCTGATACCGGATCAAACTGGAGGTTTCGTTGTACACTGTGATGCTTCCGGTAAGGAATTAGAATGTGTTCTACACCTACATGGAAAGGTTGTAGATTTTGCATCAAGACAGCTAATAGTTCTTGAGCGCAACTATCCAACACATGATCTGGATTTGGCAGCCGTTATCTTCGCACTTAAGATTTGGCGCCACTATCTTCTGGGAGAATGAGTGGATATATACACTGACCATAAGAGTCTGAAGTATGTATTTACTCAGACGGAATTAAACATGTGGCAGAGAAGATGGTTAGAACTCATGGCAGACTTCGTCATCAACCTACAGTATCATCCTGGAAAGGTGAACGTAGTTCCTGATGCACTTAGCCGCCATCCATTAGCAATTAATCTCACCGCTCAGTGGAAGCTACAGCAGGAATTGTACGAATTGGCGATCGAAGTAGTTATGCCATGTAACGTTTCGTATTTAATGAATTTACAAGTCCAGTCCACTATTATTAATCAGATCAAGGCAGCTCAAGCAAATGATGCTAAGTTACAAAAGATCTGAGAACAAGTAGAAAGTGGATTTCGAACTGACTTCATCATCCACGAAGACAGATCCTTGAGATATGGAAGTCGATTGTGTGTACCAAACGGCTCAGTTCGAGAAGAGTTGATGAAAGAAGCACACAACTCTCCTTATTCTGTACACCCTGGTGGTATGGAATGAAGCTGTCCCGGAATTTGGCACGTGACCGACACTTAAATCACGCAATGTCTAAAGGCGTAACGTAATTCAAGTATGCAGAAGCCCAGAAATCTAAAGCTTTTTGCGGAAAATAGTGGAAGTGCAGTTTTGAAATATCGGCATACTGAAATTCAAGCCATTCTTTTTAAAATATAAGCCATATCATATGAAAATGCAACAGTTTGCTATCTTTGAAAACATTTTCGTCTTTGAAATTTGGGCAGCACCTCCCTTGTATTTTTTGATTCAAAACCACATACATGCAATAAAAAGTCATCCCCAAGTGGGAGCTAGCTCTTCACCAATTGGCGGAATCACAACCACGCAATAAGCATATATACAACGCCCTACGGCGAAGATCAAACACAGAAAGAGAATGAGAAAAGCAAGACATCATCAGCTTAAATAGCGAACATACACCCATCGCTCTAAGTCTCGCAAATATACAAGCCTGTTTAGGTCTACCAATATACATGGTCTAGTTTCTGATTGATGGAGCTTATCTAGATACAATGGAAATAAATGGGTACAAGTGTGGTCACGATCCAAATGTGTATCCCACATACCAAAGCAAAATACACTGAAGAAAGCTGTGTGCCAGCGATACCGCTACTGATCCGAGCGGTCGAACCTGCAAGAAAACTGTGGCACAACGGGGGTGAGTTGCCAACTCATGAGTAAAAAATATCAGCAGGTAGAAATCAAATAGACAACGATCCCTAGGTCCTACTGTATCATGAAGGTAATACTATGTGGTATCTAGGGTGATCATGTATGCATATGTATTAACAATCGAGTCATGCCAATAACAACATGAAATGATAGTCAACTGAAATGTATGCATGTGTATCAAGCAACGTGTGTCCATCAACGACACATCAACATCATGAAACCCGAGTGTCCAATATCGACACTCGAAACATCATGCAACCCGTGTCCAGCATCGACACATCAACATCATGAAACCTGAGTGTCCAACATCGACACTCGAAACATCATGAAACCCGTGTCCAGCATCGACACGTAAATCCTCATATCTCAGACGCCGCATCATCGGATTGGCCCTCATATCCATCAGATCTCACGACTCCGGTCGGTATCCTCCGGATAACCGCCGGATCTAAACTATCACTGGTAGGTAGTGCATCCCCTGCCAGGCTCATCGTCTACTCCATGATCTTCTTGCCCCGGGGTACCTTACCGGGTCCACCATGTACCCGCAGACGGTTCCTCCTCACTCCTCGAATCGGGTATCACATAGGTCAGAACCGAGAAAACTCATGGTGGACATGAAATATCATATCACGAGAAACCGTGTTTTTAAAACAATGCATAGTTTTATTTGAAATATAACCACGGTTCTCAAATCCAGAGATCTCATGAAAACAACATCTCAATGCATATAACCATAAAGTACAATATATGCTAACATAGAACAGTAATGTAAGCATATCAAGTATATCATATAAGTATGTCATGTGAAAATTACTGAACAATGAATGTACTTTACAGTAAAGAATAATACCGTGATATAGAAGTTCTACTGTGTAAATGGCATGGAAATTTCCGATGATGAATGTGTGAGCCGGCGGATCTGTGTAAGTGTAACATGCGCATCATCGGTAATAGTGCAGGTGTATTAGTAGACAAAGCCATATGCAGGTAAGTAATGAGAGTATAGTATGTATGTCACAGGGAAAAGATGCAGTCTAAGTGTGAACTGTATAAGGTACACAGCTACACCTAAATTCATCAATGTACACCATATCTATCAAGGAGTTTAGAAACCAAAGATTCTCCGAATCAAGACAATCCAAAAGTCGGCAATCCAGCCTCATAGTATCAGATGTGCGCTATCATCGAACATCATCATCAAGTCATGAGCGCGGATCAATCATCCGGTATATCTTATCTCGTACGGTAATCCATCGTACTGTATCATCAAATCAGAATAAGGATCTATCGTCCTATACATAAATGAGGGTATGTATCTATGGTCTTGTATTTCATATCACCTTTCATTCTCATATATAAGCACGCGCGCGCGCACACACACATATATATCATGTCATATCTATATCAATCTCACATCATATCTCATCAATCTCATAACATATCTTGGCATAAGTATCTATGTTTTCATATCGCCTCACATGCTCATATCAAGCATATTCGCTCATGTTATCTTATTTCATCATATCCTCATATCAATAGATATCATCTCGTACTTGTCCTCTATTTAATTATATATCTATATATCGCTTCACATCCTCATTTCATCATACCAATATATCAATCCGAGTCATCTCATATTTATCATATCATCCCATACTAAATCTTTTGCTCATATCCGTAAGTTCATAGCATAGGTTTCTCTAAATTATATTCTATATATCGACTTTCCATTTCAATGGTTGCGGGGGTGCTATACGCCATCCACCTGACTTCCCCCGTAGATATAGATCTACTCACCTGCAACATCTTTGCTTAGTCAAAGTCGATGAACTTCTTGATCTCCTTCGTCGTCTCGGAAGTCCACGCGAAGGTACCTACAATCAACACACATCGTAATGATATTAAAACAAAGTCCAAAAACCGATACGGCACACGAAGTGCTCATAGGTTAGAATCTATAGCCTACGCATGCAAGAACAACCAAATAACCATCATCATTGACGTACGAACGTCCAACGACTAAGTCCAAACTCAAATACCAAAATCAAGTTTTCAGAAATTGGAAACCCGAAATCAGCAACAAGGGAAAACACTCCCAGATTCTACCCTAGGTTAAATTAGGATATTTTTGTCACGACCCGAAGGTACAGAACGTGACTGGCACTTAAATTAAGAAACGTCTAGAGGCGTAACGTAATCTAAGTAAGCCAAAGCCCAGAAATCTAAACCATTTTAAGAAAATAGAGTGAAAGAAAACTTATTTAAAAGTTCACATATAAAATCACTTTGAAAGTCGTCGTAAGCATTTTTAAAGCATCAAGTTTTTCCAAATATTTCGGCCGAGTTTCCTTTGTAAATACTGGCCCCAAACAGGTACAAACAAGAATATACATAAGTAATGAATAAAGCAATCCCCAAGCGGGAGCTAGCTCTTCGCCAAAATGGCGGAAACAACCATGCAAGCAATACAAATATATAACGCCGAAGGCGATAATCAAAACTCAGAAGGAAAACCAACATCCTCGAGAAAACCAGAGAAAAACCATAATAATACAAGCGCGCGACTCTAAGGTCGAAGAATAAACAACTGTTTTTCTAAGTCTATCAAATAATACAAGTATGGTTGATCGAGCTTACTAGATACAACTGAAATAAATAAAAGTACAACGGTGGTGACGATGCAAGTGAACCCATCTACCCAAGCAATCACCCGGAAGGAAGTGGTGTGCCAGCAAAGCCGCCAAGGAACCTGTATGGCAAAACTTGCAAGAAATTGTGGCACAACGGGGGTGCGTTGCCAACTTGTGAGTAAAGACATCACCGAGAAGAAATCGCATGTATGACGCTCTCCTAAGTCATACAATAAAAATACTCAATACTACAATAAGGGTAATAGTATATCATAAGTGTGATATCAAAGTAGCCGTGTCCGTGTCATGAGCAATAATATATCGATGCGTGACATGTATGAATGCAACATCCAACGTATCTCCAGCAACGACATGTTAGTTATATGTATGCCCTAGAGGCCATTACTGTACATTGGATGTATATTGTAGTGGATGCTGGGACATATATAGGTAGGACTTTCTTGCTCGACATGATAGTACGCTATCTGGTTGCTCTTTGTCTTAACATGTATACTTTCTGTCTCTCTGATTACATGTTGATAAAGCCCTTAGGATTAGTACTCGACTTCCAGGACTATGATGCAGATCATACTAATGGGGCCTGGGTAGTCAATGAGTACATCCTTCATTGTTCCTAGTCGTGGGAATATCGAGACGGGGCATCGATATTCCAGAGTAGACTAGCGTGTATCTTCTCGACCCATGTGATGGGCGATGGATGATCCCATATCCATTGGTGTTTGACATCAGAGATGGTATACGGGTGCTCAGTGGAGACTGGGTACACTGAACGGACTCGCCGAGAACTCCCAGATGGTATTATACCTCACGTTAGATGGCAGTTCTCTGGTGACACTGGTACAGCTTAGTCTGTTGACCCGAGATCGTCATAGAGTCTTGTGTGTCTCCCACTGTGCTTTGATTTCCACCCTACCACGGCTCTACTGAGTCGTGCAAACAGGTGGTTTTTGGGTACAGTCCCGATTCACATGGAGGCAATGAGCGATAGGAGGGGATTCGTCTCTCCCGGTATTGGGGGTTGATGTTGCGCTATGCTCGACTGGCCATAACAGGAAATCCCTGGCCAGGGTTGCAGTGATATACTGGTAAGAGTTATCAGTAGTTTCACGAATGTTATGGACCTCAAGTCGGCATGACTTATCGAGCTACTGGGGTCTGACGTTTACCACCCCTAGGCGAGATATGCGACATATCAGACGAACAGACCGGACTGTACGGTAAGTGTTACTGGTTGGATTCACAGGAGTGTGAGCGGGCTTGCTCGTCGATCTTCTGATCGCTCAATACCCGGGTGGCCGTTATGTTTAGCAGACCGCTTGCGGCTTGTGGGTGTTTGATATGATCATCATCTGCTACCGGCGTATTGACGAGTCTTTAGAGTCCTACACAGAGGTTTCCTGACTCAAGCGAAACGAAATAGGAGCGCATATGAGATATGTACGGGACCGAGAATAATGCATGTATGTAATACCGTATTCTATTCTCGCGATGAATGTATCGAATGGTTATATGCGATATAACCTAGTTATCGAATCAAGGATTGATTCGATAAGCCGATACATTGGATACTAGTCGGTTATATACGATATGACCGGATCGTTAATTCAAGTGTTGATTTAATGATTTAATGTATAATTATGTATTTGATATATTACTTTGCATTAACTAGTATTGGTTCACTTTAAATAGATTTTCTCACTTGAATTGTGCAAGTTGTATATGTGATATACATTTGTGCACATGATTGTATCATGTTTGATGATACATGTTTACTTGGTTAAGTGTAAAGAATTAAACCATGGTTAAGTTTATGATTAGGGTTTTCTTTTTTCTTACTTATTTATTTATTTATTTATTTTTGGAAAAAGATGAGAAAAGAATGGTTGCTATTTTTGTTTTTAGTTGAAGATTCATGAAGCATTGACTAAGTCACCATTCTTGTCTCATGCTTAACCCTAACCATTCAAGTTAACCATGGTCCATTCTCTACAATTAACCAAGGGTTAATATATGATAAGTATTGATTTATTTATCCAATTATTCAACACTTATCATTTTCATCTTCTTCTTCTTCATCTTCTTCTTCCATGAAGAAAGCTTGCTACATCAATGGCAAGTGTTGAAAACAAGTGAGAAA
Organism: Agapanthus africanus; assembly: GCA_030015575.1. Taxonomy (NCBI): domain Eukaryota; kingdom Viridiplantae; phylum Streptophyta; class Magnoliopsida; order Asparagales; family Amaryllidaceae; genus Agapanthus; species Agapanthus africanus. The sequence continues at coordinate 454,549,528 of JASDDO010000019.1, read as the reverse complement.
TCCAATTCTAAAGTGAACCCACTTCCTATTTCTTCATCCTCTACCTCTTGCCAAGTAGTATAGGGTGTTTCCTTCATGAGTTTTCATGACTTGATGAAGTGAGAGCTTGATCTTGTGATGCCTCGACGTAGATCATCTTCGGCATCGAACCGACGACCAAGCCCGCCCATTTCTTCGATGAAGCCGATGCTAGAGCCCAAGATACGATTTGGACAGCGAGGGGACTTCATCACGGAGCCATGGAGGTGGAGGACCGGATCTACAAAGGTTGTAGCCCCTTCCCTTTAGCTATATTTCCGTTTACTTGCTTGCATCGCCTTGTTATCTAGTTAACGATCCGTATTAGGGTTTGTAGGCACCCGTAAAATTTGAATCAGCCATGTTTGATGCCTTGTAAGACTTCATTAGTGTGCCTAGGAACCCTACAGTGGTATCAGAGCCTAGCTAGAGCCTTAGGTGATGCGTAGACGAAGTTTGAAACCCGATCGACCCGAAACCCTAACCCGCAAGTGCTCTCTGGACTCTTTCTAAAAACTGGGTTTTTTCCGAATTAAAAATTCCTAAAAAATTCAGCAGGAAATTGTAAGAATTACTGTGCAAATACGACACTGTTTGGAGTTTAAACAGCCGCGGAACCGCGGCACGAGCATGGCTCGTGCGGCGGTTCCGCCGCCACTTGATGACGTCAGCCCTATCTATTTCTACAGTAATTCCTATTTAACAGTGCTGAGTTCTCTGGGTATTTTTAAATTTTATTCAAGAGTTGTATTTTCTGGGGTTGTTTTGGGAATTCGGTGTTTCGATCGGAGTATCAGATTTTGTCTATGTGGCTTTTCGGATAAATTTTAGAATATGTTAAAAAGTTCGACCGGATATAAATACCCACTTTTTCCCCTGCCGGGAAATTTCCAATTGTTGGATTTTTCCGTAGTTTAACGACGTTCTAAGTAGTGCAAGTAACGCGATGGACCCTCTAGAAGACAACAAACCTTAACTCGATTATGTGACCGTCTTGAACTGCCCTTTGAACCTTCGGGTTTGGGGCAGTACGGCGTGCCACATGTGAGGCGTTGGCTTGACCCTTCTACGGCTGGACCGTTGGTACTGAGGCACGAACTGAATGTTGTTAGACTTATTTCATGTGTTGAGCTGTTTCGGGAAAACTTGGGTGTTCGAATGTTCAATCGGAAAGTTTAACATTTTCTGTTTATCCGGAATGTGATACAACAATTGGAATTCACAAAAGTTTTGTGATAACTGAATGAATGTTATAAACATAGCACTTTAGTCTCATTTGATCGGTTGCCACGGAGTTTTGATGTGATCAAAAGTCCGTCGCAATCACGTAGCGTACGCGGATACTCGCCGGGTAAACTTAATAGACAGCCTCACTCCATAGCCCCGACCAAGTGACTGTAGGAGAACCACATCGCCGAAAGCATCCGTTTGGGTGCTCGCGGCAGCGGTGTTCCGCCTTGGTGCATTTTGTCGACGGCGTCGGGGGTGCGGCCGCCTACTGAAGTTTGCGACGAGCATTCGATCAGGATGTCGGGAATCTTGTTGAATTGCCCGACTTTATATTGAAAAGTGTTTTCGATTTTGAGACTAAAATGCGGGGTTTATAATTGTTAGGCATGCGATGTCTAAGGAATTCATTAGATTAGGCATGCGATGTCTAAAGAGTTTGCGGATTCCAATTGTTGTAGTTTTAAACTTTCTTTTCTGTGACCGTAAGTGTAATATGTGATATCGCCGGTTTCGTTGCTATATGTCAACGACAATTGGGATGCGCATATTTACTTACGTTGATGACATGCGATGTTATGTGTTGCTGGATATGTTATATTGGATCGTCGTGTTTGAATAGCCGGGGGGGTTTATGTGAGATGAGTGTTTTTCATTTTCATTCATGTAAAAACTTGTATGTAATATTCTTTTATTGGGGCACTTCCAGGTTGCGGAAGATGTCACCATTGATGTATATTATTTACTTTTCTGCACTAGGATAGACCCAAGGAGGGGAGCACAAGTAATCGGGTTCTGGGGTCCAGTGGGAGACCAACTCGAGGAGTCGAGTCCGGGTCTCCTAACCTTAGAATTGGTAGGGTTCCTTGCCGCTCTCGTAGGGGTCTAGGGGTGTGGGATTGGCTATTCATCATGACCATGGAATCCGTGTTTTATACTGGCTCGTATTGAAAACACGGACGTCCTAGTATATCCAATATTTCATATGAGTTTTTCTGTTGCGTTATCTGTGATGTGATCATGTGATGTTCTGTGACAGATATAGTATATAGTATATATGATATATTATATAGACGTTGCTTATGTTTTACACCCGCGCTAGCCCTGCCCCGCTCTGCCATTAGTTACCTAACCTAACGGTGCAGACGGGACATCGAGGCGAATGCGGATGGCATAAGCGTACGTTATATTTATCTGTGATGTTTAGGTGGACTTATATGATGGGATATTCATTAATGAGATTAATGAAAGAAAATAAGCCTAATTGATGTTGTGGAATCGAATTTCAAAATAAAAACAGGTAGCTACAGTTCTTGCTTTGCATCGCGGTGTTCATTATAGAACATCCTGCACCTTATTCGATGAGGAAAGGACCGAGATCCCTTCACCGGGAGTGACTCCTTTAGCAATAACTGGCAGATACTACAACCCTCGGTTTGTCATTTGATTGCTTCTATAGTTTCTGCTTTGCACAGTGATTTATGTGATATATCCCGCACCTCATTCGACGAGGAAAGGGCCGACGATCCCTTCACCGGGAGTGACCCCTTTAGCAAAACTAGAAAAGCTTCAAAAACATTCCATTTAAAAACCATTTGATTCCGCAACGAGATCAAGTTCAAAGCTTTAAAGGTATTCAAAAAAACCATTCGCAACCCTCTGTCATTTTAGGAAGTAGAGTACTTAGTATTCGTGCTGTGTTTGTTGACCATAGTCAAGGCACAGTGTACGGTAGCTAAGTGATGTCTTCCTACACCGCATATGATGCGATTAGTTAGGACAGTCGCGTGACTTTGTTGACCTTAGTTAAGGGTCATGTGGGTGGGTCTAATTAATCACGAAATGACGGGTAGAACTTGACTAGTACTTATGATTTGTTGACCATAGTTAAGGTCATAGGTGCTAGGGGTAAAAACCTTTATCGGGAGTTTCAAGTGTTGAAATTTGCAATGAGATTGCATACCTTCTATATGATAGTTGGATCCCGATACCCACTGCGAGTAATTGTTACTCCTGGGAGAGTTTTGCACTTTGCAATTAGCCGATCAAGTAGGTGTCTAGAAAGGTGTCAACGGGGTTACGCCTCTGGGAAAACGAGGTTTACTGTAATTAGGTCCGTGCGAAAGCACGGGGAACCTCCCTCAAAGTACCGACACTGGCCTGGCTGAAAGATTGGCGAACTTGTAGAGTGTAATTAATCCCGGCTAGTCTTTCCTTTTAAGGTTTGAAGGAAGATTTGATAAAAACAGTGGGAGCCATCCTGATTAGATAAAATATATAACCAGTCTGATCTTGCAAGAGCGCACACTGAGTGTTTTCTTCTCTCTCTCTCCAGGTAGCGACCATATCACGCCTTAATCAAGATAATAATATGGATGTATTGACCAAACCCGCTTGTTATACTGAGCTGGGGAACGTTGGTCCCGCTCCAACTTATAATTGTTATAAGACAGAGCAGGAAATAAGGGGAATACCAGGATTCCCGTGCCGCCCAAACGAAGAGAGTGCATGCTGATGCATCATCTTCGGGTGTGTTCGATACAAAGAACTGTTTCTCAGTATCCTCTGCATCCTGGGTATTTGATACCGGATCAGGATCCCAGATATGTAATCTGTTACATAGGGCTACAAAAGGGTAGAAAAACTGAGAACGGGTGATAAGTTTCATGAGGCAGAAAACGGGGCAAGTGTTGCAGCCAAGTCTGTTGGTCACTGTCACCCTGTATTACCAATACATTGATTCTGAACAAATACTATTAGATACCGAACCTGATATACAAAATCATATCAGTCTCTTTATGAGTAAAGAAATGATATAATTTTGTATTGTTGGATAATGTTTTGAACATTTCCTATATCAAAAGTTGATCGGTTCAGGCACGTTATCTAAAAGCATTGACGTTCTAAATCAAACTACAGTTCCTTGTATACTGAACACACACAAGAGGAAGAGTTCAGAAATGAACAAATTCTTCTTGAGGTATTGTAGACTAGGTCATATCAATGCGACCCGACTAGCTGAAGTTACATTTAGATGCATATTTAAATCAGTTTGAATTTACATCTTGTGAAACTTGCCAGTCATGTCACAAAGATAAGATGACCATAGCTCTATTTATTGGAAACAGAGAAAGAGTTAGTAAACTCTTGGGACTGATACATTATGATGTATGTAAGGTCTCCTGTCTACACATGCCAGGACTGGTTCTTTATACTTCATTATATTCTTTGATAATCTCTCAAGATTCAGTCGTATGTTCCTGTTGAAACATAAGTCCGAAGCTTTTGAGGTATTCACAGAATATAAGTTGGAAGTAGAGAACCAAAATACGGGTATAAGTATTATGTCCTATGATGAGATCAGGGAGGAGAATGCTTGTGCATGGAATCCTTGGACTATTCTAAAGGAAAATGAGATTCTCTCTCTGTATTACTCCTCTGAATATACCACAGCACAACGGTGTATCGGGGCGGAGCAATCACACCCTATATGATAAGGTATGCTCTATGATGAGTACTACTGAGTTACCTATTTCCTCTTTGGGAGTTATGCGCTTGAGAAGCTGCATACCTATTGAATAGGGTTCCAATCAAATCAGTTGCCTACCGCTTCATATGTGATATGGAAAGGGAAGAGCCCATGTCTTAAGCTAGTTAAGATTTGGGGTTGACCGGCCTATGTCTAAAAGCAAAATCCGGACAAGCTCGAGGCAAGGTCTGTAATATAGAACTGGAAAGGTTCCAGCTATACAAACTACAGCAGATAATTTGGTAGAACCAAAGGATTCAGTAGATTCCAACGAACCTCAGCCTCTCCGCCGATCTAATAGGGTTCCTCACCCACCTGAGAGATACTTCGGTTTCTCGATGACAGTGGGAGCGAGGATTGCATCATGAGATGATGACCCAACTAGTTTCGAGCTGGCCATCGGGGGTAGAACTCTGTAAGAATGGCTGGATGCTTAGTGATCTGAGATGGAATCCATGTACACCAACAAAGTATGGACTTTGGTTGCTATATCTGAAGGGTTAAATCCCCATCAGGAGCAAGTATATCTTGAGAAGATTACTTGGTGTAGATGGAAAAGTTGAGACTTTCAAAGCTAGACTTGTTAAAGTTTTTCGTCATCAACCAGGCGTGGATAATGATGAAACCTTTTCCAGTATCTATGCTTAAGTCCATCCAGATCCTACTTGTCACGGCTACATACCATGACTACGATATCTGGTGGTTGGGTGTCATGACTGCTTTTCTAAATGATGTTTTAGAAGAGTGCGTCTATAAGTACACAGCCAGAGGGCCTCGTAGACAGTGGGAGCAGCGGAAACGTGTGCAAGATGCTTTATAGGATAAAGCAGGCATCGCGGAGTTAGAACATCTGTTTTGATGGATTAGTCAAAGAAGTTGACATCATCAAAATGGTAGATGAACCTTGTATAAACAAAAAAAGGTAGTAGGGAGTATGGTGACGATCCTTGTAGAGTACGTGGATGACATACTCTTATTAGGGAAGGAGTTTCCTATGCTACGCTCGATCAATCTCCGCTTATCACAATGATTTTCCATATAGGATCAAAGTGATACCTACTAAATCCTAAGCTTTGGATCTATGAGATAGATCTAATTGGATGTTAGGATACTCACTCGTTGTAGTGAGATGGTATCAATTGATCCTGGGGAGAATCACTGGAAGGGTTCCAGAGTGATAAAGACGACTGAATGTCAGTCACAGGCATTATCTTTACCCTCAGTAAAGGGACGGTATGTTGGAAGAGTTCCAAGCTAGATAACGTGGCAAACTAGACGATAAAGGCTGGTAACATCGCTATTAAAGATACTACCAAAGAGGCAGTTTGGGTGTATATTGGTTCATAAGATGAACTAGGTTTCTACCATTGTGTGACAATGGAACTATGGCTTTGGCCAAAGAAACCCTGGTCCCATCAGTGACCCAGACATATTCTGAGGCAGCATCACCTGATCATGGAGATAGTTGATCTCCAGGATGATCGAGGTTAGGAGAGTAGACTCGGAGGACAACACGGCGGATCCACTCACGAAGGCCTTTTCCCAAAGAGAGACTTTTTAGGGGATGGTTGAGTATGTGATACTGCAACCACTGCTACAGATGGCCCTAGTGCAAGTGGGAGATTGTTAGTTATATGTATGCCCTAGAGGCCATTATTGTACATTGGATGTATATTGTAGTGGATGCTGGGACATATATAGGTAGGACTTTCTTGCTCGACATGATAGTACGCTATCCGGTTGCTCTTTGTCTTAACATGTATACTTTCTGTCTCTCTGATTACATGTTGATAAAGCCCTTAGGATTAGTACTCGACTTCCAGGACTATGATGCAGATCATACTAATGGGGCCTGGGTAGTCAATGAGTACATCCTTCATTGTTCCTAGTCGTGGGAATATCGAGACGGGGCATCGATATTCCAGAGTAGACTAGCGTGTATCTTCTCGACCCATGTGATGGGCGATGGATGATCCCATATCCATTGGTGTTTGACATCAGAGATGGTATACGGGTGCTCAGTGGAGACTGGGTACACTGAACGGACTCGCCGAGAACTCCCAGATGGTATTATACCTCACGTCAGATGGCAGTTCTCTGGTGACACTGGTACAGCTTAGTCTGTTGACCCGAGATCGTCATAGAGTCTTGTGTGTCTCCCACTGTGCTTTGATTTCCACCCTACCACGGCTCTACTGAGTCGTGCAAACAGGTGGTTTTTGGGTACAGTCCCGATTCACATGGAGGCAATGAGCGATAGGAGGGGATTCGTCTCTCCCGGTATTGGGGGTTGATGTTGTGCTATGCTCGACTGGCCATAACAGGAAATCCCTGGCCAGGGTTGCAGTGATATACTGGTAAGAGTTATCAGTAGTTTCACGAATGTTATGGACCTCAAGTCGGCATGACTTATCGAGCTACTGGGGTCTGACGTTTACCACCCCTAGGCGAGATATGCGACATATCAGACGAACAGACCAGACTGTACGGTAAGTGTTACTGGTTGGATTCACAGGAGTGTGAGCGGGCTTGCTCGTCGATCTTCTGATCGCTCAATACCCGGGTGGCCGTTACGTTTAGCAGACCGCTTGCGGCTTGTGGGTGTTTGATATGATCATCATCTGCTACCGGCGTATTGACGAGTCTTTAGAGTCCTACACAGAGGTTTCCTGACTCAAGCGAAACGAAATAGGAGCGCATATGAGATATGTACGGGACCGAGAATAATGCGTGTATGTAATACCGTATTCTATTCTCGTGATGAATGTATCGAATGGTTATATGCGATATAACCTAGTTATTGAATCAAGGATTGATTCGATAAGCCGATACATTGGATACTGGTCGGTTATATACGATATGACCGGATCGTTAATTCAAGTGTTGATTTAATGATTTAATGTATAATTATGTATTTGATATATTACTTTGCATTAACTAGTATTGGTTCACTTTAAATAGATTTTCTCACTTGAATTGTGCAAGTTGTATATGTGATATACATTTGTGCACATGATTGTATCATGTTTGATGATACATGTTTACTTGGTTAAGTGTAAAGAATTAAACCATGGTTAAGTTTATGATTAGGGTTTTCTTTTTTCTTACTTATTTATTTATTTATTTATTTTTGGAAAAAGATGAGAAAAGAATGGTTGCTATTTTTGTTTTTAGTTGAAGATTCATGAAGCATTGACTAAGTCACCATTCTTGTCTCATGCTTAACCCTAACCATTCAAGTTAACCATGGCCCATTCTCTACAATTAACCAAGGGTTAATATATGATAAGTATTGATTTATTTATCCAATTATTCAACACTTATCATTTTCATCTTCTTCTTCTTCATCTTCTTCTTCCATGAAGAAAGCTTGCTACATCAATGGCAAGTGTTGAAAACAAGTGAGAAATCCAATTCTAAAGTGAACCCACTTCCTATTTCTTCATCCTCTACCTCTTGCCAAGTAGTATAGGGTGTTTCCTTCACAAGTTTTCATGACTTGATGAAGTGAGAGCTTGATCTTGTGATGCCTCGACGTAGATCATCTTCGGCGTCGAACCGACGACCAAGCCCGCCCATTTCTTCGATGAAGCCGATGCTAGAGCCCAAGATACGATTTGGACAGCGAGGGGACTTCATCACGGAGCCATGGAGGTGGAGGACCGGATCTACAAAGGTTGTAGCCCCTTCCCTTTAGCTATATTTCCGTTTACTTGCTTGCATCGCCTTGTTATCTAGTTAACGATCCGTATTAGGGTTTGTAGGCACCCGTAAAATTTGAATCAGCCATGTTTGATGCCTTGTAAGACTTCATTAGTGTGCCTAGGAACCCTACACGACACCCAAATCATGATAAAGCCCGAGTGCTCAGCACCGACACTCAAAACATCATGAAGTCTGTGTCCGACAGCGTCACGTAATCCTCAAATCTCGGTGTCCGTCGGTCCGGATCGGCCCATGAGCTCTGTCAGTCCGGATCGGCCCATCACATCAAATCTCACGACCACGTCGGTATCCTCCGGATATCCGCCGCGCCCGACATCACCGGTAGGTAGTTTGCCCCTGCCAGGCTCATCGTCTACAACTCGAGCTTCTTGCCCTGGGGTACCTTACCGGGCCCACCATGTATCCGAGAAGGTTCATCCAACTCCTCGAATCGGGTCTCGAAAACCAACGAAAATCATGAAAACTCATGGTGGATAACACATACATCATATCACGAGAAAACCGCAACTTGCATTTTAAAAAGATAATGAGTTTATAAAGGTTTTTGCGGTTTTCCCCCAAATCCAGAAATCTCATGAAATATCCGAAATCTCAAAATCACGAATCAACAAGAGAGTAATGAATCCCGGCATAAAGCACCAGGGTATGAACAGCATAAGTATGAATGCATGCAACATCTAAATATGGAGTGCAATATCTAAACTAGCATATGAAAACAAGCATACTAATAATGTAACAACTACCACCTAGCAAATTATACTAATGAAGCAATGTTTTCTAATGTGTACGTGACATGAAAATTACCGATGATGATGTGTGTGAGCCGGCAAGCAAGTGTACGTGGAGCATACGCATTATCGGTAATGGTGCTGGTGTCCTGACAGACGGGGTTCATAATAACTAAAGAAAACACATGTATAAAGATGCAATGCGATGAGAACAACATGAATATACGGAGAATGATGTAGTAACCGCAACATTGAAGAATATACATTTCTATATACAAGTCATACAGTTTTTGGTGTTTGAAATAGCACGAGTCGTGGTTTTAGAAAAATAGGGGCTACGGGTTTTTTGAGAAAAGATACGTCTTTTGAAAAATCTGTAGTATCCCTCGGCCTGTCTTTAAAAATACTTACGATTCGTTAGTTTTTGAAAAAGGTATGACTCGAGCCCAGTCTAACATCTACCCAATCAACTAAAAAGCTAAACTAAGAAACTAGTCGAAAGGGTCAGAAAATCCACTTAAATTCTGAGTCGATATACCTAGTAGTCGGCAATCCAGCGTTATAGCGTCACGTACTGTATAATACATAGTTCGACATCTTCGAGTCAAGAGTGCGGATCAAACATCATAGCTATACCTCATACGGTAAGATCCATCATACGGCATCCCAAAATCGGGGTACGGGTCAAATATCACATATACCTCATTATTCATATGGTATCATTATCGTGTAATATCATGAATTAGGGGTACTGTTCTAAAGTCTAGTGAGTTCTAATATTATCAAACATATATCCTCGTGTGTATGAATACATATCGCCCAACGATCCATTATAATATCATGGTGCATATCATATCACGACTCAATCACATATCACAATCTTACGGCATCATGCCCGATCATATCGACTCATCTCCTAGTATCATATACTGCGCTCATCATCCTTCTATACGTATATATATATATATATACCAATGCATCCACACACACACACACACACACACACACACACATATAAACATATACACCTAAAATCATATCACATGTGTGTTCGTGTGTGTGTGTCAACCTTTACTCTAGCGTTTCGCGACTAAGAAACTAAACTGAAAACACTCTCTTCCAATTACGCTATATCCAACCCATGGTCTCCTACAGCCTTTCTTGCTAAGTATTCACGTCTCATGATAACACATATGTATATATATATATATATCATATTCGCATTCTACCCTACGAAATTGCGGGGGTACTATACGCCATCTACCCGACTTCCCCCATATATATACATCTACTCACCTTGATCCTCGCTTGCCGAAGTCAAAGACGCCACGCTCTTCCTTGTTGTTCGATGTCCACGTGAGGGTGCCTACATATCACAAAATACATCGTATCGCATTAAAATCCGATTCAAAAACCATCACGACACGCGAAGTGCTCATAGGTTAGAACCTATAGCCTATGAATGCAAAAACAATCATAGAACCCTCGTCGTTGACGTATAAACGTCCAACGACCAAATCCACAATTAAATGCCAAAATCCATCTTTTAGAAATCGGAAACCATTGCTATTATTAACTCAAACGCTCCCAGATTATGCCTCAGGTAATCTGGAACAAAACAAAAAATACAGTGGCTAAGTTATGAGGAGTGTGAGCTACATGACAAAATCCAACATCAACAGCCAAATTCTGGCCGATCAATAGTGCTACAGTAACCGCCCCCGCCGGCCCAATTTTTGAAGTTTGGTCTCGTCTTCTCGTGATGGTCTCCTATTGATCTAATTAGGTTAATGTATATATTTAATTTTTTTATAAAGGTCCTGGGTTGCTCCAGATTCCCTGTAGACCTCCAGAAATATCACAAAACCGACACGGAAAGTTTCTAAGTTCATGTCTTGAGATTTCAAAATTCACTTGGTGCAGGATTTTTAACACTAGATGGGTTGTATTCACCAATTACACCTCCATATACCTTCACACATCAAACTATACCCTAAACTTCCTCTTGAAATTTTCAAAGATCACTAAACTTCATTTGATCAAGTCTAAACTACTATAGGATGTTAGGAAAATCAACAGCTTAACTAATAGTGTAGGATTTACCTCATGGAAGCAACTAGAGAAAATTCTAGGGTTGCCCAAGTGCCTCAAAGTCTCAACTTGATTCCACCATATGGTTTAGGATGGGGTTTAGGTCACTTTTTGTGAAGGGATTAAGGTGTTTTGGTGAGGATTTTGAGGTTGGCCATGGAGTTTAGAGGAGGCGGAGGAAGAGGAGGAGGAGATGAAGAATGAGGATGCAGAAAGGAAAGAGTAAGAAATGGCTAGGGATTATTGTAAAAGCTTCTCCCATTCTCTCTCTCTCTCACCTCAACCATGTCACCAATCCCATCACTCTCTCTCTCTCTCTCAATAATATCTTGTCTTTTTTCTTTTCCATTTTTTTGGGAAAAAATCAAAAACCAATTGAATAAAATCATGTAGCCATGGTTCATAAAAAAATATGAAATGTAACATGTATGTGTGATATGCCATAGTGCATGTCAATTGCATAAATCCGATTAATGCAAGTTTAGTGAAATGTTAATCAAATTTAGCAATCAACACGTATACAATAATTGTATAATTATTTATGAAATATCCAAATCATATCAACGCCTTCAAAATCATTAATTATATTAATTTCCTAAACCATCACTATATAGTTATGCCATATCATTAAAACTAATCTTCATATATTAAAATATTCATCATATTTATTATTCTAATTGTTTAAATTCCCAAAAATAATATTTTATTTTTTCTTAAATGTTACAGTCTTCCCCCTTTAAATAAATTCGGTCTCGAATTTAAATTTAAAACTCCCCCAAATACTAAAACATTTCAGCAAAACAATCAAGTTGCCGGGGCTCCGAAATCGTAAATACTTAAAATATATATTAGCGCAATGCATGCGCAATAAAAACGAGTGTAGAACTCACATCAAAACTCCGTCAAGCGTTACGCAATCATTGGAGTTATGGTGAACATACTATGTCAAAATCCAATACGAAAACCAGCATGACATACTCGTAACAAATACATATATATAGTACGCGTCTCGTGAAATCGTCAAAACATCTAAATAGAAAAGCATGCAAAACCTTTTTCAAATTGCCGTGTGATGCGCGTGTCACGGCACAAGTAGCGGACAATTATTGTAAGAAAAAATAACTATATATATATCCTTTGTTTAACATACACGTCCTGCCTTTTGAAGATAATTTAGAAGGGTTTTCTTTATAATGTTTTGTGTCATCATGGACACGTAAGAAAATATTGAGACTATAGCTCCCTTTTGGAAATCCCATCGGCAATTATCGATGCATGCAAAACACTTAGGTACTGTTCTTAGAACAGTCCTGCTCGGTTACTAAACCAAATAGTAAATATCTTAAAAACATACTGCTCAAAGGAAATCACACTCAATAGTATATATAATAACGCCACGTGCGTCTAGTGCGTACAGAAATCGAAATCAATTCATGTGCCATACATGTGCACAGAAACAAAATCTAAGTGCAACGGGTGTGCACGAAAACATCTGTCAAGGGCAACGGTGTGCCTGATAACAATATCAGGTGCATCTGATATGCACGAAGAATCCCGATTTAGTGCATCTGGTGTGCACAAAATCGCATCAAGTGCGCCAAGTGTGCGCAAAAACCTCAGTCAAGTGCACATGGTGTACGAAAACAAATATCGAACTCTTAATTGAAATCAACGGTATACAACATACATCAAGCCAACTCAAGTATACCGTGGCATAAACACTCGTAACCATGTGCATCAGTGTGCACAAAACCAAATCAAGGTGCTAAAAGTTTATGAAAACCATGCCGAAAGCACAAGTCAAATCATATGCATGCCAATACGTATGAAATCCAAATCAACTGTCCAGGACGGCATAAAATCGAAATCGAGTGTAATGAATGTGCACAAAACAAAAAGATCAACATAACTGATACATGGAAATGCGAAACATGTGCAACTGTGGTGCACGCATGAATTATCAATCATAAAAAAACCGATATCCTCACAATACCAGAATCTAAAACAACAGAAACGTCAAATCTGATACACCAAATCACAAATTATAAATGACCGTCGTCGATGTGTCCTTCCTTCAAAGTCGAGAAGGTGTCGGTGCATCCAAAGCTAGCAGAGCAAGATATCTACTTGTCTCCTGTTCATGGTCTGACACCTTATGCCCTTAGGCTCTGTCTCTCACTACGGATTTCCAGTTACATAACTCCTCGGCTCAATGGCCTAATATGGAATGATGACGGAAATTGTTCCGCTCTGGCACATCCTCAGAAGATCTCTGGCCAATTATCATGGTCACTCATAACATGTCTTGTCGATGATGCCGAACTCTGGCCCACTGGGTGTGCATGATACGACCGATCCTGGGTCCAAGTCTTCTCGTGTAGTATTCCAGAAAGATTCTGTCAGGGTCTCTCCCAAATCTCGTCTCTGCCGAACTTCCCGTAAGTTATCACCCTTTACTAAATCCATTTCTTGTTCCGGAACAGCTGCATACTCATCACGACTTGTTCTGAAAGATATATCAATATTCAACGCCTCTACATGCGTATCACATCTCTGATGTCAACGGAGTGGAACGTCATCTCATCAAAATCTCGTACGAATCTCTTACTCCAATTTTCTCTAATGTGGACTGATTCAGACTCGTCTCTTCGTAGCAGCTTGGACTGCGCTACAAACGGTTAGAGTCTCCCTTTCGAAACTACGAACTCGACAGCTCAATATCTTGTGGTAGGTATCTGGCCAACTACGCCCTCGGAAACTTTTCCAAATCGTCGAAGGAATACTCTTCATTCGTTCGTTTTCTATCGACTCTCAACGTGCCTGTGTGAAGTCCTCTCTAGCTATAATTAATCAATCTGATGATCTCGTATCGGAGTATGCAAATGAACCACATGTCCTAGTCATTCATCCATGGGTGACTAGCAATCTTCTATCATATCCCTAAGTATAAACTCGCGTTGCAATAGTTTCAAACATCTGGGGCGATATCTTGTCAGTCACAGCAACAGCTGGCTCATCCGTTCGCATGATAGACAATGCCTCAATCATCAAGAATAAACGGTGTATTGACAGTCATCACATTCTGGCTGGCCTCTAGCGGTGGCCTGGTCATCTGGTGTAGATATCAAACGCTCGCGTCAACGAGAAAACATAGTAAAACGGTATATCGAAACGCTCATGTCACCGAAAAAACATCTTGGTCAGTCCTCGTTCATGACGAGCTCGTGCTGACCGCAACTCTAGCCTCAACTCTCTCTTTGCTCGTGTAACCGTGGTAACAGAAACCACAATCCGACATCGATGAGGATGGATCATAGGAACGATTAGAATACGGTGCAAAGAAATGTATATCATAAGTCTTCTTAAGCAGAGTAGCGTATCGTAAGTATGCCGCGGAACATACACACAGTACATCACTCTACTTAAGTCACCTACTCCATCAACCAAGCTCAACCTACGCGATGAAAGTTCGGGTCTAATACCCCCTCGACAAAGTCTAAGTTCCGTAAGGTCAAGCCTAGGTTCCGAATATATATATACGCCCTAGACTCTGCATAGTCAAACCTAGACTCGTACCAAGGTTAAACCTAGCGCTTTGATACCAACTTTGTCACGACCCGAATGTATGGAACGTGACCGGCACTTAAATTACGAAACGTCTAGAGGCGTAACGTAATCTAAGTAAGCCAAAGCCCAGAAATCTAAACCATTTAAAGAAAATAGAATGAAGGAAAACTTATTTAAAAGTTAACATATAAAATCACTTTGAAAGTCATAGTAAGCATTTTTAAAGCATCAAGTTTTTCCAAAAATTTCGGCAGAGTTTCCTTTGTAAATACTGGCCCCAAACGGGTACAAACAAGAATATACATAAGTAATGAATAAAAGTATCCCCAAGCGGGAGCTACCTCTTCGCCAAAATGGCGGAAACAACCATGCAAGCAATATAAATATATAACGCCGAAGGCGAGGATTAAAACTCAGAAAGAAAACCAACATCCTCGAGAAAACCAGAGAAGAATTATAATAATACAAGCGTGCAACTCTAAAGTCGAAGAATAAACAATTGTTTTTCTAAGTTTATCAAATAATACAAGTCTGGTTGATGGAGCTTACTAGATACAACTGAAATAAATAAAAGTAAAACGGTGGTCATGATGCAAGTGAACCCACCTACCCAAGCAATCACCCGGAAGGAAGTGGTGTGCCAGCAAAGCCGCCAAGGAACCTGTACGGCAAAACCTACAAGAAACTGTGTCACAACGGGGGTGAGTTGCCAACTCGTGAGTAGAAGACATCACCGAGAAGAAATCGCATGTATGACGCTCTCCTAGGTCATACAATAAAAATACTCAATACTACAACAAGAGTAACAGTATATTATACGTGTGATATCAAAGTACTCGTGTCCGTGTCATGAGAAATAATATATCGATGCGTGACATGTATGAATTCACCATCCAACGTGTGTCCAGCAACGACACACAAATCATGATAAAACCTGAGTGCCCAGCACCGACACTCAAAACATCATGAAGTCCGTGTCCGACAGCGACTCATAATCCTCAAATCTCGGGCTCCATCGGTCCGGATCGGCCCATGAACTCCGTCAGTCTGGATCGGCCCATCACATCAAATCTCACGACTACGTCTGTATCCTCCGGATATCCGCCGCACCCGACATCACCGGTAGGTAGTCTACCCGTGCCAGGCTCATTGTCTACAACTCGAGCTTCTTGCCCCGGGGTACTTTACCGGGCTCACCATGTACCCGAGACGCTTCATCCAACTCCTCGAATCGGGTCTCGAAAACCAACGGAAATCAGGAAAACTCAAGGTGGACAACACATACATCATATCACGAGATAACCGCAACTTGCATTTTAAAAAGATAATGAGTTTATAAAGGTTTTTGCGGTTTTCTCCCAAATCCAGAAATCTCATGAAATATCCGAAATCTCAAAATCACGAATCAGCAAAAGAGTAATGAATCCCGGCATAAAACACTTCAACAGGGTATGAACAACATAAGTATGAATGCATGCAACATCTAAATATGGAGTGCAATATCTAAACTAGCATATGAAAACAAGCATACTAATAATGTAACAACTACCACCTAGCAAATTATACCAATGAAGCAATGTTTTCTAATGTGTACGTGACATGGAAATTACCGATGATGATGTGTGTGAGCCGACAAGCAAGTGTACGTGGAGCATACGCATTATCGGTAATGGTGCTGGTGTCCTGACAGACGGGGTTCATAATAACTAAAGAAAACACATATATAAACATGCAATGCGATGAGAACAACATGAATATACGGAGAATGATGTACCAACCGTAACATTGAAGAATATACATTTCTATATACAAGTCATACAGTTTTTGGTGTTTGAAATAGCACGAGTCGTGGTTTTAAAAAAATAGGGGCTACGGGGTTTTTGAGAAAAGATACGTCTTTTGAATAATCCGTAGTATCCCTCGGCCTGTATTTAAAAATACTCACGATTCGTTAGTTTTTGAAAAAGGTATGACTCGAGCCCAGTCTAACATCTACCTAATCAACTAAAAAGCTAAACTAAGAAACTAGTCGAAAGGGTCAGAAAATCCACTTAAATTCCGATTCGATATACCTAGTAGTCGGCGATCCAGCCTTATAGCATCATGTACTGTATAATACATAGTACAGCATCCTCGAGTCAAGAGTGTGGATCAATCATCATAGCTATACCTCGTACGGTAAGATCCATCGTAGGCATCCTAAAATCGGGGTACGGGTCAAATATCACATATACCTCATTATTCATATGGTATCATTATCGTATAATATCATGAATTAGAGGTTCCGTTCTAAAGTCTAGTACGTTCCAATATCATCAAACATATATCCTAGTGTGTATGAATACATATCGCCCAACGATCCATTATAATGTCATGTCGTATATCATATCACGACTCAATCACATATCACAATCTCACGGCATCATGCCCGATCATATCGACTCATCTCCAAGTATCATATACTGTGCTCATCATCCGTGTATACGTATATGTTTATATATATATATATACCAATGCATCCACACACACACACACACACACACACACATACATATAAACATATACACCCAAAATCATATCACATGTGTGCGTGTGTGTGTGTTAACCTTTACTCTAGGGTTTCACGACTAAGAAACTAAACTGAAAACATTCTCTTCCAATTACGCTAAATCCAACCCATGGTCTCCTATAGCCTTTCTTGCTAAGTATTCACGTCTTACAATAACACATATGTATACACACACACATATGTGTGCGTGCGTGCGTGTGTGTGTGTGTATTTCTATGTGTGTGTGTGTTTGTGTTTGTGTGTGTGTATATCTCTGTGTGTGTGTGTGTGTGTGTGTGTGTGTATATCTGTGTGTGTATATATATATATATACTGTATGTATATATCTCTCTCTGTGTGTGTGTGTGTGTGTGTGTGTGTATCTTTGTGTGTGTGTGTGTGTGTGTATCTGTGTGTGTGTGTGTGTATCTGTGTGCGTGTGTATGTGTGTGTATATATCTATGTATGTGTGTGTGTGTATCTGTGTATGTGTATATATATATATCTGTGTGTGTGTGTGTATCATATTTGCATCCTACCCTACGAAATTGCGGGGGTGCTATACGCCATCCACCCGACTTCCCCCGTAGATATACATCTACTCACCTTGATCCTCGCTTGCCGAAGTTAAAGGCGCCATGCTCTTCCTTGTTGTTCGATGTCCACGTGAGGGTGCCTTCATATCATAAAATATATCGTATCGCAAACAGACACGACACGCGAAGTGCTCATAGGTTAGAACCTATAGCCTACGAATGCAAAAACAGTCATAGAACCCTCGTCGTTGATGTACAAACGTCCTACGACCAAATCCACAATTAAATGCCAAAATCCATGTTTTAGAAATCGGAAACCGTTGCTATTATTAACTCAAACGCTCCCAGATTTTGCCTCAGGTAATCTGGAACAAAACAAAAAAATACAGTGGCTAAGTTATAAGGAGTGTGAGCTACACGACAAAATCAAACATCAACAGCCAAATTCTGGCCGACCAATAGTGCTACAGTGACTGACCCCGCCGGCCCAATTTTTGAAGTTTGGTCTCGTCTTCTCGTGGTGGTCTCCTATTGATCTAACTAGATTAATGTATATGTTTAATTTTTTTTTAAATATCCCGGGTTGCTCCAGATTCCTTGTAGACCTCCAGAAATATCACAAAACCGACACAGAAAGTTTCTAAGTTCATGTCTTGGGGTTTCAAAATTCACTTGGTGCAGGATTTTTAACACTAGATGGGTTGTAGTCGCTAATTACACCTCCATATACCTTCACACATCAAACTATACACTAAAACTCCTCTTGAAATTTTCAAAGATCACTAAACTTTATTTGATCAACTCTAATCTACTATGGGACGTTAGGAGAATCAACAACTTAACTAATAGTGTAGGATTTACATCATGGAAGCAACTAGAGAAAATTCTAGGGTTGCCCAAGCGCCTCAAAATCTCAACTTGATTCCACCATAGGGTTTAGGATGGGATTTAGGTCACTTTTTGTGAAGGGATTAAGGTGTTTTGGTGAGGATTTTGGGGGTGGCCATGGAGTTTAGAAGAGGTGGAGGAAAAGGAGGAGGTGATGAAGAATGAGGAGGAAGAAAGGAAAGAGTAAGAAATGGCTAGGGATTATTGTAGAAGCTTCTCCCATTCTCTCTCTCTCTCTCTGTCTCTCAACTCCACCATGTCACCAATCCCATCACTCTCTCTCTCTCTCTCAATAATATCTTGTCTTTTTTCTTTTCCATTTTTTTGGGAACAAATCAAAAACCAATTGAATAAAATCATGTAGTCATGGTTCATAAAAAATATGAAATGTAACATGTATGTGTGATATGCCATGGTGCATGTCAATTGCATAAATCCGATTAATGCAAGTTTAGTGAAATGTTAATCAAATTTAGCAATCAACTCGTATACAATAATTGTATAATTATTTATGAAATGTCCAAATCACATCAACACCTTCAAAATCATTAATTATATTAATTTCCCAAACCATCGGTATATAGTTGTGCCATATCATTAAAACTAATCTTCATACACTAAAATATTCATCATATTTATTATTCTAATTGTTTAAATTTCTAAAAATAATATTTTATTTTTTCTGAAATGTTACAATTTTGCATATAGGATAGGTCTAGATATTAGATAAAGGAACTATGGATCAAGCCTGGGGCCCACAAACCTAGTTCAGGCTGCAATTTGCGGCCATATGGTATATATTTGCGGCCAGAAATTAGAGTTGGGGTCTCGGGTCTCTAGGGAAAATTCCTAGTTGCCTGCATGTCTCATTGTGTTGGGAACTTATTTTATAATGCTCTCGGATCATAGAAAATCCTACAGAGTCATCACAATTCACCCAAAAACCGATATTGGGAAAATTCTAAGTTCGTGTTTTGGGGTTCTAGTCTCAAGTTTGTCCAGAATTATCATCACTAAGTGTTTGTAAACACTCACTAAACCTTAATTACATCTCTATTAGTCTATTTATCCACTAACACATTCTAGAAATTTCCAAAGTCGCTAATCTAACTAAATCGGAAACTAAACATGACTAGGAGGTCAAGAAACTTGATAATATGAAGGATGGTGAAGGTTATACCTCTTGGAGCAACTGAAGAAAATTCGAAGATGGTTGAAAGTCCTCAAAATCCAAACTTGAGCTTGCTAGGGGTATAGAATGAGGTGGTGCACATTTTTTGTGAAGGTGACATGAGGTTTTGAGGTGGTTTTAGGGTGGTTTCAGGTGGTAGAGGATGAGGATGAAGAGATGAAGGAATGAACGATGTGGGAAGTCAAGAAGAGATGCCATCATGGTTGTAGGGATAAGGACCCCCCTCTCTCTCACTCTCTCTTGGCCCATGCCCTCTTGTCCCCCTTTCACAAATATCTTTTTCTTTTCTTTTTCTCATTTTTCCCTTCTCTTTTCATTTAAAACCAAATATCACAAATACAAATGAAATAACATGCAACAAGTATAACATGTCATGGTGCACTAGCCATGGTTATTTAAAAGATAGATTTAGCTTAATCATGATTAGTAGTGCACTAATCAAGTTTAACATAAACTTGCATATAATTAATTCCATAATTATTTATAAAATGTCCAAATCCAATAAATGCCTTTATAATAAATAATTCATATTAATATCCAATTATTTTCCAAGTATTGGTATATAATTATACCATTTTACGAAAATCCCAATTCGTAATCGAATAGTTTTCGTGAAATATATTGTTTTATTATTTAAATTCCAAAAATAACATTTTATATTTTTGAAATGTTACAGAAGCACGAAGTAGTAAGAAGTGTAGCCAAGTGTTTGGTGTGTCAGCAAATGAAGGCTGAACATCACAGAACTGCTGGTCTACTTCAGCCGTTACCAATCCCAGAATGGAAATGGCAGCATATTACCATAGACTTTGTGACTGCCCTTCCTTGCAGCACAAAGGGTTATGACGTAGTATGGATTATTGTGGATCGACTCACCAAGTCGGCTCACTTTATTCCATTTCGAGTTGGCCAATCTACCGAGACGTTAGCAAAGAAGTACATGGAGGTAAGCATAAATATAAAATAAGATTTAAACCTTCAAGATGTACTATATCTGATACCTATGAACTCATGCAGGAGATCGTGAGATTACATGGAGTACCGGTTTGCATCGTCTCCGATTGTGATACCAGATTCCGATCAAAATTATGGCAGAGTCTGCAAGCTAGCCTGGGAACGAGTCTGAATTTCAGCACTGTTTATCACCCACAAACAAACGGACAGTCAGAGCGAACAAGTCAGATTCTAGAAGACATGCTAAGAGATTGTATGTTAGACTTCGGAGGTTCATGGGAAGATCACCTACACCTTGTGGAGTTTTCATATAACAACAGCTATCAGGCAAGTATTGGAATGACACCATTCGCAGCACTCTACGGACGGAAGTGTCGTTCACCACTGAGTTGGGACGACGTCGGAGATCGTGAACTCCTTAGACCGGAGATGATCGTGGCAACTGTGGATGTGGTTTGCATGATCAGGGAAAGAATGCGCATAGCCCAAGACAAAAATAAGTATTGGGTAGATTCAAAGCGGCAATATCTGGAGTTCTAACCGGGAGATCATATTTTCTTAAAGATGTCTCCAAAAAGAGGAGTGATCCGTTTTGGCAAGAGGGTGTTAGTTATGTGTATGCCCTAGAGGCCATTACTGTACATGCGATGTATATTGTAGTGGATGCTTGGACATATATAGGGAGGACTTTCATGCTCGACATGATAGTATGCTATCTGGTTGCTCTTTATCTTAACATGTACACTCACTGTCTCTCTATTACATGTTGATAAAGCCCTTAGGATGGGTACTTGATTACCAGGATTATGATGTAGATCATACTACTGCGGCAGAGGTAGTCTGTAAGTACATCCTTCAATTGTTCCTAGTTGTGGGAGTATCGAGACAGGGCATCGATATTCCAGAGTAGACTAGCGTATACGCTTCTCGACCCATATGATGGGCGATGGATGATCCCATATCCATTGGTGTTTGACATCAGAGATGGTATACGGGTGCTCAGTGGAGACTGAGTATACTGAACGGACTCGCCGAGAACTCCTAGATGGTATTATACCTATCATCAGATAGTAGTTCTCCGGTGACACTGGTACAGGTTAGTCTGTCGACCCGAGATCGTCATAGAGTCTTGTGTGATTCTCACTGTGCTTTGATTTTCACTTTACCACGTTCAAGAGATCGTGCAAAATGGTAGTTTTTGGGTACAGTCCCGAGTCACATGGAGGCAATGAGCGATAGGAGGGGATTTCGTCTCTCCCGGTATTAGGGATTGATGTTGCGCTATACTCGATTGGCCATAACAGGAAATCCCTGGCCAGGGTTGCTGAGATCTACTGGTAAGTATTATCAGTAGTTTCTAGAACCGTTATGGACCTTGTATCGGCATGACTTATCAGGCTATTAGGGTCTGACGTTATACCACCCCCAGGCTGTGATATGCGACATATCAGACGAAGAGACCGGACTGTACGGTAGTGTTATTAATTGGATTCGCAGGAGTATGAGCAGGCTTGCTTGTTGATCTTCTGATCGTTCAATACCTGGGTGGCCGTTACGTTTAGCAGACCGCTTGCGGCTTGTGGGTGACTGATATGATCACCACCTACTGCCGGCGTATTGACGAGTCTTTAGAGTCTTACACAGAGGTTTCCTGGCTCAAGCGAAACGAAGTAGGAGTACATATGTGATATGTACGGGACCGAGATTAATGCGCGTATGTGATACCGCATTCTATTCTCGTGATATGTGATATCGGACGGTTATATGTGATATAGCCGGGTTATCGGATCAAGTGTTGATTCGATAGATTGTTACATTTGATATTAGCCGGTTGTATGTGATATAGCCGGATTATTAAATCAAGTGTTGATTTAATAATTTAATGTATAATTATATATTTGATATATTGAATTAAATTAACTAATATTAGCACACTTAAACATTTCTTTTTTCTCACTTGTGTGCATATAGTATATATGTGATATAGTACATTTTATTTGTGTCATGCTTGATGCCACATGCTTCATGGATATATGAGACTCACACCATGCTTGATATAATGAAGGGTTTTATTTATTTAAAGTTAATCAAAATTAGATGGAAATTGGTTTAATGGTTGAAGCTTGGAGAAGCTTGTGGAACCATTGACTAAGTCCACTAATTTGTTTTACTTAAAATATTTATTAAACTAACCATTATCCTTAGCCATAGTTTAGTCTCTACATGAGTTAGTGTATGACATAAACTCACCCATGGTTGCTATTCTCACCTCATGAATTTCATTCTCTTCTTCACTTCATCTTCTTCTTCCTCATAAGAAAGCTTTCTAGCTTTTCAAAAGGTGATGAAATATTGTGAGAAAAATAAATCTAATGTGAGCAAAATTCCTACTTCATCATCCTCTACTATACTAGCCATTTAGTTTAGGGTGTTTGCTTCACTAATTCCATATTAGTGAAGAGGTAGCTTGAGTTGGTGTCTCCTTGACATAGATCATCTTCGGCCTCGAAGACTTCAAGCAAGCTTGTTCCGTTCATCCTGTGGAGCCTTTCTAGAGTCCGGGAGTTCACTACTTGGTGCGAAGGGACTACTACACGGAGCTATTGAAGTGAAGGACCGGTCTACAAAGGTTGTATTTGTTAGTTATATGTGTAAGTCCACGTTGCCCACCCCGGTGCTTGCGGGGAGGCGGAAAACGGAATAAAAAATGAATTTTTATGAACTTAGGCAACATGGACTAGACTATAAAGGATCTTTGCTAAACAAAAACAAGCTAAAGCTAACTAGAAACTAGCTAAGTGCTAGAAAGGTTATACCTTGGGCTTTATGTCCTTCTCTCCTTGCTCCTTGGAGTGGTGGAAGGAGGTCACCTTTGTCGTCTTCTCACGTCGAAGAAAGATCCACCCGAAGGCCTCGACCTTTGGCTTCAACTCCAAGCTAGAAGTAACTAGGGTGCAAGAAGTGCTAATCCTTGAACCCTAGATGAGAGTAGAGATTATCAAGAAAGGGTTTTTCTCAAGCTCAAGTGTTTCTCAACACATGAGAGGGGAGAGCTTGAGGGAGAGGAAGAACAAGAGAGAGAAAATGAATGATAGAATGAGAATAAAATAAACCATTCTCACATATATGTGTGTATTATTTTAATTAGATAATTAGTAATATAATTGTCATGGCTTAATCAAGACATGACCATTATCATTTCATTTTTAATGCAAATTGCAAGGATCAAAGAGCATTTTCCAAATGAAATGATGATGGTCAAAGTGTCAACCAAGGTCAACAAGTCAAGGAGGTCAAATGGTCAACAACCATAACCATGCACAATTATTTAAACTAATTTCAATTAACCATAATACACACATAAGCATTAGGGTTAATAAAATGACAATAGTCATTAACCCTGATCAAAGTCCTCTCCCTCTGTCTCAAGCAACTGTGCATACGCACCCGTATTCGTGATCCGAGGAACATGAATACAATGAGATAAAACCAATCCCAAATCTATACTAGGATCTGGCTTAAACCAAAGCCCGCTAGTATAAGCTGTCCGGACAGCAAACGTGCACAAGTGCGCGGATGTGAACGAACCCTGTCGCAAAACCATGCGACCTCTACTCATTTTGCCTAAAGGCGAATAGCTCTCTGTGTTGGACTCTAAAGACTCGACACTACGCTGGCAGTGGGTTTAACCACAGACCACAAGCGGCACTAGCTGTACGTAACGGTCCCTAGGTAGATGTCGATAAGAAGACTGACGAGGTGAACCCCATCTGAACTCCTACTGAGCCTGTATGCGACAGTCTCCGTACAGTCCATTCTGTTCTTCTGATACATCGCATGGCGGGCCTAGGGGGGCGGTGAACGTCAGTCCCCTAATAGCGGTACAAGTCGTGTCGGAGTGTAGCCCAGAACACCCTGAGATAACACTGGAAACCTACCAGTATATCCCGCTTGCCCTGGCCAGGGACTACTCGTGTAATGGCTCTCCTAGACACAGCGCGATATCAACCCCCAATACCGGGAGAGACGAATCCTGTCTAACCGTCACTGCCTCCAAGTGCTTCGGGACTGCACCCAAAAACTACCTGTTTGCACGACTCCTTTGAGCCGTGGTAGGGTAGTAATCAAAGTGCAGTGGGAACACACTCGAGGCGAAGTGACAGTGTCAAGTCAGCGGACTAAGCTGTACTCATGTCACCTGGGAACTGGTAACTGACGATAGGTATAATACCAACCAACAGTCCCCGACGAGTCCTGTCCAGTGTACTCGTAACCTAACGAGCACCCGCATACTATCTCAAGTACGACGTACTGACGGCTGTGGGACAGACCGTCTCCCACGCTGGGATGAGAAGCGCATACGCTAGTCTACTCCGGAGTATCGATGCCCTGTCTCGATAGTCCAACGACTAGGGACCTGTATAAGGATGTGCTTATAGATCATCCAGCTCCCACGAGTGTGAGCGCCATCACCACGCTGGTAATCAAGCAAAGATCCTAAGGGCTCTACTAATATGTATATCAACAATATGCTAAAAGAAACACATGCACATATTAAAGCAGAGACAAACCAAGTAGCATACTACCATTTCGAGCAAGAATGTATATACAACTGTGAATATCCCAAGCTTCCATCAAGTAATATACAAACTAGTATGATACAGTAATGGCCTCTAGGGCATATACACTAACAATCTCCCACTTGCACTAAGGCCATGTACTGGCGTATCGAAGACCTATCATCTCGATCAGCCGCTCGAACTGAGTCTGGGGCAAGGCCTTGGTGAATGGTGTAAGTGCACGGCGGCGCCCCGGCCGTCAATCCGACGGCCAAATGCGGAAGCGGTGATAAACTTTAATTTTCTTGAACTGGCAAACCGCCGCGCACTAATACCCGGATCGAACCATTAATTAGTCCTAGCTAACTACAAGATAGGGAAGAGAAGTATACCGACAGATCCGAGTCCTCCGGTCTTCTCGTCGTCGTCCCGATCTCCCGCGGAATGTCCCGTCTCCTCCTCGTCGCCGGAAGTGCACCACATCGCCTACATCGTTTACGGGCTCCCACCTCAATGCCGAGGCAACTCGGGCACGAAGCCGGCTACTCGACGTGCCCAAGATTTACTGTAGAATATAATGTAGTGTAGAAGTCTCTTTTGGGGTTGTAGGAATTGCCATTGGTGGAGGGATTGAACTTGGAGCTTTGGAGATGGAACTTGTGGGATTTTGCAACATCAAATGAGCCAAAAACCCACCACCAAAATTTTGGACAGCCCACTTTTGGGAGTGGCCGGCCATGACCATTGGAGGGAGGAGAATGAGAGTGTCATTTGATAGAAATGAGAGAGCCATCCAATTGTTATGCAAGAGAGAGAGAGGAATGGTTATCATGCAAAAAGAAATCATTCTCAACCAAAATCCAACACTCAACAACCATATCAAAACCCATCATCAAGCATGATGACTTCAAAAAGTCAAGCCATCATGAAGAAGTCAAGAAGTCAAGGTCAAGGGATGGTGCACCTCATGAAAGCCATCATGATGCAACAAGATGCAAAGAACCCCTTCCACAAAAGCCTATTTGCAACAATGCAAATAAACCCTCCTCCACCAATCTTCGGCCAATGAACGATACAAAGGAAATCGGCCGAAACGAAAAGCAAACTGGCAACTCCATAAAACTGGTCCCGTAATAAATTACAGGAAAACCCCGATACTGTGCATACACACCCGCATTTGTATTCCGACCGAAATACAAATACAATGAGACAAAATCTATACTGTACTATACTAGGATCCGGCTTATACCAAAACCAGCTAGTAATATCCGTTCGATCCTGATCCGTGCAATACCGCACGTATCTGATCGAACCCTGCCATATAACCATACGGCCAATAGTACAAACTGTCCGATCCTGATCCGTGCAATACCGCACGTATCTGATCGGACCCTGCCATATCTCCATACGGCCTCTACAACTTTTCGCCCGAAAGCTAAGTAACTGAATGTGGGGGACTCTAAAGACTCGTCAACACCTTGGTTGTGGATTTAACCACTAGCACGTCAGAGGTATAAGCCAATACGTAACGGGCTACCAGGTATTGACTAAAAGGGACGTCTGTGAGCGAACTCAGCCTGACAACCCTACTGAGCCTGTCAGTGACAATATCCGTACAGTCCGGTCCGTTCGTCTATGAGCATCGCATGGCGGGCCTAGGGGGTTGGTAAAAGTCAGACCCCCAAAAGCGGTACAAGTCGTGTCGGAGTGTAGCCCAGAACACCCTGAGATACTACTGGAATACCTACCAGTAAATCTCCTTGCCTCGGCCGAGGGCTTCGTGTAATGGCTCTCCTAGACACAGCACGACCTCACCCCCAATACCGGGAGAGACGAACCCCTGAAGATACGCTCACTGCCTCCATGTGGCTCGGGACTGTACCCAACTAAAACCTGTTTGCACGACTCCTTTGAGCCGTGGTAGGGTAGTAATCAAAGTACAGTGGGAACTCACACGAGACAAATGACGATCCCCAGGTCGATGAACTAACCTGTACACATGTCACCAGGGAACTGCCATCTGACGTCTGGTATATGACCAACTAGCATGTTCCCGGCGAGTCCTGTCCGGTGTACTCATAACCCAATGAGCACCTGTATACATCTTAGGTGATCCAACTGACACCAGTGGCTTGTGAGGCCGGCCACCGCCCCTCGTCGGGGTCTCGACTGTATACACTAGTCTACTCTGGAGTATCGATGCCCTGTCTCGAAACTCACACGACTAGGGACCATTTAAGGATATGCTTATAGACCCCCAGCTCCCACTTATATGATCGCCCTCATACTGCTGGTGGTCAAGCAAGAATCCTAGGGGCTCTATCAACGTGTAATAGCGACGTGTCAGGTCACCTAAAACAGTACACGATGATAAAGGTAAACCAGATAGCATACTATCATCTCGAGTAAGACTGTCCTACCGGGATAGGTCCTCCATCAATCATTGCAATCACGTACCTGTGACCTAATAATTGACTCTGAGGGCACTATCTCCAACAATCTCCCACTTGCACTCAAGGCTAATTATTGCGATGTCGCATACTCACAGCCGTGTGATACCGAACACCCAACTCCTCTACTAGTCAGTCTCACAAAGCTCGTTTGCGAAACTATTCCGTTCGAGGAACAGCCTCAGTGAGTGGATCCGCTTTGTTGTTTCTTTCTATGTCTCTCTATATCTCAAGTTCGCGGAGAAACCCATCTCCCGAAATGAGCAATACCTGTCTTAGAATGTGTCTGGATGTCTGATGGGACATAGCTCATAAATGAACTCCAAATCCAAACTTCTTAGACTGTATCGTCAACTGAACTTAATCGGTATCCTTCGCCATGCCACCCTCAGTATTGCCTTGGACCACCTGTCCAAAATACTGCCCCTCGTCAGAAGGAAAACTATAACTCTGACAACCTCCCTGTCGTCCAAGTCACCTTGGAAGCCTGGAATGATAACTGTCTCCTGCATGAGGCTATCGTTATCATATCCCTAGAACATCCACTTATGTTCTAAAACTGCTTCCGACCGTTTCTCCAGGATTGGATCAATGTCAACTTATTGCATCTAGTGCAAGAACAACATCTGGTGTGGTACTTGACATCTCATGATTGACTCAATCGCCTGAGCAAGTGATCTGCCAATCATGCACATCCCTCTCCCCTTTAGTCTGTAAGACACCTTTAGAGAGGGTGACTCCATCTTCTGCAGGTACACTACCGTGCCAGGAGTCGTCCATCCTAAATACTCTTAGAATGCTGTCAAGTACCCTGATTGGGAAACCACCCAAATCTAGATCTAAAACCATAGATCTAGTAACCAGTATGTCTGATATAAAATCCATTTCCTTTGTGGAGAAAACACTGTGTGACGACCAAAGTACAACCGAATGTAGTATAGGAGTTTCCTTTCCTACTATGTGTATGTCATCCAAATACCAGGATATCATACCCTACTACCTTCTCAACAGATCCATCCCCTATTCTGATGAAGTCAAACTCATGACTGTCACGTCAGAAATAGATGATCTATCTCCGCTACATCTGCTTTAGTCTATAAATAGACATAAGCTACCTGTCCACCAATGCTTCCGCTGCTCCCACTGACTACGACAACCCTCTGGCAGAGTCATATAGACGTACACTTCTAAAACTAGTTTAGAACGACGCTATACTCATCCTCCCGCCGGGTCTCGCAGCCTGGAACAACAGCAATGGCAAGTGTGGGTAAACAAGAACTTCCCTGTCACCGTCCTTGAGGCTACCGTAGTACCTCTCGGGTGCCTGAAGTTACCCACCGTATCTGCGGAGTGGCCAATGGAATGTCAATCCAGATTGAATCTTTAGGTTCCTTGTCAAATCTTCAGTAATCGTTCGTGGTTCTGGAATCACCTCCAGTTCTACCATACTCCCACTACTGCTTTCTGAAAAAATCCATTTTTAATAAAACTGTGGCGAGTCTAGAACAATATTGCTATTGTTCATCCAGATGGTAGAAAATCAACCCGCGTCATAGCCTGGGTCAACCCACAAACAGCCATTACAGAAACGTGCCTTGAGTTGTCCAGTGTCTGGTTTTAAGCATAAGCCGGACAACTCCCCGTACCTTAACATCGTTAAGATATGAACTGTTCTATATCCCATATAGGACCAGAGGCACTGATTTAATTGAACCAGATTCAAATCATGCAGCTGTCTCCAGTGCATGTCAACTTAATGGAAGGAGGCCGATCAGCGTTACTCAACTTAGGAATGCTTCCAATTATGAGTAACCTGAAAGAGAAGCAATTTCTCTTTATCATTACTATCAACTGAATACCATACACAAGTATCTACATCTTCGATCACTTTGAAGAATCCCGATACTTGCTATACCTGGTTCTCTACTCTATTCAAATACCTATAACTTTTCAAAATTCAGATCCTGTGTTTCCGCGAAACACTTGTCTAAAAACTAGAGAAGTCATAAGTAAACCGAATATAGTACGAGGACCAACCCCTCTGTCCTGATGGACCCTGGACAACATACAATACTCTGTATAAGTCCCTTGAGTCTAATAACTCATTCACAGTGTGTCGTAGGTTGAAAACTGTACTTATGGTTAAGAAGAATTACACCGCTGTTTAATGCTCCTTACCTAACCATCCACTGATATAGGTAAATGTCGTAGACATAATTTCAGAAAGGTATATCTCACTCTATGAAAATAGACGTACAGATATATCAATTTGAAATTGGTGCATAACTGCGGATATTCAAAACCAAATATTTGCCAACCGGCAAACAGCCCAGGTGATTTCCTCAAATATCACCGATTACAACGAATCCCGATATAATGAGGATAATCACCCAATTCCCAATAACTTACTCCCACTCATCATCTGTAAAACCATACAGATGTGAGAATCGTACCTGGTAAATACATACCCTGGAGTAAGTATCTAATCGGGAAATCAGTTTTCCTTTAACATTACACAGTGAAACTGAAACATTGAAATGTTCCGATGGGGTATTCTGGTATTCCTAGTAATGCCTCTTCCAGATTCACAACTGTAACCGTATAGTTCTTTGCCACCTCTCCAAATCCCTTCATATGTCTTTAGTCTTTACCTTCTGCACACCCTTTTAGGCCAAATGGTTTTCTTCCTTCCCTACCGTTCGGCACCAGCCTATGGTTTGGAAGAAGACTATCCAATAAGCATAATGGGTGTACTGTCCCAATCCTAGGAACACTCGCAATGCGAGAGGAGGTGAAGATAAAAGACACCTGAATAAACCTTATTCCTATTTCTCCTGAACCAGAATCCATCCCCGAACTGGAACAAGTTCCCTTCGAGTTCGTATATAACCATACGATGGAGTATCCAATAAACTGTGGATCTTCGTAGTGATACGGAGTGTCCTGGAGAAATACAAAGGTGACGTGGAAGTGGTAACGAAATACCTGGTTTGGTCGTGAATATCAGTTGCAATTTACTTTGCCCTCTTACTAATCCCTTGCTTTGTCTGAACTTAATACCTTCTGTACACCATCGTTAGGCTAATTGGTTTTCTTCATTCCCTACCGGTCGGCACCAGCCTAAGGTTTGGAAGAAGACTATCCAATTTGCGTAATAGGTGTACTATCTCCTAAACCAAGGAGTACTCGCAACCTGAGAGAAGGTAAAAGGAAAAGACAACTGAATAATCCTATCCGTTTTCTCCAGAACCTGAAACCATCCTCGAATAAATTCCTTCGAGTTCGTATCTAACCATACGATGGTTTTGTCCAATGGAAGTGGACGTTCGTAGTAATACGGGGTGTCCTGGAGAAAAGGGTAAAAGTAGGAGTGGCAATGAGGTTTGCAACTCTGACAATCCAAAAGCCAGTGTTAAAGAAGGTTCGGTCAACTTGGTCACTGAGTCATAGTCTTAGGGTCGGGTCAATGGTCGCTGCCAAAGAGAGAGAGAAAAGAAACACTCAGCGTGCACTCTGACCTAGATCAGAATGGTTACCAATTTATCTAATCAGGAAACCTCCCACTGTACCTCAAATTCTCCTCCAAACCTGAAAGAAGAATTAGTCGGGATCACCCGAGGAGTATACTAACTCATCAGTGGGAATCGGGATCCAACTATCATCGCATGATAACGTGACGAAATCCTCTCACATCATCATACTCCAGATGGTATGCGCATATCTGGCAAGTTTCAGTTCTTTTGAAACTCCCGATGTGATTTCTGCCCCATGCTCTTATGACCTTGACTTTGGCCAACAAATCATAAGTCACATGTCAAGTTCTACCCGTCATTCTCCAGGTTAATTTGAATCCACCCGTACCTACCCTTGACTTTGGCCAACAAGGCAGTACGACTGTTCCAAACCAACGCATCTATCTATGCTGCATATGAATAACCAACAGCTACCAAACACTATGCCTTGACTTTGGCCAACAAACATAGCTTGAATACTATTGACTACCCATATGAAACGACGGAGGGCTACGAATGGTTTCTGGCGAAAACCTTTAACGTAACGAACTTGATATCGTTGAAGGAACGGATAGCTTTTTGAAAATATAGTGACGAAAACCTTTGCTAAAGAGGTCACTCCCGGTGAAGGGATCTCGGCTCTTTCCCCGTAGAATGGGGTGCAGGATATTCCAACTGAATATCACGGTGCAAAGCAAAAGTAATCGGCTATAGTGAAGTTAATGCCCTGACGCAAACTTCTGTCCAAGGGGTCACTCCCGGTGAAGGGATCTCGGCCCTTGCCTCGTCGACTGAGGAGCAGGATATTCCAACTGAATACCACGATGCTAAACAAAAGTGAACGTCCTTGCAATAACAGCTTTTTGAAAAGTGTTCCAACAACATCAGATTAGGTTTGTTTTTAACTTGCATTGATCCGAATCAATACAGTCCCATCAATTGATCACACCAAAAAGAACGAAAATATACTGATGTACGTATATGCCATCCGCATTCGCCACTGGGTCCCGTCATTACCCGTTAGGTTAGCTAACTAACGACAGAGCGGGGACTGGACTAGCGCGGATGCAAAACATATACAACATCTACTAATATATATACCAATATATTATATTCGCTCAAGGCGTGATAAAATGCAACATCACAGAAAATGTACAGCATCACAGAAACAATACAGATATCTGGGATCCCCGGGTTTCACAGAGCCGCTGAAACCCGACGTTCCCCTGGTCGTGTGGATAGCCTGTGCAATGAAATCCTAGACCCCTACGGGCGCGGCAAGTTACCCGCCAAAACCTGAAGCGAGGCAGCCCCCTTCAGCGCCGTGAATGGACCACCCAGCACTTCACGGAATCCGGTAACTTGGGCACCCCTCCTGGGTCAACCTGTACCCCCTATGAGTGCGGCGAATAGCCCGCCAATCCTAGAGTGAAGCCCCCTCCGTCCCAATGCCATGAGATGCGGGCTTGTTGCCCTCTAGAAACCGGCTATCCGTGCACCCCTCCGCGGGGCAATCCTAGTACAGAAAGTAAAATATACATACAACGGGTACATCGACCGCAACCTGGCCGTGCCCCAAAAAAATAATACAATCAGGCAGTGACGGCAGTCCACATGTCGGACGCTCGCCCCGCAATATCAAATGTACATAATACAACCACAACTGTACTAGCATTGCATCCAGGCTATCCCCCATGACCGATCCGCAACATCACAGCAAAAACAGAACATCAACGTGAAAGTCACGTTCGCAAATCCGTCTAACCGGGCTATAGCAGTTAGACCGGATTTACCGATCGAGTGACATTCACGGTCGCAGATATAATGCAAATACTGTGAAATAATGTGTTTAAAATATCCGATCAATCAAATTTTAACAAGTGGGCCCCAAAGCATTACTGTAGCAGATCAGGAAAATCTGGGCCCAAAATTAATATTCCAAAACCCATATTTTAAGCCCACAAGCACTCTGGAAAAAGCTGGTGAGCTGAACCCAATTACCTGCGGCGGAACCGCGGCCAACAAGGGGTTATGGCCGCGGTTCCGCGGTCGTACGGAGGGTTCAGGCAACCAAAATTTTCCAGTGGTCTTAGGGTACTCTGTACATCATTCTGCAATCACCTGAAAAAAATTTCGAGACCAAAAATTTTCAACAGAAACTGATGCGAACTAAAATGCAGTTTTGGAACATTCGATCGATCGAAACAGAAAAACACATTACACCAAGCTAGACTATGTTAATGGCGAGGCTCTGATACCACTGTAAGTGCACGGCGGCGCCCCGGCCGTCAATCCGACGGCCAAATGCGGAAGCGGTGATAAACTTTAATTTTCTTGAACTGGCAAACCGCCGCGCACTAATACCCGGATCGAACCATTAATTAGTCCTAGCTAACTACAAGATAGGGAAGAGAAGTATACCGACAGATCCGAGTCCTCCGGTCTTCTCGTCGTCGTCCCGATCTCCCGCGGAATGTCCCGTCTCCTCCTCGTCGCCGGAAGTGCACCACATCGCCTACATCGTTTACGGGCTCCCACCTCAATGCCGAGGCAACTCGGGCACGAAGCCGGCTACTCGACGTGTCCAAGATTTACTGTAGAATATAATGTAGTGTAGAAGTCTCTTTTGGGGTTGTAGGAATTGCCATTGGTGGAGGGATTGAACTTGGAGCTTTGGAGATGGAACTTGTGGGATTTTGCAACATCAAATGAGCCAAAAACCCACCACCAAAATTTTGGACAGCCCACTTTTGGGAGTGGCCGGCCATGACCATTGGAGGGAGGAGAATGAGAGTGTCATTTGATAGAAATGAGAGAGCCATCCAATTGTTATGCAAGAGAGAGAGAGGAATGGTTATCATGCAAAAAGAAATCATTCTCAACCAAAATCCAACACTCAACAACCATATCAAAACCCATCATCAAGCATGATGACTTCAAAAAGTCAAGCCATCATGAAGAAGTCAAGAAGTCAAGGTCAAGGGATGGTGCACCTCATGAAAGCCATCATGATGCAACAAGATGCAAAGAACCCCTTCCACAAAAGCCTATTTGCAACAATGCAAATAAACCCTCCTCCACCAATCTTCGGCCAATGAACGATACAAAGGAAATCGGCCGAAACGAAAAGCAAACTGGCAACTCCATAAAACTGGTCCCGTAATAAATTACAGGAAAACCCCGATACTGTGCATACACACCCGCATTTGTATTCCGACCGAAATACAAATGCAATGAGACAAAATCTACACTGTACTATACTAGGATCCGGCTTATACCAAAACCGGCTAGTAATATCCGTTCGATCCTGATCCGTGCAATACCGCACGTATCTGATCGAACCCTGCCATATAACCATACGGCCAATAGTACAAACTGTCCGATCCTGATCCGTGCAATACCGCACGTATCTGATCGGACCCTGCCATATCTCCATACGGCCTCTATAACTTTTCGCCCGAAAGCTGAGTAACTGAATGTGGGGGACTCTAAAGACTCGTCAACACCTTGGTTGTGGATTTAACCACTAGCACGTCAGAGGTATAAGCCAATACGTAACGGGCTACCAGGTATTGACTAAAAGGGACGTCTGTGAGCGAACTCAGCCTGACAACCCTACTGAGCCTGTCAGTGACAATATCCGTACAGTCCGGTCCGTTCGTCTATGAGCATCGCATGGCGGGCCTAGGGGGTTGGTAAAAGTCAGACCCCCAAAAGCGGTACAAGTCGTGTCGGAGTGTAGCCCAGAACACCCTGAGATACTACTGGAATACCTACCAGTAAATCTCCTTGCCTCGGCCGAGGGCTTCGTGTAATGGCTCTCCTAGACACAGCACGACCTCACCCCCAATACCGGGAGAGACGAACCCCTGAAGATACGCTCACTGCCTCCATGTGGCTCGGGACTGTACCCAACTAAAACCTGTTTGCACGACTCCTTTGAGCCGTGGTAGGGTAGTAATCAAAGTACAGTGGGAACTCACACGAGACAAATGACGATCCCCAGGTCGATGAACTAACCTGTACACATGTCACCAGGGAACTGCCATCTGACGTCTGGTGTATGACCAACTAGCATGTTCCCGGCGAGTCCTGTCCGGTGTACTCATAACCCAATGAGCACCTGTATACATCTTAGGTGATCCAACTGACACCAGTGGCTTGTGAGGCCGGCCACCGCCCCTCGTCGGGGTCTCGACTGTATACACTAGTCTACTCTGGAGTATCGATGCCCTGTCTCGAAACTCACACGACTAGGGACCATTTAAGGATATGCTTATAGACCCCCAGCTCCCACTTATATGATCGCCCTCATACTGCTGGTGGTCAAGCAAGAATCCTAGGGGCTCTATCAACGTGTAATAGCGACGTGTCAGGTCACCTAAAACAGTACACGATGATAAAGGTAAACCAGATAGCATACTATCATCTCGAGTAAGACTGTCCTACCGGGATAGGTCCTCCATCAATCATTGCAATCACGTACCTGTGACCTAATAATTGACTCTGAGGGCACTATCTCCAACAAATGGATCTGCTGTGTTATCTTCTGAAGCAACCCTCCGAACCTCGATCTCCTGGCGATCCACGATCTCCCTGATCAGGTGATACCGTCTTAAGATGTGTCTGGATTTCTGATGGGACCTGGGTTCCTTCGCTAAAGCTATAGCCCCGTTGTTGTCGCAATACAGAGGTATTGGGTCAACAATGGATGGAACCGCCTGAAGTTCTTTCAAGAACTTCCTCATCCAGACAGCTTCTTTTACGGCATCAGATGCAGTGATGTATTCCGCTTCCATAGTCGAGTCAGCAACGGTTTCCTGTTTGGAGCTCTTCCAACACACCGCCCCTCCATTGAGGGTAAAGACAAAACCCGACATGGACTTGGAATCATCCTTGTCACTCTGGAAGCTGGAGTCAGCAAAGGCCTCAATCTGGAGGTCTTTTCTGCCATACACTAAGAACATCTCCTTAGTCCTTCTCAGGTACTTGAGAATGTTCTTTACTGCTATCCAATGTTTCTCCCCAGGGTTTGACTGATACCTGCTTACCACACTCAGTGCATAAGCCACATCCGGTCTGGTACACAACATCGCATACATTATAGAGCCTACCGCAGAAACGTAGGGTATAATAGACATGTGATCCCTCTCAAAATCAGTCTTGGGAGACATCTCTTTGGAGAGGGTGATCCCGTGACAAGCCGGTAGATTGCCGCGCTTGGAATCTTCCATACTGAATCTCTTCAGTATGGTGTCGATGTACCTGGACTGCGAAAGTCCTAATATCCTCTTGGATCTGTCACGGTAGATCCGGATACCCAGAATGTATGAGGCATCACCCAGGTCTTTCATGGAGAACCTGTGTGACAAGAACCCCTTGACAGATTGTAGCATAGGAATGTCATTTCCTATTAAGAGAATGTCATCCACGTATAAAACGAGGAATACTACAGTTCTCGCTACAAATCTATAATAGATGCATGGTTGATCAGGATTTTTGATAAAGCCAAATTCCTTGACCGACTCGTCAAAACAGATGTTCCAACTCCGAGATGCCTGCTTTAGTCCATAAATGGACTTAAGCAACTTGCACACCTTTCCGCTGCTCCCACTCTGAATGAAACCCTCTGGCTGGTCCATATAGACACACTCCTCCAAATGTCCATTTAGAAAAGCTGCCATTACGTCCATCTGCCAAATCTCATAATTGTGGAAGGCAGCAATGGCAAGAAGGATCCGAATGGATTTCAGCATAGCTACTGGAGAAAAGGTTTCGTCATAGTCCAAACCAGGTCGCTGACGAAAACCCTTTGCTACCAGTCTAGCTTTATAGGTATCAACCTGTCCATCTACACCAATCTTCCTTTTGAAGATCCACTTGCATCCTATGGGTTTTACCCCATCTGGAGCAATGTCCAACGTCCATACTTTGTTGGTGTACATGGACTCCATTTCGGTCCGCATTGCATCCAGCCATTTTACCGAGTCGACGCTCTGAATGGCTTGCTGGAAGCTAGTAGGCTCATCAAAGTGTTAGGTTTGTCTAGCACCCTATAATGAGTTTTGAAGCATCACATGTCCCAAAGTTTAAATTTTGATGGTGCTAAACAAGCATGCAAAGGAATCGATCCTAGAAAATTAGGGTTTCGAAATATAAAACGAACAAAACTAGGGTTTCGAGACTACAACCTTTGTAGCTCCCTTTCGCTGGACTCCTTGGTCTCTAGGGTGTTGAATGGAGGTCCTCTTGAAGTCCTCTTGCGTCCACGACGATCCACCACGGAGTTCTACGTCCAAGCTCGCAACTTCGTAAAACCGAAGAGAACACTCTAAATAAGTCGGCTAAACTTGTGTAGAATGAAGTTGTGGTTAAGGTTCTCACTTCAAAAACCTTTCTTTAAGTGTATTTTACTCACTAGAAA
Organism: Agapanthus africanus; assembly: GCA_030015575.1. Lineage (NCBI taxonomy): Eukaryota > Viridiplantae > Streptophyta > Magnoliopsida > Asparagales > Amaryllidaceae > Agapanthus > Agapanthus africanus. The sequence goes on along the minus strand of JASDDO010000019.1, from coordinate 454,511,579 downwards.
AAAACTAGAGAGCAAATGTGAAGGAGGAAGAAGATGGTGGCAATATTTTTCACAAGAGATCATAAAGATAATGATAACCCTCAAGAAGAAAAAGAAATATATCAATATATATTTTATTTCTTCTTACTATGAACCATGGTTAAAGTGATGGAGACATTATTTAACTTGAGTTTTAAATCATAAAGAGAAGGATAACTCAAGGTTAGAGGTAGGTAAGCTTGGTTAGGTCAAAGGAAGAATGTAGAAGCAGAAATGATTATCCTTTTCTTTTTAATTTGTTTTAAATACAAAATTAAATAATAAACCATCACTTAATCCATGGTGTGAGTCTTATATTGCCACCATTTCCATATGTTAACAACCATGATAGATGGGTGTATGTATGTGTGTATGTATGCACATCCATATGTGCATGAAACTAGCAAGAAAGAAAGAAAGAAAAACACACATGCATGCACACATCCATCATCCAAGAAAAGGTTTTAAGTGAGAAAACTAATGGTTAAATGATAAATCAACACTTGATTTATCAATTCGGCCATATCACATATGACCCTACCAAAAGCAAGCCGCCCGATCAATGTACGGTATCATATACGCACATTTTAATCGGGTCCATGCGCATATCGCATACGCGCACCACAACGTTTCTCCTGGACTAGGTAACTCCTGTGTGGGACTCTAAGACTCGTCAATACGCCGGCAGAGGGTGATGATCATATCAAGCACCCCCAAGCCGCAAGCGGTCAGCTAAACGTAACGGCCACCCGGGTATTGAGCAATCAGAAGAAGACAAGCGAACCTGCTACAACCCCCGTCGAGCCAACCGGCAACACTACCGTACAGTCCGGTCTCTTCGTCAGATATGCTGCATATTGAGCCTAGGGATGGTCACGTCGACCCTAATAACTCAATAAGTCATGCCGGTGAATGGTCTATAACAGATCGAGAAACTACTGATAACACTTATCAGCAAATCTCAGCAGCCCTGGCCAGGGACTTACTGATATAACCAGTCGGGCACAGTACAGCATCAACTCCCAATACCGAAAGAGACGAAACCCCTCCTATCGCTCATTGCCTTCGTGTGTCTCGGGACTATACCCAACGGCCACCTGTTTGCACGACTCAGTAGAGCCGTGGTAGGGTGGCAATCAAAGTACAGTGGGAGAACACACAAGACTCCATGACGATCTCGGGTCAACAGACTAACCTGTACCAGTGTCACCTGAGAACTGCTATCCGACGATAGATATAATTCCATATAGGAGTTCTCGGTGAGTCCGTCCAGTGTACCCAGTCTGCACTGAGCACCCGTATATGATCTTGATGTCAAACATCGATGAATGTGGGAACATCCATCGCCCATCGTATGGGTCTAGTATCATATACGCTAGTCTACACTGGTATATCAATGCCCCGTCTCGATATACCTACGATTAGGGACTTTCCAGGATATGCTTATAGACTACAGATGACCCACTAGTATGATCTCCATCATAATCAGAGCAGTCAAGCCGATATCCTCAGGACTTTATCAGCATGTATGAATGAATAAAAGCATGATCAAATCAACATGTCAGATGAAGAAGAACCAGATAGCATACTATCATGTCGAGTAAGAATGCATACTGAATATATATATACATGTATAGATACATCCACTATCATATAATGGCCTCTAGGGCATACATATATCCAACAATCTCCCACTTGCACTAAGGCCGGTTATTGGCGTATCTCATACCCAACATCTCAAAAAGTCGCTCATGCTGCGGCTGAGGGAGGGCCTTGGTGAATGGATCCGCGGCGTTGTTCTTTGTGTCTACTCTCTTAATCTCGATCTCGCGGCGATCTACAATCTCCCGGATCAAATGAAAGCGCCTCAGGATGTGTCTGGACCGCTGATGGGATCTGGGCTCCTTGGCTATCGCCATAGCCCCATTATTATCACAATACAAAGGTATTGGATCAATAATGGTTGGAACTTCTCCTAGCTCCGAGACGAACTTCTTCATCCAGACGGCTTCCTTGGCGGCATCATTCGCAGCAATGTACTCAGCTTCCATCGTAGAGTCTGCAACGGTATCCTGTTTGGAACTCTTCCAACTTACCGTCCCTCCGTTGAGGATAAATACAAACCCAGAGATAGATTTGCTGTCGTCCTTATCACTCTGGAAGCTCGAATCGGTAAAGGCCTCCATTTGGAGATCTCCATTACCATACACCAAGAACAATTCTTTAGTCCTTCGCAAGTACTTAAGAATGTTCTTCACAGCTGTCCAGTGATTCTCCCCTGGGTTAGATTGATACCTGCTTACAACACTAAGTGCATAAGCTACATCTGGGCGTGTACATAACATCGCATACATTATAGATCCTACTGCTGAAGCATAGGGTATAATACTCATGCGAGCTCTCTCTTCATCGGTCTTTGGAGAGAGTGACCCCATGGCAAGCGGGTAAGGCACCCCGCTTAGAGTCTTCCATACTAAACCTCTGTAGGATGGTGTCAATGTACCTGGTTTGGGATAATCCCAATAACCTTTTGGATCTATCCCTATAGATCCTTATGCCCAGAATATATGTGGCATCACCCAGGTCCTTCATGGAGAACCTCAGTGATAAGAAAGATTTGACCGACTGTAGCATAGGAATATCATTTCCTATCAGAAGAATGTCGTCCACGTACAATACGAGGAATGTGACAGCTCTCCCTACAGCCTTCTTATAAACACAAGGTTCATCTGGATGTTTGATGAAATCAAACTCTTTGATGACATCATCGAAACAGATGTTCCAACTCCGTGATGCCTGCTTTAACCCATATATGGATTTAAGCAATCTACATGCTTTCCCGCTGCTCCCACTATCAATGAAGCCCGCTGGCTGATCCATATAAACACATTCTTCTAAATCTCCATTTAGAAATGCTGTTTTAACGTCCATCTGCCAGATTTCATAGTCGTAGTGAGCAACAATAGCAAGTAGGATCCGAATGGATTTAAGCATGGCTACAGGAGAAAAAGTCTCGTCATAGTCCAAACCTGGTATTTGACGAAAGCCTTTCGCCACAAGTCTTGCCTTATAGGTCTCCACCTGCCCATCTACACCAATCTTTCTTTTAAAGATCCATTTGCACCCCATAGGTTTTACCCCAGGGGGTACAACGTCCAAAGTCCATACTTTGTTGGTGTATATAGACTCCATTTCGGATCTCATGGCATCCAGCCATTTCACAGAGTCTCTACTCATGATAGCTTGCTGAAAGCTGGTAGGATCATCATCATCCATGATGTAGTCTTCTCTGTTACCATCAATGAGGAAACCGTAGTACCTCTCTGGTGGGCGAGAAGTCCTACCAGACCTACGGAGTGGCCGAGGTTCTTCAGTTTCTGTTGTAACAGCCGGTTCAACCAAATCGTCATTTGTAGTTTGTGTCTCTAGAACCTCTTCTAGATCCACCACCTTGCCATCATCTTTTTCTGTGAAAAACTCTTTTTCTAAGAATGTGGCATACTGAGAAACAAATACTTTTTGTTCCTCTTTATGGTAGAATAGATATCCATAAGAATTCTTTGGATATCCTACAAAATTACACATGACTGACCGTGTCTCGAGTTTGTCCGGATTCTGCTTTTTAACATAGGCCGGGCAACCCCAAATCTTAATTCTCTTAAGAGATGGTCTCTTCCCATGCCATATCTCATATGGCGTGGTAGATACGGTTTTGGTTGGAACCTTGTTTAGCAGAAACGCTGCAGTCTCCAATGCATGCCCCCAAAATGAGACTGGTAACTCAGCGTCACTCATCATAGACCGGACTATATCTAATAGGGTCCTATTCCGTCGTTCTGACACATCGTTGTGCTGTGGTGTGTAAGGAGGAGTGAGTTGAGAGAGAATCCCATTCTCTTTTAGGAAGTTTGCAAATTCTGTACTAAGATACTCACCACCTCGATCTGATCGAAGCATCTTGATACTCAAGCCGGTTTGTTTTTCTACTTCTTGTTTATATTCAATGAATTTCTCGAAAGCTTCGGACTTGTGTTTTAATAAAAATACATGACCGAACCTTGAGAAGTCGTCAGTGAATGTAATGAAGTATGAAAAACCGCCTCTAGCCTGTGTAGACATTGGCCCACATACATCACTATGTATGAGGCCCAGGAGCTGAGAAGCTCTTTCTCCGTGTCCGGTAAACAGAGTTTTGGTCATTTTTCCCTTGATACAAGACTGGCAAGTCGCATAAGATTTATATTCAAAAGAATTTAAATATCCATCTTTGTGTAACTTGTTTAGTCTTGTTTCGTTAATATGGCCAAGTCTACAGTGCCAAAGAAAAGCTTCATTTAATTCTGAAAGATTTCTTTTATTAGTGTGTTGTATACTGAAAACTGTGTGTTGATTTAGGACATATATTCCGTTGTTAAGCGTACCATACCCAACCAACATTTGATTCAGGTGAATGTTCATAACATTGTTCTGCAATACAAAATTATATCCTTCATTGTCCAACAAAGAAACGGATATTATATTACATAGCATACTTGGTACAAAATAACATGGATTCAAAACCAAAATACATCCAGATGGCAACCCCAAGTGATACTCTCCCACTGCGACTGTATGTACATTGGAACCATTTCCATCGCGGAGAGTATGGTCACCTGTCTTCAAAACCTTGCTATTTCTCAGCCCCTGCATAGAATTGCAAATGTGAGAACCTGAACCGGTATCTAATACCCAGAAAGCCGAGTTTATTGAAAAACAGTTTTCAGTCACAAACGCACCTGAAGCAGAAGCATCACCATGCTTCTTCTTGAGACTTAAGTACTCCGTGCAATTGCGCTTCCAATGTCCTATCTTGTGGCAATGAAAACATTCGCCCTTCCCTGAGTCTCCAGCCTTGGACTTTCCCTTTCCCTTCGCCTTTTTAACTCCGCCCTTAGGATTAGTGGGTTTCTTCTTTTTCTTTCCCTTGGCCTTAGCTTTCGGGCGAGAAGAGGAAGACTGTCCAATAGTCATAACGGGAGTTTTTGCTAACTTCATAGTGCTCTCTGCACTCCTTAACATATTAAGGAGTTCAGGGAGTTCCTTCTCCATGCCATGCATGTTGAAGTTCACTATGAACTGAGCAAAGGTGGAGGGGAGGGACTGCAGAATAATATCTATATATTGTTCATTGTCCATCGTCCATCCAAGGTCCTCAAGCTCTTCTATGAGAGCTATCATCTTCAGAACATGGTCTCCTACTGGTGTGCCAGGGGCCATCCGCATCTGAAACAATTTCCTTGATGCTTCGTATCGTAATACGCGGGATTGCTCCCCATAGAACTCCTTTGTATAGAGCAATATACCATGAATGTCCATGTCCTCGTGCTGCTTTTGATGTTTGTTATCCATCGATGCAAGCGCGAGGCATTTTGCCGTGGCACAGTCAGCGTCCCCATGTCTTGCGGACTTCAATGTCCGCAACTGAGGATTTTGGACCAGGGACGGGTGGGGCTGAAGCCGTGAGGACATATGATACTTTATCATAAGTCAAGGCGATTTTTAGATTCCTCAGCCAGTCTTTATAGTTGGTCCCATTCAGTTTGTTTTTATCTAGTAAAAGCTTGAGTCCAGTCATGGATATCTGCCATTAAGAGAGAGAAAAGAATACACTCAGCGAAAGCTCTTGCATAGATTAGTTTGGTTATTATCTTGTCTAATCGATGTTTCCCACTGCTTTTATCGAGTTTTTCTTTCAAACCTTAAAAAGAAAAACTAGCCAGGATTAATTACAGTCTACAACTTCGTTAACCGTTCAGCTAGGCCAGTGTCGGTACTTGAGGGAGGTTCCCCGTGCTTTCGCACGGACCTAATTAGAGTAAACCTCATTTTCCCAGAGGCGGAGCCCCGTTAACACCTTTCTATACACCTAATGAGTTAGCTAATTGTAAACTGTAAAACTCTCCTAGGAGCAACTATTTCCCACAGTGGGATCGGGATCCAACTATCACATGGAAGGTATGCAATCTCATTGCAAATTTCAACTATTGAAATTCCCGATATGGTTTTTACCCCTAGCACTTATGACCTTAACTAAGGTCAACAAATCATAAGTACCAGTCAAGTTCTACCCATCATTTCTTGATTAAATAGACCCACTCATATGACCCTTAACTAAGGTCAACAAAGTCATAAGAATGTCCTAATTAATCTGCATCATATGCAATGTAGGAAGACATCACTTAGTTACCGTACACTACGCCTTAACTATAGTCAACAAACGTAGCACGAATACTAAGTACTCTACTTCCTAAAATGACGGAGGGTTGCGGATGATTTTTAAGAAAATCTTTAACGCTTTGAACTTGATATCGTTGTAGAATCAAATGGTTTTCAAAAGGAGTGGCTTAAGCTCCGCAGTTTTGAAATATAGCTTTTTCATAAATAGCCGAGTACTTTTCAAATTCGATTCTACAACATCTTTTTAGGTTTATTTTCTTTACATTAATCACATTAATGTAATCCCATCATTTAAGTCCTTAAGCCAATCACAGAAAAGAAACGAAAATAACACGTACGCTTATGCCATCCGCATTCGCCGCAATGTTCCGTTATGCACCGTTAGGTTACTTAACTAACGGCATACCGGAACGGGACTAGCGCGGGTGTAAAACATATGCAACGTCTACTATATATCATATATATAATATGTCATTCGTCTCAGATATCACAGAACACAGGCAGCAGAAACATAGATATAACGTGGGATATACTAGGACGTCCGTATTTAGTATTTAGCCAGAATAGAAAATACGGATTCCACAGTCGTGATGAATAGCCAAGCCCACACCCTGGACCCCTACGAGAGCGGCAAATGACCCTACCAATTCTGGAGTTTAGGAGACCCGGTCTCGACTCCTCGAGATGGCCTCCCACTGAACCCCAGAACCCGGTCACCTGTGCTCCCCTCCTTGGGTCCATCCTAATGCGGAAAAGTAAATAATATACAACACTGGTGGTAGCAACCTCAACCCGGAAGTGCCCCAAATAAAAGAATATTACATTACATTTGAATTTACATGAATGAAAATATAAAACTCTCATCTCACATAAAAAAAACCGCGGCTATTCAATCACGACAATCCTGCACATCATATCTCAGCAACACATAATATCTCATATCATCAAAGTAAGTAAGTATGCATACCCCAATTGTCGTTGATGTATAGCAAAGAAACCGGCGATATCGTACATACTACACTTACGGTCACAGAAAAGAAAGTGTAAAACTACAATATTTGGAATCCACATTCTCTTTAGACATCATAAATGCGAAATATCACATATTTCGTATTTCATGCCTAAACTATATGAATTCCACATATTGTATCACATTCCGGATAAACAGACAGTATTGAAGTTTTCGAACGAACGATCAAATACCCAGGATTCACTAAAGCTCAACACTTGAGCAGAGTTCAAAAACCCCGGAGTGTGACACAGTAGTAGCGGTCCAGCCGTAGAAGGGTCAAGCCAACGCCTCACATGTGGCACGCCGTACTGCCCCAAACCCTAAGGTTCAAAGGACAGTTCAAGACGGTCACATAATCGAGTTAAGGTTTGTTGTCTTCTAGAGGGACCACCACAATAAGACTTGCACATATTTCCAAAGTAATTAAACCCCGTGAATAGTGAGCAATTGATACTCGTTCAAACACTTCAATACTTTCTAATTTACCCGGAAAAAACAACGAAATGAAAATTCCGATCGAATCTACGCGTCCAAAACCATCTCCAGAAAATACAGTACTATATTCAGATTAAACATACCTAAAATACTGTACAAGAAGTAATAAGAATTACAGTGTAAATTAGATGCAATGATACCTCTGTACGGCCGCGGAGCCGCGGCCTAAGCAAGTAATTGCCGCGGTTCCGCGGCCATTTGTACTATTCATGGCATCGAATTTCACCATAATTCTTAGTTTTACCTGCTGTATTTTTTAAGTATTTTTAATTCTGAAAAATGTCAGATTTTAAAATTTGTCCAGAGAGGGTCTTAAAAGTCGTATTTTTTGTCCGATCGGGATTTTTACTTCGTAAAAGCGTCGCCTAATGTTCTAGGTCGGCTCTGATACCAATGAAAGGTTTGTCTAGCACCCTATAATGAGTTTTGAAGCATCACATGTCCCAAAGTTTAAATTTTGATGGTGCTAAACAAGCATGCAAAGGAATCGATCCTAGAAAATTAGGGTTTCGAAATATAAAATGAACAAAACTAGGGTTTCGAGATTACAACCTTTGTAGCTCCCTTTCGCTGGACTCCTTGGTCTCTAGGGTGTTGAATGGAGGTCCTCTTGAAGTCCTCTTGCGTCCACGACGATCCACCACGGAGTTCTACGTCCAAGCTCGCAACTTCGTAAAACCGAAGAGAACACTCTAAACAAGTCGGCTAAACTTGTGTAGAATGAAGTTGTGGTTAAGGTTCCCACTTAAAAAACCTTTCTTTAAGTGTATTTTACTCACTAGAAAAAAACTAGAGAGCAAATGTGAAGGAGGAAGAAGATGGTGGCAATATTTTTCACAAGAGATCATAAAGATAATGATAACCCTCAAGAAGAAAAAGAAATATATCAATATATATTTTATTTCTTCTTACTATGTGTTGGAGATAGTGCCCTCAGAGTCAATTATTGGATCACAGGCACGTGATTGCAATGATTGAGGGAGGACCTATCCCGGTACGACAGTCTTACTCGAGATGATAGTGTGCTATCTGGTTTACCTTTATCATCGTGTACTGCTTCAGGTGACCTTACAGGTCGCTATTACACGTTGATAGAGCCCCTAGGATTCTTGCTTGACTGCCAGCAGTATGAGGGCGATCATATAAGTGAGAGCTAGAGTCTATAAGCACATCCTTAAAAGGTCCCTAGTCGTGGAAGTTTCGAGACAGGGCATCGATTCTCCAGAGTAGACTAGTGTATACAGTCGAGACCCCGACGAGGGGCGGTGGCCGGTCTCAATAAAGCCACTGGTGTCAGTTGGTTCACCTAAGATGTATACAGGTGCTCATTGGGTTATGAGTACACCGGACAGGACTCGCCGGGAACATGCTAGTTGGTCTTATACCTGACGTCAGATAGCAGTTCCCTGGTGACATGTGTACAGGTTAGTTCATCGACTTGGGGATCGTCATTTGTCTCGTGTGAGTTCCCACTGTGCTTTGATTACTACCCTACCACGGCTCAAAGGAGTCGTGCAAACAGGTTTTAGTTGGGTACAGTCCCGAGCCACATGGAGGCAGTGAGCGGATCTTCAGGGGTTCGTCTCTCCCGGTATTGGGGGTGAGGTCGCGCTGTGTCTAGGAGAGCCATTACACGAAGTCCTTGGCCAAGGCAGGAAATTTACTGGTAGGTATTCCAGTAGTATCTCAGGGTGTTCTGGGCTACACTCCGACACGACTTGTACCGCTTTTGGGGGTCTGACTTTTACCCACCCCCTAGGCCCGACATGCGATGCTCATAGACGAACGGACCGGACTGTACGGATATTGTCACTGACAGGCTCAGTAGGGTGTCAGGATGAGTTCGCTCATCGACGTCCCTTTTAGTCAATAGCTGGTGGCCCGTTACGTATTGGCTTATACCTCTGACGTGCTAGTGGTTAAATCCACAGCCATAGTATTGACGAGTCTTTAGAGTCCACCACACATTCAGTTACTCAGCTTTCGGGCGAAACGCTGTAGAGGCCGTATGGAGATATGGCAGGGTCCGATCAGATACGTGCGGTATTGCACGGATCAGGATCGGACGGTTTGTACTAGTGGCCGTATGGATATATGGCAGGGTTCGATCAGATACGTGCGGTATAGCACGGATCAGGATCGGACGGATATTACTAGCCGGCTTTGGTTTAAGCCGGATCCTAGTATAGTACAGTGTAGATTTTGTCTCTTTGCATTTGTATCCGGACGGAATACAGATGCGGGTGTGTATGCACAGTATCGGGGTTTTCCTGTAATTTATTACGGGACCAGTTTTCTGGAGTTGCCAGTTTGCATTCCGTTCCGGCCGGTTTTCCTTTGTTCTTTCCCGGCCGGACTTTTCCGATGGAGGGTGTTATTTGCAAGTTTGCAAATAACACATTGTGGAGGTTTTTCTTGCAAATGTATTTATTATGATAGCATCTTTTGATACCATTCTCATCACTTGCTTTTGTTGATTAGAAGTGATTTGAGGTTGATTTGAGTTTGTGATGATGGTGTTTAGGATATGGTCACTCTCTCTCTTTTCCTACACTCACCTCCCTCTTGCTTTCATATTCATTTTTCCTCCACCATATTATTCTCACTTGATGGAAGAAGTTTTTGATGGTTGAGAGAGAAGAAGATGAGAGCTTCATTTTGAGAGTGTAGCATTTTGATCTCTTTTCATGTTAAGAAAAATGCAAGCACCATTTTTCTTATCTTGTTTCCTCCATCATTTTCAAATGGCAACGAACCCAAATGAGACATAGCCTCTACACTACACTTTCTACAGCAAATCTTGGACGCGTCGACTCGCCAGCTTCGCGCCCGAGTTGCCTCGGTATTGAGGTGGGAGCCCGTAAAAGATGCAGGCGATGTGGTGCCCTTCCGGCGAAGAGGCGACAACGAGGAGATGACGGACGAAGCATCCGCGGGAGATCGGAGTGGAGACGAAGACCGAAGGACTCGGATCATTCGGTATATCTCTTCCCTTTCTTCTTGTTAGCTAGACTAGTTAATGGTTACGATCCGGGTGTTTAGTGCGCGGTGGTGCCGGTTTGCTAAGTTCGCAAAATTAAAGTTTATCACCGTTTCCGCATTTGGCCATCGGATTGACGGCCGGGGCGCCGCCGTGCACTTACAGTGGTATCAGAGCCTCGCCATTAACTTCATCTAGCTTCGTTTGATGTGTTTTGCATTTCCGATCGACAAAAATTCCAAAAACTACATTTTCCTTCACATCAGTTTTCTGTTGAAATTTTTTGGTCTCTAAAAATTTTTCAGGTTGTCTCAGAATGATGTGCAGAGAGTTCTTAGAACACTGGAAAAATTCGACAAAGTGATCCCTCTTCAAGAGCGCGGATCCGCGTCCATTAACCTTTACTAGGCCGCGGATCCGCCGCTATAATGAGAGATCATGTGATCGTTTTTTTGCAGTGGGCTTGTGGGCTGAAAATAGGGGTTTTGGAATATTAAAATTGGGCCCAGAATTTCTGTGAGTGCTACAGTATTGTTTGGGGGCCCACTTGTTAATTTTTGATCGATCGGATATTTTACACATTTTTCACAGTATTTACATTATATCTGCGACCGTGAATGTCACTCGATCGGTAAATCCGGTCTAACTGCTATAGCCCGGTTAGACGGATTTGCGAACGTGACTTTCACGTTGATGTTCTATGTTTTTGCTGTGTTGTTGCGGATCGGTCGTGGGGGATAGCCTGGTTGCAATGCTAGTACAGTTTTGTTGTATTATGTACATTTGATATTGCGGGGCGAGCGTCCGACATGTGGACTGCCGTCACTGCCTGTTTGTATTATTATTTTGGGGCACGGCCAGGTTGCGGTCGTTGTACCCGTTGTATGTATATTTTACTTTCTGTACTAGGATTACCCCGCGGAGGGGTGCACGGATAGCCGGGTTCTAGAGGGCAACGGGTCCGCATCTCAGGGCATTGAGACGGAAGGGGCTTCAGTCTGGAATTGGCGGGCTATTCGCCGCACTCGTAGGGGGTACAGGTTGACCCAGGAGGGGTGCCCAAGTTACCGGATTCCGTGAAGTGCTGGGTGGTCCATTCACAGCACTGAAGGGGGCTGCCTCGCTTCAGGTTTTGGCGGGTGACTTGCCGCGCCCGTAGGGGTCTAGGATTTCATTGCACAGGTTATCCATACGACCAGGGGAACGTCGGGTTTCAGTAGTGGCTCTGTGAAACCCGGGGATCCCAGATATCTGTATTGTTCTGTGATGCTGTACATTTCTGTGATGTTGCATTTTATTCACGCCTTGAGCGAAATACTATATATTGGTATATATATTAGTAGATGTTGTATATGTTTTTCATCCGCGCTAGTCCAGTCCCCGCTCTGCCGTTAGTTAGCTAACCTAACGGGTGATGACGGGACCCAGTGGCGAATGCGGATGGCATATACGTACGTCGGTATATTTTCGTTCTTTGTGGTGTGATCAATTGATGGGACTGCATTGATTCGGATCAATGCAAGTTAAACATGTTGGAGATAGTGCCCTCAGAGTCAATTATTAGGTCACAGGTACGTGATTGTAATGATTGAGGGAGGACCTATCCCGGTAGGACAGTCTTACTCGAAATGATAGTATGCTATCTGGTTTACCTTTATCATCGTGTACTGCTTTAGGTGACATGACACGTCGCTATTACACGTTGATAGAGCCCCTAGGATTCTTGCTTGACCACCAGCAGTATGAGGGCGATCATATAAGTGGGAGCTGGGGGTCTATAAGCTTATCCTTAAAAGGTCCCTAGTCGTGGGAGTTTCGAGACTGGGCATCGATACTCCATTAGTAGACTAGTGTATACAGTCGAGACCCCGACGAGGGGCGGTGGCCGGTCTCACAAGCCACTGGTGTCAGTTGGATCACCTAAGATGTATACAGGTGCTCATTGGGTTATGAGTACACCGGACAGGACTCGCCGGGAACATGCTAGTTGGTCATATACCAGACGTCAGATGGCAGTTCCCTGGTGACATGTGTGCAGGTTAGTTCATCGACCTGGGGATCGTCATTTGTCTCGTGTGAGTTCCCACTGTACTTTGATTACTACCCTACCACGGCTCAAAGGAGTCGTGCAAACAGGTTTTAGTTGGGTACAGTCCCGAGCCACATGGAGGCAGTGAGCGTATCTTCAGGGGTTCGTCTCTCCCGGTATTGGGGGTGAGGTCGTGCTGTGTCTAGGAGAGCCATTACACAAAGTCCTTGGCCAAGGCAAGGAGATTTACTGGTAGGTATTCCAGTAGTATCTCAGGGTGTTCTGGGCTACACTCCGACACGACTTGTACCGCTTTTGGGGGTCTGACTTTTACCAACCCCCTAGGCCCGCCATGCGATGCTCATAGACGAACGGACCGGACTGCACGGATATTGTCACTGACAGGCTCAGTTGGGTGTCGAGGTGAGCTTCCTCATCGACGTCCCTTTTGGTCAATAGCTGGTGGCCCGTCACGTATTGGCATATACCTCTGACGTGCTAGTGGTTAAATCCACAGCCATAGTATTGACGAGTCTTTAGAGTCCACCACATTTACAGTTACTCAAGCTTTCGGGCGAAAGGTTGTAGAGGCCGTATGGAGATATGGCAAGGTCCGATCAGATACGTGCGGTATTGCACGGATCAGGATCGGACAGTTTGTACTATAGGCCGTATGGTTATATGGCAGGGTTCGATCAGATACGTGCGGTATTGCACGGATCAGGATCGAACAGATATTATTAGCCGGCTTTGGTTTAAGCCGGATCCTAGTATAGTACAGTGTAGACTTTGTCTCATTGCATTTGTATTTCGGTCGAAATACAGATGCGGGTGTGTATGCACAGTATCGGGGTTTTCCTGTAATTTATTACGGGACCAGTTTTATGGAGTTGCCAGTTTGCTTTCCGTTTCGGCCAATTTCCATTGTTCCGTTCATTGGCCGAAGATTGGTGGAGGAGGGCTTATTTGCATTGTTGTAAATAGGCAATTGTGGAAGGGGGTCTTTGCATATAGTTGTATCATGACATCTTTTCATTGACCTTGACTTCTTCTTGTCATGATGGCATGACTTTTGGCTCATCATGGTTGTTGATGATGAGGTTGGTGGTTGGTGGTGGAGTATGGGTTTTGTTTTGGTATCATTGTTTTTCATGATAACCATTCCTCTCTCTCTCTCTCTTGCATGATTCATATGGTTACCTCCCCCTTGACTTTTCCACTCTCTCCCTTTGCTACAAGGGGCCGGCCATTCTTGAGGATGGGGTTGATTTGATTTTTGGTGTGGCATTTTTGGTTCTCTTCATTCTCCAAAAATCACACAAGAACCCTCTCCAAAAGTTCACTTCATTTTCCTCCACCACAAAGGCATCTCCATGAACCCCAAATGAGACTTCTTCTACTACGAATTCTACAACGAATCTTGGGCACGTCGAGTAGCCGGCTTCGTGCCCGAGTTGCCTCGGCATTGAGGTAGGAGCCCGTAAACGATGTAGGCAACGTGGTGCACTTCCGGCGACAAGGATGAGACGGACGGAGATCCCGCGAGGAGATCGGATTGGAGATGAAGACCGGAGGACTTGGATCGTCGGTATATCTCTTTCCCATCTTGTTAAGTAGCTTAGACTAGTTAATGGTAACGATCCGGGTGATAGTGCGCGGTGGTGCCGGTTTGCTAAGTCCGCAAATTTTAAGTTTACCACCGTTTCCGCATTCCGGCGTCGGATTGACGGCCGGGGCGCCGCCGTGCACTAACAGTGGTATCAGAGCCTCGCCATTAACTTCGTCTAGCTTCGTTTGATGTGTTTTTGCGGTTCCGATCGACCAAAATTCCAAAAACTCATTTTTACCTCACATCAGTTTTCTGTTAAGAATTTTTGGTGTCTAAAAATTTTTCTGGTGGTCTCAGAATGATGTGCAGGAGATTCTAAGAACTCTGGGAAAATTCGACACTCTGATCTCTCACACAGAGCGCGGATCCGCGGCCCCACCCTTCTATTGGGCCGCTGTTCCGCCGCAGTCTTGAGAGTTCAGTGGGCCATCTTTTTCCAGTGGGCTTCAGGGGTGTAATTAGGGGTTTTGGAATATTAAAATTGGGCCAATTATTTCTGTGAGTGCTGCAGTATTGGTTTGGGGCCCACTTGTTAATTTTTGGTCAATCGGAAAATTTTAAACACATTTTTCACAGTATTTACATTATATCTGCGACCGTGAATGTCACTCGATCGGTAAATCCGGTCTAACTGCTATAGCCCGGTTAGACGGATTTGCGAACGTGACTTTCACGTTGATGTTCTATGTATTTGCTGTGATGTTGCGGATCGGTCGTGGGGGATAGCCTGGATGCAATGCTAGTACTGTGCTGTTGTATTATGTACATTTGATATTGCGGGGCGAGCGTCCGACATGTGGACTGCCGTCACTGCCTGTTTGTATTATTCTTTTGGGGCACGACCTGGTTGCGGTCGATGTACCCGTTGTATGTATATTTTACTTTCTGTACTAGGATACCCCGCGGAGGGGTGCACGGATAGCCGGGTTCTAGAGGGCAACAAGCCCGCATCTCATGGCATTGAGACGGAGGGGGCTTCACTCTAGGATTGGCGGGCTATTCGCCGCACTCGTAGGGGGTATAGGTTTGACCCAGGAGGGGTGCCCAAGTTACCGGATTCCGTGAAGTGCTGGGTGGTCCATTCACGGTGCTGAAAGGGGCTGCCTCGCTTCAGGTTTTGGCGGGTGACTTGCCGCGCCCGTAGGGGTCTAGGTTTTCATTGCACAGGCTATCCACACGACCAGGGGAACGTCGGGTTTCAGCGGCTCTGTGAAACCCGAGGATCCCAGATATCTGTATTGTTTCTGTGATGCTGTTCATTTTCTGTGATGTTGCATTTTATTCACGCCTTGAGAGAAATATAATATATTGGTATATATATTAGTAGATGTTGTATATGTTTTGCATCCGCGCTAGTCCAGTCCCCGCTCTGTCGTTAGTAAGCTAACCTAACGGGTAATGACGGGACCCAGTGGCGAATGCGGATGGCATATACGTACATCAGTATATTTTCGTTCTTTTTGGTGTGATCAATTGATGGGACTGCGTTGATTCGGATCAATGCAAGTTAAAAACAAACCTAATCTGATGTTGTTGGAACACTTTTCAAAAAGCTGTTATTGCAAGGACGTTTACTTTTGTTTTGCATCGTGGTATTCATTGGAATATCCTGCTCCTCAGTCGACGAGGCAAGGGCCGAGATCCCTTCACCGGGAGTGACCCCTTGGACAAAAAGTTTGCGTCAGGGCATTAACTTCACTATAGACGATTACTTTTGCTTTGCATCGTGGTATTCAGTTGGAATATCCTGCACCTCATTCTACGGGGAAAGAGCCGAGATCCCTTCACCGGGAGTGACCTCTTTAGCAACGGTTTTCGTCACTATATTTTCAAAAAGCTATCCGTTCCTTCAACGATATCAAGTTCATTACGTTAAAGGTTTTCGCCAGAAACCATTCGTAGCCCTCCATCATTTCAGTTAAATATTCGGTAGTATTCAAGCTATGTATTTTGACCTCACGCCAAGGCATAGTGTTTGGTAGCTGCCGGGTATTTATCTGTTGCATAGATAGATGCGTTGGTTTGGGACAGTCGTACTACTATTTTGGCCTACGTCAAGGGTATGTACGGGTGGATTCAAATTAACCTGGATAATGATGGGCAGAACTTGACATGTGACTTATGATATTTTGACCTCACGCCAAGGTCATAAGAGCATGGGGCAGAAATCACATCGGGAGTTTCAAAAGAACTGAAACTTGCCAGATATGCGCATACCTTCTGGAGTGTGATACCGTGAGCGGATCCCGTCACGTTGTCATGCGATGAGAGTTGGATCCCGATTCCCACTGATGAGTTAGTTTACTCCTCGGGTGACCCCGACTAATTCTTCTTTCAGGTTTGGAGGAGAATTTGAGGTACAGTGGGAGGTTTCCAGATTAGATAAATTGGTAACCATTCTGATCTAGGTTAGAGTGCACGCTGAGTGTTTCTTTTCTCTCTCTCTCTTTGGCAGCGACCATTGACCCGACCCTAAGACTATGACTCAGTGACCAAGTTGACCGAACCTTCTTTAACACTGGCTTTTGGATTGTCAGAGTTGCGAACCTCATTGCCACTCCTACTTTTACCCTTTTCTCCAGGACACCCCGTATTACTACGAACGTCCACTTCCATTGGACAAAACCATCGTATGGTTAGATACGAACTCGAAGGAATTAATTCGAGGATGGTTTCCGGTTCTGGAGAAAACGGATAGGATTATTCAGTTGTCTTTTCCTTTTACCCTCTCTCAGGTTACGAGTACTCCTTGGTTTAGGGGTAGTACACCTATTACGCAAATTGGATTGTCTTCTTCCAAACCTTAGGCTGGTGCCGACCGGTAGGGAATGAAGAAAACCAATTAGCATAACGATGGTGTGCAGAAGGTATTAAGTTAAGACAAAGCAAGGGATTGGTAAGAGGGCAAAGTAAATTGCAACAGATATTCACGACCAAACCAGGTATTTCATTACCACTCCCAAATCACCTTTGTATTTCTCCAGAACACTCCGTATCACTACGAAGATCCACAGTTTATTGGATACTCCATCGTATGGTTATATACGAACTCGAAAGGAATTTATTCCAGTTCGGGGATGGATTCTGGTTCAGGAGAAATAGGAATAAGGTTTATTCGGTTGTCTTTCATCTTCACCCTCTCTCATTGCGAGTGTTCCTAGGATTGGGACAGTACACCCATTATGCTTATTGGATAGTCTTCTTCCAAACCATAGGCTGGTGCCGAACGGTAGGGAAGGAAGAAAACCATTTGGCCTAAAAGGGTGTGCAGAAGGTAAAGACTAAAGACATATGAAGGGATTTGGAGAGGTGACAAAGAACTATACGGTTACAGTCGTGAATCTGGAAGAGGCATTACTAGGAATACCAGGATACCCCATCGAAACATTTCAATGTTTCAGTTTCACTGTGTACTGTTAATAGAAAACTGATTTCCCGATTAGATACTTACTCCAGGGTATGTATTTACCAGATACGATTCTCACATCTGTATGGTTTTACAGATGATGAGTGGGAGTAAGTTATTGGGAATTGGGTGATTATCCTCATTATATCGGGATTCGTTGTAATCGGTGATATTTGAGGAAATCACCTGGGTTGTTTGCCGGTCGGCAAATATTTGGTTTTGAATATCCGCTGTTATGCACCAATTTCAAATTGATATATCTGTACGTCTATTTTCATAGAGTGAGATATACCTTTTGATATTATGTCGATGACATTTACCTATATCAGTGGATGGTTAGGTAAGGAGCATTAAACAGCGGTGTAATTCTTCTTAACCATAAGTACAGTTTTCAACCTACGACACACAGTGAATGAGTTATCAGACTCAAGGGACTTATACAGAGTATTGTATGTTGTCCAGGGTCCATCAGGACAGAGGGGTTGGTCCTCGTACTACATTCAGTTTACTTATGACTTCTCTAGTTTTTAGACAGGTGTTTCGTGGAAACACAGGGTCCGAATTTGGAGAAGTTATTGGTATTTGAATAGAGTGGAGAACCAGGTATAGCAAGTATCGGGATTCTTCAAAGAGATCGAAGATGTAGATACTTGTGTATGGTATTCAGTTGATAGTAATGATAAAGAGATCTTGATTCTCTTTCAGGTTACTCATAATTGGAAGTATTCCTAAGTTGAGTAACGCTGATCCGCCTCCTTCCATTTAGTTGACATGCACTGGAGACAGTTGCATGATTTGGATCTGGTTCAATTAAATCAGTGCCTCTGGTCCTATATGGGATATAGAACAGTTCATATCTTAACGATGTTAAGGTACGGGGAGTTGTCCGGTTTATGATTAAAACCAGACACTGGACAACTCAAGGCACGTTTCTGTAATGGCTGTTTGTGGGTTGACCCAGGCTATGACGAGGGTTGACTTTCTACCATATGGATGAACAATAGCAATATTGTTCTAGACTCGCCACAGTTTTATTAAAAATGGATTTTTTCAGAAAACAGTAGTGGGAGTATGGTAGAACTGGAAGTGATTCCAGAACCACAAACGATTACTGAAGATTTGATAAGGAACCTAAAGATTCAATCTGGATTGACATTCCATTGGCCACTCCGCAGATAAAGTGGGTAACTTCAGGCACCCGAGAGGTACTCAGGTAGCCTCAAGGACGGTGACAGGGAAGTTCTTGTTTACCCACACTTGCCATTGTTGTTGTTCCAGGCTGCGAGACCCGGCAGGAGGATGTGTATAGCGTCGTTCTAAACTAGTTTTAGAAGTGCACGTCTATATGACTCTGGCAGAGGGTTGTCGTAGTCAGTGGGAGCAGCGGAAGCATTGGTGGACATCAGGCTTATATCTATTTATAGACTAAAGCAGATGTAGCGGAGATAGATCATCTATTTCTGACGTGACAGTCATGGGTTTGACTTCATCAGAATAGGGGATGGATCTGTTGAGAAGGTAGTAGGGTGTGATGTCCTGGTATCTGGATGACATACACAGAATAGGAAAAGAAACTCCTATACTACAATCGGTTATACTTTGGTCGTCACACAGTTGTTTCTCCACAATGGAAATGGATTTTATATCAGACATACTGGTTACTAGATCTATGGTCTTAGATCTAGATTTGGGTGGTTTCCCAATCAGGGTACTTGACAGCATTCTAAGAGTATTTAGGATGGACGACTCCTGGCACGGTAGTGTACCTGCAGGTAATGGAGTCACCCTCTCTAAAGGTGTCTTACAGACTAAAGGGGAGAGGGATGTGCATGATTGGCAGATCACTTGCTTAGGCAATTGAGTCAATCATGAGATGTCAAGTACCACACCAGATATTGTTCTTGCACTGGATGCAATAAGTTGACATTAATCCAATCCTGGAGAAACAGTCGGAAGCAGTTTTAGAACATAAGTGGATGTTCTAGGGAGATGATAACGACAGCCTCATTCAGGAGACAGTTATCATTCCAGGCTTCCAAGGTGACATGGACGACAAGAAGGTTGTCAGAGTTATAGTTTTCCTTCTGATGAGGGGCAGTATTTTGGACAGGTGGTCCAAGGCAATACTGAGGGAGGCATGGCGCGCAGGATACTGATTAAGTTCAGTTGACGATACAGTCTAAGAAGTTTGGATTTGGAGTTCATTTATGAGCTATGTCCCATCAGACATCCAGACACATTCTAAGACAGGTATTGCTCTTTTCGGGAGATGGGTTTCTCCGCGAACTTGAGATATAGAGAGATATAGAAAGAAACAACTAAGCGGATCCACTCACTGAGGCTATTCCTCGAACGCAATAGTTTCGCAAACGAGCTTTGTGAGACTGACTAGTAGAGGAGTTGGGTGTTCGGTATCACACGGGCTGTGAGTATGCGACATCGCAATAATTAGCCTTGAGTGCAAGTGGGAGATTGTTGGAGATAGTGCCCTCAGAGTCAATTATTAGGTCACAGGTACGTGATTGTAATGATTGAGGGAGGACCTATCCCGGTAGGACAGTCTTACTCGAAATGATAGTATGCTATCTGGTTTACCTTTATCATCGTGTACTGCTTTAGGTGACATGACACGTCGCTATTACACGTTGATAGAGCCCCTAGGATTCTTGCTTGACCACCAGCAGTATGAGGGCGATCATATAAGTGGGAGCTGGGGGTCTATAAGCTTATCCTTAAAAGGTCCCTAGTCGTGGGAGTTTCGAGACTGGGCATCGATACTCCATTAGTAGACTAGTGTATACAGTCGAGACCCCGACGAGGGGCGGTGGCCGGTCTCACAAGCCACTGGTGTCAGTTGGATCACCTAAGATGTATACAGGTGCTCATTGGGTTATGAGTACACCGGACAGGACTCGCCGGGAACATGCTAGTTGGTCATATACCAGACGTCAGATGGCAGTTCCCTGGTGACATGTGTGCAGGTTAGTTCATCGACCTGGGGATCGTCATTTGTCTCGTGTGAGTTCCCACTGTACTTTGATTACTACCCTACCACGGCTCAAAGGAGTCGTGCAAACAGGTTTTAGTTGGGTACAGTCCCGAGCCACATGGAGGCAGTGAGCGTATCTTCAGGGGTTCGTCTCTCCCGGTATTGGGGGTGAGGTCGTGCTGTGTCTAGGAGAGCCATTACACAAAGTCCTTGGCCAAGGCAAGGAGATTTACTGGTAGGTATTCCAGTAGTATCTCAGGGTGTTCTGGGCTACACTCCGACACGACTTGTACCGCTTTTGGGGGTCTGACTTTTACCAACCCCCTAGGCCCGCCATGCGATGCTCATAGACGAACGGACCGGACTGCACGGATATTGTCACTGATAGGCTCAGTTGGGTGTCGGGGTGAGCTTCCTCATCGACGTCCCTTTTGGTCAATAGCTGGTGGCCCGTCACGTATTGGCATATACCTCTGACGTGCTAGTGGTTAAATCCACAGCCATAGTATTGACGAGTCTTTAGAGTCCACCACATTTACAGTTACTCAAGCTTTCGGGCGAAAGGTTGTAGAGGCCGTATGGAGATATGGCAAGGTCCGATCAGATACGTGCGGTATTGCACGGATCAGGATCGGACAGTTTGTACTATAGGCCGTATGGTTATATGGCAGGGTTCGATCAGATACGTGCGGTATTGCACGGATCAGGATCGAACAGATATTACTAGCCGGCTTTGGTTTAAGCCGGATCCTAGTATAGTACAGTGTAGACTTTGTCTCATTGCATTTGTATTTCGGTCGAAATACAGATGCGGGTGTGTATGCACAGTATCGGGGTTTTCCTGTAATTTATTACGGGACCAGTTTTATGGAGTTGCCAGTTTGCTTTCCGTTTCGGCCAATTTCCATTGTTCCGTTCATTGGCCGAAGATTGGTGGAGGAGGGCTTATTTGCATTGTTGTAAATAGGCAATTGTGGAAGGGGGTCTTTGCATATAGTTGTATCATGACATCTTTTCATTGACCTTGACTTCTTCTTGTCATGATGGCATGACTTTTGGCTCATCATGGTTGTTGATGATGAGGTTGGTGGTTGGTGGTGGAGTATGGGTTTTGTTTTGGTATCATTGTTTTTCATGATAACCATTCCTCTCTCTCTCTCTCTTGCATGATTCATATGGTTACCTCCCCCTTGACTTTTCCACTCTCTCCCTTTGCTACAAGGGGCCGGCCATTCTTGAGGATGGGGTTGATTTGATTTTTGGTGTGGCATTTTTGGTTCTCTTCATTCTCCAAAAATCACACAAGAACCCTCTCCAAAAGTTCACTTCATTTTCCTCCACCACAAAGGCATCTCCATGAACCCCAAATGAGACTTCTTCTACTACGAATTCTACAACGAATCTTGGGCACGTCGAGTAGCCGGCTTCGTGCCCGAGTTGCCTCGGCATTGAGGTGGGAGCCCGTAAACGATGTAGGCAACGTGGTGCACTTCCGGCGACGAGGATGAGACGGACGGAGATCCCTCGAGGAGATCGGATTGGAGATGAAGACCGGAGGACTTGGATCGTCGGTATATCTCTTTCCCATCTTGTTAAGTAGCTTAGACTAGTTAATGGTAACGATCCGGGTGATAGTGCGCGGTGGTGCCGGTTTGCTAAGTCCGCAAATTTTAAGTTTACCACCGTTTCCGCATTCCGGCGTCGGATTGACGGCCGGGGCGCCGCCGTGCACTAACAAAACAAACCTATTCTGATGTTGTTGGAACACTTTTCAAAAAGCTGTTATTGCAAGGACGTTCTCTTTTGTTTTGCACCGTGGTATTCATTTGGAATATCCTGCTCCTCAGTCGACGAGGCAAGGGCCGAGATCCCTTCACCGGGAGTGACCCCTTGGACAGAAGTTTGCGTCAGGGCATTAACTTCACTATAGCCGATTACTTTTTCTTTGCACAGTGATATTCGGTTATGAATATCCAGCACCTCATTCTACGGGGAAAGAGCCGAGATCCCTTCACCGGGAGTGACCTCTTTAGCAAAGGTTTTCGTCACTATATTTTCTAAAAAGCTATCCGTTCCTTCAACGATATCAAGTTCATTACGTTAAAGGTTTTCACCAGAAACCATTCGTAGCCCTCCGTCATTTCAGTTAAATATTCGGTAGTATTCAAGCTATGTATTTTGACCTCACGCCAAGGCATAGTGTTTGGTAGCTGCCGGGTATTTATCTGTTGCATAGATAGATGCGTTGGTTTAGGACAGTCGTACTACTATTTTGGCCTACGTCAAGGGTATGTACGGGTGGGTTCAAATTAACTAGGATAATGACGGGTAGAACTTGACATGCGACTTATGATATTTTGACCTCACGCCAAGGTCATAAGAGCATGGGGTAAAAATCCACATCGGGAGTTTCAAAAGAACTGAAACTTGCCAGATATGCGCATACCTTCTGGAGTGTGATAACGTGAGCGGATTCCGTCACATTATCATGCGATGAGAGTTGGATCCCGATTCCCACTGATGAGTTGGTTTACTCCTCGGGTTATCCCGGCTAATTCTTCTTTCAGGTTTAGGGAATAATTTGACGTTACAGTGGGAGGTTTCCAGATTGGATAAATTGGTAACCATTCTGATCTAGGTTAGAGTGCACGCTGAGTGTTTCTTTTCTCTCTCTCTTTGGCAGCGACCATTGACCCGACCCTAGACTATGACTCAGTGACCAAGTTGACCGAACCTTCTTAACACCGGCTTTTGGATTGTCAGAGTTGCAGACCTCATTGCCACTCCTACTTTTACCCTTTTCTCCAGGACACCCCGTATTACTGCGAACGTCCACTTCCATTGGACAAAACCATCGTATGGTTAGATACGAACTCGAAGGAATTCGAGGATGGTTTCCGATTCTGGAGAAAACGGATAGGATTATTCAGTTGTCTTTTCCTTTTTGCCTCCTCTCAAGTTACGAGTACTCCTTAGTTTAGGAGATAGTACACCTATTACGCAAATTGGATAGTCTTCTTCCAAACTTTAGGCTGGTGCCGAACAGTGGGGAATGAAGAAAACCAATTAGCATAACGATGGTGTGCAGAAGGTATTAAGATTAAGACAAAGCAAGGGATTAGTAAGAGGGCAAAGTAAATTGCGACTGATATTCACGACCAAACCAAGTATTTCTTCGCCAATCCTAAATCACCTTTGTATTTCTCCAGGACACTCCGTATCACTACGAAGATCCACAGTTTATTGGATACTCCATCGTATGGTTATATACGAACTCGAAAGGAACTTGTTCCAGTTCGGGGATGGATTCTGGTCCAGGAGAAATAGGAATAAGGTTTATTCGGTTGTCTTTTATCTTCACCTTCTCTCGCATTGCGAGTGCTCCTAGGACTAGGACAGTACACCCATTATGCTTATTGGATAGTCTTCTTCCAAACCATAGGCTGGTGCCGAACGGTAGGGAAGGAAGAAAACCATTTGGCCTAAGGGGTGTGCAGAAGGTAATGACTAAAGACATATAAAGGGATTTGGAGAGGTGGCAAAGAATTATACGGTTATAGTTGTGAATCTGGATAATGGTAGAGGCATTACTAGGAATACCAGGATACCCCATCGAAACATTTCAATGTTTCAGTTCAACTGTGTACTGTTAAAAGAAAACTGATTTCCCGATTAGACACTTGCTCCAGGGTATGTATTTACCAAGATTGATTCTCACATCTGTATGGTTTTACAGATGATGAGTGGGAGTAAGTTATTGGGAATTGGGTGATCATCCTCATTATATCGGGATTCGTTGTAATCGGTGATATTTGAGGAGATCATCTGGGCTGTTTGCCGGTCGGCAAATATTTGGTTTTGAATATCCGCTGTTGTGCACCAATTTCAAATTGATATATCTGTACGTCTATTTTCATAGAGTGAGATATACCTTTTGATATTATGTCGATGACATTTACCTATATCAGTGGATGGTTAGGTAAAGAGCATTAAACAGCGGTGTAATTCTTCTTAACCATAAGTACAGTTTTCAACCTACGACACACAATGAAAGAGTTGTTAGACTCAGCGGACTTATACAGAGTAATGTATGTTGTCCAGTGTCCATTAGGACAGAGGGGTTGGTCCTCATACTATATTCTGTTTACTTTTAACTTCTCTAGTTCTTAGACATGTGTTTCGTAGAAACACAGGGTCTAAGTTTTGAGGAGTTATAGGTATTTGAATAGAGTAGAGAACCAGGTATAGCAAGTATCGGGATTCTTCAAAGTGATCGAAGATGTAGATACTTGTGTATGGTATTCAGTTGATAGTAATGATAAAGAGAAATTGCTTCTCTTTCAGGTTACTCATAATTGAAAGCATTCCTAAGTTGAGTAACGCTGATCGGCCTCTCTCCATTTGGTTGACATGCACTGGAGACAGCTGCATGATTTGAATCTGGTTAAATTAAATCAGTGCCTCTGCTTCTATATTGGATATAGTACAGTTCATATCTTAACATTGTTAAGGTACGGGGAGTTGTCCGGATTATGCTTAAAACCAGACTCTGGATAACTCAAAGGCACGGTTCTGTAATGGCTGTTTGTGGGTTGACCCAGGCTATGACGAGGGTTGACTTTCTACCATAAGAAAGATCAATAGTGATATTGTTCTTGACTCGCCACAGTTTAATAAAAATGGATTTTTTTCAAAAACAGTAGTGGGAGTATGGTAGAACTGGAAGTGATTCCAGAACCGCAAACGATTACTGAAGATTTGATAAGGAACATAAAGATTCAATCTGTTTTGACATTCTATTGGCCACTCCGCAGATAAGGTGGGTAACTTCAGGCACCCGAGAGGTACTCCGGTAGCCTCAAGGACGGTGACAGGGAAGTTCTTGTTTACCCACACTAGCCATTGTTGTTGTTCCAGGCTGTGAGACCCGGCAGGAGGATGAGTATAGCGTCGTTCTAAACTAGCTTTAGAAGTGCACGTCTATATGACTCTGCCAGAGGGTTGTCGTAGTCAGTGGGAGCAGCGGAAGCATTGGTGGACATCAGGCTTATGTCTATTTATAGACTAAAGCAGATATAGCGGAGATAGATCATCCATTTCTGATGTGACAGTCATAGGTTTGACGTCATCAGGATAGGGGATGGATCTGTTGAGAAGGTAGTAGGAAGTGATATTCCTATACTACGATCGGTTATACTTTGGTCGTCACACAGTAGTTTCTCCACAAAGGACTTGGACATTATATCAGACATACTGGTTACTAGATCCATGGTTTTAGATCTAGATTTGGGTGGTTTCCCAATCAGGGTACTTTGACAGCATTCTAAGAGTATTTGGAATGGACGACTCCTGGCACGGTAGTGTACCTGCAGGTGATGGAGTCACCCTCTCTAAAGGTGTCTTATAGACTAAAGTAGAGAGGGATGTGCATGATTGGCAGATCACTTGCTTAGGCAATTGAGTCAATCATGAGATGTCAAGTACCACACCAGATGTTGTTCTTGCACTAGATGCAATAAGTTGACATTGATCCAATCCTGGAGAAACAGTCGGAAGCAGTTTTAGAACATAAGTGGATGTTCTAGGGATATGATAACGACAGCCTCATTTAGGAGACAGTTATCATTCCAGGCTTCCAAGGTGACATGGACGACAAGGAGGTTGTCAGAGTTATAGTTTTCCCTCTGACGAGGGACAGTATTCTGGACAAGTGATCTAGGAAGATACTGAGGGAGGCATGGCGCAGGATACTGATTAAGTTCAGTTGACGATACAGTCTAAGAAGTTTGGATTTGGAGTTCATTTATGAGCTAGGTCCCATCAGACATCCAGACATTCTAAGACAGGTATTGCTCATTTCGGGAGATGGCATTCTCCGCGAACTTGAGATTTAGAGAGACATAGAAAGAAACATCAGAGCGGATCCACTCGCTGAGGCTATTCCTCGAACGCAAGAGTTTCACAAACAGGCTTTGTGAGACTGACTAGTAGAGGAGTTGGGTGTTCGGTATCACACGGGCTGTGAGTATGCGACATCGCAATAATTAGCCTTGAGTGCAAGTGGGAGATTGTTGGACATAGTGCCCTCAGAGTCAATTATTGGATCACAGGCACGTGATTGCAATGATTGAGGGAGGACCTATCCCGGTACGACAGTCTTACTCGAGATGATAGTGTGCTATCTGGTTTACCTTTATCATCGTGTACTGCTTCAGGTGACCTTACAGGTCGCTATTACACGTTGATAGAGCCCCTAGGATTCTTGCTTGACTGCCAGCAGTATGAGGGCGATCATATAAGTGAGAGCTGGAGTCTATAAGCACATCCTTAAAAGGTCCCTAGTCGTGGAAGTTTCGAGACAGGGCATCGATTCTCCAGAGTAGACTAGTGTATACAGTCGAGACCCCGACGAGGGACGGTGGCCGGTCTCAATAAAGCCACTGGTGTCAGTTGGTTCACCTAAGATGTATACAGGTGCTCATTGGGTTATGAGTACACCGGACAGGACTCACCGGGAACATGCTAGTTGGTCATATACCTGACGTCAGATAGCAGTTCCCTGGTGACATGTGTATAGGTTAGTTCATCGACTTGGGGATCGTCATTTGTCTCGTGTGAGTTCCCACTGTGCTTTGATTACTACCCTACCACGGCTCAAAGGAGTCGTGCAAACAGGTTTTAGTTGGGTACAGTCCCGAGCCACATGGAGGCAGTGAGCGGATCTTCAGGGGTTCGTCTCTCCCGGTATTGGGGGTGAGGTCGCGCTGTGTCTAGGAGAGCCATTACACGAAGTCCTTGGCCAAGGCAGGAGATTTACTGGTAGGTATTCCAGTAGTATCTCAGGGTGTTCTGGGCTACACTCCGACACGACTTGTACCGCTTTTGGGGGTCTGACTTTTACCCACCCCCTAGGCCCGACATGCGATGCTCATAGACGAACGGACCGGACTGTACGGATATTGTCACTGACAGGCTCAGTAGGGTGTCAGGATGAGTTCGCTCATCGACGTCCCTTTTAGTCAATAGCTGGTGGCCCGTTACGTATTGGCTTATACCTCTGACGTGCTAGTGGTTAAATCCATAGCCATAGTATTGACGAGTCTTTAGAGTCCACCACACATTCAGTTACTCAGCTTTCGGGCGAAACGCTGTAGAGGCCGTATGGAGATATGGCAGGGTCCGATCAGATACGTGCGGTATTGCACGGATCAGGATCGGACGGTTTGTACTAGTGGCCGTATGGATATATGGCAGGGTTCGATCAGATACGTGCGGTATAGCACGGATCAGGATCGGACGGATATTACTAGCCGGCTTTGGTTTAAGCCGGATCCTAGTATAGTACAGTGTAGATTTTTTCTCTTTGCATTTGTATCCGGACGGAATACAGATGCGGGTGTGTATGCACAGTAACGGGGTTTTCCTGTAATTTATTACGGGACCAGTTTTCTGGAGTTGCCAGTTTGCATTCCGTTCCGGCCGGTTTTCCTTTGTTCTTTCCCGGCCGGACTTTTCCGATGGAGGGTGTTATTTGCAAGTTTGCAAATAACACATTGTGGAGGTTTTTCTTGCAAATGTATTTATTATGATAGCATCTTTTGATACCATTCTCATCACTTGCTTTTGTTGATTAGAAGTGATTTGAGGTTGATTTGAGTTTGTGATGATGGTGTTTAGGATATGGTCACTCTCTCTCTTTTCCTACACTCACCTCCCTCTTGCTTTCATATTTATTTTTCCTCCACCATATTATTCTCACTTGATGGAAGAAGTTTTTGATGGTTGAGAGAGAAGAAGATGAGAGCTTCATTTTGAGAGTGTAGCATTTTGATCTCTTTTCATGTTAAGAAAAATGCAAGCACCATTTTTCTTATCTTGTTTCCTCCATCATTTTCAAATGGCAACGAACCCAAATGAGACATAGCCTCTACACTACACTTTCTACAGCAAATCTTGGACGCGTCGACTCGCCAGCTTCGCGCCCGATTTGCCTCGGTATTGAGGTGGGAGCCCGTAAAAGATGCAGGCGATGTGGTGCCCTTCCGGCGAAGAGGCGACAACGAGGAGATGACGGACGAAGCATCCGCGGGAGATCGGAGTGGAGACGAAGACCGAAGGACTCGGATCATTCGGTATATCTCTTCCCTTTCTTCTTGTTAGCTAGACTAGTTAATGGTTACGATCCGGGTGTTTAGTGCGCGGTGGTGCCGGTTTGCTAAGTTCGCAAAATTAAAGTTTATCACCGTTTCCGCATTTGGCCGTCGGATTGACGGCCGGGGCGCCGCCGTGCACTTACACTATGAACCATGGTTAAAGTGATGGAGACATTATTTAACTTGAGTTTTAAATCATAAAGAGAAGGATAACTCAAGGTTAGAGGTAGGTAAGCTTGGTTAGGTCAAAGGAAGAATGTAGAAGCTAGAAATGATTATCCTTTTCTTTTTAATTTGTTTTAAATACAAAATTAAATAATAAACCATCACTTAATCCATGGTGTGAGTCTTATATTGCCACCATTTCCATATGTTAACAACCATGATAGATGGGTGTATGTATGTGTGTATGTATGCACATCCATATGTGCATGAAACTAGCAAGAAAGAAAGAAAGAAAAACACACACGCATGCACACATCCATCATCCAAGAAAAAGTTTTAAGTGAGAAAACTAATGGTTAAATGATAAATCAACACTTGATTTATCAATTCGGCCATATCACATATGACCCTACCAAAAGCAAGCCGCCCGATCAATGTACGGTATCATATACGCACATTTTAATCGGGTCCATGCGCATATCGCATACGTGCACCACAACGTTTCGCCTGGACTAGGTAACTCCTGTGTGGGACTCTAAGACTCGTCAATACGCCGGCAGAAGGTGATGATCATATCAAGCACCCCCAAGCCGCAAGCGGTCAGCTAAACGTAACGGCCACCCGGGTATTGAGCGATCAGAAGAAGACAAGCGAACCTGCTACAACCCCCGTCGAGCCAACCGGAAACACTACCGTACAGTCCGGTCTCTTCGTCAGATATGCTGCATATTGAGCCTAGGGATGGTCACGTCGACCCTAATAACTCAATAAGTCGTGCCGGTGAATGGTCTATAACAGATCAAGAAACTACTGATAACGCTTATCAGCAAATCTCAACAGCCCTGGCCAGGGACTTACTGATATAACCAGTCAGGCACAATACAGCATCAACTCCCAATACCGGGAGAGACAAAACCCCTCCTATCGCTCATTGCCTTCGTGTGTCTCGGGACTGTACCCAACGGCCACCTGTTTGCATGACTCAGTAGAGCCGTGGTAGGGTGGCAATCAAAGTACAGTGGGAGAACACACAAGACTCCATGACGATCTCGGGTCAACAGACTAACCTGTACCAGTGTCACCTGAGAACTGCTATCCGACGATAGATATAATTCCATATAGGAGTTCTCGGTGAGTCCGTCCAGTGTACCCAGTCTGCACTGAGCACCCGTATATGATCTTGATGTCAAACATCGATGAATGTGGGAACATCCATCGCCCATCGTATGGATCTAGTATCATATACGCTAGTCTACACTGGTATATCAATGCCCCGTCTCGATATACCTACGACTAGGGACTTTCCAGGATATGCTTATAGACTACAGATGTCCCACTAGTATGATCTCCATCATAATCAGAGCAGTCAAGCCGATATCCTCAGGGCTTTATCAGCATGTATGAATGAATAAAAGCATGATCAAATCAACATGTCAGATAAAGAAGAACCAGATAGCATACTATCATGTCGAGCAAGAATGCATACTGAATATATATATACATGTATAGATACATCCACTATCATATAATGGCCTCTAGGGCATACATATATCCAACACAAAGTCTATGATGCAATCCTCTCTATCCCCGTCAATGAGAAAACCGTAGTATCTCTCGGGCGGATGAGATTGCCTACTGCTCCTGCGGAGTGGCGTGGGAATGTCCTGATCTTTCGAACCCTCTGGTTTTACTAAGCTTTCAGTAATAGCTCGTGGTTCTGGAATTTCTTACAGTTCTATTGCGTTCCCACTTAATTCTTTTTCTATGAACTGGTGTTCTAGAAATTGGGCATGACGAGAAACAAACACCTTTTGTTCCTCTTCGCAATAGAAGAAATATCCCTTGGAGTTCTTTGGATATCCCACAAACTTGCACTGTACTGAGCGTGCCTCGAGCTTGTCCGCATGCTGCTTTTTTACAAAAGCTGGACATCCCCATGTCTTAATATGATTAAGATAGGGTCTCTTCCCACACCACATCTGATATTGTGTAGTAGGCACAGTCTTAGTTGGAACTCGGTTCAAAAGGTATGCAACTGATTCTAGCGCATATCCCCAAAACGATCGCGGCAACTCAGCATTACTCATCATAGACCATACCATATCCAATAGGGTTCGGTTTCGTCTCTCCGATACACCGTTATGTTGCGGAGTGTATGGAGGAGTAAGCTGAGAGAGAATTCCATTCTCTTTTAAGTAACCCAGGAACTCGGCACTCAAGTATTCACCACCTCGATCAGATCTCAGTGCCTTGATACTTTTGCCTGTTTGTTTTTCTACTTCATTCTTATATTCCTGGAATTTTTCAAAAGCATCGGATTTATGTTTCATTAAGAAGACATAACCGTACCTTGAAAAGTCATCCGTAAAAGTAATGAAGTAAGAATAACCGCTTCGCGCACGTGTAGACATTGGACCGCACACGTCGCTTTGTACGAGTCCCAAGAGCTCACTCGCTCTTACTCCGTGTCCAGTGAACGGAGTCTTTGTCATCTTTCCCTTGAGACAGGATTGACAAGTTGCATACGATTGATATTCGAACGGATCCAAATATCCTTCTGTATGTAACTTAGTCAACCTTCTCTCATTGATGTGACCCAGTCTACAATGCCATAAGAAAGTTTTATTGATTTCTGGAGACTTTCTTTTGTTTGTATTCTGGACATTGAAAATCTGTGGTTGGTTTAACACGTATATACCGTTGTTCAATGTACCTGACCCAATCAAAACTTGATTAAGGTGAATGTTCACTACATTACTTACAAATGCAAATTCATAACCTTCTTTAGATAATAAAAATACAAAAATGATATTACAGGTTGCATTTGGTACATAATAACAACTACGCAAAACCAAAAAGTGTCCATCCGACAATCCCAGGTGATAGTCCCCCACGGCCTCAGCATCCATGCTAGCACCGTTTGCAACTCTGAGGGTCATGTCACCTGCCTTCAAAACTCTACGCTTTCTCAACTCCTGCAAAAAATTACAGATATGAGATCCTGATCCGGTATCCAATACCCAGGATGTAGAGTTTATTGATAGACAGTTTTCAATAACATACACACCTGAAGCTGAAGCCGCAACTCGCTTCAAATCCTGTGTTCTGGCCTTCCAAGCTTTGCAATCCTGTTTCCAGTGACCACTTTTGTGACAATAGAAGCATTCTTCCTTCCCCACCAGCTTTCCCGCTACCTTTGTTGCTTTTCCTTTTCCCTTCGTATCCACTTTACTGACACCGCCTCTTGGTTTGGCGGGGGCTTTCTTCTTCTTACCCTTGGCTTTCGCCCTGGATCTAGAAGAGGAAGATCCTCCTACAAATAAAGTGGATGTCTCCCTACTTTTCTGTAGGGTGCCCTCTGCACTCCTCAGCATATTGAGGAGCTCTGAAAGTTCAACTTCTTTTTCCTGTAAGTTGAAGTTCAAGATGAACTGGGCGTAAGTGGAAGGAAGGGACTGGAGAATCAAGTCCGTATAGAGCTCATTCTCCAACGTGGTCCCAAGTTCTGCGAGCTCCTCTATGTAGCCAATCATCTTAAGCACGTGTTCCGCTACCGATGATCCGACGGCCAACCTTGCCGAAAACAACTTCTTCGACACTTCGTATCTGGCGATACGAGACTGCTCTCCATATAGTTCTTTTGTATGAAGAAATATGGACTCTAGGTCCATATTCTCATGCCTCCTCTGATGTTCGTTGTCCATCGAGGCAAGTACGAAGCATTTGGCCTTCGCGCAATCTATTTCCCAGGTCTTATAGATTTCCCTATCTACGACACTGGTTTTGGGACATGGGACAGGGGGAGCTTTGGTGGTAAGGAGATACCCCAGCTTGTCGTAAGTGATTGCCATCTTGACATTCCTGAGCCAATCTTTGTAGTTTGGCCCTGTCAATATGTTTTTATCTAGTAATAACTTAAGTCCGGTCATGTTGAATGGTCGCTGCAATTAGGGGAGAGAAAAGAAACACTTTAGCATGATGCTCTTGCAAGTTTAGAGTGGTTTTTAGTTTGTCTAAACAGGATGGCTCCCACTGTCTTTCGAATCCCTTCTCAAACCGTAAAGAAAGGATTAATCAGGATCAATCTCACCATACAATACTTGCTTAACCGTTCAGCCAGGCCAGTGTCGGTACTTCGAGGGAGGTTTTCCAACGCTTTCGCGAAGTTCCTTAATTAAGTAACCTCTTTTCCCTGTGGGCGTAGCCCCGCTAACACCTTTCTAGACACCTACTAGGTTTATAGCATTGATCGTTAAGTGAGAGTTTTCCCGAGGAGTAGCATATACTCACAGTAGGATCGGGATCCAAATATCATCGCGTGATAAAACCGAAGGGATCCTACCAGAATCATCACACTCCAAATGGTATGCAGCGCTAGCAAGTTTCAGTACTTATGAAACTCCCGATGTGGATTTCTGCCCCATGCTCTTATGACCTTGACTTTGGCCAAAATATCATAAGTCACATGTCAAGTTTTACCCGTCATTCTCCTGGTTAATTTGGACCCACCCGTACCTTCCCTTGACTTTGGCCAAAATGGCAGCACGACTGTCCCAAACCAACGCATCTATCTATGATGCACATGAATACCCAATAGCTACCAATCACTATGCCTTGACTTTGGCCAAAATACATAGCTTGAATACTTTTGACCATTCATGTGGAATGACGGAGGGCTACAAATGGTTTTGGTGAAACCGTGAACGTAGTGAACTTGATATAATCGATGGAACGAGATAGCTTTTAAAAGGAGTGGTTCAAGCTCCGCGTTTAAAAGTTTAGTTTTGAAAAGAACCGAGTGGTTTTCAAAGTGTTCCAATCGACTTTTACTTGGTTTATTTTCTTGCATTAGTTCTTTTAATGCGTCCCATCATTTAATCCTACCATTGCAGAAAACAACCAAAATATGACGTACGCTTATGCCATTCGCATTCGCCACGGGGCCCCGTCATCACCCGTTAGGTTACTTAACTAACGACAGAGCGGGGGCTGGGCTAGCGCGGCTGTAAAACATAAGCAACGCCTAAATAGTTATCATATATAAATATATAGCAATGATAGACATTACAGATCACAGATGAATACATTGGATATACTAGGAATCCGCAATCCGTTCGAGCCTGCAACGAAAAGCGGATTACACGGTCGCGGTGAATAACCAAAACCCCACCCAAGACCCCTACGGGTGCGGCAAACTACCCGCCAAGTACCCGAAGCGAAGCAACCTCCCTCACCACCGTGAGTAGGCCACTCGGCACTTCGAGATACCCAGTAGTTTATGCACCCCCTCCATGGGTCTATCCTAGGAGCAAAAACAGTAAAAAGAATTATACAATGACGGCTACAACCCCGACCCGGTTGTGCGGCCAAACAAATAATAATATTACATCAATTTACATATTACAATGAATGAAAGAAAAAGGAACACTCATCTCACATCCACCCCGGCTATTCACCCGCGACAATCCAACACATTCATATACACATACCATCATCAAACACAGATCACAGATATGTATAACCCCGACTAATCGACATATAGCGATTAGCCGACGTTCAATACATATAAACATCACACATATAACCTTTTAGTCAAAGTGTATTGAAGTTCGATAAAAAATACGGATTTATAGGCCCCCAAAAACAAATTTTTATTCTGGAAAATCTGGGCATATATAAACCATCTTAAAAATCCCAAAACTATGCCAGAAGAACACTGCACCAAACTCGACCCAGTGAAGAGCCAAGACGGCCGCGGTTGCGCGGCAATAGCTTGCTATTGCCGCGGAACCGCGGCTCTTTGGTCGAATCACTGGATCGTTTTTGGTGGCTTTCTTCACAAAACCCTGAGATGATTTTTGGAGTATGATTTATTTTGTTTTGAACAGAAAAAATTTTAACAGAAACTTAGGGTTTTGAAAACACGGTTTTTCGATTTTTCCGATTCGAACTTCGATACACTCTACTACCTAGCTAGTTTATGTTTAGTTAGGCTCTGATACCACTGTAAGTCCACGTTGCCCATCCCGGTGCTTGCGGGGAGGCGGAAAACGGAATAAAAATTAAATTTTTATGAACTTAGGCAACATGGACTAGACTATGAAGGATCTTTGCTAAACAAAAACAAGCTAAAACTAACTAGAAACTAGCTAAGTGCTAGAAAGGTTATACCTTGGGCTTTATGTCCTTCTCTCCTTGCTCCTTGGAGTGGTGGAAGGAGGTCACCTTTGTCGTCTTCTCACGTCGAAGAAAGATCCACCCGAAAGCCTCGACCTTTGGCTTCAACTCCAAGCTAGAAGTAACTAGGGTGCAAGAAGTGCTAATCCTTGAACCCTAGATGAGAGTAGAGATTATCAAGAAAGGGTTTTTCTCAAGCTCAAGTGTTTCTCAACACATGAGAGGGGAGAGCTTGAGGGAGAGGAAGAACAAGAGAGAGAAAATGAATGATAGAATGAGAATAAAATAAACCATTCTCACATATATGTGTGTATTATTTTAATTAGATAATTAGTAAGATAATTGTCATGGCTTAATCAAGACATGACCATTATCATTTCATTTTTAATGCAAATTGCAAGGATCAAAGAGCATCTTCCAAATGAAATGATGATGGTCAAAGTGTCAACCAAGGTCAACAAGTCAAGGAGGTCAAATGGTCAACAACCATAACCATGCACAATTATTTAAACTAATATCAATTAACCATAATACACACATACGCATTAGGGTTAATAAAATGACAATAGTCATTAACCCTAATCAAAGTCCTCTCCCTCTGTCTCAAGCAACTGTGCATACGCACCCGTATTCGTGATCCGAGGAACATGAATACAATGAGATAAAACCAATCCCAAATCTATACTAGGATCTGGCTTAAACCAAAGCCCGCTAGTATAAGCTGTCCGGACAGCAAACGTGCACAAGTGCGCGGATGTGAACGAACCCTGTCGCAAAACCATGCGACCTCTACTCATTTTGCCTAAAGGCGAATAGCTCTCTGTGTGGGACTCTAAAGACTCGACACTACGCTGGCAGTGGGTTTAACCACAGACCGCAAGCGGCACTAGCTGTACGTAACGGTCCCCAGGTAGATGTCGATAAGAAGAATGACAAGGTGAACCCCATCTGAACTCCTACTGAGCCTGTATGTGACAGTCTCCGTACAGTCCGGTCTGTTCGTCTGATACATCGCACGGCGGGCCTAGGGGGGCGGTGAACGTCAGTCCCCTAATAGCGGTACAAGTCGTGTCGGAGTGTAGCCCAGAACACCCTGAGATAACACTGGAAACCTACCAGTATATCCCGCTTGCCCTGGCCAGGGACTACTCGTGTAATGGCTCTCCTAGACACAGCGCGATGTCAACCCCCAATACCGGGAGAGACGAATCCTGTCTAACCGTCACTGCCTCCAAGTGCTTCGGGACTGCACCCAAAAACTACCTGTTTGCACGATTCCTTTGAGCCGTGGTAGGGTAGTAATCAAAGTGCAGTAGGAACACACTCGAGGCGAAGTGACAGTGTCAAGTCAGCGGACTAAGCTGTACTCATGTCACCTGGGAACTGATAACTGACGATAGGTATAATACCAACCAACAGTCCCCGACGAGTCATGTCCAGTGTACTCGTAACCTAACGAGCACCCGCATACTATCTCAAGTACGACGTACTGACGGCTGTGGGACAGACCGTCTCCCACGCTGGGATGAGAAGCGCATACGCTAGTCTACTCCGGAGTATCGATGCCCTGTCTCGATAGTCCAACGACTAGGGACCTGTATAAGGATGTGCTTATAGATCACCCAGCTCCCACGAGTGTGAGAGCCATCACCACGCTGGTAATCAAGCAAAGATCCTAAGGGCTCTACTAATATGTATATCAGCAATATGCTAAAAGAAACACATGCACATATTAAAGCAGAGACAAACCAAGTAGCATACTACCATTTCGAGCAAGATTGTATATACAACTGTGAATATCCCAAGCTTCCATCGAGTAATATACAAACTAGTATGATACAGTAATGGCCTCTAGGGCATATACACTAACAATATGTATGCCCTAGAGTTCATTACTATACCTGATATGTATATTGTAGTGGATGCTTGGACATATGTAGGGAGGACTTTCTTGCTCGACATGATAGTATGCTATCTGGTTACTCTTTACCTTAACGTGCATACTGTTTTTCTCTCTGTTACAGGTTGTTAAAACCCTTAGGATGTGTACTTGACTACCATGACTATGATGCAGATCATACTAATGGGGCCATGGTAGTCCACAAGTACATCCTTTAAGGTCCCTAGTCGTGGGTGTGTCGAGATGGGGCATCGATATACCAGAGTAGACTAGCGTATAGCTTCTCGACCTATGTAGATGGGCGATAGATGATCCCATATCCATTGGTGTTTGACATCAGAGATGATATACAGGTGCTCAGTGGAGACCGGGTACACTGGACGGACTCGCCGAGAACTCCCAGATGGTATTATACCTCACGTCAGATGGTAGTTCTCTGGTAACACTGGTACAGATTAGTCTGTAGACCCGAGATCGTCATAGAGTCTTGTGTGATTCCCACTGTGCTTTGATTTCCAACTTACCATGTCCAAGAGGGTGTGCAAAACGGTGGTTTTTGGGTACAGTCCCGAGTCACATGGAGGCAATGAGCGATAGGAGGGGTTTCGTCTCTCCTGGTGTTGGGGGTTGATGTTGCGTTGTGCTCGATTGGCCATAACAGGGAATTCCCTGGCCAGGGCAGGTTTAGAGATTTACTGGTAAGTGTTACCAGTAGTTTCTCGACCCGTTATGAGCCTCATATCAGCATGAATTATCGGTTATTGGGGTCTGACGTTTACCACCCCTAGACTTGATATGCGACATATCAGACGAGGATACCGGACTGTACGGTAGTGTCACTGTCAGGCTTTTGCAGGAGTTAGAGCGGGCTTGCTTGCTGATCTTCTGATCGCTCAATACCCGATAGCCGTTATGTCCAGTTAGTACCGTTGACGGCTTGTGGGTGCTTGATTTGATCATCACCTACTGCCGGCGTATTGATGAGTCTTTAGAGTCCTACATAGAGGTTTTACTGGCTCAGGCAAAATGAAATAGAGCGCATATGTGATATGTGAGGGACCGAGAATAATGCTTGTATGTGATATTGTATTCTATTCTCGCAACTTTTGTATCGGTCGGTTATATGTGATATGGCCGGGTTATCGAATCAAGTGTTGATTCGATAGGTTGGTACATTTAGTGTAAGTCGGTTATATGTGATATAGCCGGATTATTAAATCAAGAGTTGATTTGATAATTTAGTGTATACTTGTATATGTGATATACTAATTTACATTAACTAACATTAGCTCACTTAAGCATTCTTTTCTCACATGTGTGTACATGTAATATATATGTGATATATATTGATGTGCATTATTTATTTGTGTGTGTCATGGTTGTTGATACATTTTGCATGGGTGTATGAGACATACACCATTATAATTATATTGGTGGGGTTTTAATATTCAAAGTAAATACAAAATTAGTGGAAAAGTTGTTGAAAGCATGAAGCTTGTAGAAGATTAAAAGTGCTTTGACAAAGTCCACCTATTTTGTTTTACTTAGGATATTTATTAACCTAACCACTATAATTAGCCATGGTTATGTCTCTACATGAGTTAGTATATGATACACACTCACCCATGGTTAATTATCTCACTTTGGATTAAGCTCATTATCTTCTTTCTTTCTTCATCTTCTTCCTCCAAAAGAAAAGCTTGCTAGGGTTTGATAAAAGTAAGAAAGTAATGTGAGAAAAGAAATTCTAAAGTGAGCCCACTTTCTATTTCACCATTCTCTACCAGATTAGCACTTTAGTATAGGGTGTTTGCTTCACTTTGGTGAAGTGGTAGCTTGAGTTAGTAATCTCTCGACGTAGATCATCTTCGGCCTCGAAGACTTCAAGGAAGACCGTTGCTTTCTTCTCATGGAGCTGTCCAAGAGTCCGGGAGTACCATGATCGTAGTGAAGGGACTACTACAAGGAGCTTATGAAGTGAAGGACTGATCTACAAAGGTTGTATTTCCTTTTCACTTAGATGTAAATGGTTTACATATGTTTTTCGTATTATTTTCTAGTTATCGATTCTTGTTTAGAGTTCCTTGAAACGGCAATTTTTTAAAAATGGTATGGACGATGCCTCCCGAAACCTTGCTGCCGTCGATAGGAACCCTA
Source organism: Agapanthus africanus (assembly GCA_030015575.1). Lineage (NCBI taxonomy): Eukaryota > Viridiplantae > Streptophyta > Magnoliopsida > Asparagales > Amaryllidaceae > Agapanthus > Agapanthus africanus. The sequence continues at coordinate 454,472,273 of JASDDO010000019.1, read as the reverse complement.
TAGTGGTATCAGAACCTAGCTAGAAAATTATACGGATAATGTTAGATTACGAATACGAAACGAACTCCGAAACATAAAACCCTAAAACCATGTTTCTGTCGATTTTAAAATGAGCTCCAAAATTTTTTCAAATAAGTGAAGAATTATCTATAAGCAAATAGAGGAGCATGGAAGAAAGTTGGGACCCTGTGCTCGGATTCGGACCAAGCACATGGGGTGGAAAACCGAGGAGACCGGCCTGGGAAAGTTCTCTGGGTCCTAAATTTTTTTCATGCTCTGTGCTCTGGGATTTGGGGTTTCAGGTGTTGTTTTTTTTTTTGCTACTTTTTCATGTGATGATTAACTTAATGCAAAGGCAACTCGGAGTGTTTCGTATTCGTAGTTTTAACATTGTTTCGGGTAATTCACATATGGTCTAGACAAAGTTTAAAAGTTCGATCGAATGTCAATATCCCATTTTTCCAAGTTTAACGTATTCGGAAAAATATGCAAGTGATTCTTTGGACCCTCTAGAAGAACATAAACCTTAACTCGATTATGTGGCAGTCAAAACTGCCACTTGAACCCTAGGGTTTGTGGTAGTTTAGCGTTGTCACATGTGAGGCATTGGTTTGACCCTTCTACGGCTGGTTCATAGGTACTGTGGTATCTTCTGGGTATTATTAAAACTATGCTCAAGTGTTGAGCTGTCGGGAAATTGTGGGACTTTGATGAATCGATCGAAAAGTTTAACGTCGTCTGGATATTATGTGATGGGATACAATATTTGGAATCCACAAGTAGTTATGAGATAACTAATTTGAATGTTATAAATTTAGCAGTTTAGTCTCATTTGATCGATTGCCACGGGATTTTGATGTGATCAAAAGTCCGTCGCAATCACGTAGCGTACGCGAATACTCGCCGGGTAAAATTAATAGATAGCCATGCCCTATAGCCCTGACCAAGTGACTGTAGAAGAATCCCATCGCCAAAAGCATCCATTCAGGTGCTCGCGGCAGTGCTATTCCGCCTTAGTGCACTTCGTCGACGGTATCGGGGGTGCGGCCGTCTACTATAGTTTCCGGCGAGCATTCGATCAGGATGTCGGGAATCTTGTTGAATTGCCCGACTTGATATTGAAAAGTGTTTTCGAGATCGAGACTAAAATGCGGGGTTTATAATTGTTAGGCATGTGATGTCTAAGGAATTCATTTGGTTAGGCATGTGATGTCTAAGGTGGTTGCGGATTCCTACTGTTGTAGTTTTTCACTTTCTTTTCTGCGACTGTAAGTGTAATATATGGTGTATCGCCAGTTTCTTTGCTATATGTTAACGACAATTGGGATACGCATATTTACTTACGTTGATGACATGTGATGTTATGTGTTGCTGTATATATTATATTGGATCGTCGCATTTTGAATAGCCAGGGGTTTTATGTGAGATGAGAGTTTTTATTTTCATTCATGTAAAATTCTATGTATGTAATATTCTTTTATTGGGGAACTTCCGGGTTGAGGATGATGTCACCATATTTGTATATTATTTACTTTTCCGCATTAGGATAGACCCAAGGAGGGGAGCATAAGTAACCGGGTTCTAGAGTCTAGTAGGAGACCAACTCGAGGAGTCGAGTCCGGGTCTTCTAACTCTAGAATTGGTAGGGTTGCTTGCCGCTCTCGTAGGGGTCTAGGGGTGTGGGTTTGGCTATTCATTGCGACCGTGGAATCCGTGTTTTATACAGGCTCAAAAAAAAACACGGACCTCCTAGTATATCTATTATTTCATATGTTTCTTCTGTTGCGATATCTGTGATGTGATCATTTGATATGTTGAGATGGATATTGTATATAGTATATATGATATATTATATAGCCGTTACTTATGTTTTGCACCCGCTAGCCCTGGCCCACTCTGCCGTTAGTTACCGAACCTAACAGTGCATGACGGGACATCGAGGCGAATGCAGATGGCATAAGTGTACGTTGTATTTATCTGTGATGTTTAGGTGACTTAAATGATGGGACTTCATTAATATGATTAATGAAATAAAAGAAACCTAAAAGATATTGTGAAATCAAATTTTCAAAAACAGGTAGCTACAGTTCTTGCTTTGCATAGCGGTGTTCCTTGTAGAACATCCTGCACCTTATTCGATAAGGAAAGGGCCGAGATCCCTTCACCGGGAGTGACCCCTTTAGCAATAACTGGCAGATGCTACAACCCTCGGTTTTGTCTTTTGATTGCTTTTCTAGTTCTTGCTTTGCATAGTGGTATTTGTAAAATATCCTGCACCTTATTCGATAAGGAAAGAGCCGAGATCCCTTCACCGGGAGTGACCTCTTTAGCAAAACTAGTAAAAGCCTCAATAACACTTCTTTTCAAAATCACTCGATTCTACAACGATATCAAGTTCATTACACAATAGGTTATCAGAAAAAACCTATCGTAGCCCTCCGTCATTTCAGATAGATACTACTTAGTATTCGTGCTACGTTTGTTGACTATGTTAAGGCGTAGTGTGCGGTAGCTAATTAGTGTTTATCTGTTTATGCATATGATGCAGATTGGATTAGGATAGTCGTACGACTTTGTTGACTATATTAAGGGTCGTGCTGGTGGGCTTAATTCAATCAAGAAATGATGGGTTGAACTTGGCTAGCGCTTATGATATATTGACTATGTTAAGGTCATGAGTTGCTAGGGGCAAAATATTATCGGGAATTTCAAGTGTTGAAATTTGCAATGAGATTGCATACCTTATATGAGATAGTTGGATCCCGATACCCACTGCGAGTAATTGTTACTCCTGGGAGAGTTTTACACAGGACAATTAGCCGATTAAGTAGGCGTCTAGAAAGGTGTCAACGGGGTTACGCCCCTGGGAAAACGAGATTTACTTTAATTAGGTCTGTACGAAAGCACGGGGAACCTCCCTCAAAGTACCGGCACTGGCCTGGCTGAAAGATTGGCGAACTTGTAGGATGTAATTAATCCCGGCTAGTCTTTCCTTTTAGGGTTTGAAGGAAGATTTGATAAAAAACAGTGGGAGCCATTCTGATTAGATAAAATAATAACTAATCTAATCTTGCAAGAGCGCATGCAGAGTGTTTTTCTTCTCTCTCTCTCTCCAGGTAGCGTCCATGACACGCCTTAATCAAGATAATAATATAGATGTATTGACTGAACCCGCTTGTTATACTGTGCTGGGGAACGTTGGTCCCGCTCCAACTTATAATTGTTATAAGACCGAGCAGGAAATAAGGAATTACCAGAATTCCCGTACCGCCCAAATGAAGAAAGTGCATGATGATGCATCTTCTTCGGGTGTGTTCATTACCAAGAACTGTTTCTCAGTATTTTCTACGTCCTGGGTATGAGATACCAGATCAGGATCCCACATATGTAATCTGTTACATGGGTTACAGATAGGTAGAGAACTAAGAACGGGTGATAAAATTTCAAGGGTTGGAAACAGTGTAATTGTTGCAGCCAAGATGTTGGCAGTTATCACCCTGTATTACCGAAATACATTGATTCTGAACGAATGTTATTAGATACCGAACCTGATATACAACATCATATCAGTCTCTTTATTTAGTAAAGAATGATATAATTTTGTATCGTTGGATAATGTTTTGAACATTTCCTATATCAAGAGCTGATCGTTTCAGACACGTTATCTAAAAACATATATGTTCTAAATTAAACCACAATTCTTAACGTACAGAACACACACAAGAGGAAGAGTTCAGAAATAAACGAATCCTTCTTGAGGCATTGTAGACTAGGTCGTGTCAATGCGACATGACTAGCTAAGTTACATTAAGATGCATATTTAAATCAGTTTGAATTTACATCTTGTGAAACTTGCCAGTCATGTCACAAAGATAAAATGACCATAGCTCCGTTTACTGGAAACAGAGAAAGAGTTAGTAAACTCTTGGGATTGATACATGATGATGTATGTAAGTCCCCTGTCTACACATGCCAGGACTGGTTCTTTCTACTTCATTACATTCACCGATGATCTCTCATGATTCAGACATATGTTCCTGTTGAAATACAAGCCTGAACCTTTTGAGAAACTCAATGAATATAAGTCAGAAGTAGAGAACCAAAACGGGCTTTCAAGCCCTCTAAGTCGAAGCCATACATAGCAAGACCTGTGAAAGGGATTCCCAAATAAGTATTTTGTCCTTTGATGTGATCAGGGAGGAGAATACTTGTGCATGGAATTCCTGGACTATTCTAAAGGAGAATAAGATTCTCTCTCAGTATTACTCCTCCGTATACACCACAGCACAACGGTGTATCAGGGCAGAGCAATTGCACCCTATTAGATATAGTGTGCTCTATGATGAGTATTACTGAGTTGCCTATTTTCTTTTGGGGGTTATGCACTTGTGAAGCTGCGTACCTATTGAATCGTGTTCTAACCAATTCAGGTGCCTACCACTCCATATGAGATATGGTATGGGAAGGGCCCATGTCTTAAGAGAGTTAAGATTTGGGATTGTCCGGCCTATGTCTAAAAGCAAAATCCGGACAAGCTCGAGGCATGGTCAGTTCTGTGGAAGTTTGTTGGATGTCCCTAGCATTCGCAAGGGAATATCTTCTACCACACCGAGGAACAAAATGTGTTTTATTTCTCGGCATGCCACCTTTTTAGAAAAAGAATTTATTTTGTATAGAAATTATGGTCATGAGGTAGAACTGGAAGGAGTTCCAGCTATACAAACTACAGCTGATGATTTGGTAGAACCGGAAGATTCAATAGCTCCCAACGAACCTCAGCCTCTCCGACGATCTGGTAGGGTTCCTCACCCACCTGAGAGATACTTTGGTTTCTCTATGACAATGGGAGCAAGGATTGCATCATGAAATAATGACCCAACTAGTTTCGAGCAGGACATCAAGAGTGGGGACTCTGTAAGAATGGCTGGATGCTATGCGATCTGAGATGGAATCTATGTACACCAATGAAGTAAGGACTTTGGATGCTATATCTACAGGGTTAAATCCCCATTAGGAGCAAGTATATCTTGAGAAGATTACTTGGTGTACATGGAAAAGTTGAGACGTTCAAAGCTAAGACTCGTTGTAAAAGGTTCTCGTCATCGATCAGGTGTAGTTTAATGATGTAACATTTTCTCCAATGGCTATGCTTTGTAGGGTTGCTAGGCACACGCACAAGGGTCTACGAGGCATCAACCATGTCCGATTTAAAATTTGGCCGTGCCGAACAACCCAAAACCGGATCTTTAAACTAGAGATTAGGCGAAAACAAGCATGTTAAACATTTTAACACTAAGTGAGAGGGATTACAACCTTTATAGATCCGGTCCTTCACTTCTTAAGCTCCGTGTTGAAGTCCCTTCGCTGCGATCATCGTGTTCCGGACTCTCAAGAGGTTCCACAAAGAGAAAGATGCAAGCTTTCTTCCGATCTTCGATAACAAAGATGATCTACCTTGAAGTTTCATTAACACAAGCTCTCACTCACTAAATGAAGTGAACACTCTCATCTAAAGGGCAAGGATAGATGAGGATGATGAAGTAGGATTTTTTCTCTCATTTACAATCTTTTTCTCACACATAATCATCACTTAGAAAAAGCTAGAAATCTTTTTCCAAGAAGAAAGAAGGAAGAAGAAGATGAATAATCATTTGTGATGAATAATGAAAATGTTGTCATAATCATTTATGCAACCATGGTTAACCAAACCTTTGTAGAGATTTAACTAGGGCTAGGCTTTGGGTTGAGTTAAAGATGAGTCACTTAAAATATCAACACAAATATCTTTTCCAAAACAAAAAAGAAAGTTTTTAGAAACTTTTAGAAAAGCTTAACCCAAATCAAACCCTAACCATATTTAAACTCCACTAAACATGTTGCATTAATAATTATAACATGTTACAATATTATATATCACATATATAATATTTATTGTAACAAAATAAAATAATACAATTAACATATATCGCATATATATCAATGTATTACCCGAGTGAGAAAAAGAATCTTTTAATGGGCTTATATTAGTTAATGTAATTTAATATATCATATATATTATTATACATTAAATTATCGAATCAACACTTGATCCGACAATCCAGCCATATCGCATATAACCGACTAATATCTCATTTACCGATTCATCGAATCAACACTTGATCTGATGACCCGGCTGATATCAAATATCGCGAGAATAGAATACGGTATCACATATCGCATTATCCTCGGTCCTGCACATATCACATATGTGCCCCTACTCCGTTTTGCCTGAGTCAAGAAACCTCTGTGTAGGACTCTAAAGAATCGTCAATACGCCGGCAGTAGGTGATGATCATATCAAACACCCACAAGCTGCAAGCGGTCAGCTAAACGTAACAGCCACCCAGGTATTGAGCGATTATAAGATCAAAAAGCAATCCTGTACATTCTCCTGCGAATCCAATCAGTAACACTCCCGTACAGTCCGGTCTCGTCGTCTGATATGTTGCATATCTCGCCTAGGGGTGGTAAACGTCAGACCCCAGCAGCTTGATAAGTCGTGTCGATATGAGGTCTATAACAGTTCGAGAAACTACTGATAACACTTACCAGTAAATCTCAGCAACCCTGGCCAGGGATTTCCAGTTATAGCCAATCGAACACAGCACAACATCAACTCCCTATACCGGGAGAGACGAATCCCCTCCTATCGCTCATTACCTCCATGCGATTCGGGACTGTACCCAAAAGCCACCTTTTTGCATGCCCTCTTAGACGTAGTATGATGGAAATCAAAGCACAGTGGGAATCACACAAGACTCTATGACGATCTCGGGTCAACAGACTACTCTGTACCAGTGTCACCAGAGAACTGCCATTTGACGTGAGGTATAATACCATCTGGGAGTTCTCGGCGAGTCCGTCAAGTGTACCCAGTCTCCACTGAGCACCCGTACACCATCCTTGATGTCAAACACAGATGGATGTAGGATCATCCATCGCCCATCATATAGGTCAAGATGCGTTTACGCTAGTCTACTCTGGTGTATCGATGCCCCGTCTCGATACACTCTCGACTAGGAACAGTTATAGGATGTACTCGTCGACTACCGTGGCCCCACTAGTATGATCTCATCATAGTTCCAGTAGTCGAGTGCATATCCTAAAGGCTTTATCAACATGTAACATAGAGACAATCAGAGTACATGTTAAGATAAAGTACAACCAGATAGCGTACTATCATGTCGAGCAAGAAAGTCCTCCCTATATATGTCCAAGTATCCATTACAATATACATCGTATGTACAGTAATGGCCTCTAGGGCATACATATAACTAACAATCTCCCACTTGCACTAGGGCCATCTGTTGTGGTATCATATACCCAACAATTAGCTGTGGTTGAAGTATCTCATACTCAACCATCCCATAAAAATCTCTACTGGGAAAAAGGCCTTTGTGAGTGGATCCGCGCTGTCGTACTCTGTGTCTACTCTCCTAACCTCGATCTCCCTGGAGATCAACCATCTCCATGATCAGGTGATACTGCCTAAGAATTATATGTGGATTTCTGATGGGACGGTAGTTCCTTGGCTAAAACCACAACTCCATTGTCATACAATGGTAGGAATGAAGTTCATCTCGTGAACTTATATCTATCTAGACTGCCTCTTTGGTAGCATCTTCGGTAACGATGTATCTTGCCTTTAATCATCTAGTAAATCACGGTATCTAGCTTGGAACTCTTCCAACATACCGTCTCTCTACTGAGGGTAAAGACAATGCCTGCGACTGACATTCAGTCGTCCTTATCACTCTTGAACCATTCCAATGATTCTCCTCAGGATCGATTGATACCATCTCACTATAACTAGTGAGTATCCTAACATCCAATTAGATCTATCTCATAGATCTAAAAACTCAGGATTTAGGAGGTATCAACTTCGATCTTATATGGAGAATTCTTGTGATAAGCGGAGATTGACCGAGCGTAGCATAGGAAACTCCTTCCCTATCAAGAGTATGTCATCCACGTACTCTATGAGGATCACCACCATACTCTCTACTACCTTTTTGTATATGCAAGGTTCATCTACCATTTTGATGAAGTCAAACTCTTTGACTACACCATTAAAACAGACGTTCCATCTCCGCGATGCCTGATTTATCACATAAAACATCTTGCTCACGTTTTCACTGCTCCCACTGTCTACGAAGTCCTCTGGCTGTGTACCTATAGACGCTTTCTTCCAAATCATCATTTAGAAAAGCAGTCATGACACCCAACCGCCAGATATCGTAGTCATGGTATGTAGCCGTGGCAAGTAGGATCTGAATGGACTTAAGCATAGCTTTGAAAGTCTCAATTTTTCCATGTACACCAAGTAATCTTCTCAAGATATACTTGCTCCTGATGGGGATTTAACCCTTCAGATAAAGCAACCAAAGTCCATACTTTGCTGGCGTATAAGGATTCAATCTCAGATTGCTAAGCATCCAGCCATTCTTACAGAGTCCCACTCCTGATTGCCAGCTCGAAACTAGTTGGGTCATCATCTCATGATGCAATCCTCGCTCCCACTGTCATAGAGAAACCGAAGTATCTCTCAGGTGGGTGAGGAACCCTACTAGATCGGCGGAGAGGCTGAGGTTCGTTGGAAACTATTGAATCCTTTGGTTCTATCAAATCATCTGCTGTAGTTTGTATATCTGGAACTCCTTCCAGTTCTACCTCATGACCACTAATTTTTCCACAAGAAATTCCCTTTCACAAAGGTGGCATGTTGAGAAAAAAAACATCTTTTGTTTCTCGGTTAGGTAGAAGATATTCCCTTGCATATGCTTGGGATATCCAACAAACTTCTACAGATCTGACTTCGCCTCTAGCTTGTCCGGATTTTGCTTTTTAAACATAGGCCGGACAACCCCAAATCTTAACAAACTTAAGATATGGGCTTTTCCCTTTCCATATCACATATGAAGTGGTAGGCAACTGATTTGATTGGAACCCTATTCAATAGGTAAGCAACTTCTCAAGCGCATAGCTCCCAAAATGAAATAGGAAACTCAGTAGTACTCATCATAGAGCACACCATATCACATAGGGTGCTATTGCTCCGCCCCGATATACCATCGTGCTATGGTGTATACGGAGGAGTAATACTGAGAGAATCTCATTCTCCTTTAGAATAGTCCAGGAATCCCGTGCTCAAGTATTCTCCTCCCTGATCTCATCAAAGGACATAATACTTATACCCGTTTTTGGTTCTCTACTTCTAACTTATATTCTGTGATTATCTGAAAAGTTTTGGACTTGTGTTTCAACAGGAACATATGTCTGAATCTAGAGAGATCATCAGTGAATATAATGAAGTACAAAGAACCGGTCTTGGCATGTGTAGACAGAGGACCTTCATACATCAGCATGTATTAATATCAAGAGTTCACTAACTCTTTCTCTGTTTCCAATAAATGGAGCTGTGGTCATCTTATCTCTGTGACATGACCGGCAAGTTTCACAAGATGTAAATTCAAACTAATTTAAATATGCATCTAAATGTAACTTCAGCTAGTCGGGTCGCATTGATATGACCTAGTCTACAATGCCTTAAGAAGGATTCATTCATCTCTGAACTTTTGCTCTTGTGTGTGTTATGTACACTAAGAACTGTAGTTTGATTTAGAACGTCTATGCTTTTAGATAACGTACCTGAACCGATCAACTCTTGATATAGGAAATGTTCAAAACATTATCCAACAATACAAAATTATATCCTTTCTTTACTAATAAAGAGACTGATATGATGTTGTATATCAGGTTCGGTATCTAATAACATTCAATCAGAATCAATGTATTCTGGTAATACAGGGTGATAGTGACCAGCAGATTTGGCTGCAACACTTGCATCGTTTCTATCTCATGAAACTTATCACCCGTTCTCAGTTCTCTACCTATCTGTAGCCCATGTAACAAATTACATATGTGGGATCTTGATCCGGTATCAAATACCCAGGACGTAAAGGATACTGAGAAACGGTTCTCAGTAATGAACACACCCGAAGAAGATGCATCAACATGTACTTTCTTCGTTTGGGTGGCATGGGAATTCTGGTAATCCCCTATTTCCTGCTCTGTCTTATAACAATTATAAGTTGGAGCGGGACCAACGTTCCTTAGCGCAGTATAACAAGCAGGTTTAGTTAATACATCCGTATTATTATCTTGATTAAGGCGTGACATAGTCGTAACCAGGAGAGAGAGAGAGAAGAAAACACTCAGCGTGCGCTCTTGCAAGATTAGATTGGTTATCTAATATATCTAATCAGGATGTCTCCCACTGTTTTAGTCAAATCTTCCTTCAAACCCTAAAAGGAAAGACTAGTCGGGATTAATTACACCCTACAAGTTCGCCAATCTTTCAACCAGGCCAATGCCGGTACTTTGAGGAAGGTTCCCCGTGCTTTCGCACGGACCTAATTAAAGTAAACCTCGTTTTCCCAGGGGCGTAACCCCGTTGACACCTTTCTAGACACCTACTTGATCGGCTATTTGTAATGTGTAAAACTCTCCCAGGAGTAACTCTTACTCGCAGCGGGTATCGGGATCCAACTATCTCATAGAAGGTATGCAATCTCATTGCAAATTTCAACACTTGAAATTCCCAATAATATTTTATCCCTAGCATCTTATGACCTTGGCTAAGGTCAACAAATCATAAGTGCTAGCCAAGTTCAACTCGTCATTTCCCGATTGAATTAAACCCACCCGCACGACCCTTGGCTAAGGTCAACAAAGTCGCACGACTACCCTAACTCAATCGCATCATATGCTTATACAGATAAGCACTAATCAGCTACCGCACACTACGCCTTGGCTAAGGTCAACAAACGCAACACGAATACTAACCAGTACTTATCTGAAATGACGGAGGGCTACGATAGGTTTTTAAGAAAACCCTTTGCGTAATGAACTTGATATCGTTGTAGAATCGAGTGATTTTAAATGGAATGTTTTTGAGGCTTTTCTAGTTTTTCTAAAGAGGTCACTCCCGGTGAAGGGATCGTCGGCTCTTTCCTCATCGAATAAGGTGCAGGATATTTCGCAAATACCACTATGCAAAGCAAAAACTATCGAAGCATTCAAAAGACACACCGAGTTTGTAGCATCTGCTAGTTATTGCTAAAGAGGTCACTCCCGGTGAAGGGATCTCGGCTCTTTCCTTATCGAATAAGGTGCTGGATGCTCTACAAGGAACACCGCTATGAAAAGCAAAAACTAGAGCTACCAGTTTTTAAACAAGTTTCTACAACATCTTTAGGTTTCTTTTAGTTTCATTAATCTCATTAATGAAGTCCCATTTTATTATGTTTCATAAGCATCTTATTTGAAACGAAATCTGCAATATAACGTATATCTCATATATATAATATAAACATTCGTCTCAGGAAGTAATATGATCTCATCACAGAACATTGCAGCAGAAGAACATATATGAAATATTGGATATACTAGGACGTCCGTGTTTTAATACGAGCCTGTATAAAACACGGATTCCACGGTCGCGATGAATAGCCAAACCCACATCCCTAGACCCCTACGAGAGCGGCAAGCAACACTGCCAATTCTAGGGTTAGGAGACCCGGTCTCGACTCCTCGATATGGTCTCCCACTGGACCTTAGAACCCGGTTACTTGTGCTCCCCGCCTTGGGTCTACCTAATGCGGAAAAGTAAATAATATACAATGGTGACATCATCCTCAGCTCGGAAGTGCCCCAATAAAAGAATATTACATACAAATGAATTTTACATGAATGAAAAATAATAAAACTCTCATCTCACATAAAACCCCCGGCTATTCAAAACGCGACGATCCAATATAACATATCACAACAACACATAATATCTCATATCATCAACGTAAGCAAGTATGCGTATCCCGATTGTCGTTGATATATAGCAACGAAGCCGGCGATACACCTCATACTACGCTTACGTTCACAGAAAAGAAAGTGTAAAACTACAACAGTTGGAATCTGCAATCTCCTTAGACATCTCATGCCTAACCGAATGAATTCCTTAAACATCGCATGCCTAACAATTATAAACCCCGCATTTTAGTCACTATATCGAAAACACTTTTCAATATCAAGTCGGGAAATTCAACGAGATTCCCGACATCCTGATCGAATGCTCGATGCAAACTTTAGTAGACGGCCGCAACCTGCACTAAGGCGGAACACTGCTGCCGCGAGCACCCGAACGGATGCTTTTGGCGACGGGGTTCTCCCACGGTCACTTGGTCAGGGCTATGGGGCGTGGTTATCTATTAAGTTTACCCGGCGAGTATACGCTACGTGATTGCGACGGACTTTTGATCACATCAAAATTCCGTGGCAACCGATCATTTGAGACTAAACTGCTAGATTTATAACATTCAAATTAGTTATCTCATAACTACATGTGGATTCCAAATATTGTATCACATTCCAGATAAATAGACAATGTTAAACTTTCCGATCGAATAAACAAACACCCAAGATTTCCCAAATAGCTCAACACTTAAGCGGAGTTCAAAAAGTATCCATCACATGCCACAGTACCGATGGTCCAGCCGTAGAAGGGTCAAGCCAACGCCTCACATGTGGCATGCCGCACTGCCACAGACCCTAAGGTTTAGAGGCAGTTCAAGACGGTCATATAATCGAGTCAAGGTTTGTGTTCTTCTAGAGGGTCCACCGCGTTACTTGCATGATTTTCCGGAAGTTTCAAACTCGAGAAAAATTCATCTTTTGAAAAATTTTCTGATAGGGGAAAAAGTGAGTTATTGATATCCGTTCGAACTTTTTAACAGTTTATAAAATTATCCGGAAAATCTTTAAACGAAGTTAAACTTTCCGATCGAATCAACGAGCTCCCAATACAACCAAGAAAACTCAACACTTGAGTGGAATTAAAAATTCCCAGAATAATGCAAAATAACCCTGGAATATTACTGTGAAGCAGTGGGCCCTGAGGTCACTGTTCGGCCGCGGAACCGCGGCCACGTGCATGGTTCAGCCGCGGTTCCGCGGTCAAGTGATCGAATCTGTGGACCGTACTTCACAGTAATTCCTATATTTCCCTGCATGATTTTCTGGAAATTTTTAATATGAAAAAATCAACAGTTTTGAAAAATTTCCAGAAACTAGGTTAAAATGGGGTTTCGGGGTTCGATCGGACTTTAAACTTTGCCCAGACTTCGCCTAAAGCTCTAGCTTGGCTCTGATACCTCTGTAGGGTTGCTAGGCACATGCACAAGGGTCTTTGAGGCATCAACCATGCCCGATTTAAAATTTAGCCGTGCCGAACAACCCAAAGCCAGATCTTTAAACTAGAGATTAGGCGAAAACAAGCATGTTAAACATTTTAACACTAAGTGAGAGGGATTACAACCTTTGTAGATCCGGTCCTTCACTTCTTAAGCTCCGTGTTAAAGTCACTTCGCTGCGATCATCGTGTTTTGGACTCTCGAGAGGCTCCACGAAGAGAAAGATGCAAGCTTACTTCCGATCTTCGATAACAAAGATGATCTACCTTAAAGTTTCATTAACGCAAGCTCTCACTCACTAAATGAAGTGAACACTCTCATCTAAAGGGCAAGGATAGATGAGGATGATGAAGTAGGATTTTTTCTCTCATTTACAATCTTTTTCTCACACATAATCATCACTTAGAAAAATCTAGAAAGCCTTTTCCATGAAGAAAGAAGGAAGAAGAAGATGAATAATCATTTGTGATGAATAATGAAAATGTTGTCATAATCATTTATGCAACCATGGTTAACAAAACCTTTGTAGAGATTTAACTAGGGCTAGGCTTTGGGTTGAGTTAAAGATGAGTCACTTAAAATATCAACACAAATATCTTTTCCTAAACAAAAATGAAAGCTTCTAGAAACTTTTAAAAAAGCTTAACCCAAATCAAACCCTAACCATATTTAATCTCCACTAAACATGTTTCATTAATAATTATAACATTTTACAATATTATATATCACATATATAATATTTATTGTAACAAAATAAAATAATACAATTAACATATATCGCATATATATCAATGTATTACCCGAGTGAGAAAAAGAATCTTTTAGTGAGCTAATATTAGTTAATGTAATTTAATATATCATATATATTATTATACATTAAATTATCGAATCAACACTTGATCCGATGATCCGGCTGATATCAAATATCACGAGAATAGAATACGGTACCACATATCGCATTATCCTCGGTCTTGCACATATCACATATGTGCCCCTACTCCGTTTTGCCTGAGTCAAGAAACCTATGTGTAGGACTCTAAAGAATCGTCAATACGCCGGCAGTAGGTGATGATCATATTAAACACCCACAAGCTGCAAGCGGTCAGCTAAACGTAACAGCCACCCAGGTATTGAGCGATCAGAAGATCAACAAGCAAGCCTGTACATTCTCCTGCGAATCCAATCAGTAACACTCCCGTACAGTCCGGTCTCGTCGTCTGATATGTTGCATATCTCGCCTAGGGGTGGTAAATGTCAGACCCCAGTAGCTTGATAAGTCGTGACGATATGAAGTCTATAACAGTTCGAGAAACTACTGATAACACTTACCAGTAAATCTCAGCAACCCTGGCCAGGGATTTCCAGTTATAGCCAATCGAACACAGCACAACATCAATTCCCTATACCGGGAGAGACGAATCCCCTCCTATCGCTCATTGCCTCCAAGCGATTCGGGACTGTACCCAAAAGCCACCTTTTTGCACGCCCTCTTGGACGTGGTATGATGGAAATCAAAGCACAGTGGGAATCACATAAGGCTCTATGACGATCTCGGGTTAACAGACTACTCTGTACCAGTGTCACCGGAGAACTGCTATCTGACGTAAGGTATAATACTATCTGGGAGTTCTCGGCGAGTCCGTCCAGTGTACCCAGTCTCCACTGAGCACCCGTACACCATCCTTGATGTCAAACACCGATGGATGTGGAATCATCCATCGCCCATCATATGGGTCAAGATGCGTTTACGCTAGTCTACTCTGGTGTATCGATGCCCCGTCTCGATACACCCTCGACTAGGAACAGTTATAGGATGTACTCGTCGACTACCGTGGCCCTACTAGTATGATCTCATCATAGTCCCAGTAGTCGAGTGCATATCATAAGGGCTTTATCAACATGTAACATAGAGACAATCAGAGTACATGTTAAGATAAAGTACAACCAGATAGCGTACTGTCATGTCGAGCAAGAAAGTCCTCCCTATATATGTCCAAGCATCCATTACAATATACATCGTATGTACAGTAATGGCCTCTAGGGCATACATATAACTAACATGCTTAAGTCCATCCGGATCCTACTTGCCACTGCTGCATACCATGACTACGATATCTAGAGGTTGGGTGTCATGACTGCTTTTCTAAATACTGATTTAGAAGAGAGCGTCTATAAGTACACAGCCAGAGAGCTTCGTAGACAGTGGGAGCATTGAAAAGGTGTACAAGTTGTTTTACAGGATAAAGCAGGCATCGCGGAGTTGGAACGTCTGTTTTGATGTGGTAGTCAAATCGTTTGACTTCATCAAAATGGTAGATGAACCTTGTATATACAAAAAGGTAGTAGGGAGTATGGTGGTATTCCTCGTATTGTACATGGATGACATACTCTTGATAGGAAAGGAGTTTCCTATGCTACACTCGGTCAATCTCCTCTTATCACAAGGATTCTCCATATAGGATCAAGGTGATACCTCATAAATCCTGGATTTAGGATCTATGAGATAGATCTAAATGGATGTTAGGATTTTCACTAGGTGTAGTGAGATGGTATCAATCGATCCTGGGGAGAATCACTTGATAGCTTCCAAGATGATAAGGTCGACTGAATGTCAGTCACAGGCATTGTCTTTACCCTCAATAAAGGGACGGTATGTTGGAAGAGTTCCAAGCTAGATACCGTGGCATACTAGACGATAAAGGCTGGATACATCGCTACTAAAGATGCTACCTAAGAGGCAGTCTCGGTGTATATTAGTTCATGAGATGAACTTCGTTCCTACCATTGTGATAAAATGGAGTTGTGACTTATGCCGAGGAATGCTCGTCCCATCAGTGCTCCAGACATATTCTAAGGCAGTATCACCTGATTATGGAGATGGTTGATCTCCAGGAGATCGAGGTTAGGAGAGTAGACTCAGAGAACAACACGGCGGATCCATTCACAAAGGCGTTTTCCCAGAGAGAGACTTTTATGGGATGGTTGAGTATGTGATACTACAACCACTGCTATTAGATGGCCCTAGTGCAAGTGGGAGATTGTTAGTTATATGATTGCCCTAGAGGCCATTACTATACATGATATGTATATTGTAGTAGATGCTTGGACATATATAGGGAGGACTTTCTTGCTCGACATGATAGTATGCTATCTGGTTACCCTTTACCTTAACGAGTATACTGTTTGTCTCTATGTTACATGTTGGTAAAGCCCTTAGGATGTGTACTTGACTACCAGGACTATGATGCAGATCATACTAGTGGGGCCATGGTAGTCCATAAGTACATCCTGTAAGGTCCCTAGTCGTGGGTGTATCGAGACGAGGCATCGATATACCAGAGTAAACTAGAGTATAACTTCTCAAACCATGTAAATGGGCGATGGATGATCCCATATCCATTGGTGTTTGACATCAGAGATGATATACGGGTGCTCAGTGGAGACTGGGTACACTGGACGGACTCGCCGAGAACTCCCAGATGGTATTATACCTCACGTCATATGGTAGTTCTCTGGTGACACTGGTATAGGTTAGTCTGTAGACCCGAGATCGTCATAGAGTCTTGTGTGATTCCCACTGTGCTTTGATTTCCACCTTACCACGTCCAAGAAGCCGTGCAAAACGGTGGTTTCTGGGTACAGTCCCGAGTCACATGGAGGCAATGAGCGATAGGAGGGGTTTCGTCTCACCCGGTATTGGGGGTTGATGTTACGCTGTGCTTGATTGGCCATAACAGGGAAGTCCCTGGCCAGGGCTGGTTTAGAGATGTCACGACCCGAAAAGTACGGAACATGACCGGTAATTAAATTATAAAACGTCTCAAGGCGTACGTAATCTAGGTAATCCAAAACCCAGAAATCCAAACCAAGTAAAGCAGTAGAGTGAAGGAAAAACCAATTTTAAAGCAAGAAGTTTAACCACATAAGCCGAAGTATGCACTTTTAAAATCTCAAGTCTTTTCTGAAAATTTCGGCAGAGTTTCCTTTGTAAAAACTGACCCCAAACGGGTACAAACCTGATAAAGCATATATAATGAATAAAGGCATCCCCATGCGGGAGCTAACTCTTCGTCAATTGACGGTCACAACCACGCAAGCAATATAATATACAACGCCGAAAGGGGAGGATCAAACTCAGGATAAAATCCAACATCATCAAGAAAACCAGAGGAAAACCATATAATACAGCGCGTGACTCTATGGTCGAAAGAATATACACTGGTCTTCTATGTCTATCAAATAATACAAGTCTGGTTGATGGAGTTTTACTAGATACAATTGAAATAAAAAATATACAATGGTGGTCCTGATGAAAAGAACCCACCTACCAAAGCAATCACCCGGAAAGAACAGTATGCCATCAAAACCGCAACGAAACCTGTACGGCAAAACCTGCAAGAAACTGTGGCACAACGGGGGTGAGTTGCCAACTCGTGAGTAAAAAACATCTACGAGTAGAAATCGCATGCATGGCGCTATCCTAGGTCATATCAAGTAAAATCCTCAAATAAATACCCTGGTCCATCTATGTATACGTGTAATACTACATGCTCGTGTCAGTACCTCAGATAGCAACATATCAGATATATGATGCATGAATGCATTACAATGAAACAGAATACATCGTGAATGAGACAACTGTTTTCTTTATTTAATGAGATTTCTGTATGTATATAAATCGCGTATCATTAATGAAATCGACAAGTAAAACCGTGTCCAGTATCGACACAATACATAAATCTCAGTATCTCAATACCTCAGGCTCCGGCAATCCGGACTAGCCTGTATCATCAAATCTCAATATCTCAGTGTCTCAAGTCTCAATATCTCAATACTTTGGGCTCCGTCAGTCCGGATTGGCCCATAACATCAATCACACAACCACGAACGGTATCCTCCGGATATCCGCCGCGCTAGGTAAAATCACCGGTAGGCAGTCTGCCCCTGCCGGGCTCATCGTCTACAACTCAAGCTTCTTGCCCCGAGGTACCATACCGGGTCCACCATGTACCCGCAGACGGTTCATCCAACTCCTCGAATCGGGTCTCGAAAACCATCTCAGAACCGAGAAAACATCATGGTGGACAATACTCATCATATCAAGGAAAACCGCATTTTTCTTTAAAATAACTCATCTGTTTATAAAACTTTCACGTGCGGTTTCCAAATCCAGAAAATCTCCAGAAGGATCCGAAACCATCAAATCAACATGTCAATAAACAGTGAAAACCGACATAAATCCCCATAATACTGCATAATCAATGAATACATGAATGCATCTGATATCATGCAATGAATGCAATAGTTAAACTAGCATATGAAAGCTATAACATATTGCAACTATCAACTAGCAAGCTATGTCAATGAATAGTATTCCCTAAAGTGTACGTGACATGGCAATTACCGATGATGATGTGTGTGAGCCGGCAAGCAAGTGTACGTGGAACATACGCATCATCGGTAATGGTGCTGGTGTCCAGACAGCAGAGTTTCATAATAATTACAGATAACATATGTATAAGCATGCAGTGCGATGAAACATCATGAATATACAGAAAGTGATATAGTAACATCAACACTGAAGAATAAACCTACCCAATATACGAGTCATACAGTTTGGTATTTTAAAGTACTCACGATTTACTGCATTTGAAAACAAGTATGACTCGAGCTCAGTCAAAAGGGTAAGAAAATCCACCTAGGTCTGAGTCGACCTATATATACATCTAGTAGTCGGTGATCTCACCTCAATGGTATCACATACGACACAATATATATGTGACGTTCTCGAGTCAAGAGTGCGGATCTAACATCATAATTATATCTCGTACGGTAAATTTATCGTACGGCATCCTAAATCTGGGTATGGGTCGAAAATCACATACAATACAACGTCCATATGGTATCATCATCACATTTCATGAACTATCACATATAGTACAACATCCATATGGTATCATCATCACATATCATGAACTATCACATATAACCCAACATCCATATGGTATCATCATCACATATCATGAACTAGGGGGGTACTGATCTAAGTCTAGTACAATACTAATATCATCAACAAATATGTACACGTGTGTGAATACACATCGTCCATCAACCCGCTAATATCATGTCGTATCTCATAATACGAACCAAATCACATCACCGATCTCACGACATCAAGACCAATCAAATCGACTCACCTCCAAGTACCATATACTATCCTCTATCATCCGTATACCCGTATATGTATATATATAAACCCACGCATCCACATCTATCCACATACATATAACTTGTACACCCAAAACCATATTTCGTGCGTGCATGTGTATAGGTAACAACCTCACTCTAGGGTTCGCGACTAAGAAACCAACTAAACCACTTTCCTCAATTCTCGCTAACATTAACCCATGATCTCCTAAAGCTTTCCTTGCTAAGTGTTCATATCTCTCAATAACACATAAATGTACATCTATATCACATCACATCATTTCTTACAACTTTTCGGGGGTGCCATACGCCATCCACCCGACTTCCCCCGTAAATATAAATCTACTCACCTGCTCTTGCTTGCCGATGTCGATGTCGCCATCATCTTCTTCATCGTATGAAATCAACGTGAAGGTACCTACATAGATAACACAATCGTAATGCACATTAAAATCAAGTCGGAAACAAAAATGGCACACCAACGCTTATAGGTTAGAACCTATAGACTACGCCTTCAAAACCACCAAACAACCCTCGATATCGTCGTGCAAACGTCAAG
The DNA here is from genome assembly GCA_030015575.1 of Agapanthus africanus. Classification (NCBI taxonomy): domain Eukaryota; kingdom Viridiplantae; phylum Streptophyta; class Magnoliopsida; order Asparagales; family Amaryllidaceae; genus Agapanthus; species Agapanthus africanus. The sequence continues at coordinate 454,452,221 of JASDDO010000019.1, read as the reverse complement.
TGATCGAGGTAAAACGCAATACAAAAATCCAGAATCCAAAATACGAAAAATATAACTCTGAATCAAAACAGCAACTCTTGAAAATAGCCCCAGATTTCACCCTAGGCAAAACTATCCAAAGTTGCATATGTCAAGGGTCTAGTTTACTGGAGATAAAGCCACAGAACAAACATGAGACCAAATGACCTTACCCTGGCCGCAATTTGCGGCCAGATTGATTAAATCGGCGGCCTGGCAAGGGAATTAGGATCCTGGGTTTTGGGTATAGGTTCTAGGTTGCCTGCTTGTGTCTCAGTGTTTGCTAAATATTTTTCAGAGGCTCCGGGTGTTAGCAGATTTCATTATACTCTCACAGAATCACAATTCTCCGATATCGGGGTTTCTAAGTTCATATTCCATGGTTTAAGTCTCAGGTTCAGTCCACTATATCATCACAACAGGGGTTATGGTCCCTAATTACACCTCAATTTCACCTATGGAATTCAAACCCTAAACCCTAACTAGGAATTTTCCAAGTTCGCTAACTACACAATATCAATTCTAAACTTGCATGGATGCATAAGGAATTGAAATGCTAATCTAAAGGTGCAGAAATTACTTCATTTGGCTACTCAAGAAATTTCTTGAGTTGCCCCAAGTGTCCAAAATCAAAACTTGCTTGGTTCAAAGTGTTTGCCATGAGCTTGTGCACATTTTTTGTGAAGTGGGGATGGTGTTTTAGAGTTGTTTTGATGAAGTTTTGGGGTTTTGAAGTGGAGGTGGAGGAGGGTGCTGCCATAGGCTGAAGATGAGAAGATGAGGATGAAAATGATGAAGAATGAAGACTAGTCGATGAACCCCTCACCTCACTCTCTCTTCTCTCACCTGCCCATACCTAATATTTTATTGTTTTCCTTTCTTTTTCTTTTCTTTTGTTTTCTTTCTCTTCTCTTTAAATTCAACAACCATGCATGAAACATGAAGAAATGCTATGATAAGAAATGTAACAAGTGTAAAAAAAAGACTTTTGCATGCCTTGTGCACAAAACACGTTTAGTGCCCGATTAGCGATATTTAATCGCGATTAGCACAAAATTAATGTATAATAAATCATAAAATTTCATAATTTCCTTAAATCACATAAAGCACCCTCTTTTCAGTAATTTACATAATTTTCCAAATTTTTCCCAATTTATCGGTATTTAAATATACCACAATATTAAAATATTCATGATATTTAATATCAAATTATAAAAATTCCCAAAAATAATATTTTTTTCTGAAATGTTACAAGAGATTCACTGGTAAGTGTTACCAGTAGTTTCTCGACCCGTTATGAGCCTCATATCGACATGACTTATCGGTTATTAGGGTCTGACATTTACCACCCCTAGACTTGATATGTAACATATCAGACGAGGTGACCGGACTGTACGGTAGTGTCACTGTTAGGCTTTTGCAGGAGTTGGAGCGGGCTTGCTTGCTGAACTTCTGATCGCTCAATATCCGGGTAGCCGTTACGTCCATCTAGTACCGCTGATGGCTTGTGGGTGCTTGATGTAATCATCACCTACTGCCGGCGTATTGACGAGTCTTTAGAGTCCTACATAGAGGTTTTCCTGGCTCAGGCAAAACGAAATAGGAGCGCATATGTGATATGTGCGGGACCGAGAATAATGCGTGTATGTGATACCGTATTCTATTCTCGCGACTTTTGTATCGGTCGGTTATATGTGATATGGCCGGGTTATCGAATCAAGTGTTGATTCGATAGGTTGGTACATTTAGTGTTAGTCGGTTATATGTGATATAGCCGGATTATTAAATCAAGAGTTGATTTGATAATTTAGTGTATAATTATATATGTGATATACTAATTTAAATTAACTAACATTATCTCACTTAAGCATTCTTTCTCACATGTGTGTAAATGTAATATATATGTGATATATATTGATGTGCATTATTTATTTGTGTGTGTCATGGTTGTTGTTACACTTTGCATGGGTGTATGAGACATACACCATTATAATTATATTGGTGGGGTTTTAATATTCAAAGTAAATACAAAATTAGTGGAAAATTTGTTGAAAGCATGAAGCTTGTAGAAGCTTAAGAGTGTTTTGACAAAGTCCACCCATTTTGTTTTACTAAGGATATTTATTAACCTAACCACTATAATTAGCCCTGGTTATGTCTCTACATGAGTTAGTATATGATACACACTCACCCATGTGTAAGTGCACGGCGGCGCCCCGGCCGTCAACCCGACGCCGGAATACGGAAGCGGTGAATAACTTTAATTTTGCGGACTTTGCAAACCGGCACCACCGCACACTTTAACCGGATCGAACCATTAACTAGTCTAAGCTATCTACAAGAAAGGGGATAGAGATATACCGACTGATCCGAGTCCTCCGGTCTTCATCTCCACTCCGATCTCCTCGCGGGATCTCCGGTCGTCGCCTCTTCACCGGAAGGGCACCACGTCGCCTGCATCTTTTACGGGCTCCCGCCTCAATACCGAGGCAACTCGGGCGCGAAGTAGGCTAGCCGACGCGTCCAAGATTTGCTGTAGAATAGAGTAGAATAGCCGTCTCTTTGGGGTTTAGGAGGTTGCCAATTTGGAGGGATTTTGCACAAAGAATTTCATGGATGCTTGATGGAGAAATTGAGCATGCAAAAGGAAATGAAATGGAGCCTCTCTCAAGGAATGAGCTCGGCCACAAAAAATTTTTGTGCTCACTGGAAAAATGATAGATTGATGAGCTAGGCCAAAAAATTATCAGCACTCCCTCATTTCCCAATGCAACCAAAAATGAGTATTAATATATTAAAAAACCTCTCCATCAAGATACACTCCTGCACACACATATGCACAAAATGAAGCCTATTAATTAATTAATAAAACAATTTAAAACCCACTCCACACAGTGGCCGGCCCCAAAATTCAACACCAAATCAATGCACATCCAAACCATACTCTATCAAGTCAAAATTAATGCAAGTGATGGTAAAGAGAATGGTGATGGTCAAATCAAAAACCCACATATGCAAGAAACCCCTTCCTCAAAAGTAATTTGCAAAACTGCAAATTACTCCCTTCCATCGGAAAAGTCCGGCCGGGAAAGAACAAAGAAAAACCGGCCGGATCGGAATGCAAACTGGCAACTCCAGAAAACTGGTCCCGTAATAAATTACAGGAAAACCCCGATACTGTGCATACACACCCGCATCTGTATTCCGTCCGGATACAAATGCAAAAAGACAAAACTACACTATCAAATACTAAGATCCGGCTTAAGCCAAAACCGGCTAGTAAAAACCGTCCGATCACGATCCGTGCAATACCGCACGTATCTGATCGAACCCTGCCATATCTCCATACGGCCTCTACAGCGTTTCGCCCGAAAGCTGAGTAACTGAAAGTGTGGGGGACTCTAAAGACTCGTCAATACAATGGCTGTGGATTTAACCACTAGCCCGTCAGAGGTATAAGCCAATACGTAACGGGCCACCAGCTATTGACTAAAAGGGACGTCGATGAGCGAACTCATCCTGACACCCTACTGAGCCTGTCAGTGACAATATCCGTGCAGTCCGGTCCGTTCGTCTATGAGTATCGCATGGCGGGCCTAGGGGGTTGGTAAAAGTCAGACCCCCAAAAGCGGTACAAGTCGTGTCGGAGTGTAGCCCAGAACACCCTGAGATACTACTGGAATACCTACCAGTAAATCTCCTTGCCTTGGCCAAGGACTTTGTGTAATGGCTCTCCTAGACACAGCACGACCTCACCCCCAATACCGGGAGAGACGAACCCCTGAAGATACGCTCACTGCCTCCATGTGGCTCGGGACTGTACCCAACTAAAACCTGTTTGCACGACTCCTTTGAGCCGTGGTAGGGTAGTAATCAAAGTACAGTGGGAACTCACACGAGACAAATGACGATCCCCAGGTCGATGAACTAACCTGCACACATGTCACCAGGGAACTGCCATCTGACGTCTGGTATATGACCAACTAGCATGTTCCCGGCAAGTCCTGTCCGGTGTACTCATAACCCAATGAGCACCTGTATACATCTTAGGTGATCCAACTGACACCAGTGGCTTGTGAGACCGGCCACCGCCCCTCGTCGGGGTCTCGACTGTATACACTAGTCTATTAATGGAGTATCGATGCCCAGTCTCGAAACTCCCACGACTAGGGACCTTTTAAGGATAAGCTTATAGACCCCCAGCTCCCACTTATATGATCGCCCTCATACTGCTGGTGGTCAAGCAAGAATCCTAGGGGCTCTATCAACGTGTAATAGCGACGTGTCATGTCACCTAAAGCAGTACACGATGATAAAGGTAAACCAGATAGCATACTATCATCTCGAGCAAGACTGTCCTACTGGGATAGGTCCTCCCTCAATCATTACAATCACGTACCTGTGACCTAATAATTGACTCTGAGGGCACTATCTCCAACAATCTCCCACTTGCACTCAAGGCTAATTATTGCGATGTCGCATACTCACAGCCCGTGTGATACCGAACACCCAACTCCTCTACTAGTCAGTCTCACAAAGCTCGTTTGCGAAACTATTGCGTTCGAGGAATAGCCTCAGTGAGTGGATCCGCCTTGTTGTCTCTTTCCATGTCTCTCTATATCTCAAGTTCGCGGAGAAAACCATCTCCCGAAAAGAGCAATACCTGTCTCAGAATATGTCTGGATGTCTGATGGGACCTAGCTCATAAATGAACTCCAAATCCAAACTTCTTAGACTGTATCGTCAACTGAACTTAATCAGTATCCTGCGCGCCATGCCTCCCTCAGTATTGCCTTGGACCACCTGTCCAAAATACTGCCCCTCATCAGAAGGAAAAACTATAACTCTGACAACCTCCTTGTCGTCCATGTCACCTTGGAAGCCTGGAATGACAACTGTCTCCTGAATGAGGCTGTCGTTATCATATCCCTAGAACATCCACTTATGTTCTAAAACTGCTTCCGACTGTTTCTCCAGGATTGGATTAATGTCAACTTATTGCATCTAGTGCAAGAACAACATCTGGTGTGGTACTTGACATCTCACGATTGACTCAATTGCCTGAGCAAGTGATCTGCCAATCATGCCCGTCCCTTTCCCCTTTAGTCTGTAAGACATCTTTGGAGAGGGTGACTCCATTACCTGCAGGTACACTACCGTGCCAGGAGTCGTCCATCCTAAATACTCTTAGAATGCTGTCAAGTACCCTGATTGGGAAACCACCCAAATCTAGATCTAAGACCATAGATCTAGTAACCAGTATGTCTGATATAGAATCCAAGTCCTGTGTGGAGAAACCACTGTGTGACGACCAAAGTATAACCGGTTGTAGTATAGGAGTTTCCTTTCCTACTCTGTGTATGTCATCCATATACCAGGATATCACACCCTACTACCTTCTCAACAGATCCATCCCCTATTCTGATGAAGTCAAACCCATGACTGTCACGTCAGAAATAGATGATCTATCTCCGCTACATCTGCTCTAGTCTATAAATAGACATAAGCAACCTGTCCACCAATGCTTCCGCTGCTCCCACTGACTACGACAACCCTCTGGCAGAGTCATATAGACGTACACTTCTAAAACAGGTTTAGAACGACGCTATACTCATCCTCCCGCCGGGTCTCGTAACCTGGAACAACAGCAATGGCAATTGTGGGTAAACAAGAACTTCCCTGTCACCGTCCTTGAGGCTACCGTAGTACCTCTCGGGTGCCTGAAGTTACCCACCTTGTCTGCGGAGTGGCCAATGGAATGTCAATCCAGATTGAATCTTTAGGTTCCTTATCAAATCTTCAGTAATCGTTTGTGGTTCTGGAATCACTTCCAGTTCTACCATACTCCCACTACTGTTTTCTGAAAAATCCATCTTTAATAAAACTGTGGCGAGTCTAGAACAATATCGCTATTGTTCATCCAGATGGTAGAAAGTCAACCCTCGTCATAGCCTGGGTCAACCCACAAACAGCCATTACAGAAACGTGCCTTGAGTTGTCCAGTGTCTGGTTTTAATCATAAACCGGACAACTCCCCGTACCTTAACATCGTTAAGATATGAACTGTTCTATATCCCATATAGGACTAGAGGCACTGATTTAATTGAACCAGATCCAAATCATGCAACTGTCTCCAGTGCATGTCAACTAAATGGAAGGAGGCCAGATCAGCGTTACTCAACTTAGGAATACTTCCAATTATGAGTAACCTGAAAGAGAAGCAAGATCTCTTTATCATTACTATCAACTGAACACCATACACAAGTATCTACATCTTCGATCTCTTTGAAGAATCCCGATACTTGCTATACCTGGTTCTCTACTCTATTCAAATACCTATAACTCCTCAAAACTTAGACCCTGTGTTTCTACGAAACACATGTCTAAGAACTAGAGAAGTTAAAAGTAAACAGAATATAGTATGAGGACCAACCCCTCTGTCCTGATGGACCCTGGACAACATACAATACTTTGTATAAGTCCCTTGAGTCTGATAACTCATTCACTGTGTGTCGTAGGTTGAAAACTGTACTTATGGTTAAGAAGAATTACACCGCTGTTTAATGCTCCTTACCTAACCATCCACTGATATAGGTAAATGTCGTAGACATAATTTCAGAAAGGTATATCTCACTCTATGAAAATAGACGTACAGATATATCAATTTGAAATTGGTGCATAACAGCGGATATTCAAAACCAAATATTTGCCGACCGGCAAACAGCCCAGGTGATTTCCTCAAATATCACCGATTACAACGAATCCCGATATAATGAGGATAATCACCCAATTCCCAACAACTTACTCCCACTCATCATCTGTAAAACCATACAGATGTGAGAATCGTACCTGGTAAATACATACCCTGGAGTAAGTATCTAATCGGGAAATCAGTTTTCCTTTAACATTACACAGTGAAACTGAAACATTGAAATGTTCCGATGGGGTATTCTGGTATTCCTAGTAATGCCTCTTCCAGATTCACGACTGTAACCGTATAGTTCTTTGCCACCTCTCCAAATCCCTTCATATGTCTTTAGTCTTTACCTTCTGCACACCCTTTTAGGCCAAATGGTTTTCTTCCTTCCCTACCGTTCGGCACCAGCCTATGGTTTGGAAGAAGACTATCCAATAAGCATAATGGGTGTACTGTCCGCATCCTAGGAACACTCGCAATGAGAGAGGGTGAAGATAAAAGACAACCGAATAAACCTTATTCCTATTTCTCCTGAACCAGAATCCATCCCCGAACTGGAACAAGTTCCATTCGAGTTCGTATATAACCATACGATGGAGTATCCAAATAAACTGTGGATCTTCGTAGTGATACGGAGTGTCCTGGAGAAATACAAAGGTGATGTGGGAGTGGTAATGAAATATTTGGTTTGGTCGTGAATATCTGTTGCAATTTACTTTGCCCTCTTACTAATCCCTTGCTTTGTCTGAACTTAATACCTTCTGCACACCATCGTTATGCTAATTGGTTTTCTTCATTCCCTACCGGTCGGCACCAGCCTAAGGTTTGGAAGAAGACAATCCAATTTGCGTAATAGGTGTACTACCCCTAAACCAAGGAGTACTCGTAACCTGAGAGAGGGTAAAAGGAAAAGACAACTGAATAATCCTATCCGTTTTCTCCAGAACCATAAACCATCCTCGAATAAATTCTTTCGAGTTCGTATCTAACCATACGATGGTTTTGTCCAATGGAAGTGGACGTTCGTAGTAATACGGGGTGTCCTGGAGAAAAAGGGTAAAAGTAGGAGTGGCAATGAGGTCTGCAACTCTGACAATCCAAAAACCGGTGTTTAAGAAGGTTCGGTCAACTTGGTCACTGAGTCAAAGTCTTAGGGTCGGGTCAATGGTCGCTGCCAAAAGAGAGAGAGAAAAGAAACACTCAGCGTGCACTCTAACCTAGATCAGAATGGTTACCAATTTATCTAATCTGGAATCCTCCCACTGTACCTCAAATTCTCCTCCAAACCTGAAAGAAGAATTAGTCGGGGTTACCCGAGGAGTATACCAACTCATCAGTGGGAATCGGGATCCAACTATCATTGCATGATAACGTGACGGAATCCGCTCACGCTATCACACTCCAGAAGGTATGCGCATATCTGGCAAGTTTCAGTTCTTTTGAAACTCCCGATGTGATTTTTACCCCATGCTCTTATGACCTTGACTAAGGCCAACAAATCATAAGTCACATGTCAAGTTCTACCCGTCATTATCCAGGTTGATTTGAATCCACCCGTACAAGCCCTTGACTAGGGCCAACAAGGCTATACGACTGTCCCAAACCAACGCATCTATCTATGCAGCATATGAACACCCAACAGCTACCAAACACTGTGCCTTGACTAAGGCCAACAAACACAGCTTGAATACTATTGACCACCCATATGAAACGACGGAGGGCTACGAATGGTTTCTGGCGAAAACCTTTAACGTAATGAACTTGATATCGTTGAAGGAACGGATAGCTTTTTGAAAATATAGCGACGAAAACCTTCGCTAAAGAGGTCACTCCCGGTGAAGGGATCTCGGCTCTTTCCCCGTAGAATGGGGTGCAGGATATTCCAAATGAATACCACGGTGCATAGCAAAAGCAATCGGCTATAGTGAAGTTACTGCCCTGACGCAAACTTCTGTCCAAGGGGTCACTCCCGGTGAAGGGATCTCGGCCCTTGCCTCGTCGACTGAGGAGCAGGATATTCCAATGAATACCACGATGCAAAACAAAAGTAAACGTCCTTGCAATAACAGCTTTTTGAAAAGTGTTCCAACAACATCAGATTAGGTTTGTTTTTAACTTGCATTGATCCGAATCAATGCAGTCCCATCAATTGATCACACCACAAAGAACGAAAATATACTGATGTACGTATATGCCATCCGCATTCGCCACTGGGTCCCGTCATTACCCGTTAGGTTAGCTTACTAACGACAGAGCGGGGACTGGACTAGCGCGGATGCAAAACATATACAACATCTACTAATATATATACCAATATATTATATTTCGCTCAAGGCGTGAATAAAATGCAACATCACAGAAAATGAACAGCATCACAGAAACAATACAGATATCTGGGATCCCCGGGTTTCACAGAGCCGCTGAAACCCGACGTTCCCCTGGTCGTGTGGATAGCCTGTGCAATGAAATCCTAGACCCCTACGGGCGCGGCAAGTCACCCGCCAAAACCTGAAGCGAGGCAGCCCCCTTCAACGCCGTGAATGGACCACCCAGCACTTCACGGAATCCGGCAACTTGGGCACCCCTCCTGGGTCAACCCTAGTACAGAAAGTAAAATATACATACACCGGGTACATCGACCGCAACCAGGTCGTGCCCCAAAATAATAATACAATCAGGCAGTGACGGCAGTCCACATGTCGGACGCTCGCCCCGCAATATCAAATGTACATAATACAACAGCACAGTACTAGCATTGCATCCAGGCTATCCCCCACGACCGATCCGCAACATCACAGCAAATACATAGAACATCAACGTGAAAGTCACGTTCGCAAATCCGTCTAACCGGGCTATAGCAGTTAGACCGGATTTACCGATCGAGTGACATTCACGGTCGCAGATATAATGTAAATACTGTGAAAAATGTGTTTAAAATATCCGATTGATCAAACTTTAACAAGTGGGCCCACAAAGAATACTGTAGCAGTTAAAGAAAACCTGGACCCAATTTTAATATCCCAAAACCCCTAATTTAAGCCCAGAAGCCCACTGTAAAAACCCAACCCACTGATCCCTGTAGACTGCGGCGGAAACGCGGCCAAACGTGGGTTTTGGCCGCCCTTCCGCGGTCAAGTAAGAAGATTAGTGCGTCGAATTTGAACAGTGTTCTTAGAATTTCTAGCACAGTACTTTTATGCAACCTGAAAAATTTTTGGAGACAGAAAAATTTCAACAGAAAACTGATGTGGGCGTATTGGGGTTTTCGGACATTTCGATCGATCGGAACAGAAAAACATATTACAAAAAGCTAGACTAAGTTAATGGGGAGTCTCTGATACCACTGTAAGTGCACGGCGGCGCCCCGGCCGTCAACCCGACGCCGGAATACGGAAGCGGTGAATAACTTTAATTTTGCGGACTTTGCAAACCGGCACCACCGCACACTTTAACCGGATCGAACCATTAACTAGTCTAAGCTATCTACAAGAAAGGGGATAGAGATATACCGACTGATCCGAGTCCTCCGGTCTTCATCTCCACTCCGATCTCCTCGCGGGATCTCCGGTCGTCGCCTCTTCACCGGAAGGGCACCACGTCGCCTGCATCTTTTACGGGCTCCCGCCTCAATACCGAGGCAACTCGGGCGCGAAGTAGGCTAGCCGACGCGTCCAAGATTTGCTGTAGAATAGAGTAGAATAGCCGTCTCTTTGGGGTTTAGGAGGTTGCCAATTTGGAGGGATTTTGCACAAAGAATTTCATGGATGCTTGATGGAGAAATTGAGCATGCAAAAGGAAATGAAATGGAGCCTCTCTCAAGGAATGAGCTCGGCCACAAAAAATTTTTGTGCTCACTGGAAAAATGATAGATTGATGAGCTAGGCCAAAAAATTATCAGCACTCCCTCATTTCCCAATGCAACCAAAAATGAGTATTAATATATTAAAAAACCTCTCCATCAAGATACACTCCTGCACACACATATGCACAAAATGAAGCCTATTAATTAATTAATAAAACAATTTAAAACCCACTCCACACAGTGGCCGGCCCCAAAATTCAACACCAAATCAATGCACATCCAAACCATACTCTATCAAGTCAAAATTAATGCAAGTGATGGTAAAGAGAATGGTGATGGTCAAATCAAAAACCCACATATGCAAGAAACCCCTTCCTCAAAAGTAATTTGCAAAACTGCAAATTACTCCCTTCCATCGGAAAAGTCCGGCCGGGAAAGAACAAAGAAAAACCGGCCGGATCGGAATGCAAACTGGCAACTCCAGAAAACTGGTCCCGTAATAAATTACAGGAAAACCCCGATACTGTGCATACACACCCGCATCTGTATTCCGTCCGGATACAAATGCAAAAAGACAAAACTACACTATCAAATACTAAGATCCGGCTTAAGCCAAAACCGGCTAGTAAAAACCGTCCGATCACGATCCGTGCAATACCGCACGTATCTGATCGAACCCTGCCATATCTCCATACGGCCTCTACAGCGTTTCGCCCGAAAGCTGAGTAACTGAAAGTGTGGGGGACTCTAAAGACTCGTCAATACAATGGCTGTGGATTTAACCACTAGCCCGTCAGAGGTATAAGCCAATACGTAACGGGCCACCAGCTATTGACTAAAAGGGACGTCGATGAGCGAACTCATCCTGACACCCTACTGAGCCTGTCAGTGACAATATCCGTGCAGTCCGGTCCGTTCGTCTATGAGTATCGCATGGCGGGCCTAGGGGGTTGGTAAAAGTCAGACCCCCAAAAGCGGTACAAGTCGTGTCGGAGTGTAGCCCAGAACACCCTGAGATACTACTGGAATACCTACCAGTAAATCTCCTTGCCTTGGCCAAGGACTTTGTGTAATGGCTCTCCTAGACACAGCACGACCTCACCCCCAATACCGGGAGAGACGAACCCCTGAAGATACGCTCACTGCCTCCATGTGGCTCGGGACTGTACCCAACTAAAACCTGTTTGCACGACTCCTTTGAGCCGTGGTAGGGTAGTAATCAAAGTACAGTGGGAACTCACACGAGACAAATGACGATCCCCAGGTCGATGAACTAACCTGCACACATGTCACCAGGGAACTGCCATCTGACGTCTGGTATATGACCAACTAGCATGTTCCCGGCAAGTCCTGTCCGGTGTACTCATAACCCAATGAGCACCTGTATACATCTTAGGTGATCCAACTGACACCAGTGGCTTGTGAGACCGGCCACCGCCCCTCGTCGGGGTCTCGACTGTATACACTAGTCTATTAATGGAGTATCGATGCCCAGTCTCGAAACTCCCACGACTAGGGACCTTTTAAGGATAAGCTTATAGACCCCCAGCTCCCACTTATATGATCGCCCTCATACTGCTGGTGGTCAAGCAAGAATCCTAGGGGCTCTATCAACGTGTAATAGCGACGTGTCATGTCACCTAAAGCAGTACACGATGATAAAGGTAAACCAGATAGCATACTATCATCTCGAGCAAGACTGTCCTACTGGGATAGGTCCTCCCTCAATCATTACAATCACGTACCTGTGACCTAATAATTGACTCTGAGGGCACTATCTCCAACACCATGGTTAATTATCTCACTTTGGATTAAGCTCATTATCTTCTTTCTTTCTTCATCTTCTTCCTCCAAAAGAAAAGCATGCTAGGGTTTGATAAAAGTGAGAAAGTAATGTGAGAAAAGAAATTCTAAAGTGAGCCCACATCCTATTTCACCATCCTCTACGAGATTAGAACTTTAGTATAGGGTGTTTGCTTCACTTTGGTGAAGTGGTAGCTTGAGTTAGTAATCTCTCGACGTAGATCATCTTCTGCCTCGAAGACTTCAAGCAAGACCGTTGCTTTCTTCTCATGGAGCCGTCCAAGAGTCCGGGAGTACCATGATCGCAATGAAGGCACTACTACAAGGAGCTTATGAAGTGAAGGACCGATCTACAAAGGTTGTATTTCCTTTTCACTTAGATGTAAATGGTTTATATATGTTTTTCGTATTATTTTCTAGATATCGATTCTTGTTTAGAGTTCCTTGAAACGGCAATTTTTTGAAAACGGCATGGACGATGCCTCCCGAAACCTTGCTGCCATCGATGGAAACTCTACAGTATTCCTTGTTCACTTAGATGTAAAGTTGTTAACATTGTTGTTTCGTCTAAATCTCTAGTTAAGATTCTAGGTTAAGGTTCTTTAGTACGGCAAATTTTTGAAATTGGTATGGACGATGCCTTCCGAAACCTTGCTGTTGTGCTGTACATCCTGATTGGTTCAAAAAGAAGAATTTAGTTATGTTTAGTAGTAGTAACCGCAATCAATAACGGTGTCGCGTGTAGCCAGCGTTAGTGAGCACGGGTCGTCCTCTGGGATTCGAGGAATTCGTAAATTCTTGCTTTAGTTGAGTCGGAAGAACGAGTAAAGAAATTCAAGAAATTGTTTAAGATTTGGTTGAAGTAATAATTTCAAGAAATTTAAGAAATCGTTTTCAAGAAAGAAAATGTTCAAGATTTAGTTATCAAGAAAATTATAAAAGGCTTGTAGGATTCGAACAGAATTGGTAGCCATGGATGAATATTCAAAATGATTCATCTTATCTATTGGTAGAATTAAAACTAGATTGATGGCTAAAAATGAGAATTAGGGATCCCTTAAAGAAACCAGGGTTTCTCCTTCATTGCCCCTTGTCCTTTCATTGATTGCCATTTTTATCTAGCCTTTAACTAGAAGGATCATCAATCTAATCCCCAAATTGTGACGAAATTCACAATAAATTGATCTCGCTCAAAATTTGGACATCGATGATTCTCTTTGCTAAAGTTTATAATCTCCATAAGACTTAAGATGAATATAGGATTCTCTCACCGTTTGATCTACCAAATTCCTTTGAATCCTAGCAAGCGGAGATTTACTCACACATCATGAAAATAGAAGAATCAACAATTAAGGATTTCATAATGCGGAGATTTAAAGAAAGCGAGATTAAAAGTAATGATCACCTTTATTATTCAACTTCAAATTACAACTTCTTCAATCCGAGATTACAAGAAGAATTGCTCTCGATCACTCCCTTGAAGATGTAATTTCTCCGTCGATCTTCGCTTCGTTCGATTACTGTGAGTCTTGGATCTGTCGAGGATCACGTGCTCGTTGATGACAACCGGCTTCGCGTAAAGGAATCTTGAATGGTGTCGCTCGATGAATTTCTCAACGATTCTTGATCTTGGATCTTGATTTGGAATTGGATCTTTTTAGCTCTTTTCTTGATTTGGTTTTTGGATCAAAAGTTTCGAACCCCTCACTTCAAGGCTTAGGTCCTTTTTATAGCCCCTAATCAAGCTTCCCCCATAAGCTAGGTTGTTACAAAGAGGCTTCTAGAATAAGCTATGTAGTTATCAAGCTTCCTCAACAAGCTAGGTTATTATAGAGAAGTTTCCAAAACAAGGTTGTTACAATGAGGCTTCCCCAATAAGTTAGGACGTTGCAATGAAGCTTATGGAGAATTCTCGATAGCCGTCTCCCTGAATTGGCCGCGGATCCGCGGCGACTCGGCCTGACTCTGCCGCGGATCCACGGCCGATTAGTGAGCTCATGTCTTCAATTCTCTGTGGTCTTATTCTGCTGATCTCTGGGTCTTTATATGATATCTGGAATCTTCTTATCTCTTCTGAATTTCTTCCGGTATTTGATTCTTCGATTTCCTGTATTTTAATCGGCGAATTTCCGATTCCGATATCTGACCTGAGCTAATTTTTTCACAAGATCTCAATGAAGAATGTTAAAGATATACAAAATTATGCGTGAAATATTAAACACACAATTTCCTTCATAATGTTGATTATAATGTATAACACATGATAAATGATATTTTGTAGACGAACTTCTAATATGTGTTATATTTATATCAAATACCTTTAGATGATTAAGAAAAGTAAGGAAATTGTCATGTTAAAATGCACTATTTTCGACTGAACAAATACCCCCAAACTTGACTTTGATCGTCCCGAGCAAACTTTATTTATTCAAGAGAGGGAGAAAAATAGAAAGAAAAAGAAAAACTAACTAGCACACTTTCGTAGGCAACACCATTGCACTGAGCATGTACAACAAGCCTTTAAACCTCTAGGTGTCCCTAGTAGGAGGAGTGTTGTCTCTTAAGAGTTTTCAGCGGATTGCACTCACAAAATCCTATAATAAAAGAAAGACTGTGACAGTTACATATAAAGATAAGAATTATAAAAGAAAGAACTTGAAAATCAGAGTTTTCAACTACACTAGCTTTTCGGTTGTCATGAGCCTTATCTTAATAGTCATGAAAAGATGTTAGAAATCACATCATCCCTCAATAAAACATCGCCTTTATTCTTCATCCCTACCTTTCCTCCAAACACCGATCATACACCCCTACGTGTGTGTAAAAGACATCCCTTCACTCGGAGAATTCAATTCAAGCTATCATACTCTTGTCCATCTACCTCAGTACTTTTTAGTCGGTGAATATTTTAGATAGAATTGCTCACACATTTTTCATGCGACCGTTAATACTTCTTGAGGTACTAACCGACCGATTACTAAATGTGCTCACTTATTAGGCGTAATTAGCACTTTCCTCGTCTTGCAACACTTAAAGCTTAGTAGTGACTCCCAAACCAGTTGGTCTAAGGCACTAGGTGATGAAGCACCCTTGCTATATTTTTTTATGCTGCCTTGGAGATTATAAAACCAGTGTTCATTTTTCTTCATAATTTTATGCTTTTATGCTTCATTTATTATTTATTTTCTTTGTACTTTGGCTTTTAGACAAGAGCATTTCAAGGTATCCTCTACTATCCCGAGTTTCAAGACGTGTGTAAGTGCGTATAGTAGGGTATTAACGTTCACATGTTTGGCTTCCAGAATAGGAACTATTTTCAGACTTATTTTTATGCTCAGATTAGTGATTTCCTTCATCTTACTAACCCTTGGGACAACGGCTCATAACTACTTATAACTAGTTTCATTTAAGAAACATCTAACTTTCTTTGTTTTATTAAATTCTTCCAATATTTTAAATGTAATTTTTCACTTTCTAATATTTTATTATAAAAGAAATTTTTTGAAAATTTTGTGCTTATGCAAAGTGTAATGAAATGTAATGCATAAATAAGCACAAACCTCCCCCAAACCTGTTTACAGCAGTGTCCTCACTGTGTCATCTTTTAAATCTCAAAATCCTGTAGACTTAGAAGGAAAAATTATTAACGGGGACAAGAATGAATGAACGTGAAAATCTCCCCCAAACTTATTTGTAATCATATGGATATTCTGTTAAGTCCTTTTTAACTCACCTCCATTCTTATGATAAGACAATTTTATCGAGTCATGGAGGTGGGGCGGAGGAAATTTAGTTATGATAAATCAGCTCCTGTCAAAACAGGAGCTCCTCCGTGAGGTCAGTGGAAAAATACGGTTTTAATCTATGTCTACTCACTTTAAAAATATAACCGTTTTTACTATTTTCAACTTCAACTGCCCCGTACGGGTATACATACCACACCACAAATGGTCATTTCCAATAAGATCTTAGCTTACCCACATGAAGATGGAGACGGGAATCGTAAGGAAGGACTTGTTGTCCTGGGGTAAAAGTTTTTCTCAAAATATTTTTGTCGTGAAATACCTTAGTCCGGTTTTTTACTATAACCACATTATCGTACGCTTCATCGCGGAGATCGCTTATCCAATTTAATTGCAGCTTCCGAAAGTTACAGGCTTGATTTAAATCAAAATTAAGTTCTTTAATGGCCCACATTGCTTTATGTTCGATCTCGACAGGAAGGTGTCAAGCATTTTCAAACACTAGACGATAAGGAGACATACCAAGATCAGTTTTATAAGCAGTATGAAATGCCCAAAGAGCATCTGTCAATTAGGTTGACCAATATTTATGGTTTTTAGAAACTGTCTTCTCCAAAATTTGTTTGGTTTTCCTATTGGAAATCTCAGCTTGCATGCTCGTTTGGGGATGATAGGGCGTAGAAAGTTTATGGTTGATTGAATATTTCCTCATCAAATTCTCGAAAGACCGATTACATAAATGCATCCCATTGTCGCTAACTATAGCGCGAGGGTGTCCAAATCGTGAAAATATATTTTCTTTAAGGAACTTAATAATAACCTTGTTTTCATTAGTACGACATGGTATTGCTTCCACCCATTTTGAAACGTAATCAACCGCTAACAAGATATATAAATTCCCAAAAGAGTTAGGAAAAGGGCCCATAAGATCAATACCACAAACGTCAAAAATTTCCACAACCAAGATAGGTTGGATTGGCATATCATTTTTTCGAGAAATCTGACCCATATGTTGACACCGTGGACACGTTTTGCAATGATCAAATGCATCTTTGAATAATGTATGCTAATAAAAACCACATTGCAAAACTTTCTCCACCGTCTTACGTGGACCAAAGTGACCATCACATGCCTGATCATGACAGAAAGACAAAACACTATTGAATTCATCATTAGGGACACATCTGCGAATGATTTGGTCAGGACAATACTTAAACAAATAAGGTTCGTCCCAGTAAAAATGCTTTACTCGGGATAGAAATCGATGATTATCTTGTTTAGACCATTCGCTGGGAATAAGTTACGTTGCTAGATAATTCACAATATCCATGAACCAAGGTTCGCAGGATACGTTCAAGAGTTGTTCGTCAGAAAAAGAGTCGTTTATTAGCAAGGTCACAGTAGGTATAGAAGAGATGCATGAAAGATGGTCGGCTACTACGTTTTCACATCCTCTCTTATCTCGTATAACAAGATCAAATTCTTTTAATAACAGGATCCAACGTATTAACCTGACTTAGCATCCTTCTTAGATAAAAGATGTTTTAGGGTGGAGTGATCGGTGTAAACCACAATTAGTGAGCCAATCAAGTAAGGCCTGAATTTTTCTAATACGAATACAACTGCCAAGAGTTCTTTCTAGGTGGTTGTATAATTAATTTGGGCATCATTCAAGGTCTTACTTATATAATAAATTGCATGTGGCATCTTATCAATGTGCTGTCCTAAGACTGCACCAACAGCAAAATCTGATGCATCACACATAAGCTCAAACGGGTGGTTCCAATCAGGAGATGATAGAACAAGGGATGTAGTGAGAGATCTTTTAAGTGATTCAAAAGAAGTCTCACAATACGAATTGAAGTGAAATGTAGTATCCTTGGCCAAGAGAAGAGTTAAAGGTCTAGAAATTTTGCTAAAATCCTTAATGAATCTCCTATAAAATCCTGCATGACCAAGGAAAGATCGTATATCTTTGACGCAATTGGGATGTGGAAGGTTATGGATGACATCTATTTTAGCTATGTCCACTTCAATGCCTTTTCGTCAAATGACATGTCCAAGCACGATACCTTCTTGGACCATGAAATGGCATTTTTCCCAATTCAAAGTTAAGTTCTTATCCTTACAGCGGGTAAGAACTACGTCAAGATGACATAGGTAATCCTCAAATGAGTCCCCAAATATAGAGAAATCGTCCATGAAAATCTCCAGAAAATTCTCGACCAAGTCTGAGAATATCCCCATCATACACCGCTGAAATGTAGCGGGAGCATTGCATAACCTAAAAAACATGCGTCTATAATCAAAGGTACCGAAAGGACAAGTAAATGTTGTTTTATCTTTATCCTTTTCGATGATAAGGACCTGGTTATAGCCAGAGTATCCGTCCATGAAACAATAATATTCATGTACAGCTAATCGTTCCAACATTTGGTCAATAAAAAGTAGAGGGAAGTGATCTTTCCTCGTTGCGGCATTGAGTTTTCTATAATCAATACATACACGCCACCCAGTTTGGGTGCGTGTTTGGATCAACACATTAGCCTCATTGGTTATGACCGTGATGCCAGACTTTTTAGGGACCACATGAATAGGACTTACCCATTAACTATCAGAGATTGGGTAAATTATACCACTATCAAGGCACTTGACGATTTCTTTCTATACCGCCTCCTTCATGACGGGATTCAACCGTCTTTGTAGGTCTCTGGTTGGTTTGGCTTCATCCATCAAATGTATATGATGTTCCACAATCAAAGGACTAATCCCTTTGATGTCTGCCATTGTCCAACCAAATGCTTGCCGATTTGATCTCAAGACCGTCAAAAGAGCGTCCACTTGCTCTAAAGCTAGAGAAGCGGATATGATCATGGGAAGAGACTCATTCTCACCTAAATATGCACATTTAAGATGAGAAGGTAACAGTTTGAGATCTAATGTCGGTGGAGAGACAATAGAAGGTGGGGTAATGGAATGATATTAAGATTCCCTAAGAAGTTCATAACCTGTATAGGAAATTGACTCGGAAAGCGCTACTGACTTTTGTGATGAGTCAAAAGGTTCAAACTCAGAGGTAGACTCGTCAAAAGTGTCCTCACTATGATACTGTGCAAAATCAAACAATAATGTACTAATGTCGTCGAGATCATCAAAGCAAAGTTCCTCAACCTTGCAGTTTTCGGGAGCTATCTCGTAGACAGAACAGACATCAAGTGAATGAGCAGAAGGTTCAGATGATTGACTTCCTAGCTTGTAAATGTTAAGCTCAATTGTTATTTTCCCGAAAGTTAAGTTTATAGAACCATTACAACAATTAAAGACAGCATTGGAAGTGGCTAAGAAGGGTCGACCGAGAATCACCGGAATTTAGTTCTGTGGGTTCGCTACAGGTTGTGTATCTAAAACAATAAAGTCCACAGAGAATATAAATTCCCCGACTTTTATCAACACATCCTCAAGTTCACCCCTAGGTTTGGTGATAAATCGATCTGCCATTTGGAGAGTGCAATGGGCAGGTTTCAACTCTCCAATACCTAACTGCTCGTAGACAGAGTAAGGAAGCAAGTTAACACTAGCGCTAAGGTCGAGTAGAGCACGATTAATATTTTTACCCCCAATAGAAATAGAGATTGTAGGAAAGCCGGGGTCCTTACGTTTCTTTGGTAATTGCTAGGTAAAAGCTGTGCTAACATTACTCGTCATGAACCCTTTTTTCGGCACTTGAGTTCTTCTCTTCCTAGTGCACAAGTCCTTAAGTATTTTCGCATAAGCCAAAACTTGTTGGATAGCATCTAGGAGAGGAATATTTATGTTAACCTGTTTAAACATTTCCATAATCTTCTCCATTTGCGCGTTAGGTTTGTTGGCCCTCAACCTATTTGGATAAGGAGCTTTATCAATAATAGTTGGGTCCAACATTTGTGGAGAAGTTCGTGTGGGTAGAACGGATCCTAGAATTGGAGTGGGGATCATTTCAAGTTGTGTCAATGAGGTGGGCGGAGGGTTCGAGCCTAGGGGATAACGGAGAATAGGCTCGGAAGAAGATGAACTAGGGTCAGAAGTGGAAGTGGAAGCCGGGGTGTCATTGATTAATTCATCATTATCAACCTGTTCACCGACTTGGTTATCCAGCACTCTTCCGAATCTCAACATGGTAATGGCATTCAAATTATGATATTGTGAGTGGCCAGGATTCGGTAAGGGTTGAGATGAAAGTTTCCCTTTCTCTCTAGCACTCATTGTGGCATTTAATTGTGCAATTTGTGCTTCTATCGATTTTATACTCTCACCACGTGAGGCGGAGTCCTTCTTTATGGTATCGATAGAAGACCTTATATTAGCCGACATTTAAATGGAATGTTTTATAAACAAATCCAAGGTTCGTTCGAGTGAAGAGGAGTTTTCGGTACCGGCCGTTTGGAAAGAATTATTATACGGTGCAGAATTATTGGCTGGATTTTGAAAATTTTATGGTTGAAAGGGGTACTGATTTTGTGGCGGTTGCTGTTGTTGTGAAGGAACCCTTTGAAAGTTATTTTGGTTTGGAACCGTATTTTGAGTTTGGTGTTGGTTCCAAGAAAAATTAGGGTGATTCCTCCAACCCTGATTATATGTGGAAGAATAAGGATCGTTTCTAGGTAGTTGCTGAAAAGCAGCATTAGTGTATTCTTGATCTTGAAACGGAGAATTCAAAGGACATTCTTCTGTCAAATGTGATGGATCTGAACAGCATCCACACACGGTTTTAGGGAGCGTCACCTGATTTAGGGAGGCTAATAAAAAATTATTTTCCATAGCTTCAAGTTTCTTTTGCATTGCTGTCATTACGGCTTTTACTGATATCGAAACATCAAGTTGATGGATACTTCCTCTAGATGATGGACTAACGCTTTCATATTACAAAGTGTTTTCAGCAAAATCTTCCAAGAATTTCAAAACTTCACCATCGTCTTTAGACATGAAATTGCCTTGACACATGGTTTCTGTTAGTTGTATGTATGCCCTAGAGGCCAGTATTATACAGATGATGTATATTATATTGGATGCTTGGACATATATAGAGATGACTTTCTTGCTCGATATGATAGTATGCTATCTGGTTACTCTTTATCTTAACATGTACACTAGTCTCTTTATACTGTCTTATAGTTACATGTTGGTAAAGCCCTTAGGATTTGTACTTGACTACCTGGACTATGATGCAGATCATACTAGTGGGGACATGGTAGTCCATAAGTACATCCTTCAAGGTCCCTAGTCGTGGGTGTATCGAGACGGGGCATCGATATACCAGAGTAGACTAGCGTATACGCTTCTCGACCCATGAGATGGGCGATGGATGATCCCATATCCATTGGTGTTTGACATCAGAGATGGTATACGGGTGCTCAGTGGAGACTGGGTACACTGGACGGACTCGCCGAGAACTCCCAGATGGTATTATACCTCACGTCAGATGGCAGTTCTCAGGTGACACTTGTACAGGTTAGTCTGTAGACCCGAGATCGTCATAGAGTCTTATGTGATTCCCACTGTGCTTTGATCTCCACCTTACCACGTCCATGAGGGCGTGCAAAACGGTGGTCTTTGGGTACAGTCCCGAGTCACATGGAGGCAATGAGCGATAGGAGGGGTTTCGTCTCTCCCGGTATTGGGGGTTGATATTGCGCTGTGCTCGATTGGCCGTGACAGGGAAGTCCCTGGCCAGGGCTGATCAGAGATTTGCTGGTAAGTGTTACCAGTAGTTTCTCGACCCGTTACGAGCCTCACATCGTCACGACTTATCGGGTTATTGGGGTCTGACGTTTACCACCCCTAGACTTGATATGCGACATATCAGACGAAGAGACCGGACTGTACGGTAAGTGTTACTGGTCGGATTCGCAGGAGTGTGAGCGGGCTAGCTGGTCGATCTTCTGATCGCTCAATACCCGGGTGGCCGTTACGTTTAGCAGACCGCTTGCGGCTTGTGGGTGCATGATATGATCATCATCTGCTACCGGCGTATTGACGAGTCTTTAGAGTCCTACACAGAGGTTTCCTGGCTCAAGCGAAACGAAATAGGAGCGCATATGAGATATGTGCGGGACCGAGAATAATGCGTGTATGTGATACCGTATTTGATTCTCGCGATTAATGTTTCGATTGGTTATATGAGATATGACCTAGTTATCGAATCATTGATTCGATAAATCGATGCATTGAATACTAGTCGGTTATGTGAGACATGACCGAATCATTGAATCAAGTGTTGATTTAATGATTTAATGTATAATTATATATTTGATATATTACTTTGCATTAACTAGTATAGGTTCACTTTAAACGGATTTTTCTCACTTGATTTGCACATTGTATATGTGATATATTTTTGTGCACCTTTTTGTATCATGTTTGATGATACTTGTTCATATGGTTAAATGAATAGAATTAAACCATGGTTATTTTGTAATTAGGGTTTTTCATATTTATTTATTCATTTATTTGTTTATTTATGTGGATAAATTCAAGATGAGAATGGTGGCAATTCTTGTTTTATGTTGAAGCTTCTTGAACCCTTGACTTTTGCAACCATTCTTGTCATCTTACTTAACCCTAACCCACTTAATTCACCATGGTTTATTCTCTACACTTAACCTTAGTCAAGTTATGATAAGTATTGAATTGATTATTCATTTAACACAAGACTTATCATAACTAGCTCATCTTCTTCTTCTTCAAGCTTGCTACATCAATGGCAACTTGAGTTTTAGTGAGAGAAATCCAAATCTAAAGTGAACCCACCTCCTATTTCTTCATCCTCTACCTCTTGCCAAGTGGTTTTGGGTGTTCTCTTCACAAGTTTCACTACTTGGTGAAGTCGGAGCTTGAACTAGTGCAACCTCGACGTAGATCGTCTTTGACACGAAGCCGACGACCTTGCTCGCCCGTTTTCCGATGAAGCCGACGAATGAGTCGAGGATTCATGATGGACAGCGAGGGCATGACCACGTGGAGCTAAGGAGGTGGAAATCCGGATCTACAAAGGTTGTAGCATCTAACTTCTAGTTAAGTAGTTAAGTAGTTAACTAGTTTTTAGTTTCGCCTAAACATCTAGTCTAAGATCCGTAGTCTAGGGTTTCTCGGCACCAATTTTTTTAAATTGGCATGTTCGATGCCTTGTGAGACCTCACTAGGGTGCCTAGGAACCCTACAGTGGTATCAGAGCCTAGCTAGAGCCTTAGGCGAAGTCTAGACGTCGTTTGAAGTCCGAACGAACCCGAAACCCTAATTCCAAGGTGCTCTCTGGAAATTTTCTAAAATCTGGGATTTTTCGATATTAAAAATATGCAGAAAAATAAGCAGGAAATTATAAGGTTTACTGTGAAATTCGTGAGTGTAATTCGACTATGCCAGCGCGGATCCGCGGCATGAGCCTGGCTCATGCGGCGGATCCGCGGTCGTACGGCCTAATTATTTAAAGAATTTTAGACAGTAATCCTTAGTTTCCAGTGGTGATTTTCCTGGGTATTTTTATAATTATTCAAGAGTTGAATTTTCTGGGGTTGCTTTGGGGATTCGGTGTTTCGATCGGGGTATCAAATTTCGACTTTGTGTTTTTCCGGATAATTTTTAGAATATGTTAAAAAGTTCGACCGGATATAAATACCCAATTTTTCCCCTGTCGGGAAATTTCCAAGTGTTGGATTTTTCCGTAGTTTAACGACGTTCTAAGTAGTGCAAGTAACGCGATGGACCCTCTAGAAGACAACAAACCTTAACTCGATTATGTGACCGTCTTGAACTGCCCTTTGAACCTTCGGGTTTGGGGCAGTACGGCGTGCCACAGGTGAGGCGTTGGCTTGACCCTTCTACGGCTGGACCGTTGGTACTGAGGCACGAACTGAATGTTGCTAGACTTATTTCATGTGTTGGACTGTATCGGGAAAACTTGGGTATTCGAATGTTCGATCGGAAAGTTTAACATTTTCTGTTTATCTGGAATGTGATACAATAATTGGAATTCACAAACAGTTATGAGATAACTGAATGAATGTTATAAATCTAGCGGTTTAGTTTCACTTGATATCGAAAAGAGTTTTCGATAATGGGACTAAAATGCGGGGTTTATAACTGTTAGGCATGTGATGTCTAAAGAGGTTGCGGATTCTAATTGTTGTAGTTTTACACTTTCTTTTATGTGACCGTAAGTGTAGTATTTTCATATCGCCGGTTTCGTTGCTATACGTCAACGACAATTGGGGTATGCATACTTACTTACGTTGATGACATGTGATGTTATGTGTTGCTGGATATGTTATATTGGATCGTCGTGTTCGAATAGCTGGGGGTTTTTATGTGAGATGAGTGTTTTTCTTTTTCATTCATGTAAAAACTTGTATGTAATATTCTTTTATTTGGGGCACTTCCAGGTAGCGGAAGTTGTCACCTTTTGTATATTATTTACTTTTCCGCATTAGGATAGACCCAAGGAGGGGAGCACAAGTAACCGGGTTCTGGGGTCCAGTGGGAGACCAACTCGAGGAGTCGAGTCCGGGTCTCCTAACCCTAGAATTGGCAGGGTTGCTTGCCGCTCTCGTAGGGGTCTATGGGGTGTGGGATTGGCTATTCATCACGACCGTGGAATCCGTGTTTTATACTGGCTCGTATTGAAAACACGGACGTCCTAGTATATCCAATGTTTCATATGTTTCTTCTGCTGCGATATCTGTGATGTGATCATGTGATGTTCTGTGATGGATATAGTATATAGTATATATGATATATTATATAGACGTTACTTATGTTTTACACCCGCGCTAGCCCTGCCCTGCTCTGTCGTTAGTTACCTAACCTAACGGTGCACGAGGGGACATCGAGGCGAATGCGGATGGCATAAGTGTACGTCATATCTATCTGTGATGTTTAGGTATTTAAATGATGGGACTTCATTAATGTGATTAATGAAAGAAAGAAACCTAAGATGTTGTGGAATCGAATTTTAAAATAAAACAGGTAGCTACAGTTCTTGCTTTGCATAGCGGTATATATGATATACCCTGCACCTTATTCGATGAGGAAAGGACCGAGATCCCTTCACCGGGAGTGACTCCTTTAGCAATAACTGGCAGATGCTACACACTCGGTTTGTTTTTGATTGCTTTTATAGTTTCTGCTTTGCACAATGATATATATGATATATCCCGCACCTCATTCGACGAGGAAAGGGCCGACGATCCCTTCACCAGGAGTGACCCCTTTAGCAAAACTGGAAAAGCCTCAAAATCACTCCATTTCAAAACTCCATTTGATTCTACAACGATATCAAGTTCATTACGCAATAGGTTTTCAGAAAAACCTGTCGTAGCCCTCCGTCATTTCAGATAAGAACTGTTTAGTATTCGTGCTGCGTTTGTTGGCCTTTGTCAAGGCGTAGTGTGCGGCAGCTAAATAGTGATTATCTGCTTATGCATATGATGCAGATTGTTTCAGGGTAGTCGTACGACCTTGTTGGCCTTTGTCAAGGGTCGTGCGGGTGGGTTTGATTCAATCAAGAAATGACGGGTTGAACTTGACTAGCATCCTGTGATTTGTTGGCCTTTGTCAAGGTCATAGGACACTAGGGGCAAAATATTATCGGGAATTTCAAGTGTTGAAATTTGCAATGAGATTGCATACCTTCTATGAGATAGTTGGATCCCGATACCCACTGCGAGTAAGAGTTACTCCTGGGAGAGTTTTACACATTACAATTAGCCGATCAAGTAGGTGTCTAGAAAGGTGTTAACGAGGTTACGCCTCTGGGAAAACGAGGTTTACAGTAATTAGGTTCGTGCGAAAGCACGAGGGACCTCCCTCAAAGTACCGACACTGGCCTGGCTGAAAGATTGGTGAACTTGTAGTGTGTAATTAATCCCGGCTAGTCTTTCCTTTTAGGGTTTGAAGGAAGATTTGATAAAAAGCAGTGGGAGCCATCCTGATTAGATAAGATAATAACCAATCTGATCTTGCACGAGCATACGCTAAAGTGTTTTCTTCTCTCTCTCTCCAGGTAGCGACCATTTCATGCCTTAATAAAGATAATAATATGGATGTATTGACCGAACCCGCATGTTATACTGTGCTGGGGAACGTTGGTTCCGTTCTATCTTATAAGAGTTATAGGAATGAACAGGAAATAGGGGAATACCAGGATTCCCAAGCCACCCGAATGAAGAAAGTACATGTTGATGCATTTTCTTCGGGTGTGTTCGTTACAGAGAACTGTTTCTCCATTTGCTCTACGTCCTGGGTATTAGATACCGGGTCAGGATCCCATATATGTAATCAGTTACATGGGCTTAGGAAAGGTAGAGAACTTGGAGAAGGTGATAAAGACATTAGAGTCGGAAATGGTGCAATTGTTGCAGCTAAGACAGTCGGGGAATATCACCTTGTATTACCAACTGGTAATACATTGGTTCTGAACGAATGCTATTACATGCCGAACCTGATATGCAACATTATATCGGTTTCTTTATTAAGTAAAGAGGGATATAATTTTGTATTACAGGATAATGTTATGAACATTTTCCATAACCAAAAGTTGGTTGGATCAGGCACGTTGTGCAATGGCATTTATGTTCTAAATCAATCAACAGTTCTGAACATAACAAACACACACAAGAGGAAGAGTTCTGAACTCAACGAATCCTTCTTGTGGCATTGTAGACTGGGTCACATCAATGCGACACGACTGGCTAAGTTGCATAAGGATGGATATTTAAATCCGTTTGAATTTTCATCTTATGACACTTGCCAGTCATGTCTCAAAGGCAAGATGACCAAAACTCCGTTTACGGGACACGGAGAAAGAGTTACCGAACTCTTGGGACTGATACATAGTGATGTATGCGGTCCCATGTCTACACATGCCAGGGATGGTTCTTCATACTTCATTACATTCACTGACGATCTCTCTAGGTTCGGGTATGTGTTCCTGATGAAACACAAATCAGAAGCTTTTGAGAAATTTAGGGAATATAAACAAGAAGTTGAGAACCAAACCGGAAAAAGTATTAAAATCCTACGATCCGATCGAGGAGGGGAATACTTGAGCAATGAATTCCTGGACTTCCTAAAAGAGAATGGGATTCTCTCTCAGCTGACTCCTCCATATACACCACAGCACAACGGTGTATCTGAACGGAGAAATCGCACCCTATTAGATATGGTGCGCTATGATGAGTACAGCTGAGTTACCTATTTCCTTCTGGGGTTATGCGCTGGAGACAGCAGCATACCTATTGAATCAAGTTCCATCTAAATCTGTACCTACCACACCATATGAGATATGGAGTGGGAAGAGACCATGTCTTAAACGAGTTAAGATATGGGGTTGCCCGGCCTATGTCAAAAGGCAAAATCCGGACAAACTCGAGGCACGGTCAGTTCTATGTAAGTTTGTGGGATATCCCAAACATTCACATGGATATCTTTTCTACCATACAGAGGAACAAAAAGTGTTTGTTTCTCGACATGCCACCTTTTTAGAAAAGGAATTTCTTGCAAAAGAAATTAGTGGGGATATGGTAGAACTGGAAGAAATTCCGGCTACACAAACTCAAACTGAAGATTTAGTGGAACCAGAGGATTCAGTAGTACCCGACGAACCCCAGCCTCTCCGCCGATCTAGTAGGGTTCCTCGCCAACCTGAGAGATACTACGGTTTTCTCATGGACGGTGGGAGCGAGGATTGCATCATGAAGGATGATGACCCAACTAGCTTCGAGCAGGCCATCACGAGTGGGGACTCAGTGAAATGGCTGGATGCTATGCGATCCGAGATGGAATCCATGTACACCAACAAAGTATGGACTTTGGAAGTTGCTCCTGAAGGGGTAAAACCCATTGGGAGCAAGTGGATCTTCAAGAAGAAACTTGGTGTAGATGGGAAAGTGGAGACTTTCAAAGCTAGACTTGTAGCAAAGGGTTTTCGTCAAAGACCAGGTGTGGACTATGACGAGACCTTTTCTCCAGTGGCTATGCTTAAATCCATCCGGATCATGCTTGCCATTGCTGCATATCATGACTATGAAATCTGGCAAATGGATGTTAAGACCGCCTTTCTAAATGGTGATTTAGAAGAGTGCGTGTACATGACTCAGCCAGAGGGCTTCGTGGACAGTGGGAGCAGCGGGAAGGTGTGCAAGCTGCTTAAATCCATTTATGGATTAAAGCAAGCATCGCGGAGTTGGAACATCTGCTTTGACGTCGTTATCAAAGAGTTTGATTTCGTCAAAAATCCAGATGAACCTTGTATCTACAAGAAGGTGGCAGAGAGTAAGGTTGTCATCCTCGTATTGTACGTGGACGACATACTCTTGATAGGAAATGATATTCCTATGCTGCAATCGGTCAAGCTCTTCTTATCACAAAGATTCTCGATGAAAGATCTAGGTGATGCCTCCTGCATATTGGGGATTAGGATCTATAGAGATAGATCCAAACGGATATTGGGATTGTCCCAATCCAGGTACATTGACACCATACTAAAGAGGTTTAGTATGGAAGAATCCAAGCGTGGGAATTTGCCCACGATCTCTGGAGTCACTCTCTCCAAAGAGATGTCTCCCAAGACTGATTTGGAGAGAGCTCGCATGCAAGGGATACCCTATGCTTCGGCAGTAGGCTCTATCTTGTATGCGATGCTATGTACCAGACCCGATGTAGCATACTCACTAAGTGTAGTGAGCAGGTATCAAGCTGATCCTGGAGAGAGTCACTGGACAGCTGTGAAGAGCATTCTCAAGTACTTGCGAAGGACTAGAGATATGTTCTTGGTGTATGGTAACGGAGAACTCCAAGTGGAGTCCTTTACCGATTCGAGCTTCCAGAGTGATAAGGACGACTCTAAGTCGCAATCGGGCTTTGTCTTTACCCTTTACGGAGGGGCGGTTAGCTGGAAGAGTTCCAAGCAGGAAACCGTGGCAGACTCGACGATGGAGGCTGAATACATCGCTGCCAACGATGCTGCCAAAGAGGCTGTCTGGATCAAGAAGTTCATTACTGAACTTGGTGTGGTTCCATCCATTGAGCGTCCAATACCTTTGTATTGCGATAACAATGGAGCGGTGGCTTTGGCCAAGGAACCCAGGTCCCATCAGCGATCCAGGCATATTCTGAGGCGGTATCACCTGATCCGGGAGATAGTTGATCGCCGGGAGATCGAGGTCAGGAGGGTTGACACGAAGAATAACACGGGGGATCCACTCACGAAGGCCATTCCCCAGATACAGTTTGAGAGACTCTTCGGGATGCTCAGTATGCGATACTACAGTAGCTGGCCCTAGTGCAAGTGGGAGATTGTTAGTTGTATGTATGCCCTAGAGGCCAGTATTGTACAGATGATGTATATTATATTGGATGCTTGGACATATATAGAGATGACTTTCTTGCTCGATATGATAGTATACTATCTGGTTACTCTTTATCTTAACATGTACACTAGTCTCTTTATACTGTCTTATAGTTACATGTTGGTAAAGCCCTTAGGATTTGTACTTGACTACCTGGACTATGATGCAGATCATACTAGTGGGGACATGGTAGTCCATAAGTACATCCTTCAAGGTCCCTAGTCGTGGGTGTATCGAGACGGGGCATCGATATACCAAAGTAGACTAGCGTATACGCTTCTCGACCCATGAGATGGGCGATGGATGATCCCATATCCATTGGTGTTTGACATCAGAGATGGTATACGGGTGCTCAGTGGAGACTGGGTACACTGGACGGACTCGCCGAGAACTCCCAGATGGTATTATACCTCACGTCAGATGGCAGTTCTCAGGTGACACTTGTACAGGTTAGTCTGTAGACCCGAGATCGTCATAGAGTCTTGTGTGATTCCCACTGTGCTTTGATCTCCACCTTACCACGTCCATGAGGGTGTGCAAAACGGTGGTCTTTGGGTACAGTCCCGAGTCACATGGAGGCAATGAGCGATAGGAGGGGTTTCGTCTCTCCCGGTATTGGGGGTTGATGTTGCGCTGTGCTCGATTGGCCGTGACAGGGAAGTCCCTGGCCAGGGCTGATCAGAGATTTGCTGGTAAGTGTTACCAGTAGTTTCTCGACCCGTTACGAGCCTCACATCGGCACGACTTATCGGGTTATTGGGGTCTGACGTTTACCACCCCTAGACTTGATATGCGACATATGAGACGAAGAGACCGGACTGTACGGTAAGTGTTACTGGTCGGATTCGCAGGAGTGTGAGCGGGCTAGCTGGTCGATCTTCTGATCGCTCAATACCCGGGTGGCCGTTACGTTTAGCAGACCGCTTGCGGCTTGTGGGTGCATGATATGATCATCATCTGCTACCGGCGTATTGACGAGACTTTAGAGTCCTACACAGAGGTTTCCTGGCTCAAGCGAAACGAAATAGGAGCGCATATGAGATATGTGCGGGACCGAGAATAATGCGTGTATGTGATACCGTATTTGATTCTCGCGATTAATGTTTCGATTGGTTATATGAGATATGACCTAGTTATCGAATCATTGATTCGATAAATCGATGCATTGAATACTAGTCGGTTATGTGAGACATGACCGGATCATTGAATCAAGTGTTGATTTAATGATTTAATGTATAATTATATATTTGATATATTACTTTGCATTAACTAGTATAGGTTCACTTTAAACGGATTTTTCTCACTTGATTTGCACATTGTATATGTGATATATTTTTGTGCACCTTTTTGTATCATGTTTGATGATACTTGTTCATATGGTTAAATGAATAGAATTGAACCATGGTTATTTTGTAATTAGGGTTTTGCATATTTATTTATTCATTTATTTGTTTATTTATGTGGATAAATTCAAGATGAGAATGGTGGCAATTCTTGTTTTATGTTGAAGCTTCTTGAACCCTTGACTTTTGCAACCATTCTTGTCATCTTACTTAACCCTAACCCACTTAATTCACCATGGTTTATTCTCTACACTTAACCTTAGTCAAGTTATGATAAGTATTGAATTGATTATTCATTTAACACAAAACTTATCGTAACTAGCTCATCTTCTTCTTCTTCAAGCTTGCTACATCAATGGCAACTTGAGTTTTAGTGAGAGAAATCCAAATCTAAAGTGAACCCACCTCCTATTTCTTCATCCTCTACCTCTTGCCAAGTGGTTTTGGGTGTTTTCTTCACAAGTTTCACTACTTGGTGAAGTCGGAGCTTGAACTAGTGCAACCTCGACGTAGATCGTCTTTGACACGAAGCCGACGACCTTGCTCACCCGTTTTCCGATGAAGCCGACGAATGAATCGAGGATTCATGATGGACAGCGAGGGCATGACCACGTGGAGCTAAGGAGGTGGAAATCCGGATCTACAAAGGTTGTAGCATCTAACTTCTAGTTAAGTAGTTAACTAGTTTTTAGTTTCGCCTAAACATCTAGTCTAAGATCCGTAGTCTAGGGTTTCTCGGCACCAATTTTTTTAAATTGGCATGTTCGATGCCTTGTGAGACCTCACTAGGGTGCCTAGGAACCCTACAGTTTCAAGCATCTGCTTTTTCGTTGGATTAATGCCTTCATATATAATTCGGCACAGATCCTATCTATGGATTCCGTGATGAGGATATTGGACATGCAGATCCTTGAACCGTTCAAAGCATTTCCAAAATGGTTCATTAGGAAGCTGGAAACACTGGTTGATTTCACTCCTAACACGGGCGGTCTTATGATTGGGATAAAATTTCTTAAGAAATGCTATAACGAATTCATCCCAATTGAAAATAGAGTGTGCGGGTGTGTTATAAAGCCACTTTTCAGCTAAATCGCACAAAGTAAACGGGAGAAGAAGTAAACGCATAACATCCACAGAAAGTTGTGAAGTGCCCATCATAGCACATACGTTTTCGAATTGGTGATAAAATCGTATGCGTCTTCAGACTCAAGACCGTGAAATTTAGGCAAAAGATTGATATAGTGTGGTTTGATTTCAAAATTATCCCCATTGGCTGGAGGAATAGAAAGACAAGTAGAAAGAGAGCCACGTATAGGGTAGCATCTCCCTTGGAAAGATATACGCGGTAGATTCTGCGCACCTGCGGGTAGTGGCAGAGTGGTGTTATTGAAATTTGATGGAGAATGTAAATTCCCGTTTCCATCAATAAAATCTTTCTATATTTTCCAAGTCCTCGATTGTTCTCCTATTTTTCCTTGTATTTTCGTATAAAATTGGTTGCTTAGATTTTTAATAGTTAAATTTTCCTAAACAAATAAACCCCATCCCAAAACAAAAAGAAAACTATATATATATATATATATAAATCCTCAAAAACCCAGCCCAGCCCACTTCCACTTCCTTTTTCCCTTACAAAACTAAATAATTAAATTCCCTAAACCCATTCCCAGCCCACTCCTTACCGGCCCATGCCCGCGTACAAACCCACGCCCGACCCGACCCGCCTCCATCCTCTTCCCCACTCCTTTCTTTTTCCCACTCTTTCTCCCTACGTGCTCCACGTCGCCGTCACCCCCGCGTCATCGCCCCACGTCCCCGCTCGTCGACCACGACCTCGCGCGCGCCATTCAAATCTCTCCTCGTCGCTCTAACTCTTCCCCCTCACTCTCGTTCTCTCTCTCTATCCCTCCCCATATCTTCCCGCTCACTCTCTCGCCCATGCCTACGACCGCGCTCGCCCATCGTCGTAGCTCCCACGCCGGCATCACCTCGTCATCCCTTCCTCGCTTCTCTCTCCAAACCCGAGCCCCACTTCACCTCCTGCCCACCTCGCCTGCACAACCGAGCCCGGAACCCAACCTATCACCTAGCCTCCCCTGCACACCTTCTCGCCGCCGACCAACACCCCGCTAGGCCCCCACGACGACGACGACGATGACCAACTCCCACCACCTTCACCAACCCGAGCACCACTCACTGCTTCCTCTCTCTCTCCTCGGCCACCAAGCACCCGAGTCGACCCCCTGCTGCACCCTCACCGGCGACCACCTCATCCACCCCGGCTGCCTCCCTTCCAGTGCCCGAACGCCTCCGACACCCCCACCATCACTCGCAGCCGCCTCGCCCAGAAACCCAAGCCCCGCTGCCAAGAACCCAAACTCGAGCCGAGGCCATGAACTCTAATCGCGCCGTTCGTAGCATGATCTCGCCGTTGCCACTGCCGTGTGTCGTCAACGCGTCTTCAGGCAAGTACCCTGCTTGCTTCATGCTAAATTGTTCTATTAAAATTAGAAATACCGTTAAATTCTGTATATATACTTCGTGCGACTTAATATAATGTATCTGTTCAACACAAAACCCGAGAGGAAAACTCCCATTAAATTGACGGAAACTGATTACATAAGTTGGCCCGTATGGTAATGAACATCGTGTATCATTTTGGCTGAAAAATACAGTCGTTACTGACGTGAACGATCATCCCCACTTACACCCGTTAAAACTGAAAATTTTCCGTGTCTGAAACTTGTAAAAATCATAATTAATTGTTTATAAATTGGAATGATGCGTTAGAGGGATAAAATTGAATCCGACTCGACGAACTTGAACCCCAAAGAAGTTTTAAATTGTTTCTATGCTTAAAAGATGACGGAAACTGGTTCGGAGGGCGGCTCTGGACTGCAGTCCAGAGCAGCTCTGGCTGTTGATTTCTATCTTGTAATGTTTACCCTTTTGCTGCTTGAACTTGTTATATTGCAGAACCCTATACCATAGCAAAGATGAAACAGTTAGATAACTAATAAAAGTGATTTCACCCCTTTTTACTGTCGTTTACTATTTAAACTATAATTTAGATTAACAGGACGTATAGCAGTCCCAAACAGAAACAGAACTGATACACCATTGTTGTACAGTACATAACTTCTGATGTAGAGGCACGATTAATAATCTGTCTGATGTGTTGGAAACCCAATTGAAAAACCTAAATTTCGTTCAACTATAGCGTCGCCTAGTTTTGATCTCAACAGGGTGAAAATTGTGTTGCGAAATCGATGTTCAGTTCAGGAACTGAATTTCCAGCAGCGAACACTTAAAATGAAACGGCTGTAACTTGCAAACCCGAAATCCGATTGCACTGAATAAATTTTGTTGAACTTTTGACTGAGTTTAATTGCTACAGCCTTTGTATAATTTTACCGAATTGTGAATGTATGATTTAATACAATTTTATAAGTTCATAAACTGCATAATAGTTCATATTACACATGATTTGTTAACTGCATAGATGCACATATGTTACCCGATTGCCATACTTCTAGTGATAGCGCGCGTTATTATTCAGTGTACAATGCATTGTCGTGCGTGAATGGTATTGGTTTAGGAGTGTCAAGTACGCCAGTTGAAAAAGTGAATGATTCGTGACAGTGAACAATACAATGAACAGTGACAAAATCCGTGTTATTGGTGCGTACTTGTATACGACTAGACCATACTCATAAATAGTGTAAACCTGGGAAAAAGGAGAAATCGAAGTGGAAAGAGAATTGTATTTAGCGAGGACAGTGATTTAGAGGATGATCATTCGAACAGCGACTCTTATATATATTAGGTTGGGCCTAGCGATCCGGCTGACAGGGTTACGTCCCGGGTGATGGCGGGCCGTAGTCTCGGGTATGTGCTAGACATTCGTTAAACATGATCCTCCTTTCCACAACTCGATTTCAAAGATGACTTAGAGACTGATAGGGACACGGATCATACTTTGCATCAGTTAGTGACATATTGATTACCTGCATTTTACCTCCACTGTTATACCATCTTTGCTTGTT
This sequence comes from Agapanthus africanus, assembly GCA_030015575.1. NCBI lineage: Eukaryota > Viridiplantae > Streptophyta > Magnoliopsida > Asparagales > Amaryllidaceae > Agapanthus > Agapanthus africanus. The sequence continues at coordinate 454,417,390 of JASDDO010000019.1, read as the reverse complement.
TCTTGTCATTATTATAATATTGCTATTACGTCGCTCTGACGACCTGAGTATGCATGCTCAGACCTCGAGGAAGAACCAATACAGGAGTCGGACTTGCCCTTCAAGCTTGCGGAGATTTAGTCGGGAGTACCTCCTTCACTTTTACTACTTTCCCTAAAGAAACCTTGTATTCGAACTTGGTTAGTAGTTCTTTTCCTTGTTTTATTGTAAATTGTGAACAATGAAAGTTAATATAATAATTTAGTGATGTATTTCCTTTACTACTGTGTTTTGTTTACTGATTACCATGTAATGTTAGAAGCCGAAGTGTGACTACGACGAGATTATTCCTTGACCGTAGGAGCATGGCTGGCCTAGTCATCCCTCGTTTTCCGTATTTTGGGAAGCGGGGCGTGACAGAGAACCGTCCATCCCGGTGGTTGTTGTGGGTGGTGAGGAAAAAGAAGATGAAGAAATACCGACTTCGAAGTCGATAGAAAAAACGCGGACAAGACGGGCACTAGAATCCCGTGTCCAGTCGAGCATGCACTAACCGGGTTTAGCGCAAGTTGTTAGTGTTTATGCCCTAGAGGCCATTATTGTATCATACTAGATTTTATATTACTTAATGGAAGCTTGGGATATTCACAGTTGTATTGACAATCTTGCTAAAAATAGTAGGATGCTACTTGGTTTGTTTCTATTTTAATATGTGCATATGTTTCTTTTAACATATCGCTTATACATATTAGTAGAGCCCTTAGGATCTTTGCTTGATTACCAGCGTTGTGATGGCAGTCACACTAGTGGGGGCTGGGTAGTCTATAAGCAACATCCTATACAGGTCCCTGGTCATAGGATTATCGAGACAGGGCATCGATACTCTAGAGTAGACTGGTGTATACGCTTCTCATTCCAGCATGGGGAGATGGTCTATCCCACAGCCATCAGTACATCGTACTGGAGATAGTATGCAGGTGCTCGTTAGGTTACGAGTACACCAGACAGGACTCGCCGGGAACTGCAGGTTGGTACTATACCTATCGTCAGATTGCAGTTCCCAAGTGACATGAGTATAGCTTAGTCCGTCGACTTGACATTGCTAGTTCGCCTCGAGTGTGTTCCCACTGTACTTAGATTACTACCCTACCAAGGCTCAAAGGAGTCATGCAAACAGGTAGTAGTTGGGTGCAGTCCCGAAGCACTTGGAGGCAGTGGCGGTTAGACAGGATTCGTCTCTCCCGGTATTGGGGGTTGATATCGCGCTGTGTATGGAGAGCCATTACGCAAGGTCCCTGTCCAGGGCAAGTGAGATTTAATGGTAGGTGTTCCAGTAGTTTCTCAAGTTGTAATGGGCTTCACTCCGACACGACTTATACCGCTATTAGGGGTCTGATGTTTACCGCCCCTTAGGCCTGATATGCGATAGTCCTAGACGAACAGACCGGACTATACGGAGATTGTCACATACAGGCTCAGTAGGAGTTCGGATGGATTTCCTCATCGTCCTTCTTATCGACATCTACCTGGGGACCGTTACTTACAGCTAATACCGCTTGCGGCCTGTGGTTAAACCCACTGCCAGCGTAGTGTCGAGTCTTTAGAGTCCCACACAGAGAGTTTCCCTGCACAGGGCAAAAGGTGTAGAGGCCGTATGGTTTTACAGTAGGGCCGTGATCACTTACGTACACTTGTGCACGTACTATGATCGGGCAGATAATATTAGTGGGCTTTGGTTTAAGCCGGGTCCTAGTATTATACAGATGGATTTATTCAGTCTCAGTTTATCCGTGTTTTTCGGAAATACGGATGGGAGGGGCAGTCTCGTAATTTGTCGGGAAGCTTCTAGAAGGAGGTGACTCATTTGTGTTTATTTCTTTTTAGATTTAAACTAAATGAGATGGAAGAGATGAGATGTAATTATCATTAATTGCACTATGACTCATGAGATGATTCATCTCAAGAATTAAATGAAGTATGGAAGATATTTGTGCAAGATATTTGTGCAAGATATTTTAGATGCTTCATAATAATTCAAATTGAGTCAAGGTTCAATTCATAATCACAAAACACTTTTCTCTCCTCAAGTCTTCATCTTCTTCCTCAAACCCTAAAAGCTCTCATGAGTTAAGAATCCTAGGGTTTAAAGTGACTAAGTAATCCATCTAAATACTCTACATCCTCTAGGACTTCTAGATTAGCAAACTAGAAGCCGTAGTTATCTCAGATTCGAGATAGAAGCTTGGACTATAGACTCTCGGGCGGATCGTCTTTGACTCGAGGAGTGTAGGGTTCCCAGGCACACTAATGAGGTCTCACAAGGCATCAACCATGCCAATTTCAAACTTTACAAGTGCCGAGAAACCCTAATACGGATCGTTAACTAGATATTAGGCGAAAAATGAAACTAGTTAACAACTTAACTACAAGAAAGAGGCTACAACCTTTGTAGATCCAATTCTCCACCTCCATGGCTCCGTGATGAAGTCCCCTCGCTGTCCATATCAGATCCTGGACTCTAGCATCGGCTTCATCGGAGAAATGGGCGGGCTAGGTCGTCGACTTCGATGCCGAAGATGATCTACGTCGAGACAACACTAGATCAAGCTCCAACTTCACCAAGTCAAGAAACTTGTGAAGAAAATACCCTATACTACTTGGCAAGAGGTAGAGGATGAAGAAATAGGAAGTGGGTTCACTTTAGAATTGGATTTCTCACTCTTTTTCACTAGTTGCCATTGATGGAGGCAAGCTTCTTCATCTTGAAGAAGAAGAAGAAGAAGAATATAATATGATAAGTTATTTTTCAAAAAGGAAAACAATATGAATACTTATCATATACTAACCATGGTTAGGTGTAGAGAATAGACTATGGTTAATTAGAATGGTTAGGGTTAAGCATGAAGACAAAATGGTCACTTAGTCAAAGCTTCAAGAAGCTTCAACAACAAACAAAGAAAGCCACCATTTTCTCTTTTCCTTTTGCCAAAATAAATAAATAAATAAATAGATAAGAAAAAGAAAACCCTAACCATTATATAACCATGGTTTAATCCTTTACACAAACCCAAGTTAGCATGTATCATCAAACATGATACAAAAGAGTGCACAAAAGTATATCACATATACAACTTGTGAACATCAAGTGAGAAAATCCATTTAAAGTGAACCAATACTAGTTAATGCAAAGTAATATATCAAATATATAATTATGCATTAAATCATTAAATCAACACTTGATTTAACGATCCGGTCATATCGCATATGACCGACTAATATTCAATGTATCGGCTTATCAAATCAATCCTTGATTCGATAACTAGGTTATATCGCATACAACCAATCGATACATTCATCGCGAGAATAGAATACGGTATCACATACACGCATTATTCTCGGTCCCGTACATATCTTATATGCGCTCCTATTTCGTTTCGCTTGAGCCAGGAAACCTCTGTGTAGGACTCTAAAGACTCGTCAATACGCCGGCAGCAGATGATGATCATATCAAACACCCACAAGCCGTAAGCGGTCTGCTAAACGTAACGGCCACCCGGGTATTGAGCGATCAGAAGATCGACGAGCAAGCCCGCTCATACTCCTGTGAATCCAACCAGTAACACTTACCGTACAGTCCGGTCTCGTCGTCTGATATGTCGCATATCTCGCCTAGGGGTGGTAAACGTCAGACCCCAATAGCTCGATAAGTCGTGTCGATATGAGGTCTATAACAGTTCGAGAAACTACAGGTAACACTTACCAGTAAATCTCAGCAACCCTGGCCAGGGATTTCCGGTTATAGCCAATCGAACACAGCGCAACATCAACTCCCTATACCGGGAGAGACGAATCCCCTCCTATCGCTCAATGCCTCCATGTGATTCGGGACTGTGCCCAAAAACCACCGTTTTGCACGCTCTCTTGGACGTGGTAAGGTGGAAATCAAAGCACAGTGGGAATCACACAAGACTCTATGACGATCTCGGGTCAACAGACTACTCTGTACCAGTGTCACCAGAGAACTGCCATCTGACGTAAGATATAATACCATCTGGGAGTTCTCGGCGAGTCCGTCCAGTGTACCCAGTCTCCACTGAGCACCCGTATATCATCTCTGATGTCAAACACCAATGGATATGGGATCATCCATCGCCCATCTGTATGGGTCGAGAAAGTATACGCTAGTCTACTCTGGTATATCGATGCCCCGTCTCGATACATCCACGACTAGGGACCTTGAAGGATGTACTTATGGACTACCCTGTCCCCACTAGTATGATCCGCATCATAGTCCAGGTAGTCAAGTATACATCCTAAGGGCTTTACCAACATGTAACAGAGAGACAATCAGTGTACACGTTAAGGTAAAGAGCAACCAGATAGCATACTATCATGTCGAGCAAGAAAGTCCTCCCTATATACGTCCAAGCATCCACTACAATATACATCCTATGTTTAGTAATGGCCTCTAGGGCATACATATAACTAACAAGGAGGCCGTTGAGGTACCCATGTTCCATAGAGCCGACGAGGTGTGGAGGACAGCGATGAAGACCCGAAGGACAAGTAACGTGAGGTATAATTTCGAATCAGAGTAGTTAAACCTCTCGTAGTTTGCTAGTAATGGTTTAGACACGATCCATGTGCTCAAGTCCGTGTTACGAAGCTTTGATAATTGTTTTTCATATATTCCGCCTCCCCGCGAATACGTGGAGTGCGTGATATGGACTTACAGTGGTATCAGAGCCTACTAAACCTTTACTAGCTTGTTAGCAACTAATTAGAACTTCGATCGTCGGAAAAACACGAAAACTTAACCCCGGACCCCTCAAGTTTCTGTCGATTTTAAACCCGTCGAAAAAATTATTTCAGAGACATGAAAATTCACAGCAGGGAATTATAAGAATACTGGAGAAATACGAAACCCTAACTCAGTTAGACGACCGCGGAAGCGCGGCGAGTTGGTGCAATTCGCCGTGGATCCGCGGCCTAGTCGACTCCGAGTTGACTCGTATTTACACAGTTTGTCTTATTTTTGGGTGTTCTGTTTTCCTGTATATTTTCTTTCTGCCCAGGTCTTTTCAGTTCTGGCTTGCATTTGGGGTAGACACGGAAAAAGGTTGTCGATTGAAATTCTAAGTTATTTGCTAATCAGGTTTTATCTGTGATGTTTAATGTGTTCGTAAACCTCCGCTAATTGCTAGTGTGTCGGTTAGTTGGGGGTTGCACATTTCTATGATGGATATTGGTTTGTGTATATGAACTCTATTGGATCGCCGTGGATGAATAGCCGGGGATGTGAGATGAGGGTTTTTATCTTTCATTCGATGTAAATTGTAATATGTTGTAATATTCTTTTGCAGGGCACATCCGGGTTGAGATTGTAGCCACGGTTGTATTATTTCATTTACTGTTTTATGCTCCTAGGATAGACCCAAGATGGGGTGCACAAACTACCGGGTACTTTGAAGTGTTTAATGGCCTACTCACATCGTTGAGGGAGACTGTTTCACTTCTGGTACTAGCCGGGTAGTTTGCCGCACCCGTAGGGGTCTAGGGTGGGGTTTGGCTATTCATCACGACCGTGTAATCCGTTTTTTGTTGCAGGCTCAAACGAAACGCGGATTCCTAGTATATCCAATATGTTCATCTGTGATCTGGAATGCCTATTATTGCATCTGAGAAATGTACAATATCTATATATGATATCTAGTAGGCGTTACTTATGTTTTGCATCCACGGTAGCCCATCCCCCGCTCTGTCGTTAGTTAAGTAACCTAACGGGTGAATGACAGGGCCCAGTAGCGAATGCGGATGGCATAAGCGGACGTTGTATTTTCGTTGTTTTCTACAATGATAGGATAAATGATGGGACGCATTATTTTAATGCAAAGAAAACAAACCAAAGCTGAATCGTTAGAACAAATTTAAAATAAACCACTCGGTTATTTTAAAAGTGCAGAATTTTTAATTGCGGAGCTTTAACCACTCCTTTTAAAAAGCTATCAGGTTCCTTCGGTTATATCAAGTTCACTACGGTCACGGTTTCGCCAAAACCAGTCGTAGCCTTCCGTCATTTCATATGAATGGTCAGTAGTATTCAAGCTATGTTTGTTTGGCCCTTAGTCAAGACATAGTGATTGGTAGCTGCTGGGGTGTTCACATGTAGCATATATAGATGCGTTGGTTTGGGACAGTCGTATTACTTTGTTGGCCCTTAGTCAAGAGTATATACGGGTGGGTTCAAATCAACCTGGATAATGACGGGTAGAACTTGACATGTGACTTATGATTTGTTGGCCCTTAGTCAAGGTCATAAGAGCATGGGGCAAAAAAAAAACCACATCGGGAGTTTCTAAAGAAACTGAAACTTGCTAGTGTTGCATACCATTTGGAGTTTAATAATGTTGGTAGGATTCCTTCAGCATTATCACACAATGATATCTGGATCCCGATCCTACTGTGTGTATATGCTACTCATCAGGAGATTCGTCACTTAAACGATCAATGCTATAAACCAAGTAGGTGTCTAGAACGGTGTCAGCGGGGCTACGCCTCCAGAGAAAAGAGGTTATTTAATTAAGGAACTTCGCGAAAGCGTCGTAAAACCTCCCTCGAAGTACCGACACTAGCCTAGCTGAACAGTTAAGCAAGTATTGTATGGTGAGATCAGTCCTGACTAATTCTTCTTTTATGGTTTGAAGAAGGATTCGAGAAACAGTGGGAGCCATCCTGTTTAGATAAACTAAAAACCAATCTAAACTTCTAGAGCATCATGCTAAAGTGTTTTCTTCTCTCTCTCAACTGCAGCGACCTTATGACCATGACTAGGTTACATCTAGATAACAAGTTGAATGAATCTAACATTTATGACTGGCAAAGGTCTGTCCAGATGCCCATTGCCTATGACAAGCTGGACCACCCTATTACTACTCAAGCCCCCGCCGTCCCAGGTACAGTTTCTACCGTCACGGATATGGATATCCGTCAGACAAGAGAAAAGGACAGTGCGAATGCCAAGTGCCTCATGTTGGCTTCAGTTGATGGTGTATACTGTTAGTTATATGTATGCCCTAGAGGCCATTACTGTACATTGGATGTATATTGTAGTGGATGCTGGGACATATATAGGGAGGACTTTCTTGCTCGACATGATAGTATGCTATCTGGTTGTTCTTTACCTTAACGTGTATACCGATTGTCTCTCTGTTACATGTTGGTAAAGCCCTTAGGATGTGTACTTGACTATCTGGACTATGATGCGGATCATACTAGTGGGGACATGGTAGTCCATAAGTACATCCTTCAAAGTCCCTAGTCGTGGGTGTATCGAGACGGGGCATCGATATACCAGAGTAGACTAGCGTATACCTTCTCGACCCATACAGATGGGCGATGGATGATCCCATATCCATTGGTGTTTGACATCGGAGATGATATATGGGTGCTCAGTAGAGACTGGGTACACTGGACGGACTCGCCGAGAACTCCCAGATGGTATTATACCTGACGTCAGATGGCAGTTCTCTGGTGACACTGGTACAGAGTAGTCTGTTGACCCGAGATCGTCATAGAGTCTTGTGTGGTTCCCACTGTGCTTTGATTTCCATCTTACCACGTCCAAGAGGGCGTGCAAAACGGTGGTTTTTGGGTACAGTCCCGAATCACATGGAGGCAATGAGCGATAGGAGGGGATTCGTCTCTCCCGGTATAGGGGGTTGATGTTGCGCTGTGTTCGATTGGCTATAACAGGAAATCCCTGGCCAGGGTTGCTGAGATTTACTGGTAAGTGTTACCAGTAGTTTCTCGAATTGTTATAGACCTCATATCGACACGACTTATCGAGCTATTGGGGTCTGACGTTTACCACCCCTAGGCGAGATATGCGACATATCAGACGATCAGACCGGACTGTACGGTAAGTGTTACTGGTTGGATTCACTGGAGTGTGAGCGGGCTTGCTCGTCGATCTTCAGATCGCTCAATACCCGGGTGGCCGTTACGTTTGGCAGACCGCTTGCGGCTTGTGGATGTTTGATATGATCATCATCCGCTGCCGGCGTATTGACGAGTCTTTAGAGTCATACACAGAGGTTTCCTGGCTCAAGCGAAACGAAATAGGAGCGCATATGAGATATGTGCGGGACCGAGAATAATGCGTGTATGTGATACCGTATTCTATTCTCGCGATGAATGCATCGAATGGTTGTATGCGATATAACCTAGTTATCGAATCGAGGATTGATTCGATAGATCGATACATTGGATATTAGTCGGTTATATGCGATATGACCGGATCGTTAAATCAAGTGTTGATTTAATGATTTAATGCATAATTATATATTTGATATATTACTTTGCGTTAACTAGTATCGGTTCACTTTTAATGGATTTTCTCGCTCGGATGTGCACATTGTATATGTGATATACTTTTTGTGCACTTGCTTGTGTCATGTTTGATGATACATGCCTTTTGGTTAAGTATAAAGAATTAAACCTTGGTTAATGAAATGGTTAGGGTTTACTATTTCCTTATTCATTTTATTCATTTATTTATTCTTTTGGAAAAAGAAAAGCAAATGAGAAAATGGTGGCTTGTTTTGTTTTGTTCATGAAGTTTTATGAACACTTTGACTTTGCAACCATTTTGTCTCATGCTTAACCCTAACCATTCCATTTAACCCTAATCAATTCTCTACACTATACCATGGTTACATTATGATAAGCATTCTTTTTACTTTTCATTTTATTTATTCTTATCATAATTTTTACCTTCTTCTTCTTCATTTCTTCAAGTGAAGAAAGCTTGCCTCCATCAATGGCAAGTGATGAAAAAGAGTGAGAAATCCAAATCTAAAGTCTACCCACTTTCTATTTCTTCATCCTCTACCTCTTGCCAAGTAGTAGAGTGTGTTTTCTTCACAAGTTTCATGACTTGGTGAAGTGAGAGCTTGATCTTGCGATGCTTCCACGTAGATCATCTTCGGCATGGACATCGACGACCTAGCTCGCCATTTCTCCGACGAAGCCGACGCTAGAGCCCGGGAATTCATTTGGACAGCGAGGGGATTTCGTTGCGGAGCTATGGAGGTGGAGCACCGGATCTACAAAGGTTGTATTTCCGTATTCTCTTAGTTAAGTGTTAACTAGATTTCTTTTTCGCCTAGAAATCTAGCCAACGATCTTGTTAAGGTTTCTCGGCACCGTTAAAATTTTGAATTGGCATGGTTGATGCCTTGTGAGACTTCCTTGGAGTGCCTAGGAACCCTACAGTGGTATCAGAGACTAGCTAGAGCCTTAGGCGAAGTCTAGACGACGTTTGAATCCCGATCGAACCCGAAACCCCATTTTTCCCATGCTCTCTGTACTTTTTTCAAAACAGTGCATTTTTCCACATTAAAATTATGCAGAAAATTAAGCAGGGTTTTATATGAATTACTGTGAAATACGGGGGCCTAATTCAATTAAACCACCGCGGAACCGCGGCACGAGCTTGGCATGTGCGGCGGTTCCGCGGCCTCATGGTCTCCTCTTGCGTTGACTTTTGCACAGTAATTCCTATTTAACAGTGATGAGTTCTCTGGATATTTTTAATATTTATTCAAGAGTTGAATAATCTGGGATGTTTTGGAGCTTCGTTGATTCGATCGGGTTTATCAGATTTTGTCTATTTGGCTTTCCGGATAATTTTTAGAATATGTTAAAAAGTTCGACCGGATGTAAATACCCAATTTTTCCCCTGTCGGGAAATTTCTAAGTGTTGGATTTTTCCGTAGTTTAAAGGCGTTCTAAGTAGTGCAAGTAACTCGATGGACCCTCTAGAAGACAACAAACCTTAACTCGATTATGTGACCGTCTTGAACTGCCCTTTGAACCTTCGGGTTTGGGGCAGTACGGCATGCCACATGTGAGGCGTTGGCTTGACCCTTCTACGGCTGGACCGTTGGTACTGAGGCACGAACTGAATGTTTTTAGACTTGTTTCATGTGTTGATCTGTATTGGGAAAACTTGGGTGTTCGAATGTTCAATCGGAAAGTTTAACATTTTCTAATTATCTGGAATGGGATACAATAATTGGAATTCACAAGAGTTATGAGATAACTAAATGAATGTTATAAACATAGCACTTCAGTCTCACTTGATCGGTTGCCACGGAATTTTGATGTGATCAAAAGTCCGTCGTAATCACGTAGCGTACGCGGATACTCGCCGGGTAAACTTAATAGACAGCCTCACTCCATAGCCCCGACCAAGTGACTATAGGAGAACCCCGTCGCCGAAAGCAACCGTTCGAGTGCTCGCGGTAGCGGTGTTCCGCCTTGGTGCACTTCGTCGACGGTATCGGGGGTGCGGCCGTCTACTGAAGTTTACGACGAGCATTCGATCAGGATGTCGGGAATCTTGTTGAATTGCCCGACTTGATATTGAAAAGTGTTTTCGATGATGAGACTAAAATGCGGGGTTTATAATTGTTAGGCATGTGATGTCTAAGGTATTCATTTGATTAGGCATGCGATGTCTATGCAGATTGCGGATTCCAACTGTTGTAGTTTTACACTTTCTTTTCTGTGACCGTAAGTGTAATATGTGATATCGCCGGTTTCGTTGCTATATGTCAACGACAATTGGGATGCGCATATTTACTTACGTTGATGACATGTGATGTTATGTGTTGCTGGATATGTTATATTGGATCGTCGTGTTTGAATAGCCGGGGGTTTTTATGTGAGATGAGTGTTTTTCATTTTCATTCATGTAAAAACTTGTATGTACTATTCTTTTATTTGGGGCACTTCCAGGTTGCGGAAGATGTCACCCGTTGTATATTATTTACTTTTCTGCACTAGGATAGACCCAAGGAGGAGGGCACAAGTAACCGGGTTCTGGAGTCCAGTGGGAGACTAACTCGAGGAGTCGAGTCCGGGTCTCCTAACTCCAGAATTGGTAGGGTTGCTTGCCGCTCTCGTAGGGGTCTAGGGGTGTGGGTTAGGCTATTCATCGCGACCGTGGAATCCGTGTTTTATACTGGCTCGTATTAAAAACACGGACGATCTAGTATATCCAATATTTCATATGTTTCTTCTGCTGCGATATCTGTGATGTGATCATGTGATGTTCTGTGATAGATACAGTATATAGTATATATGATATATTATATAGGCGTTACTTATGTTTTACACCCGCGCTAGCCCTGCCCCGCTCTGTCGTTAGTTACCTAACCTAACGGTGCACGAGGGGACATCGAGGCGAATGCGGATGGCATAAGTGTACATCGTATTTATCTGTGATGTTTAGGTACTTTAAATGATGGGACTTCATTAATGAGATTAATGAAATAAAAGAAACCTATGATGTTATAGAATCGAATTTCAAAATAAAACAGGTAGCTACAGTTCTTGCTTTGCACAGCGGTATATGTGATATATCCTGCACCTTATTCGATGAGGAAAGGACCGAGATCCCTTCACCGGGAGTGACTCCTTTAGCAATAACTGGCAGATGCTACACACTCGGTTTGTCTTTTGATTGCTTTTAAGAGTTCTGCTTTGCACAGTGATATATATGATATATCCCGCACCTCATTCGACGAGGAAAGGACCGACGATCCCTTCACCGGGAGTGACTCCTTTAGCAAAACTAGAAAAGCCTCAAAATCACTCCATTTTAAAATCATTTGATTCTACAACGATATCAAGTTCATTACGCAATAGGTTTTCAGTAAAACCTGTCGTAGCCCTCCGTCATTTCAGATAAGTTGTATATAGTATTCGTGCTGCATTTGTTGGCTTTCGTCAAGGTGCAGTGTGCGGTAGCTATATGCTGCTTATCTGTAAGCATACGATGCGATTGGATTAGGGTAGTCGTGCGGCTTTGTTGGCTTTCGTCAAGGGTCGTGCGGGTGGGTTTAATTCGATCAAGAAATGTACGGGTTGAACTTGACTAGCGGGCTATGGTTTGTTGGCTTTCGTCAAGGTCATAGCACGTTAGGGGTAAAATATTATCGGGAATTTCAAGTGTTGAAATTTGCAATGAGATTGCATACCTTCTATGAGATAGTTGGATCCCGATACCCGCTGCGAGTAAGTGTTACTCCTGGGAGAGTTTTATACATTACAATTAGCCGATCAAGTAGGTGTCTAGAAAGGTGTCAACGGGGTTACGCCTCTGGGAAAACGAGGTTTACATTAATTAGGTTCGTGCGAAAGCACGGGGGACCTCCCTCAAAGTACCGACACTGGCCTGGCTGAAAGATTGGCGAACTTGTAGTGTGTAATTAATCCCGGCTAGTCTTTCCTTTTAGGGTTTGAAGGAAGATTTGATAAAAAGCAGTGGGAGCCATCCTGATTAGATAAAATAATAACCAATCTGATCTTGCAAGAGCGCACGCTGAGTGTTTTCTTCTCTCTCTCTCCAGGTAGCGACCATATCACGCCTTAATCAAGATAATAATATGGATTATTGACCGAACCCGCTTGTTATACTGAGCTGGGGAACGTTGGTCCCGCTCCAACTTGTAATTGTTATAAGACAGAGCAGGAAATTGGGGAACACCAGATTTCCCGTGCCGCCCAAACGAAGAGAGTGCATGTTGATGCATCATCTTCGGGTGTGTTCATTATACAGAACTGTTTCTCAGTATCCTCCGAATCCTGGGTATATGATACTGGATCAGGATCCCAGATATGTAATCTGTTACATAGGGCTACAAAAGGGTAGAAAAACTGAGAACGGGTGATAAGTTTCATGAGACAGAAAACGGGGCAAGAGTTGCAGCCAAGTCTGTTGGTCACTGTCACCCTGTATTACCAATACATTGATTCTGAACGATTGTTATTAGATACTGAACCTGATATACCAAATCATATCACTCTCTTTGTTAGAAAAGAAAGGATATAATTTTGTATTGATGGATAATGTTTTGAACATTTCCTATATCAAAAGTTGATCGGTTCAGGCACGTTATCTAAAAGCATTGATGTTCTAAATCAAACTACAGTTCTTAGTATATGGAACACACACAAGAGGAAGAGTTCAGAAATGAACGGATTCTTCTTGAGGTATTGTAGACTAGGTCCGATCAATGCGACCCGACTGGCTAGAGTTACATAAAGATGCATATTTAAATTAGTTTGAACTTACATCTTGTGAAACTCGCCAGTCATGTCACAAAGATAAGATGACCATAGCTCCGTTTACTGGAAACAGAGAAAGAGTTAGTGAACTCTTGGGATGATACATGTTGATGTATGTAGGTCCCCAGTCTACACATGCCAAGACCGGTTCTTTGTACTTCATTACATTCTCTGATAATCTCTCGAGATTCAGACATATGTTCCTGTTGAAACACAAGTCCGAACCTTTTGAGATATTCACAGAATATAAGTTAGAAGTAGAGAACCAATACGGGTATAAGTATTATGTCCTATGATGAGATCAAGGAGGAGAATACTTATGCACGGAAATCCTGGATTATTCTAAAGGAGAATGAGATTCTCTCTCAGCATTACTCCTCCGAATACACCATAGCACGATGGTATATCGGGGCGAAGCAATCACACCCTATATGATAAGGTGTGCTCTATGATGAGTACTACTGAGTTACCTTTTTCCTTAAGGGAGTTGTGCACTTAAGAAGCTGCATACCTATTGAATAGGGTTCCAATCAAATCAATTGCCTACCACTTCATATGTGATATGGAAGGGAAAAAGCCCATATCTTAAGTTAGTTAAGATTTGGGGATTGTCCGGCCTATGTCTAAAAGCAAAATCCGGACAAGCTCGAGGCAAGGTCTGTTATGTAGAACTGGAAATGTTCCAGCTATACAAACTGCAGCAGATGATTTGATAGAGCCAAAGGATTCAGTAGATTCCAACGAACCTCAGCCTCTTCGCCGATCTAGTAGGGTTCCTCACCCACCTGAGAGATACTTCGGTTTCTCTATGACAGTGGGAGCGAGGATTGCATCATGAGATGATGACCCAACTAGTTTCGAGCTGGCCATCAGGAGTGTGACTCTGTAAGAATGGCTGGATGCTTAGTGATCTGAGATGGAATCCATGTACACCAACAAAGTATGGACTTTGGTTGCTATATCTGAAGGGTTAAATCCCCATCAGGAGCAAGTATATCTTGAGAAGATTACTTGGTGTACATCGAAAAGTTGAGACTTTCAAAGCTAGACTTGTTAAAAGTGTGCATCATTGACCAGGTGTGGATAATGATGAAACCTTTTTCAAGTAGCTATGCTTAAGTCCATCCAGATCCTACTTGTCACGGCTACATACCATGACTACGATATCTGGTGGTTGGGTGTCATGACTGCTTTTCTAAATGATGTTTTAGAAGAGTGCGTCTATAAGTACACAGCCAGAGGGCTTCGTAGACAGTGGGAGCAGCGGAAACGTGTGCAAGATGCTTTATAGCATAAAGCAGGCATCGCGGAGTTGGAACATCTGTTTTAATGGATTAGTCAAAGAGTTTGACATCATCAAAATGGTAGATGAACCTTGTATAAACAAAAAAGGTAGTAGGGAGTATGGTGGTGATCCTCGTAGAGTACGTGGATGACATACTCTTGATAGGGAAGGAGTTTCCTATGCTACGCTCGATCAATCTCCGCTTATCACAAGGATTCTCCATATAGGATCAAAATGATACCTCCTAAATCCTGAGTTTTGGATCTATGAGATAGATTTAATTGGATGTTAGGATTCTCACTAGTTGCAGTGAGATGGTATCAATCGATCCTGGGAAGAATCACTGGAAGTGTTCCAGGGTGATAAAGACGACTGAATGTCAGTCGCAGGCATTGTCTTTACCCTCAGTAAAGGGACGGTATGTTGGAAGAGTTCCAAACTAGATACCGTGACATACTAGACGATAAAGGCAGGATACATCGCTACTTAAGATGCTACCAAAGAGGCTGTTTGGGTGTATATTGGTTCATGAGATGAACTACGTTCCTACCATTGTGAGACAATGGAGTTGTGTCTTATGCCAAGGAACGCAGGTCCCATCAGTGATCCAGACATATTCTAAGGTAGTATCACTTGATCATGGAGATGGTTGATCTCTAAGGGATCGAGGTTAGGAGAGTAGAATCAGAGGACGACACGGCGGATCCACTCACGAAGGCCTATTCCCAGAGAGAGACTTTTATGGGATGGTTGAGTATGAGATACTACAACCACTGCTACAGATGGCCCTAGTGCAAGTGGGAGATTGTTAGTTATATGTATGCCCTAGAGGCCATTACTGTACATTGGATGTATATTGTAGTGGATGCTGGGACATATATAGGGAGGACTTTCTTGCTCGACATGATAGTATGCTATCTGGTTGTTCTTTACCTTAACGTGTATACCGATTGTCTCTCTGTTACATGTTGGTAAAGCCCTTAGGATGTGTACTTGACTATCTGGACTATGATGCGGATCATACTAGTGGGGACATGGTAGTCCATAAGTACATCCTTCAAAGTCCCTAGTCGTGGGTGTATCGAGACGGGGCATCGATATACCAGAGTAGACTAGCGTATACCTTCTCGACCCATACAGATGGGCGATGGATGATCCCATATCCATTGGTGTTTGACATCGGAGATGATATACGGGTGCTCAGTAGAGACTGGGTACACTGGACGGACTCGCCGAGAACTCCCAGATGGTATTATACCTGACGTCAGATGGCAGTTCTCTGGTGACACTGGTACAGAGTAGTCTGTTGACCCGAGATCGTCATAGAGTCTTGTGTGGTTCCCACTGTGCTTTGATTTCCATCTTACCACGTCCAAGAGGGCGTGCAAAACGGTGGTTTTTGGGTACAGTCCCGAATCACATGGAGGCAATGAGCGATAGGAGGGGATTCGTCTCTCCCGGTATAGGGGGTTGATGTTGCGCTGTGTTCGATTGGCTATAACAGGAAATCCCTGGCCAGGGTTGCTGAGATTTACTGGTAAGTGTTACCAGTAGTTTCTCGAATTGTTATAGACCTCATATCGACACGACTTATCGAGCTATTGGGGTCTGACGTTTACCACCCCTAGGCGAGATATGCGACATATCAGACGATCAGACCGGACTGTACGGTAAGTGTTACTGGTTGGATTCACTGGAGTGTGAGCGGGCTTGCTCGTCGATCTTCAGATCGCTCAATACCCGGGTGGCCGTTACGTTTGGCAGACCGCTTGCGGCTTGTGGATGTTTGATATGATCATCATCCGCTGCCGGCGTATTGACGAGTCTTTAGAGTCATACACAGAGGTTTCCTGGCTCAAGCGAAACGAAATAGGAGCGCATATGAGATATGTGCGGGACCGAGAATAATGCGTGTATGTGATACCGTATTCTATTCTCGCGATGAATGCATCGAATGGTTGTATGCGATATAACCTAGTTATCTAATCGAGGATTGATTCGATAGATCGATACATTGGATATTAGTCGGTTATATGCGATATGACCGGATCGTTAAATCAAGTGTTGATTTAATGATTTAATGCATAATTATATATTTGATATATTACTTTGCGTTAACTAGTATCGGTTCACTTTTAATGGATTTTCTCGCTCGGATGTGCACATTGTATATGTGATATACTTTTTGTGCACTTGCTTGTGTCATGTTTGATGATACATGCCTTTTGGTTAAGTATAAAGAATTAAACCTTGGTTAATGAAATGGTTAGGGTTTACTATTTCCTTATTCATTTTATTCATTTATTTATTCTTTTGGAAAAAGAAAAGCAAATGAGAAAATGGTGGCTTGTTTTGTTTTGTTCATGAAGTTTCATGAACACTTTGACTTTGCAACCATTTTGTCTCATGCTTAACCCTAACCATTCCATTTAACCCTAATCAATTCTCTACACTATACCATGGTTATATTATGATAAGCATTCTTTTTACTTTTCATTTTATTTATTCTTATCATAATTTTTACCTTCTTCTTCTTCATTTCTTCAAGTGAAGAAAGCTTGCCTCCATCAATGGCAAGTGATGAAAAAGAGTGAGAAATCCAAATCTAAAGTCTACCCACTTCCTATTTCTTCATCCTCTACCTCTTGCCAAGTAGTAGAGTGTGTTTTCTTCACAAGTTTCATGACTTGGTGAAGTGAGAGCTTGATCTTGCGATGCTTCGACGTAGATCATCTTCGGCATGGACATCGACGACCTAGCTCGCCATTTCTCCGACGAAGCCGACGCTAGAGCCCGGGAATTCATTTGGACAGCGAGGGGATTTCGTTGCGGAGCTATGGAGGTGGAGCACCGGATCTACAAAGGTTGTATTTCCGTATTCTCTTAGTTAAGTGTTAACTAGATTTCTTTTTCGCCTAGAAATCTAGCCAACGATCTTGTTAGGGTTTCTCGGCACCGTTAAAATTTTGAATTGGCATGGTTGATGCCTTGTGAGACCTCCTTGGAGTGCCTAGGAACCCTACATATACCAGAAGCAGCACGAGAAGATGGACTTAGTTTCCATCTTCCTCCATAACAAAGATTTATATGGAGAGCAATCTCCTATCGCAAGATATGAGACCTCGAATGAATTACTTCAATCGAAGTTGGCTGTCAGGTCATCTGTAAAGGACGACGTCCTTACGATAACTAGATATATTAATGAGCTCACGGACCTGGAGACTACGTAGGGAAACAAGTCATACGCTGACGTATTTCCACAGTCCCTACCCTCTACTTACACCCTGAAAGAAACCAGGGAGACACCCGCTCTACTTAATGGGGGACCTTCTTCTTCTGCATCCAGGGCGAAAGCAAATGGTGAAAAGAAGAAAACCTCCACAAAGCCGATATACGGTGTCAGTGAAGTAGAAGGAAAGGGAAGAGCAAAAGTTTCGGGACTTGGTGTAGAGAATGAGGGATGTTCCTATTGTTATGGGAAGGGGTATTAGCAGAAAGATTGCAGGGCTTTGGAAGCCAGTAGCCAGAATTTGAAGCATGTTGTGGCTTCGGTCTCGAGTGTGTTTGTAATTGAGAACTGTTTGTCAATTAACTCTACTTCCTGAGTACTAGATACCGGATCAGGATCTCTTATCTGTAATTCGTTACATGCTTTGAGAAACCGTAAAGTTATCAGGGTAGGTGATATATCTCTCAGAGTTGCGAACGGAATGAGCATGGACGCTGAATCCGTGAGGGAATTTCGCCTAGGAATGACAAGTGGGTAGATATTGATTCTACGTAACTGTTTGTATGTACCTAGTTTGACTTGTAATATCATATCAGTATCCTCACTTTCTAGAGAGGGATATGATTTTACATTCGTAAGCGATGTGGTAAACATCCATCTAAATCAAGTTCTGATTGGGTCCGGTACATTAGATAACGGTATACGTATTAAATCAAGCTCAAGTTTTCAATGTTCAGAACACACTTAAAAGAAAGTCTCCGGAAGTAAATCAGGCTTTCTTATGGCATTGTAGACTAGGTCACATCAATGAAACACGGTTGACTAAGTTACATAGAGAAGAATATTTGAATCCGTTCGAATATCAATCTTATGCTACCTGCGAATCTTGTCTCATGGGAAAGATGACAAAGACTCCGTTTACTGGACACGGAGTAAGAGCGAGCGAGCTCTTGGGACTCATACACAGCAATGTGTGTGGTCCAATGTCTACACATGCGAGAGGTGGTTATTCCTACTTCATTACTTTTACGGATGATTTCTCTGTTGGTGATAGTGCCCTCATAGTCAATTATTGGATCGCAGGTACGTGATTGCAATGATTGCGAAGGACCTATACCGGTAGGACAGTCTTACTCGAGATGATAGTATGCTATCTGGTTTGCCTTTATCAGTCGTGTACATTTTCAGGTGACTGATTACATGTTACACTTTGATAGAGCCCTTAGGATCTTGCTTTACTACCAACAGTATGATGGCGATCATATACGTGAGAGTTGGGTAGTTTATATGCATATCCTTAATTGTGGTCCCTAGTCGTGGGAGTTTCGAGACAGGGCATCGATACTCCGGAGTAGACTAGTGTATACAGTCGAGACCCCGACGAGGGGCGGTGGCCGGTCTCACAAGCCACTGGTGTCAGTTGGATCACCTAAGATGTATACAGGTGCTCATTGGGTTATGAGTACACCGGACAGGACTCGCCGGGAATCTGCTAGTTGGTATTATACATATCGTCAGATAGCAGTTCCCTGGTGACATGTGTACAGGTTAGTTCATCGACCTGAGGTCGTCATTTGTCTCGTGTGAGTTCCCACTGTGCTTTGATTTCTACCCTACCACGGCTCAAAGGAGTCGTGCAAACAGGTAGTTTTTGGGTACAGTCCCGAGCCACATGGAGGCACGTGAGCGGATCGGCAGGGGATTCGTCTCTCCCGGTATTGGGGGCGAGATCGTGCTGTGTCTAGGAGAGCCATTACACAAAGCCCACGGCCGTGGCAGGAGATTTACTGGTAGGTACTCCAGTAGTATCTCAGGGTGTTATTGGGCTACACTCCGACACGACTTATACTGCTATTGGGGGTCTGACGTTACTAGCCCCCTAGGCAGATATGCGATACTCATAGACGAACGGACCGGACTGTATATACATTGTCACTGTAAGGCTCAGTAGGGTTTCCGGATGAGTTCGCTCATCGGCATCCCTTGAGGTCAGTCCATGGGCAGCAATTACGCATTGCTAGTGCCGCTGACGGTTTGTGGTTAAACCCACTGCCAGGGTACTGACGAGTCATTAGAGTCCCCCACAGACAGTTTCCCAAGTTCGGGCGAAACGTTGTAGAGGCCGTATGGTTTTATGGCAGGGTTCGAAAAATGCATGTGCGTTTACGCACGTGTCAGATTTCGGGCAGATGATACTGGTCGGCTTTGGTTTAAGCCGGATCCGAGTATTATATTGAGTAGATATAATATCTTTGTCTCAGTTGCATTTGTATTCGGTCGTAATACAAATGCGGGTATATTTATACAGTTACGAGGTTATCCTGAAATTCGTTTCGGGATCACTTTTGGAAGTTGCCAGTTTCCAGTTTTCTATCAGCCGTCTTTTAACATTCGGTTAAAGACGGATTTATCTTTTCTTGGATAAGGATGAGTCGTGTTTCCAGAAGGTTCTAGAGAGGGTGAGGTGGCTAATGAGTCATCTTGACATTAATTGGTGCATTAATGACTTGATGATGTGTTATAATGACTCATGCTTTAAGCTTTAATGTTCTTGTTTACTTAAGGATATTTCTTCATGATCTTTTCTCTTATGGTTACCCTCTCATTGCTCCTACCCTCACCTCCCTCTTGGTTTAAAAGTGGCCGGCCACCATTGTGTGAGATGGTGAGAGATTGATTTCATTTTTGGTAGAAAAGACTATAGTTTTAGGGTGCATGGAAATTTCATAGCCTCTTTCATTCCATCACCCGATTCGAGTGGCAACTTCATTAACCGTTCGTCCATAGTTTTGGACGAAGTGAGACAAAGTATTCTACTTATTCTCTACATCAATCTTGGTCGTCTCTTTTAGCAAACTTGACGACCGAGTTGCCTCGAGTCAGAGGCGGGAGCCCATTTAAAGAATCGTTGACGTGGTGCCACCTGGACGAGCAGATCGGAGATCGACGAGAACGGAGCAGCCGCAACGGAGCGTGGGACGATGGTTAAAGAACGAAGGACTCGGATCGTTCGGTATAACCTTTCTACACTCTTTACAGTTTGTTAGTTTAGCAATAATGGCAGATCCGGGTTAAAGTATACGATAGCGCCAGTTAAAAAGTTTTTGTTCTGCATTTGGCATCTGTAGACGGCCGGGGCGCTACCGTGGACTTACAGTGGTATCAGAGCCTCACCATTTTGCTTTACTAACTTGTGCTAACGCATTTAAAACATCGATCGAACCGGATATCGAAAAACACAATTTTCAAGCTTCACAGTTTCTGTCAATTTTAAATGATGTCCTAAAATTATTCTACATATCTCAGAAAACTGTGCAGGGTTTTATAAGAACACCGTACAAATTTGGGCTCATGAATCGACAAGACTGCCGCGGAAACGCGGCCAAACCCATGGTTTGGCCGCGCATCCGCGGCCATTCTGTGGGATCATGCCCCCAAACTTGCACAGTGTATTCTTCTCTGGAAATTGGGATTTTTGATACATATCTTTTGGGCCCAGATTTTGTTACTGTTCACCAGTTGATCGTGGGGCCCACTTCTTGATATTTTGTCGATCGAAATTTAAACATATTAGTTTACAGTGCTTACATTATATCTCCGACCGGGAATGTCATTTGATCGGTAAACCGCGTCTGATTGCTATAGTTCTTTTAGACAGGTTTGCGAACGTGACATTCGCGTTGATGTTCTGTGTTGTGCTGTGATGTTGCGGATTTGTCGTGGTGGATAGCAGTGTGCAATGATAGTGCAGTTTGGATTTATTTGTACATTTGATATTGCGGGGCGAGCATCCAACATGTGGACTGCCGTCACTGCCTGTTGTATAATATTCTTTTGGGGCACGACCAGGTTGCGGTCGATGTACCTGTTGTACTATTATTTATTACTGTACTAGGTTTTGCCCCGCGACGGAGTGCACGGATAGCCGGGTTCTGAGGGGCAACGGGTCCGCATCTCATGGCATTGAGAGGCAGAGGGACCTCACTCTAGAATTGGCAGACTATTCGCCGCACTCGTAGGGGGCACAGGTTGACCCATGGAGGGGTGCCCAAGATTACCGGATTCCGTGAAGTGTAGGGTGGTCCATTTACTTTGCTGTAGGGGGCTGCCTCGCTTCAGGTTTTGGCGGGTAACTTGCCGCACCCGTAGGGGTCTAGGTTTCATTGCACAGGCTATCCACACGACAGGGGAATGTCGGGTTTCAGCAGCGGCTCTGTGAAACTCGGGGTTCCCAGATTATCTGTATTGTTCTGTGATGCTTATTACTTTTCTGTAATGTTGCATATTATCACGCCTGGAGCGATTATTGTATATTGGTTTATATACTATTATATGTTGTATATGTTTTACACCCGCGCTAGTCCAGTCCCCGCTCTGTCGTTAGTTAAGTAACCTAACGGGTGATGACGGGACCCAGTGACGAATACGGATGGCATATACGTACATTTTATTTTCGTTCTTTTCTGGTGTGATTGATTGATGGGACTGCGTTGATTCTGATCAATGCAAAGTAAAAAAAACCTATTTGGCAGTTGTTGGAACAATTTAAAAAGTGTTATTACAAAAATGTTTCCTTTTGTTTTGCATAGCGGTATTCAGTGGAATATCCTGCACCTCATTCGAAGGGGCAAGGGCCGATATCCCTTCACCGGGACTGACCCCTTAGGCAAAAGTTTGCGTCAGGGTAATAACTTCACTATAGTCGATTACAAGTTGCTTTGCATCGCGGTATTCAGTGGAATATCCTGCACCTCATTCCACGAGGAAAGAGCCGAGATCCCTTCACCGGGAATGACCTCTTTAGCAAAAGGTTTTCGCCACTATATTTTAAAAAGCTATCAGGTTCCTTCAGCGATATCAAGTTCACTACGTTAAAGGTTTTTTCGCCAAAAACCAGCCGTAGCCCTCCGCCACTTCTTTTGGGTATTCAGTAGTATTCAAGCTATGCATTTTAGCCAAAGTTAAGGCATAGTGTTTGGTAGTTGCTGGGTATTCAATTGTTGCATAGATAGATGAGTTGGTTTGGGACAGTCGTTCTGCCGATTGGCCAAAGTCAGGGGCATGTGCGGGTGGGTTCAAATTGACAAGATAGTGACGGGTAGAACTTGGCATGTGACTTATGACATTTTGACCAAAGCCAAGGTTATAAGAGCATGGGGAAAAAATCTTATCGGGAGTTTCTAAAGAAACTGAAACTTGCCAAGTATGCGCATACCTTCTGGAGTATGAGTAACGTGGATGCATTCCATCACGTTATCATGCGATGAGAGTTGGATCCCGATTCCCACTGATGAGTTGGTTTACTCTTCGGGTGATCCCGATTGATTCTTCTTTCAGGTTTGGAGGAGAATTTGACAGGACAGTGGGAGGTTTCCGGATTAGATAAAGTGATAACCATTCTGATTTAGGTTAGAGTGCACGCAGAGTGTTTCTTTTCTCCCTCTCTTTGGCAGCGACCTTTGACCGACCCTAGACTATGACTCAGTGACCAAGTTGACCGAACCTTCTTAAAATACTGGCTTTTGGATTGTCCGAGTTGCATAAGTCATTGCCACTCCTTCTCTACCCTTTGAATTTCTCAGAACACCCGTATTACTACGGACATCCACTTCCATTGGATAGATCCATCGTATGGTTATATACGAACTCGAAGGGACTTCTTCGAGGATGGATCCAGGTTCAGGAGAAATAGAATTGGTTTATTCAGTTGTCTTTTATTATCACCTTCTCTCAGGTTGCGAGGGCTCCTTGATTTAGGAGAGTACACCTATTACGCTTATTGGATAGTCTTATTCCAAACCATAGGCAGGTGCCGAAAGGTAGGGAATGAAGAAAACCAATTAGCCTAAATAGGGTGTGCAGAAGGTAATATGTAAAGACAAAATAAAGGGATTAGAAAGAGGGCAAAGTAAATTGCGACTGTTATCATTCACGACCAAAACCGCGTACTTCATCGCCACTCCTATTTCACCTTTAAAGGAATAAGGTATTATTCAGTTGTCTTTTATCATCACCTTCTCTCAAGATGTGAGTACTCCTTGGTTTAGGAGGGTACACCTATTATGCTTACTGGATAGTCTTCTTCCAAACCATAGGCTGGTGCCGAACGGTAGGGAAGGAAGAAAACCATTTAGCCTAACGAAGGTGTACAGAAGGTAACGACTAAAGACAAATAAAGGGATTTGGAGAGATGGCAATAAAATATACGGTTAAAGTCATGGATTGGATTATGGAAGAGGCATTACTAGGAATACCAGGATACCCCTACGAAACATTTTCATGTTTCAGTGCATTGTTAAAAGAAAACTGTTTTCCCGATTAGATACTTACTCCAGGGGTATGTATTTACCAGGTTTCATTCTCATATCTGTATGGTTTTACGGATGATGAGTGGGAGTAAGTTATTGGGAATTAGGTAATTATCCTCATTATATCGGAATTCGTTGTAATTGGTGATATTTGAGGAAATCGCCAGGGTACAGTTTTCAACCTACGAAGCACAGGTTTTGAGTTATTCAAACTCAGCGGACTTATACAGAGTATTGTATGTTGTCCAGTGTCCATCGGGACAAAGGGGTAGGTCCTCGTACTTTGTTCTGTTTACTTATGACTTCTCTAGTTTTTAGACAAGTGTTTCGTAGAAATACAAGGTCTAAGTTTTGAGAAGTTGTGGGTATAAGAATAAAGTAGAGAACCAGGTGTCACAAGTATCGGGATTCTTCAAAGAGATTGAAGATGTAGATTCTTGTGTTTGGTATTCAGATGATAGTAATGATTTTGAGAAACTAGTTTCTCTTTCAGGTTACTCATAATTGGAAGGATTCCTAAGTTGAGTAATGCTGATTAGTCTCTTTCCATTAAGTTGATATGCACTGGAGACAGCTGCATAATTGAATATGGTTCCAATTTAATAAGTGTCAAAGTTTCTATATTGGATATAGAATAGTTCGTACCTTAAAAGATGTTAAGGTACGGGGAGTTGTCCAGCTTATGCTTAAAACCAGACACTGGATAACTCAGGGCACGTTTCTGTAATGGCTGTTTATGGGTTGACCCTGGCTATGACGAGGGTTGATATTCTATCATTTAGAAGATCAATAGTGATATTGTTCTTGACTCGCCTCAGTTTTAGTAAAATGGATTTTTTCAGAAAACAGTAGTGGGAGTATGGTAGAACTGGAAGTGATTCCAGAACCGCGAGCGATTACGGAAAATTTAATAGGACCTATATATTCAATCAGGTTTGACATTCCATTAGCCACTCCGCAGATATGGTGGGTAACCTCAGACACCCGAGAGGTACTTTGGTAGCCTCAAGGATGGTGACAGGGAGGTTCTTATCTACCCAGACTTGACACTACTGTTGTTCCAGACTATGAGACCAGGCAAGAGGATAAGTATAGCGTCGTTCTAAACTAGCTTTAGAAGTGCACGTGTATATTATTCTGCCAGAGAGTTGTCGTAGTCAGTGGGAGCAGCGGAAGCATAGTGGGCAAGTAGCTTATGTCTATTTATAGACTAGAGCAGTTATAGCGGAGATAGATCATCTAATTTTGATGTAACAGTCATGGGTTTGACTTCATCAGAATAGGGGATGGATCTGTTAAGAAGGTAGTAGGGTGTGATGTCATGGTATCTGGATAACATACACAGAGTAGGAAGTAAAATTCCTATACTACGATCGGTTGTACTGTGGTCGTCACACAGTTGTTTCTCCAGACAGGATATGGATATAATATTTGACATTCTGGTTTCTGGATCTATGGTTTTAGATCTAGATTTGGGTAGTTTCCCAATGTGGGTACTTTGACAGATATTCTAATGGTTTTTAGAATAGTTGACTCCTAGCATGGTGGTGTACCTGCAGGTGATGGAGTCACCCTCTCTAAAGGTGTCGTATAGACTAAAGAGGAGAGGACTGTGCATGATTGGCAGATCACTTGCTTAGGCAATTGAGTCAATCGTGAGGTGTCAAGTACCAGACCAGATGTTGTTTTTGCACTAGATGCGATAAGTTTGTATTAATCCAATCCTGGAGAAACATAAGGAAGCAGTTTTAGAACATAAGTGGATGTTCTACGGATTTGATGACGGCAGCCTCCTTCTGGAAACGATTATCATTCCAGGCTTCAAAGGTGACGTGGATGACAGAGTGATTGTCAGAGTTTTAGTTTTCCCTCTGACGAGGGACAGTATTATGGACAGGTGGTCCAAGAGGATACTGTGGGTGGCATGGTGCCGGATACTGATTAGGTTCAGTGATCGATACAGTCTAAGAAGTTTGGATTTGGAGTTCATTTATGAACTAGGTCCCATCAGATATCCAGACATATTCTAAGACAGGTATTACTCGATTCGGGAGATAGTTTTCTCCGAGAACTTGAGATTTAGAGAGATATAGAGAGAAACATCTAGGCGGATCCACTCACTGAGGCTATTTCTCGAACACAATAGTTTTACAAACGAGCTTTGTGAAACTGATTAGTAGAGGAGTTGGATGTTCGGTTTCACACGGGCTGTGAGTAGTCGATATCGCAATAATTAGCCTTGAGTGCAAGTGGAAGATTGTTGGTGATAGTGCCCTCATAGTCAATTATTGGATCGCAGGTACGTGATTGCAATGATTGCGGAGGACCTATACCGGTAGGACAGTCTTACTCGAGATGATAGTATGCTATCTGGTTTGCCTTTATCAGTCGTGTACATTTTCAGGTGACTGATTACATGTTACACTTTGATAGAGCCCTTAGGATCTTGCTTTACTACCAACATTATGATGGCGATCATATACGTGAGAGTTGGGTAGTTTATATGCATATCCTTAATTGTGGTCCCTAGTCGTGGGAGTTTCGAGACAGGGCATCGATACTCTGGAGTAGACTAGTGTATACAGTCGAGACCCCGACGAGGGGCGGTGGCCGGTCTCACAAGCCACTGGTGTCAGTTGGATCACCTAAGATTTATACAGGTGCTCATTGGGTTATGAGTACACCGGACAGGACTCGCTGGGAATCTGCTAGTTGGTATTATACATATCGTCAGATAGCAGTTCCCTGGTGACATGTGTACAGATTAGTTCATCGACCTGAGGTCGTCATTTGTCTCGTGTGAGTTCCCACTGTGCTTTGATTTCTACCCTACCACGGCTCAAAGGAGTCATGCAAACAGGTAGTTTTTGGGTACAGTCCCGAGCCATATGGAGGCACGTGAGCGGATCGGCAGAGGATTCGTCTCTCCCGGTATTGGGGGCGAGATCGTGCTGTGTCTAGGAGAGCCATTACACAAAGCCCACGGTCGTGGCAGGAGATTTACTGGTAGGTACTCCAGTAGTATCTCAGGGTGTTATTGGGCTACACTCCGACACGACTTATACTGCTATTGGGGGTCTGACGTTACTAGCCCCCTAGGCAGATATGCGATACTCATAGACGAACGGACCGGACTGTATATACATTGTCACTGTAAGGCTCAGTAGGGTTTCCGGATGAGTTCGCTCATCGTCTCCCTTGAGGTCAGTCCATGGGCAGCCGTTACGCATTGCTAGTGCCACTAACGGTTTGTGGTTAAACCCACTGCCAGGGTACTGACGAGTCATTAGAGTCCCCCACAGACAGTTTCCCAAGTTCGGGCGAAACGTTGTAGAGGCCGTATGGTTTTATGGCAGGGTTCGGAAAATGCACGTGCGTTTACGCACGTGTCAGATTTCGGGCAGATGATACTGGTCGGCTTTGGTTTAAGCCGGATCCGAGTATTATATTGAGTAGATATAATATTTTTGTCTCAGTTGCATTTGTATTCGGTCGTAATACAAATGCGGGTATATTTATACAGTTACGGGGTTATCCTGAAATTCGTTTCGGGATCACTTTTGGAAGTTGCCAGTTTCAAGTTTTCTATCAGCCGTCTTTTAACATTCGGTTAAAGACGGATTTATCTTTTCTTGGATAAGGATGAGTCGTGTTTCCAGAAGGTTCTAGAGAGAGTGAGGTGGCTAATGAGTCATCTTGACATTAATTGGTGCATTAATGACTTGATGATGTGTTATAATGACTCATGCTTTAAGCTTTAATGTTCTTGTTTACTTAAGGATATTTCTTCATGATCTTTTCTCTTATGGTTACCCTCTCATTGCTCCTACCCTCACCTCCCTCTTGGTTTAAAAGTGGCCGGCCACCATTGTGTGAGATGGTGAGAGATTGATTTCATTTTTGGTAGAAAAGACTATAGTTTTAGGGTGCATGGAAATTTCATAGCCTCTTTCATTCCATAACCCGATTCGAGTAGCAACTTCATTAACCGTTCGTCCATAGTTTTGGACGAAGTGAGACAAAGTATTCTACTCATTCTCTACATCAATCTTGGTCGTCTCTTTTAGCAAACTTGACGACCGAGTTGCCTCGAGTCAGAGGCGGGAGCCCGTTTAAAGAATCGTTGACGTGGTGCCACCTAGACGAGCAAATCGGAGATCGACGAGAATGGAGTAGCCGCAACGGAGCGTGGGACGATGGTTAAAGAACGAAGGACTCGGATCGTTCGGTATAACCTTTCTACACTCTTTACAGTTTGTTAGTTTAGCAATAATGGCAGATCCGGGTTAAAGTATACGATAGCGCCAGTTAAAAAGTTTTTGTTCCGCATTTGGCGTCTGTAGACGGCCGGGGCGCTACCGTGGACTTACATTCTCTAGGCATGGACATATCTTCTTGATGAAGCATAAATCCGAGGCCTTTGAGAAATTTCGGGAATAAAAGAACGAAGTAGAAAAACAGACAGGCAAAAGTATCAAGACACTAAGATCTAATCGAGGTGGTGAATACTTAAGTGCCGAGTTCCTAGGATACTTAAAAGAGAATGGAATTCTCTCTCAGCTTACTCCTCCATACACACCACAACACAATGGTGTATCAGAAAGGCGGAATCGAACCCTATTGGATATGGTTCGTTCCATGATGAGTAAGGCTGAGTTACCGCGATCTTTCTGGGGTTATGCACTAGAATCAGCTGCATATCTTTTGAACCAGGTTCCAACGAAGACTGTGCCTACCACACCATATCAGATGTGGAGTGGGAAGAAACCCTGTCTTAAACACTTTAGGACATGGGGATGTCCAGCTTTTGTTAAAAAGCAGCATGCGGACAAGCTCTGGGAACGCCCAGTACAGTGTAAGTTTGTGGGATATCCAAAGAACTCCAAGGGGTATTATTTCTATTACGCAGAGGAACAAAAGGTTTTTGTTTCTCGTCATGCCCACTTCTTGGAAGCTGAATTTTTAGAAAATCAGAAGAGTGGGAGCGCAATAGAACTGGAAGAAATTCCAGAACCACAAGATGTTACTGAAAGTATGGTAGAACCAGAAGTTTCAGAAGAAAGGGACATCCCAGCGCCTATCTGCAGAAGTAGTAGGCAGTCTTATCCGCCAGAGAGATACCACGGTTTTCTCATAGACGGGAATCGAGAGGATTGCATCATTGACAATGATGACCCTACCAGCTTCCAGCAAGCCATTCAAAGCGGCGACTCAGTAAGATGGCTGGATGCAATGCGGACCGAAATGGAGTCCATGTACACTAACAAAGTATGGACTTTGGACATTGCTCCAGATGGGGTAAAACCCGTAGGATGCAAATGGATTTTCAGAAGGAAGATTGGTGTAGATGGACATGTTGAAACCTATAAGGCTAGACTTGTTGCAAAGGGTTTTCGTCAAAGACCTGGTTTGGACTATGACGAAACCTTTTCTCCAGTGGCTATGCTCAAATCCATTCGGGTCCTTCTTGCCATTGCTGCCTTCCACGATTATGAGATCTGGCAGATGGACGTAAAGACGGCTTTTCTAAATGGTAATTTGGAAGAGTGCGTCTAAATGGATCATTCATAGGGATTCATTCAGAGTGGGAGCAGCGGTAAAGTGTACAAGTTGCTTAAGTCCATTTATGGACTAAAGAAGGCATCGCGGAGTTGGAACATCTGTTTTGATGATACTGTTATAGAATTTGACTTTATCAAGAATCCAGATGAACCATGCATATATAGTAAAATTGTAGAGAGAACTGTAGTATTCCTCTTCTTATATGTGGATGACATTCTCTTAATAGGAAATGATATTCCTATGCTACTGTCAGTCAAAGGATTCTTGTCACAGAAGTTCTCCATGAAGGACCTGGGTGATGCCACCTGCATTCTGGGGATCCAGATCTATCGTGATAGATCAACAAGGATGTTGGGACTTTCACAGTCCAGGTACTGATTTGAGAGATTTAGATGCTTATGCGTTTTTGTGATCAAAGAATTTACCGTAATCAAGAACGGTGTCGCTTGGTAGCTAGCCGGTTGATTACGGGTCGGTCCACAGGGATTTTGTGTATTTTCTAGTTGTTCTAACGAGTCAATTCCAATTGTGGTAGGTTTGATTATCAATAAAAACTAAAGTTGATTTAGATTAGAATTAAAACCTTGCTAGGGTTAGGTTTAGGTTAAGTTTGGAAAGTCAACATGTCTCACCGCTTTCTATGCCCTAATTAAGATCTTTTTAGGTGTTAAGGTAATAATTAACAAAGGGGATTAGCACGATCGGGAAGAAACTAGGTTTCTTCCTCTTGGTCCTTATCCGTCCTTTCTTAACTCTTACCCTAACCTCCATGGAAAGCATACACAACCGGTCTTTAACCATGATATCACCGCTACCTCTTGGGATAGGGTGCCGTAGTGAGCGGTGTGTGTATGTATGCATGGAGTCCTATTTAAAATGTATAACGGGTAAGAAAAGGGTGAGAGATTTTCATGTCTCAAACCTTTCCCATTCCTAACCCTAACAAGTGAGGAACTACTCACTCATTAGGGAATTGATAAAAAGAGATATTTTTTTGTTTGTTTTTAATTTAACAACTACGGCAGATAAATAAAATTTATAGCTACGGCAGATAAATAAATTGCTATCTAAATAACTAGGGCAGAAAAGAAATTAAACTAAGGCATAGAAAAGAAAAACTTGCTTTTTATTTAATGCACTCTTCAAACATATACAGCGAATAAAAATTCTGAAATTAGGAATTAAAAAGATGCATGCTCCAAAAAGAGCTGTAGGGTTCTTATTTATAGATTATAGAAACTCTAGGGTTTACATCGGATCCTTATCTACATTTACAAAACTACCCTGAGAAGACTGGTCAACGCACCGCCACCCACCGACAATTTGTACCGACACGTGCACAGTACGGCCGCGGAACCGCGGCCGTATGCCCTGTTTGGCCGCGGATCCGCGGCCATATGGTGGAGTCTTTGGCTCTGTTTCTCAGCTATATTTCATGTTGCTTTTTCCTTGACTTTTCTTCACTTGGTTCTTCAGAATGTCTACTAGTTTCTTCCAGATTTCCACAGTGTATAATATTGTGGACTTTTACCGTTTGTTTCGTGTTGAAGTCTTGAATTTTGTGCTTCCTTTGTGCAATCGAACTGTATGTTGATCTTCGTTTGTTTCTCAAACTGTAGGCGGCATGATAAAGATTCTTCTATTTGTTGGTCGTAGTCTCACTTTTGTAGCGTCTTTTCATCATTTTCACTGTTTCGTTCCGAGAACCTGTAACCTGCAACTATTGAACAGACATGGATCAAAAGCACCTATTTATTTGCAAAATGAATAAGAATGGGGAATATAATAATGCAATTATGATATGAACAAATACCCCCAAACTTATCTTTTGCTCGTCCTCGAGCAAAACTAGTTTATTTTCGAAAAAGCCTAACCTCACTTTCGCAGGGAAACGCGATTGCACTGAGCTCGTGCAATAAACCGTTAAACCTCTAGGTGTCCCTAGTAGAAAGAGTGTTGTCTCCTAAGGGTTTTCAGCGGATGCTAGGCACAAAATCCTATCAATTCGGCCTATTGACTTTTATTCTCCAATTCGGTTTTCTAGCAAGAAATTCTATTATCTTCAACTCGGAAATTATTAACCCGTATTTTTCACGCTTCCTTATCATTTAACTTAAGATTGTATATGTTCTGTAGATTTATTTAGCTTTTAGCATCTTTTGAGTTTTCCTTCTAGGTTCCATCTCAACTTAGGAATTTTTATCATCTCTACTAAAAATATAAGTCATATATTTCATTCCTATCTCTCATCTAAACCCCAATCATATACCCTTACATGTGTGTATGTATCACCCTTACACTTGGAAATTCAATTCAAGCTCTTATACTCTTGTCCATCGTCCAAAGTACTTTTAGTTGGTGAATGGCATTGCTCACACATCCTTCATGCGATCGTTAATACTTCTTGAGGTACTAACGACCGATTACAAAATGTGTTTGCACATTAAGGCGTAATTCCTAGTCTTGTAACACCTAAGGCTTTAGCAGTGACTCCCAAACCAGTTGGTTTAAGGCACTAGGTGATAAAGCACCCTTGCTAGATATTTTTTATTTTATGCAGCCTTAAGTAATTACAAAACCAGTGTTAATTTTTTTTTGTATCTCTTTATTCACACTTATAATTTCATTTTTCTTCATACTAAGGATTTTAGACAAGAGCATTTCGAGATATCCTCTACTATTCCAAGTTTCAAGGTTCGTGTTTGTGCAAGTTGTAGGGTATATATTTTCAGAATTTAAACTTAAGCTTAGGAATTATTTTTCAGACTTGCACTATAATAAAAATATCAATACTCTTCCCTTATTTTGACTTAGCCCAAGAAGTGAACTCAAAATTTGCCTATTTCTAAGTAAACTACAAAGACATATACTTTCTACCGTTAAATTTTAAGAAAGGTTATTTTTAGGATTTTTAATTTACTAAGTCTAGGATCTAGTTTTTCCTAGCTAGTTAACCTTCTTGTCAAATTCAAGTCAATTATGGCTAAAATTGAATTTTTCAATTTTTATAATTTTTCAAATTTTTCAATTTTTATTTGATTTTATATTTTTCTATTTTTTTTATTTTCATTAACATTTTTATGATTTTTTATAAAGATGCAATGCAGAATTTAAACATGCAAAAGAAAAAGAAAAATATATATACAAAATTTTTAAAAATATATGCAATGCAAAAGATAACTATTTACAACCACCACCTCCCCCAAACTTATCAAAAGCAGTGCCCTCACTACTCGGCCCCACGCCGCCCCCTTGAGCGAGAGCGGGAACGCTCATCCCTAGCCAGCAGGGTTCGGACCCCTTGCTCTACCTCAGTCAAACGCCTATCATGGTCCTTCATCATCCCCCTCAACTCATCAATCCCCCTCAAAGCTCTTCTCATTAATTGTGCATGTTCTAAGGGGGTGAGCTCTCCCTCGCTCACGGTCGAGCTGGAGCTAGGTGTTCTGGCAGGCACGTGTTCCGCCGGTTCAGTTCGTGACCAAACATCTGTCAAGCGTGTATAGGATGTAGATACGCCCTCAATGAGAGGCCTGACGGGTATGCCTCCAAGCATGTAAAATTCAAACTCCTCCATGGGGAGGAAATAGCGACACAGTTGTATCACAAGCATGGGGCAAGGGTAGTTCGCGGCTCTTTTGCCCGCACCAATTGAGTTCAGTAAAACCGTGCACATGTCGAATCGAGGGTTCCTTGTCATGAGTGTGTGCACGATATGCAGTGAGGGTGTGAAAAATGTGGTGTTGTGGGAACTCCCAAAAATATTATTTTGTGCCCACCGGCACACAGTTAAAACATTGGCGAAAAGGGTTCTCGCTTGGATCCCCTTCCGTGGTTCCCTTGAGCAATCATTACCCATTAAGGGCATGTAATCCTCAAAATGCAGTGGTTGATCATGAACAGGTATCCTAGGGATTAATGTGACTTCATGTATGAAGTCTCTATCAATTATAAACTCCCTATCACCCCACTGCAATTTGATAAAGCCGTATTGGGCGAGACAGCCGTCTTCCATGCACTCGTAAAAACGAGTGACTAATTCCGGAAGGGCGTAAGCGTTTGGGTTATTATATATCAAAAAATTCCAGCCCCTACGTGCTATTTCGTTAGCAAAGTAACTTTCATATACCGCGTGTGAAAAAATCTGTGAAAAGTCATGCTCTAGTTGCATATTGGGTGCCATCAGATAAGCTACAGATCTTAAAAATCAAAAACAGAGAGGAGTTTTAGAAATCGAACCTCCCCTGAAAAAATCAGAGGGTGACGGCACAGGGCTGCGGCAGATCAGCGGCAGGAAGCTTGTTCTCGCGGCAGAAGCGCGGCTTAATGGAGGGATCTCAATGCAGAACTCGAGGCGGCGGCGGATAGGGTTTTTTAGAAGATGAAATTAGGGTTACACAAACAGAGAGGGGTCGGGGTTATTTATAGGGGGAAGTGTGATGGGTATTTGCAAATAAACCCCTCTAAAAAGAGGAAATGATTTGCAAATAAAAATTTTATTTTTATTTTTTATTATTAAATCTGGAAATTTTCAAAAATACCCATAAAAAATTTTTATTTTCAAATTTTTATTTTTTATGTTATTTTGTATTTATAAAATTACAAATGATACATACCCCCAAACTTGTTTGAAATAATGTTTTGGCTAGATGATCAAAAATTTGGGGGTAAATGGAGGAAGATCGGTCAGTATAAATCGGCTCCTGTAAAAACAGGAGCTCCTCCGATAAGTCCGCAGTGAGGAACGGCTTAAGTCGATGTCCATTTACTTTAAACACTATACCGTTCTCCGGGTTTTCTAGATCTACCGCACCGTGCGGATAAACGATGCGTACCAAAAACGGCCCTTTCCATCTAGATTTGAGCTTGCCGGGATGGAAGTGTAACCGAGTGTCATAAAGCAAAACTTGTTAACCAGGTTTGAAAGTCTTGCGCATAAGGTGTTTGTCATGGAACACCTTCGTTCGGTTTTTAACAATTACCGCATTCTCATAGGCCTCATCCCGCAGCTCATCTAACTCGTTCAATTGCAGATTTCTATTGCTGCCCGCATCTCCCATGGATAAGTTCAACTCTTTAATCGCCTAAAATGCCTTGTGCTCAATTTCAATAGGAAGGTGGCAAGCCTTCCAATAAACAAGCCGGTATGGAGACATGCCAAGATCGGTCTTGTAGGCAGTATGGAATGCCCATAGTGCATCAATCAGTTTTGTTGACCAATCTTTACGGATTTTGGAAACCGTTTGCTCCAAAATTTGTTTAATCTGCCGATTCGAAACCTCGGCTTGCCCACAAGTTTGGGGGTGATATGGTGTTGACAATTTGTGAGTAATGGAGTATTTGCGCATTAAGGACTCAAATGTCCTATTACAAAAGTGAGATCCATTATCACTTATAATTGCGCAAGGATGCCCAAACCGAGAAAAGATGTTTTCTTTTAGAAATCTAACGACAACCTTGTTGTCCTTAGTTCGGCTTGGCATAGCCTCGACCCATTTTGAAATATAGTCAACAGCCAGTAGAATATACATATTCCTAAAAGAGTTGGGAAATGGTCCCATGAAGTCTATTCCCCAAACATCAAAAATATCAACAACCAAAATTGGTTGGAGCGGCATTTCGTTTCTCCGAGATATCCGGCCCAAGTGTTGGCACTGGGAGCATGTCTTGGAGTATTCATATGCATCTTTAAAAAGTCGTGGCCAGTAGAAGCCACACTGCAAGATTTTTTCTGCTGTCTTCTTGGGGCCAAAATGCCCGCCACACGCTTGATCGCGGCAAAAATGATAGCACACTCTTAAACTCGTTTTCGGGGACACACCGACGAATGATTTGGTCGGAACAGTATTTAAAGAGATACGGTTCATCCCAGTAAAATTGTTTTACTTGGGATAGGAATCGGAGTTTGTCCTGATTCGACCAATCTTTTGGTATCAGTCCGGTGGCTAAATAATTTACTATATCAGCGAACCATGGTTCGCATGACACGGTTAAGAGCTGCTCATCGGGGAAAATATCTTTAATAGGAATTTCAAGTGTAGGCGAAGAAGGGAGTCGTGAATGGTGGTCGGCAACCACGTTTTCACATCCTCTCTTGTCCCTTATGACAAGGTCAAACTCTTGTAGCAAGAGGATCCAACGTATTAGCCGAGATTTAGCATCCTTCTTCGCAAAAAGATGGCGAAGAGCCGAGTGGTCCGTGTAAACAATCACTGGAGAGCCGATTAAATAGGGCCTGAATTTTTCTAGTGCAAATACAACGGCTAAGAATTCTTTTTCTGTTGTTGTGTAATTCAATTGGGCCTCATTTAATGTTCGGCTAGCGTAATAAATTACGTGCGGCATCTTATTAATGTGCTGTCCAAGGACAGCACCAATGGCGAAATCAGATGCATCGCACATAATTTCAAATGGATGCGTCCAGTCGGGAGATGAAAGAATGGGCGCAGAAATAAGTGAGTGTTTTAATGACTCGAATGCCTCCATGCAGCTTGAGTCAAAATCAAAAGTGGTGTCCTTGGCCAATAAAAGAGTCAAGGGTCTAGCTATCTTGCTAAAATCCTTGATGAACTGTCTATAAAAACCGGCATGGCCAAGGAAGGCTCAGATGTCTTTGACGCACTTGGGAGGAGGAAGATTGGAAATGACTTCAATCTTAGCTTTATCAACCACAATGCCGTTTTGCGAGATGACATGTCCTAAGACAATACCCTCTCGTACCATAAAGTGGCATTTCTCCCAATTCAAAGTGAGGTTCTTATCCCTACAGCGGGTAAGAACTGCGTCTAAGTGTAGCAAACACTCATCAAAGGAGTCGCCAAAAATGGAGAAATCATCCATAAAAATCTCCAAAATTTTCCCCACCATGTCTGAAAAGATCCCCATCATACACCGCTGGAAAGTAGCGGGTGCATTGCATAACCCAAAGGGCATGCGACGGTAAGCGAATGTACCGAAAGGACAAGTAAATGTGGTCTTGTCTTGATCCTTTTCGGCGATGGGAACTTGATTATAGCCGGAATAGCCATCCAAAAAGCAGTAAAATTCGTGCCCAGCCAATCGTTCTAGCATTTGGTCAATAAAAGGTAACGGAAAGTGGTCTTTCCGTGTAGCTGCGTTGAGTTTTCTATAATTGATGCAAACTCGCCACCCAGTTTGGGTGCGAGTAGGTATTAAATCATTCACCTCATTGGTTATGACCGTTATGCCCGATTTCTTTAGGACAACGTGAATGGGGCTAACCCACTGGCTATCAGAGATAGGGTAAATGATACCACTATCAAGACATTTTACAATCTCCTTTTTGATAGCCTCCTTCATTATGGGGTTGAGGCGTCTCTGTGGATCCTTTACTGGCTTGGCATCATCCATTATATGTATATGATGTTCAACTATGAGGGGACTAATCCCCTTGATGTCCGCCATAGTCAAGCCAAAAGCTTGCCGGTTATTTTGTAAAACCATTAAAAGGGCTTTCTCTTGCTCGAGAGCTAGAGATGCCGATATGATAACAGGAAGGGTCTCATTCTCACCTAGGTAAGCGTATTTAAGGTGAGAAGGCAATAGCTTGAGTTCGAGTTTTGGAGGTGAAACAATTGAAGATAAAATTGGTGAAACTGTCTCGAACTCGAAGGATTCCAACAATGGTTCAAAGCGAGTGTAAGCAAACGAGTCGGATGGTTCAGCTAACTCATCCGAAAAATCAAAGGACTCAAACTCGGATGGTGAGTCTTCAAAATCATCCAAAAAAGTGAAACACTCTTAATCATTATCCGGTGTGAAAGCTGTGTCAGATTCAAGGAGGAACGCACTAGTGGTGTCAAAACTGCTGTGATCGAACATAAATTTTTCGAGCTCACAGTCCTCCTGCGTGATCTCGTAGATCGAGCAAATATCAAGTATACTAGCATTAGGCTCGGAGGGCTGATTCCCCAACTTAAAAATGTTGAGTTCAATTGTCATATTTCCAAAAGATAGGTTCATCGAACCATTTCGACAATTGATCACCGCATTAGAAGTCGCAAGGAATGGTCGACCGAGTATCACCGGAATTTGACTCCGGGGGTTAGCTACAGGCTGTGTGTCCATAACAATGAAATCAACGGGGAAAATGAAATCCCCTACTTTAATTAACACATCCTCTAACTCACCCCTAGGATGGGTGATGGATCGGTCGGCCATTTGGAGAGTACAATGTGTGTGTTTAAGCTCTCCAATGCCTAATTGTTCATATACTGAATAGGGTAGCAAATTAACACTAGCACCAAGAACTAAAAGTGCTCAATTGATGTTCTTATCCCCAATTGTTATTGAAATTATAGGACAGCCGGGGTCCTTATGTTTTTGGGGTAAAGGTTGGATAAGAGCATCACTTACAGCACTAGCCACGAAAACTTTCTTTGGTACTTGTGACTTCCTCTTCTTGGTGCATAAGTCCTTTAAAATTTTCGCGTAAGAAGGGACTTGTTGGATTGCATCCAAGAGAGGTATGTTAATGCTAACCTGCTTGAATAATTCCACAATCTTCTTCATTTGAGGAGTTGGTTTATTGGATCTCAACCTGTTTGGAAATGGAACATTTTGAAAATTTGTTGAGTCCAATGTTTGTGGAGTAGATTGCGGAGTTGGAATGGATCCCAGTGTTGGTGTTTTCGTGAAGTGAGATGTAGGTCCGTTCGAATTAGAAGAAGTAGAGCCTTGTGAAGAATGAAGAACAGGCTCTGACGAAGAAGATGAAGAACAAGAAGAAGAAGAAGATGAAGAAGAAGAAGATGAAGAAGAAGAAGCACCGGCAGGGGTGTCATCACTAATACCTACATTATTGTGCAAGACTCTTCCAGATCTCAACGTGGTCACACCATTTATATTATGATTTTGTTGTTCATAAGCAACATGTGCATTGTGTGTGTGACCGGGATTTGGAAATGGTTGAGACAGAAGCTTTCCCTTTTCTCACTCGCTCAACGCAGTATTTAGTTGTGCAATTTAGGCCTCAATCAATTTGATGCTCTGATCATATGAAGCACTATTTTGCACCAAAGACTGAATGGAAGTCTCCAACCTTACTGCGGATTGTGTAGATTGTTTTAAAAACGCATCCAAATTTCATTCTAGTGAGGAAACCTTATATTTATTCGGCTGAACAAAATTGTTTTGAGGATAAGAGTTGTTGGGTACAAAATTGTTCATTTGATTTGGATAAGGTTGGGGTT
Organism: Agapanthus africanus; assembly: GCA_030015575.1. Taxonomy (NCBI): domain Eukaryota; kingdom Viridiplantae; phylum Streptophyta; class Magnoliopsida; order Asparagales; family Amaryllidaceae; genus Agapanthus; species Agapanthus africanus. Next base: position 454,378,681 of record JASDDO010000019.1, on the reverse strand, counting down.
GGAAAGGTTGCTGATATTGAGTTTGTTGAGGGGCTTGTTATTGTGGAGGAGGCCTTTGAAAGTTGTTATTGCCTTGGAATTGTTGTTGATTTTGATTCCAAGAAAAATTTGGGTGGCTCCTCCAACCAGGATTGTAAGTCGAAGAGTATGGATCGTTTCTTTGTCTTTGCTGAAAGGCAGCATTGACTTGATCTTTTCCTTGAACAGGTGGGTTGTAAGGACACTCTTCAGTAAGATGGGACGGATCCGAACAACAAGCGCAAACTGTGCATGGGGGTAAAGCAGGGGCAGGAGAAGGTGTTGAGAATTTGCTCTCAATTGCTTCTAGCTTTTTCGTAAGTGCAGCCATTTCGGCCTTCATTGCAATCGACATATCAAGTTGATGTATGCCTGCCCCAGACTGACCAGATGAAGTGGTCTTAGTGCTTTCCCACTGAAGTGTTTGTTCAGCAAGATCGTCGAGAAACTGCCAAGCTTCCTCGCTTGATTTTGTAAGAAGTGACCTTGACAAATGGTTTCCAACAACTGCTTAGTTACTGGGTTCAGTCCTTCGTATAAAGTTTGGCAAAGTTGCCAATTCTCGATACCGTGGTGAGGGCACTGAACAAGTAGGTCCTTAAATCTTTCAAAACACTTCCAAAAAGGTTCGGAAGGAAGCTGGGAAAATTGAATAATTTCGTTGCGAATTCTCGCGGTCTTGTGGTGTGGGTAAAACTTTTTTAGAAAAGCCTTAACAAACTCTTCCCAATTTTTTATTGAGTGTGATGTTGTGCTATATAACCATTTTTCAACTAGGTCACATAAAGTGAATGGAATGACACATAGCCTTATAGCATCATCAGAAAGTTGTGTTGTCTTCATCATCACGCAAACATTCTGGAATTTGTTTATGAAGATATAGGCATATTCGGATTCCAGCCCGTGAAATTTGGGCAACATATTGATGAAGTGGGGTTTAATCTCAAAGTTATCCCCATTGACCGGTGGAAGTGAAAAACAAGTGGGTAGTGCGGTGCGGATAGGGTAGAAAAGATCCTGGAGCGCGATTCGTTGGGACGCTTCGACAGGAGGGTGTGGTGGGTTATTCGCACCTAGTGGAGGTAGAATCAGTCCCGCGGGTAAGGGGTTGTTAGGATTGAATCCCGATATCTCCTTAGAAGATGATGAATATAAAGATGAAGGTAAAGAAATGGATAGAATTTCGACTTCGGTGTCGAAAGCGTTGTCAGTCGGCACTAACGAGACACGGACTAAACGGGCACTAGTGTCCCTAGTCCAACTGGACATACACTAAAGAGGTGTAGTGTAGTCAAAATGTAAAAACAGAAGGTGAGGGTAAGAAAATGTCAATGGAAGAAAGTGGGTGCAAGTGGGGTGCAATGGATTTCTTAGCGGCAAGTGGCAAGTTCTTGTAAAAATTTTCTGTTTTGTTGTTTTTTTAATAAGGAGCTTTTTGCAAAAAGATTTTTAATAAGAAGCTTAGACACACGTTCAAGCAATCACAATATGCGCAATCAAGTCTAGATCTAGGGTCTCCTAGGTCAACTAGACTGCTCCTAACTGTTCCAAAGGGCAAGTTGTGAGATCCTCAAATCGCCTCTTCACCGCCAATTATGGCCAGGTAAGCACAAATAAAGAAAGGAGAGATCTGCTCATGAATCACCGTGAGATGGGCCTTTTACAATTACCTTTCCCCACTTGTCTAGCCTAGGCACCATAAAATCTGGTTTAGATAAACGACCGATGCCTACAACTATTCCTTTGTCCTATTGAGCGCGACAGTCCTAATAGGCTGAGTCTAATCTTTTTTAATTAACTCGAAGGTTAATGCAAAATGCTTTTTATGATTTTTGGGGTCCTAGGAAGGGTAATGAAATCCCCACCAAATCTGGATTGGTGTTAAAGACCCTTAAAGTCAGTTTTAAAGATGCAAAGCATTAAAACACACAAAACACTTGCCAAAATTTTTTTCTTTTATTGTAGCGCAAAGAATCCTGCACAAGATCAAGTTATTGGAGAAAGGAGAGAAATTTTTGCGCAAAGAACCCTGCAGGAAAATATTTCAGAGGATATCAAGGGGTTACAGAGGAGAAAAGAGTGCTTACAGAGGAATTTTGGCTTGCTGACGTCAGCAAGCCGCGGCGGTTGCGGGGCAGAAAGCTCCTTTTAGCGGCGGTTCCGCGGTCTATAACTCTGTTCAAGCCTCCAAAATTTTTCTTTGTGCTGCTGTGGCTCTCCTCTGTTTGTTCAGATCTGCTGTTTTCTGTTTTTGTTCACTGGATTTTCCAGATCTGAATCTGTTCGTCTTTTCGATCCTGCACGATTCAAACAAAAACCCTCAAAAAATAACAAGATGATAAATTTTTTATAATTTTTTTATTTTTCAGTTTTTATAAATTTTTAATTTTTTTTAATCAACCCGAAATTACAAAAAGAAAATACTACGTCATCCCTGACAACGGCGCCATTTGGTTTGAGAGATTTAGATGCTTATGCGTTTTTGTGATCAAAGAATTTATCGCAATCAAGAACGGTGTCGCTTGGTAGCTAGTCAGTTGAGTACGGGTCGGTCCACAGGGATTTTGTGTATTTTCTAGTTGTTCTAACGAGTCAATTCCAATTGTGGTAGGTTTGATTATCAATAAAAACTAAAGTTGATTTAGATTAGGATTAAAACCTTGCTAGAGTTAAGTTTAGGTTAAGTTTGGAAAGTCAATATGTCTCACTACTTTCTATGCCCTAATTAAGATCTTTTTAAGTGTTAAGGTAATAATTAACAAAGGGGATTAGCACGATCGGGAAGAAACTAGGTTTCTTCCTTTAGGTCCTTGTCCGTCCTTTCTTAACTCTTACCCTAACCTCCATGGAAAACATACACAACCGGTCTTTAATTATGGTCTCACCGCTACCTCTTGGGATAGGGTGCCGTAGTGAGCGGTGTGTGTATGTATGCATGGAGTCCTATTTAAAATGTATAACAGGCAAGAAAGGGGTGAGAGATTTTCATCTCTCAAACATTTCCCATTCCTAACCCTAACAAGTGAGGAACTACTCACTCATTAGGGAATTGATAAAAAGAGACTTTTTTTTTTGTTTTTAATTTAACAACTACGGCAGATAAATAAAATTTATAGCTACGGCAGATAAATAAATTGCTATCTAAATAACTAGGACAGAAAAGAAATTAAACTAAGGCATAGAAAAGAAAAACTTACTTTTTATTTGATGCACTCTTCAAACATTTACAGTGAATAAAAATTCTGAAATTAGGAATTAAAAAGAGGCATGCTCCAAAAAGAGCTGTAGGGTTCCTATTTATAGATTATAGAAACCCTAGAGTTTACATCTGATCCATATCTACATTTACAAAACTACCCTGAGAAGCCTGGTCAACGCAACGCCACCCACCGACCATTTGCACCGACACGTGCACAGTACGGCCGCGGAACCGCGGCCATATGCCCAGTTTGGCCGCGGATCCGCGGCCATATGGTGGAGTCTTTGGCTCTGTTTCTCAGGTATATTTCATGTTGCTTTTTCCTTGACTTTTCTTCACTTGGTTCTTCAGAATGTCTTCTAGTTTCTTCCAGATTTCCACAGTGTATAATGTTGTGGACTTTTACCATTTGCTTCGTGTTGAAGTCTTGAATCTTGTGTTGCCTTTGTGCAATCGAACTGTTTACTGATCTTTGTTTGTTCCTCAAATTGTAGGCGGCTTGATAAAGATTCTTCTGTTTGTTGGTCGTAGTCTCACTTTTGTAGCGTCTTTTCATCATTTTCACTATTTTATTCCGAGAACCTGTAACCCGCAACTATTCAACAGACATGGATCAAAAGCACCTATTTATTTGCAAAATGAATAAGAATGGGGAATATAATAATGCAAAATTATGATATGAACAGGTACATAGACACCATATTAAAAAGATTCGGTATGGAAGATTCTAAGCGCGGTAACCTACCGACTTGTCACGGAATCACCCTCTCTAAAGAGATGTCTCCCAAGACTGATTTAGAAAGGGCTCGCATGTCGATTATACCCTACGTTTCTGCGGTAGGATCTATAATGTATGCGATGTTATGTACCAGACCAGATATAGCATACGCATTAAGCGTTGTAAGCCGGTATCAGGCAAACCCAGGGGAGAAGCACTGGATAGCAGTAAAGAATATTCTCAAGTACCTGAGGAGGACTAAGGAGATGTTATTGGTGTATGGTGGAAAGGACCTCCAGATCGAGGCCTTTGCTGACTCCAGCTTCTAGAGTGACAAGGATGACTCCAAGTCCATGTTGGGTTATGTCTTTACCCTCAATGGAGGGGCAGTCTGTTGGAAGAGTTCCAAGAAGGACACCGTTGCTGACTCAACGATGGAAGCGGAGTACATAGCTGCTTGCGATGCCGCAAAAGAAGCTGTCTGGGTAAAGAAGTTCCTTACGGAACTTCAGGTGGTTCCTACCAGTGTTGATCCAATACCTCTATATTGCGACAACAACGATGCTATAGCTTTAGCGAAGGAACCCAGGTCCCATCAGAAGTCCAGACACATCTTAAGGCGGTATCACCTGATCAGGGAGATCGTAGATCACTGGGAGATCGAGGTGAAGAGAGTAGATACAGAGAATAACACTGCTGATTCATTCACAAAGGCCATTCCTCAGACGCAGTTCAATAGGCTATTCGAGATAATAGGTCTGCGATATGTCAGTACATGGCCCTAGTGCAAGTGGGAGATTGTTAGTGTTTATGCCCTAAAGGCCATTATTGTATCATACTAGATTGTATATTACTTAATGGAAGCTTGGGATATTCACAGTTGTATTGATAGTCTTGCTAAAAATGGTAGTATGCTACTTGGTTTGTTTCTACTTTAATATGTGCATATGTTTCTTTTAACATATCGCTTATACATATTAGTAGAGGCCTTAGGATCTTTGCTTGATTACCAGCATTGTGATGGCAGTCACACTAATGGGGGCTGGGTAGTCTATAAGCAACATCCTATACAGGTCCCTGGTCGTAGGATTATCGAGATAGGGCATCGATACTCCGAAGTAGACTGGTGTATATGCTTCTCATCCCAGCATGGGGAGATGGTCTGTCCCATAGCCATCAGTACGTCGTACTGGAGATAGTATGCAGGTGCTCGTTAGGTTACGAGTACACCGGACAGGACTCGCCGGGAATTGCAAGTTGGTACTATACCTATCATCAGATTGCGGTTCCCAGGTGACATGAGTATAGTTTAGTCCGTCGACTTGACATTGCTAGTTCACCTCAAGTGTGTTCCCACTGTACTTAGATTACTACCCTACCAAGGCTCAAAGGAGTCGTGCAAACAGGTGGTAGTTGGATGCAATCCCGAAGCACTTGGAGGCAGTGGCGGTTAGACAGGATTCGTCTCTCCCGGTATTAGGGGTTGATATCGCGCTGTGTATGGAGAGCCATTACGCAAGGTCCCTGGCCAGGGCAAGCGAGATTTACTGGTAGGTGTTCCAGTAGTTTCTCAAGTTGTAATGGGCTTCACTCCGACACGATTTATACCGCTATTAGAGGTCTGACGTTTACCGCCCCTAGGCCCGATATGCGATAGTCCTAGACGAACAGACCGAACTATACGGAGATTGTCACAGACAGGCTCAGTAGGAGTTCGGATGGGTTTCCTCATCATCCTTCTTATCGACATCTACCTGGAGACCATTACGTACAGCTAGTACCGGTTGCGGCCTGTGGTTAAACCTACTGCTAGTGTAGTGTCAATTCTTTAGAGTCCCACACAGAGAGTTTCCCTGCACCAGGCAAAAGGTGTAGAGGCCGTATGGTTTTATGGCAGGGCGGCTATCACTTACGTACACTTGTGCACGTACTATGATCGGACAGATAATACTAGTGGGCTTTGGTTTAAACCGGATCCTAGTATTATACAGATGGATTTATTCAATCTCAGTTTATCCGTGTTTTTCGGAAATACGGATGGGAGGGGCAGTCTCGTAATTTGTCGGGAAGCTTCTAGAAGGAGGTGACTCATTTGTGTTTATTTCTTTTTAGATTTAAACTAAATGAGGTGGAGGAGATGAGGTGTAATTATCATTAATTGCACCATGACTCATGAGATGATTCATCTCAAGAATTAAATGAAGCATGGAAGATATTTGTGCAAGATATTTTAGATGCTTCATAATAATTCAAATTGAATCAAGGTTCAATTCATAATCACAAAACACTTCTCTCTCCTCAAGTCTTCATCTTCTTCCTCAAACCCTAAAAGCTCTCATGAGTTGAGAATCCTAGGGTTTAAAGTGACTAAGTAATCCATCTAAATACTCTACACCCTCTAGGACTTCTAGATTAGCAAACTAGAAGCCGTAGTTATCTCAGATTCGAGATAGAAGCTCGGACTATAGACTCTCGGGTGGATCGTCTTTGACTCGAGGAGGCCGTTGAGGTACCCATGTTCCATAGAGCCGACGAGGTGTGGAGGACAGCGATGAAGACCCGAAGGACAAGTAACGTGAGTTATAATTTCGAATCAGAGTAGTTAAACCTCTCGTAGTTTGCTAGTAATGGTTTAGACATGATCTGTATGCTCAAGTCCGTATTACGAAGCTTTGATAATTGTTTTTCATATATTCCGCCTCCCCGCGAACATGTGGGGTGCGTAACATGGACTTACACAAGTAGCAGGGTATGTGTAAATTAAAAGAAAGGTTTTTTTTATGGGTTGTTTTGAAAAAGACGGATTTAGACAAATCACAAAAAAATGCACAATCAACCCTAGATCTACGGTAACCTAGGTCAAGTCACTAAACCGCTTCTAGACTTCCAGAAGACAAATCGCAGGATCAATCCTCTATTACCTCTTTATCCCTCTTGTGGCCAGGTAAGTGCTAGGTAAGTGGGAGGTATCCTCTATATAAATAGCGGGCCTAATTAAGTAACCACTTGCCTTAGACACACTTGCCTAGACACCATAAAAAAAATGGGGATAAGCAGTAGATTACCCATGACCTTTCTCTGTCCTAATTGAGCGCGATGGTCCTTAGATTCTTGGTCTAGATATTTTTAATTAATGAAGGGTGATGCAAATGCTAGTTTTGTGATTTGTGGGGCTTAAGAAGGGTAATGAAATCCCCACCTAATCTGAATTTGGTCTTTTCCCTATAATTTCCGTATTAAAATATGCAAAAACAACCAATATCAAAACACGCAACAAGAGTTTTTTTTAAGCGGCGAATTTTTGCAAAGAATCCTGCAGAAAAATTGTTATTGGACTTTTCAGAGGAGAGAGAAGAAGATAGAAATTATACCACAGAGACCTGAAACCCTAATTCGTCCAAGATACCGCGGTTTCGCTGCCAATTCCAGCTTCTTGCCGCGGTTCCGCGGTCTACTGGATTGTTCTTTGAACAATTTTTGGTTCTGATGCTCCCCTTGCTTCTCTGGTCTCGATGAAATGACCTGAATCTTTATCTCCCTGCTACAGTGATTCCAGATTTCCTTGCAAAATTCACACACTAATCTTTAAGTACACAATGCGTTTTTGATTTAAATTTTGATGGAATAATAATATTTCAACCCAAATAGCAAGAAAGAACAAATACGCACGTATCCCCGGCAACGACGCCATTTGATTGGTTAAAACAGAAGAATATAAGTATGTTTAGTAGTAGTAGTAACCGTAATCAATAACGGTGTCGCGTGTAGCGAGCATTAGTGAGCACGGGTCATCCTCTGGGATTCGAGGAATTCGTAAATTCTTGCTTTAGTTTTGTCGAAAGAACTATTAAAGAAATTCAAGAAATTATTTAAGATTTGGTTGAAGTAATAAATTCAAGAAATCGTTTTCAAAAAAAAAATTCAAGAAAATGTTCAAGATTTAGTTATCAAGAAAATTGTAGAAGGCTTGTAGGATTCGAACGGAATTGGTAGCCATAGATAACTATTCAAAATAATTCATCTTATCTATTGGTAGAATTAAAACTAGATTGATGGCTAAAAATGAGAATTAGGGATCCCTTGAAGAAACTAGGGTTTCTCCTTCATTGCCCTTTGTCCTTTCATTGATTGACATTCTTATCTAGCCTTTAACAAGAAAGATCATCAATCTAATCCCTAAATTGTGACGAAATTCACAATAAATTGATCTCGCTCACAATTTAGATATCGATGATTCTCTTTGCTAAAGTTTATAATCTCCATAAGACTTAAGATGAATATAGGATTCTCTCTCCATTTGATCTACCAAATTTCTTTGAATCCTAGCAAGTGGAGATTTACTCACACATCATGAAAATAGAAGAATCAACAATTAAGGAGTTCATAATGCGGAGATTTAAAGAAAGCGAGATTAAAAGTAATGATCACCTTTATTATTCAACTTCAAATTACAACTTCTTCAATCCGAGATTACAAGAAGAATTGCTCTCGATTACTCCCTTGAAGAGGTAATTTCTCCGTCGATCTTCGCTTCGCTCGATTACTGTGAGTCATGGATCTGTCGAGGATCATGTGCTTGTTGTTGACGATCGATTTCGCGTAAGGGAATTTTGAATGATGTCGCTCGATGAATTTCTCAAGGATTCTTGATCTTGGATCTTGATTTGGAATTGTATCTTTTTAGCTCTTTTCTTGATTTGGTTTTTGGATCAAAAGTTTTGAACCCCACACCTCAAGGATTAGGTCCTTTTTATAGCCCCTAATCAAGCTTCCCCTATAAACTAGGTTGTTACAAAAAGGCTTCTAGAATAAACTAGGTAGTTATCAAGCTTGCTCAACAAGCTGGGTTATTATAGAGAAGTTTCCAAAATAAGGTTGTTACAACGAGGCTTCCTCAATAAGCTAGGACGTTGCAATGAAGCATCTGGAGAATTCTCGATAGCCGTCTCCCTGAATCGGCCGCGGATCCGCGGCGACTCTGCCTGACTCGGCCACGGATCCGCGGCCGATTAGTGAGATCATGTCTTCAATTCTTTGTGGTCTTATTCTGTTGATCTCTGGGTCTTTATGTGATATCTGGAATTTTCTTATCTCTTCTGAATTTCTGCCAGTATTTGATTCTTCGATTTCCTGTATTTTAATCAGTGAATTTCCGATTCCGATATCTGACCTGAGCTAATTTTTGCACAAGATCTTAATGAAGAATGTTAGAGATATACAAAATTATGCGTGAAATATTAAACACACAATTTCCTCCATAATGTTGATTATAATGTATAACACATGGTAAATAATATTTTGCAGACGAACTTCTAATATGTGTTATATTTATATCAAATACCTTTAGATGATTAAGAAAAGTAAGGAAAATGTCATGTTAAAAATGCACTATTTTCGACTGAACACATCCCTACAGTGGTATCAGAGCCAGGTTAGAGAATTAGAAATGTTTTTTAGATTACAAAATCGAAACTACTCCGTAACTTGAAACATTGAAATCTAGTTTCTGTCGTTTTTTAAATGGCCTCTAAAATTTTTTTAAGCAGTTGCAGAATGTTATATGAGATGTAACATGAACACGGTAGAAAATTCAACACCCCCTCGCCGGATTTTGGCCGGCAACACCTCAGTTAAAACCGGCCTACTCGGTTTTGTAGTGTTGTTCTGGGTTAAATTTTTTAGGGTGTTCCAGTCTCTGGGTTTTGGTGTTTCAGGTGTTGCTTGTTTTTGCTAAAATTGCATGTGATGTTATCTTTGTGCAAAGGCAATTCGGAGTGTTTCGTAATTGTAATTCTAACATTATTTTGGATTATTTAAACGACGTTAAAAAGTTCGAACGGATATCAATAACCCATTTTCTCGCTCGCTGGAAATTTTCCAAGAGTTGGATTTTTCCAAGTTTAAAATCTTCAGAAAATCATGCAGGTGATTCTGTGGATCCTCTAGATGAACGAAACCTTAACTCGATTCTGTGACCGTCGGAACCGCCACCAAACCCTAGGGTTTGCGGTAGCTCCGCTGCGCCATAAGTGAGGTAAGGGTTGACCCTTCTACGGTTGGTCCATAGGTGATGTGGCATATTCTGGGTACTTTTTAAACTCCGCTCAAGTGTTGAGCTCTTTGGGAAATTTTGGGTCTTTGTTTATTCGATCGAAAAGTTTAACATCGTCTACTTATCTGTGATTGTGAGACAATATTTGGAATCCAAAAATTTTAGTTTTATGAAAACTAATTTGAATTTTATAAATCTAGCAATTTAGTCTCATTTGATTGGTTGTCACGGAATTTTGATGTGGATCAAAAGTTCGTCGCAATTACATAGCGTACGCGGATACTCGCCAGGTAACCTTACTAGATAGCCACGCCCCATAGCCCCGACCAAGCGACTGTAGGAGAACCCCGTCGCCAAAAGCATCCGTTCGGGAACTCGCGGCCGCGGTGTTCCGGCTAAGTGCACTTCGTCGACGGCATCGGGGGTGCGGCCATCTACTAATGTTTCCGACGAGCATTCGATCAGGTTTTCGGGAATCTTGTTGAATTTCCTGACTGGTTATTGGAAAGTGTTTTCAATATCGAGACTAAAATGTGGGGTTTATAATTGTTAGGCATGTGATGTCTAAGAAATTCATATTGTAAGGCATGAAATCCAAAGTATGTGATACATTGGGTTTATGATTCTAAGGTGGTTGCGAATCCCAATTGTTGTAGTTTTTCACTTTCTTTTCTGCGACCGTAAGTGTAATATGTGGTGTATCGTCGGTTTCGTTGCTATTGTCAACGACAATTGGGATACGCATATTTACTTACGTAGATGACATATGATGTTATGTGTTGCTGTGATATGTTATATTGGATCGTCGTGTTTTGAATAGCCGGGGGTTTTTATGTGAGATGAGAGTTTTTCATTTTCATTATGTAAAAGCTTGTATGTAATATTCTTTTATTGGGGCACTTCCGGGTTGAGGACGATGTCACCATTTGTTGTATATTATTTACTTTTCCATATAGGATAGACCCAAGGAGGAGAGCATAAGTAACCGGGTTCTAGAGTCCAGTGGGAGACCATCTCGAGGAGTCGAGACTGGGTCTACTAACTTTAGAATTGGTAGGGTTGCTTGCCGCTCTCGTAGGGGGTCTAGGGATGTGGGTATGGCTATTCATCACGACCGTGGAATCCGCGTTTTTTATTGGCTTAATTAAAACACGGAATTCCTAGTATATCCAATATTTCATATGTGTTCTTCTGCTACTGTTATTCTGTGATGTGATCAATTGATATTCTGAGACGAATGCTTATATTATATATATGATATATAATAATTTTTGTTTCTTTCTTTTCTTCTGTGATGCTTAGGATGCAAAATTGATGGGACTTCATTAATGAGATTAATGAAAGAAATGAAATCTAAAGATGTTGTAGAAACTTGTTTCGAAAACTGGTAGCTCTAGTTCTTGCTTTGCATAGCGATATTCCTTGTAGAATATCCAGCACCTTATTCGATAAGGAAAGAGCCGAGATCCCTTCACCGGGAGTGACCTCTTTAGCGAAACTAGCAGATGCTACAACCCACTCGGTTTGTCTTTTGATTGTTTTTTAGTTCATGCTTTGCATAGTAGTATTTATAGAATATCCAGCACCTTATTCGATAAGGAAAGAGCCGAGATCCCTTCACTGGGAGTGACCTCTTTAGCAAAAGTAGTAAAAGCTTCAAAAACACTACTTTTCAATATCACTCGATACTACAACGATATCAAGTTCATTACGCAAAGGGTTTTCTTAAAAATCTGTCGTAACCCTCCGTCATTTCAGATAAGTAGTATTTAGTATTCGTGCTGCGTTTGTTGGCCTTTGTCAAGGCGTGGTGTGCGGTAGCTGACTAGTGCTTATCTGCTTAAGCATATAATGCGATTGGATTAGGGTAGTCGTGCGACCTTGTTGGCCTTTGTCAAGGATCGTACGGGTGGGTTTAATTCAATCAGGAAATGACGGGTTGAACTTGACTAGCATCCTATGGTTTGTTGGCCTTTGTCAAAGTCATAAGAGCTTAGGGGCAAAATATTATCGGGAATTTCAAGTGTTGAAATTTGCAATGAGATTGCTTACCTTCTGTGAGATAGTTTGATCCCGATACCCACTGCGAGTAAGAGTTACTCCTGAGAGAGTTTTACACATTACAATTAGCCGATCAAGTAGGTGTCTAGAAAGGTATTAACGGGGTTACACCCCCTGGGAAACGAGGTTTATTTTAATTAGGTCCGTGCGAAAGCACAAGGAACTTCCCTCAAAGTACCGACACTGGCCTGGCCGAAAGATTGGCGAACTTGTAGAGTGTAATTAATCCCGGCTAGTCTTTCCTTTTAGGGTTTGAAGGAAGATTTGATAAAAACAGTGGGAGCCATCCTGATTAGATAAAATAATAACCAATCTGATCTTGAAAGAGCACACGCAAAGTGTTTTCTTCTCTCTCTCTCTCCCCTGGTAGCGACCATGTCACGCCTTAATCAAGATAATAGTATGGATGCATTGACCAAACCCGCTTGTTATACTGTGCTGGGGAACGTTGGTTCCGTTCTTTCTTATAATTGTTATAAGTCTGAGCAGGAAATAGGAGAATATCCGAATTTCCATGCAACCCAATCGAGGAATGATCATGTTGATGTGTATTCCTCGGGTGTGTTCATTACCAAGAACTGTTTCTCAGTATCATCTACGTCCTAGGTATGAGATACCGGATTAGGATCCCATAAATGTAATCTGTTACATAGGCTACAGATAGGTAGAGAACAGAGATTGGGTGATATGTCTCTAAGTGTTAGAGAATGGTGCAATTGTTGCAGCCAAATCAGTTAGCAAATATCATCTTGTATTACCAAATGGTAAATACATTGATTCTGAACAAATGTTATTAGATATCGAATCTGATATACAACATTACATCAGATTCTTTAATAAGTTAAATAAGAATATAATTTTGTATTGCTGGACAATGTTGTGAACATTTTTCTGAATCAAGAGTTGATTGGATCAGACACATTATGAAATGGCATATATGTTCTAAATTAAACCACAGTTCAAAGTATGTAGAACACACACAAAAGAAGTAGTTCAAAAATGAACGAATCCTTCTTGTGGCATTGTAGACTAGGTCATATCAATGCGACACGATCAGCTAAGTTACATAAGAATGAATATTAGAATCCATTCGAATTTTCATCTTATGATACTTGTCAGTCTTGTCTCAAAGGTAAAATGACCAATACTCCGTTTACTGGAAACAGAGAAAGAGTTACTGAACTCTGGGAATGATACATGATGATGTATACGGTCCTATAACTACAAATACAACGGCTGGTTCTTTGTACTTCATTACATTCATCGACGATCTCTCAAGATTCGGACATGTGTTCCTATTGAAACACAAGTCTGAAGCTTCTGAGAAATTCAAGGAATATAAGCTTGAAGTTGAGAACCAGATGGGTAGAAGTATTATAATCCTTCGATATGATCGAGGAGGAGAATACTTGGGCATGGAGTTCCTGGATTATTTAAAGGAGAATGTGATTCTCTCTCAGCTTACTCCTTCGAGTACACCACAGTACAACAGTGTATCGGGGCGGAGGTATCGCACCCTATGAGATATGGCGCGCTCTATGATGAGTACTGCTGAGTTGCCTATTTCCTTTTTGAGCTATGCATTTGAGAAGCTGCATACCTATTGAATGGGGTTCCAACCAAATCAGTGCCTACCACTCCATATGAGATATGGTATGGGAAGAGAACATGTCTTAAACGAGTTAAGATATGGGGTTGTCCGGCCTATGTTGAAAAGAAAAATCCGGGCAAGCTCGAGGCATGGTCAGTTCTGTATAAGTTTGTTAGATATCCCAAACATTTGCGAGGGAATATCTTCTACCACAAAGAGAAGCAAAATGTGTTTTGTTTCTCAGCATGCCACCTTTTTAGAAAAAGAATTTCTTGTGAAAAAATTAGTGGTCATGAGGTAGAACTGGAAGAAGTTCCAACTGGACAAACTAACAGCTGATGATTTGGTGAAACCAAAGGATTCAATAGTCTTCAACGAACCTCAGCCTCTCCGCGAATCTGGTAGGGTTCCTCATCCACTTGAGAGATACTACGGTCTTCTCGGTGACAGTGGGAGCGAGGATTGCATCATGGTAGATGATGGGCCAACTAGGTTCAAGCGGGCCATCACAAGTAGAGACTTTGTGAAATAGCTGAATGCTATGCAATCAAAGATGGAATCCATATACACCAACAAAGTATGACTTTGAATGTTACACCTAAAGGGGTAAAACCCATCAGGAGCAGATGGATCTTGAGATGATTCTTGGTGTAGATGGAAAAGTTGAGACTTTCAAAGATATGCTTAAGTCCATCAGGATTAAAGCAAGTATCGCGGAGTTGGAACATCTGTTTTGATGTAGTTGTCAAAGAGTTTGACTTCATCAAAATGGTAGATGAATCTTGTATATACAAGAAGGCTGTAGAGAGTGAGGTTTTCTTACACGTATTGTATGTAGATGACATGCTCTTAATAGGAAATGGTTTCCTATGCTACATTCGGTCAAGCTCCTCTTATCACGAGGATTCTCCATGGAAGATCTGGATGATACCTATTACATCTTGTGGATTATGATCTATGGTGATAGATCTAAGTGGATATTGGGAGTGTCCCAAATTCAGGTACATTAACACCATACTAAAGGGGTTAAGTATGGAGGATTCTAAGCATGGTGGTTTGCCCACTAACTCAGGAATCATTCTCTCCAAAAAGATATCTCCCGAGACTGATTTGGAAAGAGCTCGCGTGCAAGGGATATCCTATACTTCGGCACTAGGTGAAGGGTTACCCTAGCGCCCCGACCATCTCATATGGCCAAATGCGGAAAAAAAAAATTTCTTTCGATTAAAACTTGGCGCTAGACTAAACCCTAAAACCGGATCTTACCATAAAACTAACTAGCTACACTAGGAGAGCTATCTACTATGGAAAAAAGATATACCAAGAGGCTCAAGTCCTTCGGTCTTCTCTCCTCACCATGTGCTCCAAATGGTCTCCTTGAACTTGCTTGATCTCCAACTCCGGCTCCATCGGTCCTCCGGGATCGAGCTTGTTCTCTGGCCTTGCTTTGTCGTAGATGATCCACTAGGGGAGTATGATCCATGGCTCTAGCTCCTAACTATATAGCAAAAGGAGCAACTAGAGAACTTGGTTTGCTAAACCAAGTAATCTAGGGTGTAGTTTAGAATTCTAAGTATCAAGTTATCTCTTTCTTGCCTCTTCACTTGATTCTCAACTCATGAGAAGGTAGTGAAGAGGAAGAAGATGAAGGTGGAGGAGGCTAGAGAGCAAGAGAGGAATGAGAGCTCAAGAAATTATGAAGCATGAATGAAAGAGAAAATACACACAAGGGTTTTGTGTATCAATTCTTTCATTAAACAATTAGCAACCATGCTTCAATAGTAACTCCAAAATGAATTATAAATTCATTTGTTAACTATTGAAGCATGGTCACTACCTTTTCTCCCTTACCTCTCACTTTACACCTCATTTCCATTTATGAAATAAATGGAAAATACTAAATGAGGTGGCCACCTTCTAGAAGGAAACTGTGATAAATACGGATTTCCAACTACTGTATATATATACTGGCAATCAGATAAAAATCCGAACGCCCAAAGAGATAGAATAACACGAAGAACGTAATACTAGAATATACATATCGAAATACATATATGTAAATTATTAAATCAATACCTGATTTAATAATCCGGCTCAAAACCTAGCCAGCTAGCATTACCAACTGTCCGATCGAAAGTCCGAGTACAAAGTACATCAATCGATCGAACCCTGCACGTTCCAATACGGCAACTACACCATTTCTCCTGAATCAGGGAAACCCTCTGTGTGGGACTCTAAAAACTCGACAGTACTCTGGCAGTGGGTTTAACCACAAGCACGTCAGCGGCACTAGCTGTACGTAACAGCTGCCCAGGTACCTGTCGAAAAGGAAGGCCGACGAGCAAGCTCGTCCGAACTCCTACTGAGCCTATCTGTGACAATATCCGTACAGTCCGGTCTCTTCGTCAAAGAGTATTGCATACCGGGTCTACGGGATGGTGAACGTCAGACCCTAACAACCTGATAAGTCATGCCGATGTGGCTCAGGACCAATCCAGGAAACTACTGATCAACCTATCAGTAAATCCCAAGTGTCTTGGCCAAGGTCTTATGGTCCTGACCAATCGAATCACAGTGCGATATCAACTCCCTATACCGAGAGAGACGAATCCCTGACAATCGCTCACTGCCTCAATGTGGCTCGGGACTGAACCCAACCAAGACCTATTTGCACGACTCAGTAGAGCCGTGGTAGGGTAGTGATCAAATTTCAGTGGGAACTCACACAAAACAAATGCCGATCTCGGGTCTAAGCACTAACCTGTACACATGTCACCTGAGAACTTCCATCTGACGATAGGTATAGTACCATATGGAAGTTCTCGGCGAGTCCGTCCAGTGTACTCACACCCAGTGAGCACCTGTATACGATCTTAGGTGCATCAGACCAATGGCTGTGGGACTAACCATCCCCCGACGGGGTAGAAACGTATACACCAGTCTACTCTGGAGTATCAATGCCTAGTCTCGATACTCACGCGACTAGGGACCATTTAAGGATGTGCTTATGGACTACCCTGCTCCCACAAGTATGATCGCCATCACAACGCAGGTAGTCAAGTAAGATCCTAGGGGTTTTATCGACATGTAACCGCAATATGTAATAACGAGTATGACATATGCCATGTTAAGATAAAGACAAACCACAATAGTATACTACCGTATCGAGCCTTTATCAATATGTGCAAACCAGACATAATAACAATAAACACACATATCCTAATAAAGACAAGTCAAATAATATACTATAAAACTGAGCAAGATTGTTCTGTACATACATATCCCTAGTATCCATATATACACATATACAATACTAGCCTCTAGGGCATATACATCCAACAATCTCCCACTTGCACTAAAGGCCAGTGATTGGCGTACCGAATACCCAATGTCTGCTCTAAGGCCAGCTGCTGGCGTACCGCATACCCAACATCCTAAAATGTCGCTCGAACTGTGCTTGAGGGAGGGCCTTTGTAAATGGATCCGCCGTGTTGTCCTTCGTATCCACTCTTCGGACCTCGATCTCCTGGCGATCTACGATCTCCCTGATGAGGTGATACCGACTTAAGATGTGCCTGGATTTCTGATGGGACCGTGGTTCCTTCGCTAAAGCTATAGCCCCATTGTTATCGCAATACACTGGTATTGGATTAACAATAGACGGAACTACCTGAAGTTCATCTATGAACTTCTTTATCCAGACTGCCTCTTTTCCGGCATCGCTTGCAGCAATGTATTCAGCCTCGATCGTCGAGTCTGCGACGGTATCCTGTTTGGAACTCTTCCAACATACCGCCCCTCCGTTGAGGGTAAACACAAAACCCGAGACAGACTTGCTGTCATCCTTGTCACTCTGGAAGCTTGAGTCGGTAAAGGATTCGACCCTGAGGTCTCCATTACCGTAAATCAGGAACATCTCCTTAGTCCTTCTCAGGTACTTGAGAATGTTCTTTACTGCTGTCCAGTGGTCCTCACCTGGGTTTGACTGATACCGGCTCACCACGCTCAGCGCGTAAGCTACATCTGGTCTTGTACATAGCATCGCATACATTATAGATCCTACCGCCGAAGCGTAGGGTATAGTGCTCATGCGAACCCTCTCCTCGTCAGTCTTGGGAGACATCTCCTTGGAGAGGGTGATTCCGTGCAATGCGGGTATGTTACCGCTCTTGGAATCTTCCATACTAAATCTCTTTAGTACGGTCTCTAAGTACCTGGACTGTGAAAGTCCCAATAGTCTCTTGGATCTATCTCTGTAGATCTTGATCCCCGGAATGTACGAGGCATCACCTAGGTCTTTCATAGAGAACCTTTGTGATAAGAATAGCTTGACCGACTGTAGCATAGGAATGTCATTTCCTATCAAAAGAATGTCGTCCACGTACAAGACTAGGAACATGACAGTTCGTCCTACAATCTTCTTATAAATACATGGCTCATCTTCGTTCTTGATGAAGTCAAAGTCCTTGACTGTTTCATCAAAACAGATGTTCCAGCTCCGCGATACTTGCTTCAATCCATAAATGGATTTGAGTAACTTGCACACCTTCCCGCTGCTCCCACTGTCTACAAAACCTTCTGGCTGATCCATATAAACGCACTCTTCTAAACTTCCGTTTAGAAAAGCCGTTTTTACGTCCATCTGCCAGATCTCATAGTCATGGAAGGCAGCAATGGCAAGCAGGATCCTAATGGATTTGAGCATAGCCACTGGAGAAAAGGTTTCGTCATAGTCCACTCCTGGTCTTTGACGAAAACCTTTTGCAACGAGTCCAGCCTTATAGGTTTCCACCTGCCCATCTACACCAAGTTTCTTCTTGTAGATCCATTTGCATCCAACGGGTTTTACCCCAGGTGGAGCAACTTCCAGGGTCCACACTTTATTGGTGTACATGGACTCCATTTCAGATTGCATAGCATCCAGCCACTTATCAGAGTCCTTACTGATAACGGCCTGCCTGAAACTAGTAGGATCATCTCCTTCCAATATGCAATCCTCTCGATCCCCATCTATGATAAAACCGTAGTATCTCTAGGGCGGATGAGAAATCCTACTAGATCTGCGGAGAGGCTGAGGTTCGTCCGGGGTCATTGAATCTTTTGGTTCCTCCAAACCTTCAGCTATAGTTTGTTCTTCTGGAATTTCTTCCAGTTCTACCGTGCTCCCACTAATTTCTTTTGCAAGAAATTCCTTTTCTAAGAAGACAGCGTGGCGAGCAACAAACACCTTCTGTTCCTCAGTGTGGTAGAATAGGTATCCATGCGAATGCATTGGATATCCAACAAACTTACATAAGACTGATCGTGCCTCTAGCTTGTCCGGTTTCTGTGTTTTTACATAGGCCGGACATCCCCATATCTTAATACCCTTAAGACATGGCATCTTTCCTTTCCACATTTCATACGGAGTTTTAGGCACAGATTTGGAAGGAACCTGATTCAAAAGATATGCCGCTGTTTGAAGCGCATGTCCCCAGAATGAAAGAGGTAACTCAGCATCACTCATCATGGAGAGAACCATGTTCAATAGGGTACGATTCCTCCTCTCCGACACACCATTGTGCTGTGGTGTATACGGAGGAGTAAGCTGAGAGAGAATTCCATTCTCTTTTAAGTATTCTAGGAATTCCGTGCTTAAGTACTCTCCTCCTCTATCAGATCGGAGGATCTTGATACTTTTTCTAGTCTGGTTCTCTACTTCGTTTCTGAATTCTTTGAATTTCTCAAAAGCTTCAGATTTATGTTTCATAAGATACATATATCCGAATCTAGAGAGATCGTCAGTGAATGTGATGAAGTACGAGAACCCACCCCTTGCATGTACAGACATCGGACCACACACATCACTGTGTATGAGCCCTAAAAGCTCTGCTGCTCTTTCTCCATGCCCGGTGAACGGAGATTTGGTCATCTTTCCTTTGAGACAAGACTGACAAGTTTCATAAGATGAAAATTCGAACGTATTCAAGAGTCCATCTTTATGCAACTTACTTAGTCTTTTCTCTCCGATATGACCAAGTCTACAATGCCACAAGTAGGATTCGTTCGTATCTGAACTCTTCCTCTTGCGAGCGTTTTGTATATTAAGAACTGTGTTTTGATTTAGAACATAGATACCATTACACAGTATACCTTCTGCAACCAGTACCTTATCAAGGTAAATGTTCATGATATTTCTATCAAGAACAAAGTTATATCCATCTTTATTAAGTAAAGAAACTGATATGATGTTGCAAAGCATGGAAGGCACATAGTAGCAATTGTTCAAAATCATAGTATTGCTATTTGGCAATACTAGGTGATATTCACCGACGGCTGCAGCATTAACTTGTGCTCCGTTCCCTACTCTGAGGGACATATCACCAGGTCCAACTATCCTACTTTTTCTCAGTCCCTGCAATAAATTACAGATATGAGATCCTGATCTGGTATCGAGTACCCAGGAGGTAGGACTGACCGAAAAACAGTTCTCAATAACAAGAACGCCTGAAGAAGATGCAACAGTATGTTTCTTCTTCGATGGGGTTGTCAAGGAATTCAAGCTTTCCTCTTTCCCTTGCTCATACTCATGACCGTTGTTATAAGTTAGAGTCGAACCGACGTTCCTCATCCCCGAATAAGAATTCGGATCGGTCAAGCGATACATTTTATTATCTTGATTATGGCGTGAAATGGTTGCTACATGGAGAGAGAGAGGGAAAACACTCAGCGTGCGCTCTTGCAAGATTAGATTGGTTTATTAATTTATCTAATCAGGATGGCTCCCACTGTTTCCTCAAATTCTTCTTCAAACCCTAAAAGAAGAACTAGTCAGGATTAATCGCACGTCATAATACTTGCTTAACCTTTCAGCCAGGCCGGTGTTGGTACTTCGAGGGAGGTTTTCCAACGCTTTCGCGAAGTTCCTTAATTAAATAATCTCTTTTCCCTGGAAGCGTAGCCCCGCTAACACCTTTCTAGACACCTACTTGGTTTATAGCATTGATTGTTAAGTGTGATAATTTCCCGAGAGTAATCCTACTCATCAGTGGGATCGGGATCCAACTATCATTGTGTGATGCACTATATGGAATCCACTCTAGTCACCACATTCCAGAAGGTATGCTAAATCTGCAAGTTTCCTGTATGTTTTGAAACTCCCGATGTGGTTTTTGCCCCTAGCGGTTTATGACCTTGACAAAGGCCAACAAATCATAATCCGCTAGTCAAGTTCAACCCGTCGTTATCCTGGATTAATCTAGACCCACCCGTACATACCCTTGACAAAGGCCAACAAGGTTGCACGACTGTCCTAGATAATCACATTTTACTATGCAACAAACAAGCAATATCTAGCTGCCGTACACTACGCCTTGACAAAGGCCAACAAACGCAGCACGAATACTAGGTACAACTCATTTGAAACGACGGAGGGCTACGACTGGGTTTTTGGCGAAAAACCCGTTAACGTAACGAACTTGATATCGTTGAAGGAACCTGAGTAGTTTTGTAAATTTATATAGTGGCGAAAACCTTTGCTAAAGAGGTCACTCCCTGTGAAGGGATCTCGGCTCTTTCCTCGTCGAATGAGGTGCAGGATATTCCAAATTGAATACCACGATGCAAAACAAAAATAGTCGACTATATTAAAGTTATTACCCTGATGCAAACTTTTACTCAAGGGGTCACTCCCGGTGAAGGGATCTCGGCCCTTGCCTCATCGAATGAGGTGCAGGATATTCCAAACTGAATACCACTATGCAAAGCAAAAGAGAATATCTGTAATGTCAGTTTTTAAAATCTGTTTCCAACAACATCTTTTTAGGTTTTTATCTTGCATTAATTAAAATTAATGCGGCCCCATCAAATTTGTAACCTATCACACCAGAAAAGAACGAAAATAAAATGTATGTATATACCATCCGCATTCGCCACGGGGCCCCGTCATCACCCGTTAGGTTACTTAACTAACGACAGAGCGGGGGCTGGACTAGCGCGGGTGCAAAACATATACAACATCTACTAGTATATATATAAATATATATAACATTCGTCCCAGGCATGATAATAAACAACATCACAGATAACATTACAGAATGGTGGATAATCTTGGAGCCCCGGGTTTCATTTGAGCCGCAAATAAAACCCGACGTTCCCGGTCGTGTGGATAGCCTGTGCAATGAAAACCTGTACCCCCTACGAGTGCGGCGAATAGCCTGCCAGTTCTAGAATGAAGCCCCCTCTGTCTCAGCGCCTTGAGATGCGGACTTGTTGCCTTCTAGAACCCGGTTATTCGTGCACCCTATCGCGGGGTAATCCTAATACTGAAAATGAAAATAATATATACAACCGGTGACATCGACCTCATCCCGGTCGTGCCCCGAAAAAATATACAACCCGGCAAAGACGGCAGTCCACATGTCGGACGCTCGCCCCGCAATAACAAATGTATAATTGAATTATAAACTGTATTTCTAACATTGCACCACATGCTATCCACCACGAAAATCCAACCACAATCACAGCACAAGCACACAACCTCAACGCGAACGTCACGTTGGCAAAACCCGTCTAAAAGAACATATAGCAATCAGACGAGTTTTACCGATTGAGTGACATTCCCGGTCGCAGATAAAAGTGAATGTACTGATAATAAAACACGTGTCTTAAAATTACGATCGACTAAACTTTCCAAGTGGGCCCCAAGCATTAAACCAACACTGTAAAAAATCTGGGCCCAAAAAATAATTATCCCAGAGACCATAATTTTCAATAAATGAGGCCCAGAAGAAATTTGGTGCACGTGGGCCCCAAAGTGGCCGCGGAACCGCCGCCAATGGGCGATTAATACGGCGGATCCGCGGCGCTTTGGAAGGGTCACGTGACCAAATTTTTTGTGGGCTCTTAAAAAAGCCTGCATGATTTTCTGGGAGCAAAATATTGATATTTCCAGCACTTTTAAAATCGACAAAAACTGCAAAAATTAAAAACGTGGTTTTTGGAATTTTCGGTCAATTGTTATTCTAAACACGTTTGAACTAGCTAGTGTAAGTTTTATGGGTGGCTCTGATACCATGAAGGGTTACCTTAGCGCCCCGACCATCTCACATGGCCAAATGCGGAACAAAATTTTTTCTTTCGATTAAAACTTGGCGCTAGACTAAACCCTAAAACTGGATCTTACCATAAAACTAACTAGCTACACTAGGAGAGCTATTTACTATGGAAAAAAGATATACCAAGAGGCTCAAGTCCTTCGGTCTTCTCTCCTCGCCATGTGCTCCAAATGGTCTTCTTGAACTTGCTTGATCTCCAACTCCGGCTCCATCGATCCTCCGGGATCGAGCTTGTTCTCCGGCCTTGCTTTGTCGTAGATGATCCACCCGGGGAGTATGATCCATGGCTTTAGCTCCTAACTATATAGCAAAAGGAGCAACTAGAGAACTTGGTTTGCTAAACCAAGTAATCTAGGGTGTAGTTTAGAATTCTAAGTATCAAGCTATCTCTTTCTTGCCTCTTCACTTGATTCTCAACTCATGAGAAGGTAGTGAAGAGGAAGAAGATGAAGGTGGAGGAGACTAGAGAGTAAGAGAGGAATGAAAGCTCAAGAAATTATGAAGCATGAATGAAAGAGAAAATACACACAAGGGTTTTGTGTATCAATTCTTTCATTAAACAATTAGCAACCATGCTTCAATAGTAACTCTAAAATGAATTATAAATTCATTTGTTAACTATTGAAGCATGGTCACTACCTTTTCTCCCTTACCTCTCACTTTACACCTCATTTCCATTTATGAAATAAATGGAAAATACTAAATGAGGTGGCCACCTTCTAGAAGGAAACTGTGATAAATACAGATTTCCAACTACTGTATATATATACCAGCAATCAGATAAAAATCCGAACGCCCAAAGAGATAGAATAACACGAAGAACGTAATACTAGAATATACATATCGAAATACATATATGTAAATTATTAAATCAATACCTGATTTAATAATCCGGCTCAAAACCTAGCCAGCTAGCATTACCAACTGTCCGATCGAAAGTCCGAGTACAAAGTACATCAATCGATCGAACCCTGCACGTATCCAATACGGCAACTACACCATTTCGCCTGAATCAGGGAAACCCTCTGTGTGGGACTCTAAAAACTCGACAGTACTCTGGCAGTGGGTTTAACCACAAGCACGTCAGCGGCACTAGCTGTACGTAACGGCTGCCCAGGTACCTGTCGAAAAGGAAAGCCGACGAGCAAGCTCGTCCGAACTCCTACTGAGCCTATCTGTGACAATATCCATACAGTCCGGTCTCTTCATCAAAGAGTATCGCATACCGGGTCTAGGGGATGGTGAACGTCAGACCCTAACAACCTGATAAGTCGTGCCGATGTGGCTCAGGACCAATCCGGGAAACTACTGATCAACCTATCAGTAAATCCTAAGTGCCTTGGCCAAGGTCTTATGGTCCTGACCAATCGAATCACAGTGCGATATCAACTCCCTAAACCGAGAGAGAAGAATCCCCGACAATCGCTCACTGCCTCAATGTGGCTCAGGACTGAACCCAACCAAGACCTGTTTGCACAACTCAGTAGAGCCGTGGTAGGGTAGTGATCAAAGTTCAGTAGGAACTCACACAAGACAAATGCCGATCTCGGGTCCAAGGACTAAGCTGTACACATGTCACCTGAGAACTTCCATCTGACGATAGGTATAGTACCATATGGAAGTTCTCGGCGTGTCCGTCCAGTGTACTCACACCCAGTGAGCACCTGTATACGATCTTAGGTGCATCAGACCAATGGCTGCGGGACTAACCATCCCCGGACGGGGTAGAAACGTATACACCAGTCTACGCTGGAGTATCAATGCCCAGTCTCGATACTCACGCGACTAAGGACCATTTAAGGATGTGCTTATGGACTACCCTGCTCCTACAAGTATGATCGCCATCACAACGCAGGTAGTCAAGCAAGATCCTAGGGGCTTTATCGACATGTAACCGCAATATGTAATAACGAGTATGACATATGCCATGTTAAGATAAAGAAAAACCACAATAGTATACTACCGTATCGAGCCTTTATCAATATGTGCAAACCAGACATAATAACAATAAACACACATATCCTGATAAAGACAAGTCAAATAATATACTATAAAACTGAGTAAGAATGTTCTGTACATACATATCCCTAGTATCCATATATACACATATACAATACTGGCTTCTAGGGCATATACATCCAACACTAGGCTCTATCATGTATGCGATGTTATGTACCAGACCAGATGTAGCTAACTCACTAGGTGTAGTGACAAGGAATCAATCGGATCTTGGGAGAATCACTGGACAGCTGCGAAGGACATTCTTAAGTATCTGAGAACCACTGAAGAAATGTTCTTGGTGTTTGGTAAAGGTGTACTCCAGTGGGAGTCCTTTACCAATTCGAGCTTCCAGAGTGATAAGGTCGACTGAAAGTCAGTCACGGGCTTTGTCTTTACCCTCAGTGGAGGGACGGTATGTTGGAAGAGTTCCAAGCTAGATACCGTGGTAATCTAGACGATAAAGGTTAGATACATCGCTACCAACGATGCTACCAAAGTAGATGTCTGGATAATTCTTGTTCATGAGATGAACATGATTCCTACCATTAAGCGTCCAATAACTGTTATTGTAACAACAATGGAGTTTTGGCTTTGGCCTAGGAACACCGGTCCCATCAGCGATCCAGACATATTCTGAGGACAGTATGACCTGATCAGGGATATGGTTGATCTCCAAGGGATCGAGGTTAGGAGAGTTGACGCGAAGGATAACACGACGGATCCACTCACAGAGGCCTTTTCCTAGAGAGACTTTTATGGGACATTAAGTATGAGATACTACAACAAATGGCATTAGTGCAAGTGGGAGATTGTTAGTTATGTGTATGTCATAGAGGACATTACTGTCCATGCGATGTTTATTGTAGTGGATGCTTGGACATATATAGGGAGGAATTTCTTGCTCGGCATGATAGTATGCTATCTGGTTGCTTTTTATCTTAACATGTACACTGATTGTCTCTCTATTACATGTTGATAAAGCCCTTAGGATGAGTACTTGACTACCAGGATTTTGATGTAGATCATACTAGTGGGGCAGAGGTAGTCGGTAAGTACATCCTTCAATTGTTCCTAGTCGTGGGAGTATTGAGACAGGGCATCGATATTCCAGAGTAGACTAGCGTATACGCTTCTCGACCCATATGATGGGTGATGGATGATCCCATATCCATTGGTTTTTGACATCAGAGATGGTATACGGGTGCTCAGTGGAGACTGGGTACACTGAACGGACTCACCGAGAACTCTTAGATGGTATTATACCTATCGTCAGATAGCAGTTCTCCGGTGACACTGGTACAAGTTAGTTTGTCGACCCGAGATTGTCATAGAATCTTGTGTGATTCCCACTGTGCTTTGATTTCCACCTTACCATGTTCCAGAGATCGTGCAAAACGGTGGTTTTTGGGTACAGTCCCGAGTCACATGGAGGCAATGAGCGATAGGAGGAGATTTCGTCTCTCCTGGTATTGGGGGTTGATGTTGCGCTATGCTCAATTGTCCATAACAGGAAATCCATGGCCAGGGTTGCTGAGATCTACTGGTTAGTGTTATCAGTAGTTTCTAGAACCGTTATGGACCTTGCATCGGCAAGACTTATCAGGCTATTGGGGTCTGACGTTATACCACCCCAAGCTGTGATATGCGATATATCAGACGAAGAGACCGGACTGTACGGTAGTGTTACTGATTGGATTCGCAGGAGTATGAGCAGGTTTGCTTGTTGATCTTCTGATCGCTCAATACCCGGGTGGCCGTTAAGTTTAGCAGACTGCTTGCGGTTTGTGGGTGACTGTTATGATCACCACTTACTGCCGGCATATTGACGAGTCTTTAGAGTCCTACACAGAGGTTTTCTGGCTCAAGCGAAACGAAGTAGGAGCACATATGTGATATGTGCGGGACCGAGATTAGTGCGCGTATGTGATACCGCATTCTATTCTCGCGATATGTGATATCGAACGGTTATATGTGATATAGCCGGATTATCGGATCAAGTGTTGATTCGATAGGTTGTTACATTTGATATTAGCCGGTTGTATGTGATATAGCCGGATTATTAAATCAAGTGTTGATTTAATAATTTAATGTATAATTATATATTTAATATATTGAATTACATTAACTAATATTAGCTCACTTAAACATTTCTTTTTCTCACTTGTGTGCATATAGTATATATATAATATATATTAATATACATTTTATTTGTGTCATGCTTGATGCCACATGCTTCATGGGTGTATGAGACTCACACCATGCTTGATATAATGAAGGGTTTTATTTATTTAAAGTTAATCAAAATTAGATGGAAATTGGTTTATTGGTTGAATCTTGGAGAACTTTGTGGAACCATTAACTAAGTCCACTAATTTGTTTTACTTAAGATATTTATTAACCCAACCATTATTCTTAACCATAATTTAGTCTCTACATGAGTTAGTGTATGGCATAAACTCACCCGTGGTTGCTATTCTCACCTCATGAAATTCTCTTCTTCACTTCATTTTCTTCTTCCTCATGAAAAAGCTTTCTACCTTTTCAAAAGGTGATGAAATATTGTGAGAAAAATAAATCTAAAGTGAGCAAAATTCCTACTCCATCATCCTCTACTATACTATACATTTAGTTTAGGGTGTTTGTTTCACTAATTCCATATTAGTGAAGAGGTAGCTTGAGTTGGTGTCTCCTTGACGTAGATCATCTTCGGCCTCGAAAACTTCAAGCAAGCTTGTTTCGTTCATCTTGCGAAGTCTTTCTAGAGTCCGGGAGTTCACTACTTGGAGCAAAGGGACTACTACACGAAACTATTGAAGTGAAGGACCGGTCTACAAAGGTTGTATTTCTTGTTCACTTAGATGTAATGTTGTTTACATTGTTGTTTCGTCTAAATCTCTAGTTAAGATTCTAGGTGAGGGTTCTTTAGTACGGCAAATTTTTGAAATTGGCATGGACGATGCCTCCCGAAACCTTGTTGTCGTGCTGAACATCCCTACAGAGAGGTAAGCTAAGTCCAAGATACATAGGACCGTTTGACATACTCGAACGTGTTGGAGAAGTGGCATACCGTTTGGCACTACCACCCATTGGAAGAAGTGCACAACGTGTTCCACATATCCCAGCTACGACGATATGTGAGCGACCCCAGCCACATACTTGATCACTCTGAACTCACAGTACAGACTGATCTGACTTGCGAGCAACAACCCATTGAGATCCTGGACCGAAAGGTGAAGAGACTATGGAACAAGGAAGTAAATTTGGTCCGAGTGATGTGGAGAAAAGATTCACCAAGAGAATCAATATGGGAACGAGAAGAAGACATGCGTGCAAGATGCCCTTACTTATTTGAAAATTAGCCCCTATGTAAATGTAAATTTCGAGGACGAAATTTTTAAAAGGAGGATAGAATGTAATGACTCTAAAATCTTATACGGAAATTTTTCTGTTAATATACAGAAATTTTTCTGTTAATATACAAGAAATGAGTTTACAGCCTGGGTTTGAGTTATAAGTCAATTTTGTTAAATAACAGTAAGAAACAACTTGTAGCTCACCGGTAAAGCTTTGCACTGCTGTGACATAATCCATGTGTTCGATCCTCATCAGACCTATTATTTTTTCTGAAATTTTTTAACTTTTTGGAAGCCCAAAAGATTGCACGTGCAATACACGGGTAAATGAAAAGTTCAGAAAAAATCAAACAGGCACAAATTTTGATCAAGTGGCACGAATCTCGAGACAGAACCCTCGAGATTGACCGACCAAATGCCCAATAAGACTGGCGAGGACGGTCAAGATGGGGCCAAATTGCCCCGGGCTTTGCACACACACTCCTTCACCTACCCCTAACTTCCCTGCACTGTTTGATTTTCCTACAATCAAAAAGAAACCCTTCAATTCACAATTTATCACAATTTTAATGTTTTTTAATCTACCATTTTGATTCCCAAATATTAATTCTCTACTATAAATACCATCCTACACTTTGGCTCAGTATCATTCTGAAATTTCTAGCCAAAACTCTCAAAAATTTTCTAAGTACAAGTGTAGTAAAGAGGAGTTAACAGGCGGTCAACTTCCGGCGAAAAATCGAAGCAACATCCGGAGCTCCCGCGACACCACGATAACACTCTCCTCTTCTTCTACCTTTTCTTAGCATAATCAAATAGTAAGTCCCTCCCAAACTCCTTTTCTATTCTTTGAATTTCTTTTTAATCAAAATCGGTAAAAGTGGAGTTACTACCGATATCTTTTTTTTAAATTGTAGAAACTCCACTTTTTCTTATATATTATTCATCCATATTCTTACACAATACTTGTAATCATAATACCAATGTTTACAATAAATTTTAATCAAGAATATCATGTAAAATAACTTTAATTTAACATTTTCATTAAAATACCATAAACTTTAATATTATCTCTTTTAGTTTTGTTAAAACTATACTTTTAGGAAAAACTTCACGGGGTAACGACCTACCCCTCACGTATACTCTTGTTTCATAGCACGATACCTTTTTGTATGAATTTTTGTACGAAGAAAATATTACATTAAAATACCACTTACTTTAAAAACCGGTTTTCTTTTAAAACATTATTTCGATTCCTTTGCGATTATGCCTCTACAACCCTCTTTAGAGGACCCGCTAATGAATGGTATGGATTATCGCACATCCTTGGGCTAGTAGGGCGAGATGCAGACCTCCTTACGGAGCATTCGGTCTCGAAAGGTTTTAAATACGGTTTTTAAGAAAAACGAATTTTCTAAATAATTAAAGAAACTTTAATTTTTAATAATTATATAAAAATTACAAATCCTTATTTTCAAAATATAATAAACTTATTTTTTTTTTAAATGAAAGATTAACAAGTTTCAATAAAATACCGTCAAGTTACCAAAAGACAACTCTTTTCAATAAAATACCATAAACTTCCAAAGTTAATTGTTTATCACTAAAATACCTCAAATCCTTAAAACTCATGCTCATGAAAACCCTAATAATATAAATAACCCCTCGAGATTTATTTTTAACTATATTATAATATTTTTTCATAAAACCCCCTCGAGTTATATAATATAATATTTAAGGACCTTAGTAAATATACGTTTCAGCGGGATCGATTCTCTTGAGCCCCAGGGAGCCGGTGAAAAGTGAGTGCTTGTCTATTTAAGGTAGACAACATAACGGATTTATCAATGGTAATTGTCTTGGAAAAGACACAAATCCTGCTGTCCATGTGCAGCAGTTACCGATTACTCCCGAATCTAATTCAAGATCCATAACAGTTTACAAGAGCCTGACTCAGTCTGAGTCCAATTCAAATCTGAATCCAATATCAAACATGAATAATTGAACATGAACATGAATACTTAAATTAAACAACAATATTAAACATGTATACTTGATCGAACCATGGTTATAACTTGACTTGACTACTTGACTATTTAATTACATCTTGAACATGACTACCTGAACAACTTGTATCCATGGTTTCGGCAAGACTTGTAATTACAATCTATATAATACATTACGCGGGGATAACGGGGTAGATTGGTACGGAACGTATAACATGGCACGAGAGGTCACTTAAAAGACACCTATATAAATTCTCCTGCCTTTGTCCCGAGGGTTATGACGGGGCCTTATACTACATGTTACTTTAGTCCACGGGGTAAGATGGACTCATCTCGTATACCCGAATACCTTCTGTATCATGTTACAAACAACCACTCTATAATAACCATCATATACCAGTAACCAATCATACTCAATTCATTTCATAGACTGTCTTCTCATTCTTCTTTTGGGACTTACCGAGCGCTAGTTCGTTGACGACATTTCTTTCTAATTCTTTCTTTGGAATGTTCGTCAAGAGTACAGGACTCTCAGGAGATCGAGCCCAGCCAGGAGGACTTGGATCAGATTGCGGCACAGCCAGACTTCTAGCTCTTCTTGTACTTAATTTTATTTTGTATGCCACTGTTTAAGCACCACTTTATTCATTGTATCTTTCCATTTCAAAACAGTTATATGTAAAGATGAATGTAAATAAAGGTTGCTGTTTATTTTAATTCCTTTGTCATTCTTGAGCATTTTATATATATTGCTTAATTACGCTTAACGTATTTATTTCTTAGTAAATACGTTACAGCTTACCACGTCACCATTTCCGTCTACTGGGAAGCGGGGTGCGACATGAACACTGCGTGGCATCGACTCCCTATACCGGGAGAGACGAATACCTAAAAATCGCTCACTGCCTCCATATGGTTCGGGACTGTACCCCAAAAAACCTATTTGCACGACTCAGTAAAGCTGTGGTAGGGTAGTAATCAAAGCACAGTGGGAACTCACACGAAACAAATGATGATCTCGGGTCGACAGACTATCTGTACTCATGTCACCAGAGAACTATTATCTGACGATAGGTATAATACCATCTAGTCAGTTCTCGGCGAGTCCGTCTAGTGTACTCACCCCTAGTGAGCACATGTATACAATCTTAGGTGAAACACACCAATGGCTATGGGACTAACCACCGCCCCTCGTCAGGGTCTAGAAATGTATACACTAGTTGTTGGTTATAGTGCCCTCAAGTCAATTATTGTAATCGCAGGCAGGCGATTGTGATGATTGAGGGAGGATCTCTACGGGTAGAACAGTCTTATTCGAGATGATAGTGTGATATCTGGTTTAAATTTATCATCATGTACATGCATTATGTGGTATTACGGATCACTATTACATATTGATAGACCCCATAGAATTCTTGCTTGACTACTCGCATTATGATGGCAATCATATACATGGGAGCTGGGTGGTCCATAAGCACATTCTTAAATATCCCTAGTCGAGGAATTATCGAGACTAGGTGTAAAATTTTGAAAATTTAGAAATAAGTAAAATTAATTAATTAAATAATAAAATGTTAATTTAAAAAGTTATTAAAACAAAATAGGACATTTTCATAAGTACTATATGAAACAAATTAAATTGAAATTTTAGTGTGTAACATTAATAAATTACAAGGGTTTTAGTGTGAAAATTAGCTTCATTTTAAAAAGGAGGGTGTTATATAATAACATAGGTGGTGAAGGGTCTTTGTGTAAAGTTTAGGAAATTGTGCAAACTTGGAAATGTTGAGGGTATAAGTGAAAAGGGGGTTAGATAATGTTTTAGTTATGAAATTATCACAAAAACAAAACAAATTGGAGTGATAAGGCATGGACACATCCTTCTTACAAGCACACTTCATGCATAACACCTCCACCTTGCATGAAACAACCATACTCTTGTTTGGTGACACCTCCTCTTAACATCCTCACTCATTCACTTTACAGGGTTCAGTTCATATATATTGTGAAATTAGGAAATCAACTGAAATAGAAAAAGAAAAGAGAAAAACATTAGAACACACACAAAGAGAAAAAGAAAAGAGAAGAGAAGAAGAACTAGTTGTTAAGGAATTTCACCATCAAGCTAGGAGCTAAGGACTTGGGCATCTTGGAGGAAGCCTTTCAACCATCTTTTGTAGGTATAATCTCAAATCACAGTAGGATTTAGTTCTGTAAACTTTGAATTTTAGAAATCGAATATCGATAATATCGTATTTTAGGCAAAAGTTAACTCTGTGAAAATCTGCTATAGTTTAGATGATAACTAAATTGATTAAATAGTACCTTAATTTTATAGACTAGACATAAAATCAACCATAGGAATACGAACCAGGGGGCTTGGATTTTGGCCGGCGAGTTATTGGGAAATTCCGGCGATGCCGGATTTTTGGTGGAGTTGGGTGTTTTTGGTTTTAGGGTAGGTCTCTGTACAGGTGTTGAGATATTTTGGTATTATTTATTTAAGTTAATTTAACAGTATACAAAATCTGGGAGTTAATATCTGAAATGAGGTTAAAACGTTTAAGACACGACACGGTCGTTTCGTAACTCGATTCTGTTTTCTGTTACGAACAGCGAGGGGTTAAATCTCAGTTGGTATAAGTGTTAGATAGTTTAGAATAGTCGTACGTGGTATAGTTAATACTTAACACTTGTGTTTTTATGTTTTGCCGTATCGGAGTTAGCCGTTTCTTATACAAGTTAATTTCAATATTAGATTCAAATACGGAAACTTCGGAGGCCGCAAGGAAAGGGAAAGGATTGGTGATCTGAATTGATTCGACGTATTCCGGTGAGTAGACTAAACATCTACCGGAGAATTTTGTATGGATGGCATGATACGCTCGTAGTTAAGTTTAAATAAAAATAGACTTTTGTATGTTAAATTGATCTTATGCACTCATATAGATATATATGCATTGCCATGTTAATTGTTAGAACACTGCACCGTTATCGACGAGTTATACCGCACATACACATTTCTATATGTTACACTACACCTCGTCGATATTAACATGTCACTTTCACACTTAGAAATTATCCTGTTAAATATGATTCCTATCATATCTTAAACATCAATAACAGTAGTACTTCGCATAAATGACATCATATTTCGTATTCAAGTATTAGAAGTTGATATAAGAGGCATTTGTATTATTGAGAATTTGTGGTTTTGAATTTTCCTATACTATTGCGTAAATTCAATGATTCTTAATATTGATATAAGATGTCCACCATGAGATATTGTTTTTATGATTTGGTTTTATTCCGGGCCGAGTGGGGGAGCTATACGGTCGCGGATTTTTACGTTATCCAGACTGAGTGGGGGAGCTATACAGTCAGATTCATGGTGGACCCGGTCGAGACCGAGGGGCAGGATAGCCGTATTTGAGGCGGGGAGCCTAGCGAGGATACTTAATACCGGAGATGGTTATGAACACGGCGGATATCTAGGTGATACCGACCGGTGTTATTGGATGACAGGATCATTCGGGGAACGATGCCTGATAGAAACAGAAGATTTGTGTCGATATTAGACACGGAAAAGAATAAACTTTATTTGGAAAATATTGATGAGATTTCATTCTTGATTTTTACTTAGTAGTTCATGTTTATGCTTTCCCATGTTATCATACCTTATATTCATCCGTAGTGATATATTAGCTATAGTGCGTCATACTTACATTATCAGCCGATATATGTTAGTCTTATTCACTGAGTTGGCAACTCACCCCCGTTGTGCCATAATTCCTTGCAGGAGTTGCGTGTACGCATAGCAGCAGTGTAGATCCGTTCGTCAGCTGTTACCGCTCTTTTTGTTAGGTGGATTACGTATGTAGTAATCTCCTATTTTGGATATGTATATTTTGGATCTAGTGTTACTCTATCAGACCATGTATATTAACTTAGAACAAAACATGTTGTATATTATTTAGTCCGAGTGACATCGTTAGTTATGTAACTATGTTTTATTAAATCTGCATGAAATTCATTATCATGAGTGTTGTACTATTTGCGTATTGATTTCCGCTGTTTAGTATTGGTTGCTTCCAACTAGGGACGCAATTTAATTACACAAATTAAATTGATTTTCTATTAATAAAATAAGAGACAGGCACTATCGAAAGTTTAACATCAGTTATTACATTTCCAGTACCTAAGAACCTTTCGATATGCTACTTCATTCTTTTACTTAAAAACTATTATTTTCTAATTTCCGCAAAAAGGGTTTTGATCTTGGTTTTTGGCTTATTTAGATTGTGTCGATATCTTTAGATATTATACAATCTAAGTGCCGGTCACATCCAAACTTTGGGCCGTGACAAAGTTGGTATCAGAGCTTAGGATTAACCTTATGGAACCGAGTAGAGAATTAGAATAAATAGACTTAAGTTTGTTACGTAGGATGACCTTTGGTTTGATGAAGTAGGTGATTTAGGATGAGTAGGGTACCGTACATATATTCCGCGGTATATTTATGCTATGATACTCAGCCTAACTAACCTTAGGATATAATTGTTCATACTTCCTTTCTTGATTCCATGTATCCTGTGGTTCAATTGCAATGTCCTTATCAATCATGTTTCTTACTCTAGCCACTAAATCACCAATTACTACGAGGACTCAGGGTGCCACTGTTAGAGATGAGATTGGAACGGGCTCGTTTGAGACAATGACAGACCAGAGCAGTATGCCTATCTTTCATGAACAAATTGATCCACCCTCTATTGATTGTATAGCTAGAATGGAGGCGAATGTTCGGGAGATGTGCCAAATGATCGGATACTTGATAGAGATTAGTCGAGCACGGAGGTCGGCCATTACTCCACGTACGGTTGTTCAGAGACCAAGGCAAATTCGTACTAATACCTCAGCTCCTAGACGTGTTCGTAGAAGCCGTGGCAGATTCTTTATGGACCAGTTATGTTATTTATATCCATATGATCAACGGCCCTCGCAAAGATGTTTCGGGTGTAAATGTCCGTGTCACTTTATCCGGAATTGTCCCGTGATACGACAGGGTGAGGCATCGGCATCACATGTGACTTCACTAATTTCACCGCCTCTTCTGAGCACATTACCTCCTACACCTGTTGTTGTTCCATGTCAGATCAACGCCCATAGAGGCTGCAGTCGTGATGGTCGTAATTTGAGAATACGAGGAGGTCGAGGCAGATTTATTCCAGGCCGCAGTTTTGGTCGAGATAGGACTCAGGGTCAGATGTTCAGTTTGTACCCCGACAAGCAGAGGCCCCATCTACCTGTTTTAGTTGTGGACATCCAGGCATTTCGCTTGGACTTGTAGACTCTACGGAAGTACGACAGGATGCCGGTAGGGGCCAGGCTCGGGTCTTTGCTTGACTCCACAGGATGCCCAGGCATCCAATGCAGTCATGACAGGTACTCTTTCTGTATGTTCCTTAAATGCACATATTTTATTTAATCCCGATTCTACGCATTCTTATCTGCACATTTTGCACTTTCTCTGGGGAGAGATTCGTCGTTATTAGAGTTACCGTTAGTGGTGATTACTCCGGTGGGAGATCCTTTTGTAACTCGACATGTATTCAGGTCATGTTCAGTACGTATTGGTGATAAGGATTCATTTGTTGATCTGATCCTCCTGGATATGTTAGATTTTGATATACTTCTTGGTATAGACTGGTTGGCCGCTTGTCATGCTTATGTAGATTGTCGGGAGAAAGCGGTCAGATTTTGTTGTCCGGGTGAACCGATCTTTGTTGTGCAGGGAGACTATAATGTAACTCCTGCTAACATGATTTCTGCTCTTTGTGCGGGACGGCTCTTGAAGGAGGGTTGTCATGGGTTCTTAGCGTTTGTTTAGGACGTAAGAGCCGTTGAAGTTTCGTTGGACCAAATTCCGATCGCACAAGAATTTCCGGATGTGTTTCCTGCTGAATTACCAGGATTGCCGCTCGATCGTGATATTGAATTTTGCATTGACTTGATTCAGGGTGCAGGGCCTATTTCTATACCACCTTATCGGATGGACCCGATAGAGTTGAAGGAACTCAAAAGCCAGTTGCAAGAGTTGTTAAATAGAGGACTTGTTCGTCCAAGTGTATCGTCGTGGAGAGCTCCTGTCTTGTTCGTTAAAAAGAAGGACGCCAGTATAAGACTGTGCATCGACTACAGGCAGCTGAATCGAGTTACTGTGTGAAATAGGTATCCACTACCTCGTATCGATGACTTATTCAATCAGCTGCAGTAGGCTGGCTATTTCTCAAAGATTGATCTGCGGTCAAGGTATCACCAGTTGAGAGTTCGGAAGGATGACATTCCGAAGACTGCTTTTCGTACCCGATATGGGCATTATGAGTTCTGGTGATGTCGCTTGGACTCACCAACGCCCCAGCATCTTTCATGGATATGATGAACTGTATTTTCAGGCCATTCCTTGATCAGTTTATTATAGTATTTATTGATGATATTCTTGTTTATTCCCGGAGTCGGAAGGAGTACGAGTAGCATTTGCGCATCACATTGCAGACCTTGAAGGAGTATCAGCTGTTCGCTAAATTCTCCAAGTGTGCTTTCTGGCTGGATAGTGCAGATTTCTTGGATCACGTAGTTGCGGGTGATGGGATACGTGTGGACCCAAAGAAAATAGAAGCAGTACAGCACTGGCCCAGACCTGTGTCAGTTACAGAGGTTCGAAGTTTCTTGGGTCTAGCCGATTATTACCGACGTTTTGTGCAGGATTTTTCTTGGATTGTTTCACCGTTGACCAGATTGACTAAAAAGGAAGTTCCATTTCTTTGGACAGATGCATGTGAGCAGAGTTTCCAGCAGTTGAAGACTCTCTTGACGACTGCACCAGTCTTATCTTTACCTTTTGGGTTAGGCGGTTTTGTTGTGTATTGTGATGCTTCTCGAGTGGGTTTAGGCTGTGTGTTGATGCAACACGGCAGAGTTGTAGCTTATGCTTCTCGACAGTTGAAGAGACACGAGCAGAACTACCCTACTCATGATTTGGAGATGGCTGCTGTAGTTTTCGCACTGAAGATTTGGAGGCATTACTTGTATGGCGAGTCGTGCCAGATTTTCACAGATCATAAGAGCTTGAAGTATATTTTTCAGCAGCGGGATCTGAATTTAAGACAGCGTCGATGAATGGAACTAGTGAAGGATTACGATTGCGAGATTTTTTATCACCCAGGCAAAGCGAATGTTGTAGCAGATGCTTTGAGTCGAAGTCCTGGAGATAGCTTATCTCATTTGCGCACCTTGCAGAGACAGTCTTCTGCAGACTGCCAGATTTTATGTGATAGCCGTACACAGTTTGAGTTCACATCGACAGAAGGGAAGTTAGCTCATGTTCGCACCCGTCCTCAGTTATTAGATCGCATTAGAGAGGCACAGCCCCTGGACACTCTCTTGTCGGAGATTATGTATCAGGTGAGACAGGGTAGAGAATTTGAGTTCGTGATAGATGACCGTGGAGTATTACGTTTTGGGACTCGTCTTTGTGTGCCAGATTCGGAAGGATTGAGACGTGAGGTTTTAGAGGAGGCTCATCGATTAACATATAGTATTCATTCTGCTTCCACCAAAATGTATCATGACTTGAAGGATGTCTATTGGTGGGAAGGAATGTAGAGAGATTTCGCTGAGGTTGTTTCAAGATGCTTGACTTGTCAACAAGTCAAAGCCGAGCACCAAAGGCCGGCAGGAGAGTTGCAGCCCTTGCCTATTCCAGAGTGGAAATGGGAGCAGATTTCCATGGATTTCGTTGTGGGTCTATCCAGGACTAGCAGAGGGTATGACTCTATCGGGGTGATTGTGGATAGATTGACGAAGACCGCTCACTTTCTTCCGGTGAAGATGACTTATGGGTACGCAAGGTATGCTCGGGTCTACATTGATGAGATCGTATGATTGCATGGAGTTCCGACATGCATAGTATCCGACAGGGGTACACAGTTTACCGGCAGGCTATGGCAGAAACTTCAAGAAGCTCTTGGTACACAATTAAGTTTTAGTACATCTTTTCACCCACAGACAGATGGTCAGTCAGAGCGGACCATTCAGACTCTAGAGGATATACTTCGAGCTTGCAGCCTTGATTTCGGTGGTAGTTGGGATCGTCACTTACCTTTGATAGAATTCTCGTACAGCAAAAGTTTTCAGGAGACGATCCAGATGGCACCTTTTGAAGCTTTGTATGGGAGAAAATGTCGATCACCCATTTGCTGGACATAACTGAGCGAGAGTAGCATTTTGGGACCGCAGCTAGTACAGGAGACTACAGAAAAGGTCCAGTTGATACGGGATAGAATGAAAGTGGCCCAGTGCAGAAAGAAATCATATGCCGATCGACGCCGTCGTAGACTCGAGTTTGATATGGGAGATCATGTGTTCCTTCGTGTATCTCCGATGAAGGGTGTGATGCGTTTCGGGAAAAAGAGGGAAGCTCAGCCCCAAATATGTCGGACCCTACAAGATTTTGGAGAGAGTGGATGTTGTGGCTTATCGTTTAGCACTTCCACCGAGTTTTCCTGATGTGCATTCGGTGTTTCACGTGTCTATGCTTCGCAAGTATCTTCATGATCCCTATCACGCGATCCAACATCAGACCTTACAGGTTGAGCTGGACTTATCCTACACAGTACAGCCGGTAGCTATTCTAGACCGGCAGGCAAAGAAACTGAGATCAAGGGTACTTCCATCTGTAAAGGTTCTTTGGCGAGCAACAAATTGAGAGGAGATCACTTGGGAGACCAAGGATGCATTGCGAAAGAAAATTTTCACATCTTTTTAAAGGTATGTATAATTAAGTTTTAAATTCAGGAACCGAATTTTCTTAAGGGGGGAATATTGTAACATTTTGAAAATTTAGAAATAAATATAATTAATTAATTAAATAATAAAATGTTAATTTAAAAAGTTATTAAAACAAAATAAGACATTTTCATAAGTAGTAAGTGAAATAAATTAAATTGAAATTTTAGTGTGTAACATTAATAAATTACAAGGGTTTTAGTGTGAAAATTAGTTTCATTTTAAAAAGGAGGGTGTTATATAATAACATAGGTAGTGAAGGGTCTTTGTGTAAAGTTTAGGAAATTGTGCAAACTTGGAAATGTTGAGGGTGTAAGTGAAAAAGGGGTTAAATAATGTTTTAGTTCTGAAATTATCACCAAAAAAAAACAAATTGGAGTGATAAGGCATGGACACATCCTTCTTGCATACACACTTCATATATAACAGCTCCACCTTGCATGAAACAACCACACCCTTGTTTGGTGACACCTCCTCCTAACACCCTCACTCATTCACTTTATAGGATTCAGTTCATATATATTGTGAAATTAGGAAATCAACTGAAATAGAAAAAGGAAAGAGAAAAACATTAGAACACACACAAAGAGAAAAAGAAAAGAGAAGAGAAGAAGAACTAGTTGTTAAGGAATTTCACCATCAAGCTAAGAGCTAAGGACTTGGGCATCTTGGAGGAAGTCTTTCAACCATCTTCTGTAGGTATAATCTCAAATCACAGTAGGATTTAGTTCTGTAAACTTTGAATTTTAGAAATCGAATATCGATAATATCGTATTTTAGGCAAAAGTTAACTCTGTGAAAATCTGCTATAGTTTAGATGATAACTAAATTGATTAAACAGTACCTTAATTTTATAGACTAGACATAGAATCAACCATAGGAATACGAACCAGGGGGCTCAGATTTTGGCCGGCGAGGTATAGGGAAATTCCGGCGACGCTGGATTTTTGGTGGAGTTGGGTGTTTTTGGCTTTAGGGTAGGTCTCTGTACAGATGTTGGGATATTTTGGTATTGTTTATTTAAGTGAATTTAACAGCATATAAAATCTAGGAGTTAATATCTGAAATGGGGTTAAAACGTTTAAGACACAACACGGTCGTTTCGTAACTCGATTATGTTTTTCTGTAACGAACAGCGAGGGGTTAAATCTCAGTTGGTATAAGTGTTAGATAGTTTAGAATAGTCGTACGTGATATAGTTAACACTTAACACTTGTGTTTTCATGTTTTGCCCTATCGGAGTTAGCCGTTTCTTATACAAGTTAATTTCAATATTAGATTCAAATACGGAAACTTCGGAGGCCGCATGGAAAGGGAAAGGATTGGTGATCTGAATTGATTCGACGTATTCCGATGAGTAGACTAAACATCTATCGGGAGATTTTGTATGGATGGCGTCATACGCCCGTAGTTAAGTTTAAATAAAAATAGACTTTTGTATGTTAAATTGATCATATGCATTCATATAGATATATATGCATCGCTATGTTAATTGTTAGAACACTGCACCGTTATCGACGAGTTATGCCGCACATGCACATATCTACATGTTACACTACATCTCGTCGATATTAACATGTCATTTTCACACTTAGAAATTATCCTGTTAAATATGATTCCTATCATACCTTAAACATCAATAACAGTAGTAGTTTGCATAAATGACATCATGTTTCGTATTCAAGTATTAGAAGTTGATATAAGAGGCATTTGTATTATTGAGAATTTATGGTTTTGAGTTTTCTTATACTATTGCGTAAATTCAGTGATTCTTAATAATGATATGAGATGTCCACCATGAGATATTGTTTTTATGATTTGGTTTTATTCCGGGGCGAGTGGGGGAGCTATACGGTCGCGGATTTTTACATTATTCAGACTGAGTGGGGAAGCTATACAGTCGGATTCATGGTGGATCCGGTCGAGACTGAGGGGCAGGATAGCTGTATTTGAGGCGGGGAGCCTAGCGAGGATACTCGATACCGTAGATGGTTATGAACATGGCGGATATCTAGGTGATATCGACCGATGTTATTGGATGACAGGATCGTTCGGGGAACGATTCCTGATGGAAACAGAAGATTTGTGTCGATGTTAGACACGGAAAAGAATAAACTTTATTTGGAAAATATTAATGAGATTTCATTCTTGATTTTTACATAGTAGTTCTTGTTTATGCTTTCCCATGTTATCATTACCATATATTTCATCCTAAGTGATATATTAGCTCTAGTGCGTCATACTTATATTATCAGCCGATATATGTTAGTCTTATTCACTGAGTTGGCAACTCACCCTCGTTGTGCCATAGTTCCTTACAGGAGTC
The DNA here is from genome assembly GCA_030015575.1 of Agapanthus africanus. Taxonomy (NCBI): domain Eukaryota; kingdom Viridiplantae; phylum Streptophyta; class Magnoliopsida; order Asparagales; family Amaryllidaceae; genus Agapanthus; species Agapanthus africanus. Next base: position 454,337,417 of record JASDDO010000019.1, on the reverse strand, counting down.
GTGTAGACGCATAGCAGCAGCGTAGATCCATTCGTCAGCTATTACCGCTCTTTTTGTTAGGTGGGTTACATATGTAGTAATCTCCTATTTTAGATATGTATATTTTGGATCTAGTGTTACTCCATCAGACCATGTATATTGACTTAAAACAAAACATGTTGTATATTATTTAGTCCGAGTGACATCGTTAGTTATATAACTTATGTTTTATTAAATCTGCATGAAATTCATTATCATGAGTGTTGTACTATTTGCGTATTGATTTCCACTGTTTAGTATTGGTTGCTCCCAACCAGGGATGCAATTTAATTACACAAATTAAATTGGTTTTCTATTAAGAGATAGGCATTATCGAAAGTTTAACATCAGTTATTATATTTCCAGTACCTAAGAACCTTTCAATATGCTACTTCATTTTTTTACTTAAAAACTATTATTTTCTAATTTCCGCAAAAAGGGTTTTGATCTTGCTTTTTGGATTATTTAGATTGTGTCGATGTCTTTAGATATCATACAATCTAAATGCCGGTCACATCCAAACTTTGGGTCGTGACACTGGGAATCAAAACTCCAGAGTAGACTAGTATATACTTTTCGAGACCCCGACAAGGGGCAGTGGCCGGTCTTATAAGCCATCGGTGTCAGTTGGTCACCTAAGATAGTATACATGTGTTCATTGGGTTATGAGTTACAGTGGACGGACTCGCTTGGAATATGTTAGATGGTATTATACCTATTGTCATATAGCAGTTCTCAGGTGACATGAGTATAGGTTAGTCTGTCGACCTAAGATCGTCATTTGTCTCGTGTGAGTTCTCACCGTGCTTTGATTACTACACTACAACGGCTCAAAGGAGTCGTGCAAACAAGTTTTAGTTGGGTACATTCCCAAGCTACATGGAGGCAGTAAGCGGATCATCAGGGATTCGTCTCTCCCGATATTGGGAGTTGATGTCGCGCTATGCACGGGTGGACATCACCAGAAATCCTTGGCCAAGGTAGACAAGAATTACTGATTTGGATCAATAGTTTCTCAGTGGGTGATGGGCTTTACGCCGATATGAAATATTGCATTATTAGGGGTCTGAGTTTATCCAGCCCCTATACCCAATATACGATACTCTTAGACGAACAGACCGGACTGTATAGAGATTGTCACAGACAGGCTCGGTAAGGGTAAAGATGAGTGTGCTCGTCGGCCTTCTTTTCGCTCAATACCTGAATAGCCATTACGTACAGTTAGTGCCGCAGACGTGCTTGTGGTTAAACTCACTATCAGCGTATTGACGAATCTTTAGAGTTATTAGGCGATATGTTGTAAATGACGTATGTTGGTATATACAGGTGTCCGATTAAATATGTGTATAGGCAACATGGACTTTAATCGGACGGTTGATAATACTAGCGGTTTATGATTAAACCGGATTATTAAATCAAGTTTTGATTTAATAATTTATATATATATATATATATATATATATATATATATATATATATATATATATATATATATATATATATATATATGTATTCTAGTATTATTGTTCACTATTTATTTTCTCTCTTGTCTATTTGTATTTTTATACGGATACACGTATATGTGAATATCCATTTATGAATATTCATGAAATGAGGTGGGGATGAGATGGCATTGAATATGGTTGAAGACATGTAGAGAGAAATGGACTTCATTATTTTATTGCAAATGGTTATGAGTTTTTTATTTGAATGGTTGCAAAAACAATATGAAGTCATTCTTCATTCTGCACTTGATTGATTCTAATTCTATTCTCATTCATTCTCTCATGCCTTCAAGAGTTGCTCATGGCTATTTTTCTCACCTCCTCCTTCTACTTTGTTTGCTCTCTTAAGCTTAGATTTGAGTGAAAAAGATAGTGGAAATTTCCTACATCCTGACTTTCCATTTCCAGCGAGGTTGGAGTATCGGTTGCTTCACTAGGTGAAGCCTGAGCTTGGATCAGTTCTTTAGGGTGGATCATCTTCGGCGAAGTAGGATCGGCTTGCAAACGCGAGCCGGAGCTCTTAAGAGCATGTTAGAATCCAACCCAATTGGAATAAATGAAGACGTTATAAAGCTTGTGATTTCTATCTCGTTATGGTTCTAGTTTAGGTGTTTGGTTCGATTCTTGAGTTTTAATTTCTAGTGCCAAGATATTTTTGTTTTTGAATCCAGCATTGGCCACGGGTTAGCGACGTGGGCACTAGGAACCAACACCAGTCTATTCTGAAATATAGATGCTTAGTCTCAATATTCCTACGACTAGAGACATTTAAGGATGTGCTTATCGACCACCCAGCTCCCACATTTACGATTACCATCACAACACTGGTAGTCAAGTAAGAATCCTACGGGCTTTACCTACATGTATAAGCGATATGAAATAACAAGTAAAACATATACACATGTTAAGATAAAATTAAACCAAATAGTATACTATCATATCGAGTAAGATTGTCCTGTACATGCATACCCCTAGCATCCTATACAATAAAGTCCTCTAGAGCATACATATCCAACATCATCATCTCTGAAAACAATCATCAAAGAATTAGAGAAAACCGATCATTTACATCTATAATCCCATATGGACAACCAAGTAGTTCTTTTTAGCGTTCAGCGGTATTTCCTTGCAATCGTGGACAACCGAGTAGTTCATACAACAATGGACAAAAACTTACATGCTATATCAATGGTTGTCGCATCAATGTGCAACAGGCGTAAGGTTGATAGTGGCTGCCAAAACATGAGGAAGATGGGGATGATTGGTCACAATGGCGTTAGAACATTTCATAGACATCATAGTATGGTATTGAGATCTTTAGTTGGTCGCTATCTTAAGCTATTTTCGAGAATTGGTTTTAGTATTAGAAAATTCATATTTACAAAAACTTTAATTCATCACAGTAATTAAGCATAATATTATTTTCCACATAAACATTTCCTGTTTAGGGCCATTGTCCCCGTGCATCATCTCTTCCTAGTAATTATAGAAAATGGATGAGGAAGCTACCACCCTATCAACTAGGGCTATGAAAAAGGCTTGAATCTCGGAAGCTCGGCTGGATAAAAGCTTATTCAAATTCGTTTGATAGTTAAACACGTCGAGCTTAGACGTAAATTGAAGCTCAATAAAATTAACAAACGAACATGAATATAGATCGTTTGGGCTCCGTTTTTGTTCAGACCCGGCTCGTTTTAGGACTTGTGTGGGCTCGAACAATTTGAGGCTTAATTTGTATTTGGTAACATACTAAAGTTTTAAAGAGAGTCACCGGGCTCTCAACTATAATTACAAGACTAGCTCGTTCATTTAGTAATAACAACAATATTTCTTACTGCTCGGTTTTTCAAACAATAAAATTAAACATCTCTATATATTTTCATATATTCTTGAAATTATTTGTAGTTATTTCCAAGATTTTAAATAGGGTTGATAAAGCTTGAGGTCTGCTCCGGACTCGATGGATGCCCTTTTAGGCTCGTTCGACAAATAAATAAGTCGGTATTGAATATTGGCTCATTTAAATAATTGAAACAAATCAAACAACCTAAATATTGGCACGTGTAACAGCCTATACTCTCTAGGAAGTTAGTATATTATTCTCAACATGTAAACTCATATCTAGTAAGGAATGTTTAAAGAGAACCGTAGGGATCAATATCATATGAGAGAATTTTCCTTTTACATTAACAAAAAGTCAAGTCTCTATGATTTTAATACTTCTTTTTATTTCATATTTTTATTGAGGATGTTCTGTAAATCGTAAAATTTGCAACTTCTCCGATACCTGTACAAGAATTATGAAAATCATATAAGTTTTTATCGTATGTAAACTTTAGAATCCGAATTAATCAAGATAAACCGGTCTTAAAAAAAATTGATATATTTTTCCCTTTTGGGCTCTCAAAAATGAGAGTGGGTTTCACAAACTTTGAGAAACTCCAATAGTAATGAAGTTTCATTAAACCTTGGTTCAATAATTTGGAAGTATTGTTAACTCCACTTTGTGAAATTTTCCAATCATTGCCATAAGCATGGTAGCTTCTTCTCCTTCTTCTTTGTTCGATAAAATGGTAGGGTTTGCTATCCTTGGAATCATCCTCAATTGCGGCCATAGTGGCGACATGGAAAATTACAGTACCCTAACTATAAGTCTCTGTTTTGAGAAGAGTGTAAGTGATGCAGCCAAGGTGCTCGACAAAATGCCTCAAGTTCATTTTCCTTTTTCAAAGAGGCAGCTATGGGGAAAAAATTCAAATTTTTATTCAAGAAATGGCTGATTCCAGCAAATTAACCACCTGGGTCTTCAACCAAATGGTCGGTGATGGGGTTTTATTGGTCTTCGTAGCATTCAACACAGCGATGCATGTCCTTGACACCGATGAGTGCTTTGTGAGTATAATGTGTTTGTCAAATTGCTTGTGCTAACAGTCGTTGGCAAATTTGTTTATAAAGCTTGGTAGGAAGGAATAATCATCTCAACTAATAACACCATAATATTAATTTGTATTGACGGACATTATTGTATACATCAATCTTTATATGACATGCCTTGCAGTAAACATGGACCTCAAAGTGCATCATCTGTTTTGAACTTAAGATAATCTCTTATAATCACTTTGTTCCATTAGTAATACTATGTCATTTTCACAATAAATGCTGTGTATATGCTCCTAAGCTCCTTAAATTCTTTACTTCAATGCATGCCTTATTATCTAAGAAAATTGCTGTATATCGTCAAAAATTACTTGATGTTGATTTATTCTAAGCGTGCATGTTTTATACTCATTGTTATTACTTCATATCAAATGCTTGCCTCTTGTATATATAGCTTCATGCCTCTTGCTATGAAATTAGAACATTTGACCAGATATCGATGTAAAGGAATGCATATATGAAGCAATAGTCATTTAATCGGTCAACTAAATATCGTCCCTTTATCCTGTAATTGGTATGAAATCACAACTAATGTTAAACTTCATCCTTTTTGAAGCTCGATTGACCTTTGGAATTCATGGGCAATGACTTGTACAGGAATTTATATTCAAATATGAACTTATCTTGGCTATTATGCAATATATGTAGCTTTCATATACTACTAATACATAAAAGTTCATGTTGGCCAAATATAATAGAGAATTATTTATCACCCATATCATTAGATTCATGCCTAGCCGTAGATTTTTTTTTATAAAGAAAATAGCTTAATCTACTTGCTATAAGTATTATTGGGTTCAGGCTATTGGTTATAGATCGGGCAGTCTCACATGCACAACCCATGCACCTACACAAGCACATATCTCCATACTTTGAGGGCAACCACTGCCTTATGTTTACCCACTCAATGGACAATGGAGAAGAATGCTCTGAACCATACATGCCCTTTTCTCTCTTTTCTTCTCCTCTTTAGCTCTTTCTCCTTTTTCTCATTTCCAAAAATATAAATAAATTATTATGTCGATAGTGACACCGCCGGTGGTGAACAAAACAGCGGTGAAGCCGTTTCGTTCCATTTGCTATGACAACAATTTGGTCACCTCGCAAGGGGTCTTCCTCGGAGATGACCCATTCCAATTTTCTCTTCCAACCTTGTTGCTTGAGATGTCCCTCATTTTTCTTGCCACGAGCGCGATTCATTATATTCTTCAGCGTATCGGCCAACCTCGGATTGTTTCTCAAATACTTGTAAGTAATGAAGAAAGTTTAATCATTCCTTGAAGTTTTTGAAACTTATATGAATCAAGAGCATGCTACAATGTTAACTGGGGCAGGGGTGAGCAGCCGATCGTTTTGGTTCGATGTTTAATACTAGAATTGAATTGAATCTATGCAAATCAAACATCCATAAAGCACACTAATCCTAAATAAACCTCGTTGATTGATTCGATTTCACCTCTATATTCTAGTATTATGGAATTGCACGTGTCCTGAAATTGGACAGTTCAGTTTGGAAAACATATTTTAACAATTTAGTTTGCTTTTGCTAGAAAAAAGTTAGAATTAAACTGTAACTTTAAAGAAAAGAAAAAAAAATAAGAAAAATAAATATTGATGAAGTCATAGTTAGGGCACGGAAATCTCGCTTTCTTTAAACAAATAGCACCGCGCTGGATGAAATGTAGTGGTTTCAACCAATACAGCAGGCTTTCGGTGAGTCGCCTCCAGGATACAATTGCCACGATCTTCACCATGTCGCTCTACCCTTCTACACAAAGTAACAGAGCAAGAGCTCTTCACACACCTTTCTCTATCCAATATTTTGATTTTTATAGAGGAAAGTTCTATAAGAAATTGTTGTGTATAAAAGCCATGAGAATAAATCTACATATAGAGCTATGAAAGTGTAACATAAAATAAAAGACGTGAATGAAATAATCGAAGAAAATGATTTTTCAATTAAAATATCAAACCATTGATTTATTCACCTAATGAAGTCAACAATAGGCTACACCGGCTATATACCTAAGCGTTTAGACATTACGAACAATAATACTCAAGGCCTTCAATTGGTTTAATGGCTATGTTTAATGAAATTAGGTTGCAATGGGTATATAGCTTACTGGTACAAGTATCAACACCTACGATATGTAAGCTTTAAACTTCATGCATAATATACTCATGGCCCGTACAACAACTTAAAGCCAGAAAAATAAAATAAAATAAAATATTTTTGTAATAATTCTAACGGCTTGAGTAAATGATTATTGGTTAACCAATCTTATTCTTTAAAAATTATTTCTAAAACAAGAGCTTGTCATATGTTATGAAATAGATTTTAAATTTTTTTCTTCCTGTTTGAGATAAAAGTACATAGATTAATTATTATTAGTTAATTATACTAATTTTGGATATTTGATAGTATAACTAGATATTAGATAACTCACCTTCTTTTATTAAAATTTCCAGTTTCTAGAATGGCTCTCAAACCTATTTGTGATCTTTTCAGGCTTAAAAAGGGCTGTCGGCACAGAACACCTATATAGTTTACCTTCATTAGCGTTTACCCCATAAGTGATTTGTTAGTGCAAAGTCCTCATCTGTTCATCAACCAAAACTCTCAAGACACTCGAAATCTACTCTAAACAGCACAAACATGCTCTAGAAAGACATTAGACAATCGTTTTGAATTGTTTAGAGTAAAGTTTGATTATCTTTTAAGTGTTTTGTTTGATGTGCCGAAGGGGTAGTTGTGCTAATAAATCATTTAAAGGTTGTAAGTGTTATACAGGGAGAAGTACGGTACGGTGTTTTGTTAAATTAACCCTAAAAAGAGAGCGAGAAAAAAAGAACTAACCGAAAACAAAAATCTAACCGAAATGTGCTCACCTTTAGTTTATGTCCAGACAGGCATCATCCTGGGCCCATCAGTGATCGGCCGGAGCCCCGAATTCCGACGCACTCTCTTTCCTGCACGGTCCGCCTTCATCCTTGACACCCTCTCCCTCATCAGCCTCATCCTTTTCCTCTTCACCATTGGTGTCAAGACCGACCTCTCCCTCCTCAAGAAGCCTGGCAAGCAGGCTGTCGCCATCGGCATCGCCAGCTCTGCTGTCCCCTTCATATTCGCCGTCACCATCTTCTTCACCTGCAAACCTTCCTTCCCCCACGACCTCCAGCGCACCTGGCTCATCCTCTACCTCGCTGAACGCTTATCTCTCTCTTCGTTCCCAGTCATTACTGATGCATTAGATGAGCTAGGGTTGTTGAACTCCAACTTAGGGAGGATTGTTATGTCTGCGACGCTGATAGCTGATATTTGTAGTTGGGTATTGAATGCTGGGATCACTTCGGCAAGGCTGTTCATGAAGGAGAATTCACCGGCAATGGCGGCGGGGTCATTGTTCTCGTTGATGGCATTTTCATTGTTTGTTGTGTATGTTGCACGGCCCATGATGGTGAAGGTGGTGAAAAGGATGCCAAATGGGGAGTTGGTCGGGGAGGGCTGGTTCTTGGTGATGGTTCTCGCGGCGCTGGTGGCTGCGTTTATCACTGAAACTATTGGGTATGTTTACAAATCTCTGATTTGTTTAGATATTTAAGAGAATTGACAAACAAACCAAAATATCAAATAAACAGTTGGGAAATTTTCTTTTTTCTGATGCTTTATAAACATAATTCACTTTCTTTTTGGTTGGTGAGCATGATTCGTATTTATATTAATAACATAGAGCCTAAATACACCCAACATCCTGTAATTTTCTTTCCCATGTATCTTGTGATTGACAATCTTTTATTATAGAAAACTCCTATTGTTACCACCAATCCATGAAAATTAAATGGGATTGAATTGAATTTCTTGCATATACAACAGGTACCACCCAACCGTCGGCCCATTCTTACTTGGACTAGCCTTGCCCGGTGGAATGCCCCTCGGAGTAACCCTAAATGAGCGGCTCGAATCCTTCTTGTTAGGGCTGTTCCTGCCCCTATATCTCGTGCTGGCTGGGTACCGCACGAACTTTGCGACAATACGAAGCTTTGCAGCCGTAGGCTACATTGAGCTTGTTGTGTTTGCTTGCTACATTGGGAAGCTCTTGGGAACAATAGGAGTTGCATTGTACTTCAAAATGTCTATGAGGGATGCAGTTACTATGGGGCTTATGTTGAATATTAAGGGGATTATTGAGGTTTCTTTCTACAATAACTGGGGTGATGATGAGGTAATTAGTTCAATTTGATGTTGTTTTTCTCTTTATAACTTTGGATGCTCAAAAAATGCGAGATATTTTTGCGCATTGTCTATAACATTGTTTCTGATATATACGTACATAGGTAGCCACCTCCCAACACTTCTCAGTCCTAATGGTCACCCTCCTCGTCACGACCGGCATCACCACCCCGCTCATCAAACTCCTCTACAACCCTAACGTCCGTTATGTCTCCACCAAACACCGCACCGCCCAAAACCTCAAGCCGAACCACCCGTTCCGTGTCCTCGTGTGCATCCACAACGACGACCATGTGGCCCCCATCATCGACCTCCTCGAAGCCACTGGCCCCACCCCCCAATCCCCCCTCATGCTCTACCTCCTTCACCTCACCGAGCTCGCCGGCCAGGCTGCCTCCGTCTTCCGGGCCCACAAGAAGCCCAAAAAGCCTAGCGCTAACCCATCCCCAACAGATCGGATAGTGAACGCATTCCGGTACTTTGAGAACCAGCATCTGAACAATGCGGTCATGCTTACCCCGTTCGTGGCCATGTCGCCTGTCTCGACCATGCATAATGATGTGTGTTCATTGGCGTTGGACAAGAAGGTAAGGTTGGTGGTGCTCCCGTTTCATAAGGTGTCGGATGGGGCGAGGGAGATGGCAAGGGCAGCACTGCAGAGTGTTAACCGGAATGTACTTGACTTTGCACCGTGCTCAGTGGCGATCATGGTGGATCGTGGAGGTTGGTACCCTACTCATTTGAATTACTATAACATGCAATTACTGGCAATCTTCCTTTTGTGTGTATAGCAGGATAAGGTCATAACTTTATATTAGCACTTATCCAGCTATACTAGCAAAAATGAGGTGGATTGATACAATTTTATGCTCACTTAACTATATGCATGTTAGGCTAACTTTTTACCTGAATATCATGAACTTGTAGAGTTCTCTAAAAAAGTAGCAATAAACTGTACAAACAACAATAACAACAACTGTGCCTTTTATCCCAAGCATATGGGATAGGCTACATGGACCAATGTGAGAATCACGCCGGGTCCAACACATGAATTCTCGGCCTCCACTCACTCCTATCGAACAATATACTTTCATTGTGGTCTTTGGTAACCATATCTTTTCGTATCACCTCCATCCATGTTTTATTCGGTCTCTCTTTCGTCCTTTTGACATTGCGTAAATCGATAGTATCATTCGTCGAACCGGTGCTTTCATAAGTCTGCGTCGCACATGATCAAACCATCTTAGCCGGTTTTCCCACATCCTCTCCTCCACATGTGCTATTCCAATTTTTGTACGAATATCCTTATTCCGCACCTTATCTTTTCTAGTGTTACCACACATCCAACGAAGCATTCGCATCTCCACCACGTGCATCTTCTTTGTATGATGCTTCTTAGGAGCCCAGCATTCTGTACCATATAATAAGGCAGATCGAATAACGCTCCGATTAAAACTGTGTGAACTATAAATAAATACCATGACTTGGTAAATTGCAAGTTAATGCGGTGCACTTTCTATTTCTTTAATGTGATATACCACCTCTTTGTTATGCCACTGTCATTCGACTGACTAATCGTTATTAAATTGAAAAAACAATGAAATTTCATGGTATTTGTTTGGATTTTAGTAAGCTCATGGTATTTATTTGTATTAGAATATAAAATATATTCTCTCAACCCTTATCACAATTTCGGAGTTTTTATGCAGTGAAAAGCCATTTCATATGGTATCAGAGCAACCTAGATTCGAATCTTGCCAAGTGCGTATTAAAAAGCGGATTAATTAAAAAAGAAAATACCACTGCGCTAAAGCCCAGGTCTCGACCTAAAAGACCTTCGACCAGAGGGGGCGTATTAGAATATAGAATATAAAATATATTTTATCAACCCTCATCATAACTTTGGAGTTTTGGTGCAGTGGAAAGGACATTTCACAATTTGTAATTCACATAGTTTTAAGATATTTATCTGAAAATCCTTAAAATTTGTTGGTATAACTAATGTTATTAAATTGAAATACAATGAAATTTCACGGTATTTGTTTGCATTTACCAAGTTCATAATATCTTTAATTTCACATAATTTAAGATATTTATGGAAAAAATCCTTAAAACTCTTTTACTTGAACTTTAAGGTTTATTCATGATTAGCTTATCGGCTGAACTTATCTCTCCACAGGTGTAACCTGTGTGCACACAAATCACCTCCTCCAGCGCGCAGTCGTCTACTTTCTCGGCGGGCCAGATGACCGCGAAGCGCTCTCCATCGCCATGCGGATGGCCACAGGCCGAATCTCCCTAACCGTAGTTCGTTTTCGTACAAGGGGAGGGGAAGAAGCGGTCGACGAAGAAGATGAAGAACTAATAGGGGATCTAAGGATGAAGTATAGGGAAGTAGAAGGTGTAGTTTACGTCGAGAAGCTAGTTGCGGATGGTGAAGGGACTATTGGGGTTGTGAGGGAATTGAGTGGGAAGTTTGATTTGGTGATTGTGGGGAGGCGAAAGGGAGCGGAGTCATCGGGAATGATGAGTGGGCTGTCGGGGTGGAGCGAGTGTCCGGAGCTGGGGATCGTCGGCGATATGCTTGCGGCGACAGAGTTCACGGGGAAGGTATCCGTGTTGGTGGTGCAGCAGCAGGTGAGGATTGGGGAAGGTAAGGAGAGGGGTGGGGTCAAGGGATGGTGTGGGCTTGGTGGGTGTTGATTAGTTTGGGAAATGTTTGAAGTTTTTATTGTAGGGAAAAATTTTGATTTGGGTTTTGGAGGGAGGGAGAGTTTAGGGGTTTAGGATGTAGATTGAATGTTCAAAGAAAAAAAAATGATCTCGTTTGTTTGTGATAGGTGGAATAAATTAGTTATCCCTCATAAATGGAGAGACCTTATGTTCAAACCCAGATCTTTCATATAGGCTATTACTCCAAACCTCACCAATGGGATGCGTCAAGCCTTACAGATTGAATGTTGTTATTGTAGGTTATGAATTTGTAAATCATTTTAGGGGAGATTTGGTCTTTAGGCTTAAATTTCACTAAAATACCAATAACTATCATTGTTTTTGGATAAATGGACTTTTCTAAATTGCAGGTGAATATTATGACTCCATCGGCTGTAAATAGATGCAATAAATTTTAATCAATTTTTAATTTAACATCGTCTGTTGTTTTCAATCTAGCTTTTTTTTTGTGCACTGACCTGTAAGCCTAACCCACGCACACAATGCACTCACGCTTATAGCACAGACAAGAACGTGCACACGGACACCCATCCAGAAGATTCACGAAATTGTCCCGAAAGCGTTAAATTGCTGCCACTTCCCCTTGCAGTGATCAAACCTTGGACTCTCCCCAGAAGAGAGTGTCATACCATCTGAGCTATTGCTCATTGGTATCTAGCCTTCTGTTTGTACCATTCGAACTATGGTAATTGGACATCCGAGATATTTAACGGAAAATATTCATAGTTCAGGCAATTTATTTGCAATTTGTAAAATTATTAGTTTTTTCTTGAGAAAATGCTGCAAGGTTGTGGCTCTGCAACTGAGCAAGGTTGAAATATTGGCATTTTTAAAAAAAAGTTGATGATGTAATATGATGGAATAAATAAAGATCTTAACTTACTATATGAATACATATGCATGTTCTCCTGTCCAAATAATATTTTTTTTGGTTTCGAGACAAAAGCAGGGAAGGATGCAGAGAATCAGCAAACTCTACAGCTCACTTCCGAACGTGCAGCTGGGGCTCATGCATGTGTTGATGATTAGAGTCAAGGGATTTGATCATCAAAATTTATATATATATATATATAGAGAATAATGGAGAAAAGAGGCCATAGGAGGGGATTTCCTCCTATGGCAAGAAAAAAATACAACCTCCACCATCTTTTCCGACGATCGGCACCCGTCATCATCATCGTTATCATCTAAGATGTGAGCACACCAAATTTCATGTGATTCCACAACTTTTTCACCGTTGATTTAGCAATGTAAAAAGTTATATTGTCGGTAAACCGTTAATTTTGAACCTACTAAAACAACGGTGAAAAAGTTGTGGAATCACATGAAATTTGGCGTGCTCACATCTTAGATGATAACGATGATGATGATGGATGCCGATCGTCGGAAAAGATAGTGGAGGTTGTATTTTTTCCACGCCATAGGAGGAAATCCCCTCCTATGGCCTCTTTCCTCCATTATTCTCATATATATATATATATATATATATATAGAATAACGGAGGAAAGAGACCATAGGAGGGAATTACCTCCTATGGCGTCGAAAAAATACACCCTTCGTTATTTTTTCCGACGATCGGCATCCATCATTTTCATCGTTATCATCTAAGATGTGGGTATACCAAATTTCATGTGATTCTACAACTTTTTCACCATTGATTTAGTGGGTTCAAAATTAACGGTTTACCGACAATAGAACTTTTTACATTGCTAAATCAACGGTGAAAAAGTTGTAGAATCACATGAAATTTGATGTACCCACATCTTAGATGATAACGATGAAGATGGTGGGTGCCGATCGTCGAAAAAAATGAAGGAAGGGTATTTTTTCGATGCCATAGGAGGAAATTCTCTCTTATGCATCTTTCCTCCATTATATATATATATATAGAGAGAGAGAGAGAGAGAGAGAGAATAATGGAGGAAAGATGCCATAGGAGGGGATTTCCTCCTATTGCCTCTTTCCTCCATTATCCTCTTTCCTCCATTATTCTCACATAAAATTTGGTGTACCCCATATCTTAGATGATAACGGTGAAGATGATGGGTGCCGATCGTCGGAAAACACGACGGATATATATGAGAATAATGGAGGAAAGAGGCAATAGGAGGGAATTCCCTCTTATGGCGTCGAAAAAATACGCCCCATCGTGTTTTCTGATGATCAGAATCCATCATCTTCATCGTTATCATCTAAGTTGTAGGTACGCCAAATTTCATGTGATTCTACAACTTTTTCACCGTTGATTTAGCAATGTAAAAAGTTCTATTGTCGGTAAACCGTTAATTTTGAACCCACCAATTCAACGGTGAAAAAGTTGTAGAATCACATGTCATTTGGTGTACCCACGATAATAATGGTGAACATGATGGGTTCCGATCGTCGGAAAACACGACGGAGAGTGTATTTTTTCGACGCCATAGTTAGAAATCCCCTCCTATGGCATCTTTCCTCCACTATTCTCTCTCTCTCTCTCTCTCTCTCTATATATATATATATATATATATATATATATATATATATATATATTGTTTGCATAAAAAAGGGATATATATTGTTTGCACAAAAAAGGGACATCCGGTTGGACGAACCGAATAAGGCATAATAAAGAAACGATAGTTCGGCCCGAATCACTTCGGGCCGAATCGGTAACTTAAGTAACCAGCTCGATATGATCAAAGGAGATACGAAAGATCAGAATGGGATCTTATGAGAGATTTGCAATCAATCAGAAGTCAGTAATTGCGAAACTTAAGCACTAAGCAACGGTATGATTGGTTGAATCAAGGATAATCTAGGGTTTTGAACTATTTCCTAACAAACCTTAGTTCTATAAAAGCAAGAGCTTAAGATGAAAAGCTATTTCTCTCTCAACCAATCAACCAATTATCAATTTTCCTAATTTTAGGACTTCTTAGCCACCCTACCTTAGTTAATGTTGATAGCTTATGCATTTTCATTATCCACTCTCGTCTTGTTTTGATGATAGCTTAAACATGAATAGTCGTTTAGTGTCAAATGCTTCACTTGGTTTCATTATCGACACTAAACTTTTATACACTTAATATTTAACTTGCATATCGTATATCATATGTATATCGAGTAATATATCGATATCGACATACTTTAGTTGTGTTATATCCTTAGATATCGATATATTATTCACATTCGTTCTTTTGATGATTCGCAATATGAATATGTATATACATGTGTCCTATATCTTGGTTTTCATAACACGTATATATATTTGTTATATCAATATCTCTTGGTTTGAACTTAATTTATTTCTTGAAATTGATATACTATTTATGTTCGTGATATCGAAACAATGGATATTTCATATACTTGTGTTTAATATTTTTTTATTTCATAACACTGTATATGATATGCTTGGTCATTTTGAGATTGAATTTCAGGATATCGGATACTTCACGGCACAAACGTTTAACGGAAGATGGAGTAAAATTGCGCTTAAATGGAATATCTAATGGAGGTTGGAGGATACGGACGAGAGCTTCCCAAATTGTCATATCAAGCTTCATAAAGCTAAGTAGCAAAAGTACAAGACTTGAAGAGTTAAAGCTACGAATAGCGAAGAAGTTAGAAGCCAAATCCGAATTTGAAGCATCGAAGTCACAGTCCAAGATAATCCAAGATTTGAAGATCAAATGTTTACTTCGAGACGATAGTGAGTGGAGTGGCAAAGATCAAGGAAAATTTGAAGTGTTGAAGCCAATTGAAGATCAATCGACCAACAAATTCAAACTTCGCCAAAATTTCGAGAGCTTAAGAGTTCAAGGATTCAAGAATCGAAGATTTGCAACAACCGACATTGAAATCTTTGTAAGTACTCTATAGATTATTGATATATCAATTAGAGCTCTTGAACACTTACACACGCTAGCACAAAAGTTTTACAAACATCGGGTTTTCGAGTTTAAAGTTTTCGTATTCTTAAAACCCCAAAATTGTTGTTTTTGTGCTTAGATAGACGTCTACCATGATGTTCTGCAGACGTCTGTGCACTGTTCATTTTCTGATATTTGGAAATATCTGAAATCTAAAGAAGACAACAGACGTCTGCAATTCAATTTACCAAACGTTTGATGAAGGATTTGAAAATGGATTTTTTTATACCTTCAGACGTCTTCCAATTGAAGTTCAGACGTCTGCCCAAAAGTCTCTGGTTGGATTTTGTTTATCGACAGACGTTTGCAATTCAATAGGACAGACGTCTGCTGAAGCTTTTGAAAAATGATTTTTTATAACTTTATACTTCTGCTCATTGTTTTTCAGACGTTTGTGTTAAAGTCCTGGGTTGAAAATGATTTTGTTATCCAGACGCGTCTGATGCCCAATCTGGAAGACGTCTGATGAAGAAAGTTTTTGAAAATATAGCCGTTGGGATCTATTTTGTTAAACCTTCAGACATCTGTCCGATTGTTCTTCAGACGTCTGTCGACACTGAAAAATACCTGATTTGACTTATAACGGCTAGTTTTCTTTCAGGCATATATATATTTGTTTTGCCTATGGTTTTTTTAGCCTTAATTGTTGGATATAGTGCCGTCAAGTCAATTATTGAATCGCATGCGTGCGATTGTGATGATTGAGGGAGGACCTATATGGGTAGAACAGTCTTACTCGAGATGATAGTATGCTATCTGGTTTATCTTTATCATCATGTACATGCATTAGGTGGCATTACAGATCACTATTACATATTGATAGAGTCCATAAGATTCTTGTTTGACTACCAGCATTATGATGGCGATCATATACGTGGGAGCTGGATGGTCTATAAGCACATCCTTAAATGTCCCTAGTTATGGGAGTATCGAGACTGGGTATCGATACTCCGGAGTAGACTAGTGTATACTTATCGAGATCCCGACAAGGGGCGGTGGCCGGTCTCACAAGCCATTGGTGTCAGTTAGTCACCTAAGATAGTATATAGGTGCTCATTGGGTTATGAGTACACTGGACGGACTTGCCGGGAACATACTAGTTGGTATTATACCTATTGTCAGATAGCAGTTCCCAGGTGACATGAGAGTACAGATTAGTCCGTCGACCTGAGATCGTCATTTGTCTCGTGTGAGTTTCCACCGTGTTTTGATTACTACCCTACCATGGCTCAAAAGAGTCGTGCAAAAAGGTTTTAGTTGGGTACAGTCCCGAGCCATATGGAGGCAGTGAGCGGATCTTCGGGGATTCGTCTCTCCCGGTATTGGGGGTTGATGTCGCATTGTGCACGGGTGGCCATCACCAAAAATCCTTGGCCAAGATGGACGAGAATTACTGATTTGGATCAGTAGTTTCTCAGTGGGTGATGGGCTTCATACCGATACGAAATATCGCGTTATTAGGGGTCTGATTTTATCCACCCCCTAAACCCGATATGCGATACTCTTAGACGAACAGACCGGACTGTATGGAGATTGTCACGGACAGGCTCAGTAGGGGTTCGGATGAGTTTGCTCGTCGGCCTTCCTTTCGCTCAATACCAGGGTAGCCGTTACGTACAGTTAGTGCCACTGACGTGCTTGTGGTTAAACTCACCGCCAACGTATTGATAAGTCTTTAGAGTCCCACACAGAGGGTTTTCCTGGTTTAGGCGAAATGATGTAGTAGCCGTACTGAATACGTGCAGGGTTGTAACGCTTCGAAAACGTTTAGGCAGTTTTTCGATAATCGGCAAAATAATCAGTTTTTTCCGTAAAAAGTCAAAATAAGTATTTTTCAATATAGACCTAATTATACAAAATTTAGATAAGATAATGCTTGAAATTAGTCACTAAATTGTCACTTATAAATTTCTAGTTATTTAAATTTTTTTCCTTAATTAATTATTTTTAATATTATTTTAAGCTTTTAAAAATACATTAAATTAGTGATAAATACAAATTTAAATGGGTAAATTACACAATTAGGAACCATTATAAACTAAAATTTAGTGTAACAAAAATTGTATCAAGACTTTTCAAGATTTTAGTTCTATGGTTTAAAAATTAAAGCAAAAATGAATTAAAAAGGGGCTTTTTTTGTAAAAATTGATGTGTTAAGCATTAAATGCATTTGAGAGTGACTTTTTCTTAAAACTTTCCACACTTTTCTCTCACTTTCTCCCCCTCCCACCCCCAGGCCGAGCTTAGCTTGCTGCAGGCCCCCCTTTTTCCCCATTTTCTTGCTTCAAAATTCATGTTAAAATCTACAAAAATACACAATTTTCTTCACTAATTCAAACCTAAACCCTATTCTACCTCTTCCAAAACCCTAATTGGTCTAAAAGAAGGAGAAAAGAGGCATCTTTGGAGTCTAAGTGCAAGGGGATCAACACTTGGAAGGTATGATTTTAATCTAGTTGTTAAATTGGTAGTTTAAATATGCTAATTTGGATTTTTAAAGTGTTAATTTGGTTATAATTTCTTGTTTAGGAAATTCTAGTAAAGGTTTGGAATTTTATTTAGGGTTTGAGGCTTTGTAAGTGGGTTATAATTTGTGTTGTGACCATCTAGTAGTTTAAATTGGATGTTTGTGCGATGTTGCGATCGCTATATCGTTAAATCGCGATATTTGCATCGAAATTTCTATATCAATGCTTACTAGATTTTCTAAATTCTTAGGAGGTGAATTAATTGCGATATATTGACGATACTTTTAGCATCTACTATGACTTGTAGGGTGTGCGAATGCGGAGTTTGTCTTAGTCGGGTTTTAGTTTTGACGGTTGCCTCGAAACGATAATTTTAGTTAAGCTTTTAGCGATTTTTGTGTGTTTTCCGCGCACCGAGTGCACGTTGTGCCTAACTTGTGAGCGTCGATCTTTTCATATTGTGACTTGCGTCGTTTCATGATGTTTAATCTTATGTTGTGTGTTATGCAATTTTAGGATCGGTTGCGGAAATATCGGACGCGGCGCGCAAAGGCAAAAGCGGTGATTGGATCAGATTAGCGAGGCGTCCGGGTGAGTAGATGTATACATCTATGGGGAAATCGTCTGGATGGCGCGAGGCACCCCATAGTTAGGATCACTTTATTACTTGCAAATTATATGCATAGTTAGTTAGTTAACCATCTCATTCATATACATACCCGTCTAGTTATTCGTTTGCTGGCATTGCATGGACATTTATATACCTATGTGTGATATCACCCTTTAGGACACTTACACCATTACCATTGGCTCATGTCGCACGCGCACTATTCATGTGAACACACACGTCTTGGTAATTGACATGTCACGAGCACTTTAGAACCTACTTAGTTTAGTATCACCACTTGCATCATACATGATATATCGAATTGCATAGCATGTATATACCTTACATCATCATCATGCTTATATAGATTCCTAATCACAAATCAATTGCATATCTTTGATATCATAAACATTTATTATATACAACATGTTGGATATTATGATTTTCTTGAGGATTTCAGTATTGATGAGATTTCTGGATTTTGGGGAAAACCGCAAGAATTTAACAAAAGCTTATTATTATCATTTTTAAAATAAAGTTGCGGTTTTCTCGTGATGTATGTATCGTCCACCATGAGTTTACATGTTTTCTGTTGGATTTCGAGATCCGATTCGAGAAGTGGATGAACTGTCTCGGGTACATGGTAGGCCCGGTATGGTACCCCGGGGTAAGAAGATCGAGTTGTAGACGATGAGCCTAGCAGGGGAAGACTACCTATCGGTGATGTCTGGCGCGGCGGATATCCGAAGGATACCGACCGTTGTCGTGAGATTTGATGATATGGGCCGATCCGGACTGACGGAGCCCGATGTATTGAGACATTGATATAGTGAGACATTGAGACAGATATATTTCCATATTTGGTGTCAATACTTGACACGGTTTTCAGATGATTTCATTGATGGTACTTTAGCTATTGCACAGATATTCTTTTTCTAAGTTAAGAATGCAGAGCTTATAGTATTTTAAACACTTAAAGATTTCGTAATGATGTTGTATACATGTGCATACATACTAGTGGCATTACATCACATCTAGACATACATGTTATGACGCATTTGCGTGCATTCTTACGATAGCCTTACTAGATGTTATATTCTACTCACGAGCTGGCAACTCACCCCCGTTGTACCACAGTGTCTTGCAGGTCGGACCCGTCAGCCTTGTAGCGGCGGGCTTATCTTATCATTGGCTCCTTTTGCTCATACTCGCGACATTGCTCGTAGGTGGGTTGCGAGGACACCTTATCTCTTTTCTTTGTACTATCATTGTATCTAGTATTCTTCATCTACCACTTCTTATTTATATATGCGACCTAGTGATGAGACTGAGAGATTTGTGTATATATGGTTTCTTTGGGGTCGAGCTCACTTGAGCCGACGTTGTGTTTTTCTTATATTTTGCATTTCTTTTTGCTTAATTGCTTGATTCTGCATATATATTGCGTGTAGTTATGATCCGCCTTGGGCGAAGAGCTATCTCCCGCTTGGGGATGCCAATTTGTTATTACAGGTTTATATATCCTGTTGTACCTATTTTGGGGGCTAGTATTTACAAAGGAGACTCTGCCGAAATTTTCGGAAAATTTTGATGTTTTTAAAACGGGGTTAATACAACTTAATTGATTTTAAATTCGTTTTTATGTTAGGTTTCCCTTTACTCTTGTTGATTTTGGTTTAGATTTTCTAGGCTTTGGCTGACTTAGTTTACGTTACGCCTTTAGACGTCTCGTAATCTAAGTGCCAGTCACGTTCTGTACTTTCGGGTCATGACAAAGTTGGTATCAGAGCGTAGGTTTTACCTTTCTGAGTGTAGGACGACCCTTGGTAGATGGAGCAGGTGACTTAAGAAGAGTGGCGTAGCGTGGGTATGTTCTGCGGCATACTTACGATATGGTACTCCGCCTAAGTAACCTTAGGACATAATTGCTTGTATTTCTCCTCTTGATTCCTTGCATTCCTTGATTCAATTTCAATGTCCTTATCGCTCCTGTTTCTTATTCCAGCTTCGATGACGCCAAAGACTACGAGAGCTCAGCGGGCTGCCGCTAGGGATGAGCTTCGAGCGGGCTCGTCTGAGGCGAGGATCGAGCGGGATGATACGCCTATCCCTCAGATTCAGATTGATCTGTCCTCTCCAGACCGTATTGCCAGATTAGAGACCGGTATGCAGGAGTTGCGACAGATGATGGGATCTTTAGTTGAGTCCAGTCGGGCACAGAGATCCGAGAACGTTCCTTCTACCGCACAGACCATGATTGTATCTGCTGCTCAGACGGTTTCTCCTGCTACTACTGCGACTATCCCCGTGTCACTATTGGAGTTTATGAGGCTGAGACCTCCAGCTTTTATCGACACGGAGGTGACAGAGGACCCGCAGGCATTTCTTGATAGGATGGCTAGGATTTGCAGTTCGTTGAGGTGTTCTGATGATAGATGGGTGGAGTTCGTGAGTTTTCGTCTGCAGGGCCTTGCCCAGACATGGTACGATTCAGTAGAGAGAGGCCGAGCTGCAGGTCTACCTCCTATGACCTGGGAAAAGTTTACAGCTGCATTTCTTGCCTGTTTCCTTCCGGAGAGAGTTCGAGATGCTCGAGCCCGTAGTTTTGAGTCTTTGCGCAAGACTCCTGGAATGACAATGTCTGAGTATGATATACAGTTTACCCAGTTGTCTCGATATGCTCCGTACCTAGTAGACACGGAAGAGAAGAGAATAAAGAGGTTTGTGCGAGGGCTTGACACACAGCTATTCCTTGCCATCGGTACCCAACACTTTGACACATACACAGCCGCGATGGATGTGGCCTTACTTCTGGAGGAGAGCATTTCTGAGACTCCGGTTGTTTCTGGGCCGAAGCGGATTCGTACTGATACGCCAGCCCAGCGGCAGATAGGTAGACACCATGATAGATTCTTTCCGGGAGATGGTGGCGGCAGAGGATTGAGACAGGGTCAGTTATTTGGTTCATATCCGCAGACCCAGCAGTCGTCGCCAGGATGTTTTCGGTGCGGGAGTCAGTACCATCGTGTCAGAGACTGTACCATGGGGCGCCAGGGCGCGGCGAAAGTGCCACATGTGACCTTACCACCCTCACCACCTCCTTAGAGAGCTCTACTTCCTACCCCTGATGATGCTCCACGCCAGGCAGATGCCCCTAGAGGTCGTGGGCATGGCGGTCCTGTTCAGAGAGGACGAGGCGACAGAGACAGAGGCAGAGGACAGCCAGCTATTAGTGGTGGACAGGCCCGAGTGTTCGCGTTGACTCCTCAGGATGCACAAGCATCCAATGCCGTTGTGACAGGTACTCTGCCAGTATGTTCTTTTGATGCACGGGTATTATTTGATCCAGGCTCCACACATTCTTATGTATCCACATACTTTGCACCGAGGTTGGGCCGAGAGTCTTCTTCGTTAGATCAACCGCTTGTCGTTATTACTCCGGTAGGCGAGTCGTTTGTTGCCCGTTTTGTGTACCGATCGTGTCCCGTTCGTATTGGGGAGAGAGATTCTTCAGTTGATTTGATTCTCCTCGATATGCTAGACTTCGACGTTCTTCTTGGTATGGACTGGCTAGCTACCTATTATGCATCTGTAGACTGCCGTGAGAAGGCAGTTAGATTCAGTTTTCCTGATGAGCCGGTTCTTGTTATTCAGGGAGATCGTAGAGCTACCCTTCCTAGCTTGATTTTTTGTCTTCGCGCTGGTCAGCTCTTAAGGAAATGGTGTCAGGGATTCTTAGCCTATGTTTGTGATACTAGCGCCACAGAGGTTCCGTTGGACCAGGTCCCTGTTGTGAGAGAGTTTCCTGATGTATTCCCTGACGAGCTGCCTAGTTTGCCACCAGAGTGCGAGATTGAGTTCTGCATCGACTTGATCCCCGGCACGGGGTCTATCTCTATACCGCTTTATCGGATGGCCCCGGCGGAGCTTAGAGAGCTGAAGAATCAGTTACAGGACTTGCTGGATAAAAGGCTTATCCGACCGAGTGTGTCACCTTGGGGTGCTCTCATCCTGTTTGTTAAGAAGAAGGACGGCAGTATGCGCTTATGCATTGATTATCGTCAGCTGAACAGGGTTGCTGTGCGGAACAGATATCCTATACCCCGCATTGACGACTTATTCGATCAGCTCCAGGGTGCAGGGTATTTCTTGAAGGTTGATTTACGGTCAGGTTATCATCAGTTGCGGGTTCGAAAGGAGGATATTCCGAAGACCGCTTTCCGTACACGTTATGGTCATTATGAGTTCTTGGTGATGTCGTTCGGGCTCACCAATGCCCCGGCAGCATTTATGGACTTGATGAACCGTGTATTCAGGCTGTATCTTGATCAGTTCATCATTGTTTTCATTGACGACATCTTGGTATATTCTCGGAGCCCGGAGGAGCATGAGCAGCACTTACGTATCACTTTGCAGACTTTGAGAGAGTATCATCTGTTCGCCAAATTTTCCAAGTGCGCATTCTGGCAAGACAGTGTCGACTTCATGGGTCATGTGGTGACGAGAGATGGTATTTGTGTGGATCCGAAGAAGATCGAGGCAGTGCAGCGTGTAGGGTTACTAGGCACTGTCACAAGGGTCTATGAGGCATCATACATGCCGTATTAAAAATTTCCAAGTGCCGAACAACCTAAAGCGAGAATCTTTGCTAGATAATTAGGGTTAACAAAGCATGTAAACATCTTTACATCTAAGAGAAAGGGATTACAACCTTTGCAGTCCATTCCTTCGCTTCATAAGCTTCGAGTAGTAGTCCCTTCACCACGATCCACGAACTTTTGGACTCTAGAGAGGCTCTACAAGTCGAATGATCCATGCTTACTTGAAGTCTTCATTTTCGAAAATGATCTACCTTGAAGAATCTTAAACCCAAGCTTACACTTCACTAAACAACTTATTAGAGAAGTGAACACTCTAATCTAAGTGGCTAGAATAGATGAGGATGATGAAGTAGAAATTTAGCTCTCTTTTATTTTCAATTTCTCACTTTAATTCATCGTTTTACAAAAAGCTAGCAAGCTTTTCAAGGAGGAAGAAGAAGAAGAAGTCTTTTGTGATGAATAATGAAATTATTGCTATGGTTACAAATACAACCCTTGAGTTAACAATGAGTGGCTTAACTCATGTAGAGAATAAACCTAGGATGAAGGGTTTGGGTTGGGTTAGAAATATCTAAGCAAAATATCTTAACAAAATATTTAAGCTAGAAACAAAATAAAGCTTCTAGAAGCTTCATGAAAAAGCTAACCCAAATCAAACCCTAACTATGTTTAATCTCCACAAATCATGTTGCATTTATAATCATAACTTGTTACAATATTATATATCGCATATATAATATATATTTGTAACAAAAGAAAATAATACAATTAACATATATCGCATATATATCAATGTATTATCCGGTGAGAAAATGAATCAATAAAGCGAGCTTATATTAGATAATGTAATGTAATATATCACATATATAATTATACATTAAATCATCGAATCAACACTTGATCCGACAATCCGGCTATATCGCATATAACCGACTAATATAACATGTACCGATTCATCGAATCAACACTTGATCCGATGACCCGGCTATATCACATATACCCGGCCGATATCATATATCGCGAGAATAGAATACGGTATCTCATATCGTATTATCCTCGGTCCCGCACATATCACATATGTGCTCCTACTCCGTTTTGCCTGAGCTAAGAAACCTCTGTGTAGGACTCTAAAGAATCGTCAATACGCTGGCAGTAGGTGATGATCATATCAAACACCCACAAGCTGCAAGCGGTCAGTTAAACGTAACAGCCACCCAGGTATTAAGCGATCAAAAGATCAACAAGCAAGCTTGTACATTCTCCTGTGAATCCAATCAGTAACACTACTGTACAGTCCGGTCTCTTCGTCTGATATGTTGCATATCTAGTTTAGGGGTGGTAAACGTCAGACCCCAGTAACCGATAAGTCGTGTCGATGTGAGGCTCATAACAGGTCGAGAACCTACTGATAACACTTACCAGTAGTACTCTATATCCGCCCTGGTCAGGGACTTCCAGTTATAGCCAATTGAATACAGCACAACATCAACTCCCTATACCGGGAGAGACGAATCCCCTCCTATCGCTCATTGCCTCCATGTGATTCGGGACTGTACCCAAAAGCCACCATTTTGCACGCCCTCTTGGACGTGGTACGATGGAAATCAAAGCACAGTGGGAATCATACAAGACTCTATGACGATCTCGGGTATACAGACTAACCTGTACCAGTGTCATCAGAGAACTGCTATCTGACGATAGGTATATTACCATATAGGAGTTCTCGGCGAGTCAGTTCAGTGTACCCAGTCTCCACTGAGCACCCGTACACCATCTTTGATGTCAAACAACGATGGATATGGGATCATCCATCGCCAATCATATGGGTCAAGATGCGTATACGTTAGTCTACTCTGGTGTATCGATGCCCTGTCTCGATACACCCTCGACCAGGAATAATTATAGGATGTACTCATTGACTATCCTGGCCCCACTAGTATGATCTCATCATAGTCCCAGTAGTCGAGTACACATCCTAAGGGCTTTATTAACATATGAGAGCAAGACAGTAAACTAATGCGAGTCAACATGTTAAGACAAAGTGAAACCAAATAGCATACTATTATGTCGAGCAAGAAAGTCCTCTCTATATATATCCAAGGATCCACTATAATATACATCATATGTACAATAATGGCCTCTAGGGCATATACATAAGTAACAATCTCCCACTTGCACAAAGGTCAGCTGTTGTAGTATCTCATACCTAACATCCCGAAAAGTCTCTCAAAATGTATCTAGGGAATTGCCTTTGTGAATGGATCCGCAGTGTTGTCCTTCGTATCAACTCTCCTGATCTCGATCTCCCGGCGATCAACTATCTCCCAGATCAGGTGATACCGCCTTAGAATATGTCTGGGCTTCTGATGGGACCTGGGTTCCTTGGCTAAAGCCACTGCTCCATTGTTAGCACAATACAAAGGTATTGGATGCTCAATAGATGGAACCACACCAAGTTCAGTGATGAACTTCTTTATCCAGACAGCCTCTTTGGCAGCATCGTTGGCAGCGATGTATTCAGTCTCCATCGTCGAGTCTGCAACGGTTTCCTGTTTGGAACTCTTCCAACACACCGTCCCTCCATTGAGGGTAAAGACAAATCCCGAGTGCGACTTAGTGTCGTCCTTATCACTTTGGAAGCTCGAATCGGTAAAGGACTCCACCTGGAGTTCTCCGTTACCATACACCAAGAACATCTCCTTAGTTCTTCTCAAGTACTTGAGAATGTTCTTCACAGCTATCCAGTGACTCTCTCCAGGATCTACTTGATACCTACTCACTACACTTAGTGAGTATGCTACATCGGGTCTGGTACATAGTATCGCGTACATGATAGAGCCTACTGCCGAAACATAGGATATCCCTTGCATGCGAGCTCTCTCCAAATCAGTCTTGGGAGACATCTTTTTGGAGAGAGTGAGTCCAGAGATCGTGGGTTGGTTCCCACGCTTGGATTCTTCCATACTAAACCTCTTTAGTATGGTGTCAATATACCTGGATTGGGACAATCCCAGTATCCATTTAGATCTATCTCTATAGATCATAATTCCCAAAATGCAGGAGGCATCACCAAGATCTTTCATTGAGAATCTTTGTGATAAGAAGAGCTTGACCGAGTACAGCATAGGAACATCATTTCCTATCAAGAGTATGTCATCCACGTAAAATACGAGGAAGACAACCTTACTCTCTGCAACCTTCTTGTATATACAAGGTTCATCTACGTTTTTGATGAAGTCAAACTCTTTGACTATAACATCAAAACAGATGTTCCAACTCCGCGATGCCTGCTTTAACCCGTAGATGGATTTAAGCAGCTTGCACACCTTTCCGCTACTCCCACTATCTACGAAGCCCTCTGACTGAGTCATGTACACACACTCTTCTAAATCACCATTTAGAAAGGTGGTCTTAACATCCATCTGCCAGATTTCATGGTCATGGTATGCAGCAATGACAAGTAGGATCCGGATGGACTTAAGCATAACCACTGGAGAAAAGGTTTTGTCATAATCCACACCTGGTCGTTGAAGAAAACCCTTTGCAACAAGTCTAGCTTTAAAAGTCTCAACTTTTCCATCTACACCAAGTTTCTTCTTAAACATCCATTTGCTCCCAATGGGTTTTACCCTTTCAAGAGCAACTTCCAAAGTCCATACTTTGTTGGTGTATATGGATTCCATCTCAGATCGCATTGCATCCAGCCATTTCACAGAGTCCTCACTGTTGATGGCCTGCTCGAAGCTAGTCGGGTCATCATCTTCCATGATGCAATTCTCGCTCCCACCATCAATGAGAAAACCCTAGTATCTCTCAGGTGGATGAGAAACCCTACTAGATCGGCGGAGAGGCTGGGGTTCGTTGGGTACTACTGAATTCTCTGGTTCCACTAAATCTTCAGTTATAGTTTGTGCTGCTGGAACTTCTTCCAGCTCTACCTCTTTGCCACTAATTTCTTTTGCAAGAAATTCCTTATCTAAAAAGGTGGCATGTTGAGCAACAAACACCTTTTGCTCCTCACTGTGGTAGAAAAAGTACCCATAAGAATTCTTTGGATATCCCACAAACTTGCAGAGAACTGATAGTGTCTCGAGTTTTTCCGGATTTTGCCTTTTGACATAGGCCGGACAACCCCATATCTTAACTCGTTTAAGATAAGGTCTCTTCCCACTCCATATCTCATATGGTGTGGTAGGTACAGATTTAGATGGAACTTGATTCAATAGGTATGCTGCTGTCTCAAGTGCATAACCCCAAAAGGAAATAGGTAACTAAGCAGTGCTTATCATAGAGCGCACCATATCTAATAGGGTGCGATTCCTCCGCTCCGATACACCGTTGTTCTGTGGTGTATAGGGAGGAGAAAGCTGAGAGAGAATCCCATTCTCTTTTAGATAATCTAGGAACTCAGTGCTCAAGTATTCTCCTCCTCGATCAGATCGAAGGATCTTAATACTTTTGCCCGTTTGGTTCTCTACTTCGTGCTTATATTCCCTGAATTTCTCAGAAGCTTCAGACTTGTGTTTCATCAGGAACACATGTTCGTATCTTGAGAGATCGTCAGTGAATGTAATGAAGTAGGAAGAACCGTTCCTGGCATGTGTAGACATGGGACCACATACATCACTATGTATCAGCCCTAAGAGTTCTGTAACTCTTACTCTGTGTCCACTAAACGGAGTTTTGGTCATTTTGCCTTTGAGACATGATTGGCAAGTGTCATAAGATGAAAATTCGAACGGATTCAAATATCCATCCTTATGCAATTTAGCTAGCCGTGTCGCATTGATATGACCTAGTCTACAATACTACAAGAAAGATTCGTTCATTTCTGAACTCTTCCTTTTGTGTGTGTTTTGTATATTAAGTGTTGTACTTTGGTTGAGAACGTACATGCCATTATTTAACAATCCGGATCCTATCAAATTTTGATTTAGGAATATGTTCATAACATTATCCTGTACTACAAAATTATATCCTTCTTTATTCAATAAAGAAACTGATATAATATTGCACATCAGGGTCGGAATGTAATAGCACTCGTTCAGAACCAATGTATTACCATTTGGTAACACAAGGTGATATTTGCCAACAGCTTTGGCTGCAAGATCTGCACCATTCCCTACTCTTACGGAATGATCACCCATTCCCAATTCTCTACCTTTACGTAGCCCACGTAACAAATTACATATGTGGGATCCCGATCCGGTATCTAATACCCAGAACGTAGAGTGAACTGAGAAACAGTTCTCAATAACTAACACACCCGAAGAAGATGCATCAGCACGCTTGTTCTTCGTTCGGGCGGTGTGAGAATGTTAGTTATATGTATTCCCTAGAGGCCATTACTGTACATGCGTTATATATTGTAGTGGATGCTGGGACATATATAGGGAGGACTTTCTTGCTCGACATGATAGTATATTATCTGGTTACTCTTTATCTTAACATGTACTCTGAATGTCTCTATGTCACATGTTGATAAAGTCCTTAGGATGAGTACTTGACTACCAGGACTATGATGCAGATCATACTAGTGGGGAAAGAGTAGTCGCCAAGTACATCCTTCAAATGTTCCTAGTCGTGGGAGTACCGAGACAGGGCATCGATACTCTAGAGTAGACTAGTGTATGCGCTTCTTGACCCATATGATGGGTGATGGATGATCCCATATCCATTGGTGTTTGACATCAGAGAAGGTATACGGGTGTTAAGTGGAGACTGGGTACACTGGACGGACTCGCCGAGAACTCCCAGATGGTATTATACCTCACGTCAGATGGCAGTTCTCTGGTGACACTGGTACAGGTTAGTCTGTAGACGCGAGATCGTCATAGAGTCTTGTGTGATTCCCACTGTGCTTTGATTTCCATCATACCACGTCCAAGAGGGCGTGCAAAAAGGTGGCTTTTGGGTATAGTCCCGAATCACATGGAGGCAATGAGCGATATGAGGGGTTTCGTCTCTCCCGGTATAGGGACTTGATGTTTTGCTGTGTTCGATTGGCTATAACTGGAAATCCCTGGCCAGGGTAGCTGAGATTTACTGGTAAGTGTTATCAGTAGTTTCTCGAACTGTTATAAACCTCATATCGACACGACTTATCAAGCTACTGGGGTCTGACGTTTACCACCCCTAGGCGAGATATATGACATATCAGACGAAGAGACCGGACTGTACGGGAGTGTTACTGATTGGATTCGCAGGAGAGTGTACAGGCTTGCTTGTTGATCTTCTGATCGCTCAATACCTGGGTAGCTGTTACGTTTAGCTGACCGTGTTGGAGATAGTACCCTCAGTGTCAATTATTGGATCACAGGCACGTGATTGCAATGATTGAGAGATGACCTATATCGTTAGAACAGTCTTACTCAAGATGATAGTATGCTATCTGGTTTATCTTTATCATCGTGTACTGTTTCAGGTGACCTTACAGGTCACTATTGCGCGTTGATAGAGCCCTTAGGATTCTTGCTTGACGGCCAGTAGTATGATGGCGATCATATACGTGGGAGCTGGGGTCTATAAGCACATCCTTAAAAGGTCCTTAGTCGAGGGAGTTTTGAGACAGGGCATCGATACTCCAGAGTAAACTAGTGTATACAGTCAAGACCCCGACGAGGGACGGTGGCCGGTCTCACAAGCCACTGGTGTCAGTTGGTTCACCTAAGATGTATACAGGTGCTCATTGGGTTATGAGTACACCGGACAGGACTCGCCGGGAACATGCTAGTTGGTCTTATACCAGACGTCAGATAGCAGTTCCCTGGTGACATGTGTATAGGTTAGTTCATCGACCTGAGATCGTCATTTTTCTCGTGTGAGTTCCCACTGTACTTTGATTACTACCCTACCACGGCTCAAAGGAGTCGTGCAAACAGGTTTTAGTTGGGTACAGTTCCGAGCCACATGGAGGCAGTGAGCGGATCTGCAGGGGTTCGTCTCTCCCGGTATTGAGGGTGAGGTCGCGCTGTGTCTAGGAGAGCCATTACACAAAGCCCTCAGCCGAGGCAGGAGATTTACTGGTAGGTATTCCAGTAGTATCTCAGGGTGTTCTGGGTTACACTCCGACACGACTTGTACCGCTTTTGGGGGTCTGACTTTTACCAACCCCCTAGGCCCGCCATGCGATGCTCATAGACGAACGGACTGGACTGTACGGATATTGTCACTGACAGGCTCAGTAGGGTGTCAGGATGAGTTCGCTCATCGACGTCCCTTTTGGTCAATACCTGGTAGCCCGTTACGTATGGCTAATACCTCTGACATGCTAGTGGTTAAATCCACAGCCAAAGTATTGACGAGTCTTTAGAGTCCCCCACAGACAATTGCTCAAGTTTCGGGCGAAACGCTGTAGAGGCCGTATGGAGATATGGCAGGGTTTGATCAGATACGTGCGGTATTGCATGGATCATGATCGAACGGATAATACTAGCGGGCTTTGGTTTAAGCCGGATCCTAGTATTGTACAGTGTAGATTTTGTCTCATTGATTTGTATTCGGTCGGAATACAAATGCGGGTATGTATATACGGTCACGGGGTTTTCCTGTAATTTATTACGGGATCAGTTTTTTGAAGTTGCCAGTTTGCATTCCATTTCGGCCAGTTTTCCTTTGTTCCTTTACGGCCGGATTTTTGTGATGGGAGGGCTAATTTGCAAGTATGCAAATTAGCAATTATGGAGGGTGTCTTTTGCAAATCAGGGATTATGATGATGATAGCATCTTTGATTCTCTTGTGATCATTTCCTTGCATTAATGAGAAAGGATAGAATGAGAGATTGATGTGAGACTTGCTTTTGGCTTATGGTCACCATTGCTTTTACTACACTCATCTCCCTTCTTGGTTTTTGCTCTCTCCTCTTCATTCTTATCTAAGGGGCCGGCCACTTCTTGGTGAGAGTGAGATTCATTTTTGGTATGAGGAAAAATGTTCATCTCATTCTTTACTTGCTACAATATTCCTCACCTCTCTCCAAATTTCATTCTACCTCCATCAAATGGAAACTTCAAACCCCAAGAGACAAACATTACTACACTTAGCCTACAGCATCCTTGGGCACGTCGACTCGCCAACTTCGTGTTCGAGTTGCCTCGGTTCAGAGGTGGGAGCCCGTAAAAGAACCCGGCGATGTGGTGCCCTTTCCGACGAGAAGATGAAGACCGGAGATTCCGCGAGGAGATCGAAGTGGAGGCCGAAGACCGAAGGACACGGATCGCTCGGTATAGCATTCTACCCTTTCTCTTGTTAGCTAGGTTTAGGTTAATAGTTCGATCCGGGTTTTAGGATGCGGTAGTGCCGGTATAAAGTCAAGAAAAATTTTCGTTTCCGCATTTTGGCCTCGGATAGACGGCCGGGGCGCTACCGTAGTCCTACATGGTATCAGAGCCACGCCATTAACCTAGTCTAGCTTGCTCTAACGTGTTTACAAGTTCGATCGAACAAATTTTCTAAAAACCACGATTTCAAATTACAGTTTCTGTCGAAATTTTTCTGTGGTCAAAAAATTATTTGGTGTACTGCAGAAAATCAGGCAGGGTTTTGTAGGGGCACTGCAGAAATTTGGTGGACTGATTCCTTAGGAACGCCGCGGAACCGCGGCCTAAACCCCATTTTGGCCGCGGTTCCGCTGTCGTTCTAGCTCTTCATTGGACCAAATGTGTACAGTGGCTCTCTGACAGGGAAATGGGGTTTTTGGTGTTGGATATATGTATGCCATAAAGGCCATTATGTGATAGTGGATGTATCTATACATGTATATATATTCAGTTTGCATTCTTGCTCGACATGATAGTATGCTATCTGGTTCTTCTTTATCTGACATGTTGATTTGATCATGCTTTTATTCATTCATACATGCTGATAAAGCCCTGAGGATATCGGCTTGACTACTCTGATTATGATGGAGATCATACTAGTGGGACATCTGTAGTCTATAAGCATATCCTAGAATGTCCCTAGTCGTAGGTATATCGAGACGGGGCATTGATATACTAGAGTAGACTAGCGTATATGATACTAGACCCATACGATAGGCGATGGATGTTCCCATATTCATCGATGTTTGACATCAAGATCACATACGGGTGCTCAGTGGTGACTGAGTACACTGGACGGACTCACCGAGAACTCCTATATGGAATTATATCTATCGTCGGATAGCAGTTCTCAGGTGACACTGGTACAGGTTAGTCTGTAGACCCGAGATCGTCATGGAGTCTTGTGTGTTCTCCCACTGTACTTTGATTGCCACCCTACCACGGCTCTACTGAGTCGTGCAAACAGGTGGCCGTTGGGTACAGTCCCGAGACACACGAAGACGATGAGCGATAGGAGGGGTTTCGTCTCTCCCGGTATTGGGAGTTGATGCTGTGCTGTACCCGACTGGTTATAACAGCAAGTCCCTGGCCAGGGCTGCTGAGATTTGCTGATAAGTGTTATCAGTAGTTTCTCGATCTGTTATAGACCATTCACCGGCACGACTTATTGAGTTATTGGGGTCGACGTGACCATCCCTAGGCTCGATATGCAGCATATCTGACGAAGAGACCGGACTGTACGGTAGTGTTGCCGGATGGCTCGACGGGAGTTGTAGCAGGTTCGCTTGTTGTCTTCTGATCGCTCAATACCCGGGTGGCCGTTACGTTTAGCTGACCGCTTACGGCTTGAGGGTACCTGATATGATCATCACCCTCTGCCGGCATATTGACGAGTCTTAGAGTCCCACAAAGGAGTTACCCAGTCCAGGCGAAACGTTGTGGTGCGCGTATGCGATATGCGCATGCACCCGATTAAAATGTTCGTATATGATACCGAACATTGATCGAGTGAACTGCTTTTGGTGGGGTCATATGAGATATGACCGGATTGATAAATCAAGTGTTGATTTATCATTTAACCATTAGTTTTCTCACTTAAAACCTTTTCTTGGATGATGGATGTGTGCATGCATGTGTGCTTTTCTTTCTTTCTTTCATGCTAGTTTCATGCACATATGGATGTGCATACATACACACATACATACACCCATCTATCATGGTTGTTAATATATGGAAATGGTGGCAATATAAGACTCACACCATGGATTAAATAATGGATTATTATTTGATTTTGGATTTAAAAGAAAATGAAAAGGAAAGGATAATCATTCTAGCTTCTACATTCTTCCTTTGACCTAACCATGCTCAACTACCACTAACCTAGGGTTATCCTTCTCTTTATCATTTAAAACTCAAGTTAAATAATGTCTCCATCACTTTAACCATGGTTCATAGTAAGAAGAAATAAAATATATATTGATATATTTCTTTTTCTTCTCATGGGTTATTTTTTCACCTCTTGTTAAAAATTGCCACCATCTTCTTCCTCTTTCTCTTTTGCTCTCTAGTTTTTTCTAGTGAGTAAATACCACTTAAAGAAAGGTTTTTGAAGTGAGAAACTTAACCACAACTTCATTCTACACAAGCTTATCCGTCTTGTTTAGAGTGTTCTCTTCGGTTTTACGAAGTTGCGAGCTTGGACGGAGAACTCCGTGGTGGATCGTCGTGGACACAAGAGGACTTCAAGAGGACCTCCGTTCAACACCCTAGAGACCAAGGATTCCAGCGAAAGGGAGCTACAAAGGTTGTAGTCTCGAAACCCTAATTTTCTAGGATCGATTCCTTTGCATGTTCGTTTAGCACCATAAAAATTTAAACTTTTGGACATGTGATGCTTCAAAACTCTTCATAGGGTGCTAGACAAACCTTTCATTGGTATCAGAGCCGACCGAGAACATTAGGCGACGCTTTTACGAAGTGAAAATCCCGATCGGACAAAAATACGGTTTTCTTGGACCCTCTCTGGACAAATTCTAAAATCTGACCTTTCTCAGAATTAAAAATACTTAAAAAATACAGCAGGGAAATATAAGAGTTATGGTGAAATACGAACACGTGAACAGTTAATCTGGCGGCGGAACCGCGGCAAATCCTTGCTTAGGCCGCGGTTCCGCGGCCTTACTGTAGTATCATTGCATGGGGATTTCACTGTAATTCATATTTCTGCTTGTATAGTGTTTTAGGTATGTTTAATCTGAATTTTGTACTGTATTATCGGGAGATGGTTTTGGACGCGTTATTTTGATCGGTATTTTCATTTCGTAGCTTTTCCGGGTAAATTAGAAAGTATTGAAGTGTTTGAACGAATATCATTTGCTCGCTATTCACGGGGTTTAAATACTTTGGAGATACGTGCAAGTCTTTTTGTGGTGGTCCCTCTAGAAGACAACAAACCTTAACTTGATTATGTGACCGCTTCGAACTGCCCTTTGAACCTTAGGGTTTGGGGCAGTACGGCGTGCCACATGTGAGGCGTTGGCTTGACCCTTCTACGGCTGGACCGCTACTACTGTGTCACACTCCGGATTTTTGAACCCTGCTCAAGTGTTGAGCTTTAGTGAATCTTGGGTACTTGATCGTTCGTTCGAAAACTTTAATACTGTCTGTTTGTCTGGAATGTGATACAATATGTGGAATTCATATAGTTTAGGCATGAAATACGAAATATGTGATATTTCGCATTTATGATGTCTAAAGAGAATCTGGATTCCAAATATTGTAGTTTTACACTTTCTTTTCTGTGACCGTAAGTGTAGTATGTTCGATATCGCCGGTTTCGTTGCTATACATCAACGACAATCGGGGTACGCATACTTACTTACGTTGATGATATGTGATATTATATGTTGCTGAGATATGATGTGCAGGATTGTCGCGATTGAATAGCCGGGGGGTTTTATGTGAGATGAGAGTTTTATATTT
The DNA here is from genome assembly GCA_030015575.1 of Agapanthus africanus. Classification (NCBI taxonomy): domain Eukaryota; kingdom Viridiplantae; phylum Streptophyta; class Magnoliopsida; order Asparagales; family Amaryllidaceae; genus Agapanthus; species Agapanthus africanus. Next base: position 454,302,607 of record JASDDO010000019.1, on the reverse strand, counting down.
TCATTCATGTAAATTCAAATGTAATGTAATATTCTTTTATTTGGGGCACTTCCAGGTTGCGGTTGTGTCACCAGTGTTGTATATTATTTACTTTTCCGCATTAGGATGGACCCAAGGAGGGGAGCACAGGTGACCGGGTTCTGGGGTTCAGTGGGAGGCCATCTCGAGGAGTCGAGACCGGGTCTCCTAAACTCCAGAATTGGTAGGGTCACTTGCCGCTCTCGTAGGGGTCCAGGGTGTGGGCTTGGCTATTCATCGCGACTGTGGAATCCGTATTTTCTATTCTGGCTAAATACTAAATACGGACGTCCTAGGATATCCCACGTTATATCTATGTTTCTGCTGCCTGTGTTCTGTGATATCTGAGACGAATGACATATTATATATATGATATATAGTAGACGTTGCTTATGTTTTACACCCGCGCTAGTCCCGTCCCGGTATGCCGTTAGTTAAGTAACCTAATGGTGCATAACGGAACATTGCGGCGAATGCGGATGGCATAAGCGTACGTGTTATTTTCGTTTCTTTTCTGTGATTGGCTTAAGGACTTAAATGAAGGGATTACATTTGTTAGTGTATATGCCCTAGAGGCCATTACTGTATCATACTAGTTTGTATATTACTTAATGGAAGCTTGGGATATTTACCTTGTATATACAATCTTGCTCAAAATAGTAGTATGCTACTTGGTTTGTTTCTACTTCAATATGTACATGTGTTTATTTTTGTATATCGCCTATACACATTAGTGGAGCCCTTAGGATCTTTGCTTGATTACCAGCGATGTGATGGCCGTCACACTAGTGGGGCTGGGTAATCTATAAGCACATCCTTATGCAGGTCCCTGGTCGCAGGACTATCGAGACAGGGCATCGATACTCCGGAGTAGACCAGCGCATGCGCTTCTCATCCGAGTGTGGGAGACGGTCTGTCCCACAGCCGTCAGTACGTCGTACTTGAGATAGTATGCGGGTGCTCGTTAGGTTACGGGTACACTGGACAGGACTCGTCGGGAACTGACTAGTTGGTATTATGCCTATCGTCAGTTATCAGTTCCCAGGTGACATGAGTACAGCTTAGTCCGCTGACTTGACACTGTCACTTCGCCTTGAGTGTGTTCCCACTGTACTTTGATCACTACCCTACCACGGCTCAAAGGAGTCGTGCAAACAGGTAGTGGTTGGGTGCAGTCCCGAAGCACTTGGAGGCAGTGACGGTTAGACAGGATTCGTCTCTCCCGGTATTGGGGGTTGACATCGCGCTGTGTCTAGGAGAGCCATTACACGAGTAGTCCCTGGCCAGGGCAAACGAGATATACTGGTAGGTTTCCAGTGTTATCTCAGGGTGTTTTGGGCTTCGCTCCGGCACGACTTGTACCGCTATTGGGGGACTGACGTTTACCGCCCCCTAGGCCCGCCATGCGATGTATCAGACGAACATACCGGACTGTACGGAGAATGTCACACTCAGGCTCAGTAGGAGTTCAGATGGGTTTCGCCTCGTCGGTCTTCTTGTCGGCATTACCTGGGGACCGTTACGCACAGCTAGTGCCGCTTGCGGTCTGTGGTTAAACCCACTGCCAGCGTAGTGTCGAGTCTTTAGAGTCCCACACAGAAAGCTTTTCGCCTTTAGGCAAAAGAGTAGAGGTCGCATGGTATTGCGACAGGTCGCATGGTTTTTGCGACAGGGTTCGGTCACATCCGTGCACTTGTGCACGTACAGTGTCCGGACAGTTTACACTAGCGGGCTTTGGTTTAAGCCAGATCCTAGTGTACCTTTTGGGATTGGATTTATCCAGTATGCATTTGTGTTCCTCGGAACGCGGATGCGGGTGTGTATGCACAGTTGACAGGGAGACAGAGGCAGCGGATTCTCATTAGGGTTGTTGGCAGTTGACCGTTGACAATTTGACTTTTTGGTCAACCCTAATAAGAATATGATATGTGATTAACTATTATATTAATTAAGTATTATGGTGACATGGTTGTGGAGGATTGACTTGGTTGACTTGTTGACTTTTGTTGACTTTGTTGACTTGTTGACTTTTTGTTGACTTGTTGACTTGTTGACTTTGTTGACCGGTTGACTAGGCTTGACTAGTTGACCATCATGATAACCATAGCCATCATTTCATGGCAAAGACTTTTGTTTGCTTGCTCATTTGTGTAAAATGAGTGCATGAAATGATATGGTTATGGTTGCTTCAACCATCACATAAGACTTTTTTTAGTATGATGAGTTATCATGACTTTGGATTATGAGAGGGTGAGAGACAAAAGAGTTGCTCATTCTTTCTTGCTCATTCTCTCTCTTGTTCTTGAGCTCTCCTTTTGCTCTCACCCTCTTGCTCTTTTTCCCTCTCTTTAATCTATGGTTCTCTTGTCTCATGAGTTGAGAATCAAGAACCATAGATAAAATCCCACACAAACTATTCTCTACTCATTCTAGTTCACTAGGTTTAGCAAACCAAGTGAACTAGTTTCTTCAAAGAACGAAGAAGGAGCTAAAGGTTGGAGCTTTCAGGTGGATCTATCTTCGGCGTACGGAGACGACGGGAAGAAGCTAATCCGGACCACCATCGGAGTTTGAAGACGAAGGAGTTCAAGACAAGCAAGGTATAACCCCCTAACCGAGTAGCTAGAAACTCGTAGTTAGGTTGCTAGATAGATGTTTAACCAAGATCCGGGTTTTAGGTCCATGTTACCACCTCCGTAAAAATCGGGTTTTTACCAAATTCCGCATTCCCGAAAGTACCGGGAGAGGTAGCATGGACTTACAGTGGTATCAGAGCCTAGTTAAACTCTATCTAACATGTTAGCAAGTAACTAGAAGATCGATCAAAGAAAAAGTCCCGAAAACAAAACCCCAAAAATTCGAGTTTCTGTCGGTTTTTTTACTGTTCAAAAGTTGATTATTTTAATACCTAAAATCGGCTCAGGGTTTTTAAAAGACACTGTAGAAAAATCACCAAGTGATTCCCCTAAACGAGCGCGGAAACGCGGCAATAGCTTGCTATTGCCGCGGTTCCGCGGCCTCCTTGCCCCCTCTCTGGTGTTTCTTTGCTACAGTGTGCTTCTGGGGGTATTTTGGGATTTTTGGTATATATATTTTCAACCCAGATTTTCCAGAACGAAATTTTATTTTGGGGTCCCGAAAATCCGTATTTTTGATCGAACTTCTAAAAGACTTAAGCTAACGGGTTTTTCTGTAATGTGATATTTGTATTGAACGTCTACTAATCGCTATATGTCGATTAGTGGGGGTTATACAAATCTGTGATCTGTAATGTTGCTGGAATGTGTATATGAATATGTTGGATTGTCGCGGGTGAATAGCCGGGGGTTGTGAGACGAGAGTTTTCTTTTCTTTCAATTCATGTAAATTTGTAAATTGATGTAATAATTATTTGTATGGCCGCACAACCGGGTCGGGGTTGTAGCCGTCATTGTATAATTTCTTTTTACTGTTTTTGCTCCTAGGATAGACCCATGGAGGGGGTGCACAAACTACCGGGTATGCCGAAGTGTCGAGTGGCCTACTCATGGAGATGAGGGAGGTTACTACGCTTCGGGTTCTTGGCGGGTAGTTTGCCGCACCCGTAGGGGTCTTGGGTGGGGTTTTGGCTATTCACCGCGACCGTGTAATCTGTTTGTCGTTACAGGCTCGTGCGAATTACAGATTCCTAGTATATCCAATGTATTCATCTGTGATCTGAAATGTTTATCATTGCAGTATATCTATATATGATATTATTTAGGCGTTGCTTATGTTTTACAGCCGCGCTAGCCCAGCCCCCGCTCTGTCGTTAGTTAAGTAACCTAACGGGTAATGACGGGGCCCCGTGGCGAATGCGAATGGCATAAGCGTACGTCATATTTTGGTTGTTTTCTGCAATGGTAGGATTAAATGATGGGACGCATTAAAAGAACTAATGCAAGAATATCACGCATTAAAAGAACTAATGCAAGATAATAAACCAAGTTAAAGTCGTTGGAACACTTTCGAAAAACCACTCGGTTCTTTTCAAAACCAACTTTTAAAAGCGGAGCTTGAGCCACTCCTTTTAAAAGCTATCTCGTTCCATCGACCAAATCAAGTTCACTACGTTCACGGTTTTGCCAAAACCATTCGTAGCCCTCCGTCGTTTCACATGAATAGTCAATAGTATTCAAGCTGTGTTTGTTGGCCAAAGTCAAGGCATAGTGATTGGTAGCTATTGGGTATTCATGTGTAGTATAGATAGATGCGTTGGTTTGGAACAGTCGCACTGCCTTGTTGGCCAAAGTCAAGGGTAGGTGCGGGTGGATTCAAATTAACCTGGAGAACGACGGGTAGAACTTGACATGTGACTTATGATTTGTTGGCCAAAGTCAAGGTCATAAGAGCATGGGGCAAAAATCCACATCGGGAGTTTCATAAGTACTGAAACTTGCTTGATTTGCATACCATTTGGAGTGTGATGATTCTGGTAGGATTCCTTCAGTTTCGTCACGCGATGATATTTGGATCCCGATCCTACTGTGAGTATATGCTACTCCTCGGGAAATTTCTCACTAAACGATCAATGCTATAAACCTAGTAGGTGCCTAGAAAGGTGTTAGCGGGGCTACGCCCCCAGGGAAAAGAGGTTCTTTAATTAAGGAACTTCGCGAAAGCGTTGAAAAACCTCCCTCGAAGTACCGACACCGGCCTGGCTGAACGGTTAAGCAAGTATTGTGCGGTGGGATTGATCCCGACTAATTCTTCCTTTATGGTTTGAGGAGGGATTCGAGAAACAGTGGGAGCCATCCTGTTTAGACAAACTAAAAACCACTCTAAACTTGCAAGAGCATCATGCTGAGTGTTTCTTCTTCTCTCTCCTAATTGCAGCGACCAAATCGACATGACTGGACTTAAGTTACTCCTAGATAAAAACAAACTGACAGGGCCAAACTACAAAGATTGGCTCAGGAATGTCAAGATAGCAATCACTTACGACAAGCTGGGGTATCTTCTTACCACCAAAGCTCCCTCTGTCCCTGGTCCCACTTCCAGCGTCGCGGATAAGGAAATCCGCAAGACTTGGGAGATTGATAGCGCGAAGGCCAAGTGCCTCGTACTTGCCTCGATGGACAACGAACATCAGAGGAGGCACGAGAATATGGACCTTGAATCCATATTTCTCCATACAAAAGAACTGTATGGAGAGCAATCTCGTATCGCAAGATACGAAGCGTCGAAAAAGTTATTCTCGACAAAGATGGCCGTCGGATCATCAGTAGCCGAGCACGTGCTAAAGATGATCAGCTACATTGAGGAGCTCGCGGACCTAGGGACCACATTGGAGAGTGAACTCTATACGGACATAGTTCTCCAGTGCCTTCCTTCCACTTACGCCCAGTTTATACTGAACTTCAACTTACAAGAAAAAGAGGTTGAACTTTCAGAGCTCCTCAACATGCTGAGGAGCGCAGAGGGCACCCTACAGAAAGGTAGGGAAACATCCACTTTGTTTGTAGGAGGATCATCTTCTTCTAGGTCCAAGGCGAAAGCCAAGGGAAAGAAGAAGAAAGCCCCCGCCAAACCAAGGGGCGGTGTTAGTAAAGTGGATATGAAGGGAAAAGCCAAAGCAGCAAAGATAGCGGGGAAGCTTGTGGATAAGGAAGAATGCTTCTATTGTCATAAGAAAGGACACTGGAAGAATGATTGCAGGGCCTGGAAGGCCAGAACACAGGAATTGAAGCAGGTTGCAGCTTCAGCTTCAGGTGTGTATGTTATTGAAAACTGTCTTTCAATAAACTCTACTTCCTGGGTATTGGATACCGGATCAGGATCTCATATCTGTAATTCTTTGCAGGCGTTGAGAAACCGTAGGGTTTTGAAGGCATGTGACATGACCCTCAGAGTTGCGAACGGAGCTAGCATGGATGCTAAAGCCGTGGGGGACTATCACCTGGGAATGTCAGATGGACATGTTTTGGTTTTGCGTAATTGCTTTTTTGTACCCAACGCAACTTGTAATATCATTTCTGTATCTTTAGTTTCTAAAGAAGGTTATGAATTTGCGTTTGTAAGTAATGTTGTAAACATTCACCTTAATCAAGTTCTGATTGGGTCAGGTACATTGAGTAATGGTATATACGTATTGAACCAACCACAGATTTTCAATGTCCAGAATACACACAAAAGAAAGTCTCCAGAAATAAATCAGACTTTCTTGTGGCATTGTAGACTGGGTCATATCAATGAGAGAAGGTTGACGAAGTTACATACAGAAGGGTATTTGAATGTGTTCGAATATCAGTCGTATGCCACTTGTCAATCCTGTCTCAAAGGAAAAATGACAAAGACTCCGTTTACTGGACATGGAGTAAGAGCGAGCGAGCTCTTGGGACTCGTACACAGTGACGTGTGCGGTCCAATGTCTACACATGCGCGAAGCGACCATTCTTACTTCATTACTTTTACGGATGACGTCTCAAGGTACGGTTATGTCTTCTTAATGAAACATAAGTCCGAAGCCTTTGGAAAATTCCAGGAGTATAAGAATGAAGTAGAGAAACAGACCGGCAAAAGTATTAAGATTCTAAGATCGGATCGAGGTGGAGAATACTTAAGTGCCGAGTTCCTGGACTATTTAAAAGAGAACGGAATTCTCTCTCAGCTTACTCCTCCATACACTCCGCAACATAACGGTGTATCGGAAAGACGGAACCGCACCCTATTGGATATGGTGCGGTCCATGATGGGTAACGCTGAGTTACCGCGATCATTCTGGGGATATGCGCTAGAATCAGCCGCATATCTTTTGAACCGAGTTCCTACTAAGACTGTGCCTACTACGCCATATGAGATGTGGTATGGGAAGAGACCCTATCTTAAGCACATTAAGACATGGGGATGTCCAGCTTTTGTCAAAAAGCAGCATGCGGACAAGCTCGAGGCACGCTCAGTACAGTGCAAGTTTGTGGGATATCCAAAGAATTCCAAAGGATATTTCTTCTACTGTGAAGAGGAACAAAAAGTTCTTGTTTCTCGTCATGCCTACTTCTTGGAAACTGAGTTTTTGGAAAACCAGATAAGTGGGAGCGCAGTAGAACTGGAAGAAATTCCAGAGCCACGGACTATTACTGAAAGTTTAGTGGAACCAGAGGGTTCGGAAGAACAGGACATTCCTACGCCGCTCCGCAGAAGTAGTAGGCAGACTCATCCGCCCGAGAGATACTACGGTTTTCTCATAGACGGGGATAAAGAGGATTGCATCATAGATTATGATGAGCCTACTAGCTTCCAGCAGGCCGTTCAGAGCGTTGACTCAGTGAAATGGCTGGATGCAATGCGGACCGAAATGGAGTCCATGTACACCAACAAGGTATGGACGTTGGACATTGCTCCAGACGGGGTAAAACCCATAGGATGCAAGTGGATCTTCAAAAGGAAGATTGGTGTAGATGGACAGGTTGAGACCTATAAAGCTAGGCTGGTAGCAAAGGGTTTTCGTCAAAGACCTGGCTTGGACTATGACGAAACCTTTTCTCCAGTAGCCATGCTGAAATCCATTCGGATCCTTCTTGCCATTGCTGCCTTCCACGATTATGAGATCTGGCAAATGGACGTAAAGACAGCTTTTCTAAATGGAAATTTAAAGGAGTGTGTCTATATGGACCAGCCAGAGGGTTTCATTCAGAGTGGGAGCAGCGGAAAGGTGTGCAAGTTGCTTAAGTCCATCTATGGACTAAAGCAGGCATCGCGGAGTTGGAACATCTGCTTTGATGAGACGGTCAAAGAATTTGGCTTTATCAAAAATCCAGATGAACCATGCATCTATAGTAGATTTGTAGCGAGAACTGTAGTATTCCTCGTTTTATACGTGGATGACATTCTCTTAATAGGAAATGACATTCCTATGCTACAATCTGTCAAGGGGTTCTTATCGCACAGGTTCTCCATGAAAGACCTGGGTGATGCCTCTTACATCCTGGGGATCCGGATCCATCGTGATAGATCCAAGAGGATATTAGGACTTTCACAGTCCAGGTACATCGACACCATACTGAAAAGATTCAGTATGGAAGATTCCAAGCGCGGTAACCTACCGGCTTGTCACGGGATCACCCTCTCTAAAGAGATGTCTCCCAAGACTGATTTGGAGAGGGATCGCATGTCTATTATACCCTACGCTTCTGCGGTAGGCTCTATAATGTATGCGATGTTGTGTACCAGACCGGATGTAGCTTATGCACTTAGTGTAGTAAGCCGGTATCAGTCAAACCCTGGGGAGAAACACTGGATAGCGGTAAAGAACATTCTCAAGTACCTGAGAAGGACTAAGGAGATATTCTTGGTGTATGGCGGAAAAGACCTCCAGATCGAGGCCTTTGCTGACTCCAGCTTCCAGAGTGACAAGGATGATTCCAAGTCCATGTCGGGTTTTTTCTTTACCCTCAATGGAGGGGCGGTGTGTTGGAAGAGTTCCAAACAAGAAACCGTTGCAGACTCGACGATGGAAGCGGAATACATCGCTGCATCTGATGCCGCAAAAGAAGCTGTCTGGATGAGGAAGTTCTTGAAAGAACTTCAGGTGGTTCCGTCCATTGTTGATCCAATACCTCTGTATTGCGACAACAACGGGGCTATAGCTTTAGCAAAGGAACCCAGGTCCCATCAGAGATCCAGGCACATCTTGAGGCGGTATCACCTGATCAGGGAGATCGTAGATCGCCAGGAGAGCGAGGTTCGGAGAGTCGCTTCAGAAGATAACACTGCAGATCCATTCACCAAGGCTCTGCCCCAGACTCAGTTCGAGCGGCTGATCGAGATGATAGGTCTTCGATAAGCCAGTACATGGCCTTAGTGCAAGTGGGAGATTGTTAGTGTATATGCCCTAGAGGCCATTACTGTATCATACTAGTTTGTATATTACTTAATGGAAGCTTGGGATATTCACCTTGTATATACAATCTTGCTCAAAATAGTAGTATGCTACTTGGTTTGTTTCTACTTCAATGTGTACATATGTTTATTTTTGTATATCGCCTATACACATTAGTGGAGCCCTTAGGATCTTTGCTTGATTACCAGCGATGTGATGGCCGTCACACTAGTGGGGCTGGGTAATCTATAAGCACATCCTTATGCAGGTCCCTGGTCGCAGGACTATCGAGACAGGGCATCGATACTCCGGAGTAGACCAGCGCATGCGCTTCTCATCCCAGTGTGGGAGACGGTCTGTCCCACAGCCGTCAGTACGTCGTACTTGAGATAGTATGCGGGTGCTCGTTAGGTTACGGGTACACTGGACAGGACTCGTCGGGAACTGACTAGTTGGTATTATGCCTATCGTCAGTTATCAGTTCCCAGGTGACATGAGTACAGCTTAGTCCGCTGACTTGACACTGTCACTTCGCCTCGAGTGTGTTCCCACTGTACTTTGATCACTATCCTACCACGGCTCAAAGGAGTCGTGCAAACAGGTAGTGGTTGGGTGCAGTCCCGAAGCACTTGGAGGCAGTGACGGTTAGACAGGATTCGTCTCTCCCGGTATTGGGGGTTGACATCGCGCTGTGTCTAGGAGAGCCATTACACGAGTAGTCCCTGGCCAGGGCAAACGAGATATACTGGTAGGTTTCCAGTGTTATCTCAGGGTGTTTTGGGCTTTGCTCCGGCACGACTTGTACCGCTATTGGGGGACTGACGTTTACCGCCCCCTAGGCCCGCCATGCGATGTATCAGACGAACAGACCGGACTGTACGGAGAATGTCACACTCAGGCTCAGTAGGAGTTCAGATGGGTTTCGCCTCGTCGGTCTTCTTGTCGGCATTACCTGGGGACCGTTACGCACAGCTAGTGCCGCTTGCGGTCTGTGGTTAAACCCACTGCCAGCGTAGTGTCGAGTCTTTAGAGTCCCACACAGAAAGCTTTTCGCCTTTAGGCAAAAGAGTAGAGGTCGCATGGTATTGCGACAGGTCGCATGGTTTTTGCGACAGGGTTCGGTCACATCCGTGCACTTGTGCACGTACAGTGTCCGGACAGTTTACACTAGCGGGCTTTGGTTTAAGCCAGATCCTAGTGTACCTTTTGGGATTGGATTTATCCAGTATGCATTCGTGTTCCTCGGAACGCGGATGCGGGTGTGTATGCACAGTTGACAGGGAGACAGAGGCAGCGGATTCTCATTAGGGTTGTTGGCAGTTGACCGTTGACAATTTGACTTTTTGGTCAACCCTAATGAGAATATGATATGTGATTAACTATTATATTAATTAAGTATTATGGTGACATGGTTGTGGAGGATTGACTTGGTTGACTTGTTGACTTTTGTTGACTTTGTTGACTTGTTGACTTTTTGTTGACTTGTTGACTTGTTGACTTTGTTGACCGGTTGACTAGGCTTGACTAGTTGACCATCATGATAACCATAGCCATCATTTCATGGCAAAGACTTTTGTTTGCTTGCTCATTTGTGTAAAATGAGTGCATGAAATGATATGGTTATGGTTGCTTCAACCATCACATAAGACTTTTTTTAGTATGATGAGTTATCATGACTTTGGATTATGAGAGGGTGAGAGACAAAAGAGTTGCTCATTCTTTCTTGCTCATTCTCTCTCTTGTTCTTGAGCTCTCCTTTTGCTCTCACCCTCTTGCTCTTTTTCCCTCTCTTTAATCTATGGTTCTCTTGTCTCATGAGTTGAGAATCAAGAACCATAGATAAAATCCCACACAAACTATTCTCTACTCATTCTAGTTCACTAGGTTTAGCAAACCAAGTGAACTAGTTTCTTCAAAGAACGAAGAAGGAGCTAAAGGTTGGAGCTTTCAGGTGGATCTATCTTCGGCGTACGGAGACGACGGGAAGAAGCCAATCCGGACCACCATCGGAGTTTGAAGACGAAGGAGTTCAAGACAAGCAAGGTATAACCCCTTAACCGAGTAGCTATAAACTCGTAGTTAGATTGCTAGATAGATGTTTAACCAAGATCCGGGTTTTAGGTCCATGTTACCACCTCCGTAAAAATCGGTTTTTTACCAAATTCCGCATTCCCGAAAGTACCGGGAGAGGTAGCATGGACTTACAACATTAATGTGATTAATGTAAAGAAAATAAACCTAAAAAGATGTTGTAGAATCGGATTTGAAAACTACTCGGCTATTTATGAAAAAGCTACATTTCAAAACTGCGGAGCTTAAGCCACTCCTTTTGAAAACTGTTTGATTCTACAACGATATCAAGTTCAAAGCGTTAAAGATTTTCTTAAAAATCATTCGCAACCCTCCGTCATTTTAGGAAGTAGAGTACTTAGTATTCGTGCTACGTTTGTTGACTTTAGTTAAGGCGTAGTGTACGGTAGCTAAGTGATGTCTTCCTACACTGCATATGATGCAGATTAATTAGGACATTCATGCGACTTTGTTGACCATAGTTAAGGGTTATATGGGTGGGTCTAATTGATCAAGAAATGACGGGTAGAACTTGACTAGTACTTATGATTTGTTGACCATAGTTAAGGTCATAAGTACTAGGGGTAAAAATTACATCGGGAATTTCAAGTGTTGAAATTTGCAATGAGATTGCATACTTTCCATGTGATGGTTGGATCCCGATCCCACTGTGGGCAATAGTTGCTCCTAGGAGAGTTTTACAGTTTACAATTAGCTAACTCATTAGGTGTCTAGAAAGGTGTTAACGGGGCTCCGCCTCTGGGAAAATGAGGTTTACTCTAATTAGGTCCGTGCGAAAGCACGGGGAACCTCCCTCAAAGTACCGACACTGGCCTGGCTGAACGGTTAGCAAAGTTGCAGACTGTAATTAATCCTGGCTAGTTTTTCTTTTTAAGGTTTGAAAGAAAAACTTGATAAAAAGCAGTGGGAAATATCGATTAGACAAGATAATAAACCGATCTGATCTGTGCAAGAGCTTTCGCTGAGTGTATTCTTTTCTCTCTTTTAATGGCAGATACCAATGACTGGACTTAAGCTTCTACTAGATAAAAACAAACTGAATGGGACCAACTATAAAGACTGGCTGAGGAATCTGAAGATCGCCTTGACTTATGATAAAGTATCATATGTCCTCACGGCTTCAGCCCCGCCCGTCCCAGGTCCAAAATCCTCCGTTGCGGACATTGAAGTCCGCAAGACATGGGACGCTGACTGTGCCACGGCAAAATGCCTCGCGCTTGCATCGATGGACAACACACATCAAAAGCAGCACGAGGACATGGACATTCACGGTATATTGCTCCATACAAAGGAGTTGTATGGGGAGCAATCCCGCGTATTACGATATGAAGCATCAAAGAAACTGTTTCAGATGCGAATGGCCCCTGGCACACCAGTAGGAGACCATGTTTTGAAGATGATAGCTCTTATAGAAGAGCTTGAGGACCTTGGATGGACAATGGACAATGAACAATATATAGATATTATTCTGCAGTCCCTCCCCTCCACCTTTGCTCAGTTCATAGTGAACTTTAACATGCATGGCATGGAGAAGGAACTCCCTGAACTCCTTAATATGTTAAGGAGTGCAGAGAGCACTATGAAGTCAGCAAAAACTCCCGTTATGACTATTGGACAGTCTTCTTCTTCTCACCCAAAAGCTAAGGCCAAGGGAAAGAAAAAGAAGAAACCCACTAATCCTAAGGGCGGAGTTAAAAAGGTGAAGGGAAAGGGAAAGTCCAAAGCTGGAGACCCGGGGAAAGGCGAGTGTTTTCATTGCCACAAGATAGGACATTGGAAGCGCAATTGCATGGAGTACCTAAGTCTCAAGAAGAAGCATGGTGATGCTTCTGCTTCAGGTGCGTTTGTGACTGAAAACTGTTTTTCTATAAACTCTGCTTCCTGGGTATTGGATACCGGTTCAGGTTCTCACATTTGCAATTCTATGCAGGGGCTGAGAAATAGCAAGGTTTTGAAGACAGGTGACCATACTCTCCGCGTTGGAAATGGTTCCAATGTACATACAGTCGCAGTGGGAGAGTATCACTTGGGGTTGCCATCTGGATGTATTTTGATTTTGAATCCATGTTATTTTGTACCAAGTATGCTATGTAATATAATATCCGTTTCTTTGTTGGACAATGAAGGATATAATTTTGTGTTGCAGAACAATGTTATGAACATTCACCTAAATCAAATGTTGGTTGGGTATGGTACGCTTAATAACGGAATATATGTCCTAAATCAACACACAGTTTTCAGTATACAACACACTAATAAAAGAAAACTTTCAGAATTAAATGAAGCTTTTCTTTGGCACTGTAGAGTTGGTCATATTAACGAAACAAGACTAAACAAGTTACATAAAGATGGATATTTAAATTCTTTTGAATATAAATCTTATGCGACTTGCCAGTCTTGTATCAAGGGTAAAATGACCAAAACTCCGTTTACCGGACACGGAGAAAGAGCTACTCAGCTCCTTGGCCTCATACATAGTGATGTATGTGGGCCAATGTCTACACAGGCTAGAGACGGTTTTTCATACTTCATTACATTCACCGACGATTTCTCAAGATTCGGTCATGTATTTTTATTAAAGCACAAGTCCGACGCTTTCGAGAAATTCATTGAATATAAACAAGAAGTAGAAAAACAAACCGGCTTGAGTATTAAGATGCTTCGATCAGATCGAGGTGGAGAGTATCTCAGTACAGAATTTGCAAACTTCCTAAAAGAGAATGGGATTCTCTCTCAGCTCACTCCTCCTTACACACCACAGCACAACGGTGTGTCAGAACGACGGAATAGGACCCTATTAGATATGGTCCGGTCCATGATGAGTGACGCTGAGTTACCAGTCTCGTTTTGGGGGCATGCATTGGAGACTGCAGCGTTTCTGCTAAACAGGGTTCCAACTGTTAGTTGTATGTATGCCCTAGAGGCCAGTATTGTACAGATGTTGTATATTATATTGGATGCTTGGACATATATAGAGATGACTTTCTTGCTCGATATGATAGTATGCTATCTGGTTACTCTTTATCTTAACATGTACACTAGTCTCTTTATACTGTCTTGTAGTTACATGTTGGTAAAGCCCTTAGGATGTGTACTTGAGTACCTGGACTATGATGCAGATCATACTAGTGGGGACATGGTAGTCCATAAGTACATCCTTCAAGGTCCCTAGTCGTGGGTGTATCGAGACGGGGCATCGATATACCAGAGTAGACTAGCGTATACGCTTCTCGACCCATGAGATGGGCGATGGATGATCCCATATCCATTGGTGTTTGACATCAGAGATGGTATACGGGTGCTCAGTGGAGACTGGGTACACTGGACGGACTCGCCGAGAACTCCCAGATGGTATTATACCTCACGTCAGATGGCAGTTCTCAGGTAACACTTGTACAGGTTAGTCTGTAGACCCGAGATCGTCATAGAGTCTTGTGTGATTCCCACTGTGCTTTGATCTCCACCTTACCACGTCCATGAGGGCGTGCAAAACGGTGGTCTTTGGGTACAGTCCCGAGTCACATGGAGGCAATGAGCGATAGGAGGGGTTTCGTCTCTCCCGGTATTGGGGGTTGATGTTGCGCTGTGCTCGATTGGCCGTAACAGGGAAGTCCCTGGCCAGGGCTGATCAGAGATTTGCTGGTAAGTGTTACCAGTAGTTTCTCGACCCGTTATGAGCCTCACATCGGCACGACTTATCGGTTATTGGGGTCTGACGTATACCACCCCTAGACTTGATATGCGACATATCAGACGAACAGACCGGACTGTACGGTAAGTGTTACTGGTTGGATTCACAGGAGTGTGAGCGGGCTAGCTCGTCGATCTTCTGATCGCTCAATACCTGGATGGCCGTTACGTTTAGCAGACCGCTTGCGGCTTGTGGGTGCTTGATATGATCATCATCTGCTACCGGCGTATTGACGAGTCTTTAGAGTCCTACACAGAGGTTTCCTGGTTCAAGCGAAACGAAATAGGAGCGCATATGAGATATGTGCAGGACCGAGAATAATGCGTGTATGTGATACCGTATTCCATTCTCGCAATATATGTATCGAATGGTTATATTCGATATAACCTAGTTATCGAATCGAAGATCGATTCGATAAGCCGATACATTGAATACTAGTCGGTCATGTGCGACATGACCGGATCATTGAATCAAGTGTTGATTTAATGATTTAATGTATAATTATATATTTGATATATTACTTTGCATTAACTAGTATTGGTTCACTTTAAACGGATTTTTCTCACTTGGATTGCACATTGTATATGTGATATACTTTTGTGCACTTTTTTGTATCATGTTTGATGATACTTGATCATATGGTTAAGTGAATAGAATTAAACCATGGTTATTATGATAATTAGGGTTTTGCATATTTATTTATTCATTTATTTGTTTATTCATTTATTTGGATAAGTTTAAAGAGAATGGTGGCTTTCTTTTGTCATTAGTTGAAGCTTCATGAAGCTTTGACTTCTTTAACCATTCTTGTCTTCTTGCTTAACCCTAACCCACTTAATTCACCATGGTTTATTCTCTACACTTAACCCTAGTTTAAGTTATGATAAGTATTGATTTTCTATTTCTTTTTAATAGAACTTATCATAACCATCTTCATCTTCTTCTTCTTCTTCAAGTTGCTTTGGGGATTCGGTGTTTCGATCGGGGTATCAAATTTCGTCTTTGTGTTTTTCCGGATAATTTTTAGAATATGTTAAAAAGTTCGACCGGATATAAATACCCAATTTTTCCCCTGTCGGGAAATTTCCAAGTGTTGGATTTTTCCGTAGTTTAACGACGTTCTAAGTAGTGCAAGTAACGCGATGGATCCTCTAGAAGACAACAAACCTTAACTCGATTATGTGACCGTCTTGTACTGCCCTTTGAACCTTCGGATTTGGGGCAGTACGGCGTGCCATATGTGAGGCGTTGGCTTGACCCTTCTACGGCTGGACCGTTGGTACTGAGGCACGAACTGAATGTTGTTAGACTTATTTCATGTGTTGAGCAGTATCGGGAAAACTTGGGTATTCGACTGTTCGATCGAAAAATTTAACATTTTCTGTTTATCTGGAATGTGATACAATAATTGGAACTCACAAACAGTTATGAGATAACTGAATGAATGTTATAAATCTAGCAGTTTAGTCCCATATGATATTGAAAAGAGTTTTCGATAATGAGACTAAAATGCGGGATTTATATCTGTTAGGCATGCGATGTCTAAAGAGGTTGCGGATTCCAACTGTTGTAGTTTTACACTTTCTTTTCTGTGACCGTAAGTGTAGTATGATCATATCGCCGGTTTCGTTGCTATACGTCAACGACAATTGGGGTATGCATACTTACTTACGATGATGACATGTGATGTTATGTGTTGCTGGATATGTTATATTGGATCGTCGTGTTCGAATAGCCGGGGTTTTTTTTATGTGAGATGAGTGTTTTTCATTTTCATTCATGTAAAAACTTGTATGTAATATTCTTTTATTTGGGGCACTTCCAGGTAGCGGAAGTTGTCACCTTTTGTATATTATTTACTTTTCCGCATTAGGATAGACCCAAGGAGGGGAGCACAAGTAACCGGGTTCTGGGGTCCAGTGGGAGACCAACTCGAGGAGTCGAGTCCGGGTCTCCTAACCCTAGAATTGGCAGGGTTGCTTGCCGCTCTCGTAGGGGTCTAGCGGTGTGGGATTGGTTATTCGTTACGACCATGGAATCCGTGTTTTATACTGGCTCGTATTAAAAACACGGACGTCCTAGTATATCCAATATTTCATATGTTTATTCTGCTGCGATATCTGTGTTGTGACTCTGTGATGGATATAGTATATAGTATATATGATATATTATATAGACGTTACTTATGTTTTACACCCGCGCTAGCCCTGCCCTGCTCTGTCGTTAGTTACCTAACCTAACGGTGCACGAGGGGACATCGAGGCGAATGCGGATGGCATAAGTGTACGTCATATCTATCTGTGATGTTTAGGTATTTAAATGATGGGACTTCATTAATGTGATTAATGAAAGATAAGAAACCTAAGATGTTGTGGAATCGAATTTTAAAATAAAACAGGTAGCTACAGTTCTTGCTTTGCACAGCGGTATATATGATATACCCTGCACCTTATTCGATGAGGAAAGGACCGAGATCCCTTCACCGGGAGTGACTCCTTTAGCAATAACTGGCAGATGCTACACACTCGGTTTGGCTTTGATTGCTTTTAAGAGTTTTTGCTTTGCACAGTGATATATATGATATATCCCGCACCTCATTCGACGAGGAAAGGGCCGACGATCCCTTCACCGGGAGTGACCCCTTTAGCAAAACTAGAAAAGCCTCAAAATCACTCCATTTTAAAACTTCATTCGATTCTACAACGATATCAAGTTCATTACGCTCATGGTTTTTTCTGAAAGAACCCGCGTAGCCCTCCGTCATTTCAGATAGATATTATTTAGTATTCATGCTATGTTTTTTGACTTAGTCAAGGCATAGTGTATGGTAGCTAAATTATGTTTATCTGCAACAACATGAGATGTGATTGGATTAGAGCATTCGCACGGCCTTGTTGACTCAGTCAAGGGTCGTACGAGTGGGTTTAATTCAATCGGGAAATGTACGGGTTGAACTTGACTTGCGATTTATGGTTTGTTGACTTAGTCAAGGTCATAGATCGCTAGGGGCAAAAGCATTATCAGGAATTTCAAGTGTTGAAATTTGCAATGAGATTGCATACCTTCTATGAGATAGTTGGATCCCGATACCCACTGCGAGTAAGAGTTACTCTTGGGAGAGTTTTACACATTACAATTAGCCGATCAAGTAGGTGTCTAGAAAGGTGTTAACGAGGTTACGCCTCTGGGAAAACGAGGTTTCCATTAATTAGGTTCGTGCGAAAGCACGGGGGACCTCCCTCAAAGTACCGACACTGGCCTGGCTGAAAGATTGGCGAACTTGTAGTGTGTAATTAATCCCGGCTAGTCTTTCCTTTTAAGGTTTGAAGGAAGATTTGATAAAAAGCAGTGGGAGCCATCCTGATTAGATAAGATAATAACCAATCTGATCTTGCACGAGCTTACGCTAAAGTGTTTTCTTCTCTCTCTCTCCAGGTAGCGACCATTTCATGCCTTAATCAAGATAATAATATGGATGTATTGACCGAACCCGCATGTTATACTGTGCAGGGGAACGTTGAACCCGTTCTATCTTATAAGTGTTATAAGAATGAACAGGAAACAGAAGAATATATGGATTCTCACACCGCCCAAAAGGAGAACATGCATGTTGATGCATCATCTTCGGGTGTGTTTGTCATTGAGAACTGTTTCTCAGTTCACCCTACGTCCTGGATATTAGATACCGGATCAGGATCCCACATATGTAAGCAGTTACATGGGCTAAGGAAAGGTAGAGAACTGGGAAAAGGTGATCATTCCGTTCAAGTAGGGAATGGGGCAAATGTTGCAGCTAAAGCAGTTGGCATATATCACCTGGTATTACCAAATGGTAATACACTAGTCCTGAATGAGTGCTATTATATACCGAACATGATGTGCAACATTATATCAGTTTCTTTATTAAGTAAAGAAGGATATAATTTTGTAGTAAAGGATAATGTTATGAACATATTCCTGGATCAAAGGTTGATTGCATCAGGCTCGCTACATAATGGCATATTCATTCTCAATCAAAATACAGTCTTCAATATACAAAACACACACAAAAGGAAAAGCTCAGAAATGAACGAATCCTTCTTGTGGCACTGTAGACTTGGCCATATCAATGAGACACGACTAGCTAAGTTGCATAAGAATGGATATTTGAATTCATTCGAATTATCATCTTATGACACTTGCCATTCATGTCTCAAAGGAAAAATGACCAAAACTCCGTTTACGGGACACGGAGAAAGAGTTACTGAACTCTTGGGACTGGTGCATAGTGATGTATGCGGTCCAATGTCTACACACGCCAGAAATGGTTCTTCCTACTTCATTACATTCACTGACGATCTCTCTAGATACGGGCATGTGTTCCTGTTGAAACACAAGTCTGAAACTTTTGAGAAATTCAAAGAATATAAGCACGAGGTAGAGAACTAAACGGGCAAAAGTATTAAGGTTCTTCGATCTGATCGAGGAGGTGAATACTTAAGCAGTGAATTCCTGGATTATCTAAAAGAGAATGGGATTCTCTCTCAGCTTACTCCTCCTTATACACCACAGCACAACGGTGTATCGGAACGAAGGAATCGCACCCTATTAGATATGGTGCGTTCAATGATGAGTAATGCTGAGTTACCTATTTCCTTTTGGGGGTATGCGCTTGAGACAGCCATATACCTATTGAATCCGGTTCCGTCTAAATCAGTACCTACCACACCATATGAGATATGGAGTGGGAAGAGACCATATTTTAAACAAATTAAGATATGGGGTTGTCCGGCCTATGTCAAAAAACAAAATCCGGACAAACTCGAGGCACGATCAGTCCTTTGCAAGTTTGTGGGATATCCTAAGAATTCTCAAGGATATTTTTTCTACCAAGCTGAGGAACAAAGAGTGTTTGTTGCTCAACATGCCACCTTTTTGGAAAGGGAATTTCTTGCAAAAGAAATTAATGGCAAAGAGGTAGAGCTGGAAGAGGTTCCAGCACCACAAACTGCAACTAACGATTTAGTAGAACCAGAGGATTCAGTGGTGCCCGACGTACCCCAGCCTCTCCGCCGATCTAGTAGGGTTTCTCGTCCACCTGAGAGATACTATGGTTTTCTCATTGATGGTGGCAGTGAGGATTGCATCATGGAGGATGATGACCCAACTAGTTTCGAGCAGGCCATCACGAGTGGGGACTCAGTGAAATGGCTGGATGCTATGCGGTCCGAGATGGAATCCATGTACACCAACAAAGTATGGACTTTGGAAGTTGCTCCTGAAGGGGTAAAACCCATTGGGAGCAAGTGGATCTTCAAGAAGAAACTTGGTGTAGATGGGAAAGTGGAGACTTTCAAAGCTAGACTTGTAGCAAAGGGTTTTCGTCAAAGACCAGGTGTGGACTATGACGAAACCTTTTCTCCAGTGGCTATGCTTAAATCCATCCGAATCATGCTTGCCATTGCTGCCTTTCATGACTACGAAATCTGGCAAATGGATGTTAAGACCGCCTTTCTAAATGGTGATTTAGAAGAGTGCGTGTACATGACTCAGCCAGAGGGCTTCGTAGACAGTGGGAGCAGCGGGAAGGTGTGCAAGCTGCTTAAATCCATTTATGGATTAAAGCAAGCATCGCGGAGTTGGAACATCTGCTTTGATGTCGTTATCAAAGAGTTTGATTTCGTCAAAAATCCAGATGAACCTTGTATCTACAAGAAGGTGGCAGAGAGTAAGGTTGTCTTCCTCGTATTGTACGTGGACGACATACTCTTGATAGGAAATGATATTCCTATGCTGCAAGCGGTCAAGCTCTTCTTATCACAAAGATTCTCAATGAAAGATCTTGGTGATGCCTCCTGCATATTGGGAATTAGGATCTATAGAGATAGATCCAAACGGATTTTGGGATTGTCCCAATCCAGGTACATTGACACCATACTAAAGAGGTTTAGTATGGAAGAGTCCAAGCGTGGAAACTTGCCCACGATCTCTGGAGTCACTCTCTCCAAAGAGATGTCTCCCAAGACTGATTTAGAGAGAGCTCGCATGCAAGGGATACCCTATGCTTCGGCAGTAGGCTCTATCATGTATGCGATGCTATGTACCAGACCCGATGTGGCATACTCACTAAGTGTAGTGAGCAGGTATCAAGCTGATCCTGGAGAGAGTCACTGGACAGCTGTGAAGAGCATTCTCAAGTACTTGCGAAGGACTAGAGATATGTTCTTGGTGTATGGTAACGGAGAACTCCAAGTGGAGTCCTTTACCGATTCAAGCTTCCAGAGTGATAAGGACGACTCTAAGTCGCAGTCGGGCTTTGTCTTTACCCTTTACGGAGGGGCGGTTAGCTGGAAGAGTTCCAAGCAGGAAACCGTGGCAGACTCGACGATGGAGGCTGAATACATTGCTGCCAACGATGCTGCCAAAGAGGCTGTCTGGGTCAAGAAGTTCATTACTGAACTTGGAGTGGTTCCATCCATTGAGCATCCAATACCTTTGTATTGCGATAACAATGGAGCGGTGGCTTTGGCCAAGGAACCCAGGTCCCATCAGCGGTCCAGGCATATTCTGAGGCGGTATCACCTGATCCGGGAGATAGTTGATCGCCGGGAGATCGAGGTCAGGAGGGTTGACACGAAGAACAACACGGCGGATCCACTCACGAAGGCCATTCCCCAGACACAGTTTGAGAGACTGTTCGGGATGCTCGGTATGCGATACTACAGCAGCTGGCCCTAGTGCAAGTGGGAGATTGTTAGTTGTATGTATGCCCTAGAGGCCAGTATTGTACAGATGTTGTATATTATATTGGATGCTTGGACATATATAGAGATGATTTTCTTGCTCGATATGATAGTATGCTATCTGGTTACTCTTTATCTTAACATGTACACTAGTCTCTTTATACTGTCTTGTAGTTACATGTTGGTAAAGCCCTTAGGATGTGTACTTGAGTACCTGGACTATGATGTAGATCATACTAGTGGGGACATGGTAGTCCATAAGTACATCCTTCAAGGTCCCTAGTCGTGGGTGTATCGAGACGGGGCATCGATATACCAGAGTAGACTAGCGTATACGCTTCTCGACCCATGAGATGGGCGATGGATGATCCCATATCCATTGGTGTTTGACATCAGAGATGGTATACGGGTGCTCAGTGGAGACTGGGTACACTGGACGGACTCGCCGAGAACTCCCAGATGGTATTATACCTCACGTCAGATGGCAGTTCTCAGGTAACACTTGTACAGGTTAGTCTGTAGACCCGAGATCGTCATAGAATCTTGTGTGATTCCTACTGTGCTTTGATCTCCACCTTACCACGTCCATGAGGGCGTGCAAAACGGTGGTCTTTGGGTACAGTCCCGAGTCACATGGAGGCAATGAGCGATAGGAGGGGTTTCGTCTCTCCCGGTATTGGGGGTTGATGTTGCGCTGTGCTCGATTGGCCGTAACAGGGAAGTCCCTGGCCAGGGCTGATCAGAGATTTGCTGGTAAGTGTTACCAGTAGTTTCTCGACCCGTTATGAGCCTCAAATCGGCACGACTTATCGGTTATTGGGGTCTGACGTATACCACCCCTAGACTTGATATGCGACATATCAGACGAACAGACCGGACTGTACGGTAAGTGTTACTGGTTGGATTCACAGGAGTGTGAGCGGGCTAGCTCGTCGATCTTCTGATCGCTCAATACCTAGATGGCCGTTACGTTTAGCAGACCGCTTGCGGCTTGTGGGTGCTTGATATGATCATCATCTGCTACCGGCGTATTGACGAGTCTTTAGAGTCCTACACAGAGGTTTCCTGGTTCAAGCGAAACGAAATAGGAGCGCATATGAGATATGTGCAGGACCGAGAATAATGCGTGTATGTGATACCGTATTCCATTCTCGCAATATATGTATCGAATGGTTATATTCGATATAACCTAGTTATCGAATCGAAGATCGATTCGATAAACCGATACATTGAATACTAGTCGGTCATGTGCGACATGACCGGATCATTGAATCAAGTGTTGATTTAATGATTTAATGTATACTTATATATTTGATATATTACTTTGCATTAACTAGTATTGGTTCACTTTAAACGGATTTTTCTCACTTGGATTGCACATTGTATATGTGATTTACTTTTGTGCACTTTTTTGTATCATGTTTGATGATACTTGATCATATGGTTAAGTGAATAGAATTAAACCATGGTTATTATGATAATTAGGGTTTTGCATATTTATTTATTCATTTATTTGTTTATTCATTTATTTGGATAAGTTTAAAGAGAATGGTGGCTTTCTTTTGTCATTAGTTGAAGCTTCATGAAGCTTTGACTTCTTTAACCATTCTTGTCTTCTTGCTTAACCCTAACCCACTTAATTCACCATGGTTTATTCTCTACACTTAACCCTAGTTTAAGTTATGATAAGTATTGATTTTCTATTTCTTTTTAATAGAACTTATCATAACCATCTTCATCTTCTTCTTCTTCTTCAAGCTTGCTACTTTAATGGCAACTTGAGCATAAGTGAGAGAAATCCAATTTTAAAGTGAACCCACCTCCTATTTCTTCACCCTCTACCTCTTGCCAAGTTGTTTTGGGTGTTTTCTTCACAAGTTTCACAAGTTTGTGAAGTCGGAGCTTGAACTTGCGATGCCTCGAGGTAGATCGTCTTTGACACAAAGCCGACGACCTAGCTTGCCCGTTTCTCCGATGAAGCCAACGTTCGAGTTTGGGAATCGAGATGGACAGCGAGAGGATGCCTTCGTGGAGCCAAGGAAGAGGGTAACCGGATCTACAAAGGTTGTAGCATCTAACCTTTAGTTAATATGTTAACTAGTTTAGTTTTTCGCCTAGAATTCTAGTCTAAGATCCGTGTTAGGGTTTCTCGGCACTATAATTTTTGAAAAATGGCATGTTCGATGCCTTGTGAGACCTCTATTGGGTGCCTAGGAACCTTTCACCAACCAAAGCCGTGTCTACCACGCCATATGAGATATGGAATGGGAAGAGACCATCTCTTAAGAGAATTAAGATTTGGGGTTGCCCGGCCTATGTTAAAAAGCAGAATCCGGACAAACTCGAGACACGGTCAGTCATGTGTAACTTTGTGGGATATCCAAAGAATTCTTATGGATATCTGTTCTACCACAAAGAGGAACAAAAAGTGTTTGTTTCTCAGTATGCCACATTCTTGGAAAAAGAGTTTTTCACAGATAAAGATGATGGCAAGGTAGTAGATCTAGAAGAGGTTCTGGAGACACAAACTACAAATGACGATTTGGTTGAACCGGCTGTTGCAACAGAAACTGAAGAACCTCGGCCACTCCGTAGGTCTGGTAGGACTTCTCGCCCACCGGAGAGGTACTACGGTTTCCTCATTGATGGTAACGGAGAAGATTGCATCATGGATGATGATGATCCTACCAGTTTTCAGCAAGCTATCACAAGTGGTGACTCTGTGAAGTGGCTGGATGCCATGAGATCCGAAATGGAGTCTATGTACACCAACAAAGTATGGACTTTGGACGTTGTACCCCCTGGGGTAAAACCTGTAGGGTGCAAATGGATCTTTAAAAGAAAGATTGGTGTGGATGGGCAGGTAGAGACCTATAAGGCAAGACTTGTGGCGAAAGGTTTTCGTCAAAGACCAGGTTTGGACTATAACGAAACTTTTTCGCCCGTAGCCATGCTTAAATCCATTCGGATCTTACTTGCTATTGCTGCTCACTACGACTATGAAATCTGGCAGATGGACGTTAAAACAGCATTTCTAAATGGAGATTTAGAAGAATGCGTTTATATGGATCAACCAGAGGGCTTCATTGACAGTGGGAGCAGTGAGAAAGCATGTAGATTGCTTAAATCCATATATGGGTTAAAGCAGGCATCTCGGAGTTGGAACATCTGTTTCGATGATGTTATCAAAGAGTTTGATTTCATCAAAAATCCAGATGAACCTTGTGTTTATAGGAAGGCTGTAGGAAGAGCTGTCACATTCCTCGTATTGTACGTGGATGACATTCTTCTGATAGGAAATGATATTCCTATGCTACAGTTGGTCAAATCATTCTTATCACTAAGGTTCTCCATGAAGGACCTGGGTGATGCCACATACATCCTGGGCATAAGGATCTCTAGGGATAGATCCAAAAAGTTATTGGGATTGTCCCAAACCATGTACATCAACACCATCCTAAAAAGGTTTAGTATGGAAGACTCCAAGCGGGGTGCCTTACCCGCTTGCCATGGAGTCACTCTCTCCAAGGATTCTTGTCCAAAGACCGATGAAGAGAGAGCTCGCATAAGCATTATACCTTATGCTTCGGCAGTAGGATCTATAATGTATGCGATGTTATGTACACGCCCAGATGTAGCTTATGCACTTAGTGTTGTAAGAAGGTATCAATCAACCCAGGGGAGAACCACTGGACAGCTGTGAAGAACATTCTTAAGTACTTACGAAGGACTAAAGAATTGTTCTTGGTGTATGGTAATACATGTCTCCAAATGGAGGCCTTTACCGATTCGAGCTTCCAGAGCGATAAGGATGACAGCAAATCTATCTCAGGGTTTGTATTTACCCTCAATGGAGGGGCGGTAAGTTGGAAGAGTTCCAAACAAGATACCGTTGCAGACTCTACGATGGAAGCTGAGTACATTGCTGCAAATGATGCCGCCAAGGAAGCCGTCTGGATGAAGAAGTTCGTCTCGGAGCTAGGAGTAGTTCCAACCATTATTGATCCAATACCTTTGTATTGTGACAATAATGGGGCGATGGCGTTAGCCAAGGAGCCCAGATCCCATCAGCGGTCCAGACATATCCTGAGGCGCTTTCATTTGATCCGGGAGATTGTAGATCGCCGCGAGATCGAGATTAAGAGAGTAGATACAAAGAACAATGCCGCGGATCCACTCACCAAGGTCTTCCCTCAGCCACAGCATGAGCGACTTTTTGAGATGTTGGGTATGAGATACGCCAATAACTGGCCTTAGTGCAAGTGGGAGATTGTTGGATATATGTATGCCCTAGAGGCCATTATGTGATAGTGGATGTATCTATACTGTAAGTCCATGCTACCTCTCCCGGTACTTTCGGGAATGCGGAATTTGGTAAAAAAAGATTTTCTTAAAGATGGTAACATGGACCTATAACCCGGATCTTGGTTAAACATCTATCTAACATCCTAACTAAGAGATTCTAGCTACTCGGTTAGGGGGTTATACCTAGCTTGTCTTGAACTCCTTCTCTTCAAGCTCCGATGGTGGTCCGATGGCTCCTTCTCGTCGTCTCCGTACGCCGAAGATAGATCCACTTGAAAGCTCCAACCTTTAGCTCCTTCTTCGTTCTTTGAAGAAACTATTTCACTCGGTTTGCTAAACCTAGTGAACTAGAATGAGTAGAGAAGAAATAGAATGGGATTTTATCTATGGTTCTTGATTCTCAACTCATGAGACAAGAGAACCATAGAATCAAGAGAGGGAAGAAGAGGTTGAGGGTGAGAGCAAGAGGAGAGCTCAAGAACAAGAGAGAGAATGAGCAAGAAAGAATGAGCAACACTTTTGTCTTTCACCCTCTCATAATCCAAAGTGATCATAACTCATCATATCAAAAAAAGTCTTATGTGATGGTTTGAAGCAACCATAACCATATCATTTCATGCACTCATTTTACACAAATGAGCAAGTAAACAAAAGTCTTTGCCATGAAATGATGGCTATGGTTATCATGATGGTCAACTAGTCAAGCCTAGTCAACCGGTCAACAAGTCAACAGAAGTCAACAAGTCAACAAAGTCAACAAGTCAACAAAAGTCAACAAGTCAACAACCATATCACCATAATACTTAATTAATATAATAGTTAATCACATATCATATTCTCATTAGGGTTGAGCAAAAAGTCAAATAGTCAACGATCAACTGTCAACAACCCTAATGAGAATCCACTGCCTCTGTCTCCCTGTCAACTGTGCATACACACCCGCATCCGCGTTCCGAGGAACACGAATGCAAACTGGATAAATCCAATCCCATAAGGTACACTAGGATCTGGCTTAAACCAAAGCCCGCTAGTGTAAACTGTCCGGACACTGTACGCGCACAAGTGCACGGATGTCTCCGAACCTCGATCTCCTGGCGATCCACGATCTCCCTGATCAGGTGATACCGCCTAAAGATGTGCCTGGATCTCTGATGGGACCTGGGTTCCTTCGCTAAAGCTATAGCCCCGTTGTTGTCGCAATACAGAGGTATTGGATCAACAATGGACGGAACCACCTGAAGTTCTTTCAAGAACTTCCTCATCCAGACAGCTTCTTTTGCGGCATCAGATGCAGCGATGTATTCCGCTTCCATCGTCGAGTCTGCAACGGTTTCCTGTTTGGAACTCTTCCAACACACCGCCCCTCCATTGAGGGTAAAGACAAAACCCGACATGGACTTGGAATCATCCTTGTCACTCTGGAAGCTGGAGTCAGCAAAGGCCTCGATCTGGAGGTCTTTTCCGCCATACACCAAGAACATCTCCTTAGTCCTTCTCAGGTACTTGAGAATGTTCTTTACCGCTATCCAGTGTTTCTCCCCAGGGTTTGACTGATACCGGCTTACCACACTCAGTGCATAAGCTACATCCGGTCTGGTACACAACATCGCATACATTATAGAGCCTACCGCAGAAGCGTAGGGTATAATAGACATGCGATCCCTCTCCAAATCAGTCTTGGGAGACATCTCTTTAGAGAGGGTGATCCCGTGACAAGCCGGTAGGTTACCGCGCTTGGAATCTTCCATACTGAATCTCTTCAGTATGGTGTCGATGTACCTGGACTGAGAAAGTCCTAATATCCTCTTGGATCTGTCACGGTAGATCCGGATACCCAGAATGTACGAGGCATCACCCAGGTCTTTCATGGAGAACCTGTGTGACAAGAACCCCTTGACAGATTGTAGCATAGGAATGTCATTTCCTATTAAAAGAATGTCATCCACGTATAAAACGAGGAATACTACAGTTCTCGCTACAAATCTACTATAGATGCATGGTTCATCTGGATTTTTGATAAAGCCAAATTCTTTGACCGTCTCATCAAAGTAGATGTTCCAACTCCGCGATGCCTGCTTTAGTCCATAGATGGACTTAAGCAACTTGCACACCTTTCCGCTGCTCCCACTCTGAATGAAACCCTCTGGCTGGTCCATATAGACACACTCCTCTAAATTTCAATTTAGAAAAGCTGTCTTTACGTCCATTTGCCAGATCTCATAATCGTGGAAGGCAGCAATGGCAAGAAGGATCCGAATGGATTTCAGCATGGCTACTGGAGAAAAGGTTTCGTCATAGTCCAAGCCAGGTCTTTGACGAAAACCCTTTGCTACCAGCCTAGCTTTATAGGTCTCATCCTGTCCATCTACACCAATCTTCCTTTTGAAGATCCACTTGCATCCTACGGGTTTTACCCCGTCTGGAGCAATGTCCAACGTCCATACCTTGTTGGTGTACATGGACTCCATTTCGGTCCGCATTGCATCCAGCCATTTCACTGAGTCAACGCTCTGAACGGCCTGCTGGAAGCTAGTAGGCTCATCATAATCTATGATGCAATCCTCTCTATCCCCGTCTATGAGAAAACCGTAGTATCTCTCGGGCGGATGAGTCTGCCTACTACTCCTGCGGAGCGGCGTAGGAATGTCCTGTTCTGTTGAACCCTCTGGTTCCACTAAGCTTTCAGTAACAGTCTGTGGTTCTGGAACTTCTTCCAGTTCTATTGTGCTCCCACTTATCTGGTTTTCCAAAAACTCAGTTTCCAAGAAGTAGGCATGACGAGAAACAAAGACTTTTTGTTCCTCTTCACAGTAGAAGAAATATCCTTTGGAATTCTTTGGATATCCCACAAACTTGCACTGTACTGAGCGTGCCTCGAGCTTGTCCGCATGCTGCTTTTTGACAAAAGCTGGACATCCCCATGTCTTAATATGCTTAAGATAGGGTCTCTTCCCACACCACATCTCATATGGTGTAGTAGGCATGGTCTTAGTAGGTACTCGGTTCAAAAGGTATGCGGCTGATTCTAGCGCATATTCCCAGAATGATCGCGGTAACTCAGCGTTACTCATCATGGACCGCACCATATCCAATAGGGTGCGGTTCCGTCTCTCCGATACACCGTTATGTTGCGGGGTGTATGGAGGAGTAAGCTGAGAGAGAATTCCGTTCTCTTTTAAATAGTCCAGGAACTCGGCATTTAAGTATTCTCCACCTCGATCCGATCTTAGAATCTTAATACTTTTGACGGTCTGTTTCTCTACTTCATTCTTATACTCCTGGAATTTTCCAAAGGCCTCGGACTTATGTTTCATCAAGAAGACATAACCGTACATTGAGAAGTCATCCGTAAAAGTAATGAAGTAAGAATGTCCGCTTCGGGCATGTGTAGACATTGGACCGCACACGTCACTGTGTACGAGTCCCAAGAGCTCGCTCGCTCTTACTCCATGTCCAGTAAACGGAGTCTTTGTCATCTTTCCTTTGAGACAAGATTGACAAGTGGCATACGACTGATATTCGAACGCATTCAAATACCCTTCTGTATGTAACTTCGTCAACCTTCTCTCATTGATGTGACCCAATCTACAATGCCATAAGAAAGTCTGATTTATTTCTGGAGACTTTCTCTTGTGTGTATTCTGGACATTAAAAATCTGTGGTTGGTTTAACACGTACATACCATCACTCAATGTACCTGACCCAATCAAAACTTGATTAAGGTGAATGTTTACAACATTACTTACAAACGCAAATTCATAACCTTCTTTAGAAACTAAAGATACAGAAATGATATTACAAGTTGCGTTGGGTACAAAAAAGCAATTACGCAAAACCAAAACATGTCCATCTGACATTCCCAGGTGATAGTCCCCCACGGCTTTAGCATCCATGCTAGCTCCGTTCGCAACTCTGAGGGTCATGTCACCTGCCTTCAAAACCCTACGGTTTCTCAACGCCTGCAAAGAATTACAGATATGAGATCCTGATCCGGTATCCAATACCCAGGAAGTAGAGTTTATTGAAAGACAGTTTTCAATAACATACACACCTGAAGCTGAAGCTGCAACCTGCTTCAATTCCTGTGTTCTGGCCTTCCAGGCCCTGCAATCATTCTTCCAGTGTCCTTTCTTATGACAATAGAAGCATTCTTCCTTATCCACAAGCTTCCCCGCTATCTTTGTTGCTTTACCTTTTCCCTTCGTATCCACTTTACTAACACCGCCCCTTGGTTTGGCGGGGGCCTTCTTCTTCTTTCCCTTGGCTTTCGCCTTGGACCTAGAAGAAGATGATCCTCCTACAAACAAAGTGGATGTATCCCTACCTTTCTGTAGGGTGCCCTCTGCGCTCCTCAGCATGTTGAGGAGCTCTGAAAGTTCAACCTCTTTTTCTTGTAAGTTGAAGTTCAGTATAAACTGGGCGTAAGTGGAAGGAAGGGACTGGAGAACTATATCCGTATATAGCTCACTCTCCAATGTGATCCCTAGGTCAGCGAGCTCCTCAATGAAGCCGATCATCTTTAGCACGTGCTCGGCTACTGATGATCCGACGGCCATTCTTGTCGAAAAAAACTTTTTCGACGCTTCGTATCTTGCGATACGAGATTGCTCTCCATACAGTTCTTTTGTATGAAGCAATATGGATTCCATGTCCATATTCTCGTGCCTCCTCTGATGTTCGTTGTCCATCGAGGCAAGCAGGAGGCATTTGGCCTTCGCGCTATCAATCTCCCAAGTCTTGCGGATTTCCTTATCCGCGACGCTGGAAGTTGGACCAGGGACAGGGGGAGCTTTGGTGGTAAGAAGATACCCCAGCTTGTCGTAAGTGATTGCTATCTTGACATTCCTGAGCCAATCTTTGTAGTTTGGCCCTGTCAGTTTGTTTTTATCTAGGAGTAACTTAAGTCCAGTCATGTTGATTGGTCGCTGCAATTAGGAGAGAGAAGAAGAAACACTCAGCATGATGCTCTTGCAAGTTTAGAGTGGTTTTTAGTTTGTCTAAACAGGATGGCTCCCACTGTTTCTCGAATCCCTCCTCAAACCATAAAGGAAGAATTAGTCAGGATCAATCCCACCGTACAATACTTGCTTAACCGTTCAGCCAGGCCGGTGTCGGTACTTCGAGGGAGGTTTTCCAACGCTTTCGCGAAGTTCCTTAATTAAAGAACCTCTTTTCCCTGGGGGCGTAGCCCCGCTAACACCTTTCTAGGCACCTACTAGGTTTATAGCATTGATCGTTAAGTGAGAAATTTCCCGAGGAGTAGCATATACTCACAGTAGGATCGGGATCCAAATATCATCGCGTGACGAAACTGAAGGAATCCTACCAGAATCATCACACTCCAAATGGTATGCAAATCTAGCAAGTTTCAGTACTTATGAAACTCCCGATGTGGATTTTTGCCCCATGCTCTTATGACCTTGACTTTGGCCAACAAATCATAAGTCACATGTCAAGTTCTGCCCGTCGTTCTCCAGGTTAATTTGAATCCACCCGCACCTACCCTTGACTTTGGCCAACAAGGCAGTACGACTGTTCCAAACCAACGCATCTATCTATGCTGCACATGAATACCCAATAGCTACCAATCACTGTGCCTTGACTTTGGCCAACAAACACAGCTTGAATACTATTGACTATTCATGTGAAACGATGGAGGGCTACGGATGGTTTTGGCAAAACCGTGAACGTAGTGAACTTGATTTGGTCGATGGAACGAGATAGCTTTTAAAAGGAGTGGCTCAAGCTCCGTATTTAAAAATTGTTTTTGAAAAGAACCGAGTGGTTTTTCGAAAGTGTTCCAACGACTTTAACTTGGTTTATTATCTTGCATTAGTTCTTTTAATGCGTGATATTCTTGCATTAGTTCTTTTAATGCGTCCCATCATTTAATCCTACCATTGCAGAAAACAACCAAAATATGACGTACGCTTATGCCATTCGCATTCGCCACGGGGCCCCGTCATTACCCGTTAGGTTACTTAACTAACGACAGAGCGGGGGCTGGGCTAGCGCGTCTGTAAAACATAAGCAACGCCTAAATAATATCATATATAGATATACTGCAATGATAAACATTTCAGATCACAGATGAATACATTGGATATACTAGGAATCTGTAATTTGTACGAGCCTGTAACAAAAGACAGATTACACGGTCGCGGTGAATAGCCAAATACCCCACCCAAGACCCCTACGGGTGCGGCAAACTACCCGCCAAGTACCCGAAGCGTAGTAACCTCCCTCATCTCCATGAGTAGGCCACTTGACACTTCGGCATACCCGGTAGTTTGTGCACCCCCTCCATGGGTCTATCCTAGGAGCAAAAACAGTAAAAAGAAATTATACAATGACGGCTACAACCCCGACCCGGTTGTGCGGCCATACAAATAATTATTACATCAATTTACAAATTTACATGAATTGAAAGATAAGAAAACTCTCGTCTCACAACCCCCGGCTATTCACCCGCGACAATCCAACATATTCATATACACATTCCAGCAACATTACAGATCACAGATTTGTATAACCCCCACTAATCGACATATAGCGATTAGTAGACGTTCAATACAAATATCACATTACAGAAAACCCGTTAGCTTAAGTCTTTTAGAAGTTCGATCAAAAATACGGATTTTCGGGACCCCAAAATAAAATTTTCGTTCTGGAAAATCTGGGCAGAAAATATATATACCAAAAATCCCAAAATACCCCCAAGAGTAAACTGCAAAAAATAAAACCCCTGACCGAGTCAACTCGGCCGCGTTTCCGCGGCGGGAGCGTGCTCCCGCCGCGGAAACGCGGCGCTTTGATCGAGTCAGGGGCCCAAAATTTTGCAGATTCTTTAAAAAAGCCTGAGTCGATTTTAGGTGTGTTCCAAAAAGTTTTTCCAGTACTTTTAAAATCGACAGAAAGTTAAAAATTTGGGGTTTTGTTTCGGGACTTTTTCGTTGATCGATCTTCTAGTTACTTGCTAACATGCTAGATAGAGTTTAACCTGTCTCTGATACCAATGTAAGTCCATGCTACCTCTCCCGGTACATTCGGGAATGCGGAATTTGGTAAAAAACGATTTTCTTAAAGATGGTAACATGGACCTATAACCCGGATCTTGGTTAAACATCTATCTAACATCCTAACTAAGAGATTCTAGCTACTCGGTTAGGGGGTTATACCTAGCTTGTCTTGAACTCCTTCTCTTCAAGCTCCGATGGTGGTCCGATGGCTCCTTCTCGTCGTCTCCGTACGCCGAAGATAGATCCACTTGAAAGCTCCAACCTTTAGCTCCTTCTTCGTTCTTTGAAGAAACTAGTTCACTCGGTTTGCTAAACCTAGTGAACTAGAATGAGTAGAGAAGAAATAGAATGGGATTTTATCTATGGTTCTTGATTCTCAACTCATGAGACAAGAGAACCATAGAATCAAGAGAGGGAGGAAGAGGTTGAGGGTGAGAGCAAGAGGAGAGCTCAAGAACAAGAGAGAGAATGAGCAAGAAAGAATGAGCAACACTTTTGTCTTTCACCCTCTCATAATCCAAAGTGATCATAACTCATCATATCAAAAAAAGTCTTATGTGGTGGTTTGAAGCAACCATAACCATATCATTTCATGCACTCATTTTACACAAATGAGCAAGTAAACAAAAGTCTTTGCCATGAAATGATGGCTATGGTTATCATGATGGTCAACTAGTCAAGCCTAGTCAACCGGTCAACAAGTCAACAAAAGTCAACAAGTCAACAAAGTCAACAAGTCAACAAAAGTCAACAAGTCAACAACCATATCTGTTGGAGATAGTGCCCTCAGAGTCAATTATTAGGTCACAGGTACGTGATGGTAATGATTGGGGGAGGACCTATCCCGGTAGGACAGTCTTACTCGAGATGATAGTATGCTATCTGGTTTACCTTTATCATCGTGTACTGTTTTAAGTGACATGACACGTCGCTATTACACGTTGATAGAGCCCCTAGGATTCTTGCTTGACCACCTGCAGTATGAGGGCGATCATATAAGTGGGAGCTGGGGGTCTACAAGCATATCCTTAAAAGGTCCCTAGTCGTGGGAGTTTCGAGACTGGGCATCGATACTCCATTAGTAGACTAGTGTATACAGTCGAGACCCCGACGAGGGGCGGTGGCCGGTCTCACAAGCCACTGGTGTCAGTAGGATCACCTAAGATGTATACAGGTGCTCATTGGGTTATGAGTACACCGGACAGGACTCGCCGGGAACATGCTAGTTGGTCATATACCAGACGTCAGATGGCAGTTCCCTGGTGACATGTGTGCAGGTTAGTTCATCGACCTGGGGATCGTCATTTGTCTCGTGTGAGTTCCCACTGTACTTTGATTACTACCCTACCACGGCTCAAAGGAGTCGTGCAAACAGGTTTTAGTTGGGTACAGTCCCGAGCCACATGGAGGCAGTGAGCGTATCTTCAGGGGTTCGTCTCTCCCGGTATTGGGGGTGAGGTCGTGCTGTGTCTAGGAGAGCCATTACACAAAGTCCTTGGCCAAGGCAAGGAGATTTACTGGTAGGTATTCCAGTAGTATCTCAGGGTGTTCTGGGCTACACTCCGACACGACTTGTACCGCTTTTGGGGGTCTGACTTTTACCAACCCCCTAGGCCCGCCATGCGATACTCATAGACGAACGGACCGGACTGCACGGATATTGTCACTGACAGGCTCAGTAGGGTGTCAGGATGAGTTCGCTCATCGACGTCCCTTTTAGTCAATAGCTGGTGGCCCGTTACGTATTGGCTTATACCTCTGACGGGCTAGTGGTTAAATCCACAGCCATTGTATTGACGAGTCTTTAGAGTCCCCCACATTTTCAGTTACTCAGCTTTCGGGCGAAACGCTGTAGAGGCCGTATGGAGATATGGCAGGGTTCGATCAGATACGTGCGGTATTGCACAGATCGTGATCGGACAGTTTTTACTAGCCGGCTTTGGCTTAAGCCGGATCTTAGTATTTGATAGTGTAGTTTTGTCTCTTTGCATTTGTATTTCGGTCGGAATACAAATGCGGGTGTGTATGCACAGTATTGGAGTTTTCCTGTAATTTATTACGGGACCAGTTTTCTGGGGTTGCCAGTTTGCATTCCGTTCCGGCCGGTTTTCCTTTGTTCTTTCCCGGCCGGACTTTTCCGATGGAGGGGGTAATTTGCAGTTTTGCAAATTACTTTTGAGGAGGGGGTTTCTTGCATATGTGGGTTTTTTTTGATTTGACCATCACCATTCTCTTTACCATCACTTGCATTAATTTGACATGATTGAGCTTGGGTTTGGTTTTGGGCCGGCCACTGTGGAGTATGGTGTGTGCATTGTTTTTGTGTTGGAATTGGGTCGGCCACTGTTGGAGCAAATTGGTTTATTTTCCTTAGTAAGGAATGTATGATTAATGAGGATGCAGGAATGGTTTTTTGATGGATTGATTGATTAATATATTCATTCTTTTCTCTTTTTGGTTGCATTCTCCAGAGAGCTTGCTTCATTCATTCTTAATAGTGTGCAGGCTTCATTTTCTATTTCCAGTGAGCACAATTTACATGGGATGGCCGAGCCTTTCTCTTTGCATGCTCCTCTTTCCTTCTTGGATCCATGAAAATCATTGTGCAAAATTCCTCCATACATGGCAACCTCTTAAACCCCAAAGAGACAAGTTTCCACACTAGTCTACAGCAAATCTTGGACGCGTCGGCTAGCCTACTTCGCGCCCGAGTTGCCTCGGTATAGAGGCGGGAGCCCGTAAAAGATGCAGGCGACGTGGTGCCCTTCCGGCAAGGAGGCGACGACCGGAGATCCCGCGAGGAGATCGGAGTGGAGATGAAGACCGGAGGACTCGGATCAGTCGGTATATCTCTTCCCTTTCTTGTTAGTAGCTTAGACTTGTTAATGGTTACGATCCGGGTGTTTAGTGCGCGGTGGTGCCGGTTTGCTAAGTCCGCAAAAAATTAAAGTTTATCACCGTTTCCGCGTTGGCCGTCGGATTGACGGCCGGGGCGCCGCCGTGCACTTACAGTGGTATCAGAGCCTCCCCATTAACTTAGTCTAGCTTTGTGTAATGTGTTTTTCAGTTCCGATCGATCGAAATGTCCGAAAACCCAAATACACCCACGACAGTTTCTGTTGAATTTTTTCAGTCTCAAAAAAAATTTTCAGGTTGCATAAAAGTACTGTGCTAGATGAACTAAGACCACTGTTCAAATTCGAGACAATGATCTTCCAAGAAGAGCGCGGAAGCGCGGCCAAAACCCACTTCTGGCCGCGCTTCCGCCGCAGTATGGATGATTCATTTGTCTGGATTTCTACAATGGGCTTCTGGGGATGAATTTGGGTTTCTGGAACATTGAAATTGGGCCAATATTTTCTGTAACTGCTGCAGTTTTGTTTTGGGGCCCACTTGTTATATTTTAATCGATCGGATATTTTAAACACATTTTTCACAATATTTACATTATATCTGCGACCGTGAATGTCACTCGATCGGTAAATCCGGTCTAACTGCTATAGCCCGGTTAGACGGATTTGCGAACGTGACTTTCACGTTGATGTTCTATGTATTTGCTGTGATGTTGCGGATCGGTCGTGGGGGATAGCCTGGATGCAATGCTAGTACAGTTGTGGTAGTATTATGTACATTTGATATTGCGGGGCGAGCGTCCGACATGTGGACTGCCGTCACTGCCTGTTTGTATTATTCTTTTGGGGCACGACCTGGTTGCGGTCGATGTACCCGGTGTATGTATATTTTACTTTCTGTACTAGGTTTATCCCGCGGAGGGGTGCACGGATAGCCGGGTTCTAGAGGGCAACGGGCCCGCATCTCATGGCATTGAGACGGAGGGGGCTTCACTCTAGGATTGGCAGGCTATTCGCCGCACTCGTAGGGGGTATAGGATTGACCCAGGAGGGGTGCCCAAGTTGCCGGATTCCGTGAAGTGCTGGGTGGTCCATTCACGGCGCTGAAGGGGGCTGCCTCGCTTCAGGTTTTGGCGGGTAACTTGCCGCGCCTGTAGGGGTCTAAGATTTCATTGCACAGGCTATCCACACGACCAGGGGAACGTCGGGTTTCAGTAGTGGCTCTGTGAAACCCGGGGATCCCAGATATCTGTATTGTTTCTGTGATGCTGTACATTTCTGTGATGTTGCATTTTATTCACGCCTTGAGCGAATATAATATATTGGTATATATATTAGTAGATGTTGTATATGTTTTGCATCCGCGCTAGTCCAGTCCCCGCTATGTCGTTAGTTAGCTAACCTAACGGGTAATGACGGGACCCAGTGGCGAATGCGGATGGCATATACGTACATCAGTATATTTTCGTTCTTTTTGGTGTGATCATTTGATGGGACTGCATTGATTCGGATCAATGCAAAGTTAAAAACAAACCTATTCTGATGTTGTTGGAACACTTTTCAAAAGGCTGTTATTGCAAGGACGTTCACTTTTGTTTTGCATCGTGGTATTCATTTGGAATATCCTGCTCCTCAGTCGACGAGGCAAGGGCCGAGATCCCTTCACCGGGAGTGACCCCTTGGACAGAAGTTTGCGTCAGGGCATTAACTTCACTATAGCCGATTACTTTTGCTTTGCATCGAGATATTCGGTTATGAATATCCAGCACCCCATTCTACGGGGAAAGAGCCGAGATCCCTTCACCGGGAGTGACCTCTTTAGTAAAGGTTTTCGTCACTATATTTTCTAAAAAGCTATTCGTTCCTTCAACGATATCAAGTTCACTACGTTAAAGGTTTTCGCCAGAAACCATTCGTAGCCCTCCGTCGTTTCATATGGGTAGTCAATAGTATTCAAGCTGTGTTTGTTGGCCTTAGTCAAGGCACAGTGTTTGGTAGCTGTTGGGTATTCATATGTTGCATAGATAGATGCGTTGGTTTGGGACAGTCGTATAGCCTTGTTGGCCTTAGTCAAGGGCTTGTACGGGTGGGTTCAAATCAACCTGGACAATGACGGGTAGAACTTGACATGTGACTTATGATTTGTTGGCCTTAGTCAAGGTCATAAGAGCATGGGGCAGAAATCACATCGGGAGTTTCAAAAGTACTGAAACTTGCCAGATATGCGCATACCTTCTGGAGTGTGATACCGTGAGCGGATTCCGTCACGTTGTCATGCGATGAGAGTTGGATCCCGATTCCCACTGATGAGTTGGTTTACTCCTCGGGTGACCCCGACTGATTCTTCTTTCAGGTTTGGAGGAGAATTTGAGGTACAGTGGGAGGTTTCCAGATTAGATAAATTGGTAACCATTCTGATCTAGGTTAGAGTGCACGCTGAGTGTTTCTTTTCTCTCTCTCTTTGGCAGCGACCATTGACCCGACCCTAAGACTTTGACTCAGTGACCAAGTTGACCGAACCTTCTTAACACTGGCTTTGGATTGTCAGAGTTGCAAACCTCATTGCCACTCCTACTTTTACCCTTTTCTCCAGGACACCCCGTTTTACTACGAACGTCCACTTCCATTGGACAAAACCATCGTATGGTTAGATACGAACTCGAAAGAATTTATTCGAGGATGGTTTCAGGTTCTGGAGAAAACGGATAGGATTATCCAGTTGTCTTTTCCTTTTACCCTCTCTCAGGTTACGAGTACTCCTTGGTTTAGGGGTAGTACACCTATTACGCAAATTGGATTGTCTTCTTCCAAACCTTAGGCTGGTGCCGACCGGTAGGGAATGAAGAAAACCAATTAGCATAACGATGGTGTGCAGAAGGTATTAAGTTCAGACAAAGCAAGGGATTAGTAAGAGGGCAAAGTAAATTGCAACAGATATTCACGACCAAACCAAATATTTCGTTACCACTCCCACATCACCTTTGTATTTCTCCAGGACACTCCGTATCACTACGAAGATCCACAGTTTATTTGGATATTCCATCGTATGGTTATATACGAACTCGAAAGGAACTTGTTCCAGTTCGGGGATGGATCCTGGTTCAGGAGAAATAGGAATAAAGTACATTCAGGTGTCTTTTATCTTCACCTTCTCTCGTGTTGCGAGTGTTCCTAGGATTAGGACAGTACACCCATTATGCTTATTGGATAGTCTTCTTCCAAACCATAGGCTGGTGCCGAACGGTAGGGAAGGAAGAAAACCATTTGGCCTAAAGGGGTGTACAGAAGGTAATGACTAAAGACATATAAAGGGATTTGGAGAGGTGGCAAAGAATTATACGGTTATAGTTGTGAATTTGGATAATGGAAGAGGCATTACTAAGAATACCGGGATACCCCACCGAAACATTTCAATGTTTCAGTTTCACTGTGTACTGTTAAAAGAAAACTGATTTCCCGATTAGATACTTACTCCAGGGTATGTATTTACCAGGTATGATTCTCACATCTGTATGGTTTTACAGATGATGAGTGGGAGTAGGTTATTGGGAATTGGGTGATCATCCTCATTATATCGGGATTCGTTGTAATCAGTGATATTTGAGGAAATCACCTGGGCTGTTTGCCGGTCGGCAAATATTTGGTTTTGAATATCCGCTGTTATGCACCAATTTCAAATTGATATATCTGTACGTCTATTTTCATAGAGTGAGATATACCTTTCTGAAATTATGTCTACGACATTTACCTATATCAGTGGATGGTTAGGTAAGGAGCATTAAACAGCGGTGTAATTCTTCTTAACCATAAGTACAGTTTTCAACCTACGACACACAGTGAATGAGTTATCAGACTCAAGGGACTTATACAGAGTATTGTATGTTGTCCAGGGTCCATCAGGACAGAGGGGTTGGTCCTCGTACTACATTCAGTTTACTTATGACTTCTCTAATTTTTAGACAGGTGTTTCGTGGAAACACAGGGTCCGAATTTGGAGAAGTTATAGGTATTTGAATAGAGTAGAGAACCAGGTATAGCAAGTATCGGGATTCTTCAAAGAGATCGAAGATGTAGATACTTGTGTATGGTATTCAGTTGATAGTAATGATAAAGAGATCTTGCTTCTCTTTCAGGTTACTCATAATTGGAAGTATTCCTAAGTTGAGTAACGCTGATCGGCCTCCTTCCATTTAGTTGACATGCGCTGGGGACAGCTGCATGATTTGAATCTGGTTCAATTAAATCAGTGCCTCTGTTTCTACATTGGATATAGAACAGTTCATATCTTAACGATGTTAAGGTACGGGGAGTTGTCCGGTTTATGATTAAAACCAGACACTGGACAACTCAAGGCACGTTTCTGTAATGGCTGTTTGTGGGTTGACCCAGACTATGACGAGGGTTGATTTTCTACCATCTGGATGAACAATAGCGATATTGTTCTAGACTCGCCACAGTTTTATTAAAAATGGATTTTTTTTCAGAAAACAGTAGTGGGAGTATGGTAGAACTGGAAGTGATTCCAGAACCACAAACGATTACTGAAGATTTGATAAGGAACCTAAAGATTCAATCTGGATTGACATTCCATTGGCCACTCCGCAGATATGGTGGGTAACTTCAGGCACCCGAGAGGTACTACGGTAGCCTCAAGGACGGTGACGGGGAAGTTCTTGTTTACCCACAATTACCAATGCTGTTGTTCCAGGCTGCGAGACCCGGCGGGAGGATGAGTATAGCGTCGTTCTGAACTCGCTTCAGAAGTGTACGTGTATATGACTCTGCCAGAGGGTTGTCGTAGTCAGTGGGAGCAGCGGAAGCATTGGTGGACAGGTTGCTTATGTCTATTTATAGACTAGAGCAGATGTAGCGGAGATAGATCATCTATTTCTGACGTGACAGTCATGGGTTTGACTTCATCAGAATAGGGGATGGATCTGTTGAGAAGGTAGTAGGGTGTGATATCCTGGTATTTGGATGATATACACAGAGTAGGAAAAGAAACTCCTACACTACGATCGGTTATACTTTGGTCGTCACACAGTGTTTTCTCCACAAAGGACTTGGACATTATATCAGACATACTGGTTACTAGATCTATGGTTTTAGATCTAGATTTGGGTGGTTTCTCAATCAGGGTACCTTGACAGCATTCTAAGAGTATTTAGAATGGACGACTCCTAGCACGGTAGTATACCTGCAGGTGATGGAGTCACCCTCTCCAAAGGTGTCTTACAGACTAAAGGGGAGAGGGACGTGCATGATTGGCAGATCACTTGCTTAGGCAATTGAGTCAATCATGAGATGTCAAGTACCACACCAGATGTTGTTCTTGCACTAGATGCAATAAGTTGACATTAATCCAATCCTGGAGAAACAGTCGGAAGCAGTTTTAGAACATAAGTGGATGTTCTAGGGATATGATAACGACAGCCTCATTCGGGAAACAGTTATCATTCCAGGCTTCCAAGGTGACATGGACGACAAGGAGGTTGTCAGAGTTATAGTTTTCCCTCTGACGAGGGGCAGTATTTTGGACAGGTGATCCAAGGCAATACTGAGGGAGGCATGGCGCACAGGATACTGATTAAGTTCAGTTGACGATACAGTCTAAGAAGTTTGGATTTGGAGTTCATTTATGAGCTATGTCCCATCAGACATCCAGGCACATTCTAAGACAGGTATTGCTCATTTCGGGAGATGGGTTTCTCCGCGAACTTGAGATATAGAGAGACATAGAAAGAAACAACTAAGCGGATCCACTCACTGAGGCTATTCCTCGAACGCAATAGTTCCGCAAACGAGCTTTGTGAGACTGACTAGTAGAGGAGTTGGATGTTCGGTATCACACGGGCTGTGAGTATGCGACATCGCAATAATTAGCCTTGAGTGCAAGTGGGAGATTGTTGGAGATAGTGCCCTCAGAGTCAATTATTAGGTCACAGGTACGTGATGGTAATGATTGAGGGAGGACCTATCCCGGTAGGACAGTCTTACTCGAGATGATAGTATGCTATCTGGTTTACCTTTATCATCGTGTACTGTTTTAAGTGACATGACACGTCGCTATTACACGTTGATAGAGCCCCTAGGATTCTTGCTTGACCACCTGCAGTATGAGGGCGATCATATAAGTGGGAGCTGGGGGTCTACAAGCATATCCTTAAAAGGTCCCTAGTCGTGGGAGTTTCGAGACTGGGCATCGATACTCCATTAGTAGACTAGTGTATACAGTCGAGACCCCGACGAGGGGCGGTGGCCGGTCTCACAAGCCACTGGTGTCAGTAGGATCACCTAAGATGTATACAGGTGCTCATTGGGTTATGAGTACACCGGACAGGACTCGCCGGGAACATGCTAGTTGGTCATATACCAGACGTCAGATGGCAGTTCCCTGGTGACATGTGTGCAGGTTAGTTCATCGACCTGGGGATCGTCATTTGTCTCGTGTGAGTTCCCACTGTACTTTGATTACTACCCTACCACGGCTCAAAGGAGTCGTGCAAACAGGTTTTAGTTGGGTACAGTCCCGAGCCACATGGAGGCAGTGAGCGTATCTTCAGGGGTTCGTCTCTCCCGGTATTGGGGGTGAGGTCGTGCTGTGTCTAGGAGAGCCATTACACAAAGTCCTTGGCCAAGGCAAGGAGATTTACTGGTAGGTATTCCAGTAGTATCTCAGGGTGTTCTGGGCTACACTCCGACACGACTTGTACCGCTTTTGGGGGTCTGACTTTTACCAACCCCCTAGGCCCGCCATGCGATACTCATAGACGAACGGACCGGACTGCACGGATATTGTCACTGACAGGCTCAGTAGGGTGTCAGGATGAGTTCGCTCATCGACGTCCCTTTTAGTCAATAGCTGGTGGCCCGTTACGTATTGGCTTATACCTCTGACGGGCTAGTGGTTAAATCCACAGCCATTGTATTGACGAGTCTTTAGAGTCCCCCACATTTTCAGTTACTCAGCTTTCGGGCGAAACGCTGTAGAGGCCGTATGGAGATATGGCAGGGTTCGATCAGATACGTGCGGTATTGCACAGATCGTGATCGGACAGTTTTTACTAGCCGGCTTTGGCTTAAGCCGGATCTTAGTATTTGATAGTGTAGTTTTGTCTCTTTGCATTTGTATTTCGGTCGGAATACAAATGCGGGTGTGTATGCACAGTATTGGAGTTTTCCTGTAATTTATTACGGGACCAGTTTTCTGGGGTTGCCAGTTTGCATTCCGTTCCGGCCGGTTTTCCTTTGTTCTTTCCCGGCCGGACTTTTCCGATGGAGGGGGTAATTTGCAGTTTTGCAAATTACTTTTGAGGAGGGGGTTTCTTGCATATGTGGGTTTTTTTTGATTTGACCATCACCATTCTCTTTACCATCACTTGCATTAATTTGACATGATTGAGCTTGGGTTTGGTTTTGGGCCGGCCACTGTGGAGTATGGTGTGTGCATTGTTTTTGTGTTGGAATTGGGTCGGCCACTGTTGGAGCAAATTGGTTTATTTTCCTTAGTAAGGAATGTATGATTAATGAGGATGCAGGAATGGTTTTTTGATGGATTGATTGATTAATATATTCATTCTTTTCTCTTTTTGGTTGCATTCTCCAGAGAGCTTG
This sequence comes from Agapanthus africanus, assembly GCA_030015575.1. Lineage (NCBI taxonomy): Eukaryota > Viridiplantae > Streptophyta > Magnoliopsida > Asparagales > Amaryllidaceae > Agapanthus > Agapanthus africanus. The sequence continues at coordinate 454,259,459 of JASDDO010000019.1, read as the reverse complement.
CTTCATTCATTCTTAATAGTGTGCAGGCTTCATTTTCTATTTCCAGTGAGCACAATTTACATGGGATGGCCGAGCCTTTCTCTTTGCATGCTCCTCTTTCCTTCTTGGATCCATGAAAATCATTGTGCAAAATTCCTCCATACATGGCAACCTCTTAAACCCCAAAGAGACAAGTTTCCACACTAGTCTACAGCAAATCTTGGACGCGTCGGCTAGCCTACTTCGCGCCCGAGTTGCCTCGGTATAGAGGCGGGAGCCCGTAAAAGATGCAGGCGACGTGGTGCCCTTCCGGCAAGGAGGCGACGACCGGAGATCCCGCGAGGAGATCGGAGTGGAGATGAAGACCGGAGGACTCGGATCAGTCGGTATATCTCTTCCCTTTCTTGTTAGTAGCTTAGACTTGTTAATGGTTACGATCCGGGTGTTTAGTGCGCGGTGGTGCCGGTTTGCTAAGTCCGCAAAAAATTAAAGTTTATCACCGTTTCCGCGTTGGCCGTCGGATTGACGGCCGGGGCGCCGCCGTGCACTTACAATATCACCATAATACTTAATTAATATAATAGTTAATCATATATCATATTCTCATTAGGGTTGAGCAAAAAGTCAAATAGTCAACGGTCAACTGTCAACAACCCTAATGAGAATCCACTGCCTCTGTCTCCCTGTCAACTGTGCATACACACCCGCATCCGCGTTCATAGGAACACGAATGCAAACTGGATAAATCCAATCCCATAAGGTACACTAGGATCTGGCTTAAACCAAAGCCCGCTAGTGTAAACTGTCCGGACACTGTACGCGCACAAGTGCACGGATGTGACCGAACCCTGTCGCAAAACCATGCGACCTGTCGCAATACCATGCGACCTCTACTCTTTTGCCTAAAGGCGAAAAGCTTTCTGTGTGGGACTCTAAAGACTCGACACTACGCTGGCAGTGGGTTTAACCACAGACCGCAAGCGGCACTAGCTGTGCGTAACGGTCCCCAGGCAGTGCCGACAAGAAGACCGACGAGGCGAAACCCATCTGAACTCCTACTGAGCCTGAGTGTGACATTCTCCGTACAGTCCGGTCTGTTCGTCTGATACATCGCATGGCGGGCCTAGGGGGCGGTAAACGTCAGTCCCCCAATAGCGGTACAAGTCGTGCCGGAGCGAAGCCCAAAACACCCTGAGATAACACTGGAAACCTACCAGTATATCTCGTTTGCCCTGGCCAGGGACTACTCGTGTAATGGCTCTCCTAGACACAGCGCGATGTCAACCCCCAATACCGGGAGAGACGAATCCTGTCTAACCGTCACTGCCTCCAAGTGCTTCGGGACTGCACCCAACCACTACCTGTTTGCACGACTCCTTTGAGCCGTGGTAGGGTAGTGATCAAAGTACAGTGGGAACACACTCGAGGCGGAATGACAGTGTCAAGTCAGCGGACTAAGCTGTACTCATGTCACCTGGGAACTGATAACTGACGATAGGTATAATACCAACTAGTCAGTTCCCGACGAGTCCTGTCCAGTGTACCCGTAACCTAACGAGCACCCGCATACTATCTCAAGTACGACGTACTGACGGCTGTGGGACAGACCGTCTCCCACACTGGGATGAGAAGCGCATGCGCTGGTCTACTCCGGAGTATCGATGCCCTGTCTCGATAGTCCTGCGACCAGGGACCTGCATAAGGATGTGCTTATAGATTACCCAGCCCCACTAGTGTGACGGCCATCACATCGCTGGTAATCAAGCAAAGATCCTAAGGGCTCTACTAATGTGTATAGGCGATATACAAAAATAAACACATGTACACATTGAAGTAGAAACAAACCAAGTAGCATACTACTATTTTGAGCAAGATTGTATATACAAGGTGAATATCCCAAGCATCCATTAAGTAATATACAAACCAGTATGATACAGTAATGGCCTCTAGGGCATATACACTAACATATACATGTATATATATTCAGTTTGCATTCTTGCTCGACATGATAGTATGCTATCTGGTTCTTCTTTATCTGACATGTTGATTTGATCATGCTTTTATTCATTCATACATGCTGATAAAGCCCTGAGGATATCGGCTTGACTACTCTGATTATGATGAAGATCATACTAGTGGGACATCTGTAGTCTATAAGCATATCCTAGAACGTCCCTAGTCGTAGGTATATCGAGACGGGGCATTGATATACCAGAGTAGACTAGCGTATATGATACTAGACCCATACGATGGGCGATGGATGTTCCCACATTCATCGATGTTTGACATCAAGATCACATACGGGTGCTCAGTGGTGACTGAGTACACTGGACGGACTCACCGAGAACTCCTATATGGAATTATATCTATCGTCGGATAGCAGTTCTCAGGTGACACTGGTACATGTTAGTCTGTAGACCCGAGATCGTCATGGAGTCTTGTGTGTTCTCCCACTGTACTTTGATTGCCACCCTACCACGGCTCTACTGAGTCGTGCAAACAGGTGGCCGTTGGGTACAGTCCCGAGACACACGAAGACGATGAGCGATAGGAGGGGTTTCGTCTCTCCCGGTATTGGGAGTTGATGCTGTGCTGTGCCCGACTGGTTATAACAGCAAGTCCCTGGCCAGGGCTGCTGAGATTTGCTGATAAGTGTTATCAGTAGTTTCTCGATCTGTTATAGACCATTCATCGGCACAACTTATTGAGTTATTGGGGTCGACGTGACCATCCCTAGGCTCGATATGCAGCATATCTGACGAAGAGACCGGACTGTACGGTAGTGTTGCCGGATGGCTCGATGGGAGTTGTAGCAGGTTCGCTTGTTGTCTTCTGATCGCTCAATACCCGGATGGCCGTTACGTTTAGCTGACCGCTTGCGGCTTGAGGGTACCTGATATGATCATCACCCTCTGCCGGCGTATTGACGAGTCTTAGAGTCCCACAAAGGAGTTACCCAGTCCAGGCGAAACGTTGTGGTGCGCGTATGCGATATGCGCATGCACCCGATTAAAATGTTCGTATATGATACCGAACATTGATCGGGTGAACTGCTTTTGGTGGGGTCATATGAGATATGACCGGATTGATAAATCAAGTGTTGATTTATCATTTAACCATTAGTTTTCTCACTTAAAACCTTTTCTTGGATGATGGATGTGTGCATGCATGTGTGCTTTTCTTTCTTTCTTTCATGCTAGTTTCATGCACATATGGATGTGCATACATACACACATACATACACCCATCTATCATGGTTGTTAATATATGGAAATGGTGGCAATATAAGACTCACACCATGGATTAAATAATGGATTATTATTTGATTTTGGATTTAAAAGAAAAGGAAAAGGAAAGGATAATCATTCTAGCTTCTACATTCTTCCTTTGAGCTAACCATGCTCAACTACCACTAACCTAGGGTTATCCTTCTCTTTATCATTTAAAACTCAAGTTAAATAATGTCTCCATCACTTTAACCATGGTTCATAGTAAGAAGAAATAAAATATATATTGATATATTTCTTTTTCTTCTCATGGGTTATTTTTTCACCTCTTGTTAAAAATTGCCACCATCTTCTTCCTCTTTCTCTTTTGCTCTCTAGTTTTTTCTATTGAGTAAATACCACTTAAAGAAAGGTTTTTGAAGTGAGAAACTTAACCACAACTTCATTCTATACAAGCTTAGCCGTCTTGTTTAGAGTGTTCTCTTCGGTTTTACGAAGTTGCGAGCTTGGACGGAGAACTCCGTGGTGGATCGTCGTGGACACAAGAGGACTTCAAGAGGACCTCCGTTCAACACCCTAGAGACCAAGGATTCCAGCGAAAGGGAGCTACAAAGGTTGTAGTCTCGAAACCCTAATTTTCTAGGATCGATTCCTTTGCATGTTCGTTTAGCACCATAAAAATTTAAACTTTTGGACATGTGATGCTTCAAAACTCTTCATAGGGTGCTAGACAAACCTTTCATTTGGAATATTCTGTTTGGGCCCAGATTTTCTTTGAGTACTACAGTTATGCTTGGGGCCCACTTCGGGAATTTTGGTCGATCGAAAATTTTAAATATGTTAGTTCACAGTATTTACATTATATCTGCAACCGTGAATGTCATTGATCGGTAAATCCTGTTTAACTGCTATAGCCCTTTTAGATGGATTTGCGAACGTGACATTCACGTTGATGTTCTGTGTTGTGCTATGATATTGCGGATTTGTCACGGTGGATAGCCTGGATGCAATGGTAGTACAGTTTGGTTGTATATGTACATTTGATATTGCGGGGCGAGCGTCCGACATGTGGACTGCCGTCACTGCCTGTTTGTATATTATTCTTTTGGGGCACGACCGGGCTGAGGTCGATGTACCTGTTGTTTGTATATTTTACTTTCTGTACTAGGATTACACCGCGGAGGGATGCACGGATAGCCAGGTTCTAGAGGGCAACGAGCCCGCATCTCATGGCGTTGAAACGGAGGGGGCTTTACTCTAGAATTGGCGGGCTATTCGCCGCACTCGTAGGGGGTACAGGTTGACCCAAGGAGGGATGCACAAGTTACCAGATTCCATGAAGTGCTGGGTGGTCCATTCACGTTGCTGAACGGGGATGCCTCGCTTCAGGTTTTGGCGGGTAACTTGCCGCGCCCGTAGGGGTCTAGGATTTCATTGCACAGGCTATCCACACGACCAGGGGAACGTCAGGTTTCAGTAGCGGCTCTATGAAACCCGGGGATCCCAGATATCTGTATTGTTCTGTGATGCTTATTACATTTCTGTGATATTGCTTTTTATCACGCCTTGAGCGAGTATTATATATTGTTATATATACTAGTAGATGTTGTATATGTTTTGCATCTGTGCTAGTCCAGTCCCCGCTCTGTCGTTTGTTAAGTAACCTAACGGGTGATGACGGGACCCAGTGGCGAATGCGGATGGCATATACGTACATCATTATTTTCGTTCTTTATTGGTGTGATCAATTGATGGGACTGCATTGATTCGGATCAATGCAAGCTAAACAAACCTATTTAGATGTTGTTGGAACAATTTTTCAAAAAGCTGTTATTGCAAGGGCGTTCTCTTTTGTTTTGCACAGTGGTATTCGGTTATGAATATCCAGCACCTCAGTCGACGAGGCAAGGCCGAGATCCCTTCACCGGGAGTGACCCCTTGGACAGAAGTTTGCGTCAGGGTAATAACTTCACTATAGCCGATTACTTTTTGCTTTGCATCGTGGTATTCAGTTGGAATATCCTGCACCTCATTCTACGAGGAAAGAGCCGAGATCCCTTCACCGGGAGTGACCTCTTTAGCAAAGGGTTTTCGCCACTATATTTTTACAAAAAGTTATCTGGTTCCTTCAACGATATCAAGTTCATTACGTTAAAGGGTTTTCACCAAAAACCAGCCGTAGCCCTCCGTCATTTCAGATTAGTATTGCTTAGTATTCGTGCTGCGTATGTCGTGCATTGCCGAGGCGTAGTGTTCGGTAGCTATGTAATGCTTTTCTGTCGCATGGATAAGTGGATTGGTTAGGACAGTCGTACGGTTATGTTGGCATTGTTAAGGACTCATACGGGTGGGTTTAACACAATCAAGATAATGACGGGTAGAACTTGACTAGGACTCTTTGATATGTTGGCATTGTCAAGGTCACTTGGGTCCTAGGGGTAAAAACACACATCGGGAGTTTCTAAAGAAACTGAAACTTGCCAGGCATGCGCATACCTTCTGCAGTGTGGTGACTTGAGTGGATTCCGTCAAGTTATCATGCGATGATAGTTGGATCCCGATTCCCACTGATGAGTTGGTTTACTCCTCGGGTGATCCCGACTAATTCTTCTTTCAGGTTTAGAGGAGTATTTGACGTTACAGTGGGAGGTTTCCTGATTAGATAAATTGGTAACCATTCTGATCTAGGTTAGAGTGCACGCTGAGCGTTTCTTTTTTCTCTCTCTTTGGCAGCGACCATGGCCCGACCCTTGACTATGACTCGGTGACCAAAATTAACCGAACCTTCTTAAAACACTGGCTTTTGGATTGTCAGAGTTGCATACCTCATTGCCACTCCTACTTTTACCCTTTTCTCCAGAACACCCTGTATTACTACGAACGTCCACTTCCATTGGATAAAACCATCGTATGGTTATATACGAACTCGAAGGAATTTATTCGAGGATGGTTTCCGGTTCTGGAGAAAACGAATATGACTATTCAGTTGTCTTTTCCTTTTACCTTCTCTCAGGTTGCGAGTACTCCTTGGTTTAGGAGATAGTACACCCGTTACGCCTATCGGATAGTCTTCTTCCAAACCTTAGGCAGGTGCCGAACGGTGGGGAATGAGGAAAACCAATTAACCTAACGATGGTGTACAGAAGGTTTTAAGTAAAGACAAATAAAGGGATTAGAAGGAGGGCAAAGTAAACTGCGACTGCTATTCATGACCAAACTAAGTATTTCATTACCACTCCCATTTCACCTTTGTATTTCTCCAGAACACTCCGTATCACTACGAAGATCCACAGTTATTTGGATACTCCATCGTATGGTTATATACGAACTCGAAAGGAACTTGTTCCAGTTCGGGGATGGATTCTGGTTCGGGAGAAAAAGGAATAAAGTTTATTCGGTTGTCTTTTATCTTCACCTTCTCTCGCATTGCGAGTGCTCCTAGGATTAGGATAGCACACCCATTATGCTTTTTGGATAGTCTTCTTCCAAACCATAGGCTGGTGCCGAGCGGTAGGGAAGGAAGAAAACCATTTGGCCTAAAGGGGTGTACAGAAGATAATGACTAAAGACATATAAAGGGATTTGGAGAGATGGCAAAGAAATATACGGTTACAGTTGTGAATCTAGATAATGGAAGATGCATTACTAGGAATACCCGGATCCCCCTACGAAACATTTCAATGTTTCAGTTTCACTGTGTACTGTTAAAAAAAACTGATTTCCCAATTAGTCCTTACTCCAGGGTATGTATTTACCAGGTATGATTCTCACATCTGTATGGTTTTACAGATGATGAGTGGGAGTAAGTTATTGGGAATTAGGTGATCATCCTCATTATATCGGAATTCGTTGTAATTGGTGATGTTTGAGGAAATCGCCCGGGTTGTTTGCCGGACGGCAAATTTTTGGTTTTGAATATCCGCTGCTATGCACCAATTTTAAATTGATATATCTGTATGTCTATTTTTATATAGTGAGATATATCTTTTTGAAATTATGTTTATGACATTTACCTATATCAGTGGATGGTTAGGTAAGGAGCATTAAAACAGCGGTGTAATTCTTCTTAACCATAAGTACAGTTTTCAACCTACGACACACAGGGAATGAGTTATTAGACTCACGGGACTTATACAGAGTATTGCATATTGTCCAGTGTCTATTAGGACAGAGGGGTTGGTACTTGTACTATATTATGTTTACTTTTGACTTCTCTAGTTCTTAGACATGTGTTTCGTAGAAATGCAGGTTCTGAGTTTTGAGAAGTTATAGGTATAAGAGTAAAGTAGAGAACTAGGTGTTGCAAGTATCGGGATTCTTCAAGGTGATCGAAGATGTAGATACTTGTGAATGGTATTCAGTTGATAGTAATGATTAAGAGAACTTGCTTCTCTTTCAGGTTACTCATAATTGGAAGTACTCCTAAGTTGAGTAATGCTGATCGGCCTCTCTCCATTTAGTTGACATGCACTGGAGACAGCTGCATGATTTGAATCTGGTTCAATTAAATCAGTGCCTCTATTTCTATATTGGATATAGAATAGTTCATATCTTAATTATATTAAGGTACGGGGAGTTGTCCGGCTTATACTTAAAACCAGACACTGGACAACTCAAGACACGTTTCTGTAATGGCTGTTTGTGGGTTGACCCGGGCTATGACGAGGGTTAACTTTCTACCATCTGGAAGATCAATAGTAATATTGTTCTTGACTCGCCACAGTTTTAATAAAAATGGATTTTTTCAGAAAACAGTAGTGGGAGTATGGTAGAACTGGAAGTGATTCCAGAACCGCAAACGATTACTGAAAATTTGATAAGAACCTAAAGATTCAATCTGGTTTGACATTCCATTGGCCACTCTGCAGATATGGTGGGTAACCTCTGGCACCCGAGAGGTACTCCGGTAGCCTCAAGGACGGTGACAGGGAGGTTCTTGTTTACCCAGATTTGACACTACTGTTGTTCCAGGCTATAAGACCCGGCAGGAGGATGAATATAGCGTCGTTCTAAACTAGCTTTAGAAGTGCACGTCTATATGACTTTGCCAGAGGGTTGTCGTAGTCAGTGGGAGCAGCGAAAGTATAGTGGACAAGTAGCTTATATCTATTTATAGACTAAAGCAGATATAGCAGAGATAGATCATCTATTTCTGATGTCACAGTCATAGGTTTGACTTCATCAGAATAGGGGATGGATCTGTTGAGAAGGTAGTTGGGTGTTATGTCCGGGTATTTGGATGACATACACAGAGTAGGAAGTGAAATTCTTATCCTACGATCGGTTATACTTTGGTTGTCACACAGTCGTTTCTCCACATAGGATATTAATCCAGTCCTGGAGAAACGATCGGAAGCAGTTTTAGAACATAAGTGGATGTTCTAAGGATATGATAACGACAGCCTCATTCGGGAGACGATTATCATTCCAGGCTTCCAAGGTGACCTGGATGACAGAGTGACTGTCAGAGTTATAGTTTTCCCTCTGACGAGGGGCAGTATTTTGGACAGGTGGTCCAGACGGATACTGAGGGAGGTATGGCGCAGGATACTGACTAAGTTCAGTTGACGATACAGTCTAAGAAGTTTGGATTTGGAGTTCATTTATGAACTAGGTCCCATCAGATATCCAGACACATTCTAAGACAGGTATTGCTCATTTCGGGAGATGGCTTTCTCCGCGAACTTGAGATAAAGAGAGATATAGAAAGAAACATTAGAGCGGATCCACTCACTGAGGCTTTTCCTCGAACGCATTAGTTTCGCAAGCGGGTTTTGTGAAACTGATTAGTAGAGGAGTTGGGTGTTCGGTATCACACGGGCTGTGAGTATGCGACATCGCAATAATTAGCCTTGAGTGCAAGTGGGAGATTGTTGGAGATAGTGCCCTCAGTGTCAATTATTGGATCACAGACATGTGATTGTAATGATTGAGAGAGGACCTATACCGTTAGAACAGTCTTACTCAAGATGATAGTATGCTATCTGGTTTATCTTTATCATCGTGTACTGTTTCAGGTGACCTTACAGGTCACTATTGCGCGTTGATAGAGCCCTTAGGATTCTTGCTTGACGGCCAGCAGTATGATGGCGATCATATACGTGGGAGCTGGGGTCTATAAGCACATCCTTAAAAGGTCCTTAGTCGAGAGAGTTTCAAGACAGGGCATCGATACTCCAGAGTAGACTAGTGTATACAGTCGAGACCCCGACGAGGGGCGGTAGCCAGTCTCACAAGCCACTGGTGTCAGTTGGTTCACCTAAGATGTATACAGGTGCTCATTGGGTTATGAGTACACCGGACAGGACTCGCCGGGAACATGCTAGTTGGTCTTATACCTGACGTTAGATAGCAGTTCCCTGGTGACATGTGTACAGGTTAGTTCATCGACCTGAGATCGTCGTTTGTCTCGTGTGAGTTCCCACTGTACTTTGATTACTACACTACCACGGCTCAAAGGAGTCGTGCAAACAGTTTTTAGTTGGGTACAGTCCCGAGCCACATGGAGGCAGTGAGCGGATCTGCAGGGGTTCGTCTCTCACGGTATTGGGGGAGAGGTCGCGCTGTGTCTAGGAGAGCCATTACACAAAGCCCTCGGCCGAGGCAGGAGATTTACTGGTAGGTATTCCAGTAGTATCTCAGGGTGTTCTGGGCTACACTCCGACACGACTTGTACCGTTTTTGGGGGTCTGACTTTTACCAACCCCCTAGGCCCGCCATGCGATGCTCATAGATGAACGGACCGGACTGTACGGATATTGTCACTGACAGGCTCAGTAGGGTGTCAGGATGAGTTCGCTCATCGACGTCTCTTTTGGTCAATACCTGGTAGCCCGTTACGTATGGCTAATACCTCTGACGTGCTAGTAGTTAAATCCACAGCCAAAGTATTGATGAGTCTTTAGAGTCCCCCACAGACAGTTGCTCAAGTTTCGGGCGAAACGCTGTAGAGGCCATATGGAGATATGGCAGGGTTCGATCAGATACGTGCGGTATTGCATGGATCATGATCAGACGGATAATACTAGCGGGCTTTGGTTTAAGCCAGATCCTAGTATTGTACAGTATAGATTTTGTCTCATTGCATTTGTATTCGGTCGGAATACAAATGCGGGTATGTATATACGGTCACGGGGTTTTCCTGTAATTTATTACGGGATCAGTTTTTTGAAGTTGCCAGTTTGCATTCTGTTTCGGCCAGTTTTCCTTTGTTCCTTCACGGCCGGATTTTTGTGATAGGAGGGCTAATTTGCAAGTATGCAAATTAGCAATTGTGGAGGGTGTCTTTTGCAAATCAGGGATTATGATGATAATAGCATCTTTGATTCTCTTGTGATCATTTCCTTGCATTAGTGAGAAAGGATAGAATGAGAGATTGATGTGAGACTTGCTTTTGGCTTATGGTCACCATTGGTTTTACTACACTCACCTCCCTTCTTGGTTTTTGCTCTCTCCTCTTCATTCTTATCTAAGGGGCCGGCCACTTCTTGGTGAGAGTGAGATTCATTTTTGGTATGAGGAAAAATGTTCATCTCATTCTTTACTTGCTACAATATTCCTCACCTCTCTCCAAAGTTCATTCTACCTCCATCAAATGGAAACTTCAAACCCCAAGAGACAAACATTACTACACTTAGCCTACAGCATCCTTGGGCACGTCGACTCGCCAATTTCGTGCTCGAGTTGCCTCGGTCCAGAGATGGGAGACCGTAAAAGAACCCGGCGATGTGGTGCCCTTTCCGAAGAGAAGTTGAAGACCGGAGATTCCGCGAGGAGATCGGAGTGAAGGCCGAAGACCGAAGGACACGGATCGCTCGGTATAGCATTCTACCCTTTCTCTTGTTGCTAGTAGTAGGTTAATGGTTCCGATCCGGGGTTTTAGGATGCGGTAGTGCCGGTTTTCAAGTCAAGAAAAATTTTCGTTTCCGCATTTTTGCCGAGGAAAGACGGCCGGGGCGCTACCGTAGTCCTACAGACCGCTTGCAGCTTGTGGGTGTTTGATATGATCATTACCTACTGCCGACATATTGACGATTCTTTAGAGTCCTACACGGAGGTTTCCTGGCTCAGGCAAAACGGTGTAGGAGCACATATATGATATGTGCATGACCGAGAATAATATGAGTATGCGATACCGTATTAGATTCTCGCGATATGTAATATCGGCCGGGTATATGTGATATAGCCGGGTCATCGGATCAAGTGTTGATTCGATGAACTGATACAGATTATATTAGTCGGTTATTTGTGAAATAGCCGGATTATCGGATCAAGTGTTTATTCGATGATTTAATGTATAATTATATATTTGATATATTAAATTACATTAACTAATATAAACTCACTAAAAGATTCTTTTTCTCATTCGGGTAATACATTGATATATATGCGATATATATTAATTGTATTATTTTATTTTGTTACAATAAATATTGTATATGTGATATATAATATTGTAACATGTTTTGATTACTAATGCAAAATGATTAGTGGAGATTAAACATCCTTAGGGTTTGATTTGAGTTAATCTTTTCTAGAAGTTTCAAGAAGCTTTTATTTTGTTTCTTGCAAAGATATTTTGTTTAGATATTTTGCTTGATATTTCCTAACCCAACCCACACGCTTAACCCTAGTAAACTCTCTACATTGGTTAGCCTTCTCATCTTAAACCATGGTTGCATTTGTAATTATTATGACAATTTCATTATTCATCACAAAAGACTTCACCTTCTTCTTCCTCCTTGAAAGCTTTCTAGCTTATGATAAAGCGATGAAAATGAGTGAGTTTTGGAAAATAAATGAGAGCTAAATTCCTAGTTTATCATCCTCATCTATTCTAGACACTTAGATTAGGGTGTTTGCTTTGCTAATACTTGATTAGCAAAGCAAGAGCTTGGGTTTGAGTTTCTTCAAGGTAGATCATCTTTGTTATCGAAGATCGGAAGCAAGCTTGCATCTTTCTTTTGTGGAGCCTCTCTAGAGTCTGGATACTCGATGATCGCAGCGAAGTGACCTCAACACGGAGCTTTAGAAGTGAAGGAACGGACTACAAAGGTTGTAATCCCTAACTCTTAGAAGTAAAGTTGTTTACTTGCCTTTGTTTCGCCTAATCTCTAATTTAAAATCTTGGTTAGGGTTGTTCGGCATGTCTAAAATTTAAATCGGGCATGGTTGATGCCTTATAGACCCTTGTGAGAGTGCCTAGTAATCCTACAGTAGTATCAGAGACAAGCTAGAGCTTTATGCGAAGTCTAGGCGAAGTTTAAAGTCCGATTGAATTCCGAATACCCGATAAAACCTAGTTTCTGGAAATTTTTCCAAAAGTTGATTTTTTTTTCTGTATTAAAAATGCTCAGAAAATTCAGCAGGTGATTTTATGGATAAGTGTGAAAAACGACACCCTAAATCCATCAAAGCACCGTGGAACCGCGGCCAAACCAGGGTATTGGCGGCGGTTCCGCGGCAAGTCTTGGGGATTGAGGGATAGTTTTTGAACAGTTGATCCGTAGGTACTTTTTCATGTTTCTGGGAATTTTTAATTTTACTCAAGTGTTGAGCTTTCTAGGATGTATTGGAAACTCGTTGATTCTGTTAGTTATATGTATGCCCTAGAGGCCATTACTGTACATATGATGTATATTGTAATGGATGCTTGGACATATATAGGGAGGACTTTCTTGCTCGACATGATAGTATGCTATCTGGTTGCACTTTATCTTAACATGTACTCTGATTGTCTCTATGTTACATGTTGATAAAGCCCTTAGGATATGTACTCGACTACTGGGACTATGATGAGATCATACTAGTGAGGCCACGGTAGTCGACGAGTACATCCTATAACTGTTCCTAGTCGAGGGTGTATCGAGACAGGGTATCGATACACTAGAGTAGACTAGCGTATACGCATCTTGACCCATATGATGGGCGATGGATGATCCCATATCCATCCATGTTTGACTCAAGGATGGTGTACGGGTGCTCAGTAGAGACTGGGTACACTGGACGGACTCGTCGAGAACCCCCAGATGGTATTATACCTCACGTCAGATGGCAGTTCTCCGGTGACACTGGTACAGGTTAGTCTGTAGACCCGAGATCGTCATAGAGTCTTGTGTGATTCCCATTGTGCTTTGATTTCCATCATACCACGTCCAAGAGGGCATGCAAAAAGGTGGCTTTTGGGTACAGTCCCGAATCACATGGAGGCAATGAGCGATAGGAAGGGATTCGTCTCTCCCGGTATAGGGAGTTGATGTTGCGCTGTGTTCGATTGACTATAACTGGAAATCCTTGGCCAGGGTTGCTGAGATTTTCTGGTAAGTGTTATTAGTAGTTTCTCGAACTGTTATAAACCTCATATCGACACGACTTATCAAGCTACTGGGGTCTGACGTTTACCACCCCTAGGCGAGATATGCGATATATCAGACGAAGAGACCGGACTGTACGGGAGTGTTACTGATTGGATTCACAGGAGAATGTACAGGCTTGCTTGTTGATCTTCTGATCGCTTAATACCTGGGTGGCTGTTATGTTTAGCTGACCGCTTGTAGCTTGTAGGTGTTTGATATGATCATCACCTACTGCCGGCGTATTGACGATTCTTTAGAGTCCTACATAGAGGTTTCTTGACTCAGGCAAAACGGAGTAGGAGCACATATGTGATATGTGCGGGACCGAGAACAATACGTGTATGTGATACCGTATTAGATTCTCGCGATATGAGATATCGGCCGGGTATATGTGATATATCTGGGTCATCGGATCAAGTATTGATTCGATGAATTGATACAGATTATATTAGTCGGTTATTTGTGAAATAGCCGGATTATCGGATCAAGTGTTGATTCAATAATTTAATGTATAATTATATACTTGATATATTAAATTACATTAACTAATATAAGCTCACTAAAAGATTCTTTTTCTCACTCGGGTAATACATTGATATATATACGATATATGTTAATTGTATTGTTTTATTTTGTTACAATAAATATTATATATGTGATATATAATATTGTAACATGTTATAATTACTAATGCAACATGATTAGTGGAGATTAAACGAGGTTAGGGTTTGATTTGGGTTAAACTTTTCTAGAAGCTTTCTTTTTGTTTTTGCAAAGATATTTTGCCAGATATTTTCAAACCCAACCCACACCCTTTAACCCAAGTTAAGTCTCTACAATGGTTAGCCTATCATCTTTAACCATGGTTGCGTAAGTAATTATCAACACAATTCATTATTCATCACAAAAGGATTTTTTATTATTCATTCTTCTTCTTCTTCCTCTTTTGCAAAGCTTTCTAGCTTTGATCTTTGTGATGAAAATGGGTGAGATTAAGAAAACAAATGAGAGCTAAAATCCTACTTCATCATCCTAATCTATCCTAGCAATTTAAATTAGGTTGTTCACTTCATTTAGTGAGTGAGAGCTTGTCTTAAAGAAACTTCAAGGTAGATTATCTTTGTTATCGAAGATCGGAAGCAAGCTTGCATCTTTCTCTTCGTGGAGCCTCTCTAGAGTCCGGAAACTCGATGATCGCAGCGAAGAGACCTCAACATGGAGCTTTAGAAGTGAAGGACCGGACTACAAAGGTTGTAATCCCAAACTCTTAGATGTTAAAGTGTTTAACATGCTTTGTTTCGCCTAATCTCTAGTCTAAGATCTTGGTTTAGGGTCGTTCGGCACGGCTAAATTTTAAACCGGGCATGGTTGATACCTTATAGACCCTTGTGTGTGTGCTTAGTAACCCTACAGTGGTATCAGAGCCGGGCTAGAGCTTTAGGCGAAGTCTAGACGAAGTTTAAAGTCTGATCGAACTCCGAATACCCGGTTTAGACCCCTTTCTGGAAATTTTTCAAAAAGTTGACATTTTTCATATTAAAAATCCTCAGAAAATTCAGCAGGTAAATATATGGACACGTGTGCAAAACGACACCCTAAATAGCTCAAGGCGCCGCGGAACCGCGGCCAAACTAGGGTATTGGCGGCGGTTCCGCGGCAGGTCTTGGGGATTGATGGTTAGTTTTTGCCACAGTTGATCCGTAGGTACTTTTGGCTGTTTCTGGGAATTTTTTATTTTACTCAAGTGTTGAGTTTTCTGGGTTGAATTGGGAGCTCGTTGATTCGATTGGAAAGTATAACTTCGTTTATTTTGTCCGGGTAATTTTTTAGAACGTGTTAAAAAGTTCGAACGGATATCAATAACTCACTTTTTCCCCTGCCGGAAAATTTCTAAGCGTTGGATTTTTCCGTAGTTTAAGAATGTTCTAAGTTGTGCAAGTAACGCGGTGGACCCTCTAGAAGACAACAAACCTTAACTCGATTATATGACCGTCTGAACTGCCTCTAAACCTTAGGGTTTGGGGCAGTACGGTGTGCCACATGTGAGGCGTTGGCTTGACCCTTCTACGGCTGGACCATTGGTTCTGTTGCATGTGATGGATGTTTTAAACTAATTTCAAGTGTTGAGAACTATTTAGGAAAACTTGGGTGTTTGATTATTCGATCGGAAAGTTTAACATTGTCTATTTATCTGGATTGTGATACAATATTTGGAATCCATAAGTAGTTATGAGATAACTAATTTGAATGTTATAAATCTAGCAGCTCAGTCTCAATTGATCGGTTGCCACGGAATTTTGATGTGATCAAAACTCCGTCGCAATCACGTAGCGTACGCGGATACTTGCCGGGTAAACTTAATAGACAGCCACGCCCCATAGCCCTGACCAAGTGACTGTTGGAGAACCCCGTCGCCACAAGCATCCGTTCGGGTGCTTGCGGCAGTGGTGTTCCGCCTTAGTGCACTTTGTCGACGGCATCCGGGGGTGCGGACGTCTACTAAAGTTTACGACGAGCATTTGATCAGGATGTCGGAAATCTTGTTGAATTGCCCAAGTTGATATTGAAAAGTGTTTTCGATATAGAGACGAAAATGCGGGGTTTATAATTATTAGGCATGCGATGTCAAAGGAATTCATCTGGTTAGGCATGCGATGTCTAAGGAGGTTGCGGATTCCAACTGTTGTAGTTTTACACTTTCTTTTCTGCGACCGTAAGTGTAATATGCGGTGTATCGCCGGTTTCGTTGCTATACATCAACGACAATTGGGATACACATATTTACTTACGTTGATGATATGTGATATTATGTGTTGCTGTGATATATTATATTGGATCGTCGCATTTTGAATAGGCGGGGGTTTTATGTAAGATGAGAGTTTTTTTTCTTTTTCATTCTTGTAAAATTTATTGTATGTAATATTCTTTTATTGGGGCACTTCCGGGCTGAAGATGATGCCACCGTTGTATATTATTTACTTTTTCCGCATTAGGTAGACCCAAGGCGCGGAGCATAAGTAACCGGGTTCTAGGGTCCAGTGGGAGACCATCTCGAGGAGTCGAGACCGGGTCTCCTAACCCTAGAATTGGCAGTGTTACTTGCCGCTCTCGTAGGGGTCTAGGGATGTGGGTTTGGCTATTCATCGCGACCGTGGAATCCATGTTTTATACAGGCTCGTATTAAAAACACGGACGTCCTAGTATATCCAATATTTCATATATGTTCTTCTGCTGCAATGTTCTGTGATGAGATCATATTACTGCCTGAGACGAATGTTTATATTATATATATGAGATATATGTTATATTGCAGATTTCATTTCAAATGTGATGCTTATGAAGCATAATAAAATGGGACTTCATTAATGAGATTAATGAAATAAAAGAAAGCTAAAGATGTTGTAGAAACTTGTTTAAAAACTGGTAGCTCTAGTTCTTGCTTTGCATAGCGGTGTTCCTTGTAGAACATCCAGCACCTTATTCGATAAGGAAAGAGCCGAGATCCCTTCACCGGGAGTGACCTCTTTAGTGAAACTAGCAGATGCTACAACCTCGGTCTGTCTTTTGATTGCTTCTATAGTTCTTACTTTGCACAGTGGTATTTATGAAATATCCTGCACCTTATTCGATGAGGAAAGAGCCGACGATCCCTTTACCGGGAGTGACCTCTTTAGCAAAACTAGAAAAGCCTAAAAAACACTCCATTTAAAAATCACTCGATTCTATGACGATATCAAGTTCATTACGCAAAGGGTTTTCTTAAAAATCTGTCGTAGCCCTCCGTCATTCCAGATAAGTACTAGTTAGTATTCGTGCTACGTTTGTTGACCATGTTAAGGCACAGTGTGCGGTAGCTGATTAATGCTTATCTGTATTAGCATATGATGCGATTGGATTAGGGTAGTCGTGCGACTTTGTTGACCATGTTAAGGGTCGTGCGGGTGGGTTTAATTCAATCGGGAAATGACTGGTTGAACTTGACTAGCACTTATGATTTGTTAACCATGTTAAGGTCATATAGCTTCTAGGAGTAAAATATTATTGGGAATTTCAAGTGTTGAAATTTCCAATGAGATTGCATACCTTCTATGAGATAGTTGGATCCCGATACCCGCTGCGAGTAAGAGTTACTCCTGAGAGAATTTTACACATTACAATTAGCCGATCAAGTAGGTGTCTAGAAAGGTGTTAACGGGGTTACGCCACTGGGAAAACGAGGTTCATTTTAATTAGGTCCGTGCGAAAGCACGGGAAACCTCCCTCAAAGTACCGGCACTGGCCTGGCTGAAAGATTGGCGAACTTGTAGAGTGTAATTAATCCCGGCTAGTCTATCCTTTTAGGGTTTGAAGGAAGATTTGACTAAAACAGTGGGAGACATCCTGATTAGATATATTAAATAACCAATCTAATCTTGCAAGAGCATACGCTGAGTGTTTTCTTCTCTCTCTCTCCAGGTAGCGACCATATCACGCCTTAATCAAGATAATAATACGGATGTATTGATCGAACCCGCTTGTTATACTGAGCTGGGGAACGTTGGTCCCGCTCCAACTTATAAATGTTATAAGACAGAGCAGGAAATTGGGGATTACCAGAATTCCCGTGCCGCCCAAACGAAGAAAGTACATGTTGATGCATCTTCTTCGGACGTGTTCATTACACAGAACTGTTTCTCAATATCCTTTACGTCCTGGGTATTTGATACTGGATCAGGATCCCACATATGTAATTTGTTACATGGGCTACAGATAGGTAGAGAACTGAGAACGGGTGATAAATTTCATGAGATAGAAACGGTGCAAGTGTTGCAGCCAAGTCTGTTGGTAGTTATCACCCTGTATTATCAGAATTCATTGATTCTGAACGAATGTTATTAGATACCGAACCTGATATACAACATCATATCAGTCTCTTTATTAGTATAGAAAGGATATAATTTTGTATTGTTGGATAATGTTTTGAACATTTCCTATATCAAGAGTTGATCGGTTCAGGCACGTTATCTAAAAGCATAGACGTTCTAAATCAAACCACAGTTCTTAATGTACAGAACACACACAAGAGGAAGAGTTCAAAAATGAACGAATCCTTCTTGAGGTATTGTAGACTAGGTCATATCAATGCGACCCGACTAGCTGAACTTACATAAAGATGCATATTTAAATTAGTTTGGATTTACATCTTGTAAAAACTTGCCAGTCATGTCACAAAGATAAGATGACCACAGCTCTTTTTATTGGAAACATAGAAAGAGTTAGTGAACTCTTGGGATTGATACATATTGATGTATGAGGTCCCCTGTCTACACATGCCAGGACCGGTTCTTTGTACTTCATTACATTCACTGATTATCTCTCAAGATTCGGACATATGTTCCTGTTGAAACACAAGTCTGGAACTTTTGAGAAATTCAATGAATATAAGTTAGAAGTAGAGAACCAAAAACGGGTATAAGTATTATGTCCTTTGATGAGATCAAGGAGGAGAATACTAGAGCATGGAATTCCTGGACTATTCTAAAGGAGAATGAGATTCTCTCTCAGCATTACTCCTCCGTATACACCACAACACGTCGGTGTATCGGGGCGGAGCAATTACACCCTATATGATATGGTGTGCTCTATGATGAGTACAACTGAGTAGCCTATTTTCTTTTAGGGATATGCACTTGAGAAGTTGCATACCTATTGAATAGGGTTCCAATCAAATCAGTTACCTACCACTTCATATGTGATATGGAATGGGAAGAGCCTATATCTTAAGTATGTTAAGATTTGGGGTTGTCCGGCCTATGTCTAAAAGCAAACTCCGGACAAGCTCGAGGCAAAGTCAGTTCTGTGGAAGTTTGTTGGATATCCAAAGCATTTGCAATGGAATATCTTCTACCTAACCGAGGAACAAAAGTGTTTTGTTTCTCAGCATGCCACCTTTGTGAAAGGGAATTTCTTATGAAGAAATTAGTGGTCATGAGGTAGAACTGGAAGGAGTTCCAGCTTTACAAACTGCAGCTGATGATTTGGTAGAACCAAAGGATTCAATAGTAATCTAATGAACCTCAGCCTCTCCGCCGATCTTGATAGGGTTCCTCACCCACCTGAGAGATACTTCAGTTTCTCTATGACAGTGGGAGCAAGGATTACATCATGAGATGATGACCCAACTAGTTTCGAGCTGGCCATCAGGAGTGGGACTCTGTAAGAATGGCTGGATGCTTAGCGATCTGAAATGGAATTCTTATACACCAACAAAGTATGGACTTTGGTTGCTTTATCTGAAGGGTTAAATCCCCATCAGGAGCAAGTAAATCTTGAGAAGATTACTTGGTGTACATGGAAAAGTTGATACTTTCAAAGCTATGCTTAAGTCCATCCAGATCCTACTTGCCACTGCTACATACCATGACTACGATATCTGGTGGTTGGGTGTCATGACTGCTTTTCTAAATGATGTTTTGGAAGAGAGCGTCTATAAGTACACAGCTAGAGGGCTTCGTAGACAGTGGGAGCAGCGGAAACGTATGCAAGTTGTTTTATGCGATAAAGCAGGCATCGCGGAATTGGAACATCTGTTTTGATGTGGTAGTCAAAGAGTTTGACTTCATCAAAATGGTAGATGAACCTTGTATATACAAAAAGGTAGTAGGGAGTATGGTGATGATCCTCGTAGAGTGCGTGGATGACATACTCTTGATTGGGAAAGAGTTTCCTATGCTACGCTCGGTCAATCTCCGCTTATCACAAGGATTCTCCATATAGGATCAAGGTGATACCTCCTAAATCCTGGGTTTTGGATCTATGAGATAGATCTAATTGGATGTTAGGATACTCACTAGTTGTAGTGAGATGGTATCAATCGATCCTGGGGAGAATCACTGGAAAGGTTCCAGGATGATAAGGACGACTGAATGTCAGTCGCAGGCATTGTCTTTACCCTCAGTGGAGGGACGGTATGTTGGAAGAGTTCCAAGTTAGATACCGTGACATACTAGACGATTAAAGGCAAGATACATCGTTACCAAGGATGCTACCAAAGAGGCAGTCTGGATATATAAGTTCATGAGATGAACTTCGTTCCTACCATTGTGTGACAATGGAGTTGTGGCTTTTGCCAATGAACCCCCCGTCCCATCAGAAATCCAGATATAATTCTTAGACAGTATCACCTGATCATGGAGATGGTTGATCTCCAGGGAGATCGAGGTTAGGAGAGTAGACACAGAGGACAACAGCGCGGATCCATTCACGAAGGCCTTTTTCCCAGTAGAGATTTTTATGGGCTGGTTGAGTATGAGATACTTCAACCACTGCTAATTGTTGGGTATGTGATACCACAACAGATGGCCCTAGTGCAAGTGGGAGATTGTTAGTTATATGTATGCCCTAGAGGCCATTACTGTACATATGATGTATATTGTAATGGATGCTTGGACATATATAGGGAGGACTTTCTTGCTCGACATGATAGTATGCTATCTGGTTGCACTTTATCTTAACATGCACTCTGATTGTCTCTATGTTACATGTTGATAAAGCCCTTAGGATATATACTCGACTACTGGGACTATGATGAGATCATACTAGTGGGGCCACGGTAGTCGACGAGTACATCCTATAACTGTTCCTAGTCGAGAGTGTATCGAGACAGGGCATCGATACACCAAAGTAGACTAGCGTATACGCATCTTGACCCATATGATGGGCGATGGATGATCCTATATCCATCGGTGTTTGACATCAAGGATGGTGTACGGGTGCTCAGTAGAGACTGGGTACACTGGACGGACTCACCGAGAACTCCCAGATGGTATTATACCTTACGTCAGATGGCAGTTCTCCAGTGACACCGGTACAGGTTAGTCTGTAGACCCGAGATTGTCATAGAGTCTTGTGTGATTCCCACTGTGCTTTGATTTCCATCATACCACGTCCAAGAGGGCGTGCAAAAAGGTGGCTTTTGGGTACAGTCCTGAATCACATGGAGGCAATGAGCGATAGGAGAGGATTCGTCTCTCCCGGTATAGGGAGTTGATGTTGCGCTGTGTTCGATTGGCTATAACTGGAAATCCCTGGCCAGGGTTGCTGAGAATTACTTGTAAGTGTTATCAATAGTTTCTCGAACTGTTATAGACCTCATTTCGACACGACTTATCAAGCTACTGAGGTCTGACGTTTACCACCCCTAGGCGAGATATGCGACATATCAGACGAAGAGACCGGACTGTACGGGAGTGTTACTGATTGAATTCGCAGGAGAATGTATAGGCTTTCTTGTTGATCTTCTGATCGCTCAATACCTGGGTGGCTGTTACGTTTAGCTGACCGCTTGCAGCTTGTGGGTGTTTGATATGATCATCACCTACTGCCGGCGTATTGACAATTCTTTAGAGTCCTACATAGAAGTTTCTTGACTCAGGCAAAACGGAGTAGGAGCACATATGTGATATGTGCGGGACCGAGAACAATACGTGTATGTGATACCGTATTAGATTCTCGTGATATGAGATGTCGGCCGGGTATATGTGATATAGCCGGGTCATCGGATCAAGTGTTGATTCGATGAATTGATACAGATTATATTAGTCGGTTATTTATGAAATAGCCGGATTATCGGATCAAGTGTTGATTCGATAATTTAATGTATAATTATATACTTGATAAATTAAATTACATTAACTAATATAAGCTCACTAAAAGATTCTTTTTCTCACTCGGGTAATACATTGATATATATGCGATATATGTTAATTGTATTATTTTATTTTGTTACAATAAATATTATATATGTGATAGAGACTAAAATGCGGGGTTTATAATTGTTAGGCATGCGATGTCTAAGGAATTCATTTGGTTAGGCATGCGATGTCTAAGGAGGTTGCGGATTCCAACTGTTGTAGTTTTACACTTTCTTTTCTGTGACCGTAAGCGTAGTATGTGGTGTATTGCCGGCTTCGTTGCTATACATCAACGACAATCGGTATACGCATGCTTGCTTACGTTGAAGATATGAGATATTATGTGTTGCTGTGATATGTTATATTGGATCGTCGCGTTTTGAATAGCCGGGGTTTTTATGTGAGATGAGGGCTTTTATTTTCATTCATGTAAAATTCATTGTATGTAATATTCTTTTATTGGGGCACTTCCGGGTTAAGGATGATGTCACCATTGTATATTATTTAATTTTCCGCATTAGGTAGACCCAAGGCGGGGAGCACAAGTAACCAGGTTCTAGGGTCCAGTAGGAGACCATCTCGTGGAGTCGAGACCGGGTCTCCTAACCCTAGAATTGGCAGTGTTGCTTGCCGATCTCGTAGGGGTCTAGGGATGTGGGTTTGGCTATTCATTGCGACCGTGGAATCAGCGTTTTATACAGGCTCGCATAAAATACGGAAATCCTAGTATATCCAATATTTCATATGTTATCTTCTGCTGCAATGTTCTGTGATGAGATCATATTACTGTCTGAGATGAAAGTTTATATTATATATATGAGATATATGTTATATTGCTGATTTCGTTCCAAATGTGATGCTTGTAAAGCATATTAAAATGGGACTTCATTAATAAGATTAATGAAACTAAAAGAAACCTAAAGATGTTGTAGAAACTTGTCTCAAAAACAGGTAGCTCTAGTTCTTGCTTTGCATAGCGGTGTTCCTTGTAGAACATCCAGCACCTTATTCGATAAGGAAAGAGCCGAGATCCCTTCACCGAGAGTGACCTCTTTAGCGAAACTAGCAGATGCTACAAACTTGGTTTGTCTTTTGATTGTTTTTATAGTTTTTGCTTTTGATAGTGATATTTGTGAAATATCCTGCACCTTATTCGATGAGGAAAGAGCCGAGATCCCTTCACCGGGAGTGACCTCTTTAGCAAAACTAGAAAAGGTCTCAAAAACATTCCATTTAAAATCACTCGATTCTACAACGATATCAAGTTCATTACGCAAAGGGTTTTCTTAAAAACCTGTCGTAGCCCTCCGTCATTTCAGATAAGTAGTATTTAGTATTCGTGCTGCGTTTGTTGGCCTTTGTCAAGGCGTAGTGTGCGGTAGCTGATTACTGCTTATCTGTATAAGTATATGATATGATTGAGTTAGGGTAGTCGTACGACCTTGTTGGCCTTTATCAGGGGTCGTGCGGGTGGGTTTAACTTAATTAGGAATTGACGGGTTGAGCTTGACTAGCATCCAATGGTTTGTTGGCTTTTGTCAAGGTCATGGGAGGTTAGGGGTAAAATATTATTGGGAATTTCAAGTGTTGAAATTTGCAATGAGATTGCATACCTTCTATGAGATAGTTGGATCCCGATACCCGCTGCGAGTAAGAGTTACTCCTGGGATAATTTTACATATTACAATTAACCGATCAAGTAGGTGTCTAGAAAGGTGTTAACGGGGTTATGCCTCTGGGAAAACGAGGTTTATTTTAATTAGGTCCGTGCGAAAGCGCGGGGAACCTCCCTCAAAGTACCGGCACTGGTCTGGCTGTAAGATTGGCGAACTTGTAGAGTGTAATTAATCCCGGCTAGTCTTTCCTTTTAGGGTTTGAAGGAAGACTTGACTAAAACAGCGGGAGACATCCTGATTAGATATATTAATAACCAATCTAATCTTGCAAGAGCATATGCTGAGTGTTTTCTTCTATCTCTCTCCAGGTTACGACCATGTCACGCCTTAATCAAGATAATAATACAGATGTATTGACCGAACCCGCTTGTTATACTGTGCTAGGGAATGTTGGTCCCGCTCCAACTTATAATTGTTATAAGACAGAGCAGGAAATAGGGGATTACCAGAATTCCCGTGCAACCCAAACGAAAAAAGTGCATGTTAATGCATCTTCTTCGGGTGTGCTCATTACCGAGAACTGTTTCTCAGTATCCTTTACGTCCTGAGTATGAGATACCGGATCAGGATCCCGCAAATATAATTTTTTACATGGGCTACAGATAGGTAGAGAACTAAGAACGGGTGATAAGTTTCAAGAGTTGGAAATGATGCAAGTGTTGCAGCCAAGTCTGTTGGCAGTTATCACCCTGTATTACCAGAATACATTGATTCTGAATGAATGTTATTAGATACCAAATATGATATACAACATCATATCAGTCTCTTTATTAGTAAAGAAGGATATAATTTTGTATTGTTGGATAATATTTTGAGCATTTTCTATATCAAGAGTTGATCGGTTCAGGCACGTTATCTAAAAGTATAGACGTTCTAAATTAAACCACAGTTCTTAACATACGGAACACACACAAGAGGAGGAGTTCAGATACGAACGAATCCTTCTTGAGGCACTGTAGACTAGGTCATATCAATGCGACCCGACTAGCTGAAATTACATAAAGATGCATGTTTAAATTAGTTTGAATTTACATCTTATAAAACTTGCCAGTCATGTCACAAAGATAAGATGACTACAGCTCTGTTTATTGGAAACAGAGAAAGAGTTAGTGAACTCTTGGATAGATACATGCTGATGTATGAAGGTCCCCTGTCTACACATGCCAAGACCGGTTCTTTATACTTCATTACATTCACTGATTATCTCTCAAGATCCGGACATATGTTCCTTTTAAAACACAAGTCTGGAACTTTTGAGAAATTCAATGAATATAAGTTATAAGTAGAGAACCAAAAACGGGTATAAGTATTATGTCCTTTGATGAGATCAATGAGGAGAAAACTTGAGCACGGAATTCCTGGACTATTCTAAAGGAGAATAAGATTCTCTCTCAGCATTACTCCTCCGTATACACCACAGCACGTCGGTGTATCGGGGCGGAGCAATCACACCCTATGTGATATGGTGTGCTCTATAATGAGTACTACTGAGTAGCCTATTTTCTTTTGAGGTTGTGCACTTGAGAAGTTGCATACCTATTGAATAGGGTTCCAACCAAATCAGATGCCTACCACTCCATATGTGATATGGTATAGGAAGAGCCCATCTCTTAAAAGATGTTAAGATTTGGGGTTGTCCGGCCTATGTTTAAAAGCAAAATACGGACAAGCTCGAGGTAAGGTCAGTTCTGTGGAAGTTTGTTGGATATCCCAAGCATTCACAAGGGAATATCTTCTACCAAACCGAGGAACAGAAGATGTTTTGTTTCTCAGCATACCACTTTTATGAAAGGGAATTTCTTGTGAATAAATTAGTGGTCATGAGGTAGAACTGGAAGGAGTTTCAGCTATACAAACTGTAACTGATGATTTGGTAAACCCGCAGGATTCAATAGTTTCCAACGAACCTCAGCCTCTCCGTCGATCTGGTAGGGTTTCTTATCCACCTGAGAGATACTTCGGTTTCTCTATGATAGTGGGAGAGAGAATGGCATCATGTGATGATGACCCAACTAGTTTCGAGCAGGCCATCAGGAGTGGGGCTCTGTAAGAATAGCTAGATGCTTAGTGATCTGAGATGGAATCCTTATACACCAACAAAGTATGGACTTTGGTTGCTTTATCTGAAGGGTTAAATCCCCATCAGAAGCACGTATCTCTTGAGAAGATTACTTGGTGTACATGGAAAAGTTGAGACTTTCAAAGCTATGCTTAAGTCCATCCAGATCCTACTTGCCACGGCTACATACCATGACTACGATATCTGGCAGTTGGGTGTCATGACAGCTTTTCTAAATATTGATTTGGAAGAGAGCGTCTATAAGTACACAGCCAGAGGGCTTCATAGACAGTGGGAGCAGTGGAAAAGTGTGCAAGATGTTTTATGTGATAAATCAGGCATCACGGAGTTGGAACGTCTGTTTTGATGTGGTAGTCAAAGAGTTTGACTTCATCAAAATAGTAGATGAACCTTGTATATATAAAAAGGTAGTAGGGAGTATGGTGGTGATCCTCGTAGAGTACGTGGATGACATACTCTTGATAGGAAAGGGTTTTCTTATGCTACG
Source organism: Agapanthus africanus (assembly GCA_030015575.1). Taxonomy (NCBI): domain Eukaryota; kingdom Viridiplantae; phylum Streptophyta; class Magnoliopsida; order Asparagales; family Amaryllidaceae; genus Agapanthus; species Agapanthus africanus. The sequence goes on along the minus strand of JASDDO010000019.1, from coordinate 454,232,983 downwards.
CTCGGTCAATCTCCTCTTATCACAAAGATTCTCCATAAAGGATCAAGGTGATACCTCCTAAATCCTGTGTTATGGATTTATGAGATAGATCTAATTGGATGTTAGGGTTCTCACTAGTTGTAGTGAGATGGTATCAATCGATCCTGGGGAGAATCACTGGAAAGGTTTCAGGGTGATAAGGACGACTGAATGTCAGACGCAGGCATTATCTTTACCCTTAGGGAGGGACGGTATGTTGGAAGAGTTCCAAACTAGATACCGTGACTTACTAGACGATTAAAGGCATGATACATCGTTACCAAGGATGCTACCAAAGAGGCAGTCTGGATATATATGAGTTCATGAGATGAATCTCGTTCCTACCATTGTGTGACAATGGTGTTGTGGCTTAGGCCTAGTAACCCCCGTCCCATCAGAAATCCAGACGTATTCATAGGCAGTATCGCCTGATCATGGAGAAGGTTGATCTCCAGGGAGATCAAGGTTAGGAGAGTAGACACAGAGGAAAACAGTACGGATCCACTCACAAAGGCCTATTTCCCAGTAGAGACTTTTATGGGATGGTTGAGTATGAGATACTTCAATCACAGCTGATTATTGGGTATGCGATACCACAACAGATGGCACTAGTGCAAGTGGGAGATTGTTAGTTATATGTATGCCCTAGAGGCCATTACTGTATATGCGTTGTATATTGTAGTGGATGCTGGGACATATATAGGGAGGACTTTCTTGCTCGACATGATAGTATGCTATCTGGTTACTCTTTATCTTAACATGTACTCTGAATGTCTCTATATCACATGTTGATAAAGTCCTTTGGATGTGTATTTGACTACCAGGACTATGATGCAGAACATACTAGTGGGGACAGAGTAGTCGCCAAGTACATCCTTCAAATGTTCCTGGTCGTGGGAGTACCGAGATAGGGCATCGATACTCCAGAGTAGACTAGCGTATGCGCTTCTTGACCCATATGATGGGCGATGGATTATCCCATATCCATTGGTGTTTGACATCAGAGAAGGTATACGGGTGCTCAGTGGAGACTGGGTATACTGGACGGACTCGCCGAGAACTCCCAGATGGTATTATACCTCACATCAGATGGCAGTTCTCTGGTGACACTGGTACAAGTTAGTCTGTAGACCCGAGATCGTCATAGAGTCTTGTGTGATTCCCACTATGCTTTGATTTGGAAACATCATACCACGTCCAAGTGGGCATGCAAAAAGGTGGCTTTTGGGTACAGTCCCGAATCACATGGAGGCAATGAGCGATAGGAGGGGATTCGTCTCTCCCGGTATAGGGAGTTGATGTTGCGCTGTGTTCGATTGGCTATAACTGGAAATCCCTAACCAGGGTTGCTGAGATTTACTAGTAAGTGTTATCAGTAGTTTCTCGAACTGTTATAGACCTCATATCGACACGACTTATAAAGCTAATGGGGTCTGACGTTTACCACCCCTAGGCGAGATATGCGACATATCAGATGAAGAGACCGGACTGTACGGGAGTGTTACTGATTGGATTCGCAGGAGAGTGTACAGGCTTGCTTGTTGATCTTCTGATTGCTCAATACCTGGGTGGCTGTTACGTTTAGCTGACCGCTTGCAGCTTGTGGGTGTTTGATATGATCATCACCTACTGCCAGCGTATTGACGATTCTTTAGAGTCCTACACAAAGGTTTCCTGACTTAGGCAAAACGGAGTTGGAGCACATATATGATATGTGTGGGACCGAGAATAATATGAGCATGCGATACCGTATTAAATTCTCGCATATGTGATATCAGCCGGGTATATGTGATATAGCCGGGTCATCGGATCAAGTGTTGATTCGATGAACTGATACAGATTATATTAGTCGGTTATTTGTGAAATAGCCGGATTATCGGATCAAGTGTTGATTCGATGATTTAATGTATAATTATATATTTGATATATTAAATTACATTAACAAATATAAGCTCACTAAAAGATTCTTTTTCTCACTCGGGTAATACATTGATATATATGCGATATATGTTAATTGTATTATTTTATTTTGTTACAATAAATATTGTATATGTGATATATAATATTGTAACATGTTATGATTACTAATGCAACATGATTAGTAGAGATTAAACATGGTTAGGGTTTAACTTGGGTTAATCTTTTCTAGAAGCTTCTAGAATCTTTTATTTTGTTTCTTGCAAAGATATTTTGTTTAGATATTTTGCTTGATATTTCTTAACCCAACCTACACCCTTAACCCTAGTAAACTCTCTACATTCGTTAGCCTTCTCATCTTAAACCATGGTTGGATTTGTAATTATTATTACAATTCCATTATTCATCACAAAAGACTTCACCTTCTTCTTCCTCCTTGAAAGCTTTCTAGCTAATGATAAAGTGATGAAAATGAGTGAGTTATGGAAAATAAATGAGAGCTAAATTACTACTTCATCATCCTCATCTATTCTAGCCACTTAGATTAGGGTATTTGCTTTGCTAATACTTGATTAGCAAAGCAAGAGCTTGGGTTTGAGTTTCTTCAAGGTAGATCATCTTTGTTATCGAAGATCAGAAGCAAGCTTGCATCTTTCTTTTGTGAAGCCTCTTTAGAGTCCGGATACTCGATGATCGCAGCAAGGGGACCTCAACACGGAGCTTTAGATGTGAAGGAACGGAATACAAAGGTTTTAATCCCTAACTCTTAGAAGTAAAGTTGTTTACTTGCCTTTGTTTCGCCTAATCTCTAGTTTAAGATCTTGGTTAGGGTTGTTCGGCACGTCTAAAATTTAAATCGGGCATGGTTGATGCCTTATAGACCCTTGTGAGAGTGCCTAGTAACCCTACAGAGAATCCGGATATTCTCCTATTTCCTGCTCAGTCTTATAACACTTATAAGAAAGAACGGGACCAACGTTCCTCTGCTAAGTATAATAAGCGGGTTCAGTCAATACATCCATATTATTATCTTGATTAAGGCCTGACATGGTCGCTACCTGGAGAGAGAGAGAAGAAAACACTTTAGCGTATGCTCTTGCAAGATTAGATTGGTTATTATCTTATCTAATCAGGATGTCTCCCACTGTTTTTATCAAATCTTCCTTCAAACCCTAAAAGGTAAGACTAGCCGGGATTAATTACACTTTACAAGTTCGCCAATCTTTCAGCCAGATCAGTGTTGGTACTTTGAGGGAGGTTCCCCGTGCTTACGCACGGACCTAATTAATATAAACCTCGTTTTCCCAGAGGCTTAACCCCGTAAACACCTTTCTAGTCACCTACTTGATCGGCTAATTGTCATGTGTAAAACTCTTCCAGGAGTAACTTTTACTCGCAGTGGGTATCGAGATCCAACTATCTCATAGGAGGTATGCAATCTCATTGCAAATTTCAACACTTGAAATTCCCGATAATATTCTGCCCCTAGCGATCTATGACCTTGACAAGGTCAACAAACCATAAATCGCAAGTCAAGTTCAACCCGTCATTTCCCGATTGAATTAAACTTACCCGCATGACCCTTGACAAGGTCAACAAGGCCGTACGAATACCCTAATCCAATCACATCTCATGTTTTTAGCAGATAAACATTAATTAGCTACCGTACACTGTGCCTTGACAAGGTCAACAAACGCAACACGAATACTAAGTAGGATTCATCTGAAATGACGGAGGGCTACGACAGGTTTTTCAGAAAACCCATTGCGTAATGAACTTGATATCGTTACAGAAATAAGTGATTTTGAAAAGGAGTGTTTTTGAGGCTTTTCTAGTTTCGCTAAAGAGGTCACTCCCGGTGAAGGGATCTCGGCTCTTTCCTCATCGAATAAGGTGCAGGGTATATCATATATACCACTATGCAAAGCAAGAACTATAGAAGCAATCAAAAACTAAACCGTGAGTTTGTAGCATCTGCCAGTTTTGCTAATGAGATCACTCCCGGTGAAGGGATCTCGGCTCTTTCCTCATCGAATAAGGTGCAGGGTATATCATATATACTACTGTGCAAAGCAAGACTGTAGCTACCCTTTTTTATAAAGTTTTGATTCTACAACATCTTTTAGGTTTCTTTTCTTTTATTAATCTCATTAATAAATCCCATCAATTATGCTTCCTAAGCATCACAGAAGAAACGAAAGCAGTAATATTTATATATCATCATATATATATATAGTATAAGCATTCGTCTCAGGCAGTAATATGATCTCATCACAGAACATTGCAGCAGAAGATAACATATGAAATATTGGATATACTAGAACGTCCGTGTTTTATTTCGAGCCTGTATAAAACACGGATTCCACGGTCGCGATGAATAGCCAAACCCACATCCCTAGACCCCTACGAGAGCAGTAAGCAACACTGCCAATTGTAGGGTTAAGAGACCCGGTCTCGACTCCTTGAGATGGCCTCCCACTGGACCCTAGAACCCGGTTACTTGTGCTCCCCTCTTTGGGTCTATCCTAATGCGGAAAAGTAAATAATATACAATGGTGACATCAACCTCAATCCGGAAGTGCCCCAATAAAAGAATATTACATACATATGAATTTTACATGAATCAAAATAAAAACCCTCATCTCACATAAAACCCCCGGCTATTCAGAACACGATGATCCAATATAATATATCACAGCAACACATAATATCTCATATCATCAATGTAAGAAAGTATGGGTATCCCGATTGTCGTTGATATATAGCAACGAAGCCGGCGATACACCACATACTACGCTTACGGTCACAGAAAACAAAGTGTAAAACTACAACATTTGGAATCCACAATCACTTTAGACATCTTAAATCCGAAATATCACATACTTCGCATTTCATGCCTAACTATATGAATTCCACATATTATATCACATTCCAGATAAATAAACAATGTTAAACTTTCCGATCGAATAAACAAACACCCAAGATTTTCCAAATAGCTCAACACTTGAGCGGAGTTCAAAAATCCCAGAAAATGTCACTGCGCCAATGAACCAGCCTTAGAAGGGTCAAACCAACGCCTCACATGTGGCAACGCTAAACTACCACAAACCCTAGGGTTCAGTGGCAGTTTTGACGGTCACATAATCGAGTTAAGGTTACGTTCTTCTAGAGGGTCCACAGATACGCTTGCATGATTTCCCGAAAGTTTTAAACTCGTGGAAAAATTCAACACTTGAAAATTTTCCGACAGGGGAAAAAGTGAGTTATTGAAATCCGTTCGAACTTTTTAGCACGTTCTAAATTACCCGAAAAACTAAACGATGTTAAACTTTCCGATCGAATCAACGAATTCATTAGATCTCCAGAAAACTCAACACTTGAGTAATATTAAAAATTCCCAGAAGCATGTAGTAATACCTACGGATATTACCTAGAAATATATATACCTAATACCCAAGTACGGCCGCGGAACCGCCGCGCAAAGCATGGTATTGCCGCAGTTCCGTGGCGACTTGAGGGAATTAGGAGTTCGTATTTCACAGTTATCCATATAATCACCTGTTTATTTTTCTGAGTATTTTTAATATGGAAAAAACCATCTTTTTAAAAAATTTCCAGAGAGGGGGTCCAAAATGATGTTTCGGGGTTCGATCGGACTTTTAACTTCATCTACACGTCGCCTAAAGCTCTAGCTAGTCTCTGATACCACTGTAGGGTTACTAGGCACTGTCACTGTTAGTTATATGTATGCCCTAGAGGTCATTACTGTACATTGGATGTATATTGTAGTGGATGCTGGGACATATATAGGGAGGACTTTCTTGCTCGACATGATAGTATGCTATCTGGTTGCTCTTTACCTTAACGTGTATACTGATTGTCTCTCTGTTACATGTTGGTAAAGCCCTTAGGATGTGTACTTAACTACCTGGACTATGATGCAGATCATACTAGTGGGGACAGATAGTCTATAAGTACATCCTTCAAAGTCCCTAGTCGTGGGTGTATCGAGACGGGGCATCGATATACCAGAGTAGACTAGCGTATACCTTCTCGACCCATACAGATGGGCGATGGATGATCCCATATCCATTGGTGTTTGACATCAGAGATGATATACGGGTGCTCAGTGGAGACTGGGTACACTGGACGGACTCGCCGAGAACTCCCAGATGGTATTATACCTTACGTCAGATGGCAGTTCTCTGGTGACACTGGTACAGAGTAGTCTGTTGACCCGAGATCGTCATAGAGTCTTGTGTGGTTCCCACTGTGCTTTGATTTCCATCTTACCACGTCCAAGAGGGCGTGCAAAACGGTGGTTTTTGGGTACAGTCCCGAATCACATGGAGGCAATGAGCGATAGGAGGGGATTTGTCTCTCCCGGTATAGGGGGTTGATGTTGCGCTGTGTTCGATTGGCTATGATAGGAAATCCCTGGCCAGGGTTGCTGAGATTTACTGGTAAGTGTTACCAGTAGTTTCTCGAATTGTTATAGACCTCATATCGACACGACTTATCGAGCTATTGGGGTCTGACGTTTACCACCCCTAGGCGAGATATGCGACATATCAGACGACGAGACCGGACTGTACGGAAAGTGTTACTGGTTGGATTCATAGGAGAATGAGCGGGCTTGCTCGTCGATCTTCTGATCGCTCAATACCCGGGTGGCCGTTACGTTTAGCAGACCGCTTGCGGCTTGTGGGTGCTTGATATGATCATCACCTGCTGCCGGCGTATTGACGAGTCTTTAGAGTCCTACACAGAGGTTTCCTGGCTCAAGCGAAACGAAATAGGAGCGCATATGAGATATGTGCAGGACCGAGAATAATGCGTGTATGTGATACCGTATTTCATTCTCGTGATGAATGTATCGATATGGTTGTATGCGATATAACCTAGTTATCGAATCAAGGGTTGATTCGATAAGCCGATACATTGGATATTAGTCAGGTTGTATGCGATATGACCGGATCGTTAAATCAAGTGTTGATTTAATGATTTAATGCATAATTATATATTTGATATATTACTTTGCATTAACTAGTATTGGTTCACTTTAAATGGATTTTCTCACTTGAATTGTACACATTGTCTATGTGATATACTTTTGTGCACTTGATTGTATCATGTTTGATGATACATGTTTGCTAGGGTTTTTGTGTAAAGATCAAACCATGGTTACATGATAATGGTTAGGGCTTTGTTTTATTCACTAATTTATTTATCCATTTCTTTTTGGAAAATGATTTGCATAAAGAGAAAAATGGTGGCTTTCTTTGTTTGTATTGTGAAGCTTCATGAAGCTTTGACCAAGTGACCATTTTGTCTCCATGCTTAACCCTAACCATTCCTATTAACCATGATTGATTCTCTACACTTGAACATGGTTGAGACATGATAAGTATTCTTATTATTTTATTTTTTCTTAAAAAAAACTTATCATGATAACATTATCTTCTTCTTCTTCTTCATCTTCTTCTTCCATGAAGAAAGCTTGCTACATCAATGGCAAGTGATGAAAAAGTGTGAGAAATCCAATTCTAAAGTGAACCCACTTCCTATTTATTCATCCTCTACCTCTTGCCAAGTAGTATAGGGTGTTTCCTTCACACGTTTTCATGGCTTGGTGAAGGTGGAGCTTGATCTAGTGATGCCTCGACGTAGATCATCTTCGGCACGTTGTCGACGACCTAGCCCGCCTTTTTCTCCGATGAAACCACCGTGAGAGTCATGGTTCGATTTGGACAGCGGAGAGGACTTCATTGCGGAGCTATGGAGGTGGAGCACCGGATCTACAAAGGTTGTATTTCCGTTCTTGTAGTTAATTTGTTAACTAGTTGCTTTGTCGCCTAAAATTCTAGCTAACGATCCGTTTTAGGGTTTCTCGGCACCCGTAAAATTTTGAAATTGGCATGGTTGATGCCTTGTGAGACCTCTTGAGAGTGCCTAGGAACCCTACAGTGGTATCAGAGCCTAGCTAGAGCCTTAGGCGATGCGTAGCCGCAGTTTGAAGTCCGATTGAACCAAAACCCGAACCCGAAACGGCTCTCTAGACATTTTCTGATTTTGTGGAATTTGGAGGATTAAAAATATGCAGAAAACTAATCAGAAAGTCCTAAGAATTACTGTGAAGCCCAACCACCGGAATCGATAGAGGCACGGCGGAACCGCGGCAATAGCAAGCCTATTGCGGCGGTTCCGCGGCCACTTGGTCTCTTCATACAATTTTTCCTGCACAGTAATTCTTATATTGTGTTGCTATATTTTCTGGGAATTTTTAATCTGAATTCAAGAGTTGAATTTTCTGGGTTGTATTGGGACTCGCTGAATCGATCGGATTATTTAACTTTGTCTATGTGGCTTTCCGGATAATTTTTGAATATGTTAAAAAGTTCGACCGGATATAAATACCCAATTTTTCCCCTATCGGGAAATTTCCAAGTGTTGGATTTTTCCGTAGTTTAACGACGTTCTAAGTAGTGCAAGTAACGCGATGGACCCTCTAGAAGACAACAAACCTTAACTCGATTATGTGACCGTCTTGAACTGCCCTTTGAACCTTAGGGTTTGGGGCAGTACGGCGTGCCACATGTGAGGCGTTGGCTTGACCCTTCTACGGCTGGACCGTTGGTACTGAGACACGAACTGAATGTTTTTAGACTTATTTCATGTGTTGAGCTGTATCGGGAAAACTTGGGTGTTCGAATGTTCGATCGGAAAGTTTAATATATTCTATTTATCCGGAATGGGATACAATAATTGGAATTCACAAACAGTTATGCGATAATTGAATGAATGTTATAAACATAGCACTTTAGTCTCACTTGATCGGTTGCCACGGAATTTTGATGTGATCAAAAGTCCGTCGCAATCACGTAGGGTACGCGGATACTCGCCGGGTAAACTTAATAGACAGCCTCACCCCATAGCCCCGACCAAGTGACTGTAGGAGAACCCCGTCGCCGAAAGCATCTGTCCGGGTGCTCGCGGTAGCGGTGTTCCTCCTTGGTGCACTTCGTCGACGGTATCGGGGGTGCGGCCGCCTACTAAAGTTTGCGACGAGCATTCGATCAGGATGTCGGGAATCTTGTTGAATTGCCCGACTTGATATTGAAAAGAGTTTTCGATTTTGAGACTAAAATGCGGGGTTTATAATTGTTAGGCATGCGATGTCTAAAGAGGTTGCGGATTCCAACTGTTGTAGTTTTACACTTTCTTTTCTGTGACTGTAAGTGTAATATGTGATATCGCCGGTTTCGTTGCTATATGTCAACGACAATTGGGATGCGCATATTTACTTACGTTGATGACATGTGATGTTATGTGTTGCTGGATATGTCATATTGGATCGTCGTGTTTGAATAGCCGGGGGGTTTTTATGTGAGATGAGTGTTTTTCATTTTCATTCATGTAAAAACTTGTTTGTAATATTCTTTTATTGGGGCGCTTCCAGGTTGCGGAAGATGTCACCTTTTGTATATTATTTACTTTTCCACACTAGGATAGACCCAAGGAGGAGGGCACAAGTAACCGGGTTCTGGAGTCCAGTGGGAGACCAACTCGAGGAGTCGAGTCCGGGTCTCCTAACTCCAGAATTGGTAGGGTTGCTTGCCGCTCTTGTTGGGGTCTAGGGGTGTGGGTTTGGCTATTCATCGCGACCGTGGAATCCGTGTTTTATACTGGCTCGTATTGAAAACACGGACGTCCTAGTATATCCAATATTTCATATGATTCTTCTGCTGCGATATCTGTGATGTGATCATGTGATGTTCTGTGATAGATACAGTATATAGTATATATGATATATTATATAGACGTTACTTATGTTTTACACCCGCGCTAGCCCTGCCCCGCTCTGCCGTTAGTTACCTAACCTAACGGTGCATGAGGGGACATCGAGGCGAATGCGGATGGCATAAGTGTACGTCGTATTTATCTGTGATGTTTAGGTACTTAAATGATGGGACTTCATTAATATGATTAATGAAATAAAAGAAACCTAAGATGTTGTAGAATCGAATTTCAAAATAAAACAGGTAGCTACAGTTCTTGCTTTGCACAGAGGTATATGTGATATATCTAGCACCTTATTCGATAAGGAAAGGACCGAGATCCCTTCACCGGGAGTGACTCCTTTAGCAATAACTGGCAGCTACTACACACTCGGTTTGTCTTTTGATTGCTTTTAAGTGTTTTTGCTTTTTACAGCGATATATATGATATATCCCGCACCTCATTCGACGAGGAAAGGACCGACGATCCCTTCACCGGGAGTGACTCCTTTAGCAAAACTAGAAAAGCCTCAAAGACACTCCATTTCAAAATCATTTGATTCTACAACGATATCAAGTTCATTACGCAATAGGTTTTCAGAAAAACCTGTCGTAGCCCTCCGTCATTTCAGATAAGTCCTATTTAGTATTCGTGCTACGTTTGTTGACCTCCGTCAAGGCGTAGTGTGCGGTAGCTAACCAGTATTTATCTGCTTATGCATATGATGCAGATTGGATTAGGGTAGTCGTGCGGCCTTGTTGACCTCCGTCAAGGGTCGTGCGGGTGGGTTTAATTCGATCAAGAAATGACGGGTTGAACTTGACTAGTAGCCTATGGTTTGTTGACCTCCGTCAAGGTCATAGGGTGTTGGGGGCAAAATATTATCGGGAATTTCAAGTGTTGAAATTTGCAATGAGATTGCATACCTTCTATGTGATAGTTGGATCCCGATACCCTCTGTGAGTAAGAGTTACTCCTGGGAGAGTTTTATACATTACAATTAGCCGATCAAGTAGGTGTCTAGAAAGGTGTTAACGGGGTTACGCCTCTGGGAAAACGAGGTTTACATTAATTAGGTTCGTGCGAAAGCACGGGGGACCTCCCTCAAAGTACCGACACTGGCCTGGCTGAAAGATTGGCGAACTTGTAGTGTGTAATTAATCCCGGCTAGTCTTTCCTTTTAGGGTTTGAAGGAAGATTTGATAAAAAGCAGTGGGAGCCATCCTGATTAGATAAAATAATAACCAATCTATTCTTGCAAGAGCGCACGCTGAGTGTTTTCTTCTCTCTCTCTCCAGGTAGCGACCATATCATGCCTTAATCAAGATAATAATACGGATATTGACCGAACCCGCTTGTTATACTGAGCTGGGGAACGTTGGTCCCGCTCCAACTTATAATTGTTATAAGACAGAGCAGGAAATAGGGGATTACAAGAATTCCCGTGCCGCCCAAACGAAGTAAGTGCATGCTGATGCATCATCTTCGGGTGTGTTCATTATAACGAACTGTTTCTCAGTATCCTCTGCATCCTGGGTATTTGATACCAGATCAAGATCCCAGATATGTAATCTGTTACATAGGGCTACAAAAGGGTAGAAAAACTGAGAACGGGTGATAAGTTTCATGAGGCAGAAAACGGGGCAAGTGTTGCAGCCAAGTCTGTTGGTCACTGTCACCATGTATTACAAATACAATGATTCTGAACGAATGTTATGTTAGTTATATGTATGCCCTAGAGGCCATTACTGTACATAGGATGTATATTGTAGTGGATGCTGGGACATATATAGGGAGGACTTTCTTGCTCGACATGATAGTACGCTATCTGGTTACACTTTACCTTAACGTGTATGCTGATTGTCTCTCTGTTACATGTTGGTAAAGCCCTTGGGATCTGTACTTGACTACCTGGACTATGATGCGGATCATACTAGTGGGGACATGGTAGTCCATAAGTACATCCTTCAAAGTCCCTAGTCGTGGGTGTATCGAGACGGGGCATCGATATACCAGAGTAGACTAGCGTGTACCTTCTCGACCCATACAGATGGGCGATGGATGATCCCATATCCATCGGTGTTTGACATCAGAGGAGATATACGGGTGCTCAGTAGAGACTGGGTACACTGGACGGACTCGCCGAGAACTCCCAGATGGTATTATACCTCACGTCAGATGGCAGTTCTCTGGTGACACTGGTACAGAGTAGTCTGTTGACCCGAGATCGTCATAGAGTCTTGTGTGGTTCCCACTGTGCTTTGATTTCCATCTTACCACGTCCAAGAGGGCGTGCAAAACGGTGGTTTTTGGGTACAGTCCCGAGTCACATGGAGGCAATGAGCGATAGGAGGGGATTCGTCTCTCCCGGTATAGGGGGTTGATGTTGCGCTGTGTTCGATTGGCTATAACAGGAAATCCCTGGCCAGGGTTGCTGAGATTTACTGGTAAGTGTTACCAGTAGTTTCTCGAACAGTTATAGACCTCATATCGACACGACTTATTGAGCTATTGGGGTCTGACGTATACCACCCCTAGGCGAGATATGCGACATATCAGACGATCAGACCGGACTGTACGGTAGTGTTACTGGTCGGATTCACTGGAGTGTGAGCGGGCTTGCTCGTCGATCTTCAGATCGCTCAATACCCGGATGGCCGTTACGTTTAGCAGACCGCTTGCGGCTTGTGGGTGATTGATATGATCATCATCTGCTGCCGGCGTATTGACGAGTCTTTAGAGTCCTACACAGAGGTTTCCTGGCTCAAGCGAAACGAAATAGGAGCGCATATGAGATATGTGCGGGACCGAGAATAATACGAGTATGTGATACTGTATTTGATTCTCGCGATGTGACATTGATCGGTTATATGCGATATAGCCGGGTTATCGGATCAAGTGTTGATTCGATAAGATGTTACTATTGATACCAGTCGGTTATGTGCGCATGACCGGATCATTGAATCAAGTGTTGATTTAATGATTTAATGTATAATTATATATTTGATATATTACTTTGCATCAACTAGTATCGGTTTACTTTAAATGGATTTTCTCACTCGGGTGTGCGCATTACATATGCGATATGATTTTGTGCACTTGCTTGTATCATGTTTGATGATACATCCTTTTTTGGTTAAGTGTAAAGGATTAAACCTTGGTTAATGAAATGATTAGGGTTTATAATTTGTTATTCATTTATCTATTTATTTATCCTTTTTATTTTTGATAAATGAATAAATGATAATGAGAAAAGAATGGTGGCTTCCTTTGTTCTTTAGTTGAAGCTTCATGAAGCTTTGTTCAAGTCAACCATCCTTATCTCATCCTTAACCCTAACCATTCCCACTAACCATGATTCATTCTCTACACTTAACTCTAGTTAGAATTATGATAAGAATTCATTTTCTTTTCATTTTTCTATTAACTTATCATAATATCTTTCTTCTTCTTCTTCATGCTTCAAGTGAGAAGCTTGAAGTCCATCAATGGTGATTGATGCATATGAGTGAGAAATCCAATTCTAAAGTCTACCCACTTCCTATTTCTTCATCCTCTACCTCTTGCCAAGTAGTAGAGTGTGTTTCCTTCACAAGTTTCATGACTTGTTGAAGGTGGAGCTTGATTCATCGATGCTTCGACGTAGATCATCTTCGGCATGGACATCGACGACCTAGCTTGCCCATTCTCCGACGAAGCCGACTCTAGAGCCCGGATTTGATTTGGACAGCGGAGACGACCTCGTTGCGGAGCCGTGGAGGTGGAGCACCGGATCTACAAAGGTTGTATTTCCGTATCTTTTAGTTAAGTGTTAACTAGTTAGCTTGTTCGCCTAGACTTCTAGCAAACGGTCCGTACTTTAGGGTTTGTAGGCACCATAATTAAATTGCCATGGTTGATGGCTTGGGAGACCTCACTAGAGTGCCTAGGAACCCTGCAGTGGTATCAGAGCCTAGCTAGAGCCTTAGGCGAAGTCCAGACGGAAATTGAAGTCCGAACGAACCCGAAACCCCAATTCAAAGTTGCTCTCTGTACAATTTTTAAAATCTGGTCTTTTTCCACATTAAAAATGTTCAGAAAAATCAGCAGGTGAATATATGAAATACTGTGAAATTCGTGACCATAATTCCTTCATATTGCCGCGCTTCCGCGGCACGAGCTAGCCTCGTGCGGCGGTTGCGCGGCGGTACGGCCTGTTTGTTCAGTGATTTTTGCACAGTATCTCATAATTATTAGTGCTGGTATTCCTGGGTATTTTTAATATTTATTACAGAGTTGAATTTTTCTGAGTTGATTTGGGGATTCGGTGTTTCGATCGGGATATCAAATTTTGTCTGTGTGGCTTTCCGGATAAATTTTAGAATATGTTAAAAAGTTCGACCGGATATAAATACCCAATTTTTCCCCTGTCGGGAAATTTCCAAGTGTTGGATTTTTCCGTAGTTTAACGACGTTCTAAGTAGTGCAAGTAACGCGATGGTCCCTCTAGAAGACACAAACCTTAACTCGATTATGTGACCGTCTTGAACTGCCCTTTGAACCTTCGGGTTTGGGGCAGTACGGCGTGCCACATGTGAGGCGTTGGCTTGACCCTTCTACGGCTGGATCGTTGGTACTGAGGCACGAACGGAATGTTGTTAGACTTGTTTCATGTGTTGATCTGTTTCGGGAAAACTTGGGTGTTCGATTGTTCGATCGAAAAGTTTAACATTTTCTGTTTATCTGGAATGGGATACAATAATTGGAATTCACAATTAGTTATGTGATAACTAAATGAATATTATAGACGTAGCAGTTTAGTCTCACTTGATCGGTTGCCACGGAATTTTGATGTGATCAAAAGTCCGTCGCAATCACGTAGCGTACGCGGATACTCGCCGGGTAAACTTAATAGACAGCCTTACCCCATTGCCCCGACCAAGTGACTGTAGGAGAACCCCGTCGCCGAAAGCATCCGTTCGGGTGCTCGCGGTAGCGGTGTTCCGCCTTGGTGCAGTTCGTCGACGGTATCGGGGGTGTGGCCGTCTACTGAAGTTTGCGACGAGCATTCGATCAGGATGTCGGGAATCTTGTTGAATTGCCCGACTTAATATTGAAAAGTGTTTTCGATAATGAGACTAAAATGCGGGGTTTATAATTGTTAGGCATGCGATGTCTAAGTAATTCATTTGGTCAGGCATGCAATGTCTGAGGAGGTTGCGGATTCCAACTGTTGTAGTTTTACACTTTCTTTTCTGTGACCGTAAGTGTAATATGTGATATCGCCGGTTTCGTTGCTATATGTCAACGACAATTGGGATGCGCATATTTACTTACGTTGATGACATGTGATGTTATGTGTTGCTGGATATGTTATATTGGATCGTCGTGTTTGAATAGCCGGGGGTTTTTTATGTGAGATGAGTGTTTTTCATTTTCATTTATGTAAAAACTTGTATGTAATATTCTTTTATTGGGGCGCTTCCAGGTTGCGGGAGTTGTCACCTGTTGTATATTATTTACTTTTCTGCACTAGGATAGACCCAAGGAGGGGAGCACAAGTAACCGGGTTCTGGGGTCCAGTGGGAGACCAACTCGAGGAGTCGAGTCCGGGTCTCCTAACCCTAGAATTGGCAGGGTTGCTTGCCGCTCTCGTAGGGGTCTAGGGGTGTGGGATTGGCTATTCATCACGACCGTGGAATCCGTGTTTTATACTGGCTCGTATTGAAAACACGGACGTCCTAGTATATCCAATATTTCATATGTTTCTTCTGCTGCCATATCTGTGATGTGATCATGTGATGTTCTTTGATAGATACAGTATATAGTATATATGATATATTATATAGGCGTTACTTATGTTTTACACCCGCGCTAGCCCTGCCCTGCTCTGCCGTTAGTTACCTAACCTAACGGTGCACGAGGGGACATCGAGGCGAATGCGGATGGCATAAGTGTACGTCGTATTTATCTGTGATGTTTAGGTACTTAAATGATGGGACTTCATTAATGAGATTAATGAAATAAAAGAAACCTAAGATGTTGTAGAATCGAATTTCAAAATAAAACAGGTAGCTACAGTTCTTGCTTTGCACAGCGGTATATGTGATATATCCTGCACCTTATTCGATTTGGAAAGGACCGAGATCCCTTCACCGGGAGTGACTCCTTTAGCAATAACTGGCTGATGCTACAACCTTCGGTTTGTCTTTTGATTGCTTTTAAGTGTTTTTGATTTGCACAGTGATATATATGATATATCCCGCACCTCATTCGACGAGGAAAGGACCGACGATCCCTTCACCGGGAGTGACTCCTTTAGCAAAACTAGAAAAGCCTCAAAAACACTCCATTTCAAAATTCATTCGATCCTACAACGATATCAAGTTCATTACGCAATAGGTTTTCAGAAAAACCTGTCGTAGCCCTCCGTCATTTCAGATAAGTACTGGTTAGTATTCGTGCTACGTTTGTTGACCTTAGCCAAGGCGTAGTGTGTGGTAGCTGATTAATGCTTATCTGTATAAGCATATGATGCGATTGAGTTAGGGTAGTCGTGCGACTTTGTTGACCTTAGCCAAGGGTCGTGCGGGTGGGTTTAATTCAATCGGGAAATGACGGGTTGAACTTGGCTAGCACTTATGATTTGTTGACCTTAGCGAAGGTCATAAGCTGCTAGGGGCAAAATATTATCGGGAATTTCAAGTGTTGAAATTTGCAATGAGATTGCATACCTTCTATGAGATAGTTGGATCCCGATACCCGCTGCGAGTAAGAGTTACTCCTGGGAGAGTTTTATACATTACAATTAGCCGATCAAGTAGGTGTCTAGAAAGGTGTTAACGAGGTTACGCCTCTGGGAAAACGAGGTTTACATTAATTAGGTTCGTGCGAAAGCACGGGGGACCTCCCTCAAAGTACCGACACTGGCCTGGCTGAAAGATTGGCGAACTTGTAGTGTGTAATTAATCCCGGCTAGTCTTTCCTTTTAGGGTTTGAAGGAAGATTTGATAAAAAGCAGTGGGAGCCATCCTGATTAGATAAAATAATAACCAATCTATTCTTATCAGAGCGCACGCTGAGTGTTTTCTTCTCTCTCTCTCTCCAGGTAGCGACCATATCACGCCTTAATCAAGATAATAAAACGGATTATTGACCGAACCCGCTTGTTATACTGAGCTGGGGAACGTTGGTCCCGCTCCAACTTATAATTGTTATAAGACAGAGCAGGAAATTGGGGAATACCAGATTTCCCGTGCCGCCCAAACGAAGAGAGTGCATGCTGATGCATCATCTTCGGGTGTGTTCATTATACAGAACTGTTTCTCAGTATCCTCTACGTCCTGGGTATGTGATACCAGATCAGGATCCCAGATATGTAATCTGTTACATAGGGCTACAGAAAGGTAGAGAACTGAGAACGGGTGATAAGTTTCATGAGGCAGAAAACGGGGCAAGAGTTGCAGCCAAGTCTGTCGGTCACTGTCACCCTGTATTACAATACATTGATTCTGAACGAATGTTGTTAGATACCGAACCTGATATACAAAATCATATCAGTCTCTTTATTAGTAAAGAAAGGATATAATTTTGTATTGTTGGATAATGTTTTGAACATTTCCTATATCAAAAGTTGATCGGTTCAGGCACGTTATCTAAAAGCATTGATGTTCTAAATCAAACTACAGTTCTTCGTATACTGAACACACACAAGAGGAAGAGTTCAGAAATGAACGAATCCTTCTTGAGGCATTGTAGACTAGGTCAGATCAATGTGACCCGACTAGCTGGAGTTACATATAGATGCATATTTAAATCAGTTTAAATTTACATCTTGTGAAACTCGCCAGTCATGTCACAAAGATAAGATGACCATAGCTCCGTTTATTGGAAACAGAGAAAGAGTTAGTGAACTCTTGGGATGATACATGTTGATGTATGTAAGGTCCCCTGTCTACACATGCCAAGACCGGTTCTTTATACTTCATTATATTCTCTGATAATCTCTCAAGATTCAGTCATATGTTCCTGTTGAAACACAAGTCCGAACCTTTTGAGATATTCACAGAATATAAGTTAGAAGTAGAGAACCAATAACAGGTATAAGTATTATGTCCTTTGATGAGATCAAGGAGGAGAATACTTGAGCACGGAATTCCTGGACTATTCTAAAGGAGAATGAGATTCTTTCTCAGAATTACTCCTCCGTATACACCATAGCACGATGGTATATCGGGGCGGAGCAATCACACCCTATATGATATGGTGTGCTCTATGATGAGTACTACTGAGTTACCTATTTCCTTTTGGGTGTTATGCACTTGAGAAGTTGCATACCTATTGAATAGGGTTCGAATCAAATCAGTTGCCTACCGCTCCATATGAGATATGGAAAGGGAAGAGCCCATGTCTTAAGCTAGTTAAGATTTGGGGTTGTCCGGCCTATGTCTAAAACCATAATCCGGACAAACTCGAGGCAAGGTCTGTTATGTAGAACTGGAAATGTTCCAGCTATACAAACTACAGCTGATGATTTGATAGAACCAAAGGATTCGATAGTTACCAACGAACCTCAGCCTCTCCGCCGATCTAGTAGGGTTCCTCACCCACCTGAGAGATACTTCGGTTTCTCTATGACAGTAGGAGCAAGGATTGCATCATGAGATGATGACCCAACTAGCTTCGAACTGGCCATCAGGAGTGAGACTCTGTAAGAATGGCTGGATGTTTAGCGATCTGAGATGGAATCCTTATACACCAACA
This sequence comes from Agapanthus africanus, assembly GCA_030015575.1. Classification (NCBI taxonomy): domain Eukaryota; kingdom Viridiplantae; phylum Streptophyta; class Magnoliopsida; order Asparagales; family Amaryllidaceae; genus Agapanthus; species Agapanthus africanus. Next base: position 454,214,527 of record JASDDO010000019.1, on the reverse strand, counting down.
AAGTATGGACTTTAGTTGCTATATCTGAAGGGTTAAATCCCCATCAGGAGCAAGTATATCTTGAGAAGATTACTTGGTGTAGATGGAAAAGTTGAGACTTTCAAAGCTAGACTTGTTAAAGGTTTTCTTCATTGACCAGGCGACGATCATGATGAAACCTTTTCAAGGATCTATGCTTAAGTCCATCCAGATCCTACTTACCACGGCTACATACCATGACTACGATATCTGGCGGTTGGGTGCCATGACTGCTTTTCTAAATGATGATTTAGAAGAGTGCGTCTGTAAGTACACAGCCAGAGGGCTTCGTAAACAGTGGGAGCAGCGGAAATGTGTGCAAGATGTTTTATCTGATAAAGCAGGCATCGCGGAGTTGGAACATCTGTTTTGATGAAGCAGTCAAAGAGTTTGACATCATCAAAATGGTAGATGAACCTTGTATATATAAAAAGGTAGTAGGGAGTATGGTGACGATCCTCGTAGAGTACGTGGATGACATACTCTTGATAGGGAAGGAGTTTCCTATGCTACGCTCGGTCAATCTCCGCTTATCACAAAGATTCTCCATATAGGATTAAAGTGATACCTACTAAATCCTGGATTTTGGATCTATGAGATAGATCTAAATGGATGTTAGGATACTCACTAGATGTAGTGAGATGGTGTCAATCGATCCTAAGGAGAATCACTGGAAGTGTTCCAGGGTGATAAAGACGACTGAGTGTCAGTCGCAGGCATTGTCTTTACCCTCGGTAAAGGGACGGTATGTTGGAAGAGTTCCAAGCTAGATACCGTGACATACTAGACGATAAAGGCTGGATACATCGCTACTTATGATGCTACCCTAGAAGCTGTTTGGGTGTATATTGGTTCATGAGATGAACTATGTTCCTACCATTGTGAGACAATGGAGTTGTGGCTTATGCCAAGGAACGCCGGTCCCATCAGTGATCCAGACATATTCTAAGGCAGTATCACCTGATCATGGAGATGGTTGATCTCCAGGGTGATCGAGGTTAGGAGAGTAGACTCAGAGGACAACACAGCGGATCCACTCACAAAGGCCTGTTCCCAGAGAGAGACTTTTATGGGATGGTTGAGTATGAGATACTGCAACCACTGCTACAGATGGCCCTAGTGCAAGTGGGAGATTGTTAGTTATATGTATGCCCTAGAGGCCATTACTGTACATAGGATGTATATTGTAGTGGATGCTGGGACATATATAGGGAGGACTTTCTTGCTCGACATGATAGTACGCTATCTGGTTACACTTTACCTTAACGTGTATGCTGATTGTCTCTCTGTTACATGTTGGTAAAGCCCTTGGGATCTGTACTTGACTACCTGGACTATGATGCGGATCATACTAGTGGGGACATGGTAGTCCATAAGTACATCCTTCAAAGTCCCTAGTCGTGGGTGTATCGAGACGGGGCATCGATATACCAGAGTAGACTAGCGTGTACCTTCTCGACCCATACAGATGGGCGATGGATGATCCCATATCCATCGGTGTTTGACATCAGAGGAGATATACGGGTGCTCAGTAGAGACTGGGTACACTGGACGGACTCGCCGAGAACTCCCAGATGGTATTATACCTCACGTCAGATGGCAGTTCTCTGGTGACACTGGTACAGAGTAGTCTGTTGACCCGAGATCGTCATAGAGTCTTGTGTGGTTCCCACTGTGCTTTGATTTCCATCTTAACACGTCCAAGAGGGCGTGCAAAACGGTGGTTTTTGGGTACAGTCCCGAGTCACATGGAGGCAATGAGCGATAGGAGGGGATTCGTCTCTCCCGGTATAGGGGGTTGATGTTGCGCTGTGTTCGATTGGCTATAACAGGAAATCCCTGGCCAGGGTTGCTGAGATTTACTGGTAAGTGTTACCAGTAGTTTCTCGACCAGTTATAGACCTCATATCGACACGACTTATTGAGCTATTGGGGTCTGACGTATACCACCCCTAGGCGAGATATGCGACATATCAGACGATCAGACCGGACTGTACGGTAGTGTTACTGGTCGGATTCACTGGAGTGTGAGCGGGCTTGCTCGTCGATCTTCAGATCGCTCAATACCCGGGTGGCCGTTACGTTTAGCAGACCGCTTGCGGCTTGTGGGTGATTGATATGATCATCATCTGCTGCCGGCGTATTGACGAGTCTTTAGAGTCCTACACAGAGGTTTCCTGGCTCAAGCGAAACGAAATAGGAGCGCATATGAGATATGTGCGGGACCGAGAATAATACGAGTATGTGATACTGTATTTGATTCTCGCGATGTGACATTGATCGGTTATATGCGATATAGCCGGGTTATCGGATCAAGTGTTGATTCGATAAGATGTTACTATTGATACCAGTCGGTTATGTGCGCATGACCGGATCATTGAATCAAGTGTTGATTTAATGATTTAATGTATAATTATATATTTGATATATTACTTTGCATCAACTAGTATCGGTTTACTTTAAATGGATTTTCTCACTCGGGTGTGCGCATTACATATGCGATATGATTTTGTGCACTTGCTTGTATCATGTTTGATGATACATCCTTTTTTGGTTAAGTGTAAAGGATTAAACCTTGGTTAATGAAATGATTAGGGTTTATAATTTGTTATTCATTTATCTATTTATTTATCCTTTTTATTTTTGATAAATGAATAAATGATAATGAGAAAAGAATGGTGGCTTCCTTTGTTCTTTAGTTGAAGCTTCATGAAGCTTTGTTCAAGTCAACCATCCTTATCTCATCCTTAACCCTAACCATTCCCACTAACCATGATTCATTCTCTACACTTAACTCTAGTTAGAATTATGATAAGAATTCATTTTCTTTTCATTTTTCTATTAACTTATCATAATATCTTTCTTCTTCTTCTTCATGCTTCAAGTGAAGAAGCTTGAAGTCCATCAATGGTGATTGATGCATATGAGTGAGAAATCCAATTCTAAAGTCTACCCACTTCCTATTTCTTCATCCTCTACCTCTTGCCAAGTAGTAGAGTGTGTTTCCTTCACAAGTTTCATGACTTGTTGAAGGTGGAGCTTGATTCATCGATGCTTCGACGTAGATCATCTTCGGCATGGACATCGACGACCTAGCTTGCCCATTCTCCGACGAAGCCGACTCTAGAGCCCGGATTTGATTTGGACAGCGGAGACGACCTCGTTGCGGAGCCGTGGAGGTGGAGCACCGGATCTACAAAGGTTGTATTTCCGTATCTTTTAGTTAAGTGTTAACTAGTTAGCTTGTTCGCCTAGACTTCTAGCAAACGGTCCGTACTTTAGGGTTTGTAGGCACCATAATTTTTGAAATTGCCATGGTTGATGGCTTGGGAGACCTCACTAGAGTGCCTAGGAACCCTGCATGTTATTAGATACCGAACCTGATATACAAAATCATATCAGTCTCTTTATCAGTAAAGAAAGGATATAATTTTGTATTGTTGGATAATGTTTTGAACATTTCCTATATCAAAAGTTGATCGGTTCAGGCACGTTATCTAAAAGTATTGATGTTCTAAATCAAACTACAGTTCTTAGTATACGGAACACACACAAGAGGAAGAATTCAGAAATGAACAAATCCTTCTTGAGGTATTGTAGACTGGGTCATATCAATGCGACCTGACTAGCTTAAGTTACATAAAGATGCATTTTTAAATTTGTTTGAATTTACATCTTGTGAAACTTGCCAGTCATGTCACAGAGATAAGATGACCACAGCTCCGTTTACTAGAAACAGAAAAAGAGTTAGTGAACTCTTGGGATGATACATGTTGATGTATAAAGGTCCCCTGTCTACACATGCCAAGACCGGTTCTTTGTACTTCATTACATTCTCTGATGATCTCTTAAGATTCAGTCATATGTTCCGGTTGAAACACAAGTCCGAACCTTTTGAGATATTCACAGAATATAAGTAAGAAGTAGAGAACCAAAATACGGGTATAAGTATTATGTCCTATGATGAGATCAAGGAGGAGAATACTTGAGCACGGAATTCCTGGATTATTCTAAAGGAGAATGAGATTCTCTCTCAGCATTACTCCTCCGTATACACCATGGCACGATGGTATATCGGGGCGGAGCAATCACACCCTATATGATATGGTATGCTCTATGATGAGTACTACTGAGTTTCCTTTTTCCTTTTTGGGAGTTATGCGCTTGAGAAGTTGCATACCTATTGAATAGGGTCACGATCAAATCAGTTGCCTACCGCTTCATATGTGATATGGAAAGGGAAGAGCCCATATCTTAAGATGGTTAAGATTTGGGGTTGTCCGACCTATGTCTAAAAGCAAAATCTGGACAAGCTCGAGGCAAAGTCTGTTATGTAGAACTGGAAAGGTTCCAGCTATACAAACTACAGCAAATGATTTGGTAGAACCAAAGGATTCAGTAGATTCCAACGAACCTCAGCCTCTCCGCCGATCTAGTAGGGTTTCTCACCCACCTGAGAGATACTTCGGTTTCTCTATGACAGTGGGAGCGAAGATTGCATCATGAGATGATGACCCTACTAGCTTCGAGCTGGCCATCAGGAGTAAGACTCTGTAAGAATGGCTGGATGTTTATCGATCTGAGATGGAATCCTTATACACCAACAAAGTATGGACTTTGGTTGCTATATCTGAAGGGTTAAATCCCCATCAGGAGCAAGTATATCTTGAGAAGATTACTTGGTGTAGTTGGAAAGGTTGAGACTTTCAAAGCTAGACTTGTTAAAGGTTTTCGTCATCAACCAGGCGTGGATAATGATGAAACCTTTTCTAAGGAGCTATGCTTAAGTCCATCCAGATCCTACTTGCCACGGCTACATACCATGACTACGATATCTGGTGGTTGGGTGTCATGACTGCTTTTCTAAATGATGTTTTAGAAGAGAACGTCTATAAGTACACAGCCAGAGGGATTCGTAGGCAGTGGGAGCAGCGGAAACGTGTGCAAGATACTTTATAGAATAAAGCAGGCATCGCGGAGTTGGAACGTCTGTTTTGATGTGTTAGTCAAAGAAGTTGACATCATCAAAATGGTAGATGAACCTTGTATAAACAAAAAGGTAGTAGGGAGTATGGTGACGATCCTCGTAGAGTACGTGGATGACATACTCTTGATAGGGAAGGAGTTTCCTATGCTACGCTCAATCAATCTCCGATTATCACAAAGATTCTCCATATAGGATCAAAGTGATACCTATTAAATCCTGGATTTTGGATCTATGAGATAGATCTAATTGGATGTTAGGAATCTCACTAGTAGTAGTGAGATGGTATCAATCGATCCTGGGGAGAATCACTGGAAGTGTTCCAGGGTGATAAAGACGACTGAATGTCAGTCACAGGCATTGTCTATACCCTCAGTAAAGGGACGGTATGTTGGAAGAGTTCCAAGCTAGATACCGTGACATACTAGACGATAAAGGCAGGATACATCGCTACTTCCGATGCTACCAAAGAGGCTGTTTGGGTGTATATTGGTTCATGAGATGAACTATGTTCCTCCCATTGTGTGATAATGGAGTTGTGGCTTATGCCAAGGAACGCAGGTCCCATCAGTGATCCATACATATTCTAAGGCAGTATCACTTGATCATGGAGATGGTTGATCTCTAAGGGATCGAGGTTAGGAGAGTAGACTCAGAGGACAACACGGCGGATCCACTCACGAAGGCCTATTTCCAGACAGAGACTTTTATGGGATGGTTGAGTATGAGATACTACAACCACTGCTACAGATGGCCCTAGTGCAAGTGGGAGATTGTTAGTTATATGTATGCCCTAGAGGCCATTACTGTACATTGGATGTATATTGTAGTAGATGCTGGGACATATATAGGGAGGACTTTCTTGCTCGACATGATAGTATGCTATCTGGTTGCTCTTTACCTTAACGTGTATACTGATTGTCTCTCTGTTACATGTTGGTAAAGCCCTTAGGATGTGTACTTGACTACCTGGACTATGATGCAGATCATACTAGTGGGGACAGATAGTCTATAAGTACATCTTTCAAAGTCCCTAGTCGTGGGTGTATCGAGACGGGGCATCGATATACCAGAGTAGACTAGCGTATACCTTCTCGACCCATACAGATGGGCGATGGATGATCCCATATCCATTGGTGTTTGACATCAGAGATGATATACGGGTGCTCAGTGGAGACTGGGTACACTGGACGGACTCGCCGAGAACTCCCAGATGGTATTATACCTTACGTCAGATGGCAGTTCTCTGGTGACACTGGTACAGAGTAGTCTGTTGACCCGAGATCGTCATAGAGTCTTGTGTGGTTCCCACTGTGCTTTGATTTCCATCTTACCACGTCCAAGAGGGCGTGCAAAATGGTGGTTTTTGGGTACAGTCCCGAATCACATGGAGGCAATGAGCGATAGGAGGGGATTCGTCTCTCCCGGTATAGGGGGTTGATGTTGCGCTGTGTTCGATTGGCTATAACAGGAAATCCCTGGCCAGGGTTGCTGAGATTTACTGGTAAGTGTTACCAGTAGTTTCTCGAATTGTTATAGACCTCATATCGACACGACTTATCGAGCTATTGGGGTCTGACGTTTACCACCCCTAGGCGAGATATGCGACATATCAGACGACGAGACCGGACTGTACGGAAAGTGTTACTGGTTGGATTCATAGGAGAATGAGCGGGCTTGCTCGTCGATCTTCTGATCGCTCAATACCCGGGTGGCCGTTACGTTTAGCAGACCGCTTGCGGCTTGTGGGTGCTTGATATGATCATCACCTGCTGCCGGCGTATTGACGAGTCTTTAGAGTCCTACACAGAGGTTTCCTGGCTCAAGCGAAACGAAATAGGAGCGCATATGAGATATGTGCAGGACCGAGAATAATGCGTGTATGTGATACCGTATTTCATTCTCGCGATGAATGTATCGATATGGTTGTATGCGATATAACCTAGTTATCGAATCAAGGGTTGATTCGATAAGCCGATACATTGGATATTAGTCAGGTTGTATGCGATATGACCGGATCGTTAAATCAAGTGTTGATTTAATGATTTAATGCATAATTATATATTTGATATATTACTTTGCATTAACTAGTATTGGTTCACTTTAAATGGATTTTCTCACTTGAATTGTACACATTGTATATGTGATATACTTTTGTGCACTTGATTGTATCATGTTTGATGATACATGTTTGCTAGGGTTTTTGTGTAAAGATCAAACCATGGTTACATGATAATGGTTAGGGCTTTGTTTTATTCACTAATTTATTTATCCATTTCTTTTTGGAAAATGATTTGCATAAAGAGAAAAATGGTGGCTTTCTTTGTTTGTATTGTGAAGCTTCATGAAGCTTTGACCAAGTGACCATTTTGTCTCCATGCTTAACCCTAACCATTCCCATTAACCATGATTGATTCTCTACACTTGACCATGGTTGAGACATGATAAGTATTCTTATTATTTTATTTTTTCTTAAAAAAAGCTTATCATGATAACATTATCTTCTTCTTCTTCTTCATCTTCTTCTTCCATGAAGAAAGCTTGCTACATCAATGGCAAGTGATGAAAAAGTGTGAGAAATTCAATTCTAAAGTGAACCCACTTCCTATTTCTTCATCCTCTACCTCTTGCCAAGTAGTATAGGGTGTTTCCTTCACAAGTTTTCATGGCTTGGTGAAGGTGGAGCTTGATCTAGTGATGCCTCGACGTAGATCATCTTCGGCACGTTGTCGACGACCGAGCCCGCCTTTTTCTCCGATGAAACCACCGTGAGAGTAATGGTTCGATTTGGACAGCGGAGAGGACTTCATTGCGGAGCTATGGAGGTGGAGCACCGGATCTACAAAGGTTGTATTTCCGTTCTTGTAGTTAATTTGTTAACTAGTTGCTTTGTCGCCCAAAATTCTAGCCAACGATCCGTATTAGGGTTTCTCGGCACCCGTAAAATTTTGAAATTGGCATGGTTGATGCCTTGTGAGACCTCTTGAGAGTGCCTAGGAACCCTACAGTCACAAGGGTCTATGAGGCATCATCCATGCCGTATTTAAAATTTCCAAGTGCCGAACAACCTAAAGCGAGGATCTTTTCTACATAATTAGGGTTAACAAAGCATGTAAACATCTTTACATCTAAGAGAAAGGGATTACAACCTTTGTAGTCAGTTCCTTCACTTCATAAGCTCCGAGTAGTAGTCCCTTCGCCGTGATCCATGAACTTCTGGACTCTAGAGAGGCTCCACAAGCCGAACGATCCATGCTTACTTGAAGTCTTCCTTTTCGAAGATGATCTACCTTGAAGAATCTTAAACCCAAGCTTACACTTCACTAAACAATTTATTAGAGAAGTGAACACCCTAATCTAAGTGGCTAGAATAGATGAGGATGATGAAGTAGGAATTTAGCTCTCTTTTATATTCAATTTCTCACTTTAATTCATCACTTTACAAAAAGCTAGCAAGCTTTTCAAAGAGGTGGAAGAAGAAGAAGTCTTTGGTGATGAATAATGAAATTATTGCTATGGTTACAAATACAACCCTTGAGTTAAGAATGAGTGGGTTAACTCATGTAGAGAATAAACCTAGGGTGAAGGGTTTGGGTTGGGTTAGAAATATCTAAGCAAAATATCTTAACAAAATATCTAAGCTAGAAATAAAATAAAGCTTCTAGAAGCTTCATGAAAAAGCTAACCCAAATCAAACCCTAGCTATGTTTAATCTCCACAAATCATGTTGCATTTGTAATCATAACTTGTTACAATATTATATTGTAAGTCCACGTTGCCAACCCCGGTTCTTGCGGGGAGGCGGAAACGGTATAAAAAACAAATTTTTAGCGCATTAGGCAACATGGACTAACAAAAGTCGGGATCTTTTCTAAACTAAACTAGCTACAAAGCTAAAGAGAGTTAGCTACTCGGAAAAGATGTTATACCTAACATGAACTCCTTCTTCTTGAAACCTTTGTAGAGCTTAGATGGTGCTTTCCTCGTCGCCTTCTTCCGTCAAAGATGGATCCACCTGAGGGTTCAACCTTCGGGCTCCTTTCTCGAACTTTGAGAGAACTAGGGTCTTTGGCTTGCTAGACCTCTAACCCTAGAGTGAGTAGAGAGTGGTTTTGGGGTATTTTTATCTCAAGGAGGGGGTTTCTCAACACATGAGAGTGAGTCTCCTTGAACTAGAGGAGGAGGAAGAAGAAGTGAGGAGAGAGAAGTGTTATGATAGAATGAAATGCTTTTTTTACAACCATAACATAATATCAAAAGAATTATCAAAATAATAATAATAATCAAAATGAAATAGTTGATGGATGGTTTGAAATGACAATTATCATTACACACATTAAATGGTTTTGCTAGAATCAAAGAGCATCTTTGATATGTAATGATGATAGTCAAAGTTTCAACCATGGTCAACAAGTCAACCTTGGTCAACAAGTCAACAAACCCAACCATGACACAATTTCATTTAATTAATATTATTAATTGATATATCATAAATTCATTAGGGTTTGGAAAAAGACGACTGTCAACTGTGCATACGCACCCGTTCCGAAACACTAATGAAAATCATCTTCCTCCGCCTCAATCAACTGTGCATACACACCCGCATTCTTGTTCCGAGGAACATGAATACTATGAGATAAAACTAACCCCAAAACATATACTAGTATCTGGCTCAAACCAGAGCCCGCTAGTGATATCCGTCCGAACTCCAAACGTGCACAAGTGCGCGGATGGGAACGAACCCTGTCGCAAAACCATGCGACCTCTACTCTGTTTTGCCCAGAGGCGAATAGCCCTCTATGTGGGACTCTAAAGACTCGACACTACGCTGGCAGTGGGTTTAACCACAGACCGCAAGCGGCACTAGCTGTGCGTAACGGTCCCCAGGTAGATGCCGATAAGAAGACTAACGAGGTGTACCCCATCTGAACTCCTACTGAGTCTGAATGTGACAGTCTCCGTACAGTCCGGTCTGTTCGTCTGATACATCGCATGGCGGGCCTAGGGGGCGGTAAACGTCAGTCCCCTAATAGCGGTACAAGTCGTGTCGGAGTGAAGCCCAAAACACCCTGAGATAACACTGGAAGCCTACCAGTATATCTCGCTTGCCCTGGCCAGGGACTACTCGTGTAATGGCTCTCCTGGACACAGCGCAATGTCAACCCCCAATACCGGGAGAGACGAATCCTGTCTAACCGTCACTGCCTCCAAGTGCTTCAGGACTGCACCCAACTACTACCTGTTTGCACGACTCCTTTGAGCCGTGGTAGGGTAGTAATCAAAATACAGTGGGAACACACTCGAGGCGAAGTGCCAGTGTCAAGTCAGCGGACTAAGCTGTACTCATGTCACCTGGGAACTGATAACTGACGATAGGTATAAAACCAACTAGTCAGTTCCCGACGAGTCCTGTCCAGTGTACTCGTAACCTAATGAGCACCCGCATACTATCTCAAGTACGACGTACTGACGGCTGTGGGACAGACCGTCCCCCACACTGGGATGAGAAGCGCATACGCTAGTCTACTCCGGAGTATCGATACCCTGTCTCGATAGTCCTGCGACTAGGGACCTGCATAAGGATGTGCTTATAGATTACCCAGCCCCCACTAGTGTGACTGCCATCACAACGCTGGAAATCAAGCAAAGATCCTAAGGGCTCCACTAATGCGTATAGGTGATATCATAAAATAAACACATGTACACATTGAAGTAGAAACAAACCAAGTAGCATACTACTATTTTGAGCAAGATTGTATATACAAGGTGAATATCCCAAGCTTCCATTAAGTAATATACAAACTAGTATGATACAGTAATGGCCTCTAGGGCATATACACTAACAATCACCCACTTGCACTAAGGCCATGTACTGGCGTATCGAAGACCTATCATCTCGATCAGCCGCTCGAACTGAGTCTGGGGCAAGGCCTTGGTGAATGGATCTGCAGTGTTATCTTCTGAAGCAACCCTCCGAACCTCGATCTCCTGGCGATCCACGATCTCCCTGATCAGGTGATACCGCCTCAAGATGTGTCTGGATTTCTGATGGGACCTGGGTTCCTTCGTTAAAGCTATAGCCCCGTTGTTGTCGCAATACAGAGGTATTGGATCAACAATGGACGGAACCACCTGAATTTCTTTCAAGAACTTCCTCATCCAGACGGCTTCTTTTGCGGCATCAGATGCAGCGATGTATTCCGCTTCCATAGTCGAGTCTGCAACGGTTTCCTGTTTGGAACTCTTCCAACACACCGCCCCTCCATTGAGGGTAAAGACAAAACCCGACATGGACTTGGAATCATCCTTGTCACTCTGGAAGCTGGAGTCAGCAAAGGCCTCGATCTGGAGGTCTTTTCCGCCATACACCAAGAACATCTCCTTAGTCCTTCTCAGGTACTTGAGAATGTTCTTTACCGCTATCCAGTGTTTCTTCCCAGGGTTTGACTGATACCGGCTTACCACACTCAGTGCATAAGCTACATCCGGTCTGGTACACAACATCGCATACATTATAGTGCCTACCGCAGAAGCGTAGGGTATAATAGACATGCGATCCCTCTCTAAATCAGTCTTGGGAGACATCTCTTTAGAGAGGGTGATCCCGTGACAAGCCGGTAGGTTACCGCGGTTGGAATCTTCCATACTGAATCTTTTCAGTATGGTTTCGATGTACCTGGATTGTGAAAGTCCTAATATCCTCTTGGATCTATCACGATGGATCCGGATCCCCAGGATGTATGAGGCATCACCCAGGTCTTTCATGGAGAACTTGTGCGACAAGAACCCCTTGACAGATTGTAGTATAGGAATGTCATTTCCTATTAAGAGAATGTCATCCACGTATAAAACGAAGAATACTACAGTTCTCACTACAAATCTACTATAGATGCATGGTTCATCTGGATTTTTGATAAAGCCAAATTCCTTGACCGTCTCATCAAAGCAGATGTTCCAACTCCGCGATGCCTGCTTTAGTCCATAGATGGACTTAAGCAACTTGCACACCTTTCCGCTGCTCCCACTCTGAATGAAACCCTCTGGCTAGTCCATATAGACACACTCCTTTAAATTTCCATTTAGAAAAGCGGTTTTTACGTCCATCTGCCAAATCTCATAATCGTAGAAGGCAGCAATGGCAAGAAGGATCCGAATGGATTTCAGCATAGCCACTGGAGAAAAGGTTTCGTCATAGTCCAAACCAGGTCTTTGACGAAAACCCTTTGCAACAAGTCTAGCTTTATAGGTCTCAACCTGTCCATCTACACCAATCTTCCTTTTGAAGATCCACTTGCATCCTACGGGTTTTACCCCATCTGGAGCAATGTCCAACGTCCATACTTTGTTGGTGTACATGGACTCCATTTCGGTCCGCATTGCATCCAGCCATTTTACCGAGTCAACGCTCTGAACGGCCTGCTGGAAGCTAGTAGGTTCTGTTGGAGATAGTGCCCTCAGAGTCAATTATTAGGTCACAGGTACGTGATTGTAATGATTGAGGGAGGACCTATCCCGGTAGGACAGTCTTACTCGAGATGATAGTATGCTATCTGGTTTACCTTTATCATCGTGTACTGCTTTAGGTGATATGACACGTCGCTATTACACGTTGATAGAGCCCCTAGGATTCTTGCTTGACCACCAGCAGTATGAGGGCGATCATATAAGTGGGAGCTGGGGGTCTACAAGCATATCCTTAAAAGGTCCCTAGTCGTGGGAGTTTCGAGACCGGGCATCGATACTCCATTAGTAGACTAGTGTATACAGTCGAGACCCCGACGAGGGGCGGTGGCCGGTCTCACAAGCCACTGGTGTCAGTTGGATCACCTAAGATGTATACAGGTGCTCATTGGGTTATGAGTACACCGGACAGGACTCGCCGGGAACATGCTAGTTGGTCATATACCAGACGTCAGATGGCAGTTCCCTGGTGACATGTGTGCAGGTTAGTTCATCGACCTGGGGATCGTCATTTGTCTCGTGTGAGTTCCCACTGTACTTTGATTACTACCCTACCACGGCTCAAAGGAGTCGTGCAAACAGGTTTTAGTTGGGTACAGTCCCGAGCCACATGGAGGCAGTGAGCGTATCTTCAGGGGTTCGTCTCTCCCGGTATTGGGGGTGAGGTCGTGCTGTGTCTAGGAGAGCCATTACACAAAGTCCTTGGCCAAGGCAAGGAGATTTACTGGTAGGTATTCCAGTAGTATCTCAGGGTGTTCTGGGCTACACTCCGACACGACTTGTACCGCTTTTGGGGGTCTGACTTTTACCAACCCCCTAGGCCCGCCATGCGATACTCATAGACGAACGGACCGGACTGCACGGATATTGTCACTGACAGGCTCAGTAGGGTGTCAGGATGAGTTCGCTCATCGACGTCCCTTTTAGTCAATAGCTGGTGGCCCGTTACGTATTGGCTTATACCTCTAACGGGCTAGTGGTTAAATCCACAGCCATTGTATTGACGAGTCTTTAGAGTCCGCCACACTTTCAGTTACTCAGCTTTCGGGCGAAACGCTGTAGAGGCCGTATGGAGATATGGCAGGGTCCGATCAGATACGTGCGGTATTGCACGGATCAGGATCGGACAGTTTTGTACTAGTGGCCGTATAGTTATATGGCAGGGTTCGATCAGATACGTGCGGTATTGCACGGATCAGGATCGAACGGTTTTTTACTAGCCGGCTTTGGTTTAAGCCGGTCCTAGTTTAGTACAGTGTAGATTTTGTCTTATTGCATTTGTATCCGGACGGAATACAGATGCGGGTGTGTATGCACAGTATCGGGGTTTTCCTGTAATTTATTACGGGACCAGTTTTCTGGAGTTGCCAGTTTGCATTCCGTTCCGGCCGGTTTTCCTTTGTTCTTTCCCGGCCGGACTTTTCCGATGGAGGGTTTTTTTTGCAGTTTTGCAAATTACTTTTGTGGAGGGGGTTTCTTGTAAAAGATTGATTATGATAGCTTTCATTTCTTTTCAACCATGCTTTTGCTTTATGAGATTTGAAAGGGTATGGTTTCAATAGTATGAAGCATGGTGTATGTTTCTTTGTCTCTTGATGTGGTCACCCTTTCTACATCTCCTACACTCACCTCCCTTCTTGCTTCATATAGATTTTCCTCCACCATTATTCTCACTTGATGCATAAGTTTTTCATTAGAAAAGAAGAAGAAGAAAAAGAAAGAGAGGAAGAAGAAGAGAGAGCTTCATTCTTGAGAGTTTCTTTCTTGATCTCTTTTCATGCCAAGAAAAATGCAAGCACCATTTTTCTTCTTGATTCCTCCATCATCTACAAATGGCAACAAACCCCAAAGTGAGACATCCACTCTACACTACACTTCCTACAGCATATCTTGAGCATGTCGAGTTGCCGGCTTCATACGCGAGTTGCCTCGGTATTGAGGTGGGAGCCCGTAAAAGTACCCGGCTTCGTGGTGCCCTTTTCCGACGAGGAGGAGATGGACGGAGATCCCGCGAGGAGATCGGAGTGGAGATGAAGACCGGAGGACTTGGATCGTCGGTATATATCTCTATTCCCATTCTTGTAGATAGCTTAGACTAGTTAATGGTCCGATCCGGTTAAAGTGCGCGGTGGTGCCGGTTTGCAAAGTCCGCAAAATTTAAGTTATTCACCGCTTCCGCATTCCGGCGTCGGATTGACGGCCGGGGCGCCGCCGTGCACTTACAGTGGTATCAGAGCCGCGCCATTAACTTAGTCTAGCTTTGTGTAATGTGTTTGCATTTCCGATCGACCAAAATTTCCAAAAACCGTATTTTTTGTTCACATCAGTTTCTGTTGAAATATTTTGGTCTCGAAAAATTTTTCAGGTTGTAAAATATTGATGTACTGGAAAATCTAAGTGCTCTGTAAAAATTCGATGAAGTGACTCCACAGTTGGAGCGCGGAACCGCCGCGAAAACCCCCTTTGTGCGGCCCTTCCGCCGCGCACTATTCACATCACTTCACCATTTTTTTACAGAGGCCTTCTGGGCTTAAAATATGGGCTTTAGAATATTAAAGTTGGGCCAATTGTTTCTGTGAGTGCTACAGTTTTCTTTGGGGCCCACTTGTTAATTGTTTGATCAATCGGAAATTTTTTAAACACATTTTTCACAGTATTTACATTATATCTGCGACCGTGAATGTCACTCGATCGGTAAATCCGGTCTAACTGCTATAGCCCGGTTAGACGGATTTGCGAACGTGACTTTCACGTTGATGTTCTATGTATTTGCTGTGTTGTTGCGGATCGGTCGTGCGGATAGCCTGGATGCAATGCTAGTACTGTTTTTGTTGTATCATGTACATTTGATTTTGCGGGGCGAGCGTCCGACATGTGGACTGCCATCACTGCCTGTTTGTATTATTCTTTTGGGGCACGACCTGGTTGCGGTCGATGTACCCGGTGTATGTATATTTTACTTTCTGTACTAGGATTACCCCGCGGAGGGGTGCACGGATAGCCGGGTTCTAGAGGGCAACAAGCCCGCATCTCATGGCATTGGGACGGAGGGGGCTTCACTCTAGGATTGGCGGGCTATTCGCCGCACTCGTAGGGGGTACAGGTTGACCCAGGAGGGGTGCCCAAGTTGCCGGATTCCGTGAAGTGCTGGGTGGTCCATTCACGGCGCTGAAGGGGGCTGCCTCGCTTCAGGTTTTGGCGGGTGACTTGCCGCGCCCGTAGGGGTCTAGGATTTCATTGCACAGGCTATCCACACGACCAGGGGAACGTCGGGTTTCAGCGGCTCTGTGAAACCCGGGGTTCCCAGATATCTGTATTGTTTCTGTGATGCTATTCGTATCTGTGATGTTGCATTTCTTTCACGCCTTGAGCGAATATAATATATTGGTATATATATTAGTAGATGTTGTATATGTTTTACATCCGCGCTAGTCCAGTCCCCGCTCTGTCGTTAGTTAGCTAACCTAACGGGTAATGACGGGACCCAGTGGCGAATGCGGATGGCATATACGTACATCAGTATATTTTCGTTCTTTTTGGTGTGATCAATTGATGGGACTGCGTTGATTCGGATCAATGCAAGTTAAAAACAAACCTAATCTGATGTTGTTGGAACACTTTTTCAAAAGCTGTTATTGCAAGGACGTTTACTTTTGTTTTGCATCGTGGTATTCATTTAGAATATCCTGCTCCTCAGTCGACGAGGCAAGGGCCGAGATCCCTTCACCGGGAGTGACCCCTTGGACAGAAGTTTGCGTCAGGGCATTAACTTCACTATAGCCGATTACTTTTGCTTTGCATCGTGGTATTCATTTGGAATATCCTGCACCTCATTCTACGGGGAAAGAGCCGAGATCCCTTCACCGGGAGTGACCTCTTTAGCAACGGTTTTCGTCACTATATTTTTAAAAGCTATCCGTTCCTTCGACGATATCAAGTTCATTACGTTAAAGGTTTTCGCCAGAAACCATTCGTAGCCCTCCGTCGTTTCATATGGGTAGTCAATAGTATTCAAGCTGTGTATGTTGGCCAAAGTCAAGGCACAGTGTTTGGTAGCTGTTGGTTATTCATATGCAGCATAGATAGATGCGTTGGTTTGGGACAGTCGTGCTGCCATTTTGGCCAAAGTCAAGGGTATGTACGGGTGGATTCAAATTAACCTGGAGAATGACGGGCAGAACTTGACATGTGACTTATGATATGTTGGCCAAAGTCAAGGTCATAAGAGCATGGGGCAGAAATCACATCGGGAGTTTCAAAAGTACTGAAACTTGCCAGATATGCGCATACCTTCTGGAGTGTGATGATATGAGCGGATTCCGTCACGTTATCATGCGATGATAGTTGGATCCCGATTCCCACTGATGAGTTAGTTTACTCCTCGGGTGACCCCGACTAATTCTTCTTTTAGGTTTGGAGGAGAATTTGAGGTACAGTGGGAGGATTCCAGATTAGATAAATTGGTGACCATTCTGATCTAGGTTAGAGTGCACGCTGAGTGTTTCTTTTCTCTCTCTCTTTGGCAGCGACCATTGACCCGACCCTAAGACTATGACTCAGTGACCAAGTTGACCGAACCTTCTTAACAAAGGCTTTTGGATTGTCATAGTTGCAGACCTCATTGCCACTCCTACTTTTACCCTTTTCTCCAGGACACCCCGTATTACTACGAACGTCCACTTCCATTGGACAAAACCATCGTATGGTTAGATACGAACTCGAAGGGATTCGAGGATGGTTTCCGGTTCTGGAGAAAACGGATAGGATTATTCAGTTGTCTTTTCCTTCTACCCTCTCTCAGGTTACGAGTACTCCTTGGTTTAGGGGTAGCACACCTATTATGCAAATTGGATTGTCTTCTTCCAAAACTTAGGCTGGTGCCGACCGGTAGGGAATGAAGAAAACCAATTAGCATAACGATGGTGTGCAGAAGGTATTAAGTTCAGACAAAGCAAGGGATTAGTAAGAGGGCAAAGTAAATTGCAACAGATATTCACGACCAAACCAAATATTTCGTTACCACTCCCACATCACCTTTGTATTTCTCCAGGACACCCCGTATCACTACGAAGATCCACAGTTTATTTGGATACTCCATCGTATGGTTATATACGAACTCGAATGGAACTTGTTCCAGTTCGGGGATGGATTCTGGTCCAGGAGAAATAGGAATAAAGTACATTCAGGTGTCTTTTATCTTCACCTTCTCTCGCGTTGCGAGTGCTCCTAGGATTAGGACAGTACACCCTTTATGCTTATTGGATAGTCTTCTTCCAAACCATAGGCTGGTGCCGAACGGTAGGGAAGGAAGAAAACCATTTGGCCTAAAGGGGTGTGCAGAAGGTAAAGACTAAAGACATATGAAGGGATTTGGAGAGGTGGCAAAGAACTATACGGTTATAGTTGTGAATCTGGATAATGGTAGAGGCATTACTAGGAATACCAGAATACCCCATCGGAACATTTCAATGTTTCAGTTCAACTGTGTAATGTTAAAGGAAAACTGATTTCCCGATTAGATACTTACTCCAGGGTATGTATTTACCAGGTATGATTCTCACATCTGTATGGTTTTACAGATGATGAGAGGGAGTAGGTTATTGGGAATTGGGTGATCATCCTCATTATATCGGGATTCGTTGTAATCGGTGATATTTGAGGAAATCACCTGGGCTGTTTGCCGGTCGGCAAATATTTGGTTTTGAATATCCGCAGTTATGCACCAATTTCAAATTGATATATCTGTACGTCTATTTTTATAGAGTGAGATATACCTTTCTGAAATTATGTCTACGACATTTACCTATATCAGTGGATGGTTAGGTAAGGAGCATTAAACAGCGGTGTAATTCTTCTTAACCATAAGTACAGTTTTCAACCTACGGCACACAGTGAATGAGTTATCAGACTCAAGGGACTTATACAGAGTATTGTATGTTGTCCAGGGTCCATCAGGACAGAGGGGTAGGTCCTCGTACTATATTCGGTTTACTTATGACTTCTCTAGTTTTTAGACCGGTGTTTCGTGGAAACACAGGGTCCGAATTTTGAGAAGTTACAGGTATTTGAATAGAGTAGAGAACCAGGTGTAGCAAGTATCGGGATTCTTCAAAGAGATCGAAGATGTAGATACTTGTGAATGGTATTCAGTTGATAGTAATGATAAAGAGATCTTGCTTCTCTTTCAGGTTACTCATAATTGGAAGTATTCCTAAGTTGAGTAAACGCTGATCGGCCTCCTTCCATTTAGTTGACATGCGCTGGGGACAGCTGCATGATTTGAATCTGGTTCAATTAAATCAGTGCCTCTGTTCCTATATGGGATATAGAACAGTTCGTATCTTAACGAGGTTAAGGTACGGGGAGTTGTCCGGCTTATGCTTAAAACCAGACTCTGGATAACTCAAAGGCACGTTTCTGTAATGGCTGTTTGTGGGTTGACCCAGACTATGACGAGGGTTGATTTTCTACCATCTGGATGAACAATAGCGATATTGTTCTAGACTCGCCACAGTTTTATTAAAAATGGATTTTTTTTTAGAAAACAGTAGTGGGAGTATGGTAGAACTGGAAGTGATTCCAGAACCACAAACGATTACTGAAGATTTGATAAGGAACCTAAAGATTCAATCTGGATTGACATTCCATTGGCCACTCCGCAGATATGGTGGGTAACTTCAGGCACCCGAGGGGCACTACGGTGGCCTCAAGGACGGTGACAGGGAAGTTCTTGTTTACCCACAATTGCCATTGCTGTTGTTCCAGGTTGCGAGACCCGGCGGGAGGATGAGTATAGCGTCATTCTAAACCAGTTTTAGAAGTGTACGTCTATATGACTCTGCCAGAGGGTTGTCGTAGTCAGTGGGAGCAGCGGAAGCATTGGTGGACAGGTAGCTTATGTCTATTTATAGACTAAAGCAGAAGTAGCAGAGATAGATCATCTATTTCTGATGTGACAGTCATAGGTTTGACTTCATCAGAATAGGGGATGGATCTGTTGAGAAGGTAGTAGGGCGTGATATCCTGGTATTTGGATGATATACACTGAGTAGGAAAAGAAACTCCTACACTACAATCGGTTATACTTTGGTCGTCACACAGTTGTTTCTCCACAAAGGAAATGGATTTTATATCAGACATACTGGTTACTAGATCTATGGTTTTAGATCTAGATTTGGGTGGTTTCCCAATCAGGGTACTTGACAGCATTCTAAGAGTATTTAGGATGGACGACTCCTGGCACGGTAGTGTACCTGCAGGTAATGGAGTCACCCTCTCCAAAGGTGTCTTACAGACTAAAGGGGAGAGGGACGGGCATGATTGGCAGATCACTTGCTCAGGCAATTGAGTCAATCATGAGATGTCAAGTACCACACCAGATATTGTTCTTGCACTAGATTAAATAAGTTGACATTAATCCAATCCTGGAGAAACAGTCGGAAGCAGTTTTAGAACATAAGTGGATGTTCTAGGGATATGATAACGACAGCCTCATTCGGGAAACAGTTATCATTCCAGGCTTCCAAGGTGACATGGACGACAAGGAGGTTGTCAGAGCTATAGTTTTCCCTCTGACGAGGGGCAGTATTTTGGACAGGTGATCCAAGGCAATACTGAGGGAGGCATGGCGCGCAGGATACTGATTAAGTTCAGTTAACGATACAGTCTAAGAAGTTTGGATTTGGAGTTCATTTATGAGCTATGTCCCATCAGACATCCAGACACATTCTAAGACAGGTATTGCTCATTTCGGGAGATGGGTTTCTCCGCGAACTTGAGATATAGAGAGACATAGAAAGAAACAACTAAGCGGATCCACTCACTGAGGCTATTCCTCGAACGCAATAGTTCCGCAAACGAGCTTTGTGAGACTGACTAGTAGAGGAGTTGGATGTTCGGTATCACACGGGTTGTGAGTATGCGACATCGCAATAATTAAGCCTTGAGTGCAAGTGGGAGATTGTTGGAGATAGTGCCCTCAGAGTCAATTATTAGGTCACAGGTACGTGATTGTAATGATTGAGGGAGGACCTATCCCGGTAGGACAGTCTTACTCGAGATGATAGTATGCTATCTGGTTTACCTTTATCATCGTGTACTGCTTTAGGTGACATGACACGTCGCTATTACACGTTGATAGAGCCCCTAGGATTCTTGCTTGACCACCAGCAGTATGAGGGCGATCATATAAGTGGGAGCTGGGGGTCTACAAGCATATCCTTAAAAGGTCCCTAGTCGTGGGAGTTTCGAGACCGGGCATCGATACTCCATTAGTAGACTAGTGTATACAGTCGAGACCCCGACGAGGGGCGGTGGCCGGTCTCACAAGCCACTGGTGTCAGTTGGATCACCTAAGATGTATACAGGTGCTCATTGGGTTATGAGTACACCGGACAGGACTCGCCGGGAACATGCTAGTTGGTCATATACCAGACGTCAGATGGCAGTTCCCTGGTGACATGTGTGCAGGTTAGTTCATCGACCTGGGGATCGTCATTTGTCTCGTGTGAGTTCCCACTGTACTTTGATTACTACCCTACCACGGCTCAAAGGAGTCGTGCAAACAGGTTTTAGTTGGGTACAGTCCCGAGCCACATGGAGGCAGTGAGCGTATCTTCAGGGGTTCGTCTCTCCCGGTATTGGGGGTGAGGTCGTGCTGTGTCTAGGAGAGCCATTACACAAAGTCCTTGGCCAAGGCAAGGAGATTTACTGGTAGGTATTCCAGTAGTATCTCAGGGTGTTCTGGGCTACACTCCGACACGACTTGTACCGCTTTTGGGGGTCTGACTTTTACCAACCCCCTAGGCCCGCCATGCGATACTCATAGACGAACGGACCGGACTGCACGGATATTGTCACTGACAGGCTCAGTAGGGTGTCAGGATGAGTTCGCTCATCGACGTCCCTTTTAGTCAATAGCTGGTGGCCCGTTACGTATTGGCTTATACCTCTAACGGGCTAGTGGTTAAATCCACAGCCATTGTATTGACGAGTCTTTAGAGTCCGCCACACTTTCAGTTACTCAGCTTTCGGGCGAAACGCTGTAGAGGCCGTATGGAGATATGGCAGGGTCCGATCAGATACGTGCGGTATTGCACGGATCAGGATCGGACAGTTTTGTACTAGTGGCCGTATAGTTATATGGCAGGGTTCGATCAGATACGTGCGGTATTGCACGGATCAGGATCGAACGGTTTTTTACTAGCCGGCTTTGGTTTAAGCCGGTCCTAGTTTAGTACAGTGTAGATTTTGTCTTATTGCATTTGTATCCGGACGGAATACAGATGCGGGTGTGTATGCACAGTATCGGGGTTTTCCTGTAATTTATTACGGGACCAGTTTTCTGGAGTTGCCAGTTTGCATTCCGTTCCGGCCGGTTTTCCTTTGTTCTTTCCCGGCCGGACTTTTCCGATGGAGGGGTTTTTTTGCAGTTTTGCAAATTACTTTTGTGGAGGGGGTTTCTTGTAAAAGATTGATTATGATAGCTTTCATTTCTTTTCAACCATGCTTTTGCTTTATGAGATTTGAAAGGGTATGGTTTCAATAGTATGAAGCATGGTGTATGTTTCTTTGTCTCTTGATGTGGTCACCCTTTCTACATCTCCTACACTCACCTCCCTTCTTGCTTCATATAGATTTTCCTCCACCATTATTCTCACTTGATGCATAAGTTTTTCATTAGAAAAGAAGAAGAAGAAAAAGAAAGAGAGGAAGAAGAAGAGAGAGCTTCATTCTTGAGAGTTTCTTTCTTGATCTCTTTTCATGCCAAGAAAAATGCAAGCACCATTTTTCTTCTTGATTCCTCCATCATCTACAAATGGCAACAAACCCCAAAGTGAGACATCCACTCTACACTACACTTCCTACAGCATATCTTGAGCATGTCGAGTTGCCGGCTTCATGCGCGAGTTGCCTCGGTATTGAGGTGGGAGCCCGTAAAAGTACCCGGCTTCGTGGTGCCCTTTTCCGACGAGGAGGAGATGGACGGAGATCCCGCGAGGAGATCGGAGTGGAGATGAAGACCGGAGGACTTGGATCGTCGGTATATATCTCTATTCCCATTCTTGTAGATAGCTTAGACTAGTTAATGGTCCGATCCGGTTAAAGTGCGCGGTGGTGCCGGTTTGCAAAGTCCGCAAAATTTAAGTTATTCACCGCTTCCGCATTCCGGCGTCGGATTGACGGCCGGGGCGCCGCCGTGCACTTACAGGTTCATCATAATCTATGATGCAATCCTCTCTATCCCCGTCTATGAGAAAACCGTAGTATCTCTCGGGCGGATGAGACTGCCTACTACTCCTGCGGAGCGGCGTAGGAATGTCCTGTTCTTTTGAACCCTCTGGTTTCTCTAAGCTTTCAGTAATAGCTCGTGGTTCTGGAATTTCTTCCAGTTCTACTGTGCTCCCACTTATCTGGTTTTCCAAAAACTCAGTTTCCAAGAAGTAGGCATGACAAGAAACAAAAACCTTTTGTTCCTCTTCGCAGTAAAAGAAATATCCCCTGGAGTTCTTTGGATATCCCACGAACTTGCACTGTACTGAGCGTGCCTCGAGTTTGTCCGCATGCTGCTTTTTGACAAAAGCTGGACATCCCCATGTCTTAATGTGATTAAGATGGGGCCTCTTTCCACACCACATCTCATATTGTGTGGTAGGCACAGTCTTAGTGGGAACTCGGTTCAAAAGGTATGCAGCTGATTCTAGCGCATACCCCCAGAATGATCGCGGTAACTTAGCGTTACTCATCATGGACCGTACCATATCCAATAGGGTCCGGTTCCGTCTCTCCGATACACCATTATGTTGCGGAGTTTACGGAGGAGTAAGCTGAGAGAGAATTCCATTCTCTTTTTGTAGGGTTCCTAGGCACACTAGTGAGGTCTCACAAGGCATCAACCATGCCAATTTCAAAAATACAAGTGCCGAGAAACCCTAATACGGATCGTTAACTAGAATTTTAGGCGACAAAGCAACTAGTTAACTACTTTAACTAAGAGTAACGGAAATACAACCTTTGTAGATCCGGTGCTCCACCTCCATAGCTCCACGAAGATGTCTCCTCGCTGTACAAGACGGATCTTGGGCTCTAGTGTCGGCTTCATCGGAGAATGGACGGGCTAGGTCATCGACTACGACGCCGAAGATGATCTACGTCGAGGCATCGCTAGATCAAGCTCCACCTTCACCAAGCCATGAAAACTTGTGAAAGAAACACACTCTACTACTTGGCAAGAGGTAGAGGATGAAGAAATAGGAAGTGGGTAGATTTTAGAATTGGATTTCTCACCCTTTTTCATCAATCACCATTGATG
This sequence comes from Agapanthus africanus, assembly GCA_030015575.1. Taxonomy (NCBI): domain Eukaryota; kingdom Viridiplantae; phylum Streptophyta; class Magnoliopsida; order Asparagales; family Amaryllidaceae; genus Agapanthus; species Agapanthus africanus. Next base: position 454,190,753 of record JASDDO010000019.1, on the reverse strand, counting down.
AAGTCAAGCTTTCTTCATTGAAGAAGATGAAGAAGAAGAAACTAATATTATGATGAATATTATCATAAGTATTAGAATAGAATAGAAAAATCAATTCTTATCATAATATTAACCATGGTAATGTGTAGAGAATTGACTAAGGTTAAGTGAATGGTTAGGGTTAATGAGATGAAGACAAAAGGGTTTCTTTGGTCAAAGCTTCATGAAGCTTCAACAAGCTTCATGAAAGAAAGAAACCTTTTTGTTTTTCTTTTCTCTTATCTTTAATCCAAAAACAAATAAATAAATGAATGAATAATCAAATAAAAACCCTAACCATTTATTTAAACAAAGTTTAATTCTTTACACAAACCCTAGCAAACATGTATCATCAAACATGATACAAACAAATGCACAAAAGTATATCATATATACAATGTGCACATCCGAGTGAGAAAATCCATTTAAAGTGAACCAATACTAGTTAATGCAAAGTAATATATCAAATATATAATTATGCATTAAATCATTAAATCAACACTTGATTCAATGATCCGGTCATGTCACACACAACCGACTAGTATATAATGTATCGTTTTATCGAATCAATCCTTGATTCGATAACTAGATTATATCGCATACAACCATTCGACACATTCATCGCGAGAATGAAATACGGTATCACATACACGCATTATTCTCGGTCCCGCACATATCTCATATGCGCTCCTATTTCGTTTCGCTTGAGCCAGGAAACCTCTGTGTAGGACTCTAAAGACTCGTCAATACGCCGGCAGCAGGTGATAATCATATCAAACACCCACAAGCCGCAAGCGGTCTGCTAAACGTAACGGCCACCCGGGTATTGAGCGATCAGAAGATCGACGAGCAAGCCCGCTCATACTCCTGTGAATCCAACCAGTAACACTTACCGTACAGTCCGGTCTGATCGTCTGATATGTCGCATATCTCGCCTAGGGGTGGTAAACGTCAGACCCCAGTAGCTTGATAAGTCGTGTCGATATGAGGTCTATAACAGTTCAAGAAACTACTGGTAACACTTACCAGTAAATCTCAGCAACCCTGGCCAGGGATTTCCGGTTATAGCCAATCGAACACAGCGCAACATCAACTCCCTATACCGGGAGAGACGAATCCCTTCCTATCGCTCATCGCCTCCATGTGATTCGGGACTGTACCCAAAAACCACCGTTTTGCACGCCCTCTTAGATGTGGTAAGGTGGAAATCAAAGCACAGTGGGAACCACACAAGACTCTATGACGATCTCGGGTCAACAGACTACTCTGTACCAGTGTCACCAGAGAACTGCCATCTGACGTAAGGTATAATACCATCTGGGAGTTCTCGGCGAGTCCGTCCAGTGTACCCAGTCTCCACTGAGCACCCGCATATCATCTCTGATGTCAAACACCAATGGATATGGGATCATCCATCGCCCATCTGTATGGGTCGATAAGGTATACGCTAGTCTACTCTGGTATATCGATGCCCCGTCTCGATACACCCACGACTAGGGACCTTGAAGGATGTACTTATGGACTACCATGTCCCCACTAGTATGATCTGCATCATAGTCCAGGTAGTCAAGTACACATCTTAAGGGCTTTACCAACATGTAACAGAGAGACAATCAGTGTACACGTTAAGGTAAAGATCAACCAGATAGCATACTATCATGTCGAGCAAGAAAGTCCTCCCTATATATGTCCCAGCATCCACTACAATATACATCCTATGTATAGTAATGGCCTCTAGGGCATACATATAACTAACAATCTCCCACTTGCACTAGGGCCATCTGATAGCAGTGGTTGTAGTATCTCATACTCAACCATCCCATAAAAATGTCTCTCTGGGAACAAGCCTTTGTGAGTGGATCCGCTGTGTTGTCCTCTGAGTCTACTCTCCAAACCTCGATCACCCTGGAGATCAATCATCTCCATGATCAGGTGATACTGCCTTAGAATATGTCTGGATCACTGATGGGACCGGCGTTCCTTGGCATAAGCCACAACTCCATTGTCACACAATGGGAGGAACGAAGTTCATCTCATGAACCAATATACATCCAGACTGCCTCTTTGGTAGCATCTTAAGTAGCGATGTATCCTGCCTTTATCGTCTAGTTTGCCACGGTATCTAGCTTGGAACTCTTCCAACATACCGTCCCTTCACAGAGGGTAAAGACAATGCCTGTGACTGACTTTCAGTCGTATTTATCACCCTAGAACACTTCCAGTGATTTTCCCCAGGATCAACTGATACCATCTCACTACAACTAGTGAGTATCCTAACATCCTTTTAGATCTATCTCATAGATCCAACGCTTTGGATTTAGTAGGTATCACTTTGATCCTATGTGGAGAATCATTGTGATAAGCGGAGATTGATCGAGCGTAGCATAAGAAACTCCTTCCCTATCAAGAGCATGTCATCCACGTACTCTACGAGGATCGTCACTATACTCCCTACTACCTTTTTGTTTATACAAGGTTCATCTACCATTTTGATGATGTCAAACTCTTTGACTAAGACAACAAAACAGATGTTCCAACTCCGCGATACCTGCTTTATCCTATAAAGCATCTTGTACACGTTTCTGCTGCTCCCACTGTCTACGAAGCCCTCTGGCTGTGTACTTACAGACGTTCTCATCTAAAACATCATTTAGAAAAGCAGTCATGACACCCAACCACCAGATATCGTAGTCATGGTATGTAGCCGTGGCAAGTAGGATCTGGATGGACTTAAGCATAGATCCTTAGAAAAGGTTTCAACATAATCCATACCTGGTCAATAATGCAAACCCTTTAATAAGTCTAGCTTTGAAAGTCTTAACTTTTCCATGTACACCAAGTAATCTTCTCAAGATATACTTGCTCCTGATGGGGATTTAACCCTTCAGATAAAGCAACTAAAGTCCATACTTTGTTGGTGTATAAGGATTCCATCTCAGATCACTAAGCATCCAGCCATTCTTACAGAGTCCCACTCCTGATGGCCAGGTCGAAACTAGTTGGGTCATCATCTCATGATGCAATCCTCGCTCCACTGTCATAGAGTAACCGAAGTATCTCTCAGGTGGGTGAGGAACCCTACTAGATCGGCGGAGAGGCTGAGGTTCGTTGGTAACTATTGAATCCTTTGGTTTTATCAAATCATCTGCTGTAGTTTGTATAGCTGGAACCTTTCCTGTTCTACCTAACTGACCTTGCCTCGAGTTTGTCCGGATTTTGCTTTTAGACATAGGCCGGACAACCCCAAATCTTAACTAACTTAAGATATGGGCTCTTCCCTTTCCATATCACATATGAAGTGGTAGGCATTGATTTGATTCGAACCTAATTCAATAGGTATGTATCTTCTCAAGTGCATAACTCCCAAAAGGAAAATAGGAAACTCAGTAGTACTCATCATAGAGCACACCTTATCATATAGGGTGTGATTGCTCCACCCCGATATACCATCGTGCTATGGTGTATACGGAGAAGTAATGCTGAGAGAGAATCTCATTCTCCTTTAGAAAAGTCCAAGAATTCCGTGCTCAAGTATTCTCCTCCTTGATCTCATCATAGGACATAATACTTATACCCGTATTTTGGTTCTCTACTTATGACTTATATTCTGTGAATATCTCAAAAGGTTCGGACTTGTGTTTCAACAGGAACATATGTCTGAATCTTGAGAGATCATCAGAGAATGTAATGAAGTAAAAGAACCAGTCTTGGCATCTGTAGACAGGGGCCCTTACATACATCATCATGTATCAGTCCCAAGAGTACACTAACTCTTTCTCTGTTTCCATTAAACAGAGCTATGGTCATCTTATCTTTGTGACATGACTGGCAAGTTTCATAAGATGTAAATTCAAACTAATTTAAATATGCATCTACATGTAACTTCAGCTAGTCGGGTCGCATTGATATGACCTAGTCTACAATGCCTCAAGAAGGATTCGTTCATTTCTGAACTCTTCCTCTTGTGTGTGTTCCGTATACTAAGAACTGTAGTTTGATTTAGAACATCAATGCTTTTAGATAACGTGCCTGAACCGATCAACTTTTGATATAGGAAATGTTCAAAACATAATCCAACTATACAAAATTTTATCATTTCTTTACTAATAAAGAGATAGATATGATTTTGTATATCAGGTTCGGTATCTAATAACATTCGTTCAGAATCAATGTATTTGTAATACAGGGTGACAGTGACCAACAGACTTGGCTGCAACATTTGCCCCGTTTTCTGCCTCATGAAACTTATCACCCGTTCTCAGTTCTCTACCTAGCTTTAGCCCAATGTAACAGATTACATATCTGGGATCCTGATCTGGTATCACATACCCAGGACGTAGAGGATACAGAGAAACAGTTCTTTGTAATGAACACACCCGAAGATGATGCATCAGCATGCACTCTCTTCGTTTGGGCGGCACGGGAATTCTGGTAATCCCCAATTTCCTGCTCTGTCTTATAACAATTATAAGTTAGAGCGGGACCAACGTTCCCCAGCTCAGTATAACAAGCGGGTTCGGTCAATACATCCATATTATTATCTTAATTAAGGCGTGATATGGTCGCTATCTGGAGAGAGAGAGAAGAAAACACTCAGCGTGCGCTCTGATAAGAATAGATTGGTTATTATTTTATCTAATCAGGATGGCTCCCACTGCTTTTTATCAAATCTTCCTTCAAACCCTAAATGGAAAGACTAGCCGGGATTAATTACACACTACAAGTTCGCCAATCTTTCAGCCAGGCCAGTATCGGTACTTTGAGGGAGGTCCCCCGTGCTTTCGCACGAACCTAATTAATGTAAACCTCGTTTTCCCAGAGGCGTAACCTTGTTAACACCTTTCTAGACACCTACTTGATTGGCTAATTGTAATGTGTAAAACTCTCCCAGGAGTAACTCTTACTCGCAGCGGGTATCGGGATCCAACTATCTCATAGAAGGTATGCAATCTCATTGCAAATTTCAACACTTGAAATTCCCGATAATATTTTGCCCCTAGCGTGCTATGACTTTGACGCATGCCAAACAACCCATAGTCCGCTAGTCAAGTTCAACCCGTACATTTCTTGATTGAATTAAACCCACCCGCACGACCCTTGACGCATGCCAAACAACGCCGTGCGAATACCCTAATCCAATCGCATCATATGCTAGCAGATAAGCACTAGTTAGCAACCGTACACTACGCCTTGACGCATGCCAAACAACCGCAGCACGAATACTAACTAGTACTTATCTGAAATGACGGAGGGCTACGACAGGTTTTTCTGAAAACCTATTGCGTAATGAACTTGATATCGTTGTAGGATCGAATGAATTTTGAAATGGAGTGTTTTTTAGGCTTTTCTAGTTTTGCTAAAGGAGTCACTCCCGGTGAAGGGATCGTCGGTCCTTTCCTCGTCGAATGAGGTGCGGGATATATCATATATATCACTGTGCAAAGCAAAAACTCTTAAAAGCAATCAAAAGACAAATCGAGTGTGTAGCATCTGCCAGTTATTGCTAAAGGAGTCACTCCCGGTGAAGGGATCTCGGTCCTTTCCTTATCGAATAAGGTGCAGGATATATCATATACACCGCTGTGCAAAGAAAGAACTGTAGCTACCTGTTTTATTTTGAAATTCGATTCTACAACATCATTAGGTTTCTTTTATTTCATTAATCTCATTAATGAAGTCCCATCATTTAAATTACCTAAACATCACAGATAAATACGACGTACACTTATGCCATCCGCATTCGCCTCGATGTCCCCTCGTGCACCGTTAGGTTAGGTAACTAACGGCAGAGCAGAGCGGGGCTAGCGCGGGTGTAAAACATAAGTAACGCCTATATAATATATCATATATACTATATACTGTATCTATCACAGAACATCACATGATCACATCACAGATATCGCAGCAGAAGAAACATATGAAATATTGGATATACTAGGACGTCCGTGTTTTCAATACGAGCCAGTATAAAACACGGATTCCACGGTCGCGATGAATAGCCAAACCCACACCCCTAGACCCCTACGAGAGCGGCAAGCAACCCTACCAATTCTGGAGTTAGGAGACCCGGACTCGACTCCTCGAGTTGGTCTCCTACTGGACCCCAGAACCCGGTTACTTGTGCTCCCCTCCTTGGGTCTATCCTAGTGCGGAAAAGTAAATAATATACAAAGGGTGACAACTTCCGCAACCTGGAAGTGCCCCAAATAAAAGAATATTACATACAAGTTTTTACATGAATGAAAATGAAAAACACTCATCTCACATAAAAACCCTCCGGCTATTCAAACACGACGATCCAATATAACATATCCAGCAACACATAATATCACATGTCATCAACTTAAGTAAATATGCGCATCCCAATTGTCGTTGACATATAGCAACGAAACCGGCGATATCACATATTACACTTACGGTCACAGAAAAGAAAGTGTAAAACTACAACAGTTGAAATCCGCAACCACCTCAGACATCGCATGCCTGACCAAACGAATTCTTTAGACATCGCATGCCTAACAATTATAAACCCCGCATTTTAGTCTCAAAATCGAAAACTCTTTTCAATATCAAGTCAGGCAATTCAACAAGATTCCCGACATCCTGATCGAATGCTCGTCGCAAACTTTAGTAGGCGGCCACACCCCCGACGCCGTCGACGAAGTGCACCAAGGCGGAATACCGCTGCCGTGAGCACCCAAACGGATGCTTTCGGCGACGGGGTTCTCCTACAGTCACTTGGTCGGGGCTATGGAGCGAGGCTGTCTATTAAGTTTACCCGGCGAGTATCCGCGTACGCTACGTGATTGCGACGGACTTTTGATCACATCAAAATTCCGTGGCAACCGATCAAGTGAGACTAAAGTGCTATGTTTATAACATTCATATCAGTTATCTCATAACTGTTTGTGAATTCCAAATGTTGTATCCCATTCCGGATAAATAGAAAATGGTAAACTTTCCGATCGAACATTCGAACACCCAAGTTTTCCCGATAACGGCTCAACTTTTGAAATAAGTTTAAAAACATTCACTTCGTGCCTCAGTACCAACGGTCCAGCCGTAGAAGGGTCAAGCCAACGCCTCACATGTGGCACGCCGTACTGCCCCAAACCCGAAGGTTCAAAGGGCAGTTCAAGACGGTCACATAATCGAGTTAAGGTTTGTTGTCTTCTAGAGGGACCATCGCGTTACTTGCACTACTTAGAACGTCTTTAAACCTCGGAAAAATCCAACACTTGGAAATTTTCCGGCAGGGAAAAATTGGGTATTTATATCCGGTCGAACTTTTTAACACATTCTAAAATTATCCGGAAAAACACATAGACAGAGTTTGACAATCCGATCGAATGTACGAACTCCCAATACAACCCAAAATACTCAACTCTGGATTTCAGATTAAAAATTCCCAAGAAAACCAGCACTGCCAAATATGAATTACTGTGCAAAATTTGATGGGAGAAGAGACAAAAGGGCCGCGGAACCGCCGCATTAGCACTCTAATGCCGCGGTTCCGCCACACTTTTATGGAATTAGGAGCTAAATTTAGGGCCGTAATTCTTATATTTCCCTGCTGATTTTTCTGCATATTTTTAATTTGCAAAAATCCACAAATATGCAAAATGTACAGAGAGCAAGTTTAAGTTAGGGTTTCGAATCGATCGGGTTTCAAACTTCGTCTACGCATCGCCTAAGGCTCTAGCTAGGCTCTGATACCACTGTAGGGTTCCTAGGCACACTAGTGAGGTCTCACAAGGTATCAACCATGCCAATTTCAAAAATACAAGTGCCGAGAAACCCTAATACGGATCGTTAACTAGAATTTTAGGTGACAAAGCAACTAGTTAACTACTTTAACTAAGAGTAACGGAAATACAACCTTTGTAGATCCGGTGCTCCACCTCCATAGCTCCACGAAGATGTCTCCTCGCTGTACAAGACGGATCTTGGGCTCTAGTGTCGGCTTCATCGGAGAATAGACGGGCTAGGTCATCGACTACGACGCCGAAGATGATCTACGTCGAGGCATCGCTAGATCAAGCTCCACCTTCACCAAGCCATGAAAACTTGTGAAGGAAACACACTCTACTACTTGGCAAGAGGTAGAGGATGAAGAAATAGGAAGTGGGTAGACTTTAGAATTGGATTTCTCACCCTTTTTCATCAATCACCATTGATGAAGTCAAGCTTTCTTCATTGAAGAAGATGAAGAAGAAGAAACTAATATTATGATGAATATTATCATAAGTATTAGAATAGAATAGAAAAATCAATTCTTATCATAATATTAACCATGGTAATGTGTAGAGAATTGACTAAGGTTAAGTGAATGGTTAGGGTTAATGAGATGAAGACAAAAGGGTTTCTTTGGTCAAAGCTTCATGAAGCTTCAACAAGCTTCATGAAAGAAAGAAACCTTTTTGTTTTTCTTTTCTCTTATCTTTAATCCAAAAACAAATAAATAAATGAATGAATAATCAAATAAAAACCCTAACCATTTATTTAAACAAAGTTTAATTCTTTACACAAACCCTAGCAAACATAGATCATCAAACATGATACAAACAAATGCACAAAAGTATATCATATATACAATGTGCACATCCGAGTGAGAAAATCCATTTAAAGTGAACCAATACTAGTTAATGCAAAGTAATATATCAAATATATAATTATGCATTAAATCATTAAATCAACACTTGATTCAATGATCCGGTCATGTCGCACACAACCGACTAGTATATAATGTATCGTTTTATCGAATCAATCCTTGATTCGATAACTAGGTTATATCGCATACAACCATTCGACACATTCATCGCGAGAATGAAATACGGTATCACATACACGCATTATTCTCGGTCCCGCACATATCTCATATGCGCTCCTATTTCGTTTCGCTTGAGCCAGGAAACCTCTGTGTAGGACTCTAAAGACTCGTCAATACGCCGGCAGCAGGTGATGATCATATCAAACACCCACATGCCGCAAGCGGTCTGCTAAACGTAACGGCCAACCGGGTATTGAGCGATCAGAAGATCGACAATCAAGCCCGCTCATACTCCTGTGAATCCAACCAGTAACACTTACCGTACAGTCCGGTCTGATCGTCTGATATGTCGCATATCTCGCCTAGGGGTGGTAAACGTCAGACCCCAGTAGCTTGATAAGTCGTGTCGATATGAGGTCTATAACAATTCGAGAAACTACTGGTAACACTTACCAGTAAATCTCAGCAACCCTGGCCAGGGATTTCCGGTTATAGCCAATCGAACACAGCGCAACATCAACTCCCTATACCGGGAGAGACGAATCCCCTCCTATCGCTCATCGCCTCCATGTGATTCGGGACTGTACCCAAAAACCACCGTTTTGCACGCCCTCATGGACGTGGTAAGGTGGAAATCAAAGCACAGTGGGAACCACACAAGACTCTATGACGATCTCGGGTCAACAAACTACTCTGTACCAGTGTCACCAGAAAACTGCCATCTGACGTAAGGTATAATACCATCTGGGAGTTCTCGGCGAGTCCGTCCAGTGTACCCAGTCTCCACTGAGCACCCGCATATCATCTCTGATTTCAAACACCAATGGATATGGGATCATCCATCGCCCATCTGTATGGGTCGAGAAGGTATACGCTAGTCTACTCTGGTATATCGATGCCCCGTCTCGATACACCCACGACTAGGGACCTTGAAGGATGTACTTATGGACTACCATGTCCCCACTAGTATGATCTGCATCATAGTCCAGGTAGTCAAGTACACATCCTAAGGGCTTTACCAACATGTAACAGAGAGACAATCAGTATACACGTTAAGGTAAAGATCAACCAGATAGCATACTATCATGTCGAGCAAGAAAGTCCTCCCTATATATGTCCCAGCATCCACTACAATATACATCCTATGTATAGTAATGGCCTCTAGGGCATACATATAACTAACACTTTTAAGTAATTCAGGAACTCGGCACTTAAGTATTCTCCACCTCGATCCGATCTTAGAATCTTGATACTTTTGCCGGTTTGTTTTTCTACTTCATTCTTATATTCCTGGAACTTTTCAAAGGCTTCGGACTTATGCTTCATCAAGAAGACATAACCGTACCTTGAAAAGTCATCCGTAAAAGTAATGAAGTAAGAATAACTGCTTCGCGCATGTGTAGACATTGGACCGCACACGTCGCTGTGTACGAGTCCCAAGAGCTCGCTCGCTCTTACTCCGTGTCCAGTGAACGGAGTCTTTGTCATCTTTCCTTTGAGACAGGATTGACAAGTGGCATACGATTGATATTCGAACGGATCCAAATATCCTTCTGTATGTAACTTAGTTAACCTTTTCTCATTGATGTGACCCAGTCTACAACGCCATAAGAAAGTCTGATTGATATCTGGAGACTTTCTTTTGTGTGTATTCTGGACATTGAAAATCTGTGGTTAGTTTAATACGTATATACCATTGCTCAGTGTACCTGACCCAATCAGAACTTGATTAAGGTGAATGTTTACAACATTACTTACAAACGCAAATTCATAACCTTCTTTTGAAACCAAAGATACAGAAATGATATTACAAGTTGCGTTGGGTACAAAAAAGCAATTACGCAAAACCAAAACATGTCCATCTGACATTCCCAGGTGATAGTCCCCCACGGCTTTAGCATCCATGCTAGCTCCGTTTGCAACTTTGAGGGTCATGTCACCTGCCTTCAAAAACCTATGGTTTCTCAACGCCTGCAAAGAATTACAGATATGAGATCCTGATCCGGTATCCAATACCCAGGAAGTAGAGTTTATCGAAAGACAGTTTTCAATAACATACACACCTGAAGCTGAAGCCCCAACCTGCTTCAGTTCCTGTGTCCTGGCCTTCCAAGCCCTGCAATCTTTCTTCCAGTGTCCACTCTTATGACAATAGAAGCATTCTTCTTTACCCACAAGCTTCCCCGCTATCTTTGTTGCCTTTGCCTTTCCCTTCGTATCCACTTTACTAACACCGCCCCTTGGTTTGGCGGGGGCTTTCTTCTTCTTTCCCTTGGCTTTCGCCTTGGACCTAGAAGAAGACGATCCTCCTACAAACAAAGTGGGTGTTTCCCTACCTTTCTGTAGGGTGCCCTCTGCGCTCCTCAGCATGTTGAGGAGTTCTGAAAGTTCAACTTCTTTTTCTTGTAAGTTGAAGTTCAGTATAAACTGGGCGTAAGTGGAAGGAAGGGACTGGAGAATCAAGTCCGTATAGAGCTCACTCTCCAACGTGGTCCCAAGTTCTGCGAGCTCCTCAATGTTGCCAATCATCTTAAGCACGTGTTCCGCTACCGATGATCCGACGGCCAATTTTGCCGAAAATAACTTCTTCGACACTTCGTATCTTGCGATACGAGACTGCTCTCCATACAGTTCTTTTGTATGGAGAAATATGGATTCCAGGTCCATATTCTCGTGCCTCCTCTGATGTTCATTGTCCATAGAGGCAAGCACGAGGCACTTGGCCTTCGCGCAATCAATCTCCCAAGTCTTACGGATTTCCTTATCCGCGACGCTGGAGGTGGGACCTGGGACGGGGGAGCTTTGGTTGTAAGAAGATACCCCAGCTTGTCGTAAGTGATTGCCATCTTGACATTCCTGAGCCAATCTTTGTAGTTTGTCCCTGTCAGTATGTTTTTATCTAGAAGTAACTTAAGTCCAGTCATGTCGATTGGTCGCTGCAATTAGGAGAGAGAGAAGAAACACTCAGCACGATGCTCTTGCAAGTTTAGAATGGTTTTTAGTTTGTCTAAACAGGATGGCTCCCACTGTCTCTCGAATCCCTCCTCAAACCATAAAGGAAGAATTAGTCGGGATCAATCCCACCGCACAATACTTGCTTAACCGTTCAGCCAGACCAGTGTCGGTACTTCGAGGGAGGTTTTCCAACGCTTTTGCGAAGTTCCTTAATTTAAGAACCTCTTTTCCCTGGGGGCGTAGCCCCGCTAACACCTTTCTAGACACCTACTAGGTTTATAGCATTGATCGTTTAGTGAAAAATTTCCCGAGGAGTAGCATATACTCACAGTAGGATCGGGATCCAAATATCACTGCGTGACGAAACTGAAGGAATCCTACCAGAATCATCACACTCCAAATGGTATGCAACTCTAGCAAGTTTCAGTACTTATGAAACTCCTGATGTAGATTTTTGCTCCATGCTCTTATGACCTTGACTTTAGCCAACAAATCATAAGTCACATGTCAAGTTCTACCCGTCGTTCTCCAGGTTAATTTGAATCCACCCGTACTTACCCTTGACTTTGGCCAACAAGGCAGTACGACTGTTCCAAATCAACGCATCTATCTATGCTGCACATGAATACCCAATAGCTACCAATCACTATGCCTTGACTTTGGCCAACAAACACAGCTTGAATACTATTGACTATTCATGTGAAACGACGGAGGGCTACGAATGGTTTTGGCTAAACCGTGAACGTAGTGAACTTGATATGATCGATGGAACGAGATAGCTTTTAAAAGGAGTGGCTCAAGCTCCGCATTTAAAAGTTGGTTTTGAAAAGAACCGAGTGGTTTTTCGAAAGTGTTCCAACGACTTTTGCTTGGTTTATTATCTTGCATTAGTTCTTTTAATGCGTGATATAATTAGTTCTTTTAATGCGTCCCATCATTTAATCCTACCATTGCAGAAAACAACCAAAATATGACGTACGCTTATGCCATTCGCATTCGCCACGGGGCCCCGTCATCACCCGTTAGGTTACTTAACTAACGACAGAGCGGGGGCTGGGCTAGCGCGGCTGTAAAACATAAGCAACGCCTAAATAGTTATAAATATATATATAGCAATGATAGACATTACAGATCACAGATGAATACATTGGATATACTAGGAATCCGCAATCTGTTCGAGCCTGCAACAAAAAGCGGATTACACGGTCACGGTGAATAGCCAATACCCCACCCAAGACCCCTACGGGTGCGGCAAACTACCCGCCAAGTACCCGAAGTGGAGCAACCTCCCTCAACGCCGTGAGTAGGCCACTCGGCACTTCGAGATACCCGGTAGTTTGTGCACCCCCTCCACGGGTCTATCCTAGGAGCAAAAACAGTAAAAAGAATTATACAATGACGGCTACAACCCCGACCCGGTTGTGCGGCCATACAAATAATAATATTACATCAATTTACATTTTACAATGAATGAAAGAAAAAGAAACACTCATCTCACATCCACCCCGGTTATTCACTCGCGACAGTCCAACGCATTCATATACACAAACCATCATCAAACACAGATCACAGATATGTATAACCCCGACTAATCGACATATAGCGATTAGCCGACGTTCAATACATATAAACATCACAGATATAACCGATTAGTCAAAGTATAGTGAAGTTCGATCAAAAATACGGATTTATAGGCCCCCAAAACCAAATTTCTTTTCTGGAAAACCTGGGCACAAATAAACCATCTTAAAAATCCCAAAACCCTACCAGATGAACACTGCACCAAACCCGGTCACGAGAAGAGCTTAAACGGCGGCGGTTCCGCGGCAAATGTATACCCATTGCCGCGGAACCGCGGCGGTTTGAAGGATTCAGGCGACCGTTTTTGGTGGGTGTCTTCACAAAACCCTGAGCCGATTTTTGGAGTAAAACTTTTTATTTTTAGAGCACAAAAAATTTCAACAGAAAGTTAGGGTTTTGATGTTTAGATTTTTGCGATTTTTCCGATCGAACTTCCATACACTTTACTACTAAGCTAGTTTAAGTTTAGTTAGGCTCTGATACCACTGTAAGTCCACGTCGCCAACCCCGGTTCTTGCGGGGAGGCGGAAACGGTATAAAAAACAAATTTTTAGCGCATTAGGCAACATGGACTAACAAAAGTCAGGATCTTTTCTAAACTAAACTAGCTACAAAGCTAAAGAGAGTTAGCTACTCGGAAAAGATGTTATACCTAACTTGAACTCCTTCTTCTTGAAACCTTTGTAGAGCTTGGATGGTGCTTTCCTCGTCGCCTTCTTCCGTCAAAGATGGATCCACCTGAGGGTTCAACCTTCGGGCTACTTTCTCGAACTTTGAGAGAACTAGGGTCTTTGGCTTGCTAGACCTCTAACCCTAGAGTGAGTAGAGAGTGGTTTTGGGGTATTTTTATCTCAAGGAGGGGGTTTCTCAACACATGAGAGTGAATCTCCTTGAACTAGAGGAGGAGGAAGAAGAAGTGAGGAGAGAGAAGTGTTATGATAGAATGAAATGCTTTTTTTACAACCATAACATAATATCAAAAGAATTATCAAAATAATAATAATAATCAAAATGAAATAGTTGATGGATGGTTTGAAATGACAATTATCATTACACACATTAAATGGTTTTGCTAGAATCAAAGAGCATCTTTGATATGTAATGATGATAGTCAAAGTTTCAACCATGGTCAACAAGTCAACCTTGGTCAACAAGTCAACCTTGGTCAACAAGTCAACAAACCCAACCATGACATAATTTCATTTAATTAATATTATTAATTGATATATCATAAATTCATTAGGGTTTGGAAAAAGACGACTGTCAACTGTGCATACGCACCCGTTCCGAAACCCTAATGAAAATCCTCTTCCTCCGCCTCAATCAACTGTGCATACACACCCGCATTCTTGTTCCGAGGAACATGAATACTATGAGATAAAACTAACCCCAAAACATATACTAGTATCTGGCTCAAACCAGAGCCCGCTAGTGATATCCGTCCGGACTCCAAACGTGCACAAGTGCGCGGATGGGAACGAACCCTGTCGCAAAACCATGCGACCTCTACTCTGTTTTGCCCAGAGGCGAATAGCCCTCTATGTGGGACTCTAAAGACTCGACACTACGCTGGCAGTGGGTTTAACCACAGACCGCAAGCGGCACTAGCTGTGCGTAACGGTCCCCAGGTAGATGCCGATAAGAAGACTGACGAGGTGAACCCCATTTGAACTCCTACTAAGTCTGAATGTGACAGTCTTCGTACAGTCCGGTCTGTTCGTCTGATACATCGCATGGCGGGCCTAGGGGGCGGTAAATGTCAGTCCCCTAATAGCGGTACAAGTCGTGTCGGAGTGAAGCCCAAAACACCCTGAGATAACACTGGAAGCCTACCAGTATATCTCGCTTGCCCTGGCCAGGGACTACTCGTGTAATGGCTCTCCTGGACACAGCGCGATGTCAACCCCCAATACCGGGAGAGACGAATCCAGTCTAACCGTCACTGCCTCCAAGTGCTTCGGGACTACACCCAACTACTACCTGTTTGCACGACTCCTTTGAGCCGTAGTAGGGTAGTAATCAAAATACAGTGGGAACACACTCGAGGCGAAGTGCCAGTGTCAAGTCAGCGGACTAAGCTGTACTCATGTCACCTGGGAACTAATAACTGACGATAGGTATAAAACCAACTAGTCAGTTCCCGACGAGTCCTGTCCAGTGTACTCGTAACCTAACGAGCACCCGCATACTATCTCAAGTACGACGTACTGACGGCTGTGGGACAGACCGTCTCCCACACTGGGATGAGAAGCGCATGCGCTAGTCTACTCCGGAGTATCGATGCCCTGTCTCGATAGTCCTGCGACTAGGGACCTGCATAAGGATGTGCTTATAGATTACCCAGCCCCCACTAGTGTGACTGCCATCACAACGCTGGTAATCAAGCAAAGATCCTAAGGGCTCCACTAATGCGTATAGGTGATATCATAAAATAAACACATGTACACATTGAAGTATAAACAAACCAAGTAGCATACTACTATTTTGAGCAAGATTGTATATACAAGGTGAATATCCTAAGCTTCCATTAAGTAATATACAAACTAGTATGATACAGTAATGGCCTCTAGGGCATATACAATAACATATATATCACATATATAATATATATTTGTAACAAAAGAAAATAATACAATTAACATATATCGCATATATATCAATGTATTATCCGGTAAGAAAATGAATCAATAAAGCGAGCTTATATTAGATAATGTAATAGAATATATCACATATATAATTATACATTAAATCATCGAATCAACACTTGATCCGACAATCCGACTATATCGCATATAACCGATTAATATAACATGTACCGATTCATCGAATCAACACTTGATCCGATGACCTGGCTATATCACATATACCCGGCCGATATCATATATCGTGAAAATAGAATACAGTATCTCATATCGTATTATCTTCGGCCCCGCACATATCACATATGTGCTCCTACTCCATTTTGCCTGAGCCAAGAAACCTCTGTATAGGACTCTAAAGAATCGTCAATACGTCGGCAGTAGGTGATGATCATATCAAACACCCACAAGCTGCAAGCGGTCAACTAAACGTAACAGGCACCCAGATATTGAGCAATCAAAAGATCAACAAGCAAGCCTGTACATTCTCCTGTGAATCCAATCAGTTACACTACCGTACAGTCCGGTCTCTTCATCTGATATGTTGCATATCTAGTTTAGGGGTGGTAAACGTCAGACCCCAGTAACCGATAAGTCATGTCGATGTGAGGCTCATAACAGGTCGAGAACCTATTGATAACACTTACCAGTAGTATTCTATATCCGCCCTGGCCAGGGACTTCCAGTTATAGCTAATCGAACACAGCACAACATTAACTCCCTATACCGGGAGAGACGAATCCTTTCCTATCGCTCATTGCCTCCATGTGATTCGGGACTGTACCCAAAAGCCACCGTTTTGCTTGCCCTCTTGGACGTGGTATGATAGAAATCAAAGCACAGTGGGAATCACACAAGACTCTATGACGATCTCGGGTCTACAGACTAACCTGTACCACTGTCACCAGAGAACCGCTATCTGACGATAGGTATATTACCATCTAGGAGTTCTCGGAGAGTCCGTTCAGTGTACCCAGTCTCTACTGAGCACCCGTACACCATCTTTGATGTCAAACACCGATGGATATGGGATCATCCATCGCCCATCATATGGGTCAAGATGCGTATACGCTAGTCTACTCTGGTGTATCGATGCCCTATCTCGATACACCCTCGACTAGGAACAATTATAGGATGTACTCATTGACTATCCTGGCCCCATTAGTATGATCTCATCATAGTCCCAGTAGTCGAGTACACATCCTAAGGGCTTTATTAACATACGAGAGCAAGACAGTAAACTAATACGAGTCAACATGTTAAGACAAAGTGAAACCATATAGCATATTATTATGTCGAGTAAGAAAGTCCTCTTTATATATATCCAAGCATCCACTATAATATACATCATATGTACAATAATGGCCTCTATGGCATATACATAACTAACACAGCGTTGGCCCAGACCGGTATCAGTTACAGAGGTTCGCAGCTTTCTAGGTCTGGCCGGCTATTATCGACGTTTTGTCCAGGATTTCTCCCGTATTGCTGCACCGTTGACCGGGTTGACTCGGAAGGGGGTTCCTTTCGATTGGACCCAGGTATGTGAGGATAGTTTCTAGTAGTTGAAGACTCGTCTGACTACTGCACCAGTGTTATCATTGCCTTTGGGATCGGGCGGTTTTGTGGTATATTGTGATGCTTCTCGAGTGGGGCTGGGCTGTGTATTGATGCAGCACGACAGAGTTATCGCGTATGCTTCTCGGCAGTTGAGGAAACACGAACAGAACTACCCCACTCATGATTTAGAGATGGCTGCAGTGGTATTTGCACTTAAGATCTGGAGACATTACCTATACGGCGAGTCGTGCTAGATATTCACTGACCACAAAAGCTTGAAGTATATCTTTCAGCAGCGAGATCTAAATCTGAGACAGCACCGTTGGATGGAGTTGGTGAAAGATTTTGACCGAGAGATTCTATACCATCCGGGCAAGGCGAATGTGGTGGCAGATGCTTTAAGTAGGAGACCTGGAGGTAGCTTATCTTGTTTGAGCGCAGTACAGATGCAGTCGACGGCGGATTGGCAGGTGTTATGTGACAGCAAAGTGCAATTCGAGTTTACTCTTACAGGGGGACAGCTGGCCCATTTCAGAGCATGCCCACAGTTACTTGACCGTATTCATGAGGCACAGTTCGGTGATGCCCGTATTTTACAGATTATCGAGCAGATTCGGTAGGGCAGAGTTTCCGAGTTTGTGATTGATGATCAGGGGATACTTCGATTTGGGACTCGACTGTGCATTCCAGATTCTGAGGGACTGAGGCATGATATCCTTGAGGAGGAACATAGATTAGTGTAGAGTGTACATCCACGTTCCACCAAGATGTACCGTGATTTGAGAGAGGTTTACTGGTGGGACGGGATGAAGAAGGATGTTACAGACTTTGTATCGAGATGCCTGACTTGTCAGCAAGTCAAGGCCGAGCACCAGAGGCCAGCCGACGAGTTACAGCCTTTGCCTATCCCTGGGTGGAAGTGGGAACAGGTCTCCATGGACTTCATTGTGGGTCTACCCAGGACCAGTCGAGGGTATGACTCTATTTGGGTGATTGTGGATCGACTGACGAAAGCGGCTCACTTTTTGCCAGTGTAGACCACTTTTAGATTTGCTCAGTATGCCCAGGTTTATATTGATGAGATCGTGCGACTGCATGGTGTCCTGACTTGCATCGTGTCCGACCGGGGCACCCAGTTTACCAGCCGATTATGGAAGAAACTTCAGGAGGTTTTGGGCACCCGATTGAGTTTTAGCACAGCTTTTCATCCGCAGACTGACGGTCAGTCAGAGCGTACTATTCAGAATCTTGAGGACATGCTCAGAGCTTGTGTTTTAGACTTCGGTGGTAGCTGGGATCGTCATTTGCCCTTGATCGAGTTCTCCTACAATAATAGCTTCCAGGAGACGATTCAGATGACGCCTTTCGAGGCTTTATATGGGAGGAGATGTTGATCGTCTGTATGTTGGATAGAGCTCAGGGAGAGTAGTATTTTATGGCCGCAGATCGTACAGGAGACGACCGAAAAGATACAACTGATTCGAGGCACGATGAGAGCGGCCCAGAGTAGGCAGAAATCATATGTTGACAGGCGTCGTCGCCGACTCGAGTTCGCTGTTGGCGATCATGTTTTCCTGAGGGTATCTCCAATGAAGGGCGTGATGAGATTTGGGCGCAAAGGGAAGCTTAGTCCTAGATATGTTGGTCCCTTCGAGATCCTAGAGCGTGTCAGTTCAGTGGCTTATCGGTTAGCTCTTCCGTCCAGCTTCCCCGATGTTCACCCCGTGTTCCATGTTTCGATGCTCCGCAAGTACCTTCATGACCCTTCCCATGCGATTCAGCACAAGACGATCCAGCTAGAGCGCGATCTTTCATTCACCGAGCAGCCGGTGGTCATTTTGGATCGGCAGGTGAAGAAATTGAGGTCGAAGGTTATACCGTCCATTAAGGTTTTTTGGCGTGGCCCGAACAGCGAGGAGGTCACCTAGGACACTGAGGACGAGATGAGGAAGAAATATCCCCATCTTTTTGAAGGTACGCGTAGTTAAATTCTAAATTCGGGGACCGAATTTCTTTAAGGGGGGAAGACTGTAACGCTTCGAAAATCGTTTAGGCAGTTTTTCTATAATCGGCAAAATAATCAGTGTTTTCCGTAAAAAGTTAAAATAAGTATTTTTCAATATAGGCCTAATTATACAAAATTTAGATAAGATAATGTTTGAAATTAGTCACTAAATTGTCACTTAAAATTTTCTAGTTATTTAAATTTTTTTCCTTAATTAATTATTTTTAATATTATTTTAAGCTTTTAAAAATACATTAAATTAGTGATAAATACAAATTTAAATGGGTAAATTACACACTTAGGAACCATTATAAACTAAAATTTAGTATAACAAAAATTGTATCAAGACTTTTCAAGATTTTAGTTCTATGGTTTAAAAATTAAAGCAAAAATGAATTAAAAAGGGGCTTTTTTGTAAAAATTGATGTGTTAAGCATTAAATGCATTTGAGAGTGACTTTTTCTTAGAACTTTCCATACTTTTCTCTCACTTTCTCCCCCTCCCACCCCCAGGCCGAGCTTAGCCTGCTGCAGCCCCCCCCCTTTTCCCCATTTTCTTGCTTCAATTTTTTTGTTAAAATCCACAAAAATACACAATTTTCTTCACTAATTCAAACCTAAATCCTATTCTACCTCTTCCCAAACCCTAATTGGTTTAAAACAAGGAGAAAAGAGGCATCTTTAGAGGCTAAGTGCAAGGGGATCAACACTTGGGAGGTATAATTTTAATCTAGTTGTTAAATTGGTAGTTTAAATATGCTAATTTAGATTTTTAAAGTGTTAATTTGGTTATAATTTCTTGTTTAGGAAATTCTAGTAAAGGTTTGGAATTTTATTTAGGGTTTGAAGCTTTGTAAGTGGGTTATAATTTTTGTTGTCACTATCTAGTAGTTTAAATTGGATGTTTGTGCGATGTTGCGATCGCTATATCGTTAAATCGCGATGTTTGCATTGAAATTTCTATGTCAATGCTCACTAGATTTTCTAAATTCTTAGGAGGTGAATTAATTGCGATATATTGACGATACTTTTAGCATCTACTATGACTTGTAGGGTGTGCGAATGCGGAGTTTGGCTTAGTCGGGTTTTAGTTTTGACGGTTGCTCCGAAACGACGATTTTAGTTAAGCTTTTAGCGATTTTCGTGTGTTTTCCGCGCACTGAGTGTACGTTGTGCCTAACTTGTGAGCGTCGATCTTTTCATATTGTGACTTGAGTCATTTCATGATGTTTAATCTTATGTTGTGTGTTATGCAATTTTAGGATCGGTTGCGGAAATATCGGACGCGGCGCGCAAAGGCAAAATGGTGGTTGGATCAGATTAGCGAGGCGTACGGGTGAGTAGATGTATACATCTATGGGGAAATCGTCTGGATGGCGCAAGGCACCCCATAGTTAGGATCACTTCATTACTTGCAAATTATATGCATAGTTAGTTAGTTAACCATCTCATTCATATGCATACCTTTCTAGTTTTTCGTCTGCTGGCATTGCATGGTTATCTATATACCTATGTGTGATATCACCCCTTAGGACACTTACATCATTACCAATGGATCATGTCGTACACGCACTATTCATATGAACACACACGCCTTGGTAATTGACATGTCACGAGCACTTTAGAACCTGCTTAGTTTAGTATCATCACTTGCATCATACATGATACATCGAATTGCATAACATGTGTATACCTTACATCATCATCATGCTTATATAGATTCCTAGTCATAAATCAATTGCATACCTTTGATATCATAAACATTTATCATATACAACACCTTGGGTATTATGATTTTCTTAAGGATTTCAGTATTGATGAGATTTCTGGATTTTAGGGAAAACCGCAAGAATTTAACAAAAGCTTATTATTATCATTTTTAAAATAAAGTTGTGGTTTTCTCGTGATGTATGTGTCGTCCACCATGAGTTTTCATGTTTTCTGTTGGATTTCGAACCCGATTCGAGGAGTGGATGAACCGTCTCGGGTACATGGTAGGCCCGGTATGGTACCCCGGGGCTAGAAGATCGAGTTGTAGACGATGAGCCTGGCAGGGGAAGACTACCTACCGGTGATGTCTGGCGCGGCAGATATCCGGAGGATACCGAGCGTTATCGTGAGATTTGATGATATGGGCCGATCCGGACTGACGGAGCCCGATGTATTGAGACATTGATATAGTGAGACATTGAGACAGATATATTTCCATATTTGGTGTCGATGGTTGACACGATTTTCAGATGATTTCATTGATGGTACTTTAGCTATTGCACAGATATTCTTTTTCTAAGTTAAGAATGCAGAGCTTATAGTATTTTAAACACTTAAAGATTTCGTAATGATGTTGCATACATGTTCATACATACTAGTAGCATTTCATCACATCTAGACATACATGTTGTGACGCATTTGCGTGCATTCTTACGATAACCTTAATAGATGTTATATTCTACTCACGAGCTGGCAACTCACCCCCGTTGTGCCACAGTGTCTTGCAGGTCGGACCCGTCAGCCTTGTAGCAGCGGGCTTATCTTATCATTGGCTCCTTTTACTCAGACTCGCGACATTGCCCGTAGGTGGGTTGCGAGGACACCTTATCTCTTTTCTTTGTACTATCATTGTATCTAGTATTCTCCATCTACCACTTCTTATTTGTATATGCGACCTAGTGATGAGACTGAGAGATTTGTGTATATGTGGTTTCTTTGAGGTCGAGCTCAGTTGACCCAACGTTGTGTTTTTCTTATATTTTGCATTTCTTTATGCTTAATTGCTTGATTCTGCATATATATTGCGTGTGGTTGTAATCTGCCTTGGGCGAAGAGCTAGCTCCCGCTTGGGGATGCCATTTTGTTATTACAGGTTTATATATCTTGTTGTACCCATTTTGGGGGCTAGTATTTACAAAGAAG
This sequence comes from Agapanthus africanus, assembly GCA_030015575.1. Taxonomy (NCBI): domain Eukaryota; kingdom Viridiplantae; phylum Streptophyta; class Magnoliopsida; order Asparagales; family Amaryllidaceae; genus Agapanthus; species Agapanthus africanus. The sequence goes on along the minus strand of JASDDO010000019.1, from coordinate 454,168,313 downwards.
ACTCTGCCGAAATTTTCGGAAAATTTTGATGTTTTTAAAATGGGGTTAATACAACTTAATTGATTTTAAATTCGTTTTTACGTTAGGTTTTCCTTCACTCTTGTTGATTTTGGTTTAGATTTTCTGGGCTTTGGCTAACTTAGTTTACGTTACGCCTTTAGATATCTCGTAATCTAAGTACCAGTCACGTTTCGTACCTTCGGGTCATGACAAGGGTTCCGATCGATTGATTGTACTATGTACTCGGACTTTCGATTGGACAGTTGATAATATTAACCGGCTCGGGTTTGAGCCGGATTATTAAATCAGGTATTGATTTAATAATTTACATATATGTATTTCGATCTGTATATTCTAGTATTATGTTCTTTGTGTTATTCTATCTCTTGGGGTATTCGTATTTCGCTACGAATACAGATACGTATATACTATAGAATTGAATTCGTATTTTTCCGGAAAACATTCTAGAAGGTGGACACCTCATTTTAATGTTTGACCATTTATTATAAATGGATAAATGAGATGGCATTGACTTGATGGGAGTATGGTGAGGACCATGCTTGCATAGTGTGCACAAATAAATTATTAATTCATTTGTGCATACTATTCAAGTATGGGTTGAATATTTTATTGGAAAAATTGTTTTGTAAAACCATTCTTCACTTGGTTTTTCCTCACTTGGTCACTTGGAGAAAAATATGAGATGGTTCCTTTTTCCTTAGTTCCTCTTATCTCATCACCATTAGCTTCACTCCTCTCTTGAGTTTTATGGTTTCCTCCATCTTCATCTTCTACCCCCCTCCCAACCCTTTCATGTGTTGAGAATCAAGAGAGGAGGTGAGATGAGATAGACAAACACTCAGAACATTCACTACATCCTAGGCATTCTACATTAGCAATCTAGAATCCCTGGTTGCTTCACTTGCTTTCGATGTGGAGCAAGAGCCATGAGCTACATCTCTCAGATGGATCATCTTCGACGGAGGAAGACCGGTGGCCAAATTTGTTCGAGCATGCCTCAAGGAGCCAAGGAGGAAGATGGAAGACTGAAGGACTTAGTTCATTCAGTATAAAATTCTAACCTTGTAGTTTAGCTCTCTTTAGTTTTGCTAGTATAGCTTTATGGTTTCGATCTTGGGTCAGGTTTTGTTTACGCCAAAATTTTTGAACGCCAATTATTTTTCCGTATCGGCCACGGTAGATGGCCAGGGCGCTTGCAAAACCCAGCATGGTATCAGAGCCACCCATAAACCAATACGAGCTAGTTTGCAGAAAGTTAGAATATCGATCAACCAAATTTTCCGAATCATTTTCCATTTTCACGTGCCCGCTGTCGATTTTGAAAAGTGTTCAAAAAATCTTTCTGTGTATCTTAAAAGTACGTGCATGCATTTGTAGGGGACCACAAGAAATTTGGGCAAGTGAACCACCAAAATGGCCACGGAAGCGCCGCAATAGGTACCTATTTGCGACGGTTCCACAGCTGTCTTGTGGCGAAATTGTATCAAATTTCTTGTGGCACTCTCTGACATGGAAATTTGATTTTTGGTACATTGGTTTTGGTCTAGATTTGTTTGAGTGCTGGATTTGTATTTGGGGCCAATTGGGAAAAGTTTAGTCGATCGAAATTCTAAGTGTGTGTTTATCAGTGCATGTGTGATATCTGCGACCGTGAATATTATTGAACGGTACAACCCGACTAGTTGCTATATGTTCAACTAGACGGGTATGCGAACATAATATTCACGTTGATGTTCTGTGTTGTGCTGATATTGTGGTTGGATTGTCGTGGTGGATAGCCAGTGGTGCAATGATAGTTAGTACAGTTCAGATTCTTTTGTATAGTCAGTTTTGCTGGGTGAGCGTCAGACATGTGAACTGCCGTCTCTGCCAGTTTGTATATTCTTTTATTGAGGCACGACCGAATTGAGGTCGATGTCGCCATTGTATATATATTTTCTTTTCTGTACTAGGATTACCCCGTGGTGGAGTGCACGAATAGCCGGGTTCTAGAGGGCAGCGGGTTCGCATCTCATGGCGTTGAGACGGAGGGGACCTTACTCTAGAATTGGCAGGCTATTCGCCGCACTCGTAGGGGGTATAGGATGACCCACGGAGGGGTGCATAAGTTACCGGACTTCGTGAAGTGCTGGGTGGCCTATTCACTTTGTTGATTAGAGTTGCCTCACTTCTGAGATTGGTGGGTAGCTTGCGCACTCGTAGGTGTCCAGGTTTTCATTGCACGGGCTATCCACACGACAGAGAACGTTGGGTCTCATTTGAGGCTCAAATGAAACTCGAGGCTCCAAAATTATCCACCATTCTGTGTTGCTTGCTGAGATTCTTTGATGTTACTTATATCATGCCTAGGACGAATGTTATATATATATATTTATATATACTAGTAGATATTGTATATGTTTTGCACCCGCGCTAGTCCAGCCTCTGCTCTGTCGTTAGTTAAGTAACCTAACGGGTAATGACAGGGCCTAGTGGCGAATGCGGATGGCATATACATACATTTTGTTTTCATTCCTTTCTGTGGTGTGATATGTTTAATTGATGGGACTATGTTGATTCTGATCAATGCAAGGATAAAACAAACCTATTTGATGTTGTTAGAACAAAATTTTCAAAAACTGTAATTACAAGATGTTTCCTTTTGCTTGCACAGTGGCATTCAATTATGAATATCCAGCACCTCATTCGACGAGGCAAGAGCCGAGATCCCTTTATCGGGAGTGGCCTCTTGAGCAAAAGTTTGCGTTAGTGTAATAACTTCACTATAGTCGATTCTTTTGCTTTGCATCGTGGTATTCAGTTTGAAATATTCTGCACCTCATTCGATGAGGAAAGAGCCGAGATCCCTTCACAGGGAGTGACTTCTTTAGAAAAAGTTTACGCGACTATATATTTGTAAAAACACTCGGTTCCTTCAGCGATATCAAGTTTATTACGTTAAAGGGTTTTCGCCAAAAACCAGCCGTAGCCCTCCGTCATTTCAGATTAGTATTACTTCGTATTCGTGCTGCGTATGTTGACTGTGTCAAGGCGTAGTGTACGGTAGCTCTGTAATGCTTTTCTGTCGCATGGATATGTAGATTGGTTAGGACAGCCTTATAACCATTTTGACTGTGTCAAGGGTATTATGCGGGTGGGTTTAATGCAATCAAGATAATGACAGGTTGAACTTGACTAAGACCCTTTCATATGTTGACTGTGTCAAGGTCACTTGGATCCTAGGGGTAAAAACCACATCGGGAGTTTCAAACATACAGGAAACTTGACAGACATGCACATACCTTCTGGAGTGTAGTGACTTGAGTGGATTCCATCAAGTTATCATGCGATAATAGTTGGATCCCTATTCCCATTGATGAGTAGGTGTTACTCCTCGGATAATTTTAGATGATCCCGACTAATTCTCTTTTTAGGGTTTGAGGGAGAATTCGAGAAAACAGTGGGAGCCATCCTGATTAAATAAAGTGATTAACCAATCTAATCTAGGTTAGAGTGCACGCTGAGTGTTTCTTTTCTCTCTCGCTTTGGCAGCGACTATGACCCGACCTCAAACTAAAACTCATGAACCAAATTAACCGAACCTTCTTAAAACACTTTGGTTTTTGGATTGTCACTTAGTCGCATATATCATTGCCACTACTATATCCCCTTTGCATTTCTCCAGAACATTCCATATCATTACGAAGGTCTATATTTATTGGATATTCCATCATATAGTTACATACGAACTCGAAGGAACTTATTCCAGTTCGAGGATGGATTCCGGTTCTGGAGAAATTGAATAGCATTATTCGGTTGTCTTTTCCCTTTACATTCTCTCTGATTGCGAGAGCTCCTGGTATTAGGAGAGTACACCTATTGCGCTTATTGGATAGTCTCCTTCCAAACCATAGGCAGGTGTCGAAGGGTGGGAAAAGAAGAAAACCAACTAAGTCTAAGTGTGGTGTACAGAAGGTAATAAGTAAAGACATATAAAGGGATTAGATTAAGGGAAAAGAAAATTGCGACTACTATCATTCACGACGAAACCGTATACCATCGCCACTCCTACTTTCACCTTTGCATTTCTATAGAACATTCCGTATCACTACGAAGATCCACATATTACTTGGATATTTCCATCGTATATTTACATACAAAGTCAAAGGAACTTCTTCCAGTTCGAGGATGGTTTCTGGTTCTAGAGAAATAGAATAAGGATTATTCAGTTTTCTTTTCTCTTTACTTTCTTTCAGGTTATGAGGTCTCCTGTTATTAGGAGATTACACCTATTGCGCTTATTGGATAGTCTTCTTCCAAACCTTAGGCCGGTGCCGAAGGGTAGGGAAGGATGAAAACCAATTAGCCTAAGTGTGCTGTACAAAAGGTAATAAGTAAAGACATATAAAGGGATTGGAGTGAGGGCAAGGAAATGTATGGTTACTGTCATGAATCTGGATAGTGGAAGAGACATTACTAGGAATACTCGGTTACCCTTTCGAAACATTTTCATGTTTCGGTTTTACTGTGCGGTGTTAATTGAAAACTGTTTTCCCAATTAGATTCTAACTCCAGGGTATGTATTTACCAGATTTGATTCTCACATCTGTATGGCGTTACGGATGCTGGGTGGGAGTAAGAATTGGGAATTGGGTGATTATATCCTCTATATATCGGATTTCTTTGTAATTGGTGATATTTGAGGAAATCACATGGGTTTTGCCTGACGGCAAATATGTGGTTTTGAATATCCGTCGTTACGCACCAATTTCAAATTGATATATCAGTACGTTTATTTTATAAAGTGAGATATAACTTTTTGAAACTATGTTTATGACATTTACCTATATCAGTTTATGGTTAGGTAAAGAGCATTCAACAACGGTGTAATTCTTTTTCAACCTACGACGCACAGGGTTTGAGTTATTAAACTCGATGGACTTATACAGAGTATTTGTGTGTTGTTCGGTGTCCGTTAGGACAAAGGGGTTGGTACTCGTACTATATTCTGTTTACTCATGACTTCTCAAGTTTTAGACAAGTATTTCATTGAAATACATGGTCCAAATTTTGAGAAGTTATAGGTATAAGAATAAAGTAGAGAACCATATGTTGCAAGTATCAGGATTCTTCAAGGTGATCGAAGATGTAGATATTTGTGCTAAGATATTCCGTTGTAAGTAATTGTTTTGAGAATTTACTTCTCTTTCAGGTTACTCATACTTAGGTATACCCCTTGATGAGTAATGCTGATTGGCCTCCTTCCATTTAGTTGATATGCACTGGAAACGGCTGCATGTATTTTGAATCTGGTTCCAAATTAAATTAGTGTCTTTGTTTCTATATGGATATAGAATGGATTCATATCTTAACGATGTTAAGGTATATGAAGTTGTCCGGCTGATACTTAAAACCAGAATCTGGACAAACTCAAGGCACGTTTCAGTAAGGGCAGTTTGTGGGTTATCCCGGGCATTGACGAGGGTTAACATTCTACCATCTGGAAGATCAATAATTATATTGTTCTTAACTCGCCACCAGTTTTAGTAAAATGGATTCTTTTCAGAAAACATTAGTGGGAGTATGGTAGAACTGGAAGTGATTCCAGAACCAAAAACGATTACTGAAAATTTAGTAAAACCTAAAGATTCAATTGGATTCAACAATCCATTAGCACTCCGCAGATTTGGTGGGTAATCTCAGGCAACCGAGAGGTACTTCGGTCTCCTCAAAGACGGTGACAGGTAGGTTTTTGATTACCCAAACTTGCCACTACTGTTGTTGTAGACTATGAGATCTGGCCGGAGGATGAGTTTAACGTCGTTCTAAATTAGCTTTAGAAGTGCACGTGTATATGACTCTACTAGAGGGTTATTGTAGTCAGTGGGCGCAGCGGAAGCATGGTGAGTAAGTAGCTTATGTCTATTAGCAGATATAGCGGAGATAGATCGTCTATTTTTTATGTGACAGTCATAAAGTTTGACTTCATCAGAATAACAGATGAATCTGGTAAGAAGGTAGTAGGGAGTGATGTCCTGGTATTTGGATGACATGCTCTTGATAGGAAGTGGTATTCCTATACTACGATCGGTTATACTATGGTTGTCACAAGGTGTTTCTCCATATAGGATCTGGATAAAATATCAGGGATTCTGGTTACTAGATCTATAGTTTTAGATCTAGATTTAGGAAGTGTCCTAATTTAGGTACTTTGACACTATTCTAAAGTGTTTTAGACTGGACGACTCCTGGCGTGGTGGTGTACCTGCAGGTGATGAAGTCACCCTCTCTAAAGAGATGTCTTTCAGACTGATGAGGAGAGGGATTTGCATGATTGACATATCACTTGCTTAAACAATTGAGTCAATCATAAGTGTTGGATATATGTATGCCCTAGAGGCCATTATATGATAGTGGATGTATTTATACATGTATATATATATATATTTAGTGTACATTCTTGCTCGACATGATAGTATGCTATCTGGTTCTTCTTAATCTGACATGTTGATTTGATCATGCTTTTATTCATTCACACATGTTGATAAAGCCCTGAGGATATAGGCTTGACTACTATGATTATGATAGAGATCATACCAGTAGGACATCTGTAGTTTATAAACATATCCTGGAATGTCCCTAGTCGTAGGTGTATCGAGAAGGGGCATCGATATACCAGAGTAGACTAGCGTATATGATACTAGACCCATATGATGGGCGATGGATGTTCTCACATTCATCGATGTTTGACATCGAGATCGTATACGGGTGCTCAGTGGTGACTGGGTACACTGGACGGACTCACCGAGAACTCCTATATGGAATTATATCTATCGTCGGATAGCAGTTCTCAGGTGACACTGGTGCAGGTTAGTCTGTAGACCCGAGATCGTCATAGAGTCTTGTGTGTTCTCCCACTGTACTTTGATTACCACCCTACCACGGCTCTACTGAGTCATGCAAACAGGTGGCCGTTGGGTACAGTCCCGAGACACACGAAGGCGATGAGCGATAGGAGGGGTTTCGTCTCTCCCGGTATTGGGAGTTGATGCTGTGCTGTACTCGATTGGCTATATCAGTAAGTCCCTGGTCAGGGCTGTTGAGATTTACTGATAAGTGTTATCAGTAGTTTCTCGATCTATTGTAGACCACTCATCGGCACGACTTGTTGAGTTATTGGGGTCGACGTTACCATCCCTAGACTCGATATGCAACATATCTGACGAAGAGACCGGACTGTACGGTAATGTTGCCGGTTGGCTCGACGGGAGTTGTGACAGGTTCGCTTGTTTTCTTCTGATCGCTCAATACCCGGGTGGCCATTACGTTTAGCTGACCGCTTGCGGCTTGGGGGTGCTTGATATGATCATCACCCACTGCCGGCGTATTGACGAATCTTAGAGTCCCACAATAGAGTTGCCTAGTCCAGGCGAAACGATGTGTTGCGCATATAAGATATGCGCGTGGACCCGGTTAAAATGCGTGTATGAGATACCGTATATTAATCGAGCGGTTTGCTTTTGGTAGGGTCGTATGTGATATGACCGGGTTGCTAAATCAAGTGTTGATTTATCATTGACCATTAGTTTCTCACTTTAAACCTTTTCTTTTCTTTTTGTTGTATGCATGCATGTATGCATTTATTCTTATTCATGCACATATGGATGTGCATGCACACATACATGCATACATCATTCTATCATGGTTGTTGATATAGTGGATGGTGACAATATAAGACTCACACCCTTTATAAAATATATGGATATTATTTTTGGAAAAGAAAAATGGAAATGAAAATTGTTTCATGGTTTAATATTTTATTCTTGCACTAAACCCTTGGATTAACCATGATTCATTTTATATGGCCATTTTTGTTCCAAACTAAAATATCTAGATATTTTATAACTATGGTTAAGAATGAGAGAGTGAAAATATATATATTTTTATTTTTCATTTTTATTCACAACCTTATCATTATCTTGAGCTCTTAAAAAAAGGCCATCATCTTCTTCCTCATTTCTCTCTTGCTCTCTAGTTTTCTCAAGTGAGCAAAAGAGTCACCAAGTTAGGATTTTGAAGTGAGAAAATAAACCATATCATCATTCCACACTAGTCTTGCCCATTAGTGTAGAGTGTTAGCTTCCATTTCTTCTCTTGATCTAGTGAAGCTTCAAGCTTGGACAAAGAGGACTCCGGGTGGATCGTCGTGGACCTAGAGGATCTCAAGAGGATCTTTTTCCAACCCTCAAGTAGCCAAGGAGTCTAGCGTAGGGAGCTACAAAGGTTGTACTCTCAAAACCCTAGATTTTACTACTTATGTTTGTGTTAAAGTTTTGTTGCCCTAAATTTTCTAGCATGATCCTTAAAGATAGTTTCTTTAGCACCATAAAAATTTAAATATGGCATGTGTGTTGCCTCCAAACCCTTCATGGTATCAGAGCCAAGCTAGAACCTTAGGCGACGTTTAGGCGAAGTTAAAACTCCGATCGAACCAAAAAATACAGATTTTGACCCTTCTCTGGACATTTTTTTTAAAACTGTGTTTTTTCAGAATTAAAAATACTTTAAAAATTCAACAGGGAAATCTAAGCAATACTGTAAAAAACAACGCAATAATTCATACATACCGCCGCGGAACCGCGGCCATACCTTGCTTAGGCCGCGGATCCGCGGCCGTACAGGAGATATATAGCCTCGTTTTTATACAGTAATGTTAGCATCTGCTTGTACATATTTTTGGGTATTTTTAATCTGACTCAAGTGTTGAGTGTTCTGGGGATTATTTTGGATTCATTGATTCGATCGGAATATTTAATTTCGTGTTGTTTTCGGGTAATTTAGAAAGTATTAAAAAGTTCGAACGGATATCATTAACTCACTTTTTCCCGGCACGAAAAACTTTCAAGTGTTGAATTTTTTCTCGAGTTTAAATCTTTCGGAAATATGTGCAAGTAACGTGGTGGACCCTCTAGAAGAACACAAACCATAACTCGATTATGTGACCGTCTGAACTGCCTCTAAACCTTAGTGTTTGGGGCAGTACGGCGTGCCACATGTGAGGCGTTGGCTTGACCCTTCTACGGCTAGATCGCTGCTACTGTGACATGTTCCGGGATTTTTGAACTCCGCTCAAGTGTTGAGCTATTAAGGAAATCTTGGGTATTTGATTATTCGATCGGAAAGTTTAATACTGTCTATTTATCTGGAATGTGATACAATATGTGGAATTCATATAGTTAGGCATGAAATGCGAAGTATGTGATATTTCGGATTTGCGATGTCTAAAGTGATTGTGGATTCCAAATGTTATAGTTTTACACTTTCTTTTCTGTGACCGTAAGTGTAGTATGTCGCATATCGCCGGTTTCGTTGCTATATATCAACGACAATCGGGGTACGCATACTTACTTACGTTGATGATATATGATATTATGTGTTGCTGAGATATGATGTGCAGGATTGTCGCGATTGAATAGCCGGGGGTTTTTATGTGAGATGAAAGTTTTCTTTTCATTCATGTAAAATTCAAATGTAATGTAATATTCTTTTATTTGGGGCACTTCCGGGTTGAGGTTGATGCCACCAGTATTGTATATTATTTACTTTTCCGCATTAGGATAGACCCAAGGAGGGGAGCACAAGTGACCGGGTTCTGGGGTTCAGTGGGAGGCCATCTCAAGGAGTCGAGACCGGGTCTCCTAAACTTCAGAATTGGTAGGGTCGCTTGCCGCTCTCGAAGGGGTCTAAGGGTGTGGGCTTGGCTATTCATTGCGACTGTGGAATCCGTATTTTCTATTATTGGCTAAATACTAAATACGGACGTCCTAGTATATCCTGTATTATCATATGTGTGTTTCTGTTGCCTGTATTCTGTGATGTGATATCTGAGACGAATGATATATTATATATATGATATATAGTAGACGTTGCTTATGTTTTTCACCCGCGCTAGTCCCGTCCCGGTATGCCGTTAGTTAAGTAACCTAATGGTGCATAACGGAACATTGCGGCGAATGCGGATGGCATAAGTGATCAGTCGAAAATACTGCATTTTTAACACGGCAATTTCCCTATCATTTGCACTCATCTAGAAGTGTTCGGTATTCATATTGCACATATTAGCAAAACAGTCTTGAAATACCAGATTGCATGTGTTATACTCTAAAACCGGCATTTCGAGGGAAATTGTGTGTTTATCATGGCATCGCATCATTCTTGTATAGCGCAACTCTTGTCTCGAGAAATTGTGCAGGAAATTGCAGGAACAAAGCCAAAATTAGGAAAAGAGCTGATCAAAAATACACCAACTCCAAGTTTTGAGAGCTGGTAGCGATCTAGAGGGAAATATTAAATTAAACATATCAGGAAAAGGCCCAAGTCTCAGCCCAAACGAGTACCAGAGAGCCCAAGGCCTAAATCCCATAAAGCGCCGCGGATCCGCGGCGGGAGCCCGCTTGCGCCGCGGAACCGCGGTGGCTCTATGGCTTCAGCTCCTCAAATTTTTTACACGTGTCTCCTGTAACTGCCCAAGCTTCCAGAAGACTCCCGATTCTCCACGTGGCTTCATCTAGAAGGCTCGGCTTAACAAACTATTTCTAGAAGGCTCTCTTTAACAAACTTTTGGAGGGAAAATTCAAATTTGAAATCCTAGATCTAGGGTTTTGAGGTCTATAAAAAAGAGCCTAAATCTAGGGTTAAAAGGTTGTTCTTCATCTCCCCCATTTCCACCCACAAGTTGAGTGACACGACTTGTGCCAAACCCTAACGCTAATCCAAAGCCAAATTCAAGATCCCGAGTACCAAATCAAGCAAGAAGCCTTCAACCTTTTAGGAGCGGAGTCGATCTTCAACCGAGCAAGTGATCCAAGCCGATCCGCGACTTAAGGAGACGAGCGAAGCCAAATCGACGATCGAGTTCTTCCTCTTGTAGTTCTTGAATGAATTGTAAACGGAATTGTTGATAAATGAAAGGTGAAATTCTTTAATCTTGCTTTCTTTAAATTCTTGCATCATGATTCGATCTCAATTTGTGATTGTTGTTCTTGTTGTGATGTTTGAGTAAAACTCCGCTCGTAAACGAGTCGAGACGATCAATAAAATGATGATGTAACAAATCTTAAAACGATTCTTAAGTCCTACGAGTTTTGTAAACCCTAGCAAATTGAAGAATCGACGACCTAGTTTCGTTGGGATACTTTCTTGATTGCGATCGCTCGAAATTAGGGATCCATGATCTATTCTTGAATTTGCTAGAGGCTAGAATGTGAATGATATCGACAAAGGAACAAGGGATAGATGATGAAACCCTAGTTTCACAAGAAATCCCTAATTCTCGTCGATCATCATCGATCTAGTATCAATTCATCGATGGATAAGAATACGTAATCGCTAGATTTCATCACATCTATAGATCCGATCGATTCCTATGAGCCTCACTTCGATTCTTGATATTTGGTTTGGAAATCATCAAATTCTCAATTCTTGATTTTATCGTTTCTTGTTATTAGATCTAGATTTTTCTAATTCTTGAACTTCAATTTACAAATCATGAATTGTTTGTTTTCTTTTTTTTAAAGTTTCAACTCATCTAAATCGAAACACGAACGATTACACTTTCCCTGTGGACGATCCGCACTTACTAACGCGCTACATTCGACACCGTTATTGATTGCGGTCAAATAATTTTTGGTTGTGATTTCTTTACAATTTTCCAACTACACAATCCGAAATCTCAATCAATCACTGAGGTCCAAAAATCCTACAACACGGAGTTAGAAAACAGACTGGTGATCGACACGACCTAACCCCTAAACCTAAAGGTTGCCAATTAGAGTGTCTCCTGATAACTTCTATCGAAGGAGAACCCTAACAATGGCGAGTGACGACCCCCAACTGCTGACAACAATTACTATGTACGCACAAACTTAGTAAAGAACAACTGAGCAAACTGAGTATAACCGGACTACAAGCATCCGAATGGAGTCACACCCTGACTAAACCTGGGTAGACACCATAACGAAATTCGGGGCGACCTGCTCTCGTTTCCTCTTCGGAACGGTTAAAGGTTGCAACTCTCCCGCCGGTCTCAGTTGCTCAATCCTAGCACACAACAAGACAGACCCTTTGAAACGAATCCCGAGACTTCTCTTTCCATCCCTGCCCACCCGTAACTATCTCACAAGTCACGTTAAAAGTTGGTAGGGCTTGAATGAGTACAGAGAGTTGACCGATGTGCCTGCCCTAGGATTCCACGTCTCTACCCCATAATATCAGGTACACAAGCGTGTCCCTAAACTTAGCACACCCTTGTTGCAAATCAAGGATTCCAAATCATTACCCAACTGAATAGGCTCAAGTATCTCTGACAAACGAACGTCGGTGGGCAGTGTCTCGCGAAAGCGATTTAAGAAAAGTGGTCGGGCGTGGACATGAGCAAGCTGTCCCCTCAGTAGAGACGAACTTAAGCTATACTCCACGGCCGCACAAGAACTGTAAATCTGCGGAGGACTATCACAACAATCAAAATCCGCTGCAGGAAGATGTACATTAAGCTCTGGTGGTCCGTGAAAAATCTTACACGACTATCAAACAAGTAGTGTCTCCAATCTCCAACGCAAACCACCGCGGCCATCTCCAGATCATGAGTGGGTACCCTTCTCGTACTTCCTTCAAATGTAGGGAAGCAAAAGCGATAACTCCATAGTGTCACCTCAGTACACACTCGAGCCCTACTCACGAACTATCACAGTTAAACCACAAAGTCGCCCGAACCAAAAAGCAAAGAAAGAACTGATGCAGTTGTTAACCGAATCTTCAGCTGCCGAAACTCCGTACACAAGCCTCAGTCCAAAGAAAAGAACCCTCCATTCCAGTTAATTTAGTCATCGGTGCAGCACTCCACTAGCAACCCTGCACGAAACGGCGGTAAAAACCTGCTAAGCCCAAAAATCCGCGGACCTCCGTCCTGCTCACAAATCTGGGCCCAAACTGTACGGCCACGTTCATCCTTGGAACCATACAAAACCGTCTCCGTAACTACAAGACCTAGGAGTCAACACAAACAAGCCTGAAGGAACACTCCGAGAATCTAGCAACCCATTGGGGCTCTCCCAGTATCTGTAAAACAGATCCTCAAGTGCTACCCTATCCCTCAAGACACATTAACTAGACCAGGATGTCATAAATAACAAAACAAAAACTAGTCGAGGAACGGCCTGAAGAAATCTGGTTCATCGCATTTATGAATGCTGCTAGGGCATTAGTGAGTCCAGTGACACACCCAAAACACACAAAGCCCGTAGCACGCACAAGGTAGTCTTCGGAATGTCATCACTCCGAACCCGCAACAATGATGACCTGATCCCAAACAAACTTAGACAAAGTCTCGCACTCTGACGCTGATCGAAGAAATCGTCAATGCGAGATAAAGGATACCCATCCGCACCGTAAGCTGGTTCAATTGACGATCCATCAACACACAACCTCTATCTGTCGCCCTTCTCCTTGACGAACAGAAATGGGAGCTTCCTAATGCGAAACACCCAGACACACGAAACTCCCCCCAACTAACAACTCTGCAGCAGATCCTTAAGCTCCTTAAGCTTCACCGGCTCGTCTGGAACAACGTCTGAAAACTCTCGCATGAAAGAAAATCGGTCCAGCAAACCAACTGTGGCTACGGTATCATGAATGAATGCCAAGAATCCACGACATCTCCTCAAAAGCCGACTAGCGAAAAAGGCTGAATTCAAGCTGGGAAAGGCGGCACAACTATCCACCTGCACAACAAGAACTGACTCGCCGGGGAAAACAAAACCTAATTGTTTCCTCACGGTAGTCCACAACGCCTAGCACGTAGCTAACCAGTCCGTGCCCAGGAGAACGCCAAATCCAACATCTCTAGGAGGATCAAAAATGACAGACGAATGTCTATCTCCTATCTGATTGGCACACGACCGAATTACGTGTCGCGCAACAAAAGAATCGCTGACAGAAGTTAACACAACGAACGACTGATCTACCTAGCACGACTCTCGTCCTAAACTCGGTACGAAGTGTGGAAACATACGAGTGCGACAAAAGGACATACTGAAAGAGTACCTGAAACTACAGCATTGGACGCCTGAGCATCCTGATGAGTCGAAGCAAAAACTTGGGCCTGCCCTTCATCTGCGACTGATCGAACTCCTCCTCTACTAGCCTGACCCCTCTGCGCGAACCCTCCGAGTCCACGACGTCTCAGAATACGACCCTGACGTGGTGTGAAGGAACACTGCCTGATGAGGTGTTGAAGGCTTCCGCATCGTAAACATCTACGCGCTGACTGCTGTCCTTCCTGGGGATGAGAGCCAAACGACTGTCCTCGTCCTAAGCCTCTGCTCTGGGCTGGTACACCAGTACGATTCATTAACTGTTCTGGAACTCTCACGGTCTCTGGAATACGTGTCTCGTAAACTGGGGCTGCCTCCACCGGTGCTATGTAGGGGACGGAATATTGCATGATGATCGCAAGGAACAACTGGGTAACAGGGGTGACAACCACCTGTCGCTGCGCTCGAACGACCTCCACCAATGAGCTCATCGTCTGGCACAAGCCCTGCATCTCTGCCACTAGTCTAGCGATCTGGTCTGTCGTAAGAGGAACAATCTGCGATGGTACAATGGGTGTACTACCCGGATTAGTCCTCGTCTCCGACGAATCAACTCGAATCTCGGCCCCCGCGGCCGCTCTCTGCGCCCTCGTAGTCCTTGGCGGCATAATGGCTGAAAGAAATTAAGATTCGATGAGGATACGAAAATCGAATCACAAGGATGTATACAATCATGAGGAAATTCAATCAATAAGTCCTAAGGTCGCTTAGGCGGAATACCGTGTCGTGAGTATGCAGCGGAACATACGCACGCTACGCCACTCTACCACAGCTACCTACTCCATCATACCAGGGTCATCCTACACTCCGAAGGTAAAACCTACGCTCTGATACCAACTTTGTCACGACCCAAAAGTTTGGCCCATGACCGGCACTTAACCACGTAACGTCTACAGGTGTAACGCGACTAAGTAAGCCGAAAACCCAAGAATCAAACCAGTAAAAGTATAGAGTGTTTTAAGCATTAAATAGAAGAATTTATTGAAATGTTAAGAAAACTTAATGTAGACAATCACCAAGATAACAATATACGACGCCGTAGCGAAAAAAGGGCAAAAGCGGAAAACAAATAGCATGAAAGATAGAGCTGCATAATTAAAGTCGGCTCACAACGAGCTCGACACCAGAGTACAAAATAATATACATCGTTCTCACAACTGGTCTTTAAGTCAATACATAAGTGGTTGATGGAGAGTACTAGATACAACAATGTACATAACTGAAAGATAAACAGACACAGCACAAAACCCACCTATCAGCAAAAGAGCTAGTACGCCAACTGTAGGGGTATCTGTGTCAAAAGATGCAAGAAAGCAGCCTACCGTGACTACTCCGAAGGGCAACCTGCAAACACTGTGGCACAACGGGGGTGAGTTGCCAGCTCGTGAATAGTAGATAATATATAAATGTAATCGCGAGTATGCACGTGCTGCGATACTCTAACCTATGCCAACAGATAACATCTATATGATGAACTGGATGCTCAAATCATGCAACAAGTGCGATCTAATAACATCTCCATGTGATGAGCAGGATATGTGATAATCAGGTATGGCAATGCAATCTAACAACCCTATATAGAATGAGCAGGGTATGCGATGATCGTGCAAGCATGTGTACTATATCAGGTATAATAGATACAGGATGAGATATCAAATACTAAATACTGAGCATGGGAAATATAACATCTACACGGAATGTCATCGTGGAAAGTATAATCGGTACCCATCAATGCACCCAAATCCCAATACTACTCAGACGCCGTCATCCTCTTCGATCCTCATATCCAATAATTCTCATAACATCGTGAGTGCCCAACATCGGCACCCAAAATATCAAGAAATACTCGTGTCTAGCATCGACACGCAAATTCTCATATATCGGGCATCCGTCAGTCCGGGTCAGCCCACGGGCTCCGTCTGCGGTATCGGCCCTCAGCCCCGGCAGTACGAGTCGTCCCGTATCCATATATCGACTCTGGTCAGTATCCTCCGGATAACCGCCAGGTCCAACCAATCACCGGTAGGTAGTGGTCCCACTGCCAGGCTCATCGTCTACTGCACGACAGATCCGTTCTCGCCCCGGGGTACCATACCGGGTCCACCATGTGTTAGTTATATGTATGCCCTAGAGGCCGTTACTATACATAGGATGTATATTGTAGTGGATGCTTGGACATATATAGGGAGGACTTTCTTGCTCGACATGATAGTATGTTATCTGGTTGCTCTTTACCTTAACGTGTACATTGATTGTCTCTCTGTTACATGTTGGTAAAGCCCTTAGGATGTGTACTTGACTACCTGGACTATGATGCGGATCATACTAGTGGGGACATGGTAGTCTATAAGAGCATCCTTCAAGGTCCCTAGTCGTGGGTGTATCGAGACGGGGCATCGATATACCAGAGTAGACTAGCGTATACCTTCTCGACCCATACAGATGGGCGATGGATAATCCCATATCCATTGGTGTTTGACATCAGAGATGATATGCGGGTGCTCAGTGGAGACTGGGTACACTGGACGGACTCGCCGAGAACTCCCAGATGGTATTATACCTTACGTCAGATGGCAGTTCTCTGGTGACACTGGTACAGGTTAGTCTGTAGACCCGAGATCGTCATAGAGTCTTGTGTGATTCCCACTGTGCTTTGATTGTAAGTCGATGTACAACACCCCACGACTTGCGGGGAGGCGGAAAAATGAAAAACGATCTTGTTCTTTGCTTAAACATCGACTAACCGCATGAATCGAAGCTAAACGATAACTAACATCAAACATAGAAGTTAACAACTACTATGTAAAGGGATTATACCTAAAGAACCGTGTCCTTCGTCTTTATGAACTCCACCTCCTCCTCGGCCTTCTCCAAGTAGTAGACGATCCACCACGAGAGCTAAACTCCAAGCTTTGCCTCTAAACTTGAGGCAACTAGGTATCTTTAAGTGCTAATCAAAGTACCTAGATGAAATAGAGTATGGTTATAGATTAAGTAGTCTAACTAATCCTTGTACTCAACACATGAGAGGGGAGGATTAGGGTTTGAAGAGAGAGAGCTTGAGGAGAGAGAAGATGAACATAATAATAAGAAGAGAAAATGAGTTATCATAATATATATCAAGCATTTTATTTTATCAATAAAAGAAAAGAAAATGATTTACAACCATGCTTGATAAATATCTTGTGGTGATTCATCTCCATGAGTCATTAAGCAATTATGAAGCATTAATGACATGGATGAATCATCCATATGACTCACTAATCTCATTCAATGTATATGCCACCTAAACCTCCTTAGTCACCATCTTCAAGAAGCTTCTCGCGCAATTACGAGAACGCCCCTCCTATCCGTGAAAACACGGAAAAACTTTAAACTGTATAAATCCAATAACCGGATACTAGTAACTGGCTTAAACCAAAGCCGACTAGTAAAAACTGTCCGAAAGTCGTACGTGCGAAAACACACGTATGCGTCCGAACCCTTGTCGTAAAACCATACGACCTCTATATCGTTTCGCCTGGAGTAGGGAAACTCTCTGCGTGGGACTCTAGAGACTCGACTACTACGCTGGCAGTGGGTTTAACCACAGACCGTAAGCGGCACTAGCTGTACGTAACGGTCCCCAGGTAGATGTCGATAAGAAGGCCGATGAGGAAACCCATCCGAACTCCTACTGAGTCTGATGTGACAATCTCCGTACAGTCCGGTCCGTTCGTCTAAGACTATCGCATATCGGGCCTAGGGGGGCGGCAAGCGTCAGTCCCCTAATAGCTGTATAAGTCGTGTCGGAGCGAAGCCCATTACACCGTGAGAAACTACTGGAACCTACCAGCAAATCTCGCTTGCCCTGGCCAGGGACTTTGCGTAATGGCTCTCTGACACAGCGCGATATCAACCCCCAATACCGGGAGAGACGAATCCTGTCTAACCGCCACTGCCTCCAAGTGCTCGGGACTGCACCCAACTGCTACCTGTTTGCACGACTCCTTTGAGCCGTGGTAGGGTAGCAATCTAAGAACAGTAGGACACACTCGAGGCGAAGTAGCAGTGTTAAGTCTGCGGACTATGCTGTACTCATGTCACCTGGGAACTGTTCACTGACGACTGATATAAAACCATCCAACAGTTCCCTGTGAGTCATGTCCGGTGTATCCGTAACCCAACGAGCACCTGCATACTATCTCTAGTACGACGTACTGACGGCTGTGGGACAGACCATCTCCCCAACTGGGATGAGAAGCGTACACACTAGTCTACTCCGGAGTATCGATGCCCTGTCTCGATAATCCAACGACTAGGGACCTGAATAAGGATGTGCTTATAGACTACCCAGCCCCCACTAGTGTAACTGCCATCACAACGCTGGTAGTTAAGCAAGATCCTAAGAGCTCTATCAATACGTATACTCACATATTGAGATAGAAAAACCAAGTAGCATACTACCATGTTTAGCAAGACTGTTATATACATGTGAATATCCCAAGCTTCCATTAAGTAATATACAAACTAGTATGATACAATAATGGCCCCTAGGGAATATACACTAACAATCTCCCACTTGCACTAGGGCCATGTACTGGCATATCGAAGACCGATGATCTCGAGTAGCCTCTCGAACTGAATCTGAGGTAGGGCATTTGTGAATGGATCAGCAATGTTCTTTTCAGAAGCAACTCTCCGAACCTCGATCTCCCGACGATCAATGATCTCCCTGATCAGGTGATACCGCCTTAAGATGTGTCTGGACTTCTGATGGGACCTTGGTTCCTTCACTAAAACTATAGCTCCGTTGTTGTCGCAATACAGAGGTATTGGATCAACTATGGTAGGAACCACCTGAAGTTCTGTTAGGAACTTCTTCATCCAGACTGCTTCTTTTGCGGCATCGCAAGCAGCTATATACTCCGCTTCCATCGTCGAGTCAGCAACGGTGTCCTGCTTGGAGCTCTTCCAGCACACCGCCCCTCCATTGAGGGTAAAGACATAACCCGACATGGACTTGGAATCGTCCTTATCACTCTGGAAGCCGGAATCAGCAAAGGCCTCCAACCTGAGGTCTTTTCCGCCGTAAACCAAGAACATCTCCTTAGTCCTTCTCAGGTACTTGAGAATGTTCTTTACTGCTATCCAGTGCTTCTCCCCTGGGTCTGACTGATACCGGCTTACCACACTCATTGCGTAAGCTACATCTGGTCTGGTGCACAACATCGCATACATTATAGAGCCTACCGCAGAAGCGTAGGGTATAATAGACATGCGTTCCCTTTCCAAATCAGTCTTGGGAGACATCTCTTTGGAGAGAGTGATTCCGTGACAAGCCGGTAGATTACCGCGCTTAGAATCTTCCATACTGAATCTTTTCAGTACAGTATCGATATACCTGGACTGCGAAAGTCCCAACATCCTCTTGGATCTATCACGATAGATCCGGATCCCCAGAATGTAAGAGGCATCACCCAGGTCTTTCATGGAGAACCTGTGTGACAAGAATCCTTTGACAGATTGTAGTATAGGAATGTCATTTCCTATCAATAGAATGTCATCCACGTACAAGACGAGGAATACGACACTTCTGGCTACAACTTTACTATATATGCACGGTTCATCTGGATTTTTGATAAAGTCATATTCTTTGACTGTCTCATCAAAACAGATGTTCCAACTCTGCGATGCCTGCTTTAGTCCATAAATGGACTTAAGCAGCTTGCATACTTTCCCGCTGCTCCCACTCTGATTGAAACCCTCTGGCTGATCCATATAGACGCACTCTTCTAAATTTCCATTCAGAAAAGCCGTCTTTACGTCCATCTGCCAGATTTCATAATCATGGAAGGCAGCAATAGCAAGAAGGACCCGAATGGATTTGAGCATAGCCACTGGAGAAAACGTTTCGTCATAGTCCAAACCAGGTCTTTGACGAAAACCCTTTGCAACAAGTCTAGCCTTATAGGTTTCTACCTGTCCATCTACACCAATCTTTTTCTTGAAGATCCATTTGCATCCTATGGGTTTTACCCCATCTGGAGCAAAGTCCAAAGTCCATACTTTGTTGGTGTACATGGACTCCATTTCGGTCCGCATTGCATCTAGCCATCGTACCGAGTCGCCGCTCTGGATGGCCTGCTGAAAGTCAGTAGGTTCATCATCATCTATGATGCAATCCTCTCTATCCCCATCTATGAGAAAACCGTGGTATCTCTCAGGCGGATGAGACGGCCTACTACTCCTGCGGAGGGGTGCGGAAATGTCCTGTTCTTCTTGAACTTCCGGTTCTACCAAACTTTCAGTAGCAGCTTGTGGTTCTGGAATTTCTTCCAGTTCTATTTCGCTCCCACTTATTTCCTTTTCTAAAAACTGATGTTCCAGAAAATGGGCATTACGAGAAACAAAAACCTTTTGTTCCTCTGCGTAATAGAAATAATTTCCCTTGGAGTTCTTTGGATATCCCACAAACATACATTTTACTGATCGTGCTTCGAGCTTGTCCACATGCTGCTTTTTAATAAAAGCTGGACATCCCCAAATCTTCATATGCTGAAGATGGGGTTTCTTCCCAGTCCACATCTGATATGGAGTGGTAGGCACAGTCTTGGTAGGAGCCCTGTTCAAAAGATATGCCGCTGATTCTAGCGCATAACCCCAGAAAGATCGCGGTAACTCAGCATTACTCATCATGGATCGTACCATATCCAATAGGGTTCGATTCCGTCTCTCCGATACACCATTATGCTGTGGAGTGTATGGAGGAGTAAGCTGAGAGAGAATTCCTTTCTCTTTTAGGTAACCTAGGAACTCGGTACTCAAGTATTCACCACCTCGATCAGATCTAAGTGCCTTGATACTTTTGCCGGTTTGGTTTTCTACTTCATTCTTATACTCTTGGAATTTCTCAAAAGCCTCGGATTTATGTTTCATCAGATAAATGAATCCGTATCTTGAGTAATCATCCGTGAAAGCAATGAAATAGGAAAAACCACCTCTTGCATGCGTAGACATTGGACCACATACATCGCTGTGTATGAGTCCTAAGAGCTCGCTCGCTCTTACTCCATGTCCAGTAAATGGAGTCTTTGTCATCTTTCCTTTGAGACAAGATTGACAAGTGTCATAAGTTTGATATTCGAACGAGTCCAAATATCCTTCTCTATGCAACTTAGTCAACCTTCTCTCATTGATGTGACCTAGTCTACAATGCCATAAGAAAGCTTTATTTAAATCTGGAGACTTTCTTTTTAGTGTGTTCTGGACATTGAAAATTTGGAGTTGGTTTAAAACATATATACCGTTATTTAGTGTACCGGACCCAATCAAACCATGATTAAGGTGGATGTTAACAACATCTCTTACAAACGTGAAATCATAACCTTTATTTGATAACAAGGAAACTGATATGATATTACACGTTAAGCTTGGTACAAAAAAACAGTTATGTAAAACCAAAATGTGTCCACTCGTCAATCCTAGGTGATAATCCCCGACGGACGCAGCTCCCACGCTAGCTCCGTTAGCAACCTTTAGGGTCATATCACCTTCTTTCAGCACTCTACGGTTTCTCAGTGCCTGCAATGAATTGCAAATATGAGATCCTGATCCGGTATCCAATACCTAGTAAGTAGAGTTAATTGACAGACAATTCTCAATTACAAACACACCTGAAGTCGAAGCCACAGCTTGCTTCGGTTCCTGGTTCTTGGCGTTCCACGCCTTGCAATCTTTCTTCCAGTGCCCTTTCCTGTGACAATGGAAGCACTCATCCTGGCCCACTACCGGTACCGCAAACTTTTTCTTTCCCTTCCCTCCCACCTTACTAACAACTTCTCTAGGTTTGGTGGCGGCCTTCTTCTTCCTTCCTTTGGCCCTAGCCTTAGACCCGGAAGAAGATGCACCGCCAACAAACATAGCGGGTGTTTCCCTTGTCTTCTGCAAGGTGCCCTCTGCACTCCTTATCATGTTCAGGAGTTCCGGAAGTTCAACTTCTTTTCTTTGAATGTTGAAGTTCAGGATAAACTGGGCGTAGGTGTGAGGAAGGGACTGGAGAATAAGGTCTGTATAGAGCTCATTATCCAAAGTCGTCCCAAGGTCTGCAAGCTCTTCAATATAGCCGATCATCTTTAGGACATGTTCTCCTACCGATGACCCGACAGCCAACCTCGCTCGAAACAAGTTCTTAGAGGTCTCGTATCTTGCTATACGAGATTGCTCTCCATAAAGTTCCTTTGTATGGAGAAATATGCCATCTAGTTCCATATCCTCGTGCCTCCTCTGATGTTCATTGTTCATCGAGGCAAGCACGATGCACTTGGCTTTCGCGCAATCTAAATCCCAGGTTTTGCGGATTTCCTTATCCGCATTACTGGATTTGAGACCAGGGACAGCAGGTGCCGTAGCGGTGAGGACGTACCCCAATTTGTCATAGGTCAAAGCCATTTTGACATTCCGCAGCCAATCTTTATAGTTTGGCCCTGTCAGTATATTTTTCTCTAAAAGTAACTTAAGTCCAGTCATTTTCAGGGTCGCTGCAAATAGGAGAAAGAGAAGAAAACTCTTTAGCATGATGCTCTTGCAAGTTTAGAGGTTTTTAATTTATCTAAACTGGATGGCTCCCACTGTTTCTCGAATCCTTCCTCAAACCATAAAAGAAGAATTAGCCAGGACTATTCTCACCGTACAATACTTGCATAACCGTTCAGCCAGGCTAGTGTCGATACTTCGAGGGAGGTTTTCCAACGCTTTCGCGAAGTTCCTTAATTAAATAACCCCTTTTCTCTGGGGGCGTAACCCCGCTGACACCTTTCTTGACACCTACTTGGTTTATAGCATTGATCGTTAAGTGACGAATCTCCTGATAAGTAGCATATACTCACAGTAGGATCAGGATCCAAATATCATCGTATGATAATGTTGAAGGAATGCTACCAACATTCATCAAACTCCAAATGGTATGCATCTCTTTGCAAATTTCAGTTTCTTTAGAAATTCCCGATATAAGTTTTTGCTCCATGCTCTTATGACCTTGGTTTTGGTCAAAATGTCATAAGTCACATGTCAAGTTCTACCCGTCATTATCTTGTCAATTTGAACCCATCCGTATATACCCCTGACTTTGGTCAAATGATAATACGACTGTCCCAAACTAACTCATCTATCTTATGCAACAAATGAAAACCCGGCAGCTACCAAACACTATGCCTTGACTTTGGCCAAAATGCATAGCTTGAATACTACTGAATACCCAAATGAAATGACGGAGGGCTACGAATGGTTTTGGCGAAACCGTGAACGTAGTGAACTTGATATAACCGAAGGAACCTGATAGCTTTTAAAAGGAGTGGTTAAAGCTCCGCATTTAAAAATATCTGTTTTTAAAATTAACCGAGTGGTTTCTTTTA
Source organism: Agapanthus africanus (assembly GCA_030015575.1). Taxonomy (NCBI): domain Eukaryota; kingdom Viridiplantae; phylum Streptophyta; class Magnoliopsida; order Asparagales; family Amaryllidaceae; genus Agapanthus; species Agapanthus africanus. The sequence continues at coordinate 454,144,771 of JASDDO010000019.1, read as the reverse complement.
AATTGTTCCAACGATTAAACTTTTGGTTTATTTTCTTTGCATTATAAATAATGCGTCCCATCATTAACCTATCATTGCAGAAAACAACGAAAATACAACGTCCTCTTATGCCATTTGCATTCGCCACGGGGTCCCGTCATCACCCGTTAGGTTACTTAACTAACGACAGAGCGGGGGCTGGGCTAGCGCGGGTCTAAAACATAAGTGACGTCTAAATAGCTATCATATATAGATATTGTACATTCGTCGGACGCAATAATAGGCATTCCAGATCACAGATGAACTTTATTGGATTTGCAAGCAATCCGTGTTTGTTTTGAGCCTGCAACAAAAGACGGATTACACAGTTGTGATGAATAGCCATTACCCCACCCAAGACCCCAACGGGTACGGCAAACTACCCGCCCGGCAGTTTGTGCACCCCACCTTGGGTCTGTCCTAGGAGCAAAAACAGTAAAATGAAATAATACAACGGTGGCTACAACTGCAACCTGGATGTGCCCCGCAAAATAATATTACAACAAATTACATTTACATCAAATGAATTAAATAATAACCCATCACATAACCCCGGCTATACATCACAACAGTCCAACACAGTTCATATACACAAACAGATAAAATCCATTACAGAAATGTGCAACCCCCTGCCAACCGACATACTAGCAGTTAGGGGAGGTTTACGAACACATTATACAAACACAGATATAATCCAACAAGCAAATACCGTATAATTTCGATCGATTAAACACATTTAATTTTGCTCCAATACTTCTCTGTAAATCTGAAACTTGAGCAAAAATAAAAAATTCCAGAAAATACAAAATATCATAGAGAACCAACACAGGAAAATTGGGTTCATGAATCGGCAACTCGGCGGCGGAAGCGCGGCGGATCGGTGGGATCCGCCGCGGTTCCGCGGCGCTTTAGCCGATTCATGGGCCCAATTTTCTTGGGTGTTCTACTACTGTCATTTAGAGCTATCAGAACCTCCCTGAAAAATTTTTGGACTTCATTTAAAATTCGACAGAAACTCATGATATCGGGGTTTTCCGGTTTCGTTTTTTCCGTTCGAAATTCATACAATTTTGCAAGTGAGTTATTTATTGTTTAGTGAGGCTCTGATACCACTGTAAGTCGATGTACAACACCCCACGACTTGCGGGGAGGCGGAAAAATGAAAAACGATCTTGTTCTTTGCTTAAACATCGACTAACCGCATGAATCGAAGCTAAACGATAACTAACATCAAACATAGAAGTTAACAACTACTATGTAAAGGGATTATACCTAAAGAACCGTGTCCTTCATCTTTACGAACTCCACCTCCTCCTCGGCCTTCTCCAAGTAGTAGACGATCTACCACGAGAGCTAAACTCCAATCTTTGCCTCTAAACTTGAGGCAACTAGGTATCTTTAAGTGCTAATCAAAGTACCTAGATGAAATAGAGTATGGTTGTGGATTAAGTAGTCTAACTAATCCTTGTACTCAACACATGAGAGGGGAGGATTAGGGTTTGAAGAGAGAGAGCTTGAGGAGAGAGAAGATGAACATAATAATAAGAAGAGAAAATGAGTTATCATAATATATATCAAGCATTTTATTTTATCAATAAAAGAAAAGAAAATGATTTACAACCATGCTTGATAAATATCTTGTGGTGATTCATCTCCATGAGTCATTAAGCAATTATGAAGCATTAATGACATGGATGAATCATCCATATGACTCACTAATCTCATTCAATGTATATGCCACCTAAACCTCCTTAGTCACCATCTTCAAGAAGCTTCTCGCGCAATTACGAGAACGCCCCTCCTATCCGTGAAAACACGGAAAAACTTTAGACTGTATAAATCCAATAACCGGATACTAGTAACTGGCTTAAACCAAAGCCGACTAGTAAAAACTGTCCGAAAGTCGTACGTGCGAAAACACACGTATGCGTCCGAACCCTTGTCGTAAAACCATACGACCTCTATATCGTTTGGCCTGGAGTAGGGAAACTCTCTGCGTGGGACTCTAGAGACTCGACTACTACGCTGGCAGTGGGTTTAACCACAGACCGCAAGCGGCACTAGCTGTACGTAACGGTCCCCAGGTAGATGTCGATAAGAAGGCCGATGAGGAAACCCATCCGAACTCCTACTGAGTCTGATGTGACAATCTCCGTACAGTCCGGTCCGTTCGTCTAAGACTATCGCATATCGGGCCTAGGGGGCGGCAAGCGTCAGTCCCCTAATAGCTGTATAAGTCGTGTCGGAGCGAAGCCCATTACACCCTGAGAAACCACTGGAACCTACCAGCAAATCTCGCTTGCCCTGGCCAGGGACTTTGCGTAATGGCTCTCTGACACAGCGCGATATCAACCCCCAATACCGGGAGAGACGAATCCTGTCTAACCGCCACTGCCTCCAAGTGCTCGGGACTGCACCCAACTGCTACCTGTTTGCACGACTCCTTTGAGCCGTGGTAGGGTAGCAATCTAAGAACAGTAGGACACACTCGAGGCGAAGTAGCAGTGTCAAGTCTGCGGACAATGCTGTACTCATGTCACCTGGGAACTGTTCACTGACGACTGGTATAAAACCATCCAACAGTTCCCTGTGAGTCCTGTCCGGTGTACCCGTAACCCAACGAGCACCTGCATACTATCTTTAGTACGACGTACTGACGGCTGTGGGACAGACCATCTCCCCAACTGGGATGAGAAGCGTACACACTAGTCTACTCCGGAGTATCGATGCCCTGTCTCGATAATCCAACGACTAGGGACCTGAATAAGGATGTGCTTGTAGACTACCCAGCCCCCACTAGTGTGACTGCCATCACAACGCTGGTAGTTAAGCAAGATCCTAAGAGCTCTATCAAAACGTATACTCACACATTGAGATAGAAAAACCAAGTAGCATACTACCATGTTTAGCAAGACTGTTATATACATGTGAATATCCCAAGCTTCCATTAAGTAATATACAAACTAGTATGATACAATAATGGCCCCTAAGGCATATACACTAACATTGATTTCCACCTTACCACGTCCAAGAGGGCGTGCAAAACGGTGGTTTTTGGGTACAGTCCCGAATCACATGGAGGCAATGAGCGATAGGAGGGGATTCGTCTCTCCCGGTATAGGGAGTTGATGTTGCACTGTATTCGATTGGCTATAACCGGAAATCCCTGGCCAGGGTTGCTGATATTTACTGGTAAGTGTTACCAGTAGTTTCTCGAACTGTTATAGACCTCATATCGACATGACTTATCGAGCTATTGGGGTCTGACGTTTACCACCCCTAGGAAAGATATGCGACATATCATACGACGAGACCGGACTGTACGGTAAGTGTTACTGGTTGGATTCACAGGAGTGTGAGCGGGCTTGCTCGTCGATCTTCTAATCGCTCAATACCCGGGTGGCCGTTACGTTTAGCAGACCGCTTGCGGCTTGTGGGTGTTTGATATGATCATCACCTGCTACCGGCGTATTGACGAGTCTTTAGAGTCCTACACAGAGATTTCCTGGTTCAAGCGAAACGAAATAGGAGCGCATATGATATATGTGCGGAACCGAGAATAATGCGTGTATGTGATACCGTATTCTATTCTCGCGATGAATGTATCGATTGGTTGTATGCAATATAACTTAGTTATCGAATCAAGGATTGATTCGATAAGCCGATACATTGAATATTAGTCGGTCATATGCGATATGACCGGATCGTTAAATCAAGTGTTGATTTAATGATTTAATGTATAATTATATATTTGATATATTACTTTACATTAACTAGTATTTGTTCACTTGAGATGGATTTTCTCACTTGATGTGCACATTGTATATATGATATAGTTTTGTGCACTAGTTTGTATCATGTTTGATGATACATGCAAACTTGGGTGTGTATGATTAAACCATTGTTAGGTTAATGGTTAGGGTATTGATTTACTTGTTTATTTATTCTCTTTATTCTTTTTGGCAAAGGAAAACGAAATGGTTGCTTATTTTGGATTTACATTGAAGCTTCATGAAGCTTTGAAAAGTTCAACCATTTTTGTTTCTTTTTCCTAACCTAACCATTCACCTAACCTTAGTTTATTCTCTACACTTAACCATGGTTGCTAATATGATAAGAATGATTTTGATTTCCATTTATTCATTATTCTTATCATATTATCATCTTCTTCTTCTTCTTCTTCAAGAAGAAAGAAGCTTGCTAGCTTCAATGGTGAAATGAGAAAAAGAGTGAGAAATCCAATTCTAAAGTGAACCCACTTCCTATTTCTTCATCCTCTACCACTTTCCAAGTAGTATAGGGTGTTTTCTTCACAAGTTTCATGACTTGGTGAAGTTGGAGCTTGATCTTGTGTTGCCTCGACGTAGATCATCTTCGGCATCAAAGTCGACGACCTAGCCCGATCATTTCTTCGACGAAACCATCGCTAGAGTCCGAGATCCGATGATCACAGTGGAGGGACATCATCACGGAGCTAAGGAAGTGGAGGACTGGATCTACAAAGGTTGTATTTTCCGTTTACTCTTAGTTAAGTTGTTAACTAGTTATCATTTTCGCCTAAAACTCTAGTCAACGATCGCATTAGGGTTTCTCGGCACCGGAATTTTTTGAATTTGGCATGGTTGATGCCTTGTGAGACCTCATTAGCGTGCCTAGGAACCCTACAGTGGTATAAGAGCCTAGCTAGAGCTTTAGGCGAAGTGTAGACGAAGTTAGAAGTCCGATCAAACCCGTAAACCCCGACAAAACCCTTCTCTGTACATTTTTCAAAACAGTGTATTTTGTGAATTAAAAATTCTCAGAAAAACAAGCAGGAAAAACTAAGAATTACTGTGAAGTATGGTCCACTAAGTCAACAATTTGACCGCGGAACCGCGGCTAAACCGTGGGTTTGGCGGCGGTACCGCGGCCAAAATTTGACTTAGTCCCTGAAATTTCATATATTTATTCTTAGGTCCTTTCTTGGCAATTTTTTATGGGAATTTTTTAATTCCACTCAAGTGTTGAGTTTTCTAGGGTTTTATTGGGGACTCAATGATTCGATCGGAATCTTTAACTTCGTCTATGTGTTTTCCAAATATTTTAGAATATGTTAAAAAGTTCGACCGGATATAAATACCCACTTTTTCCCCTGCCGGGAAATTTCCAAGTGTTGGATTTTTCCGTAGTTTAAGAATGTTCTAAGTAGTGCAAGTAACGCGATGGACCCTCAAGAAGACAACAAACCTTAACTCGATTATGTGACCGTCTTGAACTGCCCTTTGAACCTTAGGGTTTGGGGCAGTACGGCGTGCCACATGTGAGGCGTTGGCTTGACCCTTCTACAGCTGGACCGTTGGTACTGAGGCATGAAGTGAATGTTTTTAAACTTGTTTCATGTGTTGAGCTGTTTCGGGAAAACTTGGGTGTTTGATTATTCGATCGAAAAGTTTAACATTTTCTATTTATCAGGAATTTGATACAATATTTGGAATCCACAAGTAGTTATGAGATAACTGATATGAATGTTATAAACATAGCAGTTTAGTCTCACCTGATCGGTTGCCACGGAATTTTGATGCGATCAAAAGTCCGTCGCAATCACGTAGTGTATGCGGATACTCGCCGGGTAAACTTAATAGACAGCTACACCCCATAGCCCCGACCAAGTGACTGTAGGAGAACCCCGTCGCCGAAAGCATCCGTTCGGGTGCTCGCGGCAGCGGTGTTCCGCCTTGGTGCACTTCGTCGACGGTATCGGGGGTGCGGCCGTCTACTAAAGTTTGCGACGAGCATTCGATCAGAATGTCGGGAATCTTGTTGAATTGCCCGACTTGATATTGAAAAGAGTTTTCGATAATGAGACTAAAATGCGGGGTTTATAATTGTTAGGCATGTGATGTCTAAGGAATTCATTTGATTAGGCATGCGATGTCTAAAGAGTTTGCGGATTCCAACTGTTGTAGTTTTACACTTTCTTTTCTGTGACCGTAAGTGTAATATGTGATATCGCCGGTTTCGTTGCTATATGTCAACGACAATTGGGATGCGCATATTTACTTACGTTGATGACATGTGATGTTATGTGTTGCTGGATATGTTATATTGGATCGTCGTGTTTGAATAGCCAGGGGTTTTTTTATGTGAGATGAGTGTTTTTTCATTTTCATTCATGTAAAAACTTGTATGTAATATTCTTTTATTGGGGCACTTCCAGGTTGCGGAAGATGTCACCCTTTGTATATTATTTACTTTTCCGCACTAGGATAGACCCAAGGAGGGGAGCACAAGTAACCGGGTTCTAGGGTCCAGTGGGAGACCATCTCGAGGAGTCGAGTCCGGGTCTCCTAACCCTAGAATTGGTAGGGTTGCTTGCCGCTCTCGTAGGGGTCTAGGGGTGTGGGATTGGCTATTCATCATGACCGTGGAATCCGTGTTTTATACTGGCTCGTATTGAAAACACGGACGTCCTAGTACATCCAATATTTCATATGTTTCTTCTGCTGCGATATCTGTGATGTGATCATGTGATATGTTGTGATGGATACTGTATATAGTATATATGATATATTATATAGACGTTACTTATATTTTACACCCGCGCTAGCCTTGCCCCGCTCTGCCGTTAGTTACCTAATCTAACGGTGCACGATGGGACATCGAGGCAAATGCGGATGGCATAAGTGTACGTCGTATTTATCTGTGATGTTTAGGTAACTTAAATGATGGGACTTCATTAATTTGATTAATGAAAGTAAAAGAAACCTAAAGATGTTGTGGAATCGAATTTCAAAAATAAAACAGGTAGCTACAGTTCTTGCTTTGCACAGCGGTATATGTGATATATCCTGCACCTTATTCGAAGAGGAAAGGGCCGACGATCCCTTCATCGGGAGTGACCCCTTTAGCAATAACTGGCAGATGCTACACACTCGGTTTGTCTTTTGATAGCTTCTATAGTTTCTGCTTTGCACAGTGATATATATGATATATCCCGCACCTCATTCGACGAGGAAAGGGCCGACGATCCCTTCATCGGGAGTGACCCCTTTAGCAAAACTAGAAAAGCCTCAAAAACACTCCATTTCAAAATTCATTCGATCCTACAACGATATCAAGTTCATTACGCAATAGGTTTTTAGAAAAACCTGTCGTAGCCCTCCGTCATTTCAGATAAGTCCTACTTAGTATTCGTGCTACGTTTGTTGACCTCCGTCAAGGCGTAGTGTGCGGTAGCTAACTAGTATTTATCTGCTTCTGCATATGATGCAGATTGGGTTAGGGTAGTCGTACTACCTTGTTGACCTCCGTCAAGGATCGTGCGGGTGGGTTTGATTCAATCAAGAAATGACGGGTTGAACTTGACTAGTAGCCTATGGTTTGTTGACCTTCGTCAAGGTCATAGGGTGCTAGGGGCAAAATTATCGGGAATTTCAAGTGTTGAAATTTGCAATGAGATTGCATACCTTCTATGAGATAGTTGGATCCCGATACCCGCTGCGAGTAAGAGTTACTCCTGGGAGAGTTTTACACATTACAATTAGCCGATCAAGTAGGTGTCTAGAAAGGTGTTAACGAGGTTATGCCTCTGGGAAAACGAGGTTTACATTAATTAGGTTCGTGCGAAAGCACGGGGGACCTCCCTCAAAGTACCGATACTGGCCTGGCTGAAAGATTGGCGAACTTGTAGTGTGTAATTAATCCCGGCTAGTCTTTCCTTTTAGGGTTTGAAGGAAGATTTGATAAAAACAGTGGGAGCCATCCTGATTAGATAAAATAATAACCAATTTGATCTTGCAAGAGCACACGCTGAGTGTTTTCTTCTCTCTCTCTCCAGGTAGCGACCATATCACGCCTTAATCAAGATAATAATACGGATTATTGACCGAACCCGCTTGTTATACTGAGCTGGGGAACGTTGATCCCGCTCCAACTTATAATTGTTATAAGACCGAGCAGGAATTAGGGGATTACCAGAATTCCCGTGCCGCCCAAACGAAGAAAGTGCATATGATGCATCTCCTTCGGATATGTTCATTACAAAGAACTGTTTCTCTGTATCCTCTACGTCCTGGGTATTTGATACCGAATCAGGATCCCAGATATGTAATCTATTACATAGGGCTACAGAAAAGTAGAGAACTGAGAACGGGTGATAAGTTTCATGAGACAGAAAACGGGGCAAGTGTTGCAGCCAAGTCTGTTGGTCACTGTCACCCAGTATTCTAAATACATTGATTCTAAACGAATGTTATTAGATACCAAACCTGATATAGAAAATCATATCAGTTTCTTTATTAGTAAAGAAATGATAAAATTTTGTATTGTTGGATAATGTTTTGAACATTTCCTATATCAAAAGTTGATCGGTTCAGGCACGTTATCTAAAAGCATTAATGTTCTAAATCAAACTACAGTTCTTAGTATACAGAACACACACAAGAGGAAGAGTTCAGAAATGAACGAATTCTTCTTGAGGTATTGTAGACTAGGTCATATCAATGCGAGCCGACTAGCTGAAGTTACATATAGATGCATATTTAAATCAGTTTGAATTTACATCTTGTGAAACTTGCCAGTCATGTCACAAAGATAAGATGATCATAGCTCCGTTTACTGGAAACAGAGAAAGAGTTAGTGAACTCTTGGGATGATACATGTTGATGTATAAAGGTCCCCTGTCTACACATGCCAAGACCGGTTCTTTGTACTTCATTACATTCTCTGATGATCTCTCAAGATTCAGACATATGTTCCTGTTGAAACACAAGTCCGAACCTTTTGAGATATTCATGGAATATAAGTTAGAAGTAGAGAACCAAATTGAGGGTATAAGTATTATGTCCTTTGATGCGATCAGGGAGGAGAATACTTAGCACGGAATTCCTGGACTATTCTAAAGGAGAATGAGATTCTCTCTCAGCATTACTCCTCCGTATACACCATAGCACGATGGTATATCGGGGCGGAGCAATCACACCCTATATGATAAGGTGTGCTCTATGATGAGTACTACTGAGTTACCTATTTCCTTTTGGGAGTTATGCACTTGAGAAGCTGCATACCTATTGAATAGGGTTCAAATCAAATCAGTTGCCTACCACTTTATATGTGATATGGAAAGGGAAGAGCCTATATCTTAAGATGGTTAAGATTTGGGGTTGTCCAGCCTATGTCTAAAAGCAAAATCCGGACAAGCTCGAGGCCAGGTCTGTTATGTAGAACTGGAAAGGTTCCAGCTATACAAACTACAGCAGATGATTTGGTAGAACCAAAGGATTCAGTAGATTCCAACGAACCTCAGCCTCTCCGCCAATTTAGTAGGGTTCCTCACCCACCTAAGAGATACTTCGGTTTCTCTATGACAATGGGAGCGAGGAATGCATCATGAGATGATGACCCAACTAGTTTCGAGCAGGCCATCAAGAGTGGGGACTCTGTAAGAATGGCTAGATGCTTAGCGATCTGAGATGGAATCCATGTACACCAACAAAGTATGGACTTTGGTTGCTATATCTGAGGGTTAAATCCCCATCAGGAGCAAGTATATCTTAAGAAGATTACTTGGTGTAGATGGAAAAGTTGAGACTTTCAAAGCTAGACTTGTTAAAGGTTTTCGTCATCGACCAGGCGTGGATAATGGTGAAACCTTTCCAGTGGCTATGCTTAAGTCCATCCGGATCCTACTTGCCACGGCTACATACCATGACTACGATATCTGGCGGTTGTGTATCAGGACTGCTTTTCTAAAATGATGTTTTAGAAGAGAGCGTCTGTAAGTACACAGCCAGAGGGCTTCGTAGACAGTGGGAGCAGCGGAAACGTGCACAAGATGCTTTATGGGATAAAGCAGGCATCGCGGAGTTGGAACGTCTGTTTTGATGTAGTAGTCAAAGAGTTTGACATCATCAAAATGGTAAATGAACCTTGTATAAACAAAAAGGTAGTAGGGAGTATGGTGACCATCCTCGTAGAGTACGTGGATGACATACTCTTGATAGGGAAGGAGTTTCCTATGCTACGCTCGATCAATCTCCGCTTATCACAATGATTCTCTACATAGGATCAAAGTGATACCTACTAAATCCTGGGTTTTGGATCTATGAGATAGATCTAAATGGATGTTAGGATTCTCACTAGTTGAAGTGAGATGGTATCAATTGATCCTGGGGAGAATCACTGGAAGTGTTCCAGGGTGATAAGGACGACTGAATGTCAGTCACAGGCATTGTCTTTACCCTCAGTGGAGGGACGGTATGTTGGAAGAGTTCCAAGCTAAATACCGTGGCTAACTAGACGATAAAGGCAGGATACATCGCTACTTAAGATATTACAAAAAGAGGCAGTCTGGATGTATATTTGTTCATGAGATGAACTTAGTTCCTCCCATTGTGTGACAATGGAGTTGTGGCTTATGCAAGGGAACGTCCGTCCCATCAGTGATCCAGACATATTCTAAGGCAAATGTCACCTGATCATGGAGATGGTTGATCTCCAGTTGATCGAGGTAAGGAGAGTAGACTCAGAGGACAACACGGCGGATCCACTCACAAAGGCCTTTTCCCAGAGAGAGACTTTTATGGGATGGTTGAGTATGAGATACTACAACCACTGCTATCAGATGGCCCTAGTGCAAGTGGGAGATTGTTAGTTATATGTATGCCCTAGAGGCCATTACTATACATAGGATGTATATTGTAGTGGATGCTTGGACATATATAGGGAGGACTTTCTTGCTCGACATGATAGTATGCTATCCGGTTGCTCTTTACCTTAACGTGTACATTGATTGTCTCTCTGTTACATGTTGGTAAAGCCCTTAGGATGTGTACTTGACTACCTGGACTATGATGCGGATCATACTAGTGGAGACATGGTAGTCTATAAGTGCATCCTTCAAGGTCCCTAGTCGTGGGTGTATCGAGACGGGGCATCGATATACCAGAGTAGACTAGCGTATACCTTCTCGACCCATACAGATGGACGATGGATGATCCCATATCCATTGGTGTTTGACATCAGAGATGATATGCGGGTGCTCAGTGGAGACTGGGTACACTGGACGGACTCGCCGAGAACTCCCAGATGGTATTATACCTTACGTCAGATGGCAGTTCTCTGGTGACACTGGTACAGGTTAGTCTGTAGACCCGAGATCGTCATAGAGTCTTGTGTGATTCCCACTGTGCTTTGATTTCCACCTTACCACGTCCAAGAGGGCGTGCAAAACGGTGGTTTTTGGGTACAGTCCCGAATCACATGGAGGCAATGAGCGATAGGAGGGGATTCGTCTCTCCCGGTATAAGGAGTTGATGTTGCGCTGTGTTCGATTGGCTATAACCGGAAATCCCTGGCCAGGGTTGCTGAGATTTACTGGTAAGTGTTACCAGTAGTTTCTCGAACTGTTATAGACCTCATATCGACACGACTTATCGAGCTATTGGGGTCTGACGTTTACCACCCCTAGGCAAGATATGCGACATATCATACGACGAGACCGGACTGTACGGTAAGTGTTACTGGTTGGATTCACAGGAGTGTGAGCGGGCTTGCTCGTCGATCTTCTGATCGCTCAATACCCGGGTGGCCGTTACGTTTAGCAGACCGCTTGCGGCTTGTGGGTGTTTGATATGATCATCACCTGCTACCGGCGTATTGACGAGTCTTTAGAGTCCTACACAGAGGTTTCCTGGCTCAAGCGAAATGAAATAGGAGCGCATATGATATATGTGCGAGACCGAGAATAATGCGTGTATGTGATACCGTATTCTATTCTCGCGATGAATGTATCGATTGGTTGTATGCGATATAACCTAGTTATCGAATCAAGGATTGATTCGATAAGCCGATACATTGAATATTAGTCGGTCATATGCGATATGACCGGATCGTTAAATTAAGTGTTGATTTAATGATTTAATGTATAATTATATATTTGATATATTATTTTACATTAACTAGTATTTGTTTACTTAAGATGGATTTTCTCACTTGATGTGCACATTGTATATATGATATAGTTTTGTGCAATAGTTTGTATCATGTTTGATGATACATGCAAACTTAGGTGTGTATGATTAAACCATGGTTATGTTAATGGTTAGGGTATTGATTTACTTGTTTATTTATTCTCTTTATTCATTTTCGCAAAGGAAAAAGAAATGGTTGCTTATTTTGGATTTACATTGAAGCTTCATGAAGCTTTGAAAAGTTCAACCATTTTTGTTTCTTTTGCCTAACCTAACCATTCACCTAATCTTAGTTTATTCTCTACACTTAACCCTGGTTGCTAATATGATAAGAATGATTTTGATTTCCATTTATCCATTATTCTTATCATATTATCTTCTTCTTCTTCTTCTTCTTCTTCAAGAAGAAAGAAGCTTGCTAGTTTCAATGGTGAAATGAGAAAAAGAGTGAGAAATCCAATTCTAAAGTGAACCCACTTCCTATTTCTTCATCCACTACCACTTGCCAAGTAGTATAGGGTGTTTTCTTCAAAAGTTTCATGACTTGATGTAGTTGGAGCTTGATCTTGTGTTGCCTCGACGTAGATCATCTTCGGCATCGAAGTCGACGACCTAGCCCGATCATTTCTTCGACGAAACCATCGCTAGAGTCCGGGATCCGATGATCGCAGCGGAGGGACATCATCACGGAGCTAAGGAAGTGGAGGACCGGATCTACAAAGGTTGTATTTTCCGTTTACTCTTAGTTAAGTTGTTAACTACTTATCGTTTTCGCCTAAAACTCTAGTCAACGATCGCATTAGGGTTTCTCAGCACCGGATTTTTTTGAATTTGGCATGGTTGATGCCTTGTGAGACCTCATTAGTGTTCCTAGGAACCCTACACCATGTACCCGCAATCGGCCTCATCCGCTCTTCGAATCGGGTTTCATGTATCACTCTAGCACCGAGAAAACACATGGTGGACGCACTGAAATATCATATCAAGAAAAACCGAGTTTTTAAATAATTACCTATTCTCTTTTGAAATATCCTCGGTTTCCAAATCCAGAAATAACATGGAAACAACATATCTCAATGCGTAAATCTATGCAAGTATGAAGATGTCAATATATGTGTGCACTGGTATGAGTATATAGTGTACATGTGCGCAGGTATGAAGATATCAATATATGTGTGCACTGGTATGAGTATATAGCGTGCATGTGCCCAGGTATGAAGATATCAATATATGTGTGCACTGGTATGAATATATAGCGTACATGGCACAAGTATGGATATGTGATGTATATGTGCCCAAGTATGAATATATGATGTATATGGCACAAGTATGGATATGTGATGTACATGTGCCCAAGTATGAATATATGATGTATATGGAACAAGTATGGATATGTGATGTACATGTGCCCAAGTATGAATATATGATGTATATGGCACAAGTATGGATATGTGATGTACATGTGCCCAAGTATGAATATATGATGTATATGGCACAAGTATGGATATGTGATGTATATATGCCTGTTCCCTGATTAAAAATCAGGAAAGGACTCAGAAGAGGCATCATGTGCTCACACGTGATCAGTGGTCACGTGTTGGCACGTGACGTTTAAAGCAATGGCACAAAGCGCATTCAAGAAAAAGTTCCAGAAAAGGTCATGTGCTCATACGTGACCAGTGGTCACGTGTTGGCACGTGACGGCTGAACAGAGGCCAGAGAACAGAGCGCAAGCCCATTCCAGGGGTCACGTGCCTACAACCAGGGGTCACGTGGCCACACGTGACCGGCTTTAAGAGCCTTATTCTTTAACAGAATTAAATTATGAGAGGAGATCACTCAAATATTTCCAAAATAGAGAAGGATTATTTGGAACCGTTGAATTAAGAATCTAAAGGTGATTAAATATCACCGATTTATGGAAAAATCTTGAACTTGGAAAGATTTCCCCCTAAATCTGACCGAAATAACAAAGAGATATCTTTGGATTTAAAATCCAATGGTGAATAAAATTCACTTAACGATCTAAAGGCCCAGATTAATGATAAATATAAATCAAATCTCTCAATGAGAGATTTACTTAGCAGATTGATTCTTTTCCTTCTCCTATAAATAGGAGCCAAGAAAAGAGGAGAGGGGCCCTTTTTTTTGGAGACCTTTGGACCTTTTCTTTTGATACACAGATAGAGAGATACTGAGCCTTTGATTCTCCGCAAAAGGAAAACCCTAGGTAAGAGAAAGAAAGGGAGGCTTAAAAAGAGAATTTAATTCTCAAAAGAGTTTAACTCTTATAAAAAGAAAAGAACTTAGTTCTTTCTCTGGTCGAGGATCTGCAAAGTGCACATCTCCCCATGAATTGAGAATTTAATTCTCATTGGGTTGAGATCCTGCCATGCAGATCCAAAACCCAGAGGAGGAACTGAGTTCAGAGAATTTAATTCTCACAAAATGATAGGAATTCAATTCCTTTGAGATAAAGTTAGGGCTTAACCCTATGTTATGGGAATTTAATTCCTTCAAAATGAACGACACTAGGGTTTAACCCTAATTGAGAATATAATTCTCTCAAACTCACAGGAATTTAATTCCCTTAAGAAAAGAAATTAGGGTTTAACCCTATTAAGAATATAATTCTTCAGAAGAAAACGGGAATTTAATTCCTCTAAAGTTTAGGGTTTAACCCTATGAACAGAACTTTAAAAACATGCAGAGTCACGTGCTACCACGTGACCCCTGCAAAGATCCATAGAAAGAACTCTGAAGTAAACACCTCACGTGTTACCACGTGACTCCTGCGAAGATCCATAAAAGAGAACTTTGAGGTAATGCCTCACGTGCCCCACGTGATCCCTGAAGCACATAAAGGAACAGCGAAATAAACAGGGACTCTGGGGCGCCATCACGTGACCCCTAATGAGTATTCTAATAAACCAGAGCATGGGCCCCCATCACGTGCCCGCACGTGATGGCTTTCAGAGCTAAAAGTGTTAAACACTTATCTATACAAAAAAACAAAGAGAAGAAGGGCGCTTTCACGTGCTACCACGTGACCCCTCTTTTCTTAGTGTTTAACACTAAATTGGAAACTCTGTATCCAGTGTTTAACACTGATTCTCCTTAGTGTTTAACACTAACTTGTCAATTTTTCCCAGTGTTCAACACTGTTGGTCTCTAGTGTTTAACACTAGGTTTAGCCCAATTGGCTAAGTTTCCAGAGACAAAGCCTCTCCTCCAATGAATCAACAGAGGGCCAATATCCCAAAAATGATTGGACATAGCCCAAGCTGGCCATAAGTCCTCAATGCAAGCTTAACTGGGCCAATGGGCTCATAATATAATAATTGATCCTAGTATCCAAATTGGACTACAGATCACTTAATCTATCTCGGGTTAAGGGTACATCTCTTAACTCCTTTGATACTTGGCGTTGTAATTCCTCAACGTCTTCAAAGAGGTGACGGGTCCTGATGACCACACATTGATACAGACTGTGGGGTTCTTAAACTCATAGACTATGAGGTCCTTAACCTTGACCGAGATGTCTTAAAACTAACGCCGGACTGTGGAGTCCTTAAATCCACGGACTATGATGTCCTTAACCTTGACCGGAATGTCTTAAAACTAACAACGGACCATGACGTCCTTAACCTTGACCGTGATGTCTTAAAACTAACATCGGACTGTGGAGTCCTTAAATCCACGGACTACGACGTCCTTAACCTTGACCACAACGTCTTAAAACTAACATTGGACCGCAATGTCCTTAAACTACCTATTGACCTCAATGTCACTAAACTAAACAACAGGGCTCCGCTAATCGCTCTCTTGTCGGATCTAAACTATCCCGTTAAGTTGATCTTAGTCTAAAACTAGACTAACGTATCCTTAACAAACGTTTAAGTCGATCTTAGTCTCAAATGAGGTTAACGTATCCTTAAACACAACCCCCAAACCCAAATCTAAGAAAGATACGGATTTAGACTAGTCCACGCCCTATGGGCGACGACATAACTCAGTCTCCGTATACAATCCACGGGCAACCAAACACAAATCAAACACACACGACACAAAGTGACCATCTGGAGAAGGAGAAAGTTGTTACCACAATGCGGTAGCGTAATTAACTGCAGGGGCTTGCGCCTGCAGGGAAGAGTGTCCCCACAATCAAAAACCCCTCAAACGAGGGGGAATCTGACGAAGTCTGCTACATCGGACGCATCCGTCTAAACCTTCGATACATGGTGCCATAAATCAACTTGGCATCTTCGGAGAGGTAGACGGATAGCACCAAATAGCATTTGCCCCGAATCTCAGGCTAGACGTTCAGTCTTGGCCGTCTTTCGGAGGGGAACAGATTCTGGCACGCCCGGTGGGACCTTTTCCTCTTTCCACTCCACACTTCGTGTGTCGTGTTTTTCCCGCGATCAGATAATCGCGGTGTGTATATTTTTGGTTGCCCTTAGGGGAGTGGATATTGAAGCCGGCATTTCGTCTCTATAAAGAATGGCGTTTGGTCCTACCCTAGCAACTCAGGCTCTGTCACATCTGGTGGAGTCAAGAATGGGCCACTTGCAGCCTCAAATCTCTGCAATCCGGCTCTTCAAGAAATCAACGAGCTTCTCTTTGGATCGGTGCTCCCACCTCCCACCCTCGATGCCTCAACGCCGATGGAGGAATCCCAGAGGAAGTATGTCTTCCACAGGCAGGCTCCCCAAGCGGCAGCTTTGCCGACGGAATCAGTCCTCAAACAACTGGCACTTACCATGAACCAAGGACGACGCAGGGGGCAGAATATTCAAGCTCTCAAAGGAAACATGGGGCAGGCTCAGTAAAATCCTAAAACTAATCAAATCCCGGCTGTAAGAAATGACCAAAGTCGATGTCAGCGTCATACAAAATGAGCCGGGGGCAGTTCTCCGCATGGTCCTATTTCAACCCCGGTGGTGAATGTTGTTGTGAAGGGTCAGACAAAGTTCTCCTACAGCAATATTGAAGAAGTCTCTGCAGCCCATGGAGATCCCACTAGAGCAGAAACCAGTTCGCTCCCTGAGATAACTTTCCTCATCTATATAAGGTGTAGAAGCAGGAGAAAGGGACTCACCCCGAGACGGATCCTGATACAGCGGTTCCTCCCAAAACTAAAGCGGCTTTTCACAAAAAAAAAGAGAAGCCCAATAAAGCTCAAGTGCCCGAAGCAAACTCCAAACACCCCAAACCTGGGGGCATGGTAGTTCACATAGTCTATGTGGTGAATTCCAAAGACGAAGTTCGAGTTTCTACTAGTCACCGACATCAAACTTAGTCCTTAACAAAAGTTCAACTGCAACGTGAAAAGCTGCAGGAGATGCTTGCTCAGGCTGCACCACTCGCTAATCCATCGTCTAAAGAAAATCCCAAAGTCGCACCAGAAGAAAGAAGAAATCTGACATGGGGCGGATTCTACACTTGACGGGTTCCAGCCCATCCGTTTGCCCAGATATTACACGAACGGACTAAAAAGGCTGTTAAGGCGCCAAGGCGTACCTCTTAAGCAAACTGCGCGACAAGCACGATTCTATAACAGGATCTGGAACATTTTCGGAACTCAGCGCAAATTGCCCAACGGGAAAATGGAAACGATCGGGCTTGGATATATTCGGTCCAAGAAACGGGAGCAATCCCGCGACTGCTATATCATACATGACTTTGATGAAGAAGGAGATGCTCTGTGGGAAGATGCTAACCCTGAACCAGAAAGAACTCTCGCCGTGAAAATGCCCAGTCTGTCGTTTGAAGAACAAATGGACAAGCTTATAGGGGAAGCAGGTCAAAAGGTTCGAGACGACCATAATCGCGAAATGGCCATCTACAAGAAAGCCAGGACGCAACGTCTTCTTCAACAGGCTGCCAAAGACGAAAAAAACTCCTCCCTGTCAACCTGTTGTGCAAAAGGCCCGACGCAGAGGTAGAAACAAGTCAAAGAGCAGAAAAGGCATTCGACAGCGACAAAGCGGGACCGAGAAGTCACGCGATCGGAAATCGAGCGGTCCAAACTTGTCCCTTATGAAAAAGATGAGTCAGGCATACTCTTTTCCTCAGAATAATACATGGAAGATACTTGACGTCGCTTTAAAATATCGAATGATTACACTTCCGAAGTCTAAACACCCTGAGCAAGCTAATGAGGTCTCTCATCCGGACTATTGCTCTTATCACCGAGCCATAGGACACCCTATCGAAGACTGCTTCACCTTCAAGAACTGGGTCGAAGACCAATACCAGCAAGGCAGATTTGCTCTATCCGATAGCTGGAGGGTAACGCCGCCACAAAAGCACGAACCCAAAGCCACAAGAGCAGAACCAAGTCCACATCGGTCTTGGAAACGAGCTCGTACCTGTCGTATGATAAAAGTATCAAAAGGAGAGCCCGAGAATATGGATGACTTTCCCTGGTGCTTCAAAAACAGCGATGCCGAGGTAATCTCAGAATTTCCGCCAGCGCCGAAAGAACTGGAAGATGGCATACATACTACTGCAGATAACCTCAGGAAAATTGAGCTGGGAACGACGAACGACCCGCGACAGACATTCGTCAGCGAGTTGCTATCTGAAGAAAGGGTGACCGCGTTAAAAGACGTGCTTATGCAGCATAGAGATTGCTTCGCATGGAACTATTCTGAAATGCCAGGACTAGATCCAGAAATAGCTGTCCATAAATTGGCGATATCCCCAGACATTAAGCCAGTCAAATAGGCACCGAGAAGAATGCGGCTCGAGCTTGAGATGAGCATTAACGCCGAGGTCAAGAAGCTGATCGACTCTGGCTTCATCCAGGAAGTTCAGTATCCTGATTGGATCGCCAACATCGTCCCGGTGATGAAGAAAAATGGGACGGTGCGCATCTGTGTGGACTTTCGGGATCTCAATAAAGCCTGCCCGAAGGACGATTTCCCAGTACCGGTCGCTGAGCTGATGATAGACAACACGTCCACTCACGAAGTCTTCTCCTTCATGGACGGCTCATCAGGATATAATCAGATAAAGATGCATCCCGAGGACCAGAAACATACCGCTTTCCTGACCCTTTTGGGAATATTCTGCTACAGAGTTATGCCCTTCGGTCTAAAGAACGCCGGTGCCACCTATCAAAGGGCCATGACGAAGATCTTTGATGACCTCATACATGAAATCGTCGAATGCTATATCGACGACCTCGTCGTGAAAAGCAAATCATACGAGGAACATCTCGAGCATCTGAAGACTGTATTTCAACGCCTTCGGCAATACAACTTGAAGATGAACCCTCTCAAGTGCGCGTTCGGGGTGTCCTCAGGTAAATTCCTAGGATTCATCGTCCGACGCTGAGGTATCGAGATAGATCCGTCAAAGATCAAGGCGATTATGGAGATGTCCCCGCCAAGGACTCTCAAACAATTGCGGTCTCTCCAAAGGAAGCTCGCATACATCCGGCGATTTATAGCCAACCTCTCAGGCAAGTGCCGCCCTTACAGTCACCTGATGAAGAAGGGAACCCCGTTCGTCTGGGATCAAAAAATGCCAAAGTGCGCTAGACGAGATTAAGCAATACCTGCAAAACCCGCCGGTGCTGGCTGCTCCGGTCAATGGAAAGCCCCTCATTCTTTATACGGCCGCCCTCGAAGGTTCCTTAGGGGCATTATGGGCGCAAGGAAAAGAAAGAGCACTCTACTATCTAAGTCGAGTTCTACCGGGGGCAGAAGACAACTACTCCCCCATTGAAAAGCACTGCCTGGCGTTGATCTTTGCGATAACCAAGCTCAGGCACTATGCGTTGGCGCATGAAGTCCGTCTCATATCGAAGGTGGACCCCCTTAAGTATTTAATGTCGAAGGCCATACTGACTGGACGACTCGCTAAATCGGCCCTGCTCTTGATGGAGTTCTCGATAACATATCAGCCTCTCAGGGCAGTGAAAGGCCAGGCCATTGCCGACTTCCTCGCTGAACATCCGATACCTGCCGATTCTCCTCTGAATTGCGATCTGCCAGACGAACATGCGTTTGACGCGATCAACGGCGGTGATACCCGATGGGAGCTTTATTTCGATGGAGCGTCTTCCATGAAGAAGCACAAACAAAACACACCTATAATCAAATCGAGGGTAGGTCTCATCTTCGTAACTCCACAAGGGGGGATAATGCGCTTTGCGTTCTCCTTGATGGAGCCGAGGACGAACAACGAAGCCGAATACGAAGCTTTGATAGCAGGTCTCGAGATCGCCATCAATATGGGAATTGAGAACCTCCTCATATACGGAGATTCCCAGCTGGTCGTCAGTCAAGTAAATGGCGACTACCAAACATGCAAACCGGAGTTGATGAAGTATGGCGAGAGAGTACAACAACTACTAACTCAAATCCCCTCCTACACCTTGGAAAGCATACCGCGTGCCGAAAATAGCAAGGCGGACGCTTTAGCCAAGCTCGCTAAAGAACTGGCTGACGAGAACCTCGATGACGTCAGAATCGTGGTACAAAGCCGTCGAGTACTCCCACTGGAAGAAATATCTCCGGAATCATCCGAAGAAAGGGAAGCAATTGAGCAAGCGGCCCTGCAAATAAATGGCCAAGAGAAGGTTGAAGATTGGAGAGAAGTCTTCATAGACTACTTCAAATCCCGTCGAACGCCTGAAGATGCGTCCACAAGACATCAGCTTGTGAAACGAGCTCTGTCCTTCACCTTCGTCAATAATACTCTGTACAAGAGGTCATTTGACTCTCTATGGTTGAGATGCCTGGGACCTGACGAAGTGAAAAGAGTCGTTCAAGAAGTTCACGACGGACTCTGCAGTTCTCACCAAGCAGGCCCAAAGATGAAGCTGAAGATCAAACGAATGGGTTATTATTGGCCCACAATGATCCAGGACTGCCTCGAGTATGCGAAGTAATGCCACTCATGCCAAATTCATGGGGACTTCATCCACCAGCATCCAAATCCGCTCCATCCAACGGTGGCTAGCTGGCTGTTCAAAATGTGGGGAACTGACATAGTCGGCCCCATCGAACCAGCATCATCCGGGGGACATCGCTTCATCCTAGCGACGACTGATTACTTCTCCAAATGGGCAGAAGCAGTACCGTTAAGGGAAGTGAAGACAGAGAATATTCTCCATTTCTTCAAGACGTACGTCATTTATTGGTTTGGAACTCCGCGACGGATCATCTCCGATAACGGTCCAGCCTACAGAAGCCATAAGATTAGTGGCTTCGCGCAGCAACACAACATAGACTGGAGATATTCCTTAGTTTATAATCCGCGAGCTAATGGTCTAGCTGAGGCTTTCAACAAAACCTTGACAAAGATCGTGAAGAAGACGGTGTTCCGAAACAAAAAGGACTGGCATGAGAGACTGCAAGAAGCTCTCTGGGCCTATCGAACTACGTTCAAGACGGCCACGAACACAACGCCATACACGTTGGTATTCGGTATGGAAGCAGTACTCCCCCTCGAGATAGAGCTACCCTCTCTACGAATGGCGGTCCACTACGAGCTGACGGACGAAGAAAATGCTCACCATCGGCTTGAGGAGCTTGATGCCCTTGATGAAACCCGGCCCATAGCGCAACAAAATCTAGAGGTTTACAAAGCAAAGATGACGCGCTCATATGAAAGATTGACGAGGCCAAGGACATTCCGCCAAGGTGAACTCGTTCTAGTGGTCAAAAGACCTATGATCCCCAATCGCGCCAAGCGGGGAAAATTTAAGCCGAACGATGAAGGCCCATACATCATAGACAAGGTCTACCAGGGCGGAGCGTATCTACTCATGGATATGCACGGTGAAAGACCTTTCAGGCCAATAAACGGCTGCTTCCTGAAGAAATACTACGCTTAACGGGTCAAGGCCTAGGTCGATGATAGATGACGACGACTATGTCCGCTCGCTATCTTCCTAAGCCCGAACTCTAAGTAGTAACAGGCCTTTTTCAACGCCGGACCGAAATGTCCTTAAACTAATGACGGACCGAAATGTCTTTAAACTAACTAACAACGGACCGAAATGTCTTTAAACTAACAACGGACCGAAACGTTCTTAAACTAACGGCGGACCGAAACGTCCTTAAACTAACAATGGACCACTATGTCCTAAAACTAGCTGTTGACCGAGATGTCGATAAACTACGGTGGATTGCAGCATCCCAAAGCTAATACTAAAAAAAAGAATAAAAAAAAAAGAAAACGGTATGTCCATAAGCAAAATGGGCACGGATGAAAACCCGAAAGGGCTCCGTGAGTAAAAACAGCAGGGCTACCGGCGAATGTTCGTGAAAACCCGAAAGGGCGCGACCTCGTAAAAAAAGAGAATAAAAAGAATTAAAAAAACGGTATGTCCATAAGCAAAATGGGCACGGATGAAAACCCGAAAGGGCTCCGTGAGTAAAAATGGCAGGACTACCGGCGAGTGTCTGTGAAAACCCGAAAGGGCGCAACCTCGTTAAAGGACACTTACAAGGTCCTCACGACCTTGTAAGGAGAAACCACCCGCGTGAGATCCTTACGACTCACAAAGGAGCAACACACTTAGGAGCCCTTACGACCCCTAAGGAGAAATTACACTTGCGAGATCCTCACGACTCGTAGGGAGAACTCTCTTATGGGACACTCACGGCTCATAGGATTTGAAAGTCTTAAGTCACAGAGACCTAAACCTGTGCTTAAGCAACCCCCACAACCTTCAATTTATGCCCTACAAGCGGCTCATACTGACCCTTGTATACAATCCACGGGCGCGAATAAACATTTCCCTAACCAAGTCCCACCCGTGACTAGGGATATGTCCATACGGTGAACAACCCTTGTAATTCCTCTCGACTTATAAGGAGAAAACCCTTTTGTAAGATCCTTATGACTTACAGGGGAACATACACTTAGGAATCCTCACGATCCCTAAGGAGAAAATACACCTACGAGATCCTCACGACTTGTAGGGAGAAATACCTTTGTGAGACCCTTACGGCTCATGAAGTCAAAAGCCTTAGTCGACGGGATCCTAACCCTGTTCGCTAAGCCACCTTTGGTCAACATCGACAGAGGCAAATGATGATTCGCTCCTGGCGACATCCCAGTTGTAGCGGTGCTGATGTAGAAATTGGTGTCTAAATCCAAGCTTGCAGCAAAAAGCCAACAAATCACACATGCATACGAAATAGCCGAAATGATGGGGCAACTTGCAATAAAAAGCAGCAAGTAAAAATGTATGCGTGAAAAATAGCCGAAATGATTCGGCAACTCGCAATAAAAAGCAGCGAGTAAAAATAAAATAAATAGCCGAAATGATCGGGCACCGCGAAAAATAGCCGAAATGATCAGGCAATCGCGACCTTCGCGATATAAAAGCTGAAATGATAGAGCATCGCGGGAAAAGAAATAAAATAAAAATGAAATTCCCGCCCTACAGGTGGTGTTATATCTATCCCTGTATACAATCCAAGGGCACAAACAAAGAAGGGATCATACTCCTCCCCTAGGTTTCATCATAAGAAGAAGCCAAATCTCGACGGGCCGCAAGTGACCTAGAGATCGTCTCAACACTCGTCTCGTCACAACAGACACAACATCAAGCAAAGTGGAACAGCGCAAACTCCCAGTTCCATGGCTCGGCGATATACAGATCACCAAGAGTCAAATCCCTACTCCGTGAAATACGGATATAATCAACAAAATTCCTGGTCACGTGGAACATGGATAACGTCACTCTTTGACCCCATGGAAAACGTCCAGAGCGGATCCTGGTCCTCGCAGAGCACGGCAGTGAACCCGTGTGAAGCATCCAGAGCGGAGCCTAGTCCTCGCCGAGCACGGCAGTGAACCCGTGTGAAGCATCTAGTGCAAAATTCCTGGTCACGTGGAACGCGGATAACATCACTCTTTGACCCCGTGGAAAACGTCCAGAGCGGATCCTGGTCCTCGCAGAGCACGGCAGTGAACCCGTGTGAAGCATCCAGAGCGGAGCCTAGTCCTCGCCGAGCACGGCAGTGAACCCGTGTGAAGCATCTAGTGCAAAATTCCTGGTTACGTGGAACGCGGATAACGTCACTCTTTGACCCCGTGGAAAACGTCTAGAGTGGATCCTGGTCCTCGCAGAGCACGGCAGTGAACCCGTGTGAAGCATCCAGAGCGGAGCCTAGTCCTCGCCGAGCACGGCAGTGAACCCGTGTGAAGCATCTAGTGCAAAATTCCTGGTCATGTGGAACGCGGATAACGTCACTCTTTGACCCCGTGGAAAACATCCAGAGGGGATCCTGGTCCTCACAGAGCACGGCAGTGAACCCATGTGAAGCATCCAGAGAGGAGCCTAGTTCTCGCCGAGTACGGCAGTGAACCCGTGTGAAGCATCTAGTGCAAAATTCCTGGTCACGTGGAACGCGGATAACGTCACTCTTTGACCCCGTGGAAAACGTCCAGAGCAGATCCTGGTTCTCTCAGAACACGGCAGTGAACCCGTGTGAAGCATCCAGAGCGGAGCCTAGTCCTCGCCGAGCACGGCAGTGAACCCGTGTGAAGAATCTAGTGCAAAATTCCTGGTCACGTGGAATGCGGATAACGTCACTCTTTGACCCCATGGAAAATGTCCAGAGCGGATCCTGGTCCTCGCAGAGCACGGCAGTGAACCCGTGTGAAGCATCCAGAGCGGAGCCTGGTCCTCGCCGAACACGGCAGTGAACCCGTGGGAAGCATCCAGAGCAAAATTCCTGGTCACGTGGAACGCGGATAACGTCACTCTTTGACCCCGCAGAAAACGCCCAGAGTGGAGCCTGGTCCTCGCCAAGCACGACAGTGAACCCGTGTGAAGCATCCAGAGAAAACACCAGACTGTGGAGTCCTTAAAATCCACAGACTATGATGTCCTTAACCTCGACCGAAACGTCTTAAACTAACGACCAACCATGATGATTCTAGACTGATTTTACCTTAGTTAAAGGGTACATCTCTTCACTCCTTTGAGATTTGGCGTTGTAATTCCTCAACGTCTTCAAAGAGGTGACGGGTCCCGATAACTAACATTGGACTGTAGAGTCCTTAAATCCACGGACTATGAGATCCTTAACCTTGACCGTGATGTCTTAAAACTAACATCGGACTGTGGAGTCTTTAAATCCATGGACTATGAGGTCCTTAACCTTGACCGTGATGTCTTAAAACTAACATCGGACTGTGGAGTCCTTAAATCCACGGACTGTGGAGTCCTTAAACTTGACCGTGATGTCTTAAAACTAACATCGGACCGTGGAGTCCTTAAATCCACGGACTATGAGGTCCTTAACCTGGACCGTGATGTCTTAAAACTAATATCGGACTGTGGAGTCCTTAAATCCACAGACTATGAGGTCCTTAACCTTGACCGTGATGTCTTAAAACTAACATCGGACTGTGGAGTCCTTAAATCCACGGATTATGAGGTCCTTAACCTTGACCGTGATGTCTTAAAACTAATATTGGACTGTGGGGTCCTTAAACCCACGGACTATAAGGTCCTTAACCTTGACCGTGATATCTTAAAACTAACATTGGACTGTGGGGTCCTTAAATCCACGGACTATGAGGTCCTTAACCTTGACCGTGATGTCTTTAAACTAGGGTATCCCGGAGACCATCCCAAACCAACCCCTAACCCCGTGAAATACGGATAAGGGTGACCGCACCCAGCACTTGCAGGTCCTCACGACCCGTAAGGAAGAAAATTCTCTTGTGAGATCCTTACGACTCCCAAAGGAAAACCCGCTTAAGAATCCTCACGATTCTTAAGAGGAACTTACACCTACGGGATCCCCTCGACCTGTAGGGAGAAAAACTCTTTATGAGACCCTCACGGCTCATAAAGCTCAAAAGTCTTAGGAGGCAGATCTTAACCCTGAATCCTAAGCCATCGCTACCCTGCAAGGAGACCAAGATGAATTGTCCACAGAACGCATTCAATAAAAAGGAGGTACACCATCGAGAAGAAAAATATGTCTTCATTCATAAATGGGTACAATGTACAATTCATGAAAGAACAAAATGAAAATACTCTCATTCAGGAGTATGTACAAGAAGAAAGGAAAAGATACAAGTTTTCAAGCCGGCGGGCAATTTAGTAATTTCGCTAGCTCATCCTGCTTTTGCTGGGTCACGGCTTCATTATTCAGGATCGCTAGAAGATGGGCCTCCGCCTGAGCCTGCTGGGCCTGATACGAAGCAAGCCGGCCTTCAAGCTCTTTCTCGGTGGCCTTGTGAGCCTGGACCCTTTCACGAGTGAACGTGACAGCTTTATCAAGAGCCACCACCTCTTTAATAGACTCTTGAAGCACCCGCCAGAGTTCATATGCTTTGTTGGCCTTGGCGGTAAGATTAGCTTAAAGCTCGCTCAGCGCCTTAGAAGCCAGCTCCCTCTCCGAGAATTTACGGCCGAGCCTCTTCTCGCACGATGTCATGTTTGCCGCGCACCGTGCTATCGGCCCCCGTAACTCCGCCTTTGCAGCCACGGCCTCCGAAGAAAGGCGGGAACATTCAAGGGCGTGCAAGCAAGCCTCCACCTGCCGACAGAACTCCACCCAGACTCGCACCACCTCTTCGCTATGGTAGGTGGCAAGAAAAGGAAGAGAACCGTTAGCTTCAGCAGCAAATGCTTCGGCTGTGGTTGCGCTGCCAGCACGAAGCTCCTCGATCAAGGATGACAAGGAGACAAGGCTCAACTGGGCCAAGCGCTCTGAGGCTCGCAAAGCATAAGGACCGGGCGGCATAGCGATACGCGATTCCAACGCTGTGAGGGCTGGCAGGACTGTTCAGATTTGAAAAATGTCAGTAAAACTCTTAGGCAAAAGAGTAAATGGGACTATATTGAAACGCCGCTTACCTACGGTCATGCAAGTGGGAGCTGAAAGTTCCCCTGGCCCTCCAACGACCTCCACCTCGTCATCGGCCTCCAAAACTGTAAGAGGCATCAATGTTATTTCGCAGAATAGCAACAATGCCACAATAAAAAAATGGCGAACGACGCTAACCTTGCCCAGACGAGAGGACGATGCGCTGCGGAGAGATCGCCTGCGGAGCTGCCATCTCCAGCAAACGCTGAAACGATTGCCGGAGAGACAAATCAGCGATAGAGGCCGCCAGCCCGCGCAATTCTGAAAAAACAAAAGAGTTCAGACAACAGAAAGATTACTAATTTAAAATGTAGAAGGTTACCTTCAACACTCCTCCCATTCTGAGCTGGGGGGATAGCAGCTTCAACGGCCTCCGCGGGGACCTCGGGTGCCAACAAAGGGAGGGTGATCCCGACTACCTCCATCCCAGCCTCTGGGCCGCCTTCAGGAAGAGTCGTTGAGGCGGCAATCACCAAGGGAACCTCTCCCAAAGGAGCGAGCGCTCTAGAATAAAGAACCTCCACCGGAGGTTCTATTGTGAGAGGAGCAGCATCGTCAACCCCCTCCACATCGAGCAGTGTGTCATTGGGAACATCAACGGGCTCTATCCTCAACAACCCTGTAGGAACCTCTCCCATCGCCGAAGACTCTGCACAATTCGCACAAGAATAAGGATACATATATACGGGCATAAGCAATCTGAAGAACTGCAAAGAAGTATAAAAACATACCAATGCGCAGGGAAGCCCTCAATATGGCTTCTTCAAGCCGATGCTCCTTCTCAAGGAGGCGTGCTCGCCGGGGTTCGAAGGTGGATTCATGGCTGCCGGTCCATAAGGAGAGCGTGTTCGCAGCATTCTCCGAAGAGGCCTGTTTCAGCGCCCTTTCACCCTACTTCTCCAAAGGGCCAATGAACCGCCGCCGGATCCATGAGGGGTCTTCATAGAAGATCACGGCAGGATATGGCTTCTTCGGAACCCTTGCATTCTGAGACTCGTCTTTAGAACGTCTTATGGCCTCAGCCAGTTGTGCGGCTTCCTCGGCAACCGAGCCCGGGAAGAGAAGACCAGCGTCTGATTCTTGCACGACCAACGGCTCATCTGGAAGTACGGGCTCAGACTCCGTTAAAGAATCAAGCAAGTTGGTGGCCACCCTCCTCCGCCTCTTAGATCCAGAACCGGCCGCCGAAGACGACTGTTTCTTTCCCCGTGGAGCCTTGGTGCGGCGGCGACCCACGTCGCCCTCAACACCCTCAACAACCTCGTACTTGTCACCCCCACCCGGTACTACAACCGAGGATGACACCGCCATTGTCGATGCCGCAGGGGGCGGTACTGCCTCGGGTGGTGGCACTGTCGCCGGAGCCCGTCTACCCCGCGACCGAGTACCCAGGGGCATACCAGCTGTTGGAGTAAGATCCACCCCCGACTCCCCCGGAATAAGCGTGGTGCCGGTATCCCTCAGAGGAAAGCGGACCGGGGCGTGCGGTTGCAGCATAGCTCCCGTGGCCGGAACCTGAGCAGGGGCACCATGACCAAGAAGCACCCTTCTTTCCTCAAGAATAATTGGGTTGACTCAATGGAGATACCAGCCCATGAACGATCCCACGCATCGGGGCATGTACTCAGCTTCAGGGACCATGAAGTGGGAGCCGGTGTTCAACATCACGAAATGGTGAGTGGCATCGCGAACGACATCAAGTGAAGGGACCGGCACAACTATGAAAGCCTCGAAGGGAACGCCCTGGTCGTATCCAAGCTGTCGGGCGAAGCGATGCGGGTTGTACCGCATGAAAAGAGCGGCACCGTCCTGGCGAAATACCAAATAGCCTGGTCTAATTGCATACAAGTGCGCGGCCTCTCGAGGCCTCAAAGAAGGTACGTTGTCTTTTGACCGGTCCCAGAGTTGTTGAACTGGACCTGAGGGAGAAGATAAGACCCGATCGTTAAAAACCAGCCCGCCAGCAGTAGCGTAAGGAGAAATCAACGCCCGAATAGCCCCGAATTGGGTCGGGTCAGCGGCAGAAGCATCCACCAATCGCATAAGTCGTGGGAAAGGGTAGGCGTCGTAAAATGCGGGCCTCTGATACATAGCGAAAGCCCCCAACACGTGCATTT
Source organism: Agapanthus africanus (assembly GCA_030015575.1). Lineage (NCBI taxonomy): Eukaryota > Viridiplantae > Streptophyta > Magnoliopsida > Asparagales > Amaryllidaceae > Agapanthus > Agapanthus africanus. The sequence continues at coordinate 454,115,827 of JASDDO010000019.1, read as the reverse complement.
CGATCCAAGACGTGAAGTAATGAAGCGAAAAGTTTACTACATCCACGCCAGGAGTAGAGGTATTAGCTGCAGTGCCCAACCCGTGATAAAGATGCGCCAACGCCGGGATGCCGATGGCTAACCGCGTCCCCTCAGCGATACAATGAGCCGGATAGATAACCGAGGCTCTTATAAAGCGGCGATGTATGGGGATGACAAACCAATTGAGCCAGACACTGACAAACCCCACGAAGAACGTCTCCTCATCCATGCCGGCAGCTGCAATGGATTCAAAAGACATCGGCGATATAATGGGGATGTAATACTGTGGTAGATCCGATTCAGTGGTCGGCAGCTTCTTCGGACCAAACCCAAAGGGGTCCTTTATGTTTGCGAACTTCGGAGCCGTCTTCGACAGGACGTCCTCGCGAAGGAAGCAGGAAATGAAGCTCTTAAAAGTAACGCCCTGCTCCTCAGAGTCGGTGAACAATCGGTCGAAGATACCTAACGCCTTGATCAAGCTGGGACGCTTGTGGCGGACGGCATTCTCAGCAGACAAGCCGTCAACCGGTGCAGGCTCGGGATCAAAGACGTACTCGTCAGGAGGCAGCAACTCCTCATACAGTGTACCCCTGATTGGCAATCCCGAGATTTCATAAAACTCTGCCAACGAGATCGAAACCTCTCTGTCCCCCAGGAGAAAAGTATTGGTGGGGAAATTCCATTGATTCAAGAACGCCTTAACCCACCAAACATGCGGGGACTGATAATGGAAGAGCGACGCATATATCGCCTGGTAGAGTCCGACCTTCTGCAGCCGCGCACGATGGGTGGCAAGGATATAGCGAGCCCAAAGAAGGTAGCCCGTGGGGTGTCGAGGAGTGAGCCCTATCTTATAAATCTGTCCCCATGGGTGGGCATCACCTTGACAAATGCGTCGTCCCAGGATATCTATAGCAGGGATCGGGTGGTTCGGGATACCGGTTGTTGAAGGCTCGAGCCATCCTGTTGGAGTCCAATTTGGCATTTCCACAGCGAAAACCGTCCTCGGAGGGTCCATCGGCAAGAACGGGAAAGTAGGCTCTGTCGGCACTTCGCAGAGGAAACTCCGGCTACCTCGGATGATATGACTGTACCAAGTTCCCCATAGAAGTAAGCTGGTGCAGTTCAGGTCATGAGCCCGGATCATCGCCATCGCCTCCTCGTCGGATGGTGATTGAGGAAAAGCGGCCTCCGAACGAGTGAAGGGAAAGCACGGAACATAAGTCATCGCGCCTGAAATCAAAAAAGGGAAACCGTCAAAAGCGAAGCCAGCAATATATATGAAGACAGTTGAAGAAAGCGACATCAGACTCTTTTTATAGGGCCATTGGCTACAAAACACATGGGCCCCACAGAATCAGGTTGACGGCTTGTTAATAGTGAGGCCAAACAATCATAATAAGACAAAGGGGATATCCTCATTAAATAGGTAGTGGGTTTCAAGTGGTCCTACACATCCCACTAAAGGACAAATCTACCTTGGACTCTACGACAAATCAGACAGGATCAAGGGAATTAAATTCCCACAGAAGACATCATTGCAAGCTTCTTCTTTATTGATTACAGAAGGACAACCTAGGGAAAGAAAACCCTAAGAAGCCTCCATGGGAAGAACTGAGTTCTTCATGGGAATTAAATTCCTTATTAAGAGAAGGGAATTAAATTCCCAGAAATATTTTCTTTAAACGGAATTAAATTCCTCGGAAAAAGCAGCCAACATCATCATCTCCCTGAAGGATCAGATGAACCCTAAAGAGATTTACTGCTGAAGATTAAATGGTTTCATATTTCGGTTGAAAAACTTAAAGGAAAAATGGGTTCATATTTAAAGGGGGTGAAACCCTTGCTATGGATTTAAAATCCAGAAGGACATGGGAAAGTTCTCCGATCGTTCAAAGACCTTTACCTGAAGAAAAGAATTCTTTTTGAACAGAGTTAAACTCTGAAAATTGTTCAAGGCAGAGAATTAAGCTCTGGAAAGGAGAATTAAATTCTCAGAAAGAAAAGTATGCAAGGAGGAAAATGAGCAAAGTAGAGGCGCATCTGAAGTGACCCCTATATTTATAGGATGTGATGGAGACGCTTCATCTCCCCGATTCCCTAGATAGATCCAACGGTCACAAAAGAGACAGCGTTGCACTCACATGCAGACATGTGAGAACAACGCTGTGGGAGCATTTGTTCGCTGATTAAAAATCAGGAAAGGACTCAGAAGAGGCATCACGTGCTCACACGTGACCAGTGGTCACGTGTTGGCACGTGACGTTTAAAGCAGCGGCACAAAGCGCATTCAAGAAAAAGCTCCAGAAAAGGTCACGTGCTCACACGTGACCAGTGGTCACGTGTTGGCACGTGACGGCTGAACAGAGGCCAGAGAACAGAGCGCAAGCCCATTCCAGGGGTCATGTGCCTACACGTGAACAGGGGTCACGTGGCCACATGTGACCGGTTTTAAGAGCCTTATTTTTTAACAGAATTAAATTCTGAGAGGAGATCACTCAAATCTTTCCAAAATAGAGAAGGATTATTTGGAACCGTTGAATTAAGAATCTAAAGGTGATTAAATATCACCAATTTATGGAAAAATCTCGAACTTGGAAAGATTTCCCCCTAAATCTGACCGAAATAACAAAGAGATATCTTTGGATTTAAAATCCAATGGTGAATAAAATTCACTTAACAATCTAAAGGCCCAGATTAATGATAAATATAAATCAAATATCTCAATGAGAGATTTACTTAGCAGATTGATTCTTTTCCTTCTTCTATAAATAGGAGCCAAGAAAACAGGAGAGGGGACCTTTTTTTGGAGACCTTTGGACATTTTCTTTTGATACACAGAGAGAGAGATACAGAGCCTTTGATTCTCTGCAAAAGAAAAACCCTAGGTAAGAGAAAGAAAGGGAGGCTTAAAAAGAGAATTTAATTCTCAAAAGAGTTTAACTCTTATAAAAAGAAAAGAACTTAATTCTTTCTCTGGTCGAGGATTTGCAAAGTGCAGATCTCCCCAAGAATTGAGAATTTAATTCTCATTGGGTTGAGATCCTGCCATGCAGATCCAAAACACAGAGGAGGAACTGAGTTCAGAGAATTTAATTCTCACAAAATGATAGGAATTCAATTCCTTTGAGATAAAGTTAGGGCTTAACACTATGTTATGGGAATTTAATTTCTTCAAAATGAACGGCACTAGGGTTTAACCCTAATTGAGAATATAATTCTCTCAAACTCACAGGAATTTAATTCCCTTAAGAAAAAAAATTAGGGTTTAACCCTATTAAGAATATAATTCTTCAGAAGAAAACGGGAATTTAATTCCTCTAAAGTTTAGGGTTTAGCCTTATGAACAGAACTTTAAAAACATGCAGAGTCACATGCTACCACGTGACCCCTGCAAAGATCCATAGAAAGAACTCTGAAGTAAACACCTCACGTGTTACCACGTGACTCCTGCGAAGATCCATAAAAGAGAATTTTGAGGCAATGCCTCACATACCCCACGTGATCCCTGAAGCACATAAAGGAAAAGCGAAATAAACAGGGACTCTGGGGCGCCATCACGTGTCACCACGTGACCCCTAATGAGTATTCTAATAAACCAGAGCATGGGCCCCCATCATGTGCCCGCACGTGATGGCTTTCAGAGCTAAAAGTGTTAAACACTTATCTGTAGAACAAAACAAACAGAAGAAGGGTGCTCTCACGTGCTACCACGTGACCCCTCTTGCCTTAGTGTTTAACACTAAATTGGAAACTCTGTATCCAGTGTTTAACACTGATTCTCCTTAGTGTTTAACACTAACTTGTCAATTTTTTCCCAGTGTTCAACACTGTTGGTCTCTAGTGTTTAACACTAGCTTTAGCCCAATTGGCTAAGTTTCCAGAGGCAAAACCTCTCCTCCAATGAATCAACAGAGGGACAATATCCCAAAAATGATTGGACTTAGCCTAAACTGGCCATAAGTCCTCAATGCAAGCTTAACTGGGCCAATGGGCTCATAATATAATAATTGATCCTAGTATCCAAATTGGACTACAGATCACTTAATCTATCTCGGGTTAAGGGTACATCTCTTCACTCCTTTGATACTTGGCGTTGTAATTCCTCAACGTCTTCAAAGAGGTGACGGGTCCCGATGACCACACATTGATACGGACTGTGGGGTCCTTAAACTCATAGACTATGAGGTCCTTAATCTTGACCGAAATGTCTTAAAACTAACGCCGCACTGTGGAGTCCTTAAATCCACGGACTATGATGTCCTTAACCTTGACCGGAATGTCTTAAAACTAACAACGGACTATGACGTCCTTAACCTTGACCGTGATGTCTTAAAACTAACATTGGACTGTGGAGTCCTTAAATCCACGGACTACGACGTCCTTAATCTTGACCGCAACGTCTTAAAACTAATATTGGACCGCAATGTCCTTAAACTACCTATTGACCGCAATGTCACTAAACTAAACAACAGGGCTCCCCTAATCGCTCTCTTGTCGGATCTAAATGATTCCGTTAAGTTGATCTTAGTCTAAAACTAGACTAACGTATCCTTAAAAAACGTTTAAGTCGATCTTAGTCTCAAATGAGGTTAATGTATCCTTAAACACAACCCCCAAACCCAAATCTAAGAAAGATACGGATTTGGACTAGTCCACGCCCTACGGGCGACGACATAACTCAGTCTCCGTATACAATCCACGGGCAACCAAACACAAATCAAACACACACGACACGAAGTGACCATCTGGAGAAGGAGAAAGTTGTTACCGCAATGCAGTAGCGTAATTAACTGCAAGGGCTTGCGCCTGCAGGGAAGAGCGTCCCCACAATCAAATACTCCTTAAGCGAGGGGGAATCTGACGAAGTCTGCTACATCGGACGCATCCTTCTAAACCTTCGATACATGGTGCCATAAATCAACTTGGCATTTTCGGAGAGGTAGACGGATAGCACCAAATAGCATCTGCCCCGAATCTCAGGCAAGACGTTCAGTCTTGGCCGTCTTTCGGAGGGGAACAGTGCCCAAGTATGAATATATCATATGCTGATATGCGGCAAATCATGACAACATCAATAAAGCGGAATCAATATGATATATGATTTATAGCAATCCTATAATGTGAGTATCATGGCAATCACTAACGGTGTGAGTGTAGCCTATAAATCATGCTCGTGCAACTTGAACCGTTAGTGACAGTGCAGTGTCCTATGCTATCATTTCTATATGCAACAATAAGGTATGCTACTACAGTCCATATGAACATCTATACTAAATATCCTAACACGCCCTGACGCTTAACGCCATACGGGCGATTTCCCCGTAGATGTTAAATCTACTCACTTGGTCGTGCGCTACTCGTAGCCGACCACCCGCTTTCCTTTCTTAGCTTCGTCCGACGTACCCGCCTGCGAACCTGGAATTTACACAAGAATCCGTATATAAGCAACCACCTCGCAAGACGCGATATCTAAGCTAAACGATACACACGCGTCGCGAACTAAACGCGCGTGTGTACGATACGCTAAAACGTGTGTACACGTCTAAAACTAATCTGACACGTCGCGACGCGCTGGATCACAGAACCCACTCGCGTATCGCGCGTATCGTGCGAACCAAACGTACTAGAAATACGATATATCGTCCCAGATTTTACCCAAGCTAAAAACTTACAAAATTATACATACCACTGGCCCTAAAAATGTAGCAGACTCCTACCCATGCAAACTACATCCAAAAACTCCCTCATCTGGCTGCAAATTGCGGGCAGAAAGAATAAACCGGCGGCCTCACTTTGGGGTGGGGGTCTCGGGCTCAGGTGGTGTGGTCAGGGTATATCTAGTGTTCTCCAGTTTCCTCAATTTTCCTCTGAAGTGCCCGGGTCTAAAGCAGATCACTGAAAGCTAAAATTTCACTTTAAAACGCTAAATTTTGCACAATTTGAAACCCTATGGTATTTTGGTGTAATCTGGGGTCTAACTAGGTTTACATGGCCTTAATAACACCTAATTAGGCTAGGTTAACCAACAAAACCATCCCCTAACCAAAAGTCCACATAAATCACCATTACAAGCTCAAAATCTCACTTTTAGCACTAATCGAAGCTAAACTACACACACGTTAAGCAAACACGAAGTGGGGCTCAGATTTTATACCTTACAAGACCCTAGGTGTAAGGAGAAAGGAGGAGAAGAAGAAGAGGTGAGCTGCTGCTGCCTGCTATGCTGCTGCTGATGCTGTAGCTGCTGCTGATGCTGATGCTGTGGCTGCTGCTGATGCTTCTGCAGCTGCTGCTTCTGATGTTGCTGGGGCGGCTGCTGCTGTGTGTGTGTGAGAGAGTGAGTGAGAGTGAGAAGTGAGAGTGAGAATGAGAGAACACAAGTCAAACACCCCCCTCTCTCCCTCTCTCTTCATTTAATGAGCATGGCTCATGCCATTTGCCTATACTCCCTCTCTCTCACCAAGGTCAACCAAAGAAAAAAAAAAGAAATTCAACTCTCTTTTCCTAATTTAAAAAGAAACACAACCATACCAATTTAAAACCCAAAATAACTTAATACAAAACTTAAATTGGCTTAAGGAAATGGTTAGTCCACCATGGTTGTTAATCATGATTTAACCCCATCTCCTAACCGTAGTTTACATGCATAAGTGTGTGTGCGCCAAGAAAAATTCTAATAAAATATTCATTAATTAGGATAAAATATTTGAAAGTTAATTTGGTAAACTTTTTTTTTTATTAAAACTATATATTAAAATATAATTAACCCCTAAATACAATTATATTTTTTTTTATTAAAATACAATCAACCCCTAAATACAACCTAAGGTGTTACATAGAGTCATGGACCACATTCCCCGGGTGGATCATCTTCGATGGAGGAGGACCGACGAACAAACTAGATCTCGGAGGACCGAAGGAGCAAGCAAAAGAGATCAAGCTCGATCATGGAGGCCACTTGGAGCTAAGGAAGAGGAAACAAGACTGAAGGACACGGATATTTTGGTGAGACTCTTTTTCATAGTAGATAGCTCGTCTAGTCTTAGCTAATTTAGGGTTTATGGTAGATCCGGTTAGTGGGTTTCATTTAGCGCCGGTTTTAAACTCCGATAAAATTTTTGTTCCGCAAATGGCCACGGTAGATGGTCGGGGCGCTAGTGTAACCCAACATTTATAACGTAAGTAATAATGGAAAGTCTGGACACATTATTTTAAGACATGAGTATATGAGGAGCTTAATTGATAATGGCACTATCACGGTTACTTATATAAGGTCAAGTAATAACTTAACGGATCCTTTCACAAAAGGGCTCTCTCGAGAGTTGGTGAAAAGAACATCTCAAGAAATGGGGCTAAACCCTACAACAATATCACCAGTAATAGGAATCTAATCTATTCCTAGGAAATAACTAGCATTAGATTTAATGTTGTAAAAACAAGTTACTGATAAGTGATAGTAGGTGCCCTGATAACAATTACATAGTCCCATTTGGAGATATCAATACCGACCGTTATACGATTGTTTCTATTCTTAACAAGGCTCATATCCATGTGGATGAAATGTCTACTTATAACGGGGACATAGAACCCTGCCTATATGAATGTAGAAGTGGTGCCGCTTCTCACTAGAGTTTTGGGATACTCTGGGAAGCATTCATGAATTCCGGGAAAACACATGGCCAGAAATAGTGCTAACATTGATCTTGTTAAATCTTGATTTAATGTGTGTATGTCATCTCCGGTTAGATCACATAGAAAATCTTGGTTTAAAACTGCGGCCACCAATGATTTCGATTTAATTTTGAGTTGATTATACTAACTGTTAGGTTTAAAACTGAATGGTATCTGTATGTAGTTATAAATTATCACGTAAGTCTTGTTATGTTATGTTATATTATATATCTATCTATCTATCTATATATATATAGAGAGAGAGAGAGAGAGGGAATAATTGTTAGTATTTGAAATACATTTGGTTGAGTGTATAATGTAAACCTATGGTTTCCTTCTAAATTGGTGCTAACGGGCCTTCATGGTTTGGCCCAGAATTTGGTTCCCAAAGGTTACACCCATTTGATTTCAAATGGATGGGGAGTATATGGTTGGGCATGATAGGAGGTAATTTAAATGGTAATTCTAGATTACCATGAAATATTGCCATATTTATTTAGATGTAAAACATATTTCCGGAAATATAGTATAAACAAGGTAATCAAATTACTCAATTTCATGATAATCATATCCCTCAAAACATATGTCTATCTTATATTACCATGAAATATTCCCTCCTAACATGAATGAGCCATTACCATCTGCCGCTGGCCTCCTTCGCCACCTGTCGACCCGGCCTTGCCGTCCATCGCCGATCAACTGCCGGCCGGCAGCCGGCCATCGCCGATCGAATGTTCGTCACTGGCCGGCCATAGTTATCACCGGATGCGCGCCGGTTGACCGGCCGTTGTCGGCCACTTCGCCAGCTCGCCGCCAATCAGCCGTTCATCGCCGGCCTCGTTGTCATCCATCGACTCTTCTCTGGTCTCGCCACTGGTCGACGGTTGCACATATATATATTACCAGAAATGATTGATACCAAGCACGTTAATGCAAGATTCCTTAGAAATAGATAATGGATCATCCATTCCCGAAAATGAGAGAATCCTGATAATTTTCAATTCCGTGTACGAGGCTTGCGCTAAGTTGTTCCCTAATTAAAGAAGGAACTAACAGTTAATTATCAACCGTCAATAATTTGACCGTTTGAACCCATCTGGAGGCGCACAACGTTTCAACATTTAACACTGAAAGTTTTTTTTTCTGTAACCTTTCAATCCTTACAAAAAAAATCCAATGTCCATTGTTTTAAAACACAACAAACTTTTCTCTTCTTCTCAGTATTCTCAAACTATATCCTTTTATGTTGCAAAGGTTTTGAGATCGGGAGGTTTACTCAATATTGTTAATTACCGGTCCCGATTGACTTCGTTGTATCATGGAAGTGTATGGTAAACCGAATAGTAAACTCGATACTAGGTGGGGGATGATAAACACTTTAAAAAAAGCCGTATTGCATACGCCTCGAAGCCTACAAAGTTTTTCCAAATTGTTTTATAATACTATTTCCCTCTCCGCAAACCCAAATATTCCAACAATTTGTAGTTGTATTTGCTTTCTTTTTTCTTTTCTGTATGGATTTATTCCCCGACTCTTTGGACATGTGTGATGTGTTGTTTGGTTTTTTGAGTTTTTCTGTTTGATTTGTAGTTTCATCAAAGTTTTATGGGTTAATTACGGTTACACCCCGCGTACCAGGAGGGAGCGAGAACTTATACCCCTAAAATATTATAATAGGCGTTTTTGCACCCTCTAATTGAAAAATATTTTTTTAATTCCTATTATATCTCTTATCCCTTCCTTTTCAAATATGAAGTTATAACTCTAATAACCAAAGGGAAATTTTAGCAAATTCAATTAAATAAAATAAAATTGAAAAATACCCATCTTGAATTGCTTTTTCCCTTTCTTGAAATTAATAGAGAAAATATTTTAAACATCAAGCTTTTATATAAAGGTTAAAGCTCAAGTACTTTCGAGATAATGGAAAAAAAGTTTGGAGGTGTAATGGAAGAAAAGACAATATCAAGCTTTTACATAAATATTGGTATTTTATAATTAAAGTTTTTCGAGTAGAAGAGAAGAAGAAGAATAAAGGAGTAAAATGAGTATTGGGAAAATATCTATTAACCATAGGGAATGCAACGGCTTATTATTATAGTTCATCGGGTATAAGTGCTCAATCCCGAATAGTTCAGAGGGTCTATATGCAATTAACGCAAGAATTATTTAACGGATTTGCATCCTGATGGAGGTCCTTTTCGGGTCTCCGTCAGATGTTGTCTTCCGTCGATCTCTCAGTGGACTTTGGAGGTGATCTCCTGTTGCGTGTGGGTCTCAATGGGTTTTGAGGAGATTGGTGGTTTGAGGAGTTTGTGCCGAGTACCTGCAAGGAAGTCCCAGGATGGTTTGGTACCACCGAGGACCCTTCGACGATCAAGTTAGCACAAGCTCCGAGCAGAGTAACGGCTATATGGGGTAGAAAAATCTTACTTGGCCCTCTGTGATGGGGGTTTATATAGTGGCGGCAGCACGCAGCAGCAGGCGCGAGAATCTTGCCGGCAGTTACGCTCCCGACATCACGCCCGCGTAACGAGCGGGTCGTCCGTTAATGGGAATCATGATGGCGTGGAACGTGGGATGTTGCCGGTGGAGAATCTGCGCATAGCGAGATTTACGGAGCGGCGGTTATGCCTGTGAGTGGTGGAGTTGGTCGGCCGGATGGACCGAGATTGATGGCCTCGGCAGGGGAGCTCGGGAACGAGCGGGAGGGCCGAGGAGTCTTGGTCCTGTGGTAGCTCGGGGCGAGCTGAGAGGCCGAGGAGGCCAATTTGCAGGGGGTCCTGAGGAGAGCCAGCTTGTGTTTGCAGGTCGTGTAAGTGCACGGCGGAGCCCCGGCCGTCAATCCGACGGCCAAATGCGGAAACGGTGATAAACTTTAATTTTGCGAACTTTGCAAACCGGCACCACCGCGCACTAAACCCCGGATCGGGCCATTAAACTTGTCCTAGCTAACTAACAAGATAAGGGAAGAGATATACCGAATGATCCGAGTCCTTCGGTCTTCGTCTCCACTCCGATCTCCCGCGGATGCTTCGTCCGTCATCTCCTCGTTGTCGCCTCTTAGCCGGAAGGGCACCACATCGCCTGCATCTTTTACGGGCTCCCACCTCAATACCGAGGCAACTCGGGCGCGAAGCTGGGGAGTCGACGCGTCCAAGATTTGCTGTAGAATGTGTAGGGTTGAAGCTATGTCTCATTTGGGGTTTGTTGCCTTTGAAGATGATGGAGGAATCAAGATAAGAAAAATGGTGCTTGCATTTTTCTAGCATGAAAATGAGATCAAGAATGCCACACTCTCAAAGATGAAGCTCTCATCTTTTTTCTCTCAAAAATGAAAAACCCTTATCATCTTAGAAAATGGTGGAGGAAAGAATATGAAGCATGAAGGGAGGTGATGGTAGGAGCACAAGTGGTGACCACATCCAAAACATCATCATAACCATCTCACATCAAACTCTAATCACTTCTAATCAACAAAAAGCAAGTGATGATGATAGAAAAGAATGGTATCAAAAGATGCTTTCATAATTAATACATTTGCAAGAAAATCCTCCACAATGTGTTATTTGCAAACTTGCAAATAACACCCTCCAACGAAAAAGTCCGGCCGGGAAAGAACAAAGGAAAACCGGCCGGAACGGAATGCAAACTGGCAACTCCAAAAAACTGGCCCCGTAATAAATTACAGGAAAACCCCGATACTGTGCATACACACCCGCATCTGTATTCCGTCCGGATACAAATGCAAAGAGACAAAATCTACACTGTACTAAACTAGGATCCGGCTTAAACCAAAGCCGGCTAGTAATGTTCGTCCGATCCTGATCCGTGCAATACCGCACGTATCTGATCGAACCCTGCCATATATCCATACGGCCTCTATTACAAACCGTCCGATCCTGATCCGTGCAATACCGCACGTATCTGATCGGACCCTGCCATATCTCCATACGGCCTCTACAGCGTTTCGCCCAAAAGCTTGAGTAACTGAAAGTGTGGTGGACTCTAAATACTCGTCAATACTATGGCTGTGGATTTAACCACTAGCACGTCAGAGGTATAAGCCAATACGTGACGGGCCACCAGCTATTGACCAAAAGGGACATCGATGAGCGAACTCATCCTGACACCCTACTGAGCCTGTCAGTGACAATATCCGTACAGTCCGGTCCGTTCGTCTACGAGCATCGCATGTCGGGCCTAGGGGGTGGGTAAAAGTCAGACCCCCAAAAGCGGTACAAGTCGTGTCAGAGTGTAGCCCAGAACACCCTGAGATATTACTGGAATACCTACCAGTAAATCTCCTGCCTTGGCCAAGGACTTCGTGTAATGGCTCTCCTAGACACAGCGCGACCTCACCCCCAATACCGGGAGAGACGAACCTCCGAAGATCCGCTCACTGCCTCCATGTGGCTCGGGACTGTACCCAACTAAAACCTGTTTGTACGACTCCTTTGAGCCGTGGTAGGGTAGTAATCAAAGTACAGTGGGAACTCACACGAGACAAATGACGATCCCCAGGTCGATGAACTAACCTGTACACATGTCACCTGGGAACTGCTATCTGACGTCAGGTATAAGACCAACTAGCATGTTCCCTGCGAGTCCTGTCCGGTGTACTCATAACCCAATGAGCACCTGTATACATCTTAGGTGAACCAACTGACACCAGTGGCTTGTGAGACCGGCCACCGCCCCTCGTCGGGGTCTCGACTGTATACACTAGTCTACTCTGGAGAATCGATGCCCTGTCTCGAAACTCCTACGACTAAGGACCTTTTAAGGATGTGCTTATAGACTCCAGCTCTCACTTATATGATCGCCCTCATACTGCTGGCAGTCAAGCAAGAATCCTAGGGGCTCTATCAACGTGTAATAGCGACCTGTCAGGTCACCTAAAGCAGTACACGATGATAAAGGTAAACCAGATAGCAAACTATCATCTCGAGTAAGACTGTCGTACCGGGATAGGTCCTCCCTCAATCATTGCAATCACGTGCCTGTGATCCAATAATTGACTCTGAGGGCACTATCTCCAACAATCTCCCACTTGCACTCAAGGCTAATCATTGCGATGTCGCATACTCACAGCCCGTGTGATACCGAACACCCAACTCCTCTACTAGTCAGTCTCACAAAGCTCGTTTGCGAGACTATTGCGTTCGAGGATTAGCCTCAGCGAGTGGATCCGCTCTGATGTTTCTTTCTATGTCTCTCTATATCTCAAGTTCGCGGAGAAAACCATCTCCCGAAATGAGCAATACCTGTCTTAGAGTGTCTGGATGTCTGATGGGACCGAGCTCATAAATGAACTCCAAATCCAAACTTCTTAGACTGTATCGTCAACTGAACTTAATCAGTATCCTGCGCCATGCCACCCTCAGTATTTCCTTGGATCACCTGTCCAGAATACTGCCCCTCGTCAGAAGGAAAACTATAACTCTGACAACCTCCTTGTCGTCCAGGTCACCTTGGAAGCCTGGAATGATAACTGTCCCCCGAATGAGGCCGTCGTTATCATATCCTTAGAACATCCACTTATGTTCTAAAACTGCTTCCGACTGTTTCTCCAGGATTGGGTCAATGTCAACTTATTGCATCTAGTGCAAGAACAACATCTGGTGTGGTACTTGATATCTCATGATTGACTCAATTGCCTAAGCAAGCGATCTGCCAATCATGCACATCCCTCTCTACTTTAGTCTATAAGACACCTTTAGAGAGGGTGACTCCATCACCTGCAGGTACACTACCGTGCCAGGAGTCGTCCATTCTAAATACTCTTAGAATGCTGTCAAAGTACCCTGATTGGGAAACCACCCAAATCTAGATCTAAAACCATAGATCTAGTAACCAGTATGTCAGATATAATGACCAAGTCCTTTGTGGAGAAACCACCGTGTGACGACCAAAGTATAACCGATCGTAGTATAGGAATATCACTTCCTACTCTGTGTATGTCATCCAAATACCAGGATATCACACCCTACTACCTTCTCAACAGATCCATCCCCTATTCTGATGAAGTCAAACCTATGACTGTCACATCAGAAATAGATGATCTATCTCCGCTACATCTGCTTTAGTCTATAAATAGACATAAGCCTGATGTCCACCAATGCTTCCGCTGCTCCCACTGACTACGACAACCCTCTGGCAGAGTCATATAGACGTGCACTTCTAAAACTAGTTTAGAATGACGCTATATTCATCCTCCTGCCGGGTCTCGGAGCCTGGAACAACAACAATGGCAAGTGTGGGTAAACAAGAACTTCCCTGTCACCGTCCTTGAGGCTACCGGAGTACCTCTCGGGTGCCTGAAGTTACCCACCTTTTCTGCGGAGTGGCCAATGGAATGTCAAATCAGATTGAATCTTTAGGTTCCTTATCAAATCTTCAGTAATCGTTTGCGGTTCTGGAATCACTTCCAGTTCTACCATACTCCCACTACTGTTTTTGAAAAAATCCATTTTTAATAAAACTGTGGCGAGTCCAGAACAATATTTCTATTGATCTGCCAGATGGTAGAAAGTCAACCCTCGTCATAGCCTGGGTCAACCCACAAACAGCCATTACAGAAACGTGCCTTGAGTTATCCAGAGTCTGGTTTTAATCATAAGCCGGACAACTCCCCGTACCTTAACAATGTTAAGATATGAACTGTACTATATCCAATATAGAACTAGAGGCACTGATTTAATTGAACCAGACTCAAATCATGCAGCTATCTCCAGTGCATGTCAACTAAATGGAAGAAGGCCGATCAGCGTTACTCAACTTAGGAATGCTTCCAATTATGAGTAACCTGAAAGAGAAGCAATTTCTCTTTATCATTACTATCAACTGAATACCATACACAAGTATCTACATCTTCGATCACTTTGAAGAATCCCGATACTTGCTACACCTGATTCTCTACTCTATTCAAATACCTATAACTCCTCAAAACTTAGACCCTGTGTTTCTACGAAACACATGTCTAAGAACTAGAGAAGTTAAAGGTAAACAGAATATAGTATGAGGACCAACCCCTCTGTCCTAATGGACACTGGACAACATACAATACTCTGTATAAGTCCGCTGAGTCTAACAACTCTTTCACTGTGTGTTGTAGGTTGAAAACTGTACTTATGGTTAAGAAGAATTACACCGCTGTTTAATGCTCCTTACCTAACCATCCACTGATATAGGTAAATGTCATCGACATAATATCAAAAGGTATATCTCACTCTATGAAAATAGACGTACAGATATATCAATTTGAAATTGGTGCATAAAAGCGGATATTCAAAACCAAATATTTGCCGACCGGCAAACAGCCCAGGTGATTTCCTCAAATATCACCGATTACAACGAATCCCGATATAATGAGGATGATCACCCAATTCCCAATAACCTACTCCCACTCATCATCTGTAAAACCATACAGATGTGAGAATCAAACCTGGTAAATACATACCCTGGAGCAAGTGTCTAATCAGGAAATCAGTTTTCTTTTAACAGTACACAGTTGAACTGAAACATTGAAATGTTTCGATGGGGTATCCTGGTATTCCTAGTAATGCCTCTACCATTATCCAGATTCACAACTATAACCTTATAATTCTTTGCCACCTCTCCAAATCCCTTTATATGTCTTTAGTCATTACCTTCTGCACACCCCTTAGGCCAAATGGTTTTCTTCCTTCCCTACCGTTCGGCACCAGCCTATGGTTTGGAAGAAGACTATCCAATAAGCATAATGGGTGTACTGTCCTAGTCCTAGGAGCACTCGCAATGCGAGAGAAGGTGAAGATAAAAGACAACCGAATAAACCTTATTCCTATTTCTCCTGGACCAGAATCCATCCCCGAACTGGAACAAGTTCCTTTCGAGTTCGTATATAACCATACGATGGAGTATCCAATAAACTGTGGATCTTCGTAGTGATACGGAGTGTCCTGGAGAAATACAAAGGTGATTTAGGATTGGCGAAGAAAAACTTGGTTTGGTCGTGAATATCAGTCGCAATTTACTTTGCCTTCTTACTAATCCCTTGCTTTGTCTTAATCTTAATACCTTCTGCACACAGTTTAGGCTAATTGGTTTTCTTCATTCCCTACCGGTCGGCACCAGCCTAAGGTTTGGAAGAAGACTTTCCAATTTGCATAATATGTGTACTATCTCCTAATCGAAGGAGTACTCACAACTTGAGAGAAGGTAAAAGGGAAAAGACAACTGAATAATCCCATCCATTTTCTCCAGAACCGGAAACCATCCTCGAATTCCTTCGAGTTCGTATCTAACCATACGATGGTTTTGTCCAATGGAAGTGGACGTTCGTAGTAATACGGGGTGTCCTGGAGAAAAGGGTAAAAGTAGGAGTGGCAATGAGGTCTGCAACTCTGATAATCCAAAAGCCAGTGTTAAGAAGGTTCGGTCAACTTGGTCACTGAGTCATAGTCTTAGGGTCGGGTCAATGGTCGCTGCCAGAGAGAGAGAGAAAAGAAACACTCAGCGTGCACTCTAACCTAGATCAGAATGGTTATCAATTTATCTAATCTGGAAACCTCCCACTGTACCTCAAATTCTCCTCCAAACCTGAAAGAAGAATTAGTCGGGGTCACCCGAGGAGTAAACTAACTCATCAGTGGGAATCGGGATCCAACTATCATCGCATGATAACGTGACGGAATCCGCTCACGGTATCACACTCCAGAAGGTATGCGCATATCTAGCAAGTTTCAGTTCTTTTGAAACTCCCGATGTGATTTTTACCCCATGCTCTTATGACCTTGACTTTGGCCAACATATCATAAGTCACATGTCAAGTTCAACCCGTCATTCTCCAGGTTAATTTGAGCCCACCCGTACATACCCTTGACTTTGGCCAAAATGGCAGTACGACTGTCCCAAACCAACGCATCTATCTATGCTGCATATGAATACCCCAATAGCTACCAATCACTGTGCCTTGACTTTGGCCAACATACACAGCTTGAATACTATTGACTACCCATATGAAACGACGGAGGGCTACGAATGGTTTCTGGCGAAAACCTTTAACGTAATGAACTTGATATTGTTGAAGGAACGGATAGCTTTTTAGAAAATATAGTGACGAAAACCTTTACTAAAGAGGTCACTCCCGGTGAAGGGATCTCGGCTCTTTCCCCGTAGAATGGGGTGCAGGATATTCCAAATGAATACCACGATGCAAAGCAAAAGTAATCGACTATAGTGAAGTTAATGCCCTGACGCAAACTTCTGTCCAAGGGGTCACTCCCGGTGAAGGGATCTCGGCCCTTGCCTCGTCGACTGAGGAGCAGGATATTCCAAATGAATACCACGATGCAAAACAAAAGTGAACGTCCTTGCAATAACAGCTTTTTGAAAAGTGTTCCAACAACATCAGATTAGGTTTGTTTATCTTGCATTGATCCGAATCAATGCAGTCCCATCAATTGATCACACCACAAAGAACGAAAATATACTGACGTACGTATATGCCATCCGCATTCGCCACTGGGTCCCGTCATCACCCGTTAGGTTAGCTAACTAACGGCAGAGCGGGGACTGGACTAGCGCGGATGAAAAACATATACAACATCTACTAATATATATACCAATATATTATATTCGCTCAAGGCGTGAATAAAATGCAACATCACAGAAATGTACAGCATCACAGAACAATACAGATATCTGGGATCCCCGGGTTTCACAGAGCCACTACTGAAACCCGACGTTCCCCTGGTCGTGTGGATAGCCTGTGCAATGAAATCCTAGACCCCTACGGGCGCGGCAAGTCACCCGCCAAAACCTGAAGCGAGGCAGCCCCCTTCAGCACCGTGAATGGACCACCCAGCACTTCACGGAATCCGGTAACTTGGGCACCCCTCCTGGGTCAACCTGTACCCCCTACGAGTGCGTCGAATAGCCCGCCAATCCTGGAGTGAAGCCCCCTCCGTCCCAATGCCATAAGATGCGGGCTTGTTGCCTTCTAGAACCCGGCTATCCGTGCACCCCTCCGCGGGGTAACCCTAGTACAGAAAGTAAAATATACATACAACGGGTACATCGACCGCAACCAGGTCGTGCCCCAAAAGAATAATACAATCAGGCAGTGACGGCAGTCCACATGTCGGACGCTCGCCCCGCAATATCAAATGTACATAATACAACAACACTGTACTAGCATTGCATCCAGGCTATCCCCACGACCGAACCGCAACATCACAGCAAAACACAGAACATCAACGTGAAAGTCACGTTCGCAAATCCGTCTAACCGGGCTATAGCAGTTAGACCGGATTTACCGATCGAGTGATATTCATGGTCGCAGATATAATGTAAATACTGTGAAATAATGTGTTTAAAATATCCGATCGATCAAAAATTAACAAGTGGACCCCCAAGCAATACTGTAGTACTCACAGAAATTCTGGGCCCAATTTTAATATTCCAAAACCCCTATTTTTAGCCCATAAGCCCACTGCAAAAAATCTATCACATGATCCCTCATAACGGCGGCGGATCCGCGGCCTAAGAAAGGTTAATGGCCGCGGATCCGCGCTCTTTGTGAGGGATTGTGTTGTCGAATTTTTCCAGTGTTCTGATAACTCCCTGTACATCATTCTGAGACAACCTGAAAAATTTTTGGACTTCAAAAAAATTCGACAGAAAACTGATGTAGAGAAAAAAGCAAGTTTTGGAATTTTGGTCGATCGGAAATGCAAAACACATCAAACGAAGCTAGACGAAGTTAATGGCGAGGCTCTGATACCACTGTAAGTGCACGGCGGCGCCCCGGCCGTCAATCCGACGGCCAAATGCGGAAACGGTGATAAACTTTAATTTTGCGAACTTTGCAAACCGGCACCACCGCGCACTAAACCCCGGATCGGGCCATTAAACTTGTCCTAGCTAACTAACAAGATAAGGGAAGAGATATACCGAATGATCCGAGTCCTTCGGTCTTCGTCTCCACTCCGATCTCCCGCGGATGCTTCGTCCGTCATCTCCTCGTTGTCGCCTCTTCGCCGGAAGGGCACCACATCGCCTGCATCTTTTACGGGCTCCCACCTCAATACCGAGGCAACTCGGGCGCGAAGCTGGCGAGTCGACGCGTCCAAGATTTGCTGTAGAATGTGTAGGGTTGAAGCTATGTCTCATTTGGGGTTTGTTGCCTTTGAAGATGATGGAGGAATCAAGATAAGAAAAATGGTGCTTGCATTTTTCTAGCATGAAAATGAGATCAAGAATGCCACACTCTCAAAGATGAAGCTCTCATCTTTTTTCTCTCAAAAATGAAAAACCCTTATCATCTTAGAAAATGGTGGAGGAAAGAATATGAAGCATGAAGGGAGGTGATGGTAGGAGCACAAGTGGTGACCACATCCAAAACATCATCATAACCATCTCACATCAAACTCTAATCACTTCTAATCAACAAAAAGCAAGTGATGATGATAGAAAAGAATGGTATCAAAAGATGCTTTCATAATTAATACATTTGCAAGAAAATCCTCCACAATGTGTTATTTGCAAACTTGCAAATAACACCCTCCAACGAAAAAGTCCGGCCGGGAAAGAACAAAGGAAAACCGGCCGGAACGGAATGCAAACTGGCAACTCCAAAAAACTGGCCCCGTAATAAATTACAGGAAAACCCCGATACTGTGCATACACACCCGCATCTGTATTCCGTCCGGATACAAATGCAAAGAGACAAAATCTACACTGTACTAAACTAGGATCCGGCTTAAACCAAAGCCGGCTAGTAATGTTCGTCCGATCCTGATCCGTGCAATACCGCACGTATCTGATCGAACCCTGCCATATATCCATACGGCCTCTATTACAAACCGTCCGATCCTGATCCGTGCAATACCGCACGTATCTGATCGGACCCTGCCATATCTCCATACGGCCTCTACAGCGTTTCGCCCGAAAGCTTGAGTAACTGAAAGTGTGGTGGACTCTAAAGACTCGTCAATACTATGGCTGTGGATTTAACCACTAGCACGTCAGAGGTATAAGCCAATACGTGACGGGCCACCAGCTATTGACCAAAAGGGACATCGATGAGCGAACTCATCCTGACACCCTACTGAGCCTGTCAGTGACAATATCCGTACAGTCCGGTCCGTTCGTCTACGAGCATCGCATGTCGGGCCTAGGGGGTGGGTAAAAGTCAGACCCCCAAAAGCGGTACAAGTCGTGTCGGAGTGTAGCCCTGAACACCCTGAGATATTACTGGAATACCTACCAGTAAATCTCCTGCCTTGGCCAAGGACTTCGTGTAATGGCTCTCCTAGACACAGCGCGACCTCACCCCCAATACCGGGAGAGACGAACCCCCGAAGATCCGCTCACTGCCTCCATGTGGCTCGGGACTGTACCCAACTAAAACCTGTTTGCACGACTCCTTTGAGCCGTGGTAGGGTAGTAATCAAAGTACAGTGGGAACTCATACGAGACAAATGACGATCCCCAGGTCGATGAACTAACCTGTACACATGTCACCTGGGAACTGCTATCTGACGTCAGGTATAAGACCAACTAGCATGTTCCCTGCGAGTCCTGTCCGGTGTACTCATAACCCAATGAGCACCTGTATACATCTTAGGTGAATCAACTGACACCAGTGGCTTGTGAGACCGGCCACCGCCCCTCGTCGGGGTCTCGACTGTATACACTAGTCTACTCTGGAGAATCGATGCCCTGTCTCGAAACTCCTACGACTAGGGACCTTTTAAGGATGTGCTTATAGACTCCAGCTCTCACTTATATGATCGCCCTCATACTGCTGGCAGTCAAGCAAGAATCCTAGGGGCTCTATCAACGTGTAATAGCGACCTGTCAGGTCACCTAAAGCAGTACACGATGATAAAGGTAAACCAGATAGCAAACTATCATCTCGAGTAAGACTGTCATACCGGGATAGGTCCTCCCTCAATCATTGCAATCACGTGCCTGTGATCCAATAATTGACTCTGAGGGCACTATCTCCAACAGGTCGGGTATATGGGTGGTTTGGTCGCCCCCCTGTGGGCCCTTTCTTCTGAGCTCTGGGACACGTCATCTGCCACTTGTCGTGATCTGGGAGGTCCCCAATATAGAGCATCATCATTAGTCCCCCACTCTTGTCCTGACCAGATGGCGGGTCGGGTCAAGAGTGGACTGCCGGGCCGCCTGGGGTGAGCTCCCTCTTAAGATTTCGTCGGGACGCGTCCCCGGGCTGTCAGCTGTCTTTTCTGCCAGCGAATCAGGGCGAGATCTCTCCATTTAAGGAAGGTACACCGGTTAATGCATCCTGTCACTAAAGCGACGGTCTGCGTGTCAAGCGGGGCCAACGCGACGTGTGCAGACCTATGGCGCCTGATAGGATACGGCCTAGTGTGGGAACGACAAGTGGAGCGATCGGGGCCTTTGGATGCGAGGAGGCGTTTTGGCGGGAGATGAAGGGCACCGTTGGATGAGGGCGATTGCAGTGATAAATAGGGGTAGGTCCTACTCCGGGGCCCCTACCCCTTCATATTTTCTCGCTCTAAGTCCTGGTTGCTCGGCGCTCGTCTTCTTTCTTCTACTTTCGTTTCCCAAGGATCTCTCTCCTTCAGGTTAGATGCCTTCTTTCATAGAATCTGTAGATGCCGTAGGAGTAGGTTCTAGGGACCCTCGAGTTGAGCCTAAGTCTTCCCGGGAAGCAAGGGTCAGATCCGCTTCCCGGGATCGCGTGGTGAGGGCAGCCCCTAGGGAGGAGGAGGCAGACGCTACCCCCGGCACGTCGTGTTGGGTGAGGCATAAGGACGAGCTTGCCAATGCTCGGGCTCGCTTCCACATCCCCTGAAGTTATACTCTTCGTCTGGTCAAGGAGGGAGAGAGGGCAGACCAAGTACGGGGTAGGAAGATCGCCATGTATTTGGAAGCTTTTTGGTTGGAATGCGCCTGCCCTTCTCTTTCGAGGTCGTCGAAGCGCTGAACTTCTTCGGGTTTGCTCCTGGCCAGCTAGTGCCGAACTCATGGAGGATTCTCCTCGGGTTCCTGATCCGCCTGAAGCTACAGACGGTTCCCTTCAGCCTCTCCATCCTCTATTCCTCCCATGTTTTCAAAAATCATCCTAGGGGCCGAGCGGGCGACCCGAGATGGGTCTATCTCTCTTTTAGAAAGAGACAGGGGGGCGCTGCCGGGACAGGGGTTGTAGCCCTGCCTTCTTCCATTCACGACTGGAAGAAGAAGTTTTCTTCGTCGCTCCGCCCGAGGGCGAGGACTGGTCCGTGCCCACCAAGTTGTCGAGGGAAAAATGCTTGCCGGAGAACCAGTCCAATGACCCCGCCGCGGTGAGGGTGGCGTCGTGGGAGCCCATCCCCCGATTTGACGTGTTGCTGTCTGAGAGGGTCCTGAGTTGGGCCGGGATCAGCCCCGTCGAGTTCGTCGGTAAGTTAGGCTTGCTTTTTGGCTTGTATATCGCATGTGTCGCTAACATCTTTGCATTTGGTTTTGTGCAGGACCAATGTATATGGACGAGCTCCGAGCCTCCATGCGCCAGCCGAGGAAGGTCACGAAGGCGGGAGGTGCCAGCTCTTCTCGTTCGAAGCCTGCACCGGCTCCTTCTTGCCCGGTGGCCGCGTCCCATGAGCGTGCGGGGGCGGATCCCGCCCCGGGGCCTAGCAGAGCACCGGGCCGGAAGCGGGCTCGAATCCTATAGGACCCGGTCTCGGAGGAGGAGATCGGCTCCCCATCGGAGCCACTTAAGTGGGGTTCCCGGAAGTCTTCTCGGGGCCCATCCTCGCCGATCATGGTGGAGGAGGGGGGCCTCCAGTTCGCAGTCCCCTCGGGGCTATCCGTCGCGGATAGCCTGCTGCACAAGATAGAGACGTCGGCAGGGGGTAGGGTTCCCGGGGGGACCTTCAGGGCCCAGATGGCGTCCATCGCCCAGGAGTCCGTGCAGGTAAGTGCTCGGTTGTTTGTGAGATTCGGTACCTCCTTCATCTTTGACCTCTTTCCTATTTTTCAGGTTCTCCTGCACGTCGCCCTTGCCTTACGCATGGAGGCCAAGGTGATAGCCCCGGCGATGAAGGCCGCAGACCAGCTTGCCTCGCTGGAAGAGAGCTCCAAGCGGGAGCTGGAGGCGGTGATGGAGAGGGTTGCTGTCCTGGAGGGCGAGGTGGAGGCCGGGAAATGGGAGGTTGCCCGGTACCACGAGGCCGCCGTGGCTGCCGAGGTCAAGCTTGAGGACGCTCAGGTGCTCGCCAGTAATATGAAGAAGACGGTGATGACCCTCCGGAAGGAGCTGGGGGCGGCGGTCAAGGCGGCGGAGCGGGCCGACCACTCGGCGGCGAAAGCGGCGGAGGGCTACAAGAAGTCTAAGGACTTCTACAATGACTTAGCCGTCGCCACCACCCGCATCTGGCACTAGGCCCTCGATACCGTTAAGGCCCGGATGCCGGAGTTCACCGATGAAAAGCTCCAGGACGAATAACCCCTTGCGAACGCCGATGAGCAGGGGGAAGAGATTCCTGATGGGGAGTTGGCCGAGGACCTTGCTCGGCTCGTGGTAGATATTGAGGACCCCGAGGTCGTGCCTGGCCCCGAGGCCTAAAGCCTCCGTCTTCCTCATCCTTTTATTTTGTAAGCCTCCGGCCAGTTTGTAAGGCTGGGGAGCCCAAAATACCTTGTAAAGACTTCGCTCTTGGTAGTAAAACTTTTTTTTTGTTTCATCAGTTTTCATTTTATCTTTTGTTTGTGAAGAATGCTCGTAAAATATCTTTGCTTGCACTGTTGGGCTTCCATGTCAGCTCGGTTATCTGTCTAGCGATCGTTCGTCGAGTTGATCGATCACTTGCCAAGTGTGCCAAGCGCTGCCGAGAAGGAGGCATCTCCATGGCCCCGAAGTTGAGGGGGGATCGCTCAGATTTGGATAGACCTGATGTCCCTTGTTGGGGCCTCGGATCCGCTGCATATGATGGGCAGAGGGATGACCGCGGTAGGTGTGCCGAGCATGAATGGGCTCAGAGGCCTCGTTATGAGGGCTACAAGCCGGCAGCGTCTGTTAGGCAGGAGGACGCCTGCTGGGTATGACCGAGCAGGGAAGCTGCTCGGTTGCCTCTTGGCGAGGGCTTTGATTTCTGGCGTGGCGAGCATGCAACCACCTGCCGGGGGTGGCCGAGCGAGGGTCGGGCTCGACTGCCTCTGGGAGGATTTTTTGATCCCTGGCGTTGTGAGTAGGGAAGCTACCGGTCAGGGATAGCCGAGCTGGGTAGCTACTGAGCTGCCTCTAAGGAGGACTTTGATCCTTAGCGTAGGAAGGGCCGTAGGAGGCCTGCTAAGGATAACCGGGTAGTGAAGCTGCGCGGTTGCCTCTTGGTGAGGGCTTCGATCCCTGGCGTTGCGAGTAGGGAAGCTATCGGCCGAGGATAGCCGAGCAGGGTAGCTGCTCGGCTGCCTCTAAGGAGGACTTTGATCTTTAGCGTTGGAGGGGCTGTAAGAAGCCTACTAAGGATAACCGGACAGTGAAGCTGCGCGGTTGCCTCTTGGCGAGGGCTTTGATCTCCGGCGTCGTGGGTAGGCAACTACCAGCCTGGGATGACTGAGCGGGGTAGCCATTTGGAGGCCTCTTGCGAGGGCTTTGATCCCTGGCGTCATGGGTAGGGAGCTACCATCCGGAGATGACCGAGCAAGGGTCAGGCTCGGTTGCCTCTTGCGAGAGCTTTTGATCCTTCAGGACGGGGACTGAGCAGGGTTACTGCCCAGTTCCTCTCGGCGAGGAGTTTGATCCCTGTCGGTTGTGGTAGGAAGATACCAGCCGGGGATAGCCGAGCAAAGGTCGGGCTCGACCGCCTCAAAGGAGGACTTTGGTCCTTAGCGCGGGAAGGGTTGTAAGAAGCCTACCAAGGACCCTTGGCCGAGCAGGGTTACTGCCTGGTACCTCTTGGCGAGGGCTTTTATCCTGAAGGATAGCCGAGTGAGGGACGGGATCGACTGCCTCTGGGAGGGATTTTGATCCCTGTCGGTCGTCGTAGGAAGCTACCAGCCGGGGATAGCCGAGCAGGGTAGCTGCTGGGTTGCCTCTAAGGAGGACTTTGATCCTTAGCGTTGGAGGGGCCGTAGGAGGCCTGCTAAGGATAACCGGGCAGTGAAACTGCATGGTTGCCTCTTGGCGAGGGCTTTGATCCCTGGCGTTGCGACTAGGGAAGCTACCGGCCAGGGATAATCGAGCATGGAAGCCGCTCGGCTGTCTCTATGGAGGACTTTGATCCTTAGCGTTGGAGGGGCCGTAGGAGACCTGCTAAGGATAACCGGGCAGTGAAGCTGCGCGGTTGCTTCTCGGCGAGGGCTTCGATCCCTGGCGTTGCGAGTAGGGAAGCTACCGGTCAGGGATGGCCGAGCATGGTAGATGCTTGGCCGATTCTTCATGAGTTTTCGCCCGACCATCCCGTGACGGGTATGGGGAACAGGAATGGTCGCGGCGAACGTGCGCGTAGCATGCGCATTGAATGTGCGGGGAGGCGGAAGAGCCAAAGTCGCGTCGTTTCGATTCTGCCAAAGAAGGCTCAATGATCGCCGCGTGGTAGCGACTTTGTGGTCGAAGACGGGTGACCATTGGGTTCCGTTAGGGCGCGGTGGGCTATATAAGGCTGAGGGTGTACTGGTCCTTCCTTTCTTCATAAACAGATCATTGAGAATGGAAGACTTCCCCTTTACCATCCCCGATATCATCCATTTCGAAGACGTATACCTCTATGACCAGAACTGCACCGAGGACACGGTGTAGTTGGTCTATGGGAGCATCGAAGACCACTTCGGCCGGCTGCTCCCCCGGCGCTCCCCCTGCTGCAGCTGCTGATGTACTCCATCTGGAGAGCGTCGCCGGGGCTTTACAACCCCTTGTCCGAGCAGCTCTACGACGAGGCCGTGGGCAAGCTGTGGTCTCTGAGGCGCTTCGTCCTGATCTCCGCGAGTCGGATGGCTCGCTCGGCGGCGCTCGTCCGTGAGTGCTATGAATTGAGGCTCGAAGTCAACGCGCGCGGGAGGAATCGAGGCCTGAGGTTGGATCTCGCGAGGCTTCGGCTGGCAAAGATCTTTACTGAGTACCATGAGCAGTGCTCTCTGCACCCCTTTCCCCCGCTGCTGTAATTTTCTTTTTCTTTTTGTATATATGGCTGAGGAGCCCATAATACATTTTTGATAAATGAGACCTTTCATTCCTTTTCGCAATGTTCCATTGATTTTTATTAATTTAACAATAGACCTTAAGAAGAGTTTACATTGCCTTAAAAAAAGTACATGCTAATAGATGACCTTACTAGCATGGCCCGAGCTCCCCAGAGGCTTATTGGCCTCCGTGCTCAGCACCGGGTACAGGGCTCCCTGGGCGCCAGACTGGTCATCTGCCGAAACGAGCATGATCTGGCCGATGGTCAGCTCGGCGGGAGGGGGACGCTGCTGTAGGGTTCCTAGGCACACTCAAGAGGTTCCACAAGGCATCAACCATGCCAAAATCAAATTTTTCATGTGCCGAGAAACCCTAATGCAAGATCGTTACTAGAGGTAAGGCGAAATATATGCAAGTTAACTACTTTAACTACAAGTGAAAGGGATTACAACCTTTGTAGATCCGGTCCTCCACTTCTTTAGCTCCGTGTTGACGTCCCTCCGCTGCGATCATCGGGATCCCGGACTCTAGTGTTGGTTTCATCGAAGAAATGAGCGGGCTAGGTCGTTGACTTCGATGCCGAAGATGATCTACGTCGAGGCGACTCAAACTCAAGCTCCATCTTCACTAGGTCATGAAACTTGTGAAGATAACACACTCTACTACATAGCAAGTTATAGAGGATGAAGAAATAGGAAATGGGTTCACTTTAGAATTGGATTTCTCACTTGATTTCAACACTTGAGAATTTTCTAGCAAAGGTTTTCTTCACTTCATGAAGAAGAAGAAGAAGAAAGAAAAATGAATTCTTGAAAATAATAAATCAAGTGAAGACTTATCATAATGCAACCATGGGTGAGTAAACTAATGTAGAGAGTAAACTAGGGTTTAGGTTGATGGTTAGGTTAAAGCATAAACCAAATTGTTTAGACTTTTCAAAGATGCTTAAAAAGCTTCATGAAGCTTCAAGCATAAAACAAAGAAAGCCACCATTTTATTTTTGCCAAAAATAAATAAATAAAATAAATAAAACCTAACCATTAACCTAAACATGGTGTAAATCATACACACACCCAAGTTTGCATGTATCATCAATCATGATATAAATTAGCGCACAAACATATATTACATATACAACTTGTGCACATCAAGTGAGAAAATCAATCTTAAGTGAACAAATACTAGTTAATGTAAAGTAATATATCAAATATATAATCATACATTAAATCATTAAATCAACACTTGATTTAATGATCCGGTCATACTGCATATAACCGACTAATATCAAGTGTATCAATATATCGAATCAACATTTGATTCGGTAACCCGGCTATATCTTATATAACCGTCCGATGATACAAATCGCGAGAATAGAATTCAGTATCACATACTTGTATTATTCTCGGTCCCGCACATATCTCATATGCGCTCCTATTTCGTTTCGCTTGAGCCAGGAAACCGCTGTGTAGGACTCTAAAGACTCGTCAATACGCCGGCAGTAGGTGATGATCATATCAAACACCTACAAGCCGCAAGCGGTCTGCTAAACGTAACGGCCACCCGGGTATTGAGCGATCAAAAGATCAACGATCAAGTCCGCTCACACTCCTGTGAATCCAACCAGTAACACTTACCGCACAGTCCGGTCTGTTCGTCTGATATGTCGCATATCTCGCTTAGGGGTGGTAAACGTCAGACCCCAATAGCTTGATAAGTCATGCCGATGTAAGGTCCATAACAAGCATGAAACTACTGATGACACTTACCAGTAAATCAGTGCAACCCTGGCCAGGGATTTCCAGTTATGGCCAGTCGAGCATAGCGCAACATCAACCCCTAATACCGGGAGAGACGAATCCCCTCCTATCGCTCATTGCCTCCATGTGAATCGGGACTGTACCCAAAAACCACCTGTTTGCATGACTCAGTAGAGCCGTGGTAGGGTGGAAATCAAAGCACAGTGGGATACACACAAGACTCTATGACGATCTCGGGTCAACAGACTAAGCTGTACCAGTGTCACCAAAGAACTGCCATCTGACGTAAGGTATAATACCATCTGGGAGTTCTCGGCGAGTCCGTTCAGTGTACCCAGTCTCTACTGAGCACCCGCATACCATCTCTGATGTCAAACACCAATGGATATGGGATCATCCATCGCCCATCACATGGGTCGAGAAGATATACGCTAGTTTACTCTGGAATATCGATGCCCCGTCTCGATATTCCCACGACTGGGAACATTGAAGGATGTACTCATGGACTACCCAGGCCCCACTAGTATGATCTGCATCATAGTCCTGGAAGTCGAGCACATATCCTAAGGGCTTTATCAACATGTAATTGAGAGACAGCAAGTATACATGTTAAGATAAAGAGCAACCAGATAGCGTACTATCATGTCGAGCAAGAAAGTCCTACCTATATATGTCCCAGCATCCACTACAATATATATCCTATGTACAGTAATGGCCTCTAAGGCATACATATAACTAACAGCTGCTCCTGCTCACGGTCGGCCTGCCGTTTGTCTCTCAAGTAGGCGGCAAGGTACCCCGATCGGATGAGCTCCTCGATGTAGTCTCGGAGTTGCTTACAATCCTCCGTGGCGTGGCCCAGCGTCCGGTGGAAGGCGCAGTAGGGGACCCGGGTTCGCTTCGAGGCCTGACGCGGGATTGGAGGGAACTTGAAAAACCCCTCGCCCTAGACCTCCTCCAGCAACACCGCGAGGGAGACATTGAGCGGGGTGTACTCCTGGAACATCGGGTGATAGGGCTGCTGACGCTCCGGCCTTTCTTCCCGAGCCCTCTTCTTCTGGTCGGACCATTCTGCTCGGGGGAGGTTCGCATTCACCTCGGACTCAAGTTGAACCTGGCGCTCGGTCCACGCCTTGACTTCGGCCATGGTCTTAGGCTGTGCCAACGCAAAGGAGCGCAACCACTCCTTGTGCCTAAGACCAGATCTGAGCGCCGTGATGACAGTCTCGTCCCGGTGCTTGGGGACCTCGAGGAGGGCGTTGTAGAAGCAGGTGACGTAAGCTTTGAACGTCTCCTTGTCTCCGCTCTTAATTATGAAGAGGTAGTCGACCGTGCACTTCTGCCAACGGTTCCCGACAAAATGGCTAAGGAACTGAGTAGCCAGCTCGTCAAAGGTCGAGATTGAGCGAGGCTCGAGTCCTCGGAACCAGTCCCGACCAGAGCGGATGAGGGTGGCTGGGAAGGCTCTGCACTAAGCGGCGTTGGAATGGTCCTGAAAGCTCATCCCCACGGTGAAAGCATCCAAATGGTCTTTCGGGTCGGTTTTCCCGTCGAACAGAGAGACCTACGGGGTCTTGTTGTGCGAGGAGACGTAAACAATGAGCAGTCCCTCGGTAAATGGCTTGGTGAGCGAGCCGGCGGTGTACTTAGCCCCGTCGTCCGAGAGGTGACCTTTCCGGCGCATGCCCTCGATCTTCTTTTCGAGGGCGTCGAGTCGGCCATGGTACCCCGAGGATTCGGCGCCTTGTGATCCCTGGCCTCTGCTGTGGGAGACCTGCGTCTGGGCGCGGCCCCGGTTCCTCTCGATGAGGTTCCTCAGATCCCCGGGCAAGGTGGCCCTCGAGCCGTCGTGGCGAGCCCCTTCTGTGCGACCTCATCGAGGGAGGGGGTGTCGATCATGTCTGGGGACAGGCGAGGTGACCGACATCTTCTCAGGGGGGTAAGGGTCGTGAGGATGCTCGAGGCGAGGTGCTCTGGCGGCGGATCTTGGTGTGGAGCTGTGGGGCGCTCAGCGGGCCTCAGGGAGTATCGGCCCGTGAGATCTGTGGTGGTCAGTCGTGCCGACGAGGGCAGAGCCTTCTGGAGGCGGAGGAGTGGCGATCTGGGGCCTTGGCCTGGCCGTTTGGACGCGGACGAGCGCTTCCACGAGGGACTGTAGCCGATCTATTCGGCCGGCGAGGGCATTGATGGCGGTCGCCGGAGGAGGTTCATCCGTACCTCCGGTGAGGGGGGGGCGGCGGCGGCGGCTAGTACCTGGATCTTCAGGGTGATCGCTTGCCATGTGGATGGAGATCGGAAGGCCAACTTTGTTTTTTGTGGAGTTCGATTCCTCTAGACGGCGCCAACTGATGGAGGTCCTTTTCGGGTCTCCGTCAGATGTTGTCTTCTGTCGGTCTCCCGGTGGACTTTGGAGGTGATCTCCTGTTGCGTGTGGGTCTCAATGGGTTTTGAGGAGATTGGTGGTTTGAGGAGTTTGCGCCGAGTACCTGTAAGGAAGTCCCGGGGTGGTTTGGTACCACCGAAGACCCTTCGACGATCAAGTTAGCACAAGGTCCGAGCAGAGTAACGGCTAAGTGGGGTAGAAAAAGCTTACTTGATCCCTCTGTGATGGGGGTTTATATAGTGGCGGCAGCACGCAGCAACAGGCGCGAGAATCTTGCTGGCAGTTACGCTCCCGACGTCACGCCCGCGTAACAAGCAGGTCGCCCGTTGATGGGGATCGTGATGGCGTGGAACGTGGGATGTTGCCGGCGGAGAATCTGCGCATGGGGAGATTTACGGAGCGGCGGTTACGCCTATGAGGGGTGGAGTTGGTCGGCCGGAGGGACCGAGGAAGATGGCCTCGGCAGGGGAGCTCGGGAACGAGCGGGAGGGCCGAGGAGTCTTGGTCCTGTGGTAGCTCTGGGCGAGCTGAGAGGCCGAGGAGGCCAATTTGCAGGGGGTCCTGAGGAGAGCCAGCTTGTGCTTGCAGGTCGGGTACATGGGTGATCTGGTCGGCCCCCTGTGGGCGCTTTCTTCTGAGTTCTGGAACACGTCATCTGCCATTTGTCCAGATCTGGAAGGTCACCAATATAGACCATCATCACATCCGGTTTCCATTTTACTCAAAAATGAAAATCGTATAGCCTAATTGGATAAATTTTAATCATTGTTTCTATGGCACCTTGGTTGACCTAGAAATAAAATTTTATATAACCTTGAGGCAAATAGAAGCACATAGTCATATATATAAATAGTGTTTATGACTAATGGACTAACATATTTTCATTCCTTATAAACTCCAACCTTTGAGAACCATTACCCTACCTATGACTAATTAAGTATGCTTGTGAGTTGATAATATATCCACTAAGTAACATGGGCAAGAATTTAGGGGGGGCTGTTTGAGAGTTAAGACAACGAACATTTGTATAAATAGTAATTAAGCTCTAATGGGATTATGGGATAATGGGATGATGATTCAAGTCTCTAAAAGATGGAAACACCTTTAAGGCACACAATGATCATGTTCCCTTGGAGTAGAGATCATTATGCCCACTTTGAAGGTGGCTTAATGTTAGATTAAGCAAAAGGAGAAGGATTATATATAAGATTTAGCTTGCTTATGATCATGTGGAGTTTTGGTGGATATATAAAAACAATAGCTTAATATCGGTTATACGTGCTCGAAAATTAAATACCATCCATTACATAGGCTATTTAAATTCCCATAGTACCTTTTTGAATTGGATCACACCCACTTAGGAGATCGGAATGCAAACTTCACCGAGAGTTCTTGGTGCCTACACACTCAAACAAGTAGAGTCATATTAGCGCTTAAGTTAGGGATGATCTCAAGATAAACAATAATATAAACAAGCTTGTAATTGTTTATTAAAAATTTACAGTTCTTAAATTTAAATACTACATATAAGAAAACTCTCGATCAAGAGATATAAACATCTAAGGGGCGAATACTTCGAGCATTAGGGCTGACATCGTTGGAGAGACACGTAGTGGGCGCTGGATTGCCGAGGCTAGTTATGTGCATTGAGCGGCTTAAACTAGTTTTTGTGATCAATTAGCTGTGTTAAGTGATATATGTATATATTTCGATACTAATCAATTTCATTAACTAAGAATTTGTTAGAAATATAAGACGTGTCTTTTGGGAAGACCTTTAAATAAATGTGTAAGTTATACACAGGGAAAAAGGTAAAATTATTGGAAATCAACCTTTCCTAAAATACCCAAGCTATAGAATACGAAGAAGCCAACGTGACAAGGACATGCTCTTGTCCTTCAATTGGCACTGCATATATATGCTTAACCCCAAATCTAATCTGTCATTTTACCATAAAATATTTTTCTTGTAACAAACATTACAACATGACTTCAATCTTAATTTAATGCAAGCATGTGTATTGCTCCCTTGTTTATATAACTAACTCATCCTCTTCCTTCACCAAGACAGCAAAGAAGAGGAGAAGATGGGCAACAGCCTTCGTTGCTGCTTGGCATGCGTCCTCCCGTGCGGGGCGCTCGATTTGATCAGAATCGTCCACATTAACGGCGAGATCGAGGAGTACGGTCGACCGGTCTCCGCAAAAGAGGTACTGGACGCGAACCCTAACCATGTTATAAGCAAGCCGTGCTCACAAGGCGTTTCACACCGGATCATGATCGTGTCTCCGGAATCGGAGCTAAAGCGGGGGAGTATTTATTTTTTGATCCCGGCTTCAGCGTTCTCGCAGAAAGAAGGAAGGAAGGACCACACAAGAAAGAGTCAAAGAAGCGGAAGCACATCAACCACATCAATCAAGACGATGGATCAAGATGTACATTATAAAGTAGAGGTTTATGTGGGAGAGAAGAAGAGAGGGCGTCGTT
The DNA here is from genome assembly GCA_030015575.1 of Agapanthus africanus. Taxonomy (NCBI): domain Eukaryota; kingdom Viridiplantae; phylum Streptophyta; class Magnoliopsida; order Asparagales; family Amaryllidaceae; genus Agapanthus; species Agapanthus africanus. The sequence continues at coordinate 454,083,367 of JASDDO010000019.1, read as the reverse complement.
GGAGAAAGAGCAACCGCATTGAACATTGGAGGCCTAATCTTGAAAGTATATACGAATATGAGGATTAAATTATGCCATTTAATGGGATTATATATATTTTCTCTCTCTTAAGATTTTTTTTCCCCTTGATTGCTTGGTTAGTTAGTCTTTTTCCATTTTTGTGAATGATAAATGCAATTTTTTTTAATATCCTCTTTGTTAGAGAGATGTTGATATGAAGAACAATTGGACTATTATGAGCGTAATTAAGGGCCTTAGATTTTTTTATTAGAAAATATTATAAATTTTGAATGGACTTGTAACTGTGGCAAATAGCATGCATGAGAAGAAAATTGTAATTTTACATAATTTTATAGCTTATATAATTGCATATATACCATTTTAATAACAACCGACCCTTTACATTTAGAGAAGGAACCAAATACACAAATTAAGGCGTCATATGACAGATTTTTTTTTTTTTTTTTTTTTTTTGGACGCGTGTGTGTTATATATATTGACGTCATATGACAGGTTTTTTTTTTTTTTTTTTTTTTTGGGACGTGTGTGTTATATATATTGAGAAGAGCTGGCTTAAGCGTCGAAGGATTTAATTTGACCGGTAATTAAAGATCATATTGCCACTCATTTTAATCTCTTTTGAACAACCGTATTGTCTTTGCAGCAGAACAATTCAATTATAATCGAGCTCTGATTCATCAGCATCAAGAAATCGTATTATTTCGATCTCGTAACAGCCTCTAGATTCATCACTACCTAAATATATCACCAGACAACTTTGCCAAGTGCGGGTGTCGTCACTATCGCATCTGGTAAATGCTTCTTGTTGATGCGCAGAAGGCTTCGAAATTTCCTTTCATGGATTTCGTGTTAGTTATATGTATGCCCTAGAGGTCATTATTGTACGTATGATATATATTATAGTGGATGCTTGATCATATATAGGGAGGATTTTCTTGCTCGACATGATAGTATGCTATCTTGTTACTCTTTATCTTAACATGTGCACTGATTGTCTCTCTGTTACATGTTGATAAAGCCCTAAGAATGTGTACTTGACTACCTAGATTATGATGCGGATCATACTAGTGGGACAAAGGTAGTCCGTAAGTATATCATTTAAAGTCCCTAATCGTGGGTGTATCGAGACGGAGTATCGATATACCAGAGTAGACTAGCGTATACCTTCTCGACCCATGTAGATGGACGATAGATGATCCCATATTCATTGGTGTTTGATATCAAAGATGGTATGCGGGTGCTCAGTGGAGACTGGATATACTGGACGGACTCGCCGAGAACTCCTAGATGGTATTATACCTCACGTCAGATGGCAGTTCTTTGATGACACTGGTACAGATTAGTCTGTCGACCCAAGATCGTCATAAAGTCTTGTGTGATTCCCACCGTGCTTTGATTTCCATCTTACCATGTTTAAGAGAACGTGCAAAACGGTGGTTTTTGGGTACAGTCCCGAGTCACATAAAGGCAATGAGCGATAAGAGAGGATTTTGTCTCTCCAGGTATTGGGGGGTGATATTGCGCTGTGCTCTATTAGCCATAACAGTAAGTCCCTGACCAGGGCTGTTTCTGAGATTTACTGGTAAGTGTTATCAGTAGTTTCTCGACCCGTTATTAGCCTCACATCGGCACGACTTATCGAGTTATTGGAGTCTGACGTTTACCACCCCTAAACGAGATATGCGACATATCAGACGAAGAGCCCGGACTGTACGGTAGCGTTACTGATTGGATTCGCAGGCATATTTGTTGATTTTCTGATCGCTCAATACCTGGGTGGCCGTTACGTTTAGCAGACCGCTTGCAGCTTGTGGGTGTTTGATATGATCATCACCTACTGCTGACGTATTAACGAGTCTTTAGAGTCCTACACAGAGTTTCCTGCTTCATGCGAAACGGAGTAGGAGCACATATGTGATATATGCGGGACCGAGATTAATGCGCGTATGTGATACCACATTCTATTCTTGCGATTTATGATATCGGTCGGTTATATATGATATAGCCGGATTATCGAATCAAGTGTTAATTCGATAATTTGCTACATTTGATATTAGTCGGTTATATGTGATATAACCGGATTATTAAATCAAGTGTTAATTTAATAATTTAATGTATAATTGTGTATTTGATATACTAGATTACATTAACTAATATTAGCTCACTTAAACATTTCTTTTTCTTACTTGTGTGCATTAGTGTATATATGATATATATTAATGTACAACTTTTTGTGTCATGCTTGATACCACATGCTTTATGTGTGTATGAGACTCACACCATACTAATAATAATGATAAGATTTTACTTATTTAAACTAAATCAAAATTTGTGGAATTAAGTCACATGGTTGATCCTTGTAGAAGCTTGTGGAACCATTGATCAAGTCCACTTCTTTTGTTTTACTTGTAGATATTTATTAACTTAACCATTATTATTAGCCATGGTTTAATCTCTACATGGGTTAGTGTATGATACTAACTCATCCATAATTTCTATTTTCACATCATGAGTTCATTCTTCATCTCTTCACTTCATCTTCTTCCTCATGAGACAAAACTTGCTAGATTTTTTTAAGTGATGAAATAATGTGAGAAAAAGAAATCTAAAGTGAGCTCATTTCCTACATCATCATCCTTTACTATTCGCCATTTAGTTTAGAGTGTTTACTTCACTAATCTACCATTAGTGAAGAGATAGTATGAGCTTGAGTCTTTTCGACATAGATCATCTTCGGCCTCGAAGATTTCGAGCAAGCTTGTTCATTTCTCCAAGTGAACCCATACTAAAGTTCGAGAGATCTCTACTCGCAGCGAAGGAACTACTACACGGAGCATTATAAGTGAAGGACCGGTCTACAAAGTTTGTATTTCTCATTCACTTAGATGTAAAGTTGTTTACATATGTTTTCATCGGATTTTCTAGTAACGATTCTAGGATTAGGATTAGCTAGAACGACAAATTTTTGAAATTGGTATGGATGATACCTCTCGAAACCTTACTGCCGTGCTAGACAACCCTTCATTTCCTACATTATTCTCTCTCTCTCTCTCTCAGTATAGATATAAAAGAAAAAGAAAAACAGTTGTGATAAGTACATGTCACCAAGTACATCAATTTCTATCTATGCAAAAATGAAAAAAAAATAATCATTCATACAACCTAATGATTAGAACACCTAGCCATTTTAATTTTCATGGTTAATTTGATTGGGATCCAACGAGCAAATTCATTACCTATAAACAATAAAATAAATTAAAACTTCTTATATATATGAGAGAATCTAATTTGGTTCTTGTGCAAGCTAGATAGATAACACATAAATAATATTTTTCTTGACAAAAAAATATAAATAAAATATAAATTGTCAGATTACAGCTAATAAGGATTCCCTTTTTAATTCAAACAACTGACTGTTTAAGCTACCTTGAGATCAAGTCATCCGAGATGCCATTTTTAAAATTATACAAAGGAGGCATAAGAAATTTTAAAATATTGAAGTACAGCTAATTGAGTATAGCTGTGATTTGAAATAAATTAATGTAGCTAGAAATGCGAGAATATATTCCTTGAATTAGTCATCACTATTTTATAGCTCATCAAATAAAGGAAAAAAAATGAGCATTTGGAATTTACATCCGTACATAATAGACAAGTGAAAGAGCACTGCATTTGTAGAATTTAAACCCCGTGTGTGTGTATATATAGAGAGAGAGAATAATGAAGGAAAGATGGATCCTTCTATGGCGTCGAAAAAGTACGCCCTCCGTCGTGTTTTCCGATGATCGGCACCCATTATCTTTATCGTTATCATCTAAAATATGAGTATACCATGTGATTCTACAACCTTTTCACCGTTGAATTAGTGGGTTCAAAATTAACGGTGTACCGACAATAGAAATTTTTACATTGCTAAATCAACGGTGAAAACGTTGTAAAATTACATGAAATTTGGCGTACCCACATCTTAAATGATAACGATGAAGATGATGGATCCTGATCGTCGGAAAATACGACGGAGGGCGTACTTTTTTGATGTCATAGAAGGAAATTCCCTCTAAGGGCCTCTTTCCTCTATTATTCTCATATATATGTGTGTGTGTGTGTCTGTTGCACTACTGCGGTAATCGCTTGCCCCTACGGATTTAGCCGTAGAGGCAAACCACTGCCCCTACGAATATATCCATAGGGACATAAAATTCCTCCGTAGGTTCAAAAACCGCAGGCGCAAGTTTTCGTCCTGAACATGCACCTACGGAATAATAATTACCCCTACGTCTTACTCCGTAAATACATTAATCCGTATGGACATAATCTTTATTTATCTTATTGGTTTATAAAATAAAATAAATGTCCCTACGGATTTATCCGTAGGGCCTGATAAATGTCCCTACGGATTTATCCGTAGGTCTTGATAAATACCCCTACGGATTAATTCGTGGTTTTACTCCAATTACTGAGTCCATAGGGACAAAATATCAGATATTCTGATATTTTGTCCCTACGGAGAAATGTGTAGGGGCAAACCTTGTTCCTATGGATTAATCCGTAGATACAACAGTTGCCCCTATAGATTAATCCATAGGGACATTATATCAGGTTTTTTTAAAAAAATGGGCTTTCCGTTTTTGCTCCGTCCTGTGCACAATAATATATATATATATATATATATATATATATATATATATATATATATATATATATATATAACCAAATACAGAAATATTCATAATCAACATCTCACGCATAATATATAAAAGAAATAAACAAACAGAATACGATATCAATCTAAATCATCCCGAACAAGCAAACAACCACCAATATCGTCCAAAATATATACAATATGTATCAGCAGATAAGTACATACATCCTCAAAAATATAAATAAAGCTATTGTAACTCGGTCTACCTCCTCCACCTCTGATAATCGCCGTAATCTGGCGCATCTGCTCCTCGGCGCAACCCCGAGCCGTTAAAATCTCGACTAATGAAGGAGTGGACTGTGTGGAGTCTGAATGGGCTGTGGAGCTATAAGCGTGGTCTGCGCAACCGCAGCCGAGGTAGTGGCTTGCGGAGCCGCAGCCGAAGGAGATGCAAGCCGCAGCCGAAGTAGTCTGCTGAATGTGTAAAATTTTGTGTGTAATAAATGAGTAAGAACGGTGTATTAGATTCTAGTCGAATTTGTATCATTATCAGATTATTACGAAACCCCAATCTAAGAATACTTAGGAACTTAGGCCTAGTTTGAGTATCTAGTTTGGAAAACCGTAATTTATTTTAATTAGATAGTTTTATGTAAGTATGATTAATCAAAACTAAGTCTACAACCAAATAAACTCAGGCTACTAATATTGCATATGTTACTATCTATAATGTGATATAAAATTTTACTATTAAGTAATATATGTACCAATATCTCCTTCAACTCCTCGACGGTGGTCTTCAAGGCGGCAACATCATGCTCCAATTGTCGCTCACGGGGGGTAGGAGAAGTATCTGCCGGAGTGGAGACCAACCTCATATGGGCCTTGCTAGGACCCAGTCCCCGGCTCTCTCCTAACCTCCATGGTGCCCTCCGTGTGCGGCGTCCAGGACTGGGTTCAGTAGCATGGGATCGGTCTATCCACTAAAATCGATCCGCGATACCTCCGCCTGCTCCACCATGTTAGTGATATATGCCCTAGAGCCCATTATTGTATCATACTAGATTGTATATTCCATATTGGATGCTTAGGATATTTCATAGTTATAATAACAGTCTTGCTCGATTTGGTAATATGCGATCTGGTTTGATTTTACCTCAATATGTGCATGCGTTTTTTTTAGCATATCGCTTATGTTGGATATAGTGTCCTCAAATCAATTATTGGATCGCAGGCACGCGATTGCGATGATTGAGGGATGACCTATACCGGTAGAACAGTCTTACTCGAGATGATAGTATGCTATCTGATTTGTTTTTATCACCATGTACATGATTCAGGTGACATTACAGATCACTATTACATATTGATAGAGCCCATAGGATTCTTACTTGACTACCAGTATTATGATGGCGATCATATACGTGAGAGTTGGGTGGTCTATAAGTACATCCTTAAAATGTCCCTAGTCGTGGGAGTTTCGAGACTGGACATCGATACTCCAAGAGTAGACTAGTGTATACTGATCGAGACTATGACGAGGGGCGGTGACCGGTCTCACAAGCCATTGGTGTTTGTTTGTTCACCCAAAATGTATACAGGTGCTCATTGGGTTATGAGTACACAGAACGGACTCGCCGGGAACATTCTAATTGGTATTATACCTATTATCAGACAACAGTTCCCTTGTGACATGTGTACAGGTTAGTCTATCGATCTGAGATCGTCATTTGTCTCGTGTGAGTTCCTACTGTGTTTTGATTACTACCCTACCATGGCTCAAAGGAGTTGTGTAAACAGATTTTAGTTGGGTACAGTCCCGAGCCACATGGAGGCAGTGAACGGATCGTCAGGGGTTTCGTCTCTCCCAATATTGGGGGTTGATGTCGTAGTGTGCACGGGTGGCCATCACCAGAAATGCTTGGCCAAGGTAGTCGAGAATTACTGATCTAGGATCTGTAGTTTCTCAGGTGGTAATAGGTTTCATGCCGACACTCAATGTCAAGTTATTAGGGGTCTGACTTTATCCACCCCCTAGACTCGATATGCGATACTTATAGACGAACGGACCGGACTGTACAGATATTGTCATTGTCAGGCTCAGTAGGGGTTTCAGGATGAGTTTGCTCGTCGGCCTCCCTTTCGCTCAATACCTAGGTAGCCGTTACGTATAGCTAGTGCCACTGACGTGCTTGTAGTTAAACCCACTGCCAGCGTAGTGACGAGTCTTTAGAGTCCCACACAGAGGGTTTCCCTGCTTCGGGCGAAACGTTGTAGAGGTCGTATGGTTTTATGATAGGGTTCGATTATATACGTGCACTTGTGTACGGATCATGATTCGGATGGATAATACTAGTGGGCTTTGGTTTAAGCCGGATCCAAGTATTATAGTGTTGGATTATTTTAGTCTCATTGTATTCATATACTTTCGGAATATGGATGCGGTTATGTATATACGGATGAGGGGTATTCTTGTAATTCTATTACAAGATTACTTTAGTAGATGCCATTTCCTTTTGTTATAAACATTTAGGTTAAATGTTTATTTGGTGGAAGTGTGACTCATTGTTTACATTGGATCTAGCATGTGCACTTGGTGACTCATGGTTGTGAGTCATGATGGCGTCACTAGGGTTTTTGTTGTATTATGAGATAATTTGTTGTGAGCATGTGAGAAAGGAAGATCTTAGTGTGGCTTTTCTTTAGTTGCTTTATTCTCACAACAAAATAACTCACAATAACTTAGCCACTTTTTTTCTTCACTTGCTTTTTCCTTAGCCTCACACTTTTCTCCCATGGCATCTTTTTCAACCTCCACCCTACATGTCTCATGTGTTGAGAAATCTAGGGTGTTTTGAGACGATCTAATCACACACACTCTCTACTACATCTTGTCTATCTAGGTTACCAAACTAGATACCCGAGTTGCTTCGGTTTTGAGGTCGGAGCCCGTAATACAAACTCTCGAGGTGGATCGTCTTCGATGGTGGGAGACCGGAGATCAAACATGATCGAGAAAGCCACGCGGAGATTGGGACAGAGGTTGAAGACCGAAGGACACGTATTATTCAGTATAACCTTTCTAAACTCTTTTTCATATAGCTAGTTTAGGGTTAATGGTCGATCCGTAGATTAGGGTTCCGTTAGCGCCGTATTTTTAAAAGTTTTTGTTCCACATTTGGCCACGGATTGATGGCTGGGACGCTGGCGTAACCCAACATAGTATCAGAGCTAACCCAATAGCCACATATTAGTTGATTTAGACGATATTAAAGTATCAAAACAAAAACAATTCCGAAACAATACCAACTTGCATTCTATTTTCTGTAAATTTTTCTGAGTCTTCTAAAAATTATTTAAGCAATTGCAGAAGACTACCTTGGTGACAATTAGACTGCACCCCAAAAACGAACACATTTCACCCGTATTGACCCGGCCACATAGGCTAAAATTCCGGCCTGGCCGGTTTTCCTCTGGTGTTTGGGTTTGGTTTTTTGGGTGTGGTTTAGACTCCGGAATATTGGTTCATTGGCATTGCTTGTTTAGTACAGTTTGGATATGGATTTATCTTAAGTTTGGAGGCTATTCGGGGTGTTTTCGAAGTCGATATTTCTAACACTGTTTAAACTTTTACAGTACATGCATTACTATCTGCGACCGTGAATGTCTTTAGAGCGGTACAACTTATCTAATTGCTATAGTTTTTTAGACGGGTTTGCGAACGTGACATTCACGTTGATGTTCTGTGTTGTGATGTGTTGTAGCTGAATTATCGTGGTGGATAGTTTGGATACAATATTAGTACAGTTTAGTTTTATTTGTAAATTTGATATCGCGGGGCGGGTGTCCGACATGTGGACTGCCGTTACTGCCTGTTTGTATATTATTTGTTTGGGGCATGACCGGGTTGAGGTCGATATCACCGTTGTACATATTTTCTCTTCTGTACTAGGATTACTCCGCGATGGAGTGCACGAATAGCCGGGTTCTAGAGGGCAACGGGTCCGTATCTCATGGTGTTGAGACGGAGGGGCCTCACTCTAGAATTGGCGGGCAATTCCCCGCACTCGTAGGGGGTACAGGTTGACCCAAGGAGGGGTGCTCAAGTTACTGGATTCCGTGAAGTGCCGGGTGACCCATTCACTTTGACGAAAGGAGTTGTCTCACTTCTGGTTTTGGCGGGTATCTTTCCGCGCTCGTTAGGGTCTAGGTTTTCATTGCACAGGCTATCCACATAACCAGGGGAATGTCGGTTTTCACTTGCGGCTCAAAAAAACCGGGGGCTCCCAGATTATCTGTATTGTTCTGTGATGCTTATCGTTTATCTATGATGTTGCATTTATCATGCCTGGAACAATTATTATATATTGTTATATATATACCAGTAGATGTTGTATATGTTTTGCACCCGCGCTAGTCCAGCCCCCGCTCTGTCGTTAGTTAAGTAACTTAACGGGTGATGACGGGGCCCAATGGCGAATGCAGATGGTATATACGTATATCATATTTTCGTTCTTTTCTGGTATGATTAATTGATGGGAATGCGTTGATTCTGATCAATGCAAGGAAAACAGACCAATTCGATATTGTTGGAACAATTTTCAAAAGCTGTTATTATAAGAATGTTTTCTTTTGTTTTGCACAGCGGTATTCAGTTATGAATATACAACACCTCATTCGATGAGGCAAGAGCCGAGATCCCTTCACCGAGAGTAACCTCTTGGGCAGAAGTTTGTGTCAGGGTAATAACTTTACTATTGTTTACCCCAATCAGAGCAAAACTCTGTTCAAATTCGAAGGCGGGAAATGAAGCAACGCTTCTGATTCCCCCAATCAGAGCAAAGCTCTGTTTGAATTTCAAAAATTCAAAAATTGAAGCAACGCTTCAAATCCCTTGCGCTACGCGCAACGCGCCACGTGTCAAGAGCTGATGCGTCAGCGCAGCGCCCAAGACAGCGTGCCCAATCAAAACAAGGCTCTATCTAAAACAAAATTAAAAGAAGCAACGCTTCAGATGATCTGCGCTCTGCGCTGCGCGACACGTGGCAGCGCAGTTGCGCTAGCGCAGGTGCGCTGCGCTCCGCGCTGCGCTCCGCGCTGTGCGACACGTGTCAAGCACTGGGTGCATCTGCGCCAAACAGAATTAAAATTCTAGTAAGATCCTTCTGTTCTTATTAAAACAAGAAAATTGTCTTCTGTAAAACAGAAGCACTTGGATCAAAGATCCAACGGTGGGGAAAATTCCCCAAATCACTCAGAGAATGATCTCTTTAACAAACTTAACAGATCTATAGGCACTATATAAAGACCCCCAGACCCCAACTCAAAACATCATCAACATTGAGAAAACAAAAAACTCAAAAAAAACAAAAAAAACAGAGAGAACTTTTGAAGGATTGTGAGAAGAACTCAAGAACAAAAAAGGTAAAAACCTTTATTCAAGAAGAACTTCTGAAAAATAGATCATTGATCTAAGAACAAGATTAATGATCTTCAATAAAAAATAAATAATAACAGTGCCTTGCACTTGCAAATCTGCACTGTTGCACTCCTGAGTTGGCGCAAGCCACCAGAGAGCGCCACGTGTCAGCTCCAAGACCACTTGCGCTGTGCGCTGTTAAAATAGAGCATTGCTCTTTAAAATTGGCGCACCTCGCCAGACCGCGCCACGTGTCAGCAGCGCAACGGCGCAGCGCGCTGCACACTGCGCTGTTGCGCCTGCGCCCAGCAGGGCGTGACACGTGTCACCATCACTTGAGTTTGCGCCTTGCGCTCCTCAATCGGCGCAAAGCGCCTGACAAACCACGTGGGGTATTGTCAGAGCATTTAATGCCATGCATTATTTAAGGGCAGAGCCCAATAAAATGACCTATCAGAAATGTGCTGTGCACTCACTAGTAAAATAAGGGGTTGCCCCTACGGATAATAACATCCGTAGGGGCAGTTAAAGTTTGGCCCTACGGATTAATCCGTAGGGCAAAACGGTTGCCCCTACGGTCCTTCAATATTTATTTAAAATTTATTAAATCTTAAAGTGTTGTTTGCCCCTACGGAGCCGCAAACCAAGCACCTACGGGTATATCCGTAGGGGCATATAAATAGGGATTTAAGAGATCGATCCCTACGCTGATTATTTCTTTTTCTTATTCTCGTGCGAAACCAAATTTTCCCAAATCGAGATCGTCGTCGCCGCCGCGCTGCAGTGATCTCGTCGTCGCCGAATCCAAGCCGAATCGTCGTCGCCACGCCTGCGCAGTGATCTCGTGGTCGCCACCGTGCTCCGTTCTCGTTGTCGCCACCGCCCTCGTCGTCGCCGATTGCGTCTCCGTCGTCGCCTACAGGTAATTAGTTAAACATTATTATAATGATGTTAGGGTAGCGATCGATGAGGGTTAGGATTAGGTATCGGTTGTGGTTAGGGTTAGATTAGGGTTAGGGTACGGGTTCGATCGGCGGTTGGGGTTCGACGACTGGTGTTGGGGTTAGGGTTAGGGTTAGGGTTCGGTTGGGGTTTGGTGTTGGGGTTGGGGTTCGGCTGGGTCTGGGTTGGGGTTAGGGTTAGGTCGGGTTAGGGTTTGGTGTTGGGTTGGGGTTCGGCTGGGTCTGGGTTGGGGTTAGGATGCGTTGGAGAGATTGAAGGCGAGCTGGGTTTTGGGAGAAGAGAAGGAAATGGCACTGCTTGCTGCTTCAATTTTTTGATATAGATAGATAAGGTTCTTTTGGGATTTTGGAAGGGTTTTGGGGGAAATAAATAGCTTTGGAGATGAAATGGGGCATTTCGGTAATTTGATTCTCTGTTGCAAATATTATTTATCAATATATTTAATTATAAATATTAAATAAAATAAAGTAAACTATAAATAATATGAAACCAATATATGATACTCGATGATAATATGAAACCTTCATATTCCCATCGATACTCATATATGAAACTAAAAGCGCCACTTAGTCCCCATCTATCGGTTAACATACGTGCGATGCTCGTCGTGACCTAGAACTATACGAAGGTTGTTAAATATCGGACAGTATAGCTCGATACTAACAACCGTCGTATAGTCTACGCGACGAGAAAATTCAATCGTATGGTAACCCATAGATTTGTCCCGTGTGGACAAGTTAAGAATGTATAAAGCAAACGCCTTCATTCACTTGTGTTTTCATCCGTTTCGAGATATTTCGTCGGTACCTTTCCGCTGGTTCTCCGTGTACAAAGATAGATTAGATGTTCATTTCAACATTGTTTCACAGCTTTGAAATGATTATCTATTCTATTACAGTGTACTCGGAGAACAGCGGGGAGGTGCTGCCGAAATTTACTCGAAACGGTTGAAAGCACAAGTGATGGGCGTTCGCTCTATACATTCTTAATAGGATAGAAGCCTACCCCCGACAGCCGGAACACACACATACAACAAGAATACACAACAAACGTATAATTAGAGAGCGATTCGAGATGTTCGGGTTAAAACCAATATATGATACTCGATGATAATATGAAACCTTCATATTCCCATCGATACTCATATATGAAACTAAAAGCGCCACTTAGTCCCCGTCTATCGGTTAACATACGTGCGATGCTCGTCGTGACCTAGAACTATACGAAGGTTGTTAAATATCGGACAGTATAGCTCGATACTAACAACCGTCATATAGTCTACGCGACGAGAAAATTCAATCGTATGGTAACCCATAGATTTGTCCCGTGTGGACAAGTTAAGAATGTATAAAGCAAACGCCTTCATTCACTTGTGTTTTCATCCGTTTCGAGATATTTCGTCGGTACCTTTCCGCTGGTTCTCCGTGTACAAAGATAGATTAGATGTTCATTTCAACGTTGTTTCACAGCTTTGAAATGATTATCTATTCTATTACAGTGTACTCGGAGAACAGCGGGGAGGTGCTGCCGAAATTTACTCGAAACGGTTGAAAGCACAAGTGATGGGCGTTCGCTCTATACATTCTTAATGGGATAGAAGCCTACCCCCGACAGCCGGAACACACATATACAAACGCATAATTATAGAGCGATTCGAGATGTTTGGGTTAAAACCAATATATGATAATATGAAACCTTCATATTCCCATCGATACTCATATATGAAACTAAAAGCGCCACTTAGTTCCCGTCTATCGGTTAACATACGTGCGATAATTTATTCTTTTCAATGACAAACGCACACACAAAGCATATACACGGATTTTCTCCTTTGTCAGTAACTATCCCGTTCTTATATTTCTCAATATAGTCAGCATAACCTACAATTTATATGTTATTCAGTCTAACATGGCCCATGAGTACGTCAGAGTTAAGGACTGGATGTATGTGGATTGGAAACAACGTATGCAACCTAAGTTTGTCGCAGGAGTTGCTGCTTTCCTTGAATTTGCACGCGCACATAATAAGATCATAATAGAGAAGATTCTCTGTCCGTGCGATAGATGTGGCAATAAGTACTGGCAGAAGGTAGAATTGGCAGAGTTTCATATTGTAAAACATGGGTTTACTAGACTTTTTTCAACTTGGAAATATCACGGGGAAGGAGAAGAATGCAGTACTGCGGTAGAAGAAGAAGGAGAACACGATAATGCGGCAGGAGAAGAAGAAGAATTCGGTAATACGGCAGGAGACGGAAATTTATTTCCATCAGAAGAAATGGAGGATATGGTAGAGGCTGCCCTAGGTGAATCTATTCGTACCGAAGATGACATTCCTTCCGGTCAAGGACCGCGTGCGGATAAATATGAAAATTTCATGAATGATGCTAGGAAACCAATTTATGAGAATGCGAAGTATTCCACCCTCTCATGGTTCGTCCAACTTTTCCAGATTAAGTGCCTAAATGGATGGAGCAACAAGTCATTCACAATGCTTCTTTCGTTCTTGAAAGATTCTATGCCTCCGGGAAATAATGTGCCCGAAAGCTGGTACGAAGCCCAGATGATGATGTCTGATTTGGGTCTAAAGTGCGAGAAGATTCAAGCATGTCCTAAAAATTACGTGTTGTACCGGAAAGAGAATTCAGATTTGAAAGAGTGTCCAACATGCGGAGAGGCCAGGTATAAGCCGAAAGATTCTGATAAGAAGCCTGATATACCTGTGAAGATAGCACGATACTTTCCCATAACACAGAGGCTACAGAGGCTATTCAGGTGCAAGAAAACAGCCGAGGCAATGATTTGGCATCACCGTGCTCCTCCAAGCGAAAATGGAAAAATGAGCCATCCAAGAGATTCACCGGCATGGAAGGATTTCGATAGGAGGCACGCAATATTCAGTAGCGATCCTCGCAATGTCCGGCTCGGACTGGCTACCGATGGCTTTTGCCCATTCAACTATATGGCTGGAAGTCACAGTACATGGCCCATTGTAATGATAATTTATAATCTGTCGCCTTGGTTGGTTATGGACCAATCATACTTTATGATGCTTTTCTTATCGACGGACCAAACTCACCGGGGAACAATATCGACGTCTATCTCCGACATCTGATCGAGGAGCTGAAAACTTTGTTCATTGATGGTGTAGAGACATATGATTCAAACATAAATACAACCTTCATACTGCGTGCGGCTTTAATGTGGACAATTAATGACTTTCCTGCGTATGGAATGCTATCAGGTTGGTCCGTACATGGTCACAAAGCATGTCCTCATTGCCACGAACACACAAGATCAAAATTTTTGAATTTTAGCAGGAAGGTTTGTTATTGCGGCCATCGACGTTTTCTGTCTCCAGACCACCCTTATAGGTTAGACACGGTTCATTTTGATGGTCATCAGGAGCTTCTTGGACCTCCATCCCCATTGTCCGGAGAGGACGTGACTGCTAAATGGGATGGTTACAATAACGTGACCTTCGGGATGGATCCGACGAAACAGGTCAAAGCACAATATTGGAACAAGTTAAGCATTTTCTTCGAGCTTCCGTACTGGTCTACAAATTCAGTGCGTCATTGTCTGGACGTCATGCATATAGAGAAGGGAGTATCAGAGCACATACTTAACTTGCTTTTGTGTAAAGACGGGAAATCGAAAGACAACATGAATGCTCGGATGGATCTACAAGAGTGGGGAATAAGAAGTGAACTGCACCCTAAACTGGTAGCGGGTAAACAGGGCAAGTTTGTACTTCCCAATGCCGCTTATCATATGTCACAACCGGAGAAGAGGTACGTGTAATTTTTCGTTTCGCGCAATTTATAAATTTATTGTTGTCCTGTATGCCCGTATTTATTTATTCAACATATTCTCATTAGGTACCTTTACACTCTTAAGAAGTATATACGCAATAAAAATCGACCAGAGGGTTCTATCATGCAAGGTTATCTTCTTGATGAAGCAACCACATTTTGTTCCCGCTATCTGGACGAGAATATTGAGACAAGGCTTAACCGACCACGAAGAATTCAAGACGGGCCATATGGTAAAGCCGAGTATAAGAGGGTAGACAATATGTTTATCAATAAGATATACCGGTTTATCTTGCTTAATTGCGCATGTCTTGAATAAATTAGAGAGTAAGTTCTTTTGGATTAATTGTTATATCTGTGTTTGTGTGTGAATGAAATGACATAATATTAATGTCACAATTATTTGTCGAAAACAGAACTCATTTTAACGAGGTACGTGAGGGGCATCCTGATTGGAACGAAAAACGTTTGGAAAAATACCATCAGGATAATTTTTGTGATTGGGTCACAGAGCATGTAAGTTATTCGAATTACATTTTATTGCTATCGGTTTTAATCTAAACTTGTATCGTTATGTATTTGTCGTAAAATTTGTTTTGTTAGATCCACGATCCGAACTTGTCAGCATCATTTGAGAGTGATTCAAGATGTTTAGCTCAATTTCCTAGTATGGAGGTTGTATATTACAAAGGATTTGGTGTCCTTGGATACAAATTCGAAGTTAAGGACATAGAAACATCTAGAACCACTCAGAATAGTGGGATTGCGACGGTAGGATCGGACGGTGTGATTTACTATGGGTACTTAAATTGTATACTCGGCATCCACTATCCCGGACGATCAGAACCCTTTTATATATTCCAGTGTACTTGGTACGATCCGCGAACCGATACGGACAGGTGGAGAAGCAGTCTTGGGACTTAGAAAGATGAATATGGATTGACCAGTGTGAACACACTTCGATTTTACGATCAGGACGATCCGTTTATCTTTCCGAACCAAGCGTTCAAAGTATACTATTCACAGTGTTTGAAGCATCCGGGGTGGAGTGTTGTATGCCGATGGAAACCCAGAGATGTCTACGATGTCCCAGAATACGAGGACAGCGATGAGGACGAAGAAGAGAGAAGGCTTAAAGTGCTCCGACCATCTGTTTCGAAGGACGGGTTGTCTTCGACCGATCATGAAGTTACGTGGGTTAGAATGACATCGACGATGAAATCCAAGTAGATATGTATGATGCGCCCACGAAACGAAAAAGGTTATCAGTAATGTTATATTATTACTTCACATTTTACGCTCTATACATATATAGTCAATACTTTTAATGACTGTCTAATGCGTCCACGAACCGTTTATCTAGATTTGATGACGATGTCGGGAGCAGTGAGGGGCGGCAGGAGCTCCAGCCGCGGCAGAGGCAGAGGCAGAGGCAGAGCGGTTCTGCCGCCCGGAGAGCTCCGTAGGGAGCTTCAGAGGGCCGGTCTTGCACCCAGATCGGAGACCCCTTCGGATGCCTCCTTCCGTGTGGATTTTGCCACATCTCCAGGTATACTGCACGCATATCCATTTTGAATGTAATATTACAGATATTCATGCCTGTTTATATCAAAATTACTTATATTGTCAATATTTGATTGTCTAGTTGTTGGTGATGCGTCCACATCTGGGACAGAGGCCACCCCCGCTCCTCCAGGTATGTTTATATATCATATAGTGTATGTATATTGATTTAGAATGCTATATCATAAATACACACATTCCTTTTGCTCTTACTTAGCAATTTTTATTATTGTCTAGCTGTAGGTGGTGACACCACCGCACCTGCGAGTATGTTTATATATCCTATAGTGCATGCATATTGATTAGAACGTTGTATTATTGATCTACACATTCTTTTTGCAATTACTTATATAATCTATTTTTAATTGTCTAATTATAGGTGGTGCGTCCACACCTTCCGCAGGGGCCACTCCTGCCGCTTCCATACCCTCCGCATCGTCTGCAGGTTAGTATGAATAAATTTAAAATATTTACTCATTTTACATATGCTCTATAGAATAAATATGAACTTCATGGAAATTTAGCGTCGATGTTTATTTTCTAGTTGGAGGGGATGCGTCCGCATCCGGGACCCCGGTTGTTCCTCACCGGAGGAACTATCGTCCCGCTCGTGCTGCTGCCCGGGCCCAGGCTCGTGCGATAGTCACCGGAGGTATATATCACACTTGAATTTTCGTTTAACCTTGATTTCTTAATACAACTTTGTCTTATTATTGATTGTCTTGATATTTCGTGCAGACGCAGGGCCTCCCCATCTCCAGAGGGGGACTCGAGGCCCGAATCAGTCCCATAGGCTGAGGCCTGACAGAGCTAGGGGGGAGGCAGCATTCCCCCTTTTTTTTACCCTTGACTATCGCTATACCGGTCCTCATGCCGAGAGGTTCGGCCGGTATTTGGGGGACGAGAGTCGGCTCTTGAAGAACTATCCACTTCACGTTGAGTGGGGCGAGCAGCACCAGCGCTCATTCGCCCTCTTCTTTGATCAGGCTCGGGTATGTATTAATATATATTTTCATTTGATCTATCCAATATATTTATTATTAACACTTGCAATCTAATAACAATGTTTTTTTGTATTTTCAGTTGGATTACGATTTTCAGCCTGTAGCCGACCCTGATCACCCGGGGAGGGTGCTCGACCTTCATGCTCTGTACAATGGCCTGATGAAGAACATGCAGGCCAAGATCCGATACAACAGGAATGAGCTGAAGGCCGACTGCTATTCCCTGTGGATGGCGACCCCCGAGGCAGAGAGAGCGGCCCTCCTATCTACTCCGGCGTTTGCGAGAGTCGACGTAGAGACATGGCCTCTATTGTGCGCTTATTTCGACTCCCAACGCAAACAGGTATGTATTTTAAATGTAATTCATTATTTATGATATAATTTATTTCTTTGTGTTTCTTAATTAGTAAACTAAATGTTAATGCGTTGTGCAGAAACAGGCCGCTCAGAATACAGAGAACAGGAAGTCGGCGAAGAGGGGTCGCCCCACTTACACAGGTGGCTCGAGGAACATTACTCGAGCCATGGAATTATCGGTAAATTACAATAGACCGACGTTTGTGATATTCTGCAATATTAAGATTTATTTTCTAATATTTCTAATATTAAGAGTTACTTTCTAATATTGCAGACATCTCGGACCGTGGCGTCGGGTGGTACACCGAGCGTGCTGTCCGCATATCTTGCCGTCCACGGCACCTCGACAGATCCCGCCACGGGCGAGGTTCGATATCCCGACGTCGCTACCCAGGAGTACTGCGTAAGTGTTAATATTTTTTCTACCCAAATTTGAAATTTTAGTTATGGAAGGTTCAAGTTTAAATCTTATACTTATACTTTACTGCTTAATGTGGGTGTAGGAGCGGGTGGTTGAGCAGGCCCAGGCCTCGGGGATCGATTTTACCGGACAGAGCGATCCGAGGCTACTGACCCCAGTTCTGGACGCCGCACACGGAGGGCACCACGGAGGTTAGGAGAGAGGTCGGGGACTGGGCCCTAGCAGGGCCCATATGAGGTTGGACTCTACCCCGGCGGTTACTTCCTCCGTCTCCGGTGACTGACGTGTCCATCAGGAACTGGAGAGCTTGAGGGCCACCGTTCAGGAGTTGAAGGAGATGCTGGTATGTATACTGCTTTATAGTAAAATATCATGTCATATTATATAGATATCAACATATCCATAATTAGCACGTAGCTTGAGCTTATTTGGTTTTAGACTTAAGTTTGATTAATCATACATACAGATGTAATTAAAATAAACAACAAACTAGATATCCAAACGGGGTTTCGAAATAACTTAATAATGATACGAATTCGAATAATACACAGTTCTTACATGCTTATTACACACGTTAGGTCCAGACGCGACATGGTACATCGGCCGAGCCTCCACATGCATCTCCTTCGGCTGCGGCTCCGCAAGCCACTACATCGGCTGCGCTTCCGCAGACAGCTCCTGTAGCTCCACCGCCCACTCAGACTCCCGCAGCCGCGGCTCCACAAGTGACTACCTCGACGGCGGCTGCGCAGACCACATTGCCAGCTCCACAGGCCGCTCAGACTCTCGCTCGCGCCGAATTGCAGAGTTTATTGACCGAGGAGCAGGCACGCGTTATTCTATCGTTATTCAGAGGTGGAGCTGGACCGAACTAGGGTAGCTTTATGGTTCTTATTTTTTGAAACATGTATTTATTTATATCATACACATTGTACTACATTTTGAAACGATATCGATATTGGTTTATATTTATATCATATTCAGTTTTTGGATTTCTTTTGTATATTATATGCGTGAGATGTGATTATGAATACTGCGATATATGTTGTGTGATGATTATTTTTATATTTGATTGATGTATATATTATTGTGCACAGGGCGGGAAAAAATCAGGCAGCACTTTTTAAAAAAAAGATACAGACAATATGTACCTACGGATTAATCCGTAGGCACACATGTTGCCCCTACGGATATATCCGTAGGGGCAAAATATCAGCAGTAACTGACATTTGCCCCCTGATCTCAGTACCAGGGGTTGGAAGTGCCCCTACGGACATATCCGTAGGGGCTACTGCCTCTCCCCTATGAAGATATCCGTAGGGGCAAAATATCAGGAATCCTGATATTTTGCCCCTACGGATAGGTACCTACGCAGTTATCTATAGGATATATAACTTGGACCTACGGACATATCCGTAGGTACACTTAATATATTAAAAAAAACCGTAAATAATATAAATTTTTTTACCCTACGGCTTAGTCCGTAGGGACACTAGGACCTACACATAAATACGTAGGGGAAAGAATTTGCCCGTAGGGGCAAGTTCAGGGCCTCAATTTGCACCTGCGGCCTTTGCACCTACGGGGTATTTTTTCGCCCCTACGGATATATCCATAGGGGCAGTGGGTTACCCCTACGGATAAATCCGTAGGGGCAACCCTTATTTGTAGTAGTGACTGTTAAAAAGGACAGAGCCCAATTAAATGGCCTAACAGGCCTAATAAAAAAAATGCAATGCATTATAAAAAAGGGCAGAGCCCAAATGAAGGTCCAACAGACCAATTTAGATACCGTGCATCATTTAAAGATGGCAGAGCCCAAATAAAAGCCTAACAGGCCAAATGCAAATAAATTGTTGAACATTTTCAACTGGACTTAGCCCAATCATGGCCGTAAGTCCTCAAATTAAATTGACTGAGCAAGATTGCTTTCTTAAATCAATTTACATCCGGTTCATGGGTACATCTCTGAACTCCTCTGACACCTATCGTTGTAATCCTTCAACGACGTCAGAGAGGTGACGGGTCCCGACAACCACACATCGATACGGACTGCGGGGTCCTTAAACTCGTGGACCGAAACGTCCTTAAACTAATATTCATCCCAAA
This sequence comes from Agapanthus africanus, assembly GCA_030015575.1. NCBI lineage: Eukaryota > Viridiplantae > Streptophyta > Magnoliopsida > Asparagales > Amaryllidaceae > Agapanthus > Agapanthus africanus. The sequence continues at coordinate 454,063,054 of JASDDO010000019.1, read as the reverse complement.
ATGGGAATGTTGGACCGAAATGTCCTTAAACTAATGTTCGTCCCCAAATGGGAATGATGGACCACCATGTCCCTAAACTGGAAATCGACCGCAACGTAATTAAACTAAACAATAGAGCCAATTGCTCTCTTGTTGGATCTAAACGATCCCGTTAAGTTGATCTTAGTCTGGAGATTAGGCCAACGTATCTTTAACAAAAGTTTAAGTCGATCTTAGCCTCAATATGGAAAACGTATCCTTAAACTAAAACACCAAACCCAAATCTAAGTAAATACGGATTTGGACTAATCCACGTCCTACGGGCGACGGCATCACTTAGTCTCCGTATACAATCCACGGGCATCTACAAACAAAACAAACATACACGACACGAAGTGAAATTTCTGGAGAAGGAGAAAATTGTTACCGTGATGCGGTAGCGTAATTAACTGCAGGGGCTTGCGCCTGCAGGGAAGAGCGTCCCCACAATCAAAAACCCCTCAAGTGAGGGGGAATCTGACGAAGTCTGCTACATCGGCCGCATCCGTCTAAACCTTCGATACACGGTGCCATAAATCAACTTGGCATCTTCGGAGAGGTGGACGGATAAAACCAAATAGCATCTGCCCCGAATCTCAGGCAAGACGTTCACTGCGTCTCCGCCGCGTCATTCGGAGGGGAACAGATTCTGGCACGTCCGGTGGGACCTTTTCCTCTTTCCACTCCACACTTCGTGTGTCATCTTCCCGAACAATTCGCGGTTTGTTAATGGTTGCCTTTGGATTTCAAGTTACTAAGATTTGGTCTTTTGCCTGGTGCAGAAATCAAGCATCAATGGCCTCCAATTGCTCGAGCTGTTCAAAGTGCCAGTGCAACCGACGCTCCACCTCACCTTGAGGTGTAGCTTATGGGCCTCAAGCGGCCTGCATCCTTGCCATGCCGGTAGAACAGGTGACCCAGGCCACCACCGGCCTGTTTTTCGGAACTATGATCCCGCCTGCAAGCTTTACCATGCCAGTGCCCGCACCAGAGGCGAACAAGAAGTCGGTCTTCGATCGGCTCACTGCTACAACGACCCCTTTCAACGGGTCGTTCAATATCAAGCCGGCGGCCTCTGTCTTTGCCAGGCTGAGCCAGAAACCTGATGGGCCCGCCAAGAAGCCCATGAACCCTAAAATGGCCGTCCCGAGGAAGACAGCCACCCTTGCTCCTGAAGTCGTCAAGGCGGCTTCTCCTGTTAAAGAGTCAGTATTTTCAAGGCTGACTATTCCGGCTCCTGCCCCTACTCGAGGATCTGTCTTTGACAGATTGAACATCGCCACTCAAAGGACAACATCAGTCTTTAAGAGGCTGGCACCGGCAGCGCCTCATTCGAACAGGGGGCAAGAAGAAGCTGTCTCTATCGCCGAGCCAGTCCCAACGGCTCGTCATGCTCGACGTCGCCACTGGCGCCGAGTAAGGAAGGCCCGGGGCAACTCCCCCTCAGGGCTAACTCCACCCGCTCCAATGGTGGAAGTTAATGCTGCTGTTCTAACTGGGAACAGCTTTGAACCGTTAAGGAGGGTGCGCAAAAACTCTCCAACTGCCACACCGAAAAGATCTCCTCCACCTGCGGAGAGAGTTACAGAAACTAAACCGGAGTAGCCCCCTCAACGGCTGTCCTCCAAAATTTATAAAGTTTGGCGAAGGGTTCAAGACTCCGTAATTGACCAAGGTCACTCTCGTCAGCAGAAAAGGGCAAAAGTACAGGAAGAAAAGGACCGTCCAATCAAACAGCAAAGGACGACCACCACCAGGGTGCCTGCTGCAACGGCCCCCTCAACTTCAACGGCCCATAAGAGAAGGAGGCCGGAGAAAAATCCCACGCCCGCAGCAAATGTCAAAGGCGGCGAGCTCAAGCGCCCTAAGTCCGGGGGCATTGTAGTCCATACTGTATACATGGCGTCGGGGAAGGAGGACAGCCGTGCATCTACAGGTCATAGACCGCTTACACGGTCAGTGACCAAACCTCATGAGCAACAACAAAAGCTCCAGGAAATGATGAACGCGATGGCTGTACTCACTGGGCCAAAAGAAAGCCCTGAAGCGTCCTCTGATGAACGCCAGGAGCAAGAGACTGACGCTGAATTCCTTCGCCGCATATTGGAGAAGAAGGATAAAGAGGCTGCTGAACAAGCAGCCAACGTAAAGCGAATGGCCCTCCTGTTCCAGGACATGGTGGGAATGATGATCCAACAAGATCCTCCTGCTGAAGATCCCCCGATCGTCCTTGAAGACGATAGGGGAGAAACGTCAAATCCTCCACCGGCTCTGTCAACAGCCAAGGAGGATACAATCTCCAAAGCTGACTTGGACGAATATATAGCTCAGCAGATCCGGGTTCATCAGGCGACTGAGGCAGCCAGCCAAGTTGTCAAGACGGGGAGACCGTATCCAAGCTGGTACGATCAGATCAAGTATCCACCGGGCTATACAATACCCAAATTCCATGTCTATAAGGGGACGGGCAATCCCTACCAGCATGTTGCCCAGTTTAGGGCGCTTTGCGGCAACACTGGCGGTGATGATAAACTGCTGCTTCGCCAGTTCGTTGGCAGCTTGTCAGATACATCGTTCGAGTGGTACTCTGAGCTCCCAAACGACTCTATCAAGACCTTCGCGGAGATGGAGCTTCTGTTTACTCAGCGTTTTGCAAGCGCCAGCGAACGCACCCCGATGACGACATTGATTAATGCCAGGGTGAAGACAGGCGAGACATGGGTCCAATATGCTATACGGTGGCGGAACTTATGGTCAAAATGCGAGCAACGCATCGAAGAAGCTCCTGCAGTGGGTATGTTTGTGGGAACCCTTGATCCGCAAGCAACCATCTCGCAATTTATGATGTTCTTCAAGCCGACTACCTTCCAAGCCCTGATCGACAAGCTAGCTCAAATGGATCAGATGGGCCATAGATCTCCCCCTCCAAAGCTGGACTCTCGAAATGAGAAGGGGAAGGGAAAAGCAATTGTTGTCGCTAATGCTCAACAACAGCCGAGCAACTTGAAACCGGTTGTCCGTCAAAATAATATGCATCCACACGTACCCCTTGAGGAGAGGCTAGGACGTCCTTACTCGTTTCCCCGAGATAAAACGAGAAGATTATTCGAGCTGGCGTTACGCAACCGACTCATAAATCTGCCGGATCCAAAACGTCCGTCGCAACCAAATGATGTCAATGAGACCAACTACTATCCCTATCACCGAGTGCTGGGTCATCCGATCGAAGATTGTTACGTCTTCAAAAATTGGATTGAAGACCAGTACTTACAGGGAAAGTTCGCGTTGTCCGACAGATGGAAGGTGAATCCGCCGCAACCTCACACCTCTAAAAGGATGAACACGCAGGGGGCAACATGCTCCCTCGTTTAAAAAGCTCCATGGGAGGTCGTACTATCAGCTAAAATAAAGAGGGTGCTGAATGATCTTCAAATATGCCTAGCGATCAAGTGGAAGAACCCGTTGGAACCTCATATCATTGAAGGGATGTTGAAGCCGCGTCCAACTCCAAAGACCGATGGTGGTGGCCCAAGCACTCACAACCAGCCGTCAAAATCTTCAATGAAGAAGAAGAAGAAATCCAAGAAGCCCGTAAAGCCTGGCGACAAGCGCACGGACTTACAAAAACAAATTGACGTGCTGAAGGAATACAACCAGAAAGCATGGACTCCCATTACACTCCAAGAGTTCCTCAACCACGTCTTTCAAGAGGAAGATGAGGGAGACAACTCGTCGGATGAATCTGAAGAATACATGGCAAGCTGTCATATGATTTCCCATTCGTTTATAGACGATGAGGAAATTCCTTGCGCTGAGAAGCTGGGGACGGACCCTGAACCAGAAATTCTGCGGCCGTCAGATGAGATGATCGATGCCTTCCTGAATGAGATTCGTCTGAAAGTTAAAGCCAATCAAGAGCGTGAGATGGCCATACTAGAAGGAGCCAAACACCGTCGACTGGACGAAAGAGTCGAGGTATTCCCATCAAATCAAAAGACATCCACTGCCGATGAAAACAAATTCAAGACGAGAAAAAGGTTTGCTAAAGCCATATCAATAGGAATGAAGCTACCACCCTCGGAAGAAAACACTCTCGGTGGAATAGAGATGTATCCTAATTATTGCCTATATCATCAGAAGATCGCACACGCTACTGAAGACCGCGACTCCTTTAAGTGTTGGTAGCAAGGGTATGTCACTCACAAACATTACGTCAACAGAACAAAGCGGGAAGCTTGTAGACGGCGGAAAAATACGACAGATGAGCATAAAAGAGTCGCCGGCAATTGCCACAGGAACGACCCCGATGAAGAAACAGCCTTCAACCCTCTCTTCAAGGAATCCATCTCTGAAGAATTGAAGAATCATGAGAACATTCATCCGTGCAAGGGCATACTACCCGGAAAGAATCTCGGACCCGCAAACGACGGAGCGAACAAAAAGGATAAAGGAAAAGGAAAAATGACCTTCGTCGCCAACATTCAACAACAGCCGAGCAACTTAAAATCGATTGTTCGCCAAAACAACATGCGTCCACGCCCATCACTCGAGGAAAGACTGGGACGTCCTTACTCGTTTCCTCAGGATAAAACGAGGAAACTGTTTGAACTGGCAGTGCGCAACGGATTCGTCAATCTGCCGAATCCGAAATCTCCGCTACAGCCAGGAGATGTCAACGATCCTAATTACTGCCCCTACCATCGAGCAGTAAGTCATCCGATCGAAGATTGCTTTGTCTTCAAAAACTGGGTTGAAGACCAATACCAACAAGGCAAACTCGCGCTATCCGAAAACTGGAAGGTGAGCCCGCCACAACCACATGCTCCGAAAAAGATGGATATGCCGGAGGTATCATGCTCATTCATAGAGAAAGCCCAACGGACCACTACGTCCTAAAACTGGACAACGGACCACTACGTCCTAAAACTGGATAACGGACCGAAACGTCCTTAAACTAATGACGGACCGAAACGTCCTTAAACTACTACCGCAGCATCCTTAGGCTGACGAGATGAATAAAAAAAAAGAAGGAATAATAAAAAAATAATAATAATAAACGGTGTGTCCATAAGCAAAATGGGCACGGATGAAAACCCGAAAGGGCTCTTTGAGTAAAAACAGCAGGGCTAGCGGCGAGTGTTCGTGAAAACCCGAAAGGGCGCGACCTCGTAAAAAAAAGAATAAAAAGAATAAAAAAAACGGTACGTCCATAAGCAAAGTGGGCACGGATGAAAACCCGAAAGGGCTTCGTGAGTAAAAACAGCAGGGTTACCGGCGAGTGTTCGTGAAAACCCGAAAGGGCGCGACCTCATAAAAAAAAAGAATAAAAAGAATAAAAAAAAACGGTACGTCCATATGCAAAATGGGCACGGATGAAAACCCGAAAGGGCTCCGTGAGTAAAAACAGCAGGGCTACCGGTGAGTGTTCGTGAAAACCCGAAAAGGTGCGACCTCGTAAAAAAAAGAATAAAAAGAATAAAAAAAACTGTATGTCCATAAGCAAAATGGGCACGGATGAAAATCCGAAAGGGCTCCGTGAGTAAAAACAGCAGGGCTACCGGCGAGTGTTCGTGAAAACCCGAAAGGGAGCGACCTCGTAAAAAAAAAGAATAAAAAGAATAAAAAAAACGGTATGTCCATAAGTGAAATGGGCACGGATGAAAACCCGAAAGGGCCCCGTGAGTAAAAACAGTAGGGTTACCGGCGAGTGTTTGTGAAAACCCGAAAATGGCGCAACCTCGTTAAAGGACACTTGCAGGGTCCTCACGACCTTGTAAGGAGAAACCACCCGCGTGAGATCCTTACGACTCACAAGGGAGCAACACACTTAGGGATCCTCACGATTCCTAAGGAGAAAATACACTTGCGAGATCCTCACAACTCGTAAGGAGAACTCTCTTATGGGACCCTCACGGCTCATAAGATTTGAAAGTCTTAAGTTACAGAGGCCTAAACCTGTGCTTAAGCAAACCCCCACAACCTACAATATTGCCCTACAAGCGGCTCAATACTGACCCTTGTATACAATCCACGGGCACGAATAAACATTTCCCTAATAAAGTCCCATCCGTGACCGGGGATATGTTTGCATGGTAAACAACCCTTGTAAGTCCTCTCGATTTATAAGGAGAAAACCCTCTTGTAGGATCCTTACGACTTACAGAGGAACATGCACTTAGGAATCCTCATGATTCCTAAGGAGAAAATACACCTACAAGATCCTCACGACTTGTAGGGAGAAATACCTTTGTGGGACCCTTACGGCTTATGAAGTCAAAAGCCTTAGTCGACAGGACCTTAACCCTGTTCGCTAAGCCACCTTTGTTTGATATCGACGAAGGCAAATGATGATTCGCTCCTGGCAACATCCCAGTTGTAGCGGTGCTAATGCCAAAATCGGTGTCTAATTCCAGGCTTACAGCGAAAAGTCAGTACGCTGCACATGCATACGAAATAGCCGAAATGATGGGGCAACTTGCAATAAAAAGCAGCAAGTAAAAACGTATGCATATAAAACAGCCGAAATGATTGGGCAACTCGCAATAAAAAGCAGCGAGTAAAAATAAAATAAATAGCCGAAATGATTGGGCACCGCGGGAAATAGCCGAAATGATTGGGCAATCGCGACTTTCGTGATATAAAAGCTGAAATGATAGAGCATCGCGGAAATAAAGCAATAAAAAAAATGATGATGAAACTTTTGCCCTACAGTTGAGATCACATCGATCCCTGTATACAATCTAAGGGCACAAACAAAAAGGGAACCACACCTTTCCAACAGGCTCCGCCAGAAAGCTCAGCCAAATCTCGACGGTTCACCAACAGCCTAAAGACAACCGTGACATTCGTCTCGATACAGCAGACGCAGTGCCAGCAAATGAAGCGAAGATCAAATTCCTAGCTTAACGGTTTTGACGGTAACTTATATAAAACCTAAAAGACCATCACAGATCAGTTCAACCCCCAGGGAAACAAGTATCCTTGGCAAATACCTCAACTCAGGGAAACTAGCGTCCTTGATGAGAGCCTCCTGATTCGCGTCGGCTCGCAGAGAAACCAGTGTCTCCGTGAGAAATTCTCGATTCGTTTCAACCCTGAAGAAACCAGTGTCTTCGGCAAAATCCTTCGACTCAGGGAAACCAGTGTCCTTGACGAGAAAATCCTGATTCGCGTCGACCCACAGAGAAACTAGCGTCTCCACGAGAAATTCTCGATTCGTTTCAACCCCAGGGAAACAAGTGTCCTTGGCAAACTCCTCAACTCAGGGAAACTAGCGTCCTTGATGAGAGCCTCCTGATTCGCGTCAGCTCGCAGAGAAACCAGTGTCCTTGGCGAGAAATTCCCGATTCGTTTCAACCCCTAAGAAACCAGTGTCTTCGGCAAAATCCTTCGACTCAGGGAAACCAATGTCCTTGACGAGAAAATCCTGATTCGCGTCGACCCGCAGAGAAACTAGCATCTCCGCGAGAAATTCTTGATTCGTTTCAACCCCAGGGAAACAAGTGTCCTTGGCAAACTCCTCAACTCAGGGAAATTAGCGTCCTTGATGAGAGCTTCCTGATTCACGTCGGCTCGCAGAGAAACCAGTGTCTCCACGAGAAATTCCCGATTCGTTTCAACCCCGAAGAAACCAGTGTCTTCGGCAAAATTCTTCGACTCAGGGAAACCAGTATCCTTGACGAGAAAATCCTGATTCGTGTCGACCCGCAGAGAAACTAGCGTCTCCGCATGAAATTCTCGATTCGTTTCAACCCCTAGGGAAACAAGTGTCCTTGGAAAAATCCTCCGACTCAGGGAAACCAGCGTCCTTGACGAGAAAATCCTGATTTGCGTCGGTCCGCAGAGAAACCAGTGTCTCCGCGAGAAATTCCCGACTCGTCTCAACTTGCAAGATAAAGCCTTAGGCAGCAGGGATTAAAAAAAACTTGTTTTCTGAGCACCGGGACCCTGCAAGTCGGTCTAAAACGGTCTCTTGCATACTATTCACAGGTTCACTCTCCAAAGTCGAATCTCGACAAGGAGGGAAACAACCACTTACGGGTCCTCTCGACTCGTAAGGGGGAAAATTCTCTTATAAGATCCTTACGACTTATAAGAGAAAACGCACTTAGGAATCCTCACGATTCCTACGGAGAAAATACACCTACGAGATCCTCTCGATCCGTAGGGAGAAAAATCTCTATGAGACCCTCACGGCTCATAGAGTTGAGAAGCCTTAGGTGACAGATCTGAACCTTTGGCCTAAGCCATCGCTATTGCTTGAAAAAAAACTAAGATGTTTACTCTATTATCTGTCAACCATGTTCACTAAGATAACACGCGGATAATAAAAGAAAGAAGAAAGCGACAGAAAAAACATCTGATTGGCGTTGGATTAAGCATTCAAGACACACTCATTCATGCATGTGCAAAAGACTCAGAACAAGAAATGAGAAAAGCTGAAATAAATTTTTTCCATTCATATGGCAAAAGAGTTCTTACAATCATAAAGAATTAAATAACAACATTATTGAAATGTTTACAATGGTATAACCTCGGACCCAGGACATGGATTGAGGAACTCGAAAGTAACCATATCTGTAACGTTTTGAAAATCGTTTCGGTGAAATTTCGAAAAAACGGTAAAATAAGGGGGTTTTCTGTAAAAATTCAAAATGCAAATATCTTTATTATAAAATTAAATATACATATTCTAGCTATGTAATTGCTAGTATTTGGTGTTTATTGAGCCACTGCTGAAATTTCAAATTTTCTGAAAATTTTTCCGAAATTAATTATTTTAATATTATTTTAAGCCGGTAAGAAAATACATTAAATTAGCGATAAATACAAATTTAAATGGGCTAATTTTAATCTTTAAAATCATGTTAATTAAAATATAGTTGTAATATAATTTTTTAGTATTTTATTTCAAGTTTTAATTGATTTATTTTATGAAAAACAAAAATATAGTTATTTTGAACTAAAACTTGCAAATATGGTTTTGTGGGGGGTCTTTTTGCATAGAATTTTTTTGTAAAGTCTCTCACAATCACCCTCACTCCCCTTGGCCGGCCCCACACTATTGTAGCAGCCCAAGAATTTTATTTCCCTCTTTTTGACCTTAAATCATGTGAGAAATAGGTTAAAATAAGGTTTTTATATATAGTAAAGTAGGTGGGGGTATTATGGTAATTTGGGAGGGGCTTTGACTTGGATTCTTTTTCACAACTCCCCCACACCTCTCCCCACTCCCTCCTCAGCCGAAATTCCTGCAATAAACAGCCCCAAAATTTCCCCTCTCATTTTTCTTCTAAACTCATCAAAATTCCATCAAAATTCCATTTAAACTTCACAATTTCAAGCCCATCCTTCATCCATTCTTCTTAACCTTTCTTGCATGGATTTTGGATGCTAGGAGGCCATCTTTGGAGTCAAAATTTCTTGCTAGATCTCTAGATCTAGAGATATAATTCTTACCCATTTAAATTCTTATGGTTAGATTTCTTTAAATGAGTTGTTTTAGTGTTAATATTGGTGCTATTTTCATCTAGGATCTTCAAGAGAATGGTTTGAGTTAAACTAGGGGTTTTAGCACACCATTATTAAGTTAATTATTCTATTTTGCTATCTAGTGTTTTATACAAACCAAATCTAAGAGTTTAACTTGCTTTTTGGGCTTCAAATTAGTGCCAATTTAGTGTTTCATGTATAGTTGGGTTGGATTTTGTTAGTTATAAAATTCAAGAAAGGGTTTGAATGCAAGTTAGGGTTTTGTGAAATTGGTGTATGGTTGTGTAATGTATTAGGCTCTTATGACTTGTTAAAACAAAGTTAGTAGCTATTGTTAATTGTTAGTTTAAAAATTATGATAATTACGCTAATTTGCTAACTAGCTATTTAAAATTGGTTAAATAATTGGGTTAAAAATGTAATTATGTTTTTATGACATCATTAACATTATTATGAGTGGTTTAATATCTTAGGTTATGCAAAACCAAGCTTAATTGTTGAATTGTGAATTTTGCTTTAAAAGGTGTTAAAAATTGATATTTTTGCAAACTAGGATTTTGGAATTTATGCAAATTGATGAGAATAAATTATAGGAATGGTTTATATGACTTTGTTATGATATTTAGTGAATATTGTGGATGCTAGGTTCGTTTATACATCGAGTTTTGTACTAAAACGGTGATTTGTGCTTGCTAGATTTTCGGAAAAATGACTTTTTAAGTGAAATTGGGGTTTTTGTGAATTTGAAGCTATTTTATATTATAATTAGTGCTTGTAATTGTACAAATGAGTGTGTTGGGAGTTTTCTCGATGGTTTGGCGTTTGTACGCCGACGTCGAGGGTTTTTGGGTCGATTTGCGAAAGCAACCATAGGTTTTGACCTATGTGGGATTCGTGCGTCGTTTTGGTCATGAGTCGGATTTTAATGCGGTATGGTGCGTTATGATATGTAGGTACCCCATGTGGACTTTGAGACGACAAGCAAGCGCATGGCGACGTCGGCACCGGCGAACGAGGACCAGGTGAGTAGATTTATATCTACGGGGAGAAGTCGGGTGGATGGCGTATAGCACCCCCGCAGTCCGTGGTGGTGTATACGGATGCGTATACACACCAACAATTTATTATATGTTATTTGGGATTAATAACGATGTTTAGGATGGATATTGGTGTGTTGGATTATTTTAGTGTTGCGAACCCTAGGGTAGTGTTGCACTACACATACACACCTACATACTTGCATACATTCCTATTTTTATGTGCTCATGGGATTCTTTATAGTTATGTGATCACATGGGTATGGGACTATGTGTTCACATACGGATTTGAGGATGATACTTGGGATTGAGCTGAGTCGATGAGATTTGTTTTGTGGTTATGGTATCGGTGATATGGCAGGATTCGTACTTAAGGTACGCCCTGGTGTTATAGCGGATCTTGGGGCGGCGATACGGGTGAATAGTGTTATAAATAAAATGGTCGACATGTGATCGTGATATGAGGCATGATATGCTAGGATATTGATATTAGGCCGTACGGGCGATGTATACCCTTGATGATGCTATGTGCTGACGGTATCGGTTTGTACGAGATTGTCGATCTGTAGTCAGATCATGAGTATATTGAGGATATTAGTATTGTACTAAACATAGGTCAGTACCCTAGACTATGATCTTGAATAAAGAGTATACCAGAGGAATGGTGTGAGGAATATGATATTGACCCGTACCCAGATTTGGGGATGCCGTACGACGGATTTACGTACGAGCTATATCTTGATGATTGATCCGCACTCTTGACTTGGGATGGCTGATTGTAGATATGGTATCGGATATGATATTATTGAGGCGGGATCACCGACTAATATATATACAGGTATGTATATGGATCGACTCAGATGTTAGGCGGTTTCCTTACCAGTAGTCTAGCTTGTTAGCTTAGCCCTTTAGTTTAGTTGTTAGATTAGATTCGATTCTTACCTATTTCAAAAACTAACGAATCGTGGGTATTTTAAAAGACAGCCCAAGGGATCCTACGGATATTTCAAAAGACGTATCTTTTCATAAAAACACCGTAGCCCCTATTTTCAAAACCGCATGATTCGTGTTATTTCAAAAGGCACCATTTGTAGGACTTATATTAGATTAATGCAGGTTAGTTACAGTTGCGTCTAGTATTCAGCTCCCGCTTATTATTGTGGTTCGTTTCGCATCGCATACTTATGTTATAATTTCTTATTGCAATGTTGATATCATATTGTTAGGACACCAGCACCATTACCGATGATGCGTATGTACCACGTGCATTTACTTGCCGGCTCACACACATCTTCATCGGTAATTGCCATGTCACGTACACCTTAGAAAATATTATTGCTTGACTTAGCTTGTTAGTTAGTAATTTGACATGATATTAGTGAGCCTGCCTTATATGCCTGCTTAACATTGTAGTTATTACTTGTCACTTCATGCATACTGTTATTCATTGTTATGCCTATATTCATGGTTTTTACATGCTATTGATGATTTGGATTCGGATTTCCATGAAATTTTCTGGATTTGGGGGGAAAACCGCAAACCTTATATAAACTGATTTCTCTCTTTTTAAATAAAAAGTGCGGTTTTTCCCATGATGTATGAGTCGTCCACCATGAGTTTGCTGATGGATTTCGAGATCCGATTCGAGGAGACGGATGAACCGTTTCGGGTACATGGTGGACCCGGTAAGGTACCCCGGGGCAAGAAGCGCGTGATGATGACGATGTGAGCCTGGCAGGGGAGCACTACCTACCGGTGATTTTACCCGACGCGTCGGATATCCGGAGGATACCGTCGTGGTCTTAAGATGGATGGTAGGGGCCGGTCTGGACTGACGGCGCCCTAAATATTGTGATTGAGATATTGAGATTTCGAGATATTGAGGTACAGAGACTGTGATACAGAGATATCGAGATATTGGGATTACGTCTTGTGCCGATGCTAGGCACTGTTTTATGCTGATTTCATTATGATACCTCATTTTAAAAATACAAAGGAAATCTCACTAAATTATGAAAACGGTTCTTCATTTACATGTATTCTGTTTTCATGCATTCATACCTCATTCATATGATATATTGTTACTTGAGGCACTGACACGGGCACATGAGATTACACTCGGGTTAGATATTTACCCTAGCCTTGTTATAGGCTACGTGTTATTCATATATTTGAGGATATATTATGATCATTGACCTAGGTTGCTTTATTTATGCGATTTCTGTGCGTAGATATTTTTCTATTCACGAGTTGGCAACTCACCCCCGTTGTGCCCCAGTTTCTTGCAGGTTTGCTGTACAGGTTTCATTACGGCTTGCGGGCATAGTTTCCTTCGGGTGATTTACTAGTAGGTGGGTTTACTTGTATCGTACCCCCCATTATATAACTTGTATATTATTACTCTGTTGTATCTAGAAGTTCCATCAACCAAACATGTATTTATTTTGAGATAGAGACCATTGATGTTATTCCTTCGACCTTAGAGTCGCGTGTTATATTTCTGTGGTTTTCTTGTGGTTTTGAGTTTCCTTTTGAATTTTGATCCTCGCCGTTGGCGTTGTATATTATATTGCTTGTATGGTTGTGACCGTCGATTGACGAAGAGCTAGCTCCCGCTTTGGGATGCCTTTTTATTGATTTCGTATACTATTCATGTTGTATCCCATTTAGGGGCCAGTATTTACAAAGGAGACTCTGCCGAAATTTTCGGGAAATTTTTGATGTTTTTAAAACCGCCTAATTCGGCTTATGCTATTGAAACTACTTGCTTTAAGTTGGTTTTTCCTGCACTCTACATCTTTCTTGGTTTGGATTTCTGGATGTTCGGTTTACTTAGATTACGTATGCCTCGAGACGTTCGTAGTTTAAGTGCCGGTCATGTTTCGTACTTTCGGGTCGTGACAAAGTTGGTATCAGAGCGTTAGGTTTTACCTTCGGAGCGTAGGATGACCCTTGGTTGATGGAATAGGTGACTAAAGTAGAGTGACGTACCGTAGGTATGTTCCGCGGCATATTTACGATACGCTGCTCCACTTAAGAAGCCTTAGAGTGTACATTTCTTTGCTCAGTATTATATTCATTCTGATCTAGCCTCATCAGTACCAGTTATGGTTTTGCTGCCACGATTACGGGCAGGGAAAGCTACGGCTAGAGTTGCGGTCAGCATGAGCTCGTCAAGAACGAGGACTTACCAGGGCATGATTCCGGCGACACACGATTGCAGAGATGTGTCTTTTCATTGTGTCTTCGCGCTATGAGCGTTGGGTAGATTGCTGTATGAGATTACTCGGACGTGCCGATTTGCACTAGAGGTTTGAGCCATTGATAGAGGCCAGCTAGATTTTGATGACCATTGAAGTATTGCTTACTCCTGATGATTGAGGCACCGTTCAGCGTGCAGACGAGCGAGCCAGTTATTGCTGCGAACGACGAGATATTGCCCCAGATGCTGGAGTTAGTGCAGAATGAGTTGTACTAAGAGATGATAGAAGGTCGCTAGTCATCGAGGATGAATGACTAGGACATGTGGATCGTTCTCCTACCCCAATGCGAGGTCATCAGATAGATTGATTCCAGCTAGAGACGACTTCACGCGGAGACGTTGGGAGTCGAAAGAGACGATCGAATGTCAGAAACCTATTATTCCAAGTTTAAAGTAGTCGGAAAGACATGCAGGCAATTCTATGGTCCCTCTAGAAGAATGAAACCCTAACTCGACTTAATGACCGTGTGAAAGCCTTTGAACCTTCGGGTTTGCGGCAGTTCTACGTCGCCATTAGTGAGGCTTGGGTTTGCCCTTCTACGGCTGGACCACCGATGCTGTGGTATGTACTCGATACTATTAAACTGTGCCCAAGATGTTGAGCTCTTAGGGGATTATGAGGTTTTGACGACTCGATCGGATGGCTCGACTTAATTCGGATGCTAGGTGGTGAGATGAATTTCTTGGGAGACTCCAGATACGAGGATAGCCGTTGGAGCTCAGTCCATGCAGCCGCGACGAGACGAGTCCAAAGAAGACGACATTAGAGGAAAGTGAAGTAATAGGTTCGTACCAGATCTAGATGAGACGACGTTCCACTCCGCCGACATCAGAGATGCGATGCGCATGCCGAAGCATGGTACTTGGATTTACCTTCCAGAAGGAGTCGTGATGAGTATGCAGTCGTTCTGGAACGAGAACAGATCTAGTAAGGAACGATGACTTTCGGACAGTTCGGCAGAGGCGAGATTTGGGAGAGACCTCGACAGGAACTTTCTGGGACAAATTACGAGAAGACTTGGACCTAGGAGTGGTCGTGTTACGCACACCAGCAGGCCAGAGTTCATGATCATCGACGAGATGTCCCACTAGTGACCGCGACAGTTGGTCCGAGATTCTTAGAGGATGCACTTGAGCGGTACTATTCCGCCATTATTGATTTCGATGTTTTGGGTGATTGATTCGCATGATTTGATTTTGATGATTGAGGATTTATGATCTTTGCACAGTGTTGCACTTGATATCGTTTTCGTGCTTGGTTTCACATGTTTGCGATTTTACGGTTTTAGACATTTGAGTTGATTTTGTGCGTATATACGCACACGATTTGGTTTTTGCACGCGGTATAGTTCATATATGCTTGCAGTGTAGTGTTACGTATATTGTGCATTTAGATGCCCTGGACTTTGATTTCGATGGTGATGTTCTATATTTGTTTTGTGCACCTTGTGCACCTGATTTGATTTTGCGCATGTTCGGCACTTAATATTGGATTTCATGATTTCGTGCACGATGGATGCACCTGATTTGGATTTTCGCGCATGTTGGGCGCATGTTTTGAAGTGTGATTTTGGTGCACACCAGATGCACTAAATCGAGATTTTTCGTGCATGTCAGATGCACCTGATTTTGCTGTCAAGCACACATGTTGCCTAGGACAGATGTTTCGTGCACACCCGATGCACTTAGATGTTGTTTCTGTGCATATGTATGGCACATATTTGGATTTTGATTTCCGTGCGCACAAGACGCACGTAGTATTCATACGCGTATTTTGGGGATTGATTTTTCTTATAGAGCAGTACGTTTTTATGATATTGCTATGTGTTTTCGTACTGAGCAGGACTAGTCAGAGGACAGTACCTGAATATATTTTACATGTATAGTTTCGAGTTATATCATATTGATTTTGCTTTGGATTTGGTATTGATGTCTTCCCCATGACTCCGATGATTGCGGGATGCTTGACGGAGTTCTGATTTGAGTTATATGCTCATTTTTCATGCGCATGCGTTGCGCTACGATTTGTTTTATGTATTTATGATTTCGGAGCCCCGGCGATTTGATTGTTTTGGCTGAAATATTTTAGTATTTGGGGAAAGTTTTAATTTAAATTCGGGGACCGAATTTCTTTAAGGGGGAAGATTGTAACGTTTTGAAAATCGTTTCGGTGAAATTTCGAAAAAACGGTAAAATAAGGGGATTTTCTGTAAAAAGTCAAAATGCAAATATTTTTATTATAAAATTAAATATACATATTCTAGATATATAATTGCTAGTATTTGGTGTTTATTGAGCCACTGCTGAAATTTCAAATTTTCTGAAAAATTTTCCGAAATTAATTATTTTAATATTATTTTAAGCCGGTAAAAAAATACATTAAATTAGCGATAAATACAAATTTAAATGGGCTAATTTTAATATTTAAAATCATGTTAATTAAAATCTAGTTGTAATATAATTTTTTAGTATTTTATTTCAAGTTTTAATTGATTTATTTTATGGAAAACAAAAATATAGTTATTTTGAACTAAAACTTGCAAATATGGTATTGTGGGGGGTCTTTTTGCATAGAATTTTTTTGTAAAGTCTCTCACAATCACCCTCACTCCCCTTGGCTGGGCCCACACTATTGTAGTAGCCCAAGAATTTTATTTCCCTCTTTTTGACCTTAAATCATGTGAGAAATGGGTTAAAATAAGGTTTTTATATATAGTAAAGTAGGTGGGGGTATTATGGTAATTTGGGAGGGGCTTTGACTTGGATTCTTTTCCACAACTCCCCCACACCTCTCCCCACTCCCTCCTCAGCCGAAATTCCTGCAATAAACAGCCCCAAAATTTCCCCTCTCATTTTTCTTCTAAACTCATCAAAATTCCATCAAAATTCCATTCACAATTTCAAGCCCATCCTTCATCCATTCTTCTTAACCTTTCTTGCATGGATTTTGGATGCTAGGAGGCCATCTTTGGAGTCAAAATTTCTTGCTAGATCTCTAGATCTAGAGGTATAATTCTTACCTATTTAAATTCTTATGGTTAGATTTCTTTAAATGAGTTGTTTTAGTGTTAATATTGGTGCTATTTTCATCTTGGATCTTCAAGAGAATGGTTTGAGTTAAACTAGGGTTTTTAGCACACCATTATTAAGTTAATTATTCTATTTTGCTATCTAGTGTTTTATACAAACCAAATCTAAGAGTTTAACTTGCTTTTTGGGCTTCAAATTAGTGCTAATTTAGTGTTTCATGTATAGTTGGGTTGGATTTTGTTAGTTATAAAATTCAAGAAAGGGTTTGAATGCAAGTTAGGGTTTTGTGAAATTGGTGTATGGTTGTGTAATGTATTAGGCTCTTATGGCTTGTTAAAACAAAGTTAGTAGCTAGTTGTTAATTGTTAGTTTAAAAATTATGATAATTACGCTAATTTGCTAACTAGCTATTTAAAATTGGTTAAATAATTGGATTAAAAATGTAATTATGTTTTTATGACATCATTAACATTATTATGAGTGGTTTAATATCTTAGCTTATGCAAAACCAAGCTTAATTGTTGAATTGTGAATTTTGCTTTAAAAGGTGTTAAAAATTGATATTTTTGCAAACTAGGATTTTGGAATTTATGCAAATTGATGAGAATAAATTATAGGAATGGTTTATATGACTTTGTTATGATATTTAGTGAATATTGTGGATGCTAGGTTCGTTTATACATCGAGTTTTGTACTAAAACGGTGATTTGTGCTTGCTAGATTTTCGGAAAAATGACTTTTTAAGTGAAATTGGGGTTTTTGTGAATTTGAAGCTATTTTATATTATAATTAGTGCTTGTAATTATACAAATGAGTGTGTTGGGAGTTTTCTCGATGGTTTGGCGTTTGTACGCCGACGTCGAGGGTTTTTGGGTCGATTTGCGAAAGCAACCATAGGTTTTGACCTATGTGGGATTCATGCGTCGTTTTGGTCATGAGTCGGATTTTAATGCGGTATGCTGCGTTATGATATGTAGGTACCCCATGTGGACTTCGAGACGACAAACAAGCGCGTGGCGACGTCGGCACCGGCGAACGAGGACCAGGTGAGTAGATTTATATCTACTGGGAGAAGTCGGGTGGATGGCGTATAGCACCCCCGCAGTCCGTGGTGGTGTATACGGATGCGTATACACACCAACAATTTATTATATGTTATTTGGGATTAATAACGATGTTTAGGATGGATATTGGTGTGTTGGATTATTTTAGTGTTGCGAACCCTAGGGTAGTGTTGCACTACACATACACACCTACATACTTGCATACATTCCTATTTTTATGTGCTCATGGGATTCTTTATAGTTATGTGATCACATGGGTATGGGACTATGTGTTCACATACGGATTTGAGGATGATACTTGGGATTGAGCTGAGTCGATGAGATTTGTTTTGTGATTATGATATCGGTGATATGGCAGGATTCGTACTTAAGGTACGCCCTGGTGTTATAGCGGATCTTGGTGCGGCGATATGGGTGAATAGTGTTATAAATAAAATGGTCGACATGTGATCGTGATATGAGGCATGATATGTTAGGATATTGATATTAGGCCGTATCGGGCGATGTATACCCTTGATGATGCTATGTGCTGACGGTATCGGTTTGTACGAGATTGTCGATCTGTAGTCAGATCATGAGTATATTGAGGATATTAGTATTGTACTAGACATAGGTCAGTACCCTAGACTATGATCTTGAATAAAGAGGATACCAGAGGAATGGTGTGAGGAATATGATATTGACCCGTACCCAGATTTGGGGATGCCGTACGACGGATTTACGTACGAGCTATATCTTGATGATTGATCCGCACTCTTGACTTGGGATGACTGATTGTAGATATGGTATCGGATATGATATTATTGAGGCGGGATCACCGACTAATATATATACAGGTATGTATATGGATCGACTCAGATGTTAGGCGGTTTCCTTACCTGTAGTCCAGCTTGTTAGCTTAGCCCTTTAGTTTAGTTTAGTTGTTAGATTAGATTCGATTCTTATCTATTTCAAAAACTAACGAATCGTGGGTATTTTAAAAGACAGCCCAAGGGATCCTACGGATATTTCAAAAGACGTATCTTTTCATAAAAACACCGTAGCCCTATTTTCAAAACCCCATGATTCGTGTTATTTCAAAAGGCACCATTTGTAGGACTTATATTAGATTAATGCAGGTTAGTTACAGTTGCGTCTAGTATTCAGCTCCCGCTTATTATTGTGGTTCGCTTCGCATCGCATACTTATGTTATAATTTCTTATTGCAATGTTGATATCATATTGTTAGGATACCAGCACCATTACCGATGATACGTATGTACCACGTACACTTACTTGCCGGCTCATACACATCTTCATCGGTAATTGCCATGTCACGTACACCTTAGAAAATATTATTGCTTGTCTTAGCTTGTTAGTTAGTAATTTGACATGATATTAGTGTGCCTGCCTTATATGCCAGCTTAACATTGTAGTTATTACTTGTCACTTCATGCATACTGTTATTCATTGTTATGCCTATATTCATGGTTTTTACATGCTATTGATGATTTGGATTCGGATTTCCATGAAATTTTTTGGATTTGGGGGGAAAACCGCAAACCTTATATAAACTGATTTCTCTCTTTTTAAATAAAAAGTGCGGTTTTTCCCATGATGTATGAGTCGTCCACCATGAGTTTGCTGATGGATTTGGAGACCCGATTCGAGGAGACGGATGAACCGTTTCGGGTACATGGTGGACCCGGTAAGGTACCCCGGGGCAAGAAGCGCGTGATGATGACGATGTGAGCCTGGCAGGGGAGCACTACCTACCGGTGATTTTACCCGACGCGTCGGATATCCGGAGGATACCGTCGTGGTCTTGAGATGGATGGTAGGGGCCGGTCTGGACTGACGGCGCCCTAGATATTGTGATTGAGACATTGAGATTTCGAGATATTGAGGTACAGAGACTGTGATACAGAGATATCGAGATATTGGGATTACGTTTTGTGCCGATGCTAGGCACTGTTTTATGCTGATTTCATTATGATACCTCATTTTAAAAATACAAAGGAAATCTCACTAAATTATGAAAACGGTTCTTCATTTACATGTATTCTGTTTTCATGCATTCATACCTCATTCATATGATATATTGGTACTTGAGGCACTGACACGGGCACATGAGATTACACTCGGGTTAGATATTTACCCTAGCCTTGTTATAGGCTACGTGTTATTCATATATTTGAGGATATATTATGATCATTGACCTAGGTTGCGTTATTTATGCGATTTCTGTGCGTAGATATTTTTCTATTCACGAGTTGGCAACTCACCTCCGTTGTGCCCCAGTTTCTTGCAGGTTTGCCGTACAGGTTTCATTACGGCTTGAGGGCATAGTTTCCTTCGGGTGATTTCCTAGTAGGTGGGTTTACTTGTATCGTACCCCCCCATTATATAACTTGTATATTATTACTCTGTTGTATCTAGAAGTTCCATCAACCAAACATGTATTTATTTTGAAATAGTGACCATTGATGTTATTCCTTCGACCTTAGAGTCGCGCGTTATATTTCTGTGGTTTTCTTGTGGTTTTGAGTTTCCTTTTGAATTTTGATCCTCGCTGTTGGCGTTGTATATTATATTGCTTGTGTGGTTATGACCGTCGATTGACGAAGAGCTAGCTCCCGCTTGGGGATGCCTTTTTATTGATTTCGTATACTATTCATGTTGTATCCCATTTGGGGGCCAGTATTTACAAAGGAGACTCTGCCGAAATTTTCGGGAAATTTTTGATGTTTTTAAAACCGCCTAATTCGGCTTATGCTATTGAAACTACTTGCTTTAAGTTGGTTTTTCCTGCACTCTACATCTTTCTTGGTTTGGATTTCTGGGTGTTCGGTTTACTTAGATTACGTACGCCTCGAGACGTTCGTAGTTTAAGTGCCGGTCATGTTCCGTACTTTCGGGTCGTGACAATATCTAAGACTTTCCAAGCCTGGCGAACTATCCTAGTGTGCTTTCTTTCCCGAGCACAAGCATCGGGGTCCCCCCTGATGTCCTCCTCCTTCCAATAAGCAGCGAGTATGGCGGACTGTTGGAAAGCCTGGTGCAGGAGATCAACAAGATTGTCTCGCCGTCTCTTCGAGATTAGGTGCATCAAGTACATCGAGTGCACCTTATCCTCAGCAGCATCCAATGCCCCAAGCGGCACGCCGGAGCAGAATAAGGGAAGTGCTTCCCAAATGGCTCCCACGATAAGCTTCAGGAGAGAGGAGCGTCGAGGAAGCAGTTGACCATTGTACGCGTCGAAGCTATTCATGATCTCGGCACACTCGGTGTTGGTAAATTCTCGATTTTGAGAGCGGCCGAGTCGGCGGATGTCCCCGTAAGAGATGATCTCATCGAGGTCGTACATATGGGTGTCCATTGCTCCTGTAAAAGAAGACTAACAGAATTAGCAGACAGGCTGATTAAGCGAATTCTTATTAAAAACAGGCACAGGGAGTTAAACTCCTCGAGAGCAATGCTCTGCAAACATGAGTGACACCTATCAAATTCGGTAATGAGGAGAATCTGAAGAAAATCCCCTAAGAACATTGAGAGTTTTGCTCTGAGAAGACAATAATAATAATAATATAAAATGCCATCTTTAACTTCCAAGATCCACGAAGAACTCTTAAGAGTTCTTCTGTACGATTTGGAAGGAGCAAAGCTCCATTAACGCATTAAGAAAATACAAGGAAAATCTTTTAGAGAGCAGAGCTCCATTAATGGAACCTTAACAGGATTCTCTTTAGTTCTCTTTAGATCCTTTTAAACCTATAGAGCAAAGCTCTGCCAAGTGAAACCCTAAATGGGTCTTCTTTAGATCGGGGATCTATTGAGAGCAAGGCTCTTAAAATTAATTTAACTTAATCCAAATTAATTTTCTACCTAAAATTTTTCTAGAGTTTAACTCTTAAAAACGCTTGAACAAAAAGAGCAGGGCTCTGGACGAAATTCTTATGAAGAGATGAAAATCATCTAAGGGACCAAAGGTCCTATTTATAGGCAATGAGTGCCGTTTCAATTTCCCAACGGTTGGGATTCTGACCACCGCTGCGCTCACGTTTAGGGCCACGTAAGCGCAACGATGGGGGGGCATTTGTTTACACCAATCAGAGCAAAGCTCTGTTCAAATTCCAAGGCGGGAAATGAAGCAACGCTTCTGATTCCCCCAATCAGAGCAAAGCTCTGTTTGAATTTCAAAAATTCAAAAATTGAAGCAACGCTTCAAATCCCTTGCACTACACGCAATGCGCCACGTGTCAAGAGCTGATGCGTCAGCGCAGCGCCCAAGGCAGTGCGCCCAATCAGGACAAGGCTCTATCTAAAACAAAATTAAAAGAAGCAACGCTTCAGATGATCTGCGCTCTGCGCTGCGCGACACGTGGCAGCGCAGTTGCGCTGCGCTACGCGCTGCGCGACACGTGGCAGCGCAGTTGCGCTGCGCGACACGTGGCAGCGCAGTTGCGCTGCGCTCCGCGCTGCGCTCCGCGCTGTGCGACACGTGTCAAGCGCTGGGTGCATCTGCGCCAAACAGAATTAAAATTCTAGTAAGATCCTTCTGTTCTTGTCAAAACAAGAAAATTGTCTTCTGTAAAACAGAAGCCCTTGGATCAAAAGATCCAACGGTGTGGAAAATTCCCCAAATCACTCAGAGAATGATCTCTTTAACAAACTTAACAAATCTATGGGCACTATATAAAGACCCCCAGACCCCAACTCAAAACATCATCAATATTGAGAAAACAAAAAACTCAAAAAAAAAAAACAGAGAGAACTTTTGAAGGATTGTGAGAAGAACTCAAGAACAAAAAAGGTAAAACCTTTATTCAAGAAGAACTTCTGAAGAATAGATCATTGATCTAAGAACAAGATCAATGATCTTCAATAAAAAATAAATAATAACAGTGCCTTGCACTTGCAAATCTGCACTGTTGTGCTCCTGGGTTGGCGCAAGCCACCAGAGAGCGCCACGTGTCAGCTCCAAGGCCATTTGCGCTATGCGCTGTTAAAATGGAGTATTGCTCTTTAAAATTGGCGCAACTCGCCAGAGCGCGCCACGTGTCAGCAGCGCAATGGCGCAGCGCGCTGGGCACAGCGCACTGCGCTGTTGTGCCTGCGCCCAGCAGGGCGTGACACGTGTCACCATCACTTGAGTTTGCGCCTTGCGCTCTGCCCAGCGCGCTGCGCTGTTGTGCCTGCGCCCAGCAGGGCGTGACACGTGTCACCATCACTTGAGTTTGCGCCTTGCGCTCCTCAATCGGTGCAAAGTGCCTGACAAACCACGTGGGGCATTGTCAGAGCATTTAATGCCATGCATTATTAAGGGCATAGCCCAATAAAAAGACCTATCAGAAAATGTGCTGTGCACTGCTAAAAGGGACAGAGCCCAATTAAAAGGCCTAACATGCCTAATAAAAAAAATGTAATGCATTATAAAAAAGGGAAGAGCCCAAATGAAGGTCCAACAGACCAATTTAGATGCTGTGCATCATTTAAAGATGACAGAGCCCAAATAAAGGCCTAACAGGCCAAATGCAAATAAATTGCTGAACATTTTCAACTGGACTTAGCCCAATCATGGCCGTAAGTCCTTAAATTAAATTGACTGAGCAAGATTGCTCTCTTAAATCAATTTACATCCGATTCAAGGGTACATCTCTGAACTCCTCTGACACCTATCGTTGTAATCCTTCAACGACGTCAGAGAGGTGACGGGTCCCGACAACCACACAACGATACGGACTGCGGGGTCCTTAAACTCGTGGACCGAAACGTCCTTAAACTAATATTCGTCCCAAAATGGGAATGTTGGACCGAAATGTCTTTAAACTAATGTTCGTCCCCAAATGGGAATGATGGACCACCATGTTCCTAAACTGGAAATCGACCGCAACGTCATTAAACTAAACAATAGAGCCAATTGCTCTCTTGTTGGATCTAAACGATCCCGTTAAGTTGATCTTATTTTGGAGATTAGGCTAACGTATCCATAACAAAAGTTTAAGTCGATCTTAGCCTCAATATGGCTAACGTATCCTTAAACTAAAACACCAAACCCAAATCTAAGTAAATACGGATTTGGACTAGTCCACGTCCTACGGGCGACGGCATCATTTAGTCTCCGTATACAATCCATGGGCATCCACAAACAAAACAAACACACACAAAACGAAGTGAAATTTCTGGAGAAGGAGAAAGTTGTTACCGCGATGCGGTAGTGTAATTAATTGCAGGGGCTTGCGCCTGCAGGGAAGAGCGTCCCCACAATCAAAAACCCCTCAAGTGAGGGGGAATCTGACGAAGTCTGCTACATCGGCCG
This sequence comes from Agapanthus africanus, assembly GCA_030015575.1. Lineage (NCBI taxonomy): Eukaryota > Viridiplantae > Streptophyta > Magnoliopsida > Asparagales > Amaryllidaceae > Agapanthus > Agapanthus africanus. The sequence goes on along the minus strand of JASDDO010000019.1, from coordinate 454,038,853 downwards.
CATCCGTCTACACCTTCGATACGGTGCCATAAATCAACTTGGTATCTTCGAAGAGGTGGACGGATAAAACCAAATAGCATCTGCCCCGAATCTCAGGCAAGACGTTCACCGCGTCTCCGCCGCGTCATTCGGAGGGGAACAACTATAGTCGATTACATTTTTGCTTTGCATCGTGGTATTCAGTTGGGAATATCCTGCACCTCATTCCACGAGGAAAGAGCCAAGTTCCCTTCACCGGGAGTGACCTCTTTAGCAAACATTTTTACCACTATATATTTATAAAGCTATCCGATTCCTTCAACGATATCAAGTTCATTACGTTAAATGTTTTTCGCCAAAAACCATTCGTAGCCCTCCGTCATTTCAGATGGGTAGAACTTAGTATTCATGCTATGTTTGTTGGCCTTTATCAAGGCATAGTGTATGGTAGCTTTATGTTACTTTTCTGTTGCATAGATAGATGTGTTGGTTTGGGACAGTCATACTGTTTTGTTGGCCTTCGTCAAATGTATGTACGGGTGGGATCAAATTAACCTGGACAATGACGGGTAGAACTTGACATGTGACTTATGATTTGTTGGCCTTCATCAAGGTCATAAGAGTATGGGGTAAAAATCACATCGGCAGTTTCATACATACCGGAAACTTGCCATGCATGCGCATACCTTCTAGAGTGTGAGAACTTGAGTGGATTCCATCAAATTATCATGCGATAATAGTTGGATCCCGATTCCCACTGATGAGTTGGTTTACTCCTCGGATGATTTTAGATGATCTCGACTAATTCTTCCTTTGGATTTGGAGGAGAATTTGAGGATACAGTGGGAGACATCCTGATTAGATAAAGTGATTAACCATTCTGATATAGATTAGAGTGCACACTGAGTGTTTCTTTTCTCTCTCCCTCTTTGGCAGCGATCATGGCCAGACCCTAGACTAGAACTCATAAACCAAGTTAACCGAACCTTCTTAAAATACACTAGCTTTTGAATTGTCAGAGTTGCATACTTCATTGTCACTCCTTCTTTTACCCTTTGCATTTCTCCGAAACATTCCGTATCACTACGAAAATCTACATTTATTGGATATGACCATCATATAGTTACATACGAACTCGAAAAAACTTGTTTTAGATTTGAGAATGGTTTCCGGTTCTGGAGAAATTGAATATGACTATTCTTTTGTCTTTTCTTTTTACCTTCTCACGGGTTGTGAGGGCTCCTAGGATTAGGAGAGGGTACACCTATTGCACTTATTGGATAGTCTTCTTCCAAACCATACGCAGGTGCCGAAAGGTAGGGAAGGAAGAAAACTAATTAGCCTAAGTGTGGCGTACAGAAGGTAATAAGTAAAGACAAATAAAAGGATTGGAAAGAGAGCAAAGTAAATTGCAACTGCTATCATTTATGGCGAAACCACATATATCATCGCCGCTCATACTTCACCTTTGAATTTCTCCAGAATACCCCATATCACTATAAAGATCCACATTTATTGGATAATCCATCGTATATTTATATACGAACTCGAAGGAACTTGTTCCAGTTCGACGATGGATTTTGGTTCAGGAGAAATAGAATAAGGATTATTCAGTTGTCTTTTATCTTTACCTTGTCTCAGGTTGTAAGGGCTCCTAAGATTAGGAGAGTACAATTATTTCGCTTATTGGATAATCTTCTTCCAAAGCATAGGCTGGTGCCGAACGGTAGGGAAGGAAGAAAACCATTTACCCTAAGGGTGGTGTACAGAAGGTAATGAGTAAAGTCAGATAAAGGGATTTGGAGAGATGACAAGGAAATATACAGTCACAGTCAAGAATCTGGATAATGGAAAAGGCATTACTAGGAATACCCGGCTACCCCTTCGAAACATTTTCATGTTTCATTTTCACTATGCGTTGTTAATTGAAAACTGATTTCCCAATTAGATCTTTACTCCAGGGTATGTATTTATCAGGCTTGATTCTTACATCTGTATGGTTTTACAGATGATGAGTGGGAGTAAGTTATTGCGAATTAGGTGATTATATCCTCATTATATCGGAATTCGTTGTAATTGGTGATATTTGAGGAAATCTCCCGGAGTTTTGGCTGATGTCTAATATTTGGTTTTGAATATCCATTGTTATGCACCAATTTCAAACTGATATATCTGTACATTTATTTTATAAATTTTTGAAATTATGTCCATGACATTTACCTATATCAGTTGATGGTTAGGTAAGGAGCATTAAACAGCGGTGTAATTCTTCTTAACCATAGTACAGTTTTTCAACTTACGACGCACAAGGTTTGAGTTATTCAACTCAGGGAACTTATACAAAGTATTGTATGTTGTCCAGTGTCCATTAGGACAAAGGGGTTGGTGCTCGTACTATATTCTGTTTACTTGTAACTTCTCCAGTTTTAGATAAATATTTCGTAGAAATACAAGATCCAAGTTTTGAGAAGTTATAGCTACAAAAATAAAGTAGAGAACCATGTATTGCAAGTATCAGGATTCTTTAAGGTGATCGAAGATGTAGATACTTGTGTTTGGTATTCAGTTGATTGTAATGATTTTGAGAACTTGATTCTCTTTCAGGTTACTCATATTTAGATGCACTCCTAGTTGAGTAATGCTGCCCGGCATCCTTCCATTTTGTTGACATGCACTGGAGACAGTTGTATGATTTGAATCTGGTTCCAATTAAATCAGTGCCTCTGTTTCTATATTGAACATAGAATGGTTCATATCTTAACGATGTTAAGGTATATGGAGTTGTCCGGTTTATGCTTAAAACCAGATTCTGGACATACTCAAGGCACGTTTCTGTAATGACAGTTTATGGGTTATCCAGGGTTATGACGAGGGTTAACTTTCTACCATCTGGAAGATCAATAGTGATATTGTTCTTGACTTGCCACAGTTTTAGTAAAATGGACTTTTCAGAAAATGGTAGTGGGAGTATGGTAGAATTGGAAGTGATTCCAGAACCATAAACGATTACTGAAAGTTTAATAGAACTTAAAGATTCAATCGGGTTTGACATTCCATTAGTCACTCCGCAGATATGGTGGGTAACCTTAGGCACCCGTGAGGTATTTCGGTATCCTCAAAGACGGTGACAGGGAGGTTCTTTTTTACCCAAACTTACCATTACTGCTGTTCTAGACTATGAGACCCAGCAAGAGGATGAGTATAGAGTCGTTCTAAACTAGCTTTAGAAGTGCACGTGTATATGACTCTACCAGAGGGTTGTTATAGTCAGCGGTGTTGGAGATAGTGCCCTCAGAGTCAATTATTAGGTCACAGGTACGTGATTGCAATGATTGATGGAGGACATATCCCGATAGGACAGTCTTACTCGAGATGATAGTATGCTATCTGGTTTACCTTTATCATCGTGTACTGTTTTAGGTGACCTGACACGTCGCTATTACACGTTGATAGAGCCCCTAGGATTCTTGCTTGACCACCAGCAGTATGAGGGCGATCATATAAGTGGGAGCTGGGGGTCTATAAGCTTATCCTTAAAAGGTCCCTAGTCGTGGGAGTTTCGAGACTGGGCATCGATACTCCATTAGTAGACTAGTGTATACAGTCGAGACCCCGACGAGGGGCGGTGGCCGGTCTCACAAGCCACTGGTATCAGTTGGATCACCTAAGATGTATACAGGTGCTCATTGGGTTATGAGTACACCGGGCAGGACTCGCCGGGAACATGCTAGTTGGTCATATACCAGACGTCAGATGGCAGTTCCCTGGTGACATGTGTGCAGGTTAGTTCATCGACCTGGGGATCGTCATTTGTCTCGTGTGAGTTCCCACTGTACTTTGATTACTACCCTACCACGGCTCAAAGTAGTCGTGCAAACAGGTTTTAGTTGGGTACAGTCCCGAGCCACATGGAGGCAGTGAGCGTATCTTCAGGGGTTCGTCTCTCCCGGTATTGGGGGTGAGGTCGTGCTGTGTCTAGGAGAGCCATTACACAAAGTCCTTGGCCAAGGCAAGGAGATTTACTGGTAGGTATTCCAGTAGTATCTCAGGGTGTTCTGGGCTACACTCCGACACGACTTGTACCGCTTTTGGGGGTCTGACTTTTACCAACCCCCTAGGCCCGCCATGCGATACTCATAGACTAACGGACCGGACTGTACGGATATTGTCACTGACAGGCTCAGTAGGGTTGTCAGGCTGAGTTCACTCACAGACGTCCCTTTTAGTCAATACTTGGTAGCCCGTTACGTATTGGCTTATACCTCTGACGTGCTAGTGGTTAAATCCACAACCGAGGTGTTGACGAGTCTTTAGAGTCCCCCACATTCAGTTACTCAGCTTTCGGGCGAAAGGTTGTAGAGGCCGTATGGAGATATGGCAAGGTCCGATCAGATACGTGCGGTATTGCACGGATCAGGATCGGACAGTTTGTACTATAGGCCGTATGGTAATATGGCAGGGTTCGATCAGATACGTGCGGTATTGCACGGATCAGGATCGAACAGATATTACTAGCCGGTTTTGGTATAAGCCGGATTCTAGTATAGTACAGTGGAGATTTTGTCTCATTGCATTTGTATTTCGGTCGAAATACAGATGCGGGTGTGTATGCACAGTATCGGGGTTTTCCTGTAATTTATTACGGGACCAGTTTTCTGGAGTTGCCAGTTTGCTTTCCGTTTCGGCCAATTTCCATTGTTCCGTTCATTGGCCGAAGATTGGTGGAGGAGGGCTTATTTGCATTGTTGCAAATAGGCATTTGTGGAGGGGGTCTTTGCATTTTTGTTGTATCATGATAGCACCATCCTTTGACTTGATTTCTTCATGATGGCTTGACTTCATAACCTCATCATGGCTTGACTTATGTATGATGATGGAGGGACATGATGGTTGATGATGATGAGGGGTGAGGTTGGTGGAGTGTTAGTTTACACTTGTGATCATTTCCTTTTTGGATGATAACCTTTCCTCTCTCTCTCTTGTATGGGTATTATTATTGGCCTCTCTCATATTCTTTTGATACAACCTCCTCATTCTCACTCTCCCTCATATGCATGGTCGGCCACTTCCCAAAGGGGGCTGTCCAAATTTGTTCATGTGGGATTTTTGCTCTTTTGCTTTAGGAAAAATCCCACAAGTTCCACCTCTATGAGTTTGTATCATCCCTCCACCAAATGGCAAAGCTCCAAAACCCCAAATGAGACTTGACAACTACATATTCTACAGCGAACCTTGGGCACGTCGAGTAGCCGGCTTCGTGCCCGAGTTGCCTCGGCATTGAGGTGGGAGCCCATAAAAGAAGAAGGCGATGTGGTGCACTTCCGGCGACGAGGAGGAGACGGGACATTCCGCAGGAGATCGGGACGATGACGAGAAGACCGGAGGACTTGGATCGTCGGTATATCTCTATTCCCTTTCTTGTAGATAGCTAGGACTAGTTAGTGGTTCGATCCGGGTTTTAGTGCGCGGCGGTTTGCCAGTTCAAGAAAATTAAAGTTATTCACCGCTTCCGCATTCCGGCGTCGGATTGACGGCCGGGGCGCCGCCGTGCACTTACAAGCGGGAGCAGCGGAAGCATAGTGGACAAGTAGCTTGTGTCTATTTATAAGCTAAAGAAGGTATAGCGGAGATAGATCATCTATTTTTAATGTGACAGTCATAGGCTTTGACTTCATCAGAATAGGAGATGGATCTGTTAAGAAGGTAATAGGGTGTGATGTCCTGGTATTTGGATGACATGCACTTTGTAGGAAGTGAAATTCCTACACCACGATCGGTTATACTGTGGTTGTCACACAGTGGTTTCTCCACGTAAGATATGGATATTATATCAAGCATTCTGGTTACTAGATCTATGGTTTTAGATCTAGATTTAGGTAGTTTCCCAATATGGTTACTTTGACACTATTCTAAAGGTGTTTTAGAATGGAAGACTCTTGAAATGGTGGTGTACCTGCAGATTATGGAGCCGCCCTCTCTAAAGATGTCTTACAGACTAAAGAGGAAAGGGATGTGCATGATTGTCATATCACTTGCTTAAGCATTTGAGTTAATCATGAGATATCAAGTACCATACCGGATATTGTTTTTGCACTAGATGCAATAAGTTTATATATTAATCCAATCCTAGAGAAACGTTCAGAAGCAGTTTATGAACATAAGTGGATGTTCTAAGGATTTGGTAATGGCAGCCTCCTTCTGGAGACAGTTATCATTCCAAGCTTCCAAGGTGACCTGGATGACAGAGTGACTGTCAGAGTTATAGTTTTCCCTTTTTTAGGGGCAGTAGTTTGGACAGATGGTCCAAGCGGATACTTAGGGAGGCATGGAGCAGGATACTAATTAAATTCAGTGGACGATACAGTCTAAGAAGTTTTCTGGATTTAGAGTTCATTTGTGAATCGGGGCCCATCAGATATCCAGACATATTCTAGGACAAGTATTGCTCATTTTGGAAGATGGCTTTCTCCGTGAACTTGAAATAAAGAGAGACATAGAAAGAAATATTGGAGCGGATCCATTCACTGAGGCTATTTCTCGAACGCAATAGTTTCACAAACGAGCTTTGTGAAACTGATTAGTAAAGAAGTTCGGTGTTCGGTATCACACGAGATGTGAGTATGCGACACCGCAATAATTAACCTTAACTGCAAGTGGGAGATTGTTGGATATAGTGCCCTCAAGTCAATTATTGGATCACAGGCTCGCGATTGCGATGATTGAGGGAGGACCTATACCGGTAGAATAGTCTTACTCGAGATGATAGTATGCTATCTGGTTTGTCTTTATCATTTTGTATATGATTCAGGTGAGATTACAGATCACTATTACATGTTGATAGAGTCTATAGGATTCTTGATTGACTACCAGCATTATGACGGCGATCATATACGTGAGAGTTGGGTGGTCTATAAGCACATCTTTAAAATGTCCCCAGTCATGGGAGTTTCGAGACCGGGCATCGATACTCCAAGAGTAGACTAGTGTATACTAATCGAGAGCCCGACGAGGGGCGGTGGCCGGTCTCACAAGCCATTGGTGTTAGTTTGTTCACCTAAGATGTATACAGGTGCTCATTGGGTTATGAGTATACCGGATAGACTCGCCGGGAACATGCTAGTTGGTATTATACCTATTGTCAGATAGCAGTTCCCTGGTGACATGTTTACAGGTTAGTCTATCGACTTGAAATCGTCATTTGTCTCGTGCGAGTTCCCACTGTGCTTTGATTACTACCCTACCACGACTCAAAGAAGTCGTGCAAACAGGTTTTAGTTGGGTATAGTCCCGAGCCACATGGAGACAGTGAGCGGATCGTCTGGGAATTCGTCTCTCCCGGTATTGGGGGTTGATGTCACGGTGTGCACGGGTGGCCATCACCAGAAATCCTTAGCCAAAGTAGTCGAGAATTACTGATCTAGGATCGGTAGTTTCTTAGGTGGTGATAGGTTTCATGCCGACATTAAATGTCAAGTTATTAGAGGCCTGAGTTTATATACCCACTAGACTCGATATGCGATATTCATAGACGAACGGACCGGACTGTACAGATATTGTCACTGTCAGGCTCAGTAGGGGTTTCAGGATGAGTTTGCTCGTTTGCCTCCCTTTCGCTCAATACCTGAGTAGCCGTTACGTACAGCTAGTGCCAATGACGAGCTTGTGGTTAAACCCACTGCCAGCATATTGACGAGTCTTTAGAGTTCCACACAGAGGTTTCTCTGCTTCGAGCGAAACATTGTAGAGGCCGTATGGTTTATGGCAGGGTTTGATTATATACATGCACTTGTGCACGGATCATGACTCGGACGTATAATACTAGTGGGTTTTGGTTTAAGCCGGATCCTAGTATTATATTGTTAGATTATTTTAGCCTCGTTGTATTCGTATTCTTTCGGAATACGGATGCGGGTATGTATATATGGATGAGGGGTATTCTTGTAATTCTATTACAATATTACTTTAGTAGATACCATTTCTTTTCGTTATAAACATTTAGATTAAATGTTTATTTGGTGGAAGTGTGACTCATTGTTTACATTGGATCTAGCATGTGCACTTGGTGAATCATGGTTGTGAGTCATGATGGCATGACCAGGGTTTTTGTTGTATTATGAGATATTTTGTTGTGAGCATGTGAGAAAGGCAGATCTTTTCTTTAGTGTGTCTTTTCTTTAGTTGCTTTATTCTCACAATAAAATAACTCACAATAACTTAGCTACTTTTTTCAGCACTTTCTTGTTCCTTTGTCTCGTACTTTTCTCCCATGGCATCTTCTTCAACCTCCACCCTACATGTCTCATGTGTTTAGAAACCTAGGGTGTATTAAGACAATCTAATCACACACACTCTCTACTTCATCTTTGCTATGTAGATTAGTAAACTAGATATTCGAGTTGCTTCGGTTTTGAGGTCGAAGCCCGTAATACAAACTCACGAGGTGGATCGTCTCTTCGAGGGAGAGACCGGAGATCAAACATGATCGAGGAAGCCACGAGGAGCTTGGGACAGAGGTTGACGACCGAAGGACACAGATCATTCGGTATAACCTTTCTAAACTCCTTTTCATATATCTAGTTTAGGGTTAATGGTCGATCCGTAGATTAAGGTTCCGTTAGCTCCGTTTTTAAAAGTTTTTGTTCGCATTTGGCCATGGATTGATGGCCGGGGCGCTTGTTCACACCATAATATTGCATTATTATATTCCCCATTCTTATTCTTTTTATAAATAAACAGGTGCTTTTGACGCATGTCTCTTACATATTACAGGTTACAGGTTCTTGGAGCGACAAACAGCGAAAAAGACAAAAGATGATGCAAAAGTGGGACTTTAACCAATAAACAGAAGACTCTTGATCAAGCCTACATAAGGAACAGTTCACAAAGCAAGATTCAAGACGTCGACTCAAAGCGAAGGGTTAAAGTTCACTACAATTATTCACTGTAGGATCTGGAACAAACCTAGAAGCCAACAGAGAAAAGAACCAAAGAAATAGGGAGACAAAACATCCTGAAGCAATGAACAAAAACTGAAGAATTGATCTCCCTACTTGGCCACGGTTCCGCGGCCAAGTCATGCCTTTGGCCGCGGAACCGCGGCCGTCTAGTGCCCGGACTCGTGGAATTTTTTACTAAAATGTTGGTGCGGCGCTGAAAAGATTTCCTAGGGGTATTTTTGTAAATTTAGACATGCGGATCAAAATGTAACCTAGGGTTTCTATCTCCTATAAATAGAATCCAAATCATTGTAATTTCTTATGCCTCCTTTTAATAATAAATTTCGATCTCTTTTTTGAGAGCATCGGTGTTTCCTTTTTAATTTCCATTCAGAAATTCAGATCTGACAACCCTGCATGGATGATTGGATGGATGCATCTGTAAGTAGATTTAATTCCTTGCTCTAGTTTAGATTTCAATTCTTGCCCTAGGTAGATTTAATTTCTTGCCGTAGATAAATTGTTTAGAGTTAGCTTTGGGAAAGGATTTTGAGAGATGAGATCTCTCATCCCTTTCTTACCCATCAAATATTTACAATAGGACTCCATGCATACACGCACACACCGCGCCCTACGGCATCCTCTACCCCTCGAGGTAACGATGACACCGTAGTGTAAAGGCCCGGTTGCGCGCGTTTTCCATGGAGGTTAGGGTAAGGATCTCTAAAGGAAGGACAAGAACCTAGAGGAAGGACACCTTCCCGAATGGATCTAATCCCCTTTATTGATAATTACCATAACTCCTCATAGATCTTCATTCGGGTATAGAAAGCGTTGAGATTTACCTGCATTTCCAAACCATCCCTAAACCTAACCCTAGCAAGACTAGATCTAGATAATCGTAGTATAGAATAATTAGGTTTTTAGATTTAATAACCAATCCGAACACCCTTCGGAATTAACTCGTAGCGCGACTAGGAGATTCACAAAATCCCTGTAGACCGACCCGTACTCACCGGCTAGCTTCATGCGACACCGTTCTTGATTGCGGTTTAGAAATAGTTTTTGAGACACAACAATCAAAGGCACCGTTGCCGAGGATGCGTAGAACTTTCCTTTTTGCAATTTCGGGTTAATCTTAAATTAAAAAATCATAAAAATCTAAAAAATCCAAAATTATAAAATTATATCAATTGTTATTTTTTGGAAAGGATACTTTGTTGTTTGAATTTTTGCAGGATATACAAATTCGGATCTGGAGATTTCCAGAAAGCAAAACAGGAAACAAAATATGAGAACAGAAGAGATTTTGAACAAAAGAACAGGAAAATTTTTCTGGAGACCCAAATCACTCAACCCACCGCGATTCCACGGCCAAAACTCACCTTAGGCCGCGGAACCGCGGCTGTCTCGTCGAATCAGAGCACCCAAATTTTTTGGGGATCCGCGCCCAGCTTCTCCACCGCGGAACCGCGGTGGGAACATCACATTGGCCGCGGAAGGGCGGTCATCGAGAGGCATCATCTGGCGAAATTTTTTCTTTAAGCTCCGCTCTTTCTCTTCTGCAAATATTGATATATTCTCTGTAGATTTGCCTGCAGGATTTTTTGTGGTTTAAAAATATATTCCCTTCCAAATAACGATCTTGTGCAGGATTTTTGGGCCCCGCTTGAAATAAAATTGATTGCAAGTAATATTTTGTTGTCGCATATCTTTTCTCTAAAATCTTTTTGCAACAAAATTTTTCCAAATAAAGAGAAAAATAATAAAAATCAAAAGGACAAATTTTATTAGAAACTTGCAAAAAATTTTGGCCGCAATTAGATCCTTGCACCACAAACCTTCCTTCTTTTCACCCCTTCTTTTAACATGGGTACCCCACATAATAAATCATTAGCCGAACTTTGGTATCCCGAACCTAATTTTGCGTCATACGTCAATTTGTTCGGTCAATTTAAAGACGATCCTTCATTGCCTAAAAAATCTTTGAAAGATCACATAGAGGCGTCTAGGAGGAACAGTTTGACTTTTCAACCCACTTTGTGTCAACCTAGTCAACCTTCACCACTTACATACGTTGACACCACTTTTTCAAGTCCTTCTGTCACTCCTAAGCCGATATCCATTGCTGAGCATATTGCTCAATCTCGCAGCCGATCTTTCAACCCTCTCCACTCATCTAGTTCTAGGGATCCACACGACTATTCACCTTTTTATCCATATGTTGACCCTACCCCTGTCCAACCACCCACTTCCTACCAGTCTTACCCGACCTTCCCACCTTCACTAGACACTGTTTCTACATAGCCTGTTGGGAGTTTTGCATATCCACACCATTTTGAATCTTTTACCGAAACCCCCTCACCACCTAAGTCTAGTTTGGAAGAGTCGTTGGAGGCTTATATTGCAGCAACAAATAAAATGACTAGGAATGTGGAAGCGTCTGTGGCCGCCCTTATGCAACCTAGTGAACCGGAAGCTAGTTTCCCGCTAGCTCAAAATTTTTCAATGTATAAGGAGGAGGTTGGACAGAGTGAGAATGAGAGAGGATTTCAAAATCAAACCTATCCATACCCAATTGAAGCCCACAACTCCAGTTTTCTATCGATTGTCCCAAATGATTCATCAGTTAAGGATAAAAATGAGTTGTGTGATTTTGTAGTGCTTGATTTGCCAAATTGTGAAGAACCCCTTTCGAGTGAAACCACACCTAATCCTTTCGATCTTTACACCTTCCATCTAGAACCTAAATTGATAGATATCCATGCTTTTGATGAGGTGTCTAAGAAAATTGATTTTCACTTGATTGAGGATATAGACGCCGGGAATATTTCGGATGATGAACCTGTCGATTTAATTGAAATTTTATGTTCAAATCATCATCCTGAGTTATTAAATATTTCTCCCGAATCTCATATGCGTTTAGATTTTGATGATAATGGCATGGATGAGTTAAATATTGAGGATAGGATTGAGGAGAGTCTTGAGGATAATACTGAGGTTGAATCATTTTTGTTTGATGTGTCTGATTTTCCAATTCATCCTCCTGAACCTTTAACTAAATCACCCTCCCTCCTTTCCATCGTCCCTACCACACTTGAAGACCGTGAGCTTGAAATTTTTTCCTTTGAATCAGATACTGTTCTCACAGACGTTAACACTTACGAGTGTTTCACTTTTTCGGACAATGTTGATGACTCACCGTCCGAGTTTGAGTCTTTTACATTTTCAGATGAGTTAGTTGAACCATCAGACTCGGTTGCTTACAGTAGTTTCGAACCATTAATGGAATCTTTTAAGTTCGAGACAGTTTACTACGGTGAGAATGAGACTATCCCTAATTCACTTGCTTTCGTCTTTCCCATTGTTCCGACCGAACAAGAGACCGTTATGCTTTCATCTCCGATACCAAGTTCGGCGTACCCATGTTTTCTTGCGAATCTTGAGGGATTTGATCCCATTTCTCGACAGGTTGATAGGTTAGCGCAATCGCTTATAACATATTGGTCATCACGTATTGCGCTAATCTATTCACTCGATTTACACCCTCGAGATCGCGCGACCCTTCTTTCTTCTTTCCGCCATTCTTCTCCCACACCGAGACCCTATTCTACCACCCTTCTTCTCATTCGGTCTTGTGTGTTTCTCATTTCTTTCATCCACACCCCATTCTTGCACCAACTATACCACTACCACGATAAGATCTTTGAATGGTTGGTGCTAACCTTTGGCTTGTGTAAGGCCAAGCTTAAGTTTGGGGGGAACCTTTGTATATATGTATATATATTTTTGTTTTCTTTTTCTATAAAAAATAAAAAAAAATTCAAAACATAAAAAAATAATTTTTTTTTGTAAATAAATAAACAGGGGAGTATCGGTATTTTAACCCTCTTGGTTTAGCATGACAGTGAGGACACTGTCAAGTTCAAGTTTGGGGGTATGCTCGGTACGTCTTCTTCCTTCGCATTCATTTGTACATATTTTTGCATTTGCATACTTATTTGAAAACCCATAAAAATTTAAAAAAATATAAAAATTATAAAAATTATTGTATTCAATTTTGGCTAATTGATTTGAGTTTGACAGATAGGTTAACTGGCTAGGAACAACTAGATCTTAGACTTAGTGAATTAAAAACCCTAAAAATAACATTCCTTAAAGTTTAACGGTAGAAAGTATATGCCTTGTAGTTTATTTAGAAATAGGCAAATTTTGGGTTCACTTCTTGGGCTAAGTCGAAATGAAGGAAAAGTATTGATGTTCTTATTAGAGTATAAGTTTGAAAAATAATTCCTAGCTTAAGTCTAGATTCTGAAAATGTATACCCTACAAATTGCACAATCACGCACCTTGAAACTTGGAATAGTAGAAGAGACCTTGAAATGCTCTTGTCTAAAGTCCTTAGTACGAAGAAAATAAAAAAAAAGTGTGAATAAAGAATAAAAAAATGGACACTGGTTTTTGTGATTACTTAAGGCTGCAAAAATATAAAAATATTTAGCGAGGGTGCCTTATCACCTAGTGCCTTAGACCAACTGGTTTGGGAATCACTGCTAAAAAGCCTTGGGTGTTGCAAGACTAGGAATTACGCTTTAAAGTGCAAACACATCTTGTAATCGGTCGTTGGTACCTCAAGAAGTATTAACGGTCGCATGAAGGATGTGTAAGCAAAATTCAATTAAAAATTCACCTACTGATAAGTACTTTGGACAACGGACAAGGGCATGATTGCTTGATTTGAATTTCTAAGTGTAGGGGTGATCTATACACACACGTAGAGGTATGTGATTGGAATTTAGATAAGAGAGAGGAATGAAGAATAGAACTTGTATCTTTAGTAGGGTTGATAGAAATTCTTAAGTAGAGATGGAACTTTAGAAGGAAAACTTAAGATATGCCGAAAGCTAAGTAATTCTATAGAACATATATAATCTTAAGTTAGATGATGAGGAAGTGTGAAGAATATGGGTGGATAATTTGCGAGTCAGAAGATAATAGAATTCCCTGTTAGAAAACCTAATTGGAGAACAAAAGTCAATGGGCCAAATTGATAGGATTTTGTGGGTGTAATCCGCTGAAAACCCTCAAGAGACAACACTCCTCCTACTAGGGACACTTAGAGGTTTAACGGCTTGTTGCACGTGCTCAGTGCAATCGCGTTTCCCTGCGAAAGTGTGGTTATGATTTTAGTGAATAAAAATAAGTTTGCTCGAGGACGAGCAAAAGATAAGTTTGGGGGTATTTGTTCACACCATAATATTGCATTATTATATTCCCCATTCTTATTCTTTTTTATAACTAAACAGGTGCTTTTGACGCATGCCTGCTACATATTACAGGTTACAGGTTCTTGGAGCGAAAACAGTGAAAAAGACAAAAGACGATGCAAAAGTAGGACTTTAACCAATAAACAGAAGACTCTTGATCAAGCCTACATAAGGAACAGTTCACAAAGCAAGATTTAAGACGTCGACTCAAAGCGAAGGGTTAAAGTTCACTACAATTATTCACTGTAGGATCTGGAACAAACCTAGAAGCCAAATAGAGAAAAGAACTAAAGAAATAGGGAGACAAAAACATCCTGAAGCAATGAAGAAAAACTGAAGAATTGATCTCCCTACTTGGCCGCGGTTCCGCGGCCAAGTCATGCCTTTGGCCGCGGAACCGCGGCCGTCTAGTGCCCGTACTCGTGGAATTTTTTACTAAAATGTTGGTGCGGCGCTGAAAAGATTTCCTAGGGGTATTTTTGTAAATTTAGACATGCGGATCAAAATGTAACCTAGGGTTTCTATCTCCTATAAATAGAACCCAAACCATTGTAATTTCTTATGCCTCCTTTTAATAATAAATTTCAGATCTCTTTTTTGGAGAGCATCGGTGTTTCCTTTCCATTCAGAAATTCAGATCTGACAACCCTGCATGGATAATTGGAGGGATGCATCTGTAAGTAGATTTAATTCCTTGCTCTAGTTTAGATTTCAATTCTTTGCCCTAGGTAGATTTAATTTCTTGCCGTAGATAAATTGTTTAGAGTTAGCTTTGGGGAAGGATTTTGAGAGATAAGATCTCTCATCCCTTTCTTACCCACCAAATATTTACAATAGGACTCCATGCATACACGCACACACCGCGCCCTACGGCATCCTACCCCTCGAGGTAACGATGACACCGTAGTGTAAAGGCCCGGTTGCGCGCGTTTTCCATGGAGGTTAGGGTAAGGATCTCTAAAGGAAGGACAAGAACCTAGAGGAAGGAACACCTTCCCGAATGGATCTAATCCCCTTTATTGATAATTACCATAACTCCTCATAGATCTTCATTCGGGTATAGAAAGCGTTGAGATTTACCTGCATTTCTAAACCATCCCTAAACCTAACCCTAGCAAGACTAGATCTAGATAATCGTAGTATAGAATAATTAGGTTTTTAGATTTAATAACCAATCCGAACACCCTTCAGAATTAACTCGTTAGCGCGACTAGGAGATTCACAAAATCCCTGTGGACCGACCCGTACTCATCGGCTAGCTTCATGCGACGCCGTTCTTGATTGCAGTTTAGAAATAGTTTTTGAGATACAACAATTAGCGCTGGCGCAACCCAACATGGTATCAGAGCCAACCCATTAACCACATATTAGTTGATTTAGACGATATTAAAGTATCAAAACCGAAACAATTCCAAAACAATACCAACTTGTATTCTAGTTTCTGTCAATTTTTCCGAGTCTTCTAAAAATTATTTAAGCAATTGTAGAAGAATACGTTGGTGAAAACTAGACTGCACCCAAAAAACGAACACATTTCACCCGTATTGACCCGGCCACATAGGCTAAAATTCTGGCCTGGCCTGTTTCCTCTGGTGTTTGGGTTTGGTTTAGACTCTGGAATATTGGTTCATTGGTATTGCTTGTTTAGCCCAGTTTGGATATGGATTTATCTTAAGTTTGGGGGCTATTCGAGGTGTTTTCGAAGTCGATATTTCTAACACTTTTTAAAGTTTTACAGTACATGCATTACTATCTGCGACCGTGAATATCATTAGAGCAGTACAACTTGTCTAATTGCTATAGTTCTTTTAGACGGGTTTGCGAACGTGACATTCACGTTGATGTTCTGTGTTGTGCTATGTTGTGGCTGAATCGTCGTGGTGGATAGCTTGGGTGCAATGTTAGTACAGTTTAGTTTCATTTGTACATTTGATATCGCGGGACGAGCGTCCGACATGTGGACTGCCGTCACTGTCTTTTTGTATATTATTTGTTTGGGGCACGACCAAGTTGAGGTCGATGTCACCGTTGTACATATTTTCTTTTTTGTACTAGGATTACCCCATGATGGAGTGCATGGATATCAGGGTTCTAGAGCGCAAAGGGTCCGCATCTCATGGCGTTGAGACGGAGGGGGCCTCACTCTAGAATTTGCGGGCTATTCGCCGCCCTCGTAGGGGGTACATGAGGAGGGGTGCTCAAGTTACCGGATTCCGTGATGTGCCGGGTGGCCCATTCACTATGATGAAGGGGTTGCCTCACTTCTGGTTTTGGCGGGAACTTTCCGCGCTCGTAGGGGTCTAGGTTTTCATTGCACAGGCTATCCACACGACCAGGGGAACGTCGGGTTTCACTTGCGGCTCAAAGGAAACACGGGGCTCCCAGATTATCTGTATTATTCTGTGATGGTTATCGCTGATCTGTGAGGCTGCATTTATTATGCCTGAAATGATTATTATATATTGTTATATATATACTAGTAGATATTTTATATGTTTTGTACACGCGCTTGTCTAACCCCCGCTCTGTCGTTAGTTAAGTAACCTAACGGGTGATGACGGGGCCCAGTGGCGAATGCGGATGGCATATACGTACATTATGTTTTCGTTCTTTTCTGGTGTGATTAATTGATGGGACTGCGTTGATTCTGATCAATGCAAGGAAAACATACATATTCGATGTTGTTGGAACAATTTTCAAAAGCTGTTATTATAAGGACGTTTTCTTTTGTTTTGCACAGCGGTATTCGGTTATGAATATCCATCAGCTCATTCGACGAGGCAAGAGCCAAGATCCCTTCACCGGGAGTGACCTCTTGGACAAATGTTTGCGTCAGGGTGATAACTTCACTATAGTCGATCACTTTTTTGCTTTGCATCGTGGTATTCAGTTGGGAATATCCTGCACCTCATTCTACGAGGAAAGAGCCAAGTTCCCTTCACCGGGAGTGACCTCATTAGCAAAAGTTTTCGCCATTATATATTTGTAAAGCTATCCGGTTCCTTTAACGATATCAAGTTCATTACGTTAAAGGTTTTTCGCCAAAAACCATGTGTAGCCTTCCGTCATTTCAGACGGGTAGCACTTAGTATTCATACTATGTTTGTTGGCCTTCGTCAAGGCATAGTGTATGGTAGCTATTTGTTACTTTTCTGTTTCATAGATAGATGTGTTGGTTTGGAACAGTCGTACTGCTTTGTTGGCCTTTGTCAAGGGTATGTATGGGTGGGTTCAAATTAACCTAAACAATGATTGGTAGAACATGACATGTGACTTATGATTTGTTGGCCTTTGTCAAGGTCATAAGAGCATGGGGTAAAAATCACATCGGGAGTTTGAAACATACAGGAAACTTTCCAAGCATGCGCATACCTTCTGGAGTGTGATAACTTGAGAGGATTCCATCAAGTTATCATGCGATGATAGTTGGATCCCGATTCCCACTGATGAGTTGGTTTACTCCTTGGGTGATTTTAGATGATCCCAACTAATTCTTCCTTTGGGTTTGGAGGAGAATTTGAGGATACAGTGGGAGACATCTTGATTAGATAAAGTGATTAACTATTCTGATCTAGATTAGAGTGCACGCTGAGTGTTTCTTTTCTCTCTCTCTTTGGCAGTGACCATGGCCCGACCCTAGATTAGAACTCATAAACCAAGTTAACCGAACCTTCTTAAAACACACTGGTTTTTGGATTGTTAGAGTTGCATACTTCATTACTACTCCTTCTTTTACCCTTTGCATTTCTCCGGAACATTCCGTATCACTACGAAGATCCACATTTATTAGATATGACCTTCGTATAGTTACATACGGACTCAAAGAAACTTATTTCAGATTCGAGAATGTTTTTTAGTTCTGGAGAAATTGAATAGGACTATTCTGTTGTCTTTTCCTTTTACCTTCTCTTAAGTTGTGAGGGCTCCTAGGATTAGGAGAGGGTACACCTATTGCGCTTATTAGATAGTCTTCTTTCAAACCATAGGCAGGTGACGAAAGGTGGGGAAGGAAGAAAACCAATTAGCCTAAGTGTGGTGTACAGAAGGTAATGAGTAAAGATAAATAAAGGGATTGGAAAGAGGGCAAAGTAAATTGCGACTGCTAGCATTCATGAAGAAACCACGTATATCATCGCCACTCCTACTTCACCTTTGAATTTCTCCAGAACACCCCGTATCACTACGAAGATCCACATTTATTGGATAATCCATCGTATTTTTATATACGAACTTGAAGGAACTTGTTCCAGTTCGAGGATGGATTCTGGTTCAGGAGAAATAGAATAAGGATTATTCAGTTGTCTTTTATCTTTACCTTCTCTCAGGTTGCGAGGGCTCCTACGATTAAGAGAGTACACCTATTACGCTTATTGGATAGTTTTCTTCCAAACCATAGGCTGGTGCCGAACGGTAGGGAAGGAAGAAAACCATTTAGCCTAAGGGTGGTGTACAGAAGGTAGTGAGTAAACTCAGATAAAGGGATTTGGAGAGATGGCAAGGAAATATACGGTGCCAGTTATGAATCTGGATAATGTAAGAGGCATTACTAGGATTACCCTGCTACCACTTCAAAACATTTTCATGTTTTATTTTCACTATGCGTTGTTAATTGAAAACTGATTTCCTAATTAGATCCTTACTCCAGGGTATGTATTTACCAGACTTGATTCTCACATCTGTATGGTTTTACAGCTGATGAATGTGAGTAAGTTATTGGGAATTAGGTGATTATATCCTCATTATATTGGAATTCGTTGTAATTGGTGATATTTGAGGAAATCACCTGGGGTTTTGGCTGACAACAAATATTTGGTTTTGAATATCCGTTTTTATGCACTAATTTCAAACTGATATATCTGTACGTTTATTTTATAAAGTGAGATATAACTTTTTGAAATTATGTCCATGACATTTACCTATATCGGTTGATGGTTAGGTAAGGAGTATTAAACAACATGTAATTCTTCTTAATCTTAGTACAGTTTTTCAACCTACGACGCACAGGATTTGAGTTATTCAACTCAGGGGACTTATACAAAGTATTGTATGTTGTCCAGTTTCCATTAGGACAAAGGGGTTGGTGCTCATACTATATTATGTTTACTTATAACTTCTCCAGTTTTAGACAAGTATTTCGTAGAAATACAAGGTTTAAGTTTTGAGAAGTTATAGGTACAAGAATAAATTAGAGAACCATGTGTTGCGAGTATCAGGATTCTTCAAGGTGATCGAAGATATAGATACTTGAGTTTGGTATTCAGTTGATAGTAATGGTTTTGAGAACTTGCTTCTCTTTCAGGTTACTCATATTTGGATGCACTCCTAGCTTCTCGGCCTCCTTCCATTTAGTTGACATGCACTGGAGACAGCTGCATGATTTGAATCTGGTTCCAATTAAATCAGTGCCTCTGTTTCTATATTGAATATAGAATGGTTCATATCTTAACGATGCTGAGGTATATGGAATAGTCCGGTTTATACTTAAAACCAGACTCTGGACATACTCAAAGCACGTTTCTGTAATGGCAGTTTGTGGATTATCCCGGGATATGACGAGGGTTAGTTTTCTACCATCTGGAAGATCAATAGTGATATTGTTCTTGACTCGCCACAGTTTTAGTAAAACGGATTTTTTCAGAAAACAGTAGTGGGAGCATGGTAGAACTTGAAGTGATTCCAGAACCACAAATGATTACTGAAAGTTTAATAGAACCTAAAGATTCTGTCACGCCCCGCTTCCCAAAATACGGAAAACGAGGGATGACTAGGCCAGCCATGCTCCTACGGTCAAGGAATAATCCCGCCATAGTCACACTTCGGCTTCTAGCATTACATGGTAATCAGTAAACAAAGCATAGAAGTAAATGAAATACATCACTAAAATATTACATCAAAGTTCATTGTCCACAATTTACAAATAAATAAGAAAAGAACTACTAACCAAGTTCGAATACAAGGTCTCTTTTAAGGAAAGTAGGAAAGAAGAAAAATGTACTCCAGACTAGATCTCCGCTAGCTCGAAAGGTAAATCCGACTCCTGCGCTGGTTCTTCCTCGAGGTCTGAGCATGCATACTCAGGTCGTCAGAGCGACGTAAAAGCAATATTATAATAATGACATGAAATAGGCAAATAAGATAATAACAGTGGAAGTAAAATACAGATAATCACCATGTCACTAAATGATGCAAAATATGATCTATGTCCCTACCAGTCACTAAGTCATATTTGAAATCGTGTTGTGGAAAGGAAGATCATGTTTAACGGGAGTCTCGTACATACCCGAGACAACGGCCCACACGCCCCGGACATAACCCTGGCAGCCGGATCGCTAGATCCTACCTAATATATATAAGTGTTTGAATGATCATCCTCTAAAACACGGTCCTCGCTAAATACGATGCTCTTTCCATTTTGATTTCCCCCTTTTCCCCAGGTTTACACTATTAATGATTATGATTTAGTCGTGTACGAGTATGCAGCAATAACACGGTTTTGTCACTGTTCACTGTATTCATCACTGCCACGAATCATTCACTTTTCCATTGGCGTACTTGACACTCCTAAATCAATACTATTCACGTACGATAATGCAATGTCCACTGAATAATAACGCGCACTATCACTATGTATATGGCAATCGGGTAATATATGTGTGTTTATGCAGTTAACAAGTCATGTGTAATATGAACTATTATGTACCTTATGAGCTTATAAAAAATTGCAGTAAATCATGAGTTCAGAATTCAGCGAAATGATACAAATACGGTAACAAGTATGCTCTGTCGGCAGTTCAGAAAAATTTGTTTCAGTACAATCGGATTTCTGGTATTCAAGTTACAGCCATTTCAATTTAAGTGCTCGCTGCAGGAAATTCAGTTTCTGAACTAAACGTCCGTTTCGCGGCACAATTTTCACCCAGTTAGGATCAGAATTTAACAATGATACAGTTGAGTGAAATTTAGGGTTTTCAATAAGGTTTTCAACGCACTAGACGGATTCTCAATCGCGTCTCTACGTCAGAAGTTATGCACTATTCAACAATAGGGTATCAGTTCTGTTTCTGTTTGGGACTGCTATACATCCTGTTATTTTAAATTGCTGTTTAAATAGTAAACGACGACAAAAATGGGTGAAATCACTTGAATTATTTAGCTAGAAGTTTTATCTTTACTACAGTATAGGGTTCCGCAACATACAAGTTCAGGCAGCAAAGTGGTAAGCATTACGAAATAGAAATTAACAGCCAGAGCTGCTCTGGACTACAGTCCAGAGCCGCTCTCCAAACCAGTTCTCGTCAGATTTTCAGTACAGAAACGATTTAAATATTTTATAGGGTTCTAGGTCGTCGAGTTGGATTCGATTTGAGCCCTCGAACGCATCATTTCCATGTGTACATAATTAATTATGATTTTAACAAATTTCAGACGCGGGAAATATTCAGTTTTAACGGTTGTAATTTGGGGTGAGCGTTCAAGCCAGTAACGATCAAATTTTCCAGTAAAATTTCACCACAATGTTCATTGCCACACGGGCCAGTAATTGTAATCAGGTTCCTTCAGTTTAGTGGAAGGTTTTCGTTTAGATTCTACGTCGAACACATACACCATTTTAAGTCGCACTAAGTGTTTAGGTGGAATTTAACGGTATTACAAGTTTTAGTAAAAAAAATAGCATGAAGCAAGTAGGTAACTTGCATGGAGACGCTTTGGCGATGCACGGCAGCAGCAACGGCACAAACGCATGACGAACGGCACGGTTTGGATTCACGGCCTCGGCTCGAGTTCGGTTCGTCGTCGGAGTTGCCCGGGGATGTCTCGCGATCGCTGGAGGCGGAGGGGGTGTTGGGATCTCCTGGGAGCGTGCTGAGGTCGGTGATGGTCGGCGGTGGTCGCTCCGGCGATGGGCACAGCGAGGAGTTCGGAGCTCGTGGCGAGGAGTTTGGTGTGGGTTTTAGAGTGAGGGAGTGAGGTAGTGGGGCTCGGGTTTGGTGGTAATGGTGATGATGAGGATGTAGAGGGTCGACGAGGTGATGGGGACTCGTCGGCGTCGGGGTGCAGGTGGTGGCCGAGGTGGTGCAGGGGAGTCGAGGGTCGGCGATGGAGTTTGGTGGAGTTGGGCTCGTTGAGGGATGTGCAGGGGAGGTGGTCGGTGGTGTGGGGAGTGGCGATGAGAGGAGGAGGAGTTTTCGCGGAATGAGGTGGCTGGTGATCGTCGTCGTCGAGGGAGATTGGCGGCTGGGAAAGCTTGGAGTCGGGAGTTTGGGGAGAAGAGAGGAGGGTGTTAGAGATCAAGAGTGTGAGGGAGAGAGGAGAAAGGGGTTAGAGGAGCTCGAGGGGTCGTGGTCGAGGAGCGGGAACGTGGGTCGGCGACGCGGGCATGGGGCGACGTGGGCACGACGTGGGAAGCTCAGGGACGTGGGTTCGCGCAGGGGAAAAGGAAAGAAGCGGGAAAATTTTTTGTGGGGAAGAAAGGAAATGGAGCGGGTCGGGTCGGGTTGTGGGCATTTGGGTAGGCTTTAGGCAAAAGGGCTGGGGGAAAAAAGGATTTTATTATTCTTTTTTATTTGTTTGGGCTGTGGAATTGCTGGGCTTGGGGATAGGGAATTTAATTAGTTTTAGTTTATAAATTTTCTGTTGGGATGGGTTTTATATATATAGTTTTGGTTTAAGGCTTTGATTCTAAAAAGGGTTAGAAAAAAAATAAATACTAAGTCTTAAGCAACCAATTACCTACAAATATACGAGGAAAAAAAATGGGACATCGGGAACTTGGGAAAAATAGAAAAAATTCTATAGATGGGAACGGGGATTTACATTATACCCCCCCTTACAAAAATTTTGTCCTCGAAATTTAACAAGGATACAATGAAACAAAAGTTCTAAACAACGAGATATGGAAAACGTGCACAGATATCTTCCTCCCGCTCCCAGGTAGATTCTCCTGGGGAACGACCGCCCCAAGAAACTCGGACCAATGGAATGACCTTGTTCTTCAGCACTTTCTTCCCGCGGTTGAGGATGGTGGTGGGCTGCTCCTCGTAAGATAGGTCGGTACCCAAAGCTAACTCCGAATAGTCCAGAACATAACGCCGCAATTGAGACACGTGGAAGGTATTGCGCAAACTAGCCAGCGATGGAGGCAAGACAAGTTGGTAGGCCACCTCTCCTACTCGCTCTAGCACCTCAAAAGGTCCGATGAAACGGGGACTGAGTATCCCACGACCTCCAAACCTGATAACTCCGCGGGTAGGGAAAATCTTCAGGAACACGTGATCTCCGACTTCAAATTCTTGCGCTCTCCTGCTGGTATCCGCCCAACTCTTCTGTCCATCCTGAGCCATCTTAATGCGCTGCCTGATCATTTGGACTTTGTCGACTGTCTGAACGATGAGCTCGGGACCCAGTAGTCTTCGTTCTCCCACATCATCCCAACAAACTGGGGATCGACACTTTCGCCCGTAAAGTGCTTCGAAAGGAGCCATCTGAATGCTAGCCTGGTAACTGTTGTTATAAGAAAACTCGACTAGGTGCAGATGGTCCTCCCAGGAACCCTGAAAATCCAACATGCAGGCCCTCAACATATCCTCGAGCGTCTGAATCGTATGCTCGGATTGTCCGTCCATCTGCGGGTGATAAGCTGTGCTGAACTTGAGACGAGTACCCAAACTCTCCTGTAAGCTCCTCCAAAAATGCGAAACAAATCTGGTGTCTCGATCTGACACAATGCTGACCGGGACTCCGTGAAGTCGCACTATCTCCTGCATGTATCTCTCCGCCAGTGACTCTGTCGACTATCCCACTCGGAAAGGTAAGAAGTGTGCAGCTTTCGTGAGGCGGTCGATGATAACCCAAATGGCGTTGTTGCCTCTAGGGCTCCGTGGTAAGGACGTCACGAAATCCATAGTAATATGTTCCCACTTCCATTCTGGTATCGGCAGCGGTTGTAATTGTCCTGCTGTCCTCTGATGTTCCGCCTTCACCTGCTGGCATACCAAGCATCTGGATACGAACCGCATAATTTTTCTCTTCATCCCGTTATACCAAAAATGTTGCTTTAGATCCCGATACATCTTTGTACCTCCCCGGATGCACAGAATAAGCTGAACTATGTGCCTCAGCCAGTACCTCTTCTCGAACATCCCCTTTGGGTATGCAGAGTCTGCTACCGAATCTCAGAGAACCGTCTTCATGTATGATTAAGTCCGTTCTTAGCCTGGCTTCTACCTGCGCTCTAAATTTTTGCAATCGAGGATCATCCGCCTGCGCAGCCTTGATGCGATCCACAAGAGAAGACTGCACCTGCAGTTGCCAAAATTGACTGAGTGCGCTCAGCGTAACGACCTCAAGCTCGAGTCTCTGAAAGTCCTCAATAATGCTCCTCTGACTGGTCAACATCATGACCGCTGGCTTGCGACTGAGAGCATCTGGTACCACATTTACTTTCCCAGGGTGATACTGAAGGTCCAAGTCATAATCTGCCATCAGTTCTAGCCATCGGCGCTGCCTCATGTTTAGTTCTTTCTGAGTGAAGACGTACTTCAGACTTTTATGATCTGTGTACACCTCCACCTTCTTGCCCAATAGATAGTGCCTCCAAATCTTCAACGCAAAAACCACTGCAGCTAACTCCAAGTCATGCGTAGGATAGTTCCTTTCGTGATTTCTCAGCTGTCGAGAGGCGTAAGCAACCACTCGGCCGTGCTGCATCAGAACACAGCCTAATCCCTTCCCTGAGGCATCACTATGTATCACCAAACTACTGGAATCATCTGGTACTGTAAGAATAGGCGCCGTGGTTAACTTCTGCTTCAGTGTGTCAAATGCCTGAGTATACCCCTCTGTCCATGCAAACGGTACATCCTTCCGTGTCAGCCTCGTCAACGGTTCAGCGATTCGTGAAAAGTCTTGGACGAACCTCCGATAATAACCTGCCAATCTCAGAAAGCTTCTGATCTCGGCCACTGACTTCGGCGTTGGCCAATCTCTGACAGATTCTATCTTTGCCGGGTTTACTGAGATGCCTTCGCCCGAAACAATGTGTCCCAAGAACTGAACCTTGTCGAGCCAGAATTCACACTTGCTTAATTTCGCATACAGCTTCTCTTCCCGAAGAATTTTTAGAACCGTGTGCAAATGCTCAACATGCTCCTCCCGGGTCTTCGAGTAGACTAGTATGTCGTCGATAAACACAACGACAAACGTGTCCAAGTACTTTGCAAACACACTGTTCATCAAATCCATGAATATCTATGGAGCATTGGTAACACCGAACGGCATCACAAGGAACTCATAATGTCCGTATCGGGTCCTGAAAGCCGTCTTGCATACATCCTCGGCAGCCACTCTGATCTGATGATATCTAAAACGGAGATCCAACTTCGAGAATACCTTGGCCCCACTTAGCTGATTGAATAAGACGTCGATGCGCGGGATTTGGTACTTGTTCTTTATTGTGACTTTGTCCAGCTCCCGATAATTTATACATATCCGCAGCGATCCAATTTTCTTCTTCACTAACAGAACTGGTGCACCCCACGGTGAAACGCTCAGCCGGATAAATCCCTTCCCCAAGAGTTCTTCAATTTGCTTCTTCAATTCTGCCAACTCAACCGGTGCCATTCTGTACGGGGCCTTGGAAACTGGTGCTGTACCTGGAGTCAAGTCGATCGAGAATTCCAAGACGTGTGGAGGTGGCAGACCTGGTAAATCTTCAGGAAACACGTCCAGAAAGTCCCGAACAATCTCTGGGGCTGGGCTCTCATCAATCTCTATAGCTGTCAGCTCCTTTGGCCTGGCTCTATACTTGGTTGGCTCCAGAGATTCACTCCCGCCTTCGAAAATAAACTCCGGGTGATTGGGAATGCGCAAGATCACGTTCCTTGCTCGACAATCAATAACTGCATGGAAGGTACTCATCCAATCCATCCCAAGAATTGCGTCATAGCTGCCTGTCCCGATCAAAAGGAAATTCGCATAGAATTCCCTGCCACACACTACAACCGAATACGATCTACATTCTCGACTAGATACTATCACGCCATTACTCGTATCTATTTCCCAACCCTTGGTTAGTGGTTCATGTGGTATGGAGTGTGTATCAACGAAATGCTCAGATATGAAACAGTGCGATGCTCCAGAATCAATAGTACTCTAGTTGGCATAGAATGTACGAGTAGAATACTTGTGACAACTTCGCCTGAGGCCTCTGCCTGCTCGGCGGTCAAGGTGAAAGCCCGTCCCTGACTGCGGCCTGTGTAGGGTTGCCTCTGCTCCTGTGATCTCTGCTGCTGCTGTCCAGACCCTCCTTGTATCTCTGCTCGCTTGGGGCAACCGCTAATTCTGTGCTGACTAGATCCGCAAATCAAACACTGTCCTTTGGCGCGGTGACAGTCCTTCTGGGTATGCCCATCTCTGTTGCAGTAGCCGCAAATTACGTTTTTGCTCTAGGGGCGATGCTGGGGTACGAATGGACGCTTCATCTGTGTCGTTCCAGGCCTGTGAACTGGTATGGCTCCGCGAATCGGTGCATGGGTGCGTGCTGGAAGAACTGGAGACTTCCTGAATTTGTTGATCAGTTTCTCCTGAATTCGCGCCGCGTTGAGTACCTGTGGAAAAGTGTGCAACTCAAGCGACACGATCAACTGCTGCAGCTCGAAATCAAGTCTCTGCAAGAAGCGTCTGGCCCTGGTGGCCTCTGAAGCGACCGTGTACGGAGCAAATCGGCTCAGACGGTTGAACTCTGCAGCGTATACGTCTACTAGACGTCCATTCTGCTTCAGTAGGATGAATCTTTCTTCCATCTCTGCCTTGGCGGTGGAAGGGTGTCACGCCCCGCTTCCCAAAATACGGAATACGAGGGGTTGACAAGGCCAGCCATGCTCCTACGGTCGAGGGAATATCTCTCCGTAGTCACACTTCGGCTTCTAGCTTTACGTGGTAATAAGTAATCAATGCACAGGTAATGAGAAGTGCAGTAACTAAATAGAAACAAATACAAAAGAACTAACCAGATGGAGATCAAGTGAGTACAACTCTGGATAGCTGATCAAGATGTCCGCGATGTCCTCGAGGTACGTCTGGTCCTGGTCCAAGCTAGATCCACTTCTCACTCTGAGCATGCATACTCAGGTCGTCAGAGTGACACGATAGCAATATATATATGGATACAAATGGTAACTCGTGCAGTAATAATGAATGTGTAACAGTAAATCACAAGAGTAAAGACATGAACATGAAGTAGCCAATGTGGGTGTCTAATAGCACATGTAAACAGTAAAGCAGTAAAATAGTATGTCAGGTGTGTCAATACAGTAAGTAATGCATGTCAATGTCACTATCCCTATCAGTCTCTAAGTCTCACTGTACAGGTCACTAAGCCTATCGTCAGTCCAAGTGTGAGAGTCAACCACTCGTGAGTGTCCTCCACCCAAGGGTAGGACCCAAGGGCAAGGGACCACGGGCCCAAATAAAAGGCACGGTAATAATCATGTAATATCCCTGTAAATCTCCATATATCTCCATATATATATGCCGGCATGGGACTCCCGAGATTCTGTTGAACTCACACTCAAAGTACCCCACACTCCATGGTCTACATCAAACGCCAACCATAACCTCAAATACCGGTCGGTCCATGACAAGTCTGCGCGAGAACTGGAGACAGGATCTCCATCAAGCACGTCCCGACTGATACCCAAGATAAATGGATAGTGTCTGGTGCCTTACCTGTGACACCCATACAAGTGCTTCCATAAGTATCCCATACCACTTATAGTCACACTTATACGCGCCCCACAGACGTCGACAATGCAAAACATCAATAGGGTTCACTGATTGTGTACAAGTACGTGTCACCATCACTTATTCATTCATGCTCAACCACTAATGTACTTGCCACAATCACCACTAATACCTAACACTGGGTAATGCACATGATCACTAAGTTACCAATGCAATGACATATGCATAATGTGATGAGAAAACAGTATTTAAGGCATGATTAAGATATCATCAAACGATATCCTACCACTTGCATAATTCTTCATAATTCATACATGTACAATTTAGCAAAAAAATGAACAGGGGATAAGTAGTGTGTTTGATTATCTATCCAGAAAATTTGGTTTCACGTCAATCGGGTTTCGGGATCCCTAGATATGGCCATTTCATTTTAAGCCTTCACTGCTGCAAATCCGGTTTTAGAATCGGAAGTCCGTTTCGCAACGCATTTTAATCCCAGTTGGGGATGGTATCGCATTTTCCGGAGGCGCCCGGAGGAAGCGGGGCGAGACTCATCTGATCAAGCAAACCAAAGAAAGAAAAACTGCCTTGACTCATTTTTGTCTTGCTCCTACGAAATTCTCCCCAATTCCAATTCTATGGGAAAGAGAGAGCACTACAGTTGAATGAAATTTAGGGTTTTCAATAGGGTTTTCAACGCAATAGATGGATTCTCGATCGCGTCTGTACGTCAGGAGTTATGCACTATTCAACACTAGGGTATCAGTTCTGGTTCTGCTTGGGACTGCTATACGTCCTGATCTTTTAAATTGCATTTTAAATAGTAAACGACAATGAAAAGAGGTGAAATCACTTGCGTTATCTAGCTAACAGATTCCTCTTCAATAAGGTGTAGTGTTCCGCAACAAACGAGTTCAAGAAGCGAGGTAGTAAACATTACGGGACAGAAAACAATAACCAGAGTTGCTCTGGACTGCAGTCCAGAGCCACTCTCGAACCAATTATCGTCATAATATCAGTATAGAAATAGTTAAGAACTTGCATAAGAATACAGGTCATCGAATCGTCTTTGATTTGAGCCCTTGAACGGCTCATTTCACTATGTACATAATTTATTATGATTTTAACAATTTTCCGGTGCGGAGAATTCCCAGTTTTTACGGGTGTAGTTAGGGGTGTTCGTTTAAGTCGTTAACAGTCATATTATTCAGTGAAAATTTCTATACCGGGTTCATTGCCATACGGACCACAATATGCAAACAAGTTCCGTCAAATTAAGAAAAGGTTTTCATTCAGATCTTGCGTCGAACACTTATGTTATATGAGGTTTTCATGAATCGCAACCAGGGAGTTAATGCGGTTTGAATTTATAACGGAAATAATATAGCATGTAGCAAGTAGGGTACTTGCCTGGAGACGTTTTGGCGACGCACGGCAACGGCAACGACACACGCGCGGCACGACAACGACGATTCCGGCACGACACCCAATGACAAGAGTTTCGATCTTGGTTCGAGCGTGTCGGAGTTGGAGGCTCAGTGTTGCGGGCGACGATCTGCAGCGACGTAGCGGTGCAAGGAGTGGTGACGGCGATGGTCCAAGGAGCTCCGGCGAAGGTGGCAGTCGGCGATGAGGTTGCGACAAGAAGTGCTAGGGTTCGGGTATGGAGTTCAGATATGATGAGGTCTTGGCCAAGGAAGACAATGACGGCGAGGCGATGGTGGTTCTGGGTTGGTATCTCGGTGCTGGAGGCGGCGGCTTGTCGGCAACGGCATGCAGCAGGTGGCCGGAGCAGGGGTGTCGGGAGAGTTAGAGTTCGAGCGAGGGGTGCTCGGTGGGTTTTAAGGTGCAGGGGAGACGTGGTGAGGCAGTGAGGGAAGATGAGGTGGTTTGGGTTTGTGAGAGGGAGTGAGGGAGTCTACGGGGAGGTTTTCGTCGTCGTCGTCGCGGGAGAGAGGTAGCAGGCATGAGTTAGAGAGGATAAGTGAGGGAGACGAGAGAACGAGGGTGATGGGGGAGAGAGGAGTTTGAGACGGGAAGTGGGTTGATGAGCTCACGAGGGGGTGCGCAGCGTGGGGCAACGGGGCGGGCAACGTGGGCGCGAGGGGACGTGGGTGCAACGGGACATGAGCGGGAAAAGTGATTATGAGTGGGGAAGAAGGATGAGTGAAGCGGGTCGGGTCTGGAGTGGGTTGGTGCGCAGGCTTAGGAGGAAACGGGCTGGGCCGGGGTAATTAGACGGGGTTTTATTTGTTTAAATGTTTTATTTTATTTTGGGCTGGTGCAGGGAACGTTGGGCTGGGCTGCTTGGGGGTTTATTCGTTTTTCAAAGGGAAAAATGAAGTGGGCCGAGGTGTATGGTGTATGGGCTGGGGAAAATTTATTCTTTAGCTGTTTGGGCTGGGGTTTTTGGGTACAAATAAAAGGGAGAAAATAAAAGGGTTTAGGAAAAGAAAATGTGAAGGGAAAAGATTTGGAAAAGACTTTGAAGAATTGGGAAGGGAGTGGACTGAGACACAAAGTAAAAGGGATCGGGATTTGGGTTAGTCTAGGGAGGAATAAAAAGTTTAAGTATTAGAATTAGTTTTAGAAAAATGGATTTAAGATAGGAAGGTAGAATAAGAGAATTAGGATAAAATAATTATAAATACAATTAGATAAATGTGTAAGTGACCCCTATTTAATAAAAATACGGCTATTAGCCTATAAAAGGACCGAGTATTACATCATACCACCCTTAAAAAAATTTCGTCCTCGAAATTTAAAATAAACGATAAGCTATAAGATCATAAGCGAAAAGCTACTACCTCGAACACTAGTGCATAGTGGTTTACAAAAAGGTCAGATAGAAGAATTTTGAAGGTCTATATATGTATAAAACTAACGTAACAAAGGGTAGGTCTAAGTAAGTACAAGGCAAACTCAATCATAAGGGCAAACTACATGTATACGAGAATAAAAATAATAATAACGAACAATAATATTCGAGGCGTGCTCGATAAAATCGAAACCCAAAATGTATGTATACATATGTATATCGAACCAGCGCAGCTAAGATAACAGCATCAGACATAATCATCTATAATAGCAACCTATAAGTATAATACCCGAGAAAACTAAAGTAACAATATTAAAATGGTGAAGGATTTGTCGATAGGTTAAAACACCCTAGAGTAATGTATCGATCAAAAAGGAAAAACAAATCTTAAAGTAACTTAGAAAATCCACATGGTGCAAATAAGGAACATAGCATAAAATAATATGTGTAATATATGGTTGTGCTGTCGAAAATAATGGGAGATTAGTAGTGTACTTAAAATGCATAAAACGGAAATAGTTAATAACATGCACTTTTCGATGGACATAAAATAATGAAAACTAAATTTTCGAATAACGATGTCCCTAAATACAGTTAGGGTAATAGGAAAATATCACAAAAATGTATAGGGCTAGCTAGGGTAGGGGTTACAATGGATTATGGCTCATTCAAAAGGTCGGAGTGTGACGACTTTAGACTGAAGGTCAAAGAGGTTGGGGTCGGGTCAGCACGGGAAGTAAGGGTGAGCAGCAAAGGACTACAGGGGGAAAATGATGTATGGGAAGGAAAACGGTCGATACATCATGTGAATCAAAAATCCGAAGGGTCAGCTAACTCAGAAATTTCACCATCAATTTCCCTTCCAGAAGGATCTCAAACGAGGCACATATGAAGGACGAAGGGCGGCCCACTCAAAAGATCGGGGTGCGGTACTTTTTAATCCAAGCGAGGGTTAAAACGGCACAAGGTGCAGTGGTGGACAGTCAGGGATCTCAGGAGGAAAGTAGATGTATAGGGGAAACAGTCAAGCGTCGTGTGAACCAAAAGATCAGAAGACTAGCGAACTCAGCAAATTTTATTTTATTCCAGAAAAATTCGAACAAGGCATCCCCGACAAATAAAAGATAGTCCTAAACTATACATAGATCTTATTTGGCCAGAGGAGACGAAAGCTCAATCACGTCCATCGCGGTTGTGGAGATTCGGCGGGTTACGGTAGGCTCGCAACCCATGTCCCCGAGCTTCCCATGTTGTGCCCAAGTCCTTTTATAGGTGGTCCTTTTATATGACCCGGTCCTTTTATAAATTTGGGCAACACCTCCTTTGTATATTTTGATCCAAAACCACAAATACATGATAATAATAAAGGCATCCCCAAGAGGGAGCTAGCACTTCACCAACCGGCGGATCCACAACCATGCAAAGCATAAATATAAGTATACGACGCCCAACGGCGAAGTTCACCACAAAAGAAAAAGAAATGAGCAAGACATCAAAACCACAAGTAGCGGAATACCCCTCGCTCTAAGCCTCACAACCACAAGTCTCACTAAGTCTCATTACTTATACAAATACTAGTTTGATTGATGGAGTTGACTAGATACAATATGAATAATAAATACAAGAGTGGGTCCGATACAAATGTCCCACTTACAAAGCAAATCACCCAAATGTAGCTATGTGCCAGCGATGCCGCTACTGATTTGTGCGGTCAACCTGCAAGAATTGTGGCACAACGGGGGTGAGTTGCCAACTCGTGAGTAGAAAAACATCAACAAGTAGAAATCGAATAAACAACGACTCCTAGGTCAACTGTATCATAAAGGTAATACTATGATATCTAGGGTGACCGTATCTATATATGTGCCAACAATATACTCAAGCATATATGCACGTGGATATCATCCAACCATAAAATCAATATATGTATGCATTTGGATCCCGTCCACGCGTCAACCAATGACACAACAATATCATACATGTAAATATCATAAAAGCATATGCATGAACCTATGAGGATATAAATCCACTTGTGTCCCTCGCGACACATCAAAATCATGGAACCTGGGTGTCCAGTATCGACACTCGAAACATCATGAAACCTATGTCCAACATAGACACGTAAATCCTCATATCTCGGGCTCCGTCAGTCCAGATCAGCCCTCGGGCTCCGTCTGCGGGATCGGCCCGCGGGATTCGGCAGAACGGGTCGGCCCATATCCATCTCTCGACTCCGGTCGGTATCCTCCGGATAACAGCCAGATCCAACCAATCACCGGTAGGTAGTAGTCCCTCTTCCAGGCTCATCGTCATCCCCACGATCTTCTCATCCCGGGGTACCGTACCGGGTCCACCATGAACCCGCAAACGGATCATCCAACTCCTCGAATCGGGTTTCACATATCACACGTCTCAAAACCGAGAAAACGCATGGTGGGCGCACTGAAATATCATATCAAGAGAAATCGGGTTTTTAAAACAATACATACTTTCTTTTAAAATGACCACGGTTCTCAAATACAGAAATCTCATGAAAACAGCATATCTCAATGCGTATAATCGTAAAGCTTGATGTATGCGACATATAACAGAAATGTAAGCATATCCATATATCATGCAATATGGAACAGTAATATGCATATATCAGGGGAAAACCGCTCTGTTAAATAAATCCAGTTTTTAAATATATCATGCAGTTCCCAATTTCTCCTAAGTCAAATGCAACATCGTATAAAGGTGTATATGTAACTATAGTAGGTAAATCATGCAAGGAGTCATATCATGATGCAGCAAGTCTACTGTGTAGTAACTTAGTAATTATCGATGATGAAGTGTGTGAGCCGGCCAATCTGTGTACGTGTAACATACGCATCATCAATAATGGTGCGGATGTATTAGCACAGGTACATGTAATGCAATGAGAGTGACATGAGTGTAGCATAAAGTAAATCGTATGCGAATGCTGACAAGTATACGTATCTAACATGACCGAGTCGGTGAATCTATCAATCTGCATCCAGCCTCACAACATTACGTACGGTATAATCCATTGTACGACATCCTCTAGTCAAGGGTATGGATCACTCATCATAAAACTCATCACGTACGGTGAATCATCGTACGGCGGCATTTAACCATTAAGGATCCTATCAACCTATATGACAATGAAGGTACGGACCTACCGTCACGTACGACCTATCATTCAAGATCGCATCCATATACCGGCATATCTCATATCGGGGGACCGGCAAAGGTATCAATCATCTCAATCAACTCGCATCCATATACCGACATATCAATCAAGTCATCATATCACATCGTATATCCTTTCCATCACACTAAGTCATCTTATATATATACATTCTCCTTTTTCTATAAGCATACGTATCTAATCTAACATCCACACATAAACCATACGATCAGTTTTTTAATAGACGCAAATCGTAGTTTTGAAAGTAAGGGCTACGGTGTTTTTAAGGAAAAGACATCATTTGAAAGTCCGTAACGTCCCTCAATGTATTTATTTAAGAGATGCATACGATTCTTCAGTTTGGAAATAGATATGGTTCGGATGACACATTTACATCGTCTATCTAGTCTTATAGCATTCAATTCGGCAATATCATCGGACATCATCCTCAAATCTCGTCATCACGTATTAATCATATCATGTCAAGAATTTTATCTTTAAAGCTTTCATCTCATATCTCGATATATATATTCGATCATATCTTGTCACCTAAACCCTAAGCTATAACTTTAAGTCAAGGTATATTTTATCTCCTACTAAATCTTAACCCTATTTATGAGTTCCTAACACGGTTACCTTAACCATACTCCATATATATATATATATACATATATATATATCAGTTTCCATCAAAGTTTGCGGGGGTGCTATACGCCATCCACCCGACTTCCCCGTAGATATAGATCTACTCACTTGATCCTTGCTTGCCGAAGTCGATGACGCCATGCTCCATCGTCTCGAAATCCATGCGAAGGTACCTACAATACATACACAGTCACAATAGCATTAAAATCAAGTATGGAAAACCAAGACGGCACGTGGTGCGCTCATAGGTTAAAACCTATAGCCTACGCATGCAAGAACAACCAAACAACTCTTGTTGTTGACGTACAAACGCCAATAACCCAAAACAATATCAAATACCAAAACCTAAGTTTCATAATCGCAAAATACGAAAACAACCACCTAGGAAAACCACTCCCAGATTTCACTATAGGACAAACTAGGGAATTTTGCATACTGGGTTAGTCTAGATATCAGATAACAAGACTACTGACCAAGAATCACATAAATCCACCATGACTTAGCCGCAATTTGCGGCCAAATCGAATAAATCTGCGGCCCGATTTAGGGTAGTAGGTCTCAGGTTTTAGGGGTTTCTTCTAAGTTGCCTGCACGTCTCATGGTCAAGGGAACTTAATTTATGGTGGTCTCGGGTCACTCCAGATTCCTATATACTCTCAAAAACTGTCAATTTAACCGATGTCGGAAAGTTCTAAGTCGTGTTTGGGTTCTATTTTCTGTCCTAGGTCAATAAAACACCACTCAAGTCTTGTTAACAGCCACTACTCATCATCACTTCCACACAATTTCCCAAACCCTTCTCTTGAAATTTCTAACTTCACAACAACCAACACAAATTAACTTCTAAACTAACTAGAATACAAGAAAACTCAAAACTAACTAAATGGAAGAAGCTATACCTCATTTGGGCAATTCAAGAAAAACCCTAGTTTCTCAAAGTCTTCAAAATCTAACTTTTCTTGGTCTAATGTGATGAGGGTGAGAAGGTGATCATTTTTTGTGAAAGGGATATAGGGTTTTGAGGAGTATTTTGAGATGGGTCATGAGGGTAGAAGATGGAGGGAAGTGAGGAGGAAGAAGGAGATGAAGCAAAACAAATGGGGGAAATGAAATGAGGCAGCCCCTCTCTCTCTCTCACACTTATTCTCACAGACTCTCTCTCTCTCTCCAATCATTCTAAACTTTAACCCTATTTCTCATTTTCTTTTCTTTTTACAACCCAACCACATAATACCCCAAAACAACATAAGAAACACATCATGTTACCAAAATGCAACATGACGTGGTGCACTAGTCACGGAAAACTGTAGAAACACGGATTTGGTTTAATCGCGATGGGCAGTGCACTAATCGGGTTTTCATTTAAACTGCAAATAATTGATTTTAAAAAATGCCAAATCCATTAAATATATTTTTAAATGAATAAATCATTTTAATTTCCAATTATTTCATAATTATTGGTATATATTTATACCCTTTTTCGAAAACCCCAATTTCGCAAATCGGGCAGTTTTCGGGAAATATATTATTTTAATATTAAATTCCAAAAATAATATTTTATATTTTCTGAAATGTTACAATTTTCCCCCCTTAAATAAATTCGGTCCCCGAATTTAAATTTAAACCCCCAAATACTAAAACATTTCAATAACCAGCTCAAATCAACGGGGCTCCGATATCATGGAAGATATAGAAATACCACAGCGCATCAAGTGTGCATGAAAACGAGTATAAAGCTCAAAATCGAACTCCGTCAAGCGTCACGCAAATCATCAGGTTTGCACGTATATCATCGGAGTTACAATGGAGATACAGATCTTGAAATCCACTACCGAAATCCAATATGCACTAGTCAAATACTATATTACATATATAGTACGCATCCCTGGAAAAATCCTTTAAATTGAATAAAACACATGCAAAATCTTTTCTGAATCGCCGTGTGATGCGTAACTCACGACACAAGTGACGGACACTCATTTATAAAATAATAAATATAGTTTCGTATATGTTTTGCTCAGATATAGGTCCCGTCCATTTTGAAATATCCCAAAAGGTTTCCTTTGTAAATGTTCGTGTCACTCATGAACACACAGGAAATAGCGAGACTATAGCTCCTTATTGAAAACCTCTTGGTAAACTTTTTATGCATGCAAATTACTCAGGTACTGTCCTCAAATCAGTCCTGTTTGGCTACTACATAATATAGTGCCCAACATGAAAACAAAATGCTCAAGAGCAAAACCAGCCTCGAAAGGCGTACCCAATAATCACGTGCATCTTATGCGCACGGAAATCAAATCTAAATACAAGTGCTACGAATGTGCAAA
Source organism: Agapanthus africanus (assembly GCA_030015575.1). Taxonomy (NCBI): domain Eukaryota; kingdom Viridiplantae; phylum Streptophyta; class Magnoliopsida; order Asparagales; family Amaryllidaceae; genus Agapanthus; species Agapanthus africanus. The sequence goes on along the minus strand of JASDDO010000019.1, from coordinate 454,001,948 downwards.
AAACCAAAACTAAGCGCAACGGGTGCGCACGAAAATATCTGTCCAGTGCAACGGGTGTGCACGACAACATTATCAAGTGCACCTAGAGTGCACGAAAATCTCAATCCAGTGCAACTAACATGCACGAACGAAAATCCGAATCGATTGCATCAGGTGTGCACAAAATCATATCTCATATCATGCGCCCAACATGCGTGAAAATACAAATTAAGTGCATCCGTTATGCACGAATGAAATCGAAATCAAGTGCATCCCACATGCACGAATAAAATCTAAATCAAGGGAATCCAACATGCACGAGTAAAATCTCACTCAACTGCATCCGATACGCACAAAATCTAATATCAAGCGCCTAATATGCGCAAAAAATCCAACCCAAGCACGTCAAGTCAAAATCAATGCCCGATGCGGTAAAGCGCACAAAAAACGAACGTTAAGAGCAACGCACACAAAAACATAAGTCTGGCGAAACAAATGCTCAAATACATAAATCGGGGGCAACCAAGGTATGGAGTATAAATCTAGTGCAACTAATGCATGAATGCCCGTCCGGTGCAACAAACGCATGAAATGCAAATCTAGTGCAACAAATGCATGAAATACGAATACAGTGCATCCAGTGAACAAAATACCAATACGGTGCATCCAGTGCACGAAATACAAATACGGTGCAACCCATGCACGAAAACTCATCAATAACGCAAATGCGTATATAAAAACAACACCGAGTGTACCTAGGTGTATAAAATCAAACACGTGTGCAACTATGTGCACAAAATCCATATCAATGCACTGCAAGCATATATGAGCTATACCGAGTGCAAAAATCAAATTGAGTGCGTACCACATGCACAAAACCAAATCAACTGTATGAAATCCACGAAATCATAAACACGTGCAGCCAAGGCACAAAATCGACATCAAGTGTAATGAATATGCACAAATCGAAAACCGATGTAGTGGTGTTTAAACTTAAATCAAGTGCAATAACTGTGCACAAAATGCAAATACCCAGTAGGTGCAGCCATGGTGCATGAAATCAATATCAGGAAACTCATCATCAAAGCTCAAATCCAAGCGATATAAGCGTGATACTCGGATCACAAACGCAAATCGCAATAAATGACATCGAGATACATCTCCTACAATGTCGAAAAATGTCGGTGCGCCCAAAACTGGCAGAGCAAGAACATATGCTTGCCCCCTGCTCACGGTCTGGCGTCCTCTATCTCTGGGTCTTCATTTCTCTATGGATTACCAATCTCGCAATCCGTCGGCTCGGACCGGTATACTAACGGAAATGATTCCGCTCTGGTACTCCTCTGGTCATCTCTCGACCGATTATCATGACCACTCGTAAAGCAACACTTCACTGGCGTCAGCCTCTGGCCCTCTGAATACACGTGACACAAATGATCCTTGGTGCAAATCTCATCACAGCACTGTCTTGGAAGGAACCTGCTCAGGGTCTCTTCCGATTTCGCCTATACCGAACTATACGGAGGCTGGTACTCTCACATAATCTTTTCTTATTTTCTGGACATCTGTGTTTTCAGCACAGCATTTCCTCAGGAACTGGCCATATCCTAACGCCTCTGTACACGTATCAGGTCTCTAATCTCGACGGGGAGTAACAATAGCTAGTCAGCATCTCGCACGAACCCCTGGTTTCACTTGTCTTTATTATCGTCCACTTTGACATCACATCACGCTATTTGCGTACTGCAATGGTTCTCGGCTATAGTCAATCCGAAGTCTCTCACACAGACTCAAAATCATGAACTCGGATTTTCATCACTCTGTAGAAGATCTCTAGCCGAACACGTCCTCGGGAACTCGTCCCAACCATCGGAGGAATACTCAATACTCGTTCGTTCTCGATCAACTCACAACGCATCTGGGTGAGGTCCTCTATCCGAAGCTGGTCAACTTTCTGATCTCTTATCACCTGATATCCGGACGACATTAAACGTTTCGAGCGATTCATCAAAGTCCCATAATTCCTCGAAAGCTCAACACTAGAGCACAGTTTAATCATATCCAGTACATGCCACAGTATCTATGGACCAACCGTAGAAGGGCAAACCCAAGCCTCACTGATGGCACTGCTGAACTCTGCAAACCATAAGGTTCAGAAGCGGTTCCATGGTCATTATGTCGAGTTAGGGTTTCATTCTTCTAGAGGGTCCACAAAATTACTTGCATGTTCCTTCGAATACTTTAAACTTGGAAAAATGGGTTTCTGACATTCGTTCAAACTTTTTAACTTCGCCTAGACGACACGTGAATACCCTTCGTCCGCATGCTAAACAATGCCTCAATCTTCCAGGAAAGACATTATATCAATAGTCATCTCTGGATCGGTCCATTTTAGATCTGACTAAGACTCCCCACACTGGAAATCTTCAACTCAACTGGGCCTGCGTCGGCGCATCAATCTGATGAATCACCTTCGTCTCTCAACTCGGGATAGACTATCTATCATCTGTCGCATCTCCGCCTGGAAGCTCCAGCGATCTCAGCTCGTAAAGTCTAGAGGTGGCATCCCATCAATCTCAGCAATAGCTGGGTCATCTATCCACACGGAAGACGACATCATAATCTTTGAGGTAGGCTGTACATCAACAGTCCTCTCACAACTGGCAGCTCTTACAATGGCCCGATCATCCGGTGTAAAACCAAACACTCGCCTCAACAAGAGGTCACAACACAGCTACTACATCGAGACGTTCCCGTGTCACCAGAAAAACACGATGGCCAGTCCTCATCCCAGACGAGCTCGCCCTGACCGCAACACTAGCAGCAGCTCAATCTGTGCTCAAACCATGGTGACAGGAACCTCAAGCATGCATAAATGAAAACAGATCGACGGAATGAAAGGAATCAACAGATCCAGGATGGATACATGATCATAAGAAGAAACAATATCAATGAGAGTATGATCATGGAAACGAATAGAATCAAGGATCTCTAATGGATGTATAATCATGGGTGCGAAGAGAATCACAGATCTCAAAATATGTACATCCTAAGATCTCTTAAGTGGAGTATCGTATCGTAAATATGCCGCGGAACATACATAAGGTACGTCACTCTACTCAAGATACCTACTCCATCAATTAGGGTCAACCTATGAACCGAAAGTTCGGGTCTAATACCCCCCTAAGTTTCGTAAGGTCAAGCCTGTAAGTCCATGCTACCTCTCCCGGTACTTTCGGGCATGCGGAATTTGGTGAAAAAAACAATTTTCTAGAGGCGGTAACTTGGACTCAAAACCGGATCTTTGTTAAACATCTAACTAACAACCTAACTAGGAGTTGTTAACTACTCGGTTAGGGGGTTATACCTTTCTTTCTTGAACTCCTTCGTCTTCAAGCCTCGATGGTTGTCCGGATCGGCTTCACCCCGTCTTCTCCTTGCGCCGAAGATCGATCCACCTGAAAGCTTCTACCTTTGGCTTCTTCTTCGAACTTTGAAGAAACTAGTTCACTCGGTTTGCTAAACCTTGTGAACTAGAGTGAGTAGAGGATAGTGTGTTGGGATTTTCTCTATGGTTCTTGGTTCTCAACACATGAGACAAGTGAACCATAGACTAAAGAGAGGGAGAGCAAGAGGAAGGAGATGAGAGCTCAAGAACACAAGAGAGAGAATGAAAATGATAGAATGAGCAAGACTTTTCTCACTTGGCTCTCATAATCCAAAACCATCATCACAAAAATAGTAATCAAGTATTGTGTAAATGGTTTAAGTCAAAATGGCTATATCATTTCATGCACTCATATTGCACAAGAGAACAAGCAAGTAAAAAGTCTTTGTCATGAAATGATAGCCATTGTCATCATGATGGTCAACTAGTCCAACCTAGTCAACCGGTCAACAAAGTCAACAAGTCAACAAAGTCAACCCCTCAACAACCATGTCACCACAATACTTAATTAATATTATTGTTAATTACATATCATATTCTCATTAGGGTTGAGCAAAAAGTCAATAGTCAACGGTCAACAACCCTAATGAGAATCCTCTGCCTTTGTCTCTCCGTCAACTGTGCATACACACATGCATTCGCGTTCCGAGAAACACGAATACATACTGGATAAAACCAATCCCAAAACGTACACTAGGATCTGGCTTAAACCAAAGCCCGCTAGTGTTAACTGTCCGGACACTGTACGTGCACAAGTGCACGGATGTGACCGGACCCTGTCGCAAAACCATGCGACCTCTACTCTTTTGCCAAAAGGCGAATAGCTTTCTGTGTGGGACTCTAAAGACTTGACACTACGCTGGCAGTGGGTTTAACCACAGATTGCAAGCGGCACTAGCTGTGCGTAACGGTCCCCAGGTAGATGCCGACAAGAAGACTGACGAGGTGAAACCCATCTGAACTCCTACTGAGCCTGAATATGACAATCTCCGTACAGTCCGGTCTGTTCGTCCGATACATCGCATGGCGGGCCTAGAGGGGCGGTAAACGTCAGTCCCCTAATAGCGGTACAAGTCGTGTCGAAGTGAAGCCCAATACACCCTGAGATAACACTGGAAGCCTACCAGTATATCTCGCTTGCCTTGGCCAGGAACTACTCGTGTAATGGCTCTCCTAGACACAGCACGATGTCAACCCCCAATACCGGGAGAGACGAATCCTGTCTAACCGTCACTGCCTCCAAGTGCTTCGGGACTGCACCCAACTACTACCTGTTTGCACGACTCCTTTGAGCCGTGGTAGTGTAGTAATCAAAGTACAGTGGGAATACACTCGAGGCGAAGTGACAGTGTCAAGTCAGCGGACTAAGCTGTACTCATGTCACCTGGGAACTGATAACAGACGATAGGTATAATACCAACCGGTCAGTTCCCGATGAGTCCTGTCTAGTGTACTCGTAACCCAACGAGCACCCGCATACTATCTCCAGTACGACGTACTGATGGCTGTGGGACAGACCATCTCCCACTCTGGGATGAGAAGCGCATGCGCTAGTCTACTCCGGAGTATCGATGCCCTGTCTCGATAGTCCTGCGACTAGGGACCTGCATAAGGATGTGCTTATAGATTACCCAGCCCCCACTAGTGTGACTGCCATCACAACGCTGGTAATCAAGCAAAGATCCTAAGGGCTCCACTAATGTGTATAGGCGATATACTAAAATAAACACATGTACACATTGAAGTAGAAACAAACCAAGTAGCATACTACTATTTTGAGCAAGATTGTATATACAAGGTGAATATCCCAAGCTTCCATTAAGTAATATACAAACTAGTATGATACAGTAATGGCCTCTAGGGCATATACACTAACAATCTCCCACTTGCACTAAGGCCATGTATTGGCGTATCGAAGACCTTTCATCTCGATCAACCGCTCGAACTGAGTCTGGGGCAAGGCCTTGGTGAATGGATCTGCAGTGTTATCTTCTGAAGCAACCCTCCGAACCTCGATCTCCTGGCGATTCACGATCTCCCTGATCAGGTGATACCGCCTCAAGATGTGTCTGGATCTCTGATGGGACCTGGGTTCCTTCGCTAAAGCTATAGCCCCGTTGTTGTCGCAATACAGAGGTATTGGATCAACAATGGACGGAACCACCTGAAGTTCTTTTAAGAACTTCCTTATCCAGACAGCTTCTTTTGCGGCATCAGATGCAGCGATGTATTCTGCTTCCATCGTCGAGTCTGCAACGGTTTCCTGTTTGGAACTCTTCCAACACACCGCCCTTCCATTGAGAGTGAAGACAAAACCCGACATGGACTTGGAATCATCCTTGTCACTCTGGAAGCTGGAGTCAGCAAAGTCCTCGATCTGGAGGTCCTTTCCGCCATACACCAAGAACATCTCCTTAGTCCTCCTCAGGTACTTGAGAATGTTCTTTACCGCTATCCAGTGTTTCTCCTCAGGGTTTGACTGATACCGGCTTACTACACTCAGTGCATAAGCTACATCCGGTCTGGTACACAACATCGCATACATTATAGAGCCTATCGCAGAAGCGTAGGGTATAATAGACATGCGATCCCTCTCCAAATCAGTCTTGGGAGACATCTCTTTAGAGAGGGTGATCTCGTGACAAGCCGGTAGGTTACCGCGCTTGGAATCTTCCATACTGAATCTCTTCAGTATGGTGTCGATGTACCTGGACTGTAAAAGTCCTAATATCCTCTTGGATCTATCACGATGGATCCGGATCCCCAGGATGTATGAGGCATTACCCAGGTCTTTCATGGAGAACCTGTGTGACAAGAACCCCTTGACAGATTGTAGCATAGGAATGTCATTTCCTATTAAGAGAATGTCATCCACGTATAAAACGAGGAATACTACAGTTCTCGCTACAAATCTACTATAGATGCATGGTTCATCTGGATTTTTAATAAAGCTAAATTCCTTGACCGTCTCATCAAAACAGATGTTCCAACTCCGCGATGCCTGCTTTAGTCCATAGATGGACTTAAGCAACTTGCACACCTTTCCGCTGCTCCCACTCTGAATGAAACCCTCTGGTTGGTCCATATAGACACACTCCTCTAAATTTCCATTTAGAAAAGCGGTCTTTACGTCCATCTGCCAGATCTCATAATCGTGGAAGGCAGCAATGGCAAGAAGGATCCGAATGGATTTCAGCATAGCTACTGGAGAAAAAGTCTCGTCATAGTCCAAACCAGGTCTTTGACGAAAACCCTTTGCAACCAGTCTAGCTTTATAGGTCTCAACCTGTCCATCTACACCAATCTTCCTTTTGAAGATCCACTTGCATCCTACGGGTTTTACCCCGTCTGGAGCAATGTCCAACGTCCATACTTTGTTGGTGTACATGGACTCCATTTCGGTCCGCATTGCATCCAGCCATTTTACCGAGTCAACGCTCTGAACGGCCTGCTGGAAGCTAGTAGGCTCATCATAATCTATGAGGCAATCCTCTCTATCCCCATCTATGAGAAAACCGTAGTATCTCTCGGGCGGATGAGACTGCCTACTACTCCTGCGGAGCGGCATAGGAATTTCTTGTTCTTTTGAACCCTTTGGTTCCACTAAGCTTTCAGTAATAGTCTGTGGTTCTGGAATATCTTCCAGTTCTACTGCGCTCCCACTACTTTCCTTTTCTAAGAACTGGTGTTCTAGAAAGTGGGCATGACGAGAAACAAAAACCTTTTGTTCCTCTTCGCAGTAGAAGAAATATCCCTTGGAGTTCTTTGGATATCCCACAAACTTGCACTGTACTGAGCGTGCCTCGAGCTTGTCCGCATGCTGCTTTTTGATAAAAGCTGGACTTCCCCATGTCTTAATGTGATTGAGATGGGGCCTCTTCCCACACCACATCTCATATGGTGTAGTAGGCTCAGTCTTAGTGGGAACTCGGTTCAAAAGGTATGCTGCTGATTCTAGCGCATACCCCCAGAATGATCGCGGTAACTCAGCGTTACTCATCATGGACCGTACCATATCCAATAGGGTTCGGTTCCGTCTCTCCGATACACCGTTATGTTGCGGGGTGTATGGAGGAGTAAGCTGAGAGAGAATTCCGTTCTCTTTTAAATAGTCCAGGAACTCGGCACTCAAGTATTCACCACCTCGATCCGATCTTAGAATCTTGATACTTTTGCCGGTTTGTTTTTCTACTTCATTCTTATATTCCTGGAATTTTCCAAAGGCTTCGGACTTATGTTTCATTAAGAAGACATAACCGTACCTTGAAAAGTCATCCGTAAAAGTAATGAAGTAAGAATAACCGCTTCACGCATGTGTAGACATTGGACCGCACACGTCGCTGTGTACGAGTCCCAAGAGCTCGCTCGCTCTTACTCCGTGTCCAGTGAACGGAGTCTTTGTCATCTTTGCTTTGCGACAGGATTAACAAGTGGCATACGATTGATATTCGAACGCATTCAAATATCCTTCTGTATATAACTTCGTCAACCTTCTCTCATTGATGTGACCCAGTCTACAATGCCACAAGAAAGTCTGATTTATTTCCGGAGACTTTCTTTCGTGTGTATTCTGGACATTGAAAATCTGCGGTTGGTTTAATACGTATATACCATTTCTTAATGTACCTGACCCAATCAGAACTTGATTAAGGTGAATGTTTACAACATTGCTTACAAACGCAAATTCAAAACCTTCTTTAGAAACCAAAGATACAGAAATGATATTACAAGTTGCGTTGGGTACAAAAAAGCAATTACGCAAAACCAAAACATGTCCATTTGACATTCCCAGGTGATAGTCCCCCACGGCCTTAGCATCCATGCTAGCTCCGTTTGCAACTTTGAGGGTCATGTCACCTGCCTTCAAAACCCTACGGTTTCTCAACGCCTGCAAAGAGTTACAGATATGAGATCCTGATCCGGTATCCAATACCCAGGAAGTAGAGTTTATTGAAAGACAGTTTTCAATAACATACACACCTGAAGCTGAAGCCGCAACCTGCTTCAGATCCTGTGTTCTGGCTTTCCAAGCCCTGCAATCATTCTTCCAGTGTCCCTTCTTATGACAATAGAAGCATTCTTCCTTATCCATAAGCTTTCCTACTTTCTTTGTTGCTTTTGCCTTTCCCTTCGTATCCACTTTACTAACACCGCCCCATGGTTTGGCGGGGGCTTTCTTCTTCTTTCCCTTGGTTTTCGCCTTGGACCTAGAAGACGAAGATCCTCCTACAAACAAAGTGGATGTTTCCCTACCTTTCTGTAGGGTGCCCTCTGCGCTCCTCAGCATGTTGAGGAGTTCTGAAAGTTCAACTTCCTTTTCTTATAAGTTGAAGTTCAGGATAAACTGGGCGTAAGTGGAAGGAAGGGACTGGAGAATCAAGTCCGTATAGAGCTCATTCTCCAACGTGGTCCCAAGGTCCGCGAGCTCTTCTATGTAGCCAATCATCTTAAGCACGTGTTCCGCTACCGATGATCCGACGGCCAACCTTGCCGAAAATAACTTCTTCGACACTTCGTATCTTGCGATACGAGACTGCTCTCCATACAGTTCTTTTGTATGGAGAAATATGGATTCGAGGTCCATATTCTCGTGCCTCCTCTGATGTTCGTTGTCCATAGAGGCAAGCACGGGGCACTTGGCCTTCGCGCAATCGATTTCCCAGGTCTTACGGATTTCTTTATCCGCGACGCTGGTTTTGGGACCTGGGACAGGGGGAGCTTTGGTGGTAAGAAGATACCCCAGCTTGTCGTAAGTGATTGCCATCTTGACATTCCTGAGCCAATCTTTGTAGTTTGGCCCTGTCAGTATGTTTTTATCTAGGAGTAACTTAAGTCCAGTCATGTCGAATTGGTCGCTGCAATTAGGAGAGAGAAGAAACACTCAGCATGATGCTCTTGCAAGTTTAGAATGGTTTTTAGTTTGTCTAAACAGGATGGCTCCCACTGTTTCTCGAATCCCTCCTCAAACCAAAAAGGAAGAATTAGTCAGGATCAATCTCATCGTACAATACTTGCTTAACCATTCATCCAGGCCAGTGTTGGTACTTCGAGGGAGGTTTTCCAATGCTTTCGCGAAGTTCCTTAATTAAATAACCTCTTTTCCCTGGGGGCATAGCCCCGCTAACACCTTTCTAGACACCTACTTGGTTTATAGCATTGATCGTTAAGTGAGAAATTTCCCGAGGAGCAGCATATACTCACAGTAGGATCGGGATCCAAATATCATTGCGTGACGAAACTGAAGGAATCCTACCAGAATCATCACACTCCAAATGGTATGCAATACTAGCAAGTTTCAGTTCTTTTGAAACTCCCGATGTGGATTTTTGCCCCATGCTCTTATGACCTTGACTTTGGCCAAAATATCATAAGTCACATGTCAAGTTCTACCCGTCATTCTCCAAGTTAATTTGGATCCACCCGTACCTACCCTTGACTTTGGCCAAAATGGCAGTACGACTGTCCCAAACCAACGCATCTATCTATGCTACACATGAATACCCAATAGCTACCAATCACTATGCCTTGACTTTGGCCAACATACATAGCTTGAATACTATTGACTATTCATGTGAAATGACGGAGGGCTACGAATGGTTTTGGCGAAACCGTGAACGTAGTGAACTTGATATAATCGATGGAACAAGATAGCTTTTAAAAGGAGTGGCTCAAACTCCGCATTTAAAAGTTGGTTTTGAAAAGAACCGAGTGGTTTTTCGAAAGTGTTCCAACGACTTTTACTTGGTTTATTTTTCTTGCATTAGTTCTTTTAATGCGTGATATTCTTGCATTAGTTCTTTTAATGCGTCCCATCATTTAATCCTACCATTGCAGAAAACAACCAAAATATAACGTACGCTTATGCCATTCGCATTCTCCACGGGGCCCCATCATTACCCGTTAGGTTACTTAACTAACGACAGAGCGAGGGCTGGGCTAGCGCGGCTGTAAAACATAAGCAACGCCTAAATAATATCATATATAGATATACTGCAATGATAGCCATTTCAGATCACAGATGAACACATTGGATATACTAGGAATCCGCAATTCGTACGAGCCTGTAACGAAAAGCAGATTACACGGTCGCGGTGAATAGCCAATACCCCACCCAAGACCCCTACGGGTGCGGCAAACTACCCGCCAAGTACCCGAAGCGAAGCAACCTCCCTCAACTCCGTGAGTAGGCCACTCGGCACTTCGGCATACCCGGTAGTTTGTGCACCCCCTCCATTGGTCTATCCTACGAGCAAAAACAGTAAAAAGAAATTATACAATGACGGCTACAACCCCGACCCGGTTGTGCGGCCATACAAATAATTATTACATCAATTTACAAATTTACATGAATTGAAAGAAAAGAAAACTCTCATCTCACAACCCCCCGGCTATTCATCCGTGACAATCCAATGAATTCATATACACATTCCAATAACATTACAGATCACAGATTTGTATAACCCCCACTAATCGACATATAGCGATTAGCAGACGTTCAATACAAATATCACATCACAGATAAAAACCCGTCAGCTTAAGTCTTTAGAAACTCGATCAAAATACGGTTTTTCAGGCCCCAAACACAAAATTTTCGTTCTGGAAAATCTGGGCAGAAAATACATATTTCAAAAATCCCAAAACAACCCCATAAAAACACTGCACAAAATTTGGACCTCGGCCGAGTCAACTCGGCCGCGTTTCCGCGGCGCTTTGACCGGTTCGTGGGACCAAATTTCGTGGGTGTTTAATAAAAACCCTGAGCCGATTTTTAAGATGAAATTTATCAATTTTACAGAACTTTAAAAATCGACAGCAACTTTGAATTTCGGGTTTATTTCGGGACTTTTTCTCCGATCGAATTTCTAGCTACTATGCTAACATGTTAGATAGAGTTTAACCTGGCTCTGATACCACTGTAAGTCCATGCTACCTCTCCAGGTACTTTCGGACATGCGGAATTTGGTGAAAAAAACAATTTTCTAGAGGCGGTAACATGTACTCAAAACCGGATCTTTGTTAAACATCTAACTAACAACCTAACTTGGAGTTGTTAACTACTCGGTTAGGGGGTTATACCTTTCTTTCTTGAACTCCTTCGTCTTCAAGCCTCGATGGTTGTCCGGATCGGCTTCACCCCGTCTTCTCCTTGCGCCGAAGATTGATCCACCTGAAAGCTTCTACCTTTGGCTTCTTCTTCGAACTTTGAAGAAACTAGTTCACTCGGTTTGCTAAACCTTGTGAACTAGAGTGAGTAGAGGAGAGTGTGTTGGGATTTTCTCTATGGTTCTTGGTTCTCAACACATGAGACAAGTGAACCATAGACTAAAGAGAGGGAGAGCAAGAGGAAGGAGATGAGAGCTCAAGAACACAAGAGAGAGAATGAAAATGATAGAATGAGCAAGACTTTTCTCACTTGGCTCTCATAATCCAAAACCATCATCACAAAAATAGTAATCAAATATTGTGTAAATGGTTTAAGTCAAAATGGCTATATCATTTCATGCACTCATATTGCACAAGAGAACAAGCAAGTAAAAAGTCTTTGTCATGAAATGATAGCCATTGTCATCATGATGGTCAACTAGTCCAACCTAGTCAACCGGTCAACAAAGTCAACAAGTCAACAAAGTCAACCCCTCAACAACCATGTCACCACAATACTTAATTAATATTATTGTTAATTACATATCATATTCTCATTAGGGTTGAGCAAAAAGTCAATAGTCAACAGTCAACGGTCAACAACCCTAATGAGAATCCTCTGCCTCCGTCTCTCCGTCAACTGTGCATACATACCCGCATTCGCGTTCCGAGGAACACGAATACATACTGGATAAAACCAATCCCAATACGTACACTAGGATCTGGCTTAAACCAAAGCCCGCTAGTGTTAACTGTCCGGACACTGTACGTGCACAAGTGCACGGATGTGACTGGACCCTGTCGCAAAACCATGCGACCTTTACTCTTTTGCCAAAAGGCGAATAGCTTTCTGTGTGGGACTCTAAAGACTCGACACTACGCTGTCAGTGGGTTTAACCACAGACCGCAAGCGGCACTAGCTGTGCGTAACGGTCCCCAGGTAGATGCCGACAAGAAGACTGACGAGGTGAAACCCATCTGAACTCCTACTGAGCCTGAATGTGACAATCTCCGTACAGTCCGGTCTGTTCGTCCGATACATCGCATGGCGGGCCTAGGGGGGCGGTAAACGTCAGTCCCCTAATAGTGGTACAAGTCGTGTCGGAGTGAAGCCCAATACACCCTGAGATAACACTGGAAGCCTACCAGTATATCTCGCTTGCCCTGGACAGGGACTACTCGTGTAATGGCTGTTAGTTGTATGTATGCCCTAGAGGCCAGTATTGTACAGATGATGTATATTATATTGGATGCTTGGACATATATAGAGATGACTTTCTTGCTCGACATGATAGTATGCTATCTGGTTGCCATTTATCTTAACATGTACACTAGTCTCTTTATACTGTCTTATAGTTACATGTTGGTAAAGCCCTTAGGATTTGTACTTGACTACCTAGACTATGATGCAGATCATACTAGTGGGAACATGGTAGTCCATAAGTACATCCTTCAAGGTCCCTAGTCGTGGGTATCTCGAGACGGGGCATCGATTTACCAGAGTAGACTAGCGTATACGCTTCTCGACCCATGTGATGGGCGATGGATGATCCCATATCCATTGGTGTTTGACATCAGAGATGGTATACGGGTGCTCAGTGGAAACTGGGTACACTGGACGGACTCGCCGAGAACTCCCAGATGGTATTATACCTCACGTCAGATGGCAGTTCTCAGGTGACACTTGTACAGGTTAGTCTGTAGACCCGAGATCGTCATAGAGTCTTGTGTGATTCCCACTGTGCTTTGATCTCCACCTTACCACGTCCATGAGGGCGTGCAAAACGGTGGTCTTTGGGTACAGTCCCGAATCACATGGAGGCAATGAGCGATAGGAGGGGTTTCGTCTCTCCCGGTATTGGGAGTTGATGTTGCGTAGTGCTCGATTGGCCGTAACAGGGAAGTCCCTGGCCAGGGCTGATCAGAGATTTGCTGGTAAGTGTTACCAGTAGTTTCTCGACCCGTTACGAGCCTCATATCAGCACGACTTATCGGGTTATTGGGGTCTGACGTATACCACCCCTAGACTTGATATGCGACGTATCTGACGAAGAGACTTGACTGTATGGTAAGTGTTACTGGTCGGATTCGCAGGAGTGTGAGCGGACTAGCTCGTCGATCTTCTGATCGCTCAATACCCGGGTGGCCGTTACGTTTAGCAGACCGCTTGCGGCTTGTGGATGCTTGATATGATCATCATCTGCTACCGGCGTATTGACGAGTCTTTAGAGTCCTACACAGAGGTTTCCTGGTTCAAGCGAAACGAAATAGGAGCGCATATGAGATATGTGCAGGACCGAGAATAATGCGTGTATGTGATACCGCATTTCATTCTCGCGATATATGTTTCGATTGGTTATATTCGATATGACCTAGTTATCGAATCATTGATTCGAGAAATCGATGCATTGAATACTAGTCGGTTATGTGCGACATGACCGGATCATTGAATCAAGTGTTGATTTAATGATTTAATGTATAATTATATATATTTGATATATTACTTTGCATTAACTAGTATTGGTTCACTTTAAACGGATTTTTCTCACTTGGATTGCACATTGTATATGTGATATACTTTTGTGCACTTTTTAGTATCATGTTTGATGATGCTTGCTCTTTTGGTTAAGTGTGAAGAATTAAATTTAGGTTAAGTAAATGGTTAGGGTTCCTAATTATTCTTTCTTTTATCATTTATTATTTTTGATTAAAAGAAAAGGATAAGAAAACAAAAAGGGTTGCTTTCTTCTTGAAGTTTGGTGAAGCTTCATGAAGCTTGACCAAAGTAACCATTTTTGTCCTCATTCCTAACCCTAACCATATATCTAACCTTAGTAAACTCTCTACACTTAACCATGGTACAAATTATGATAAGTATTGTTTTCTTTTCATTTTAAAATATACTTATCATAAATCTATCTCATCTTCTTCTTCATTCTTAAAAGAAAAAGCTTGAGGCCTTTAATGGCAACTTCATTTCTAGTGAGTTAAATCCAAATCCAAAGTGAACCCACCTTCTATTTCTTCACCCTCTACCTCTTGCCAAGTTGTTTTGGGTGTTTACTTCACAAGTTTCACAAGTTTGTGAAGTCGGAGCTTGAGTTTGTGCAACCTCGACGTAGATCGTCTTTGACACAAAGCCGAAGAGCTATTCCGCTTGCTTTCCCGATGAAGCCGATGATCGAGTCGAGGATTCATGATGGACAGCGAGGACATGACGTTGCGGAGCCGTGGAGGTGGAAATCCGGATCTACAAAGGTTGTATATCCGTATCACAGTAGTTAACTGTTAACTAGCTTTCTTTTTCGCCTAAACATCTAGTTAAAGATCCGTAGTCTAGGGTTTCTCGGCACTAAAAATTTTAATTTGGCATGTTCGATGCCTTGTGAGAACCCACTAGGGTGCCTAGGAACCTTTCACTGGTATCAGAGCCTAGCTAGAGCCTTAGGCGAAGTCCCGACGACGTTTGAAGTCCGAACGAACTCGAAACCCTAGAATTTTAGAGCTCTCTGGACATTTTCATAAATCTGGGATTTTTCAATATTTAAAATATCTAAAAAATTCAGCATAGAATTCTAAGCATTACTGTGCAAAACGATCCCATCAACTGTTCATTCAGCCGCGGAAGCGCGGCAGAAGCATGCTTTATGCCGCCCTTCCGCGGTCAAACAGTGACGTCATCCCATTATTTTTGCACAGTAATACCTGATAAATTCTTGTGATTTTTATGGATATTTTTAAATTAATTTAAGGGTTGAGTGCTCTGGAGTTATATTGGGAATCGATGGATTCGATCGGAATATCAAACTTTGTCTAAGTGTTTTTCCAGATAACTGTAGAATATGTTAAAGAGTTCGACCGGATAAAAATACCCAGGTTTTCCCCTGCCAAAATATCCAAGTGTTGGATTATTGTGTGGTTAAAAGACGTTCTGAGTAGTGCAAGTAACGCGATGGTCCCTCTAGAAGACACAAACCTTAACTCGATTATGTGACCGTCTTGAACTGCCCTTTGAACCTTCGGGTTTGGGGCAGTACGGCGTGCCACATGTGAGGCGTTGGCTTGACCCTTCTACGGCTGGACCGTTGGTACTGAGGTATGAAGTGAATGTCTTTGAACCTATTTCATGTGTTGATCGGTGTCGGGAAAACTTGGGTGTTCGAAAGTTCGATCGGAAAGTTTGATATATTCTATTTATCCGGAATTGGATACAATAATTGGAATTCACAAAAGGTTATGAGATAACTGGATGAATGTTATAGATCTAGCAGTTTAGTTTCACAAGATATCGAAAAGAGTTTTCGATGATGGGACTAAAATGCGGGATTTATAACTGTTAGGCATGTGATGTCTAAAGAGATTGCGGATTCCAATTGTTGTAGTTTTACAATTTCTTTTCTGTGACCGTAAGTGTAGTATGTTCATATCGCCGATTTCGTTGCTATACGTCAACGACAATTGGGGTATGCATACTTACTTACGTTGATGACATGTGTTGTTATGTGTTGCTGGATATGTTATATTGGATCGTCGTATTTGAATAGCCGGGGGTTTTTATGTGAGATGAGTGTTTTTCATTTTCATTCATGTAAAAACTTGTATGTAATATTCTTTTATTCGGGGCACTTCCAGGATGCGGGAGTTGTCACCCTTTGTATATTATTTACTTTTCTGCACTAGGATAGACCCAAGGAGGGGAGCACAAGTAACCGGGTTCTGGGGTCCAGTGGGAGACCAACTCGAGGTGTCGAGTCCGGGTCTCCTAACCCTAGAATTGGCAGGGTTGCTTGCCGCTCTCGTAGGGGTCTAGGGGTGTGGGATTGGCTATTCATCACGACCGTGGAATCCGTGTTTTATACTGGCTCGTATTAAAAACACGGACGTCCTAGTATATCCAATATTTCATATGTTTATTCTGCTGCGATATCTGTGATGTGATTCTGTGATGGATATAGTATATAGTATATATGATATATTATATAGACGTTACTTATGTTTTACACCCGCGCTAGCCCTGCCCTGCTCTGTCGTTAGTTACCTAACCTAACGGTGCACGAGGGGACATCGAGGCGAATGCGGATGGCATAAGTGTACGTCATATCTATCTGTGATGTTTAGGTATTAAATGATGGGACTTCATTAATGTGATTAATGAAAGAAAAGAAACCTAAGATGTTGTAGAATCAGATTTTAAATAAAACAGGTAGCTACAGTTTTTGCTTTGCATAGCGGTATATATGATATACCCCGCACCTCATTCGACGAGGAAAGGACCGAGATCCCTTCACCGGGAGTGACTCCTTTAGCAATAACTGGCAGATGCTACACACTCGGTTTGCTTTTGACTGCTTTTGGGTTTTTGCTTTGCACAGCGATATATATGATATATCCCGCACCTCATTCGACGAGGAAAGGACCGAGATCCCTTCACCGGGAGTGACTCCTTTAGCAAAACTAGAAAAGCCTCAAAATCACTCCATTTCAAAACTTTATTTGATTCTACAACGATATAAAGTTCATTACGCAAAGGGTTTTCTTAAAAACCTAACGTAGCCCTCCGTCATTTCAGATAAGTAATAGTTAGTATTCGTGCTGCGTTTGTTGACTCAGTCAAGGCGTAGTGTGCGGTAGCTAATTACTATTTATCTGTTTGTGCATATGATGCAGATTGGATTAGGGTAGTCGTGCGGCCTTGTTGACTTAGTCAAGGGTCGTGCGGGTGGGTTTAATTCAATCAGGAAATGACGGGTTGAACTTTACTTGCGGTCTATGGTTTGTTGACTCAGTCAAGGTCATAGATCGCCTGGGGCAAAATATTATCGGGAATTTCAAGTGTTGAAATTTGCAATGAGATTGCATACCTTCTATGAGATAGTTGGATCCCGATACCCGCTGCGAGTAAGAGTTACTCCTGGGAGAGTTTTACACAGTGCAATTAGCCGATCAAGTAGGTGTCTAGAAAGGTGTTAACGAGGTTACGCCTCTGGGAAAACGAGGTTTACAGTAATTAGGTTCGTGCGAAAGCACGGGGGACCTCCCTCAAAGTACCGACACTGGCCTGGCTGAAAGATTGGCGAACTTGTAGTGTGTAATTAATCCCGGCTAGTCTTTCCTTTTAGGGTTTGGAGGAAGATTTGATAAAAAGCAGTGGGAGCCATCCTGATTAGATAAGATAAAAACCAATCTGATCTTGCACGAGCTTACGCTAAAGTGTTTTCTTCTCTCTCTCTCCAGGTAGCGACCATTTCATGCCTTAATAAAGATAATAAAATGGATGTATTGACCGAACCCGCATGTTATACTGTGCAGGGGTACGTTGAACCCGTTCTATCTTATAAGTGTTATAAGACTGAACAGGAAACAGGAGAATATCTGGATTCTCACACCGCCCAAACGGAGAACATGCATGTTGATGTATCATCTTCGGGTGTGTTTGTCATTGAGAACTGTTTCTCAGTTCACCCTACGTCCTGGGTATTAGATACCGGGTCAGGATCCCACATATGTAAGATGTTACATGGGCTGAGAAAAGGTAGAGAACT
This sequence comes from Agapanthus africanus, assembly GCA_030015575.1. Classification (NCBI taxonomy): domain Eukaryota; kingdom Viridiplantae; phylum Streptophyta; class Magnoliopsida; order Asparagales; family Amaryllidaceae; genus Agapanthus; species Agapanthus africanus. Next base: position 453,983,837 of record JASDDO010000019.1, on the reverse strand, counting down.
GAGAAAAGGTGAACATTCCGTTCATGTAGGGAATGGGGCAAATGTTGCAGCCAAAGCAGTTGGCATATATCACCTAGTATTACCAAATGGTGATACACTAGTCCTGAATGAATGCTATTATATACCGAACATGATGTGCAACATTATATCAGTTTCTTTATTAAGTAAAGAAGGTTATAATTTTGTAGTAAAGGATAATGTTATGAACATATTCCTAGATCAAAGGTTGATTGCATCAGGCTCGCTACATAATGGCATATTCATTCTCAATCAAAATACAGTCTTCAATATACAAAACACACACAAAAGGAAAAGCTCAGAAATGAACGAATCCTTCTTGTGGCACTGTAGACTTGGCCATATCAATGAGACACGACTAGCTAAGTTGCATAAGAACGGATATTTGAATTCATTCGAATTATCATCTTATGACACTTGCCATTCATGTCTCAAAGGAAAAATGACCAAAACTCCGTTTAAAGGACACGGAGAAAGAGTCACTGAACTCTTGGGACTGGTGCATAGTGATGTATGCGGTCCAATGTCTACACACGCCAGAAATGGTTCTTCCTACTTCATTACATTCACTGACGATCTCTCTAGATACGGGCATGTGTTCCTGTTGAAACACAAGTCTGAAGCTTTTGAGAAATTCAAAGAATATAAGCATGAGGTAGAAAACCAAACGGGCAAAAGTATTAAGGTTCTTCGATCTGATCGAGGAGGTGAATACTTAAGCAGTGAATTCCTGGATTATCTAAAAGAGAATGGGATTCTCTCTCAGCTTACTCCTCCTTATACACCACAGCACAACGGTGTATCGGAACGAAGGAATCGCACCCTATTAGATATGGTGCGTTCAATGATGAGTAATGCTGAGTTACCTATTTCCTTTTGGGGGTATGCGCTTGAGACAGCCATATACCTATTGAATCTGGTTCCGTCTAAATCTGTACCTACCACACCATATGAGATATGGAGTGGGAAGAGACCATATTTTAAGCGAATTAAGATATGGGGTTGTCCGGCCTATGTCAAAAAGCAAAATCCGGACAAACTCGAGGCACGATCAGTCCTTTGCAAGTTCGTGGGATATCCTAAGAATTCTCAAGGATATTTTTTCTACCAAGCTGAGGAACAAAGAGTGTTTGTTGCTCAGCATGCCACCTTTTTGGAAAGGGAATTTCTTGCAAAAGAAACTAATGGCAAAGAGGTAGAACTGGAAGAGGTTCCAGCACCACAAACTGCAACTGACAATTTAGTAGAACCAGAGGATTCAGTGGTGCCCGACGTACCCCAGCCTCTCCGCCGATCTAGTAGGGTTTCTCGTCCACCTGAGAGATACTATGGTTTTCTCATTGATGGTGGAAGTGAGGATTGCATCATGGAGGATGATGACCCAACTAGCTTCGAGCAGGCCATCACGAGTGGGGACTCAGTGAAATGGCTGGATGCTATGCGGTCCGAGATGGATTCCATGTACACCAACAAAGTATGGACTTTGGAAGTTGCTCCTGAAGGGGTAAAACCCATTGGGAGCAAGTGGATCTTTAAGAAGAAACTTGGTGTAGATGGGAAAGTAGAGACTTTCAAAGCTAGACTTGTAGCAAAGGGTTTTCGTCAAAGACCAGGTGTGGACTATGACGAGACCTTTTCTCCAGTGGCTATGCTTAAATCCATCCGAATCATGCTTGCCATTGCTGCCTTTCATGACTACGAAATCTGGCAAATGGATGTTAAGACCGCCTTTCTAAATGGTGATTTAGAAGAGTGCGTCTACATGACTCAGCCAGAGGGCTTCGTAGACAGTGGGAGCAGCGGGAAGGTGTGCAAGCTGCTTAAATCCATTTATGGATTAAAGCAAGCATCGCGGAGTTGGAACATCTGCTTTGACGTCGTTATCAAAGAGTTTGATTTCGTCAAAAATCCAGATGAACCTTGTATCTACAAGAAGGTGGCAGAGAGTAAGGTTGTATTCCTCGTATTGTACGTGGACGACATACTCTTGATAGGAAATGACATTCCTATGCTGCAATCGGTCAAGCTCTTCTTATCACAAAGATTCTCAATGAAAGATCTTGGTGATGCCTCCTGCATATTGGGAATCAGGATCTATAGAGATAGATCCAAACGGATTTTGGGATTGTCCCAATCCAGGTACATTGACACCATACTAAAGAGGTTTAGTATGGAAGAGTCCAAGCGTGGGAACATGCCCACGATCTCTGGAGTCACTCTCTCCAAAGAGATGTCTCCCAAGACTGATTTGGAGAGAGCTCGCATGCAAGGGATACCCTATGCTTCGGCGGTAGGCTCTATCATGTATGCGATGCTATGTACTAGACCCGATGTAGCATACTCACTAAGTGTAGTGAGCAGGTATCAAGCTGATCCTGGAGAGAGTCACTGGACAGCTGTGAAGAGCATTCTCAAGTACTTGCGAAGGACTAGAGATATGTTCTTGGTGTATGGTAACGGAGAACTCCAAGTGGAGTCCTTTACCGATTCGAGCTTCCAGAGTGATAAGGACGACTCTAAGTCGCAGTCGGGTTTTGTCTTTACCCTTTACGGAGGGGCGGTTAGCTGGAAGAGTTCCAAGCAGGAAACCGTGGCAGACTCGACGATGGAGGCTGAATACATCGCTGCCAACGATGCTGCCAAAGAGGCTGTCTGGATCAAGAAGTTCATTACTGAACTTGGAGTGGTTCCATCCATTGAGCATCCAATACCTTTGTATTGCGATAACAATGGAGCGGTGGCTTTGGCCAAGGAACCCAGGTCCCATCAGCGGTCCAGGCATATTCTGAGGCGGTATCACCTGATCCGGGAGATAGTTGATCGCCGGGAGATCGAGGTCAGGAGAGTTGACACGAAGAACAACACGGCGGATCCACTCACGAAGGCCATTCCCCAGATACAGTTTGAGAGACTCTTCGGGATGCTCGGTATGAGATACTACAGCAGCTGGCCCTAGTGCAAGTGGGAGATTGTTAGTTGTATGTATGCCCTAGAGGCCAGTATTGTACAGATGATGTATATTATATTGGATGCTTGGACATATATAGAGATGACTTTCTTGCTCGACATGATAGTATGCTATCTGGTTGCCATTTATCTTAACATGTACACTAGTCTCTTTATACTGTCTTATAGTTACATGTTGGTAAAGCCCTTAGGATTTGTACTTGACTACCTAGACTATGATGCAGATCATACTAGTGGGAACATGGTAGTCCATAAGTACATCCTTCAAGGTCCCTAGTCGTGGGTATCTCGAGACGGGGCATCGATTTACCAGAGTAGACTAGCGTATACGCTTCTCGACCCATGTGATGGGCGATGGATGATCCCATATCCATTGGTGTTTGACATCAGAGATGGTATACGGGTGCTCAGTGGAAACTGGGTACACTGGACGGACTCGCCGAGAACTCCCAGATGGTATTATACCTCACGTCAGATGGCAGTTCTCAGGTGACACTTGTACAGGTTAGTCTGTAGACCCGAGATCGTCATAGAGTCTTGTGTGATTCCCACTGTGCTTTGATCTCCACCTTACCACGTCCATGAGGGCGTGCAAAACGGTGGTCTTTGGGTACAGTCCCGAATCACATGGAGGCAATGAGCGATAGGAGGGGTTTCGTCTCTCCCGGTATTGGGAGTTGATGTTGCGTAGTGCTCGATTGGCCGTAACAGGGAAGTCCCTGGCCAGGGCTGATCAGAGATTTGCTGGTAAGTGTTACCAGTAGTTTCTCGACCCGTTACGAGCCTCATATCAGCACGACTTATCGGGTTATTGGGGTCTGACGTATACCACCCCTAGACTTGATATGCGACGTATCTGACGAAGAGACTTGACTGTATGGTAAGTGTTACTGGTCGGATTCGCAGGAGTGTGAGCGGACTAGCTCGTCGATCTTCTGATCGCTCAATACCCGGGTGGCCGTTACGTTTAGCAGACCGCTTGCGGCTTGTGGATGCTTGATATGATCATCATCTGCTACCGGCGTATTGACGAGTCTTTAGAGTCCTACACAGAGGTTTCCTGGTTCAAGCGAAACGAAATAGGAGCGCATATGAGATATGTGCAGGACCGAGAATAATGCGTGTATGTGATACCGCATTTCATTCTCGCGATATATGTTTCGATTGGTTATATTCGATATGACCTAGTTATCGAATCATTGATTCGAGAAATCGATGCATTGAATACTAGTCGGTTATGTGCGACATGACCGGATCATTGAATCAAGTGTTGATTTAATGATTTAATGTATAATTATATATATTTGATATATTACTTTGCATTAACTAGTATTGGTTCACTTTAAACGGATTTTTCTCACTTGGATTGCACATTGTATATGTGATATACTTTTGTGCACTTTTTAGTATCATGTTTGATGATGCTTGCTCTTTTGGTTAAGTGTGAAGAATTAAATTTAGGTTAAGTAAATGGTTAGGGTTCCTAATTATTCTTTCTTTTATCATTTATTATTTTTGATTAAAAGAAAAGGATAAGAAAACAAAAAGGGTTGCTTTCTTCTTGAAGTTTGGTGAAGCTTCATGAAGCTTGACCAAAGTAACCATTTTTGTCCTCATTCCTAACCCTAACCATATATCTAACCTTAGTAAACTCTCTACACTTAACCATGGTACAAATTATGATAAGTATTGTTTTCTTTTCATTTTAAAATATACTTATCATAAATCTATCTCATCTTCTTCTTCATTCTTAAAAGAAAAAGCTTGAGGCCTTTAATGGCAACTTCATTTCTAGTGAGTTAAATCCAAATCCAAAGTGAACCCACCTCCTATTTCTTCACCCTCTACCTCTTGCCAAGTTGTTTTGGGTGTTTACTTCACAAGTTTCACAAGTTTGTGAAGTCGGAGCTTGAGTTTGTGCAACCTCGACGTAGATCGTCTTTGACACAAAGCCGAAGAGCTATTCCGCTTGCTTTCCCGATGAAGCCGATGATCGAGTCGAGGATTCATGATGGACAGCGAGGACATGACGTTGCGGAGCCGTGGAGGTGGAAATCCGGATCTACAAAGGTTGTATATCCGTATCACAGTAGTTAACTGTTAACTAGCTTTCTTTTTCGCCTAAACATCTAGTTAAAGATCCGTAGTCTAGGGTTTCTCGGCACTAAAAATTTTAATTTGGCATGTTCGATGCCTTGTGAGAACCCACTAGGGTGCCTAGGAACCTTTCAATGGCTCTCCTAGACACAGCGCGATGTCAACCCCCAATACCGGGAGAGACGAATCCTGTCTAACCGTCACTGCCTCCAAGTGCTTCGGGACTGCACCCAACTACTACCTGTTTGCACGACTCCTTTCAGCCGTGGTAGGGTAGTAATCAAAGTACAGTGGGAACACACTCGAGGCGAAGTGACAGTGTCAAGTCAGCGGACTAAGCTGTACTCATGTCACCTGGGAACTGATAACCGACGATAGGTATAATACCAACCGGTCAGTTCCCGACGAGTACTGTCCAGTGTACTCGTAACCCAATGAGCACCCACATACTATCTCTAGTACGACGTACTGATGGCTGTGGGACAGACCATCTCCCACTCTGGGATGAGAAGCGCATGCGCTAGTCTACTCCGGAGTATCGATGCCCTGTCTCGATAGTCCTGCGACTAGGGACCTGCATAAGGATGTGCTTATAGATTACCCAGCCCCCACTAGTGTGACTGCCATCACAACGCTGGTAATCAAGAAAAGATCCTAATGGCTCCACTAATGTGTATAGGCGATATACTAAAATAAACACATGTACACATTGAAGTAGTAACAAACCAAGTAGCATACTACTATTTTGAGCAAGATTATATATACAAGGTGAATATCCCAAGCTTCCATTAAGTAATATACAAACTAGTATGATACAGTAATGGCCTCTAGGGCATATACACTAACAAAGCCTAGGTTCCGAAATGATTTGCGCCACAGACTCCACATAGTCAAACCTAAACTTGAACAAAGGTTAAACCTAGCGCTTTGATACCAACTTTGTCACGACCCGAAATATTATTTCATGACCGGCACTTAAATCACGCCACGTCCAAAGGCGTAACGTAAATTAAGTAAGCCGAAGCCCAGAAATCTAAACCTTTTTAAAGAAAACAAAGAGGTGAAGTTTTGAAAATAAACGTATGACGAAAACAACTTTTTCTAAAATGCATAGATAGCGGAACATGAAAAATGCAAGTGAAATTTTTTAGTTGAAAAACATGTTTCGTCTTTTTAAAAATTTGGGCAGCATCTCCTTTGTATATTTTGATCCAAAACCACAAATACATGATAATAATAAAGGCATCCCCAAGCGGGAGCTAGCTCTTCGCCAACTGGCGGATCCACAACCACGCAAAGCATAAATATAAGTATACGACGCCCAACGGCGAAGTTCACCACAAAAGAAAAAGAAATGAGCAAGACATCAAAACCACAAGGAGCGGAATACCCGTCGCTCTAAGCCCCGCAACCACAAGTCTTACTAAGTCTCATTACTTATACAAATACTAGTTTGATTGATGGAGTTGACTAGATACAATATGAATAATAAATACAAGAGTGGGTCCGAAACAAATGTCCCACTTACCAAGCAAATCACCCAAATGTAGGTATATGCCAGCGATGCCGCTACTGATCCGTGCGGTCAACCTGCAAGAATTGTGGCACAACGGGGGTGAGTTACCAACTCGTGAGTAGAAAAACATCAACAAGTAGAAATCGAATAAACAACGACTCCTAGGTCAACTGTATCATAAAGGTAATACTATGATATCTAGGGTGACCGTATCTATATATGTGCCAACAATATACTCAAGCCTATATGCACGTGGATATCATCCAACCATAAAATCAATGTATGTATGCATGTGGATCCCGTCCACGCGTCAACCAATGACACAATAACATCATATATGTAAATATCATAAAAGCATATGCATGAAGGTATGAGGATATAAATCCACGTGTGTCCCTCGCGACACATCAAAATCATGGAAACTGAGTGTCCAGTAATGACACTCGAAACATCATGAAACCCGTGTCCAGCATCGAGACGTAAATCCTTATATCTCGGGCTCCGTCAGTCCGAATCGCCCTTCGGGCTCCGTATGCGGGATCGGCCTGTGGGCTCTGGCAGAACGGGTCGGCCCATATCCATCCCTCGACTCCGGTCGGTATCTTTCGGATAACCACCAGGTCCAACCAATCACCGGTAGGTAGTAGTCTCTCTGCCAGGCTCATCGTCATCCCCATGTTCTTCTCTCCACGCGGTACGGTACCGGGTCCACCATAAACCGCAAACGGATCATCCAACTCCTCAAATCGGGTTTCACATATCACACGTCTCAGAACCGAGAAAACGCATGGTGGGCGTACTGAAATATCATATCAAGAGAAATCGGGTTTTTAAAACAATACATACTTTCTTTTAAAATGACCACGGTTCTCAAATACAGAAATCTAATGAAAACAACATATCTCAATGCGTATAATCGTAAAGCATGATGTATGCGACATATAACAGAAATGTAAGCATATCCGTATATCATGCAACATGGAACAGTAATATGCACATATCAGGGGAAAACCGCTCTTTTAAATAAATCCAGTTTTTAAATATATCACGCGGTTCCCAATTTCTCCCAAGTCAAATGCAACATTGTATAAAGGTGTATATGTAACTATAGCAGGTAAATCATGCAAGGAGTCATATCATGATGCAGCAATTCTACCATGTAGTGACATAGCAATTATCGATGATAAAGTGTGTGAGCCGGCCAATCTGTGTACGTGTAACATACGCATCATTGATAATGGTGTGGGTATACTAGCACAGGTACATGTAATGCAATGAGAGTGACATGAGCGTAGCATAAAGTAAATCATATGCGAATGCTGACAGGTATGCGTATCTAACTTGACTGAGTCGGTGAATCTATCAATCAGCATCCAGCCTCACAACATCACGTATGGTATAATCCATCGTACGACATCCTCTATACAAGGGTTTGGATCACTCATCATAAAACTCATCACATACGGTAAACCATCGTACGACGGCATTAAACCATTAAGGATCCTATCAACTTATACGACAATGAGGGTACGGACCTACCGTCACGTACGGCCTATCATTCAATATTCACCACAATATATATATCTGTATACCTATATTCTAGGTCGGATCCATAACAATCTCATATCGGGGGACCGGCAAAGGTATCAATCATCTCAATCGACTCGCATCCTGATTGATCTTTTCTTGATGTGTTAAGTAAAATGTTTCACAACCAAAGAAATTTATACCGCAATCTATTAACAGTGTCGATGTAGCGTGTTAATGAATACGTATCGTCCACTGAGATGCAAGTACTTGTTCGATCTTGCTTTAGATGAGTTGAAATGAAAATATAAAAGAAAATTCAAGAAAGTAATTCGAGGTTTAATTGAGTTTTCATTTCAAAAAAAATCAAGAATACATTCAAGAATTAAGAAGATGTCCAATCAATTTGAATTATGAAGATTATGTAGAATAGTTTGTAGGAATCGATCGAATTAGTAGCAGTGATGAATCTAACAATGACTTATCTTATCTATTAATGAATTGTAGCTACAACGATGATGATGAATGAAGATTACGGATCTTTTGAAGAAACTAGGGTTCCTCCTTCTCTATCCCTTGTCTTTTCATTGATCATCATTCAGATCTAGCCTTTAGCAAAGAGAATCATCAATCATTTGATCTCTAATTTGCAAAGAAATTCACTAGAACATGATCTCGATCCAAATTAGGTCATTAATGATTCTTTTTCCTAAAGTTCACAAGTCTCATAAGACTTAAGATTAGTATTAGGATTTTATCATCTCTTGATCTACCGATTTCCTCGATTCCTTTACAAGCGGAGATTTCACTCACACATCATGAAAATTAATGAATCATGAATGAAGAATTTCATAATGCAAGAATGTAGAGAAAACGAGAATTAACAATTTATCACCTTCATTAAATCTTCTTCAAATTTACACAACTCCTCAATTCGAGCTACAAGATTAAGCTCTCGATTGCTCCTTTGAAGAGATGAATTTGTCGTCGATCTTTGCGATGCTCGATCGCCGTGAGTCGCAGATCGTTGTAGATCTCTTGCTCGGATGATGATCGACGTTGCGATGAAGGATCGTTGATTGCTCGCTTGATTTGTTTCTCAATGGATTTTGATTTGATTGGATTTGGGTCTGTTTGTGTTCGGATCACAAGTTGTGTCACTCAACTTGTGTAATGATTTGGTTCAATGTTCAACCCTAATTGTGTAACCAATTAATGAACCACCCTCAACCTTAGATCTAGATCCCCTTTTATAAAATTCAAATGAATCTTCCCTCCAAAGCTAGGTTGTTAGAGAGAGCCTTCTAGAATGAGGTAGGTTGTTAGGGAGTGCTCTCTAGAATGAGGTTGTTACAAGGATCCTTCTAGAAGAAGGTTGTTATGCAGAGCCTTCCAGAATGAGCCACGTGGTAATTAAGCATCTTGAGGAGGCAAGGTTGTTGAGACGAAACTTCTGGAGAACTGATGTCACTTGATGCCTTAACTCGGCCGCGGAACCGCGGCAACTCGGCCAACTCGGCCGCGGTTCCGCCGCTAAGTAGTGAGATTACTGGCTCATTTTTCTGGGGTATTCTGATGTAGGCTTTTGGGTTTCCTTCTGATGTCTGGAATCTTATAATTCTTTCTTGGATGCTGCCAGATTTGAATTTTTTGATTTGCTGTATTTTATCGGCACTTTTGCGATTCCGGTTCTTTTACCTGAAGAATTTTCTGCACACAATCTAGATAAAAATGTATTAAGATATACAATATCATACGTGTAATAATAAACACTTAATTTCCCTCCAGAGTGTCGATTATAACTACAACACGTGGTTTTTGGTAATTTCCAGATAAATTTGTAATCCATGTTATATTTACAATAAACACCCTTAGATGATTAGAAAGAGTAGGGAAATTGATGTGTTAAGAATGCAATATTTTCGACTGATCAAATTCCCCCAAACTTAATTTTGATCGTCTCGAGCAAATATCTTTTATTCAAGAGAAGGAGAAAATTTTATTAAGAAAAAAAAAACTAACCAGCACACTTTCGTAGGCAACACGATTGCACTGAGCACGTACAACAAGCCTTTAAACCTCTAGGTGTCCCTAGTAGGAGGAGTGTTGTCTCCTGAGGGTTTTCAGCAGATTGCACCCACAAAATCCCATAATAAAAGGAAGACTGTGAAAGTTACATGTAAAGATAAGAATTGTAAAAGAAAAACTTTGAAAATTAGAGTTTCCAACTAATACTATCTTTTTGGTTGTCATGAGCCCTATCTTAATAGTCAAGAAAAAATGTTAGAAATCACATCATCCTTCAATAAAGCATCGTCTTTATTCTTCATTCCTACCTTTCTTCCAAACATTGATTATATACCCCTACGCGTGTGTAATAGAAATCTCTACACTCGGAGAATTCAATTCAAGCTATCATACTCTTGTCCATCTGCCTCAGTATTTTTTAATCTGTGAATATTTAGATTGATTTGCTCACACATTTTTCATGCGACCGTTAATACTTCTTGAGGTACTAACCGACCGATTACTCATGTGCTTGCTGATTAGGCATAATTAGTATTTTTCTTATCTTGCAACACCTAAAACTTAGCAGTGACTCCCAAACCAGTTGGTCTAAGGCACTAGGTGATGAAGCACTCTCGTTATATTGTTTTATGCTGCCTTGGTGATTACAAGACCAGTGTTCATTTTTCTTCACCATTTTATCTTTTATTCATTTATAATTTCCTTCATACTTTGTCTTTTAGACAAGTGCATTTCAAGATATCCTCTACTATCCCGAGTTTCAAGACGTGTGTAAGTGCATATAGTAGTGTCACGACCAGCACTTAAATCACGCGACGTCTACAGTCCTAACGTAATTCAAGTAAGTTGAAACCCAGAAATCTAAACCTTTTTAAGAATTAAAGATACAATAAATCATGTTTTGTCTTTTGAAAAATTTAGGCAGCACATTCTTTGTAAAAACTAACCCCGAAAACGGGTACAACACAGAATATAATAAAGTATCCCCAAACGAGAGCAAATCACGCCCAACGGCGGAAACAACCACCACAAGTATAAAAACAAGCATACGACGCCCAACGGCGAAGATCCACACACCGAAAAGTAAAGCAAGACATCAACCCCAAAAGCGAACATAAAACCCATCGCTCAAGTCTCGCAAGTACAAGTCTTCTCAGTCTGTAACATATACAATAACTAGTTTATGAATTGATGGAGTGACTAGATACAATAGGAATAATAATACAAGAGTGGCACGATCCAATAGGTACCACTACCAAAAGCAAATCACCCGAAACAGGTATATGCCAGCGATGCCGCTACTGATCCAGGCGGTCAACCTGCAAGAACTGTAGTACAACGGGGGTGAGTTGCCAACTCGTGAATAGAAAAACATCATCAGGTAGAAATCGAAATAAACAACGATTCCTAGGTCAACTATATCATAAAGGTAATACTATGATATCTAGGGTGACCGTATCTGCATATGTGCCAACACATGGTAAAAGCCTATCAGCAAGTGGATATCATCCAACAATATAATCAATGCATGTATGCAGTGGATCTCGTCCAACAATATAATCAATGCATATATGCAGGTGGATCTCGTCCAACAATAAAATCAATGCATGTATGCAGTGGATCTCGTCCACGTGTCAACCACTGACACAATAACTCCTGCATGTATCATAAAAGCATATGCAGGTAAATATGAGGATATAAAACAACGTGTGTCCCTCACGACACAACAAAATCATAGAAACCTGAGTGTCTAATCTCGATACTCGAAACATCATGAAACCTGTATCTACCATCAACACGTAAATCCTCATGCCTCAAGTGCCGTCCCCACGACTGGCCCTGATGTCATGTCTGTACATCACTTCGGTCGGTATCCCCACGATAACCGCCGAACCTAAATACTATCACTGGTAGGTACTTGCCCAGCCTTTTAGGCTCATTGCCATCACCTGCGACTTCTTGCCGAGGGGAACCATACCGGGCTCCACCATGTATCCACACACGGCCCACTCTAACTCCTCGCATCGGGTATATATCACAAATCTCAGAACCGAGAAATCTCATGGTGGACGCACTGAAATATCATATCAAGAGAAACCGGGTTTTCAAATAATGAATAGTTTCTTGAAACACCCCCCACGGTTTTCAAATCCATAAATCACATGAAAACCATATCTTAATGCGTAAATCCATGAAAAACTGATATATGCAACATAAAACAGCAATATGAGCATATTAAGGGAAAACCACTCTTTTAAATGAATCCAGTTTTAAAATATATCATGCGGTTCCCAAAACCTCCGAAATCAAGTGCAGCATCATATGAGGTGTACATGTAACTATAGCAAGATATAAGTATCCACATGTAAGCAAGTATGTATGATGCATTTCATAAGCGTAATAGCACAATAACCAATGTCCCAATATCACATGTCAATACAGTATCACTTAGGGGTATATACACCTATAGCAAGATATGTGGGTATACATGTCAATATGTATGCATGAAGTACATGTAGCAGTAACCAAGTATGTAGGTGTACATGTCAGTATGTATGCAACATATAACAGGATGCAAGCATGTCCGTATATCTCATGTAACGTGGAACAGTGACATGAACATAGCAAATATATCATAGCATGATGTAGCAATTCTACTGTGTAGTAACATGGAAATTATCGATGATGAAGGTGTGTGAACCGGCAAATCTGTGTAAGTGTAACATACGCATCATCGATAATGGTGTAGGTGTACCGGCATAGGTATATTTAATGCAATAAGAATAACATTAATGCAGCATAAAGTACCTCGTGAACTAAATGCTATAAGGTATACGTGTCTACAATATGTATATGAGTCGGTGAATCTATCAATCGGCATCCAGCCTCACAACATCACGTACGGTACAATCCATTGTACGGCATTCTCTAGACAAGGGTATGGATAAATCAACAGGTAAAACTCATCGCGTAAGGTAATCCACGTACGGCAGCATTAAACAAATAGGGATTCTATCAAGCTATACAACATCGGGGTATGGATCGAAGTTTCGTTTGGCATATCACTCAAAATGCAACACATTATCCATATAAAAATACCTAACTCTCAGGTCACATCCATGTCCATCTTGTATCAGGGGACCTACAAAGGTATCAACAATCTCATATCGACTTGAATCCATAAAATGACATATCACACTAAGTCATCATATCACATCGTATACTCGTTCATCACATTAATATCTCGCATCACAATAATATAGACATCACACTTGTTCTATTTTAATTTGTAGCCATCATGATTCACTTATCATTCCATATTCTCATATGTCAATATGTCCATTAGCATCAACTTCTATCATATTATCATTTGTAAATCTTACAATCATGTCCGCCGCATATCATTTATCAGGATAACATAATCAAACGATATTCCATATTAAAGGTTGCGGGGGTGCTATACGCCATCCACCCGACTTCCCCCTTAGATATAATTCTACTCACTTGCTAAACTCTTCGCTTAGCCGTAGTCGATGCGCTTCGTCATCTCGAAATCCACAAGAAGGTACCTACAATCGATAGGAATTCGTAAAGCTATTAATATCAAATTCCAAAATCCAAATACGGCACGCGGTGCGCTCATAGGTTAGAACCTATAGCCTACGCATGCAAAACAACCAAACAACCCTCGTCGTTGACGTACAAACGTCCAACGACCAAATACAATATCCAGTCGCAAAACCAAGAAATCTAAATACCAGAAAACATAGCCAAAACCCTCACCAGGGTCGCTATACATGAAAACTGCCACGCCAAAAATCCAATCGCACCAATACCCATTCACAACATATATAATTATCGTAGATAATAATATATACATCATCACCACGTCCATTAAAACCCACGTCTAATTTTTACCAAAACCTAGTAAGCAGTTTATATCATTTTAGTTCATTTTAACACAAAGCTAGATGTTTTAAACAATCTAGTAATCATAATCATCACAAAGCGGCTTAATTAAGTCATCCAAACCTTTACTACCATTTTAATCTCATCCAAAACATGTTTTAGTAAAACCTAGTTTGCTAATTATCTCTATTAGACAAATAGGAATTTAACAAATATCATTCTCACAAAATGATTAAGTTTTCCAAATCTTCACTTCATGATTAACTATTTTAACACATCAAAACCCTAACTTGATTTTTACAAAATCAACATGAATCAACTAAACATGAACTTTAAAGCTATATTAAACATTTAAATAGCTAGCTTAAAGATTTAAGCAACAATTAAAAGATTAGGGTTATGATTTATCCCTCACAAACAAGATCACAAACTAGCGACAAAACCCAAACTTTAGCCTCCAAAAATGATGTCTTTAAAGAATATCTATGCTAGTTTAGGCTTAAGGAAAATGTGTATGAATTGAATTTGGAGTTGTGAAGTGAAATGAGCTTTGAAAATACAAGGAACAAATTTTCTCACCCAAAAAATGGGCTCGGCCAAAATGGGGGCAGCCATGGTAGTGCTCGGCCAAAATTGGTGGGGGGTGGGGTGAGCACAAGGAAGTAGTGGTGACCATATACTAATATCTCCACATAAATATCCACATAATATCTTAAGCAATCCAAAAGGAATTAAATGCAACTAGTGAGTCACAAATTAAACCTTGCTCATCTAGAATGCTCAAAACAACGACTCACCCAATCCACCTCATCAAGCAAGGTTCGGCCATGATGAAAGATGAAGGAAATATTGGCCAAAAATAATGCACAAACTTTAACCTTTAATTATGTGCATAAATAACAACTTAAAATAATAATTTAATTAGGGAAAATTTTCAAAGTGAGCCAAAACTTCCAAATGACCCACAAAACCCGTAAACTAGCTTCATTCTAGTAAAACTACTTGCAAATAAGTCTATACAGAAGTTTGATCACTATCGGGTTAAAACGGAAAATACCGATTATTTTACCCTAAAACGGAAAAATTCATATAACGATTTCAGAAACGTTACAAGTAGGGTATCAACATTCAAATGTTTGGCTTTCAGAATAGGAACTATTTTTCAGACTTATTTTTATCCACAGATTAGTGACTTCTTTCATCTTACCAACTCTTGGGACAACGGCGCATAACTACTTATTACTAGTTTCCTTTAAGAAAAATTCTAACTTTCTTGGTTTTTTTAATTTTTTCTAATCTTTTGGATGTAATCTTTCACTTTCTAATCTTTTATTACCTTATTTATGTACACATTTTTTTATATGTTTTGTGCTTATGCAAAGTATGATGCAAAGTGATGCGTAAATAAGCACAAACCCCCCAAACTTGTTTAGAACAGTGTTATCACTGTTGCTATATGTTAAATCTCAAAAACCTGTAGGTTTGGGAGAAAAATTTTATTAACGGGGACAAAAATAAGTGAACTTGAAAATCCTCCCCCAAACTTATTTTTAGCTCACAATTTTGAGGACAACTTTTATTTTCAAGAGCCAAAAACAAACCCCCCCAAACTTGAGTTAAACAATGTTAATCTTCTAAAATCATAAGAGGGGGGTTAAAGTTATTGGTCAATGCTAAGCTTTGCAAAGACCGAAAGTCAACACCAACCATTCAAAGATTTTATCAATGTACCGTATAGGTCGGTGGAAGAACATATTGTATAGAGTCAGGAGGAAGTGGGGAAGAGATAAGTGGTGGTCTGGAAAGGGTTTGAGTCTTAAATTATAGAAATGAAAGAATGAGGATGAATGACAGCGAGAATGGGAATGATTAGGAATGAGCGGAACATTTGCATTCTCGTATCTTATAAGGAGTGGTGGCGGTTCAACTTCTATAGGTGGAGGTTTATTAATCACAAAATCCGTGTTGTTTAGGAATGCAAGTTCATCAGCAAAAAGTTTTTCAAAACTTTCATCGATGGTGTGATTGATCATTTTGCTGTCGATAAGTTTTATGCCAGAATTTATCATACTTGATTTGTCAAAAATTATGGAGGTAGGAGACTCGAAAATCTCATCTACCTCATTTTCAAATATATCCAAATCAAGTTGACTTTCTGGTATTATTGAAGTTGGATTACCGGATTGTGATTTATCAACACTCACTGAAATTATAGGAAGAATAGAAGAAGAACCTGAGAAAGTAGAAGGTGAAGGTGAAATGGGTAAACAAATTGGTGTATCGAGGATCGCTAAACCAGATGTCGGAGATGTAGGCTGAATTTCGGTCTGCTGTTCAGGTATACACTTATCATCAACTTCAAGACGCATTTCGGGTTCAGGAAGAATAATTAAAGGCTCGAGATGATGACCACAAGGAAGTGAAAGGACCTGATGAATTGGTGGAACAAACTCATCCAAAATTTCGGGTTCATCAATCAATATATCCCCAAAGTCAATTTCCTCATTCAAGTGAAAGTTAGAATTCTCAAACACCTCATCAAAAGCATGGTTTTCAATCAATTTTGGTGCAAGAGTGGAGGTGTAGAGATCACAAGGATTTGGCATGGTTTCACTCGAAATGGACCCTTCACAGTCAGGTAAATCAAACACTGCAAAATCACACAACTTCTCATACATTCTAACTTCAATTGATGAATCATTTGGTGTACTCGATGAATCTATGAAACTGGAGTTGTGGATTTCAATTTGGAATGGGAAGGTTTGATTAGGAAGGGTGTACAGTTCTCTTTCGCTACCCAAATTCTCACTTTGTTCTATGGCCATTTTAGACATTGAAATTTTTTTAGCTGGTTCGAAACTAGTTGCTCTTTCATATTTAACCATGCTTCCCTTCCATTCCTCTCTGATGCGGTTAAACATCACTATACCTTCTTCTAATTTCTGCTCAAGACTAGACTTAGGTTGACAAAAGGTTTCAGAATAAGATTGAAATTCTTGTGGATAGGTAAAACTCCCTAATGATCGGTTAGAATGAGTGTCTAGGGAAGGTGTAAAAGTCGGATAGGATTGATAGGAATTGAATGGTTGTGGAAATTGGGCAGGAGTAGGATCAACATTATGATAAGAAGATATTGATATTGGTTGGTTGATTGGCTATTTTCAATAGACATCATACATGCCACAAACCGATTATGAAATTCTTCTTTTGAAAGTGGCGGTGATGGTTGATATTGGTCCGGATTGAAACTTTGGCCTTTAGCCCTAGCTATATGCTCAGCAATGGACATGCGTCTAGGGGCATCCTCACTCTGAATATCAATTGAAACAGATGTAAAATTAGGATATGGTTGATAAGACTTGGACTGAGGTGGCCAACTGTTTCTATCTGTTTGTTCTATCCGATCTCTTAAAGACATGGGAGAGTCGGATGGTATACCGAAGCGATTACGAAAACAAGAAATATCTGGTTGTGGACAGCAAAGCTCGGCAAGAGTTCTTCTGTTTGGGTTACCCATTATGAGAAAGAAAGAAAGAAAAGAGTAGGAAGGAAAAAAATAATTGGTTGGTTTTGAAAAAGAGACGGATTTAAAAAAAATCCCAAAACAAAATGCACAATCACCCCTAAATCTAATGGTTACCTAGGTCAAGTCTCTAGACCGCTCCTAGACTTCCAGAAGACAAATCACAGGATAAATCCTCTACTGCCTTTTTATCCCTTCTGTGGCCAGGTAAGTGCCCGGTAAGTGGGAGGTTCTCCGCTACGTAAGTAGCGGGCCTAATTAAGTAACCACTTTCCTTAGACACACTTGCCTTAGATACCACAAAAGAAACACAGATAAGCAATAGATTTTTGGGATTTCCTTAGCACCACTACTAGGGTTTGGTAACATCACACATGCCATATTAAAAATTTATAGGGTGCTAAAGAAACTATCCTAAGGATCACATTAGAAAAGCTAGGGTAACAAAAGATTTTTCACAATCCACAAGTAGTAAAGGCTAGGTTTAGAGAATACAACCTTTGTAGCTCCCTTCGCTAGACTCCTTAGCCACTTGAAGGTTGAAGGAAGTTTGCTTGAGATCCTCCAAGTCCACGATGATAGACCCGGAGTCTTCTTTGTCCAAGCTCAAGGCTTCACTTGATCAAGAGAAGAAGTAGAAGCCAACACTCTAAACTAATGGGCAAGAGTAGTGTAGAATGGTGATGTGGTTTGTTTTCTCACTTCAAAACCCAAACTTGATCACTCTTTTGTTCACTATCAAAACCTAGAGAGCAAGAGAGTGAGGAAGAAGAAGATGACAAATGAAAGATCTCATGATAATGATAAGTGTTAGGATAAAAATGAGAAAAGAAAAAATATATATATTTTCTTCTTCTCATTTATAACCCTAGTTTATAAATATCTAGATATTTTCTTTTGGAGCACTAATGGCCATAGAATAATAACTCATGGTTAAAGAGAGATTTAGTGGAGGAATAAAATAATCAACCATGAGTAATTATCCATTTCCATTTATCTCAAAAATAAATATCTAAATATTTACTAGCATGCGAGTCTTATATTGCCACCATCTAATGTATCAACAACCATGATACAAATGAGTATGCATGTATGTGTGCATGCACATCTAAATGTGCATCAATGTAAACATGTGCATACATGGATGCATACACCAAAAGACAAAAGGGTTTAAAGTGAAAATGCAAATGGTCAATGTTAAATCAGCACTTGATTTAGCAAACCGGTCATATCTCATACGACCCGACCAATAGCAAACCGCCCGATTAATATACGGTATGACATACACGATTTAATCGGGTCCCCGCGCATATCACATATGCACACCACATCGTTTTGCCTGGGCTAGGTAACTCTATTGTAGAACTCTAAGACTTGTCAATACGCCGGCAGTGGGTGATGATCATATCAAGCACCCCAAGCCTTAAGAGGTCAGCTAAACGTAACAGCCACTCGGGTATTGAGCGATCAGAAGAAAACAACCGAATCTGTCACAACTCCTGTCGAGTCAACCGGCAACACTACCGTACAGTCCGGTCTTTTCGTCAGATATGCTGCATATTGAGTCTAGGGATGGTAACGTCGACCCCAATAACTCAATAAGCCGTGCCGATGAATGGCCTATAACAGATCGAGAAACTACTGATAACTCTTATCAGTAAATCTCAACAGCCCTGGCCAGGGACTTACTGATATAGCCAATTGAGCACAGCACAATATCAACTCCCAATACCGGGAGAGACGAAACCCCTCTTATCGCTCACTGTCTTCATGTGTCTCGGGACTGTACCCAAAAACCACCTGTTTGCACGACTCAGTAGAGCTGTGGTAGGGTGGTAATCAAAATATAGTGGGAGAACACACAAGACTCTATGAGAATCTCGGGTCAACAGACTAACCTGTACCAGTGTCACCTGAGAACTGCTATCCGACGATAGATATAATACCATATAGGAGTTCTCGACGAGTCTGTCCAGTGTACCCAGTCTCTACTAAGCACCCGTATATGATCTCGATGTCAAACATCAATGGATGTGGGAACATCCATCACCCATCATATGGGTCTAGTATCATATACGCCAGTCTACTCTGGTATATCGATGCCCCATTTCGATACACCTACGACTAGGGATATTTCAGGATATGCTTATAGACTACAGACGTCCCACTAGTGATCTCTATCATAATTACAGTAGTCAAGCAAATATCCTCAGGGCTTTATCAACATGTGTAAATGAATAAAAGCATGATCAAGTCAACATGTCAGATAAAGAAGAACTAGATAGTATACTATCATGTCGAGCAAGAATGTACACTGAATATATATACATGTATAAATACATCCACTATCATATAATGGCCTCTAGGGCATACATATATCCAACAATCTCCCATTTGCACTAAGGCCAGTTATTGGCGTATCTCATACCCAACATCTCAAAAAGTCGCTCATGCTGCGGCTGAGGGAGGGCTTTGGTGAGTGGATCCGTAGTGTTATTCTTTGTGTCTACTCTCCTAATCTCGATCTCGCGACGATCTACAATCTCCTGGATCAAATGAAAGCGCCTCAGGATGTGGCTGGACCGCTGATGGGACCTGGGCTCCTTGGTTAACGCCATAGCCCCATTATTATTACAATACAATGGTATTGGATCAATAATGGTTGGAACTACTCCTAGCTCCGAGATGAACTCCCTCATCCAGACGGCTTCCTTGGCGGCATCATTAGCAGCAATGTACTCAGCTTCCATCGTAGAGTCTGCAACGGTATCCTGTTTGGAACTCTTCCAACTTACCGCCCCTCTATTGAGGGTAAATACAAACCCAGAGATAGATTTGCTGTCGTCCTTATCACTCTGGAAGCTCGAATCGGTAAAGGCCTCCATTTGGAGATCTCCATTACCATACACCAAGAACAATTCTTTAGTCCTTCGCAAGTACTTAAGAATGTTCTTCACCGCTATCCAGTGATTCTCCCCTGGGTTAGATTGATACCTGCTCACTACACTAAGTGCATAAGCTACATCTGGGCGTGTACATAACATCACATACATTATAGATCCTACTGCCGAAGCATAGGGTATAATGCTCATGCAAGCTCTCTCTTCATCGGTCTTTGGGCAAAAGTCCATAGAGACAGTGACCCCATGGCAAGCGGGTAAGGCACCCCGCTTGGAGTCTTCCATACTAAACCTTTTTAGGATGGTGTTAATGTACCTGGTTTGGGACAATCCTAATAACCTCTTGGATCTATCCTTATAGATCCTAATGCCCAAAATGTATTTGGCATCACCCAGGTCCTTCATGGAGAACCTTAGTGATAAGAAAGATTTGACCGACTGTAGCATAGAAATATCATTTCCTATTAGAAGAATGTCATCCACGTACAATATGAGGAATGTGACAGCTCTTCCTACAGTCTTCTTATAAACACAAGGTTCATCTAGATTTTTGATGAAGTCAAACTCTTTGATAACATCATCAAAACAGATTTTCCAACTCCGTGATGCCTGCTTTAATCCATAAATGGATTTAAGCAATCTACATGCTTTCCCGCTGCTCCCACTGTCAATGAAGCCCTCTGGCTGATCCATATAAACGCATTCTTCTAAATCTCCATTTAGAAATGCAGTTTTAACGTCCATCTGCCAGATTTCATAGTCATAGTGAGCAGCAATAGCAAGTAGGATCCGAATGGATTTAAGCATGGCTACGGGAGAAAAAGTTTCGTCATAGTCCAGACCCGGTCTTTGACGAAAACCTTTCGCCACAAGTCTTGCCTTATAGGTCTCCACCTGCCCATCTACACCAATCTTTCTTTTAAAGATCCATTTGCACCCCACGGGTTTTACCCCAGGGGGTACAATGTCCAAAGTCCATACTTTGTTGGTGTACATAGACTCTATTTCAGATCTCATGGTATCCAGCCACTTCACAGAGTCTCCACTCATGATAGCTTGCTGAAAGCTGGTAAGATCATCATCCTCCATGATGCAATCTTCTCTATCACCATCAATGAGGAAACCGTAGTACCTCTCCAGTAGGCGAGAAGTCCTACAAGACCTACGGAGTGGCCGAGGTTCATCATTTTCTGTTGCAACAGCCGGTTCAACCAAATCGTAATTTGCAGTTTGTGTTTCTAGAACCTCTTCTAGATCTACTACACTGCCATCTGTATCATTTGTAAAAAACTCTTTTTTCTAAAAATGTGGTATACTGAGAAACAAACACCTTTTGTTCCTCCTTGTGGTAGAATAGATATCCATATGAATTCTTTGGATATCCCACAAAATTACACATGACTTACCGTGTCTCGAGCTTGTCCGGATTCTTCTTTTTAACATAGGCTGGACAACCCTAAATCTTAATTCGTTTAAGAGATGGTCTTTTTCCATGCTATATCTCATATGGCATGGTAGACACGGTTTTGGTTGGAACCCTGTTCAGTAGAAATGCTGCAGTCTCCAATGCATGCCTCCAAAATGAGACGGGTAACTCAGCATCACTCATCATGGATCGAACCATATCTAATAGGGTCCGATTCCGCGGTTCTGACACACCGTTGTGCTATGGTGTGTAAGGAGGAGTGAGCTAAGAGAGAATCCCATTTTCTTTTAGAAAGTCAGCAAAATCTGTACTGAGATACTCCCTACTGATTCGCCCAATCAGAGCAAAGCTCGGTTGAAATTCAAAATTCAAAATTCTGAAGCAACGCTTCAAATCTCGGGCGCAACGCGCCACATATCAGGCGCTGATACGTCAGCGCAGCGCCCAAGAAGGCACGCCCAATCAGAGCAAAGCTCTATTTTAAGCAAAATTAAAGGAAGCAACGCTTCAGCTGCGCAGGCACTGCGCTGCGCGACACGTGTCAGCGCAGATGCGCTAGCGCAGCGGCGCTGCGCGACACGTGTCAGCGCAGATGCGCTAGCGCAGCTGCGCTGCGCTTTGCGCTGCGCGACACGTGTGAGCGCAGATGCGCTGCGCTGTGCGCTGCGCGACACGTGTCACGCGCTGGAGCATTTGCGCCAAAACAGAATAAAGATTTTAAAGAAATCTTTCTGTTCTTGTTAAAACAAGAAGATTTTCTTCTGTAAAACAGAAGCCCTTGGATCAAAGATCCAACGGTGGGGAAAACTTCCCAAATCACTCAG
Source organism: Agapanthus africanus (assembly GCA_030015575.1). NCBI lineage: Eukaryota > Viridiplantae > Streptophyta > Magnoliopsida > Asparagales > Amaryllidaceae > Agapanthus > Agapanthus africanus. The sequence goes on along the minus strand of JASDDO010000019.1, from coordinate 453,961,102 downwards.
AGAAAGATCTCTTCAACAAAATTAACTAATTTATGGGCACTATAAAAGAGACCCCAGACCTCAATTCAAAAGCATGAACATTTTTTTTCTTGAAAAAAGTCAAGAGCTTCAAGCAGAGAGAGAAATCTGAGAAAATTTCAAAGAAAAAGGTAAAAACCTTCACGAGAGAAAAGAAATCTCTTTTGATAAATCATCGATCCAAAAACCAGATCAATGTTCTTTACATAATAAACAGTGCTTTGCACTTCTTATGAACCACTGGTTCTTTAAAAAACAAGAAAACAACAAAATAAAAAAAAATATAAAATAGTGCTTTGCACTTTATGAACCTCTGGTTCTTGGAACGAAAAGAAAAACTTATTTTTCTTTGATCTAAATTAGATCAAGAAATCAAATAGTGCTTTGCACTTCCGTTCTTGAATCTAAAAGATTCTTAGTGCTTTGCACTTCCAAACTGCGCTGTTGCGCTCTTGAGAGAGCGCCACGTGTCAGCTACAGAACAACTTGCGCTACGCGCTCTTAAAATAGAGGTTTGCTCTCTGGAATTGGCGCAACTCACCAGAGCGCGCCACGTGTCAGCAGCGCAACAGCGCAGCGCACTAGCGTAGCGCACTGCGCTGTTGCGCTTGCGCTTACCAGAGCGTGACACGTGTCACTACCATATGAGTTTGTGCTCATTACTTGGCGCAAAACGCCTGGCAAGCCACGTGGGGCACTGTCAGAGTATTTAATGCTCTGCATTATTAAAGAAAAGGGACAGAGCCCAATTAAAAGGCCTAACAGGCCTAATAAAAAAATGCTATGCATTTTTAAAAAAGGGGGCAGAGCCCAAACAAAACAGATGCTCTGCATCATTTATAGAAGGGCAGAGCCCAACCAAAACAAGAATAATGCAGTGCATTACTAAAAAGGGGCAAAGCCCTAGCACAGGCCAAAGACAAAAGATGTTGAAACTGGACTTAGCCCAATTTTGGCCGTAAGTCCTCAAATTAAATTGACTGAGCAAAATTGCTCTCTTAAATCAATTTACCTTTGGTTCAAGGGTACATCTCCGAACTCCTCTGACACCCATTGTTGTAATCCTTCAACGACGTCAGAGAGGTGACGGGTCCCAACGACCACACATCAATACGGACTGCGGGGTTGTCAAGACCCGAAAGTACGGAACATGACCGGCACTTAAACTACGAAACGTCTCGAGGTGTTCGTAATCTAAGAAAGCCGAAAATCCAGAAATCCAAACCAAGAAAAGTAGTAGAGTGAAGGAAAACCAATTTAAATCAAGCAGTTTTAATAGCATAAGCCGAATTATGCGTTTTTAAAAACATCAAATATTTCCTGAAAATTTCGGCAGAGTCTCCTTTGTAAATACTGGCCCCCAAACGGGATACAACATGAATAGTATACGAAATCAATAAAAGGGCATCCCCAAGCGGGAGCTAGCTCTTCGTCAATCGACGGTCACAACCACACAAGCAATATAATATACAACGCCAACGGCGAGGATCAAAAACCCAAAACCACAAGAAAACCACAGAAATAAAACGCGCGACTCTAAGGTCAAAAGAATAGCATTTCTGGTCTCTATCTCAAAAAAATACATTTTTGGTTGATGGAACTTCTAGATACAACAGAGTAATAATATACAAGTTATATAATGGGGGGTACGATACAAGTAAACCCACCTACTAGCAAATCACCCGGAGGAAACTATGCCCGCAAGCCGTAATGAAACCTGTACGGCAAACCTGCAAGAAACTGGGGCACAACGGGGGTGAGTTGCCAACTCGTGAATAGAAAAACATCTACGGAAAGAAATCGCATAAATAACGCAACCTAGGTCAAAGATCATAATATATCCTCAAATATATGTATAACATGCAGCCTATAACAATGGCTAGGGTAATATCTAACCCGAGTGTAATCTCATGTGCCCGTGTCAGTGCCTCAGGTAGCAATATATCATATGAATGAGGTATGAATGCATGAAAACAGAATACATGTAAATGAAGAAACCGTTTTCATAAATTAGTGAGATTTCCTTTGCATTTTTAAAATGAGGTATCATAAATGAAAGCAGCATCAACAGTGTCTAGTATCGACATAAAACATAAATCTCAATGTCTCAAAACCTCAGGCTCCGGCTATCAGGACTGGCCCGTATCATCAAATCTCAGTACCTCAATATCTCGAAATCTCAATATCTAGGGCGCCGTCAGTCCAGACCGACCCCTACCATCCATCTCAAGACTACGACGGTATCCTCCGGATATCCGACGCGTTGGGTAATACACCGGTAGGTAGTCTCCCCCTGCCAGGCTCACATCGTCATCACCACGCGCTTCTTGCCTCGGGGTACCTTACCGGGCCCACCATGTACCCGAAACGGTTCATCCATCTCCTCGAATCGGGTCTCGAAATCCATCAGCAAACTCATGGTGGACGACTCATACATCATGGGAAAACCGCATTTTTATTTAAAAAGAGAGAAAGCAGTTTATATATGTTTTGCGGTTTTTCTCCAAATCCAGAAAATATCATGGAAATCCGAATCACCAATAGCATGTAAAACCCTGAATATAAGCATGAGCATCCATGAATAACAGTTTGCATGAAGTAGCAGGTAATAACTACAATGTCTAAACTAGCATATAAGGCAAGTACACTAATATCATGTTTAAACTATTAGCTAACAGGCTATGTCAATGTAACAGTATTTTCTATGTGTACGTGACATGGCAATTACCGATGAAGATGTGTGTGAGCCGGCAAGTAAGTGTACGTGGTACATACGCATCATCGGTAATGGTGATGGTGTCTTAACAGCATGATATCAATAATGAAATATGAATTACAATAAGTATGCGATGCGGAGCAACAACAATAATATGCAGGAGCTGAATACTAGACACAACGTAACTAAACTGCATTACCCTAATATAAGTCCTACAATAGCGCCTTTTGAAATAACACGAATCGCGGTGTTTTGAAAATAAGGGCTACGGTGTTTTTAAGAAAAGACACGTCTTTTGAAATATCCGTAGAATCCCTTGACCTGTCTTTTAAAATACCCACGATTCGTTAGTTTTGAAATAGGTAGGAGTCTAATCTAGTCTAACAACTACACTAAACTATACGGCAGAACTAACAAGCTGAACTACAGGTAAGGAAACCGCCTAACATCTGAGTCGATATATATATAAACATATATATATATATATATATATATATATATATATATATATATATATATATATTAGTCGGTGATCCCGCCTCGATAATATCACATCCGATACCATATCTATAATCAGATATTCCCAAGTCAAGAGTGCGGATCTATCATCAATATATAGCTCGTACGTAAATCCGTCGTACGGCATCCCCACATCTGGGTACGGGTCAATATCACATTCATCACACTATTCATCTGGTATCCCCTTTATCAAAGATCATAATCCGGGTACGGATCTATGTCTAGTATAATACTGATACCACCTACGTATGCATGCACGTGTGTGAAACACTACGTCAAAGGACCCGCTACAACGTCATGTCGTATCTCAAATACGAATCCTGCCATATCACCGAATTCACAACCTCAATACAAATCTCATCGACTCATCTCAAACCCAAGTATCATTCTTAAATCCGTATGTGAACACATAGTCCCATACCCATGTGAACACATAACTATGTATTCCTGAATATGCACAAATGAAAGAAGAAAGTATGCAAGTATGGGTGGGTGTGTGCATACGTGGTGCGACCACTACTCTAGGGTTTCGCGACACAAAATATCCAAGAACACCAAATATCCATATTATCATCAATGCACTCAAACAATATATAAACAATATATATGTGTGTATACGTATTCGTATACATCACCACGAACTGCGGGGGTGCTATACGCCATCCACCCGACTTCTCCCCGTAGATATAAATCTACTCACCTGGTCCTCGCTCGCCGGTGCCGACGTCGCCACGCGCTTGCTTATCGTCTCGAAGTCCACATGGGGTACCTACATATCATAACGCACCGTATCGCATTAAAATCCGACTCATGACCAAAACTACTCACAAATCCCACATAGGTCAAAACCTATGGTTTGCTTTCTTAAATCTACCCAAAAACCCTCGATATCGGTGTACACACACCGATTGATCGAGAAAAACACCAAACGTTCCAATCGTTGTTTTATAAGTCACTAAAAATATATGAAATAGGATGCAAATCATCAAAACCAATAAATTGATCAAATCGGTTTATTTCCAAAAAGCCTAGTAAAGGGGTCGTTAACCGTTTTACTACCAGTCTTGATGTTTTAGCAAACTAGTGGTCACAATACTCACTAATTATCTTAATTAGGCCACATAAATATTTACTAGATTTTTAATCTTGCTAAATTACATTAAACCAAAATCTAGTTAGCAAAAGTTACCTTTTTAGTTCAAAACTTGGTGTTTTAACCAATCTAAATATTTTAACAATTCTAGTGGCTATAATGTTCATTAAACATCTTAATTATGTCATACCAATATTAATTAGATTTTAAAATCACTCATTTCCATCAATTCTAAAAAACCTAGTTTGCAATATTTGTACAATTATAACAATTTTAAACTAACAATTTGCAAACTAGCAATTAGATTAGTTTTAACAAGTTTTAAGATGCTAGTCCATATCACACAACCATGCACAATTGATCACAACCCAACTCCAAAACAAAAACCTAACTTGAATTTCAAACCCTTCTCTTGAAAGTTAAATTTTAATTAATTCCATAATTAAACATCTAATTACAACTAGATTCAAACATACAATTAACAATTAACAAATTTGGATGAAACTTTATACCTCATGATCAAGAGATCAAACATGAAGCTTAGCCTCCCAAACTTGCTTCCATCCCCTAAGATCCATACTAAATTGGCTAAAGAAAAATGGGTAAAGCTTGGATGTGGAGTTTGCTTTGAATTTGTGAGTAAATTTGTGGATTTTTGATGGAATTTTGTGATGAAATGAGAGGGGGAAAATTGGGGGGCTGCACAAAGGGGGGGCTCGGCCAGAATTTGGTGAGGCAAAGAGAGAGATGTGGGTCTCAAAGTCAACACAAAACCATACTCTAATTATCTAGTTCCATACTTTATTTCTTTAATGTTTTCATTTTCCATTTCATCATTTTTCTTTCATTTGTTTTGTTTAATTGGAGGGGAGAGTGGGGAGGGGCTGCCGAATTTCAGCCACTAAAGAGGGGGGAGGGAATGGGGGGTGTGAGTGTGGGTGTGTGTGTAGCAAGTTCCAAGTGAAGAAAATACCCCCATACCTCAAATACCTAATTTATTTTCACAAAATAAGCAATTTTTCTTCAATATTTTCTAACACCGTTTGACAGTTTCATTTTATTTCAAAAACAACATGTTAAAATTTTGTTTAATGTGTTATGATGCATAAAATTTGTTTCAACCCATTCCAGTTTGTAATTTTTCCTAATTAAATGTATTAGTGACGGCTTAAAATAATAATAAAATAATAAATTAAATTTTTTTCCAGAAAATTTGAAATTTCACCGGTGGCTCAATAAACACCAAATACTAGTAATTACATAACTAGAATATGTATATTTAATTTTTATAATAAGATATTTATATTTTGACTTTTTACATAAAACCCCCTTATTTTACCGATTTTTCGAAATTTCACCGAAACGATTTTCAAAACGTTACAGGGGTCTTCAAACTCGTGGACCGAAACGTCCTTAAACTAATATTCGTCCCTAAATGGGAATGTCGGACTGAAACGTCCTTAAACTAATATTCGTCCCTAAATGGGAATGTCGGACCGAAACGTCCTTAAACTAATGATGGACCACTACGTCCCTAAACTGGCAATGGACCCCCATGTCCCTAAACTGGAACACGGACCACTACGTCCCTAAATTGGAACAATAGAGCCTCCAAATGCTCTTTTGCCGGATCTAAACGATCCCGTTTAAGTTGATCTTAGCCCCCAAACACGGCTAACGTATCCTTAAACATTCAAACGGACTATAAAACTTCAAATCAACCTTGGTTCAAGGGTACATCTCTGAACTCCTTTGACATCTACCGTTGTAATCCTTCAACGACGTTAGAGAGGTGACGAGTCCCGATGGCCAGATATTAAATGGATTATCACGTTAAGTAGATCTTAGTCTCAAACAGGACTATTGTATCCTTAATGAACGTTTAAGTTGATCTTAGCCGCAACGCGACTAATGCATCCTTAAACTAAAAACACTAAGCCCAAATCTAAGCAAATACGGATTTGGACTAATCCACGTCCTACGGGCGACGGCATTACTCAGTCTCCGTATACAATCCATGGGCAACCACAAACAAAACAAACACACACGGCACGAAGTGAAATTCTGGAGAAGTAGAAAGTGGCTACCGCGATGCGGTAGCGTAATTAACTGTAGGGGCTTGCGCCTGCAGGGAAGAGCGTCCCCACAATCAAAAACCCCTCAAGCGAGGGGGAATCTGACAAAGTCTGCTATATCGGTCGCATCCGTCTAAACCTTCGATACACGGTGCCATAAATCAACTTGGCATCTTCGGAGAGGTAGACGGATAAAACCAAATAGCATCTGCCCCGAATCTCAGCGTCAGGACATCACGGTCCTGTGCGCCGCCGTTCGGAGGGGAACATATTCTGGCACGCCCGGTGGGACCTTTTCCTCTTTCCACTCCACACTTCGTGTGTCGTCTTCGCGAACCAGACGCGGTTTGTTAATGGTTGCCTTCGAATTTCAAGTTACTAAGATTTGGTCCTTTGCCTGGCGCAGAACTCAAGATTCAATGGCCTCTAATTGCACCAACTGCTCGAAGTGCCACTGCAACAGACGCTCCACCTCACTGGGAGGTGTAGCATATGGGCCCCATGCGGCTTCCTTCCTCACTCTGCTAGTAGACCAGGTGACCCAGGCCACCACTGGCCTGTTCTTCGGGACCATGATCCCACCTACATGCTTCTCTGAGCCAATACCTGCACCGGAAGTGAACAAAAAGTCGGTCTTCGACCGGCTTACGGCTACGACGACCCCTGTCAATAGGTCGCTCACTACCAAACCGACAGCCTCGGTTTTCGCCAGGCTGGATCAGAACTTTAAATTGGCTGTCCCAAGGAAGGCAATGACTACTGCTCCAGAAGTCGTCAAAGCGGCTTCCCTTGTCAAAGAGTTAGTCTTTTCAAGGCTGACGATTCCTGCTCCTGCCCCTGCTCAAGGATCCGTCTTCGATAGATTGAATATCACCCCTCAAAAGACAACCTCAGTCTTTAAGAGGTTAACACCAGCGACGCCTCATTCAGGCAGGGGGCAAAAAGAAGATGTCTCTATCTCCGAGCCAATCCCAACGGCTCGTCATGCTCGATGTCGCCATTGGCGACGAGTGAGGAAGGCAGGGGACAATTCCCCCTCAGGGCTAACTCCACCGGCTCCAGTGGTGGAAGTCAACGCTGATGTTCCAACTGGGAACAGCTTTGAACTGCTGAGGAGGGTACGGAAGAATGCTCTAACCGCTACACTGAAAAGATCTCCTCCGCCTGCGGAGAGAGTCCCAGAAACAAAGCAAGAACAACCCCCTCAACGGATGTCCACAAGAATATACAAGGTTTGGCGAAGGGTTCAAGACTCAGTGATCGACCCAGATCACTCTCGTCGACAAAAGAAGGCGAAAGTGCAAAAAGAAAAAGACCATCGTATTAAACAGCAGGGGACAGCAGCTGCAAGGCTGCCCCCTTCAACGGTTCCTTCAACCTCAACGGTCCACAAAAGAAGGAGGCCAGAGAAAACTCCCGCGTCAGCGGAAAAAGTTAAAAATGGTGAACCTAAACGCCCCAAGTCTGGGGGCATAACAGTTCATACGATTTAAATGGCATCGGGAAAAGAAGATAACCGCATATCAATAGGTCATAGATCGCACACGAGGTCAGTGACCAAGGCTCAGGAGCAGCAGCAGAAGCTCCAAGAAATGATGAACGCTATGGCCGCACTTACAGGGCCAAAAGAAACCCCTGAAACGTCCTCGGACGAGCATCAAGAACAAGAAACGGACGCTGAATTCCTTCGTCGCGTACTGGAGAAGAAGGATAAAGAAGCTGCGGAGCAGGCAGCCAACATAAAGAAAATGGCCCTCCTATTCCAGGATATGGTGGGTATGATGATTCAACAAGATCCACCTGCTGAAGATCCCCCGATCATCCTTGAAGACGATAGGGGAGAGACGTCGAATCCTCCGCCAGCTCTGTCAGCAGCTAAAGAAGATACAATCTCCAAAGCTGATTTGGATGAGTACACCGCCCAGCAAATACGGGTCCATCATGCGACCGAAGCGGCCGGTCAGGTCGTAAAAATGGGACGGCCATATCCAAGTTGGTACGATCAAATCAAGTACCCACCCGGTTACACAATTCCCAAGTTCCATGTCTACAAGGGGACGGGCAATCCGCACCAGCATGTTGCCCAGTTCAGGGCACTCTGCGGCAACACCGGCGGTGATGACAAACCGTTGCTTCGCCAGTTTGTTGGAAGCTTATCAGATACGGCGTTTGAATGGTACTCTGAGCTCCCAAACGACTCTATTAAAACCTTCACGGAGATGGAGCTGTTGTTTACTCAGCGTTTTGTAAGCGCCAGTGAACGTACCCCGATGACAGCACTGATTAACGCCAGGGTAAAACCCGGCGAGACGTGGGTTCAATACTCTATACGATGGCGGAACTTATGGTCGAAGTGTGAGCAGCGCATTGAAGAAGCTCCCGCAGTGGGTATGTTTGTGGGAACCCTTGATCCACAAGCAACCATCTCACAATTTATGATGTTTTTCAAGCCAACTACCTTCCAGGCCTTGATTGACAAACTAGCGCAAATGGATCAAATGGGCCATAAACCCCCTCTTCCAAGGCCGGACTCCCGAAATGACAAAGGGAAGGGAAAAGCGATCGTTGTCGCTAATGCTCAACAACAACCGAGCGACTCGAAGCCGGTCGCTCGTCAAAATAATATGCGCCCTTACGTGCCCCTTGAGGATAGGATGGGACGTCCTTATTCCTTTCCCCGCGATAAAACGAGGAGGTTATTCAAGCTGGCGTTGCGCAACAGATTCATAAATCTGCCGGATCCAAAACGTCCGTTGCAACCAAGTGACGTCAACGAGCCCAACTACTGTCCCTATCATCGAGTACTAGGCCATCCGATCGAAGATTGCTACGTTTTCAAGAATTGGCTTGAAAACCAGTACCGACAGGGCAAGTTCGCGTTATCTGACAAATGGAAGGTGAATCCCCCATAGCCCCACACCTCTAAGGGGACGAATACGCCGGGGGAAACATGCTCCGTCATTGAAGAAGTTCCTTGGGAGGTTGTATTATCAACCGAGACAAAGAGGATGCTAAAAGATCTTCAGACATGTCCAGCGATCAAGTGGAAGAACCCGTTGGAACCGCAGGTCATTGAAGGGATGTTGAAGCCACGTCCAACTCCAAAGACCGATGGTGGCGGTTCAAGCACTTGCAGCCAGCCGTCAAAATCTTCGAAAAAGAAGAAGAAGAAATCTAAGAAGCCCGTGAAGCCTAGCGGTAAACGCACGGACTTACAAAAGCAAATTGACGCGTTGGAAGAATACAATTAAAATGCGCGGACTCCCATTACGCTCCAAGAGTTCCTCAATCACGTTTTTCAAGAAAAAGATGAGGGAGAAAGTTCATCAGATGAATCTGAGGAATATGTGGCGAGCTGTCATATGATTTCCCATTCGATCACGAACGATGAGGAGACTCTTTGCACCGAAAAGCTGGGGGCAGATCCTGAACCAAAAGTCCTGGGGCAACCAGATGAAGTAATCGACGCATTCCTTAATGAAGCTCGATTAAAAAGCAAAGCTGATCGAGAACGCGAGACGGCTATATTTGAAAGGGCCAAACGCCAGCGACTTGATGAAGGAGCTGAGACGATCCCGGTGGAGCTAAACACCTCCGCTACCGACAAAAGCCAATTCAAGATGAGAAAGAAGTTTGCTAAGGCCATATCAATGGGTATGAAGCTACCATCCGCCGAAGAAGAAATTACCGGTGAAACGAAAATGCACCCGTCTTATTGCTTATATCATCAAAAGATTTCGCACCCCACTCAAGAGTGCAAAGCTTTCGATAGATGGTGGCAAGGATACGTTGCTCATCGACAACACTTTAAACGGGAAAAAGCGTAAAACTCGTCGGGAGCAAAGAAATACGACCGAAGGGCTTAAAAGAACTGCTGGCGATTGTTGCATGATTAACACCGGTAGATCACAAGTGCCTACATTCGGGAGTGATTCTGATGAAGAGCTAGAACTTGCCCCTCTCTTTAAAGAGTCCGCTTCGAGAAAAGAAGAAGAACCGAAGGTTTGCGAAAATATCCGGCTACGTAATCGCACGCTGCCCGAAAAGAACCTCGGACCCTCGAACAGGAAAGATAAAGGGAAAGAAAAGGTCTCTGACGATTCGGAAGATGAAGTCCATGCTGTATTCTCTGCTCGACCTTCAATACAAACGTCCGCTGACGAAGAACAAAGTCTACAAGTCGCCATAGTGCCGCCTGAACATCATAAAGAACTGGATGCACTTAATATCTACAGTGTAGATGAGCTGCGGACATTCTATATCCTTCCCAAACGAGAAAGCGAAAAAGCAATTCTATTTTACCGCTCTGAAGAAAACAAAACGGAGAAAGAAGTCTGGCACGGGGCGGATCCTACGTTGGACAGGCTTCAGCCTATCCGTCTCCCTAGATATTATACGGAAGGTTTGAAAAAGCTGCTAAAACACCAGGGGATACCCTTCAAACAGACCGTTAGAAAGGCCAAATTCTATGACAGGGTCTGGAACATCCCCGGGACTCAACGCAAATTGCCTAACAGGAGAATGGAAACAAAAGGGCTTGGATACATCCAGTCAAAGAAACGAGAGTTACTACCCGGCTGTTACGTCGTGTATGACCTTGATGAAGAAGCGGATGCTCAATGGGAGGACGCTAATCCTAAGCCAGTGAAAATTCCAGATGCACAGGAGCCCAGTCCGTCGTTCGAGGAACAAATGGACAAACTTATAAAGAAAGCTGGTCAAAAAGTCCGAGCTGGTCACAACCGCGAGATGACCATCTACGAGAAGGCCAAAACGCAACGCCTCCTTCAACAGGTCGTCAAAGATGAAAGTGTCGCCCATTGCCAACCTGTTATAAAAAAGGCTCAACGCAGAGGCGGAAACAAATCGAAAGGCCAAAAAGACGCTCAGCAGCAACAAAGCGGGGCTAAGAAGCCACGCAAACGGGAGTCGAGCGTTATTAATCTGTCCCTCATGAAGAAATTGGGTCAAGCATACTCGTTTCCTCGGGACAAGACGAAGAAGATACTTGAGCTTGCTCTAAAACATCAGATGCTCACACTGCCGGAATCCAAGCACCCCGAACAAGCAAGCGAAGTCTCTGACCCAAACTATTGCTCTTACCATCGAGTAATAGGGCACCCTCTCGAAGACTGCTTCACCTTCAAGAATTGGGTTGAAGATCAGTATCAGCTCGGCAAATTCGCTCTGTCCAACAACTGGAGGGTAGAGCCGCCACAGAAGCACGAACCCAAAGCCAAAAGAACAGAACCAACTCCACATTAGGATTGGAAGCAGATTCGCACTTGTCACATGATAACAATATCAAAAGAAGAGCCCGAGAACATGGACAGCCTTCCCTGGTGCTTCGAAAACAGCAATGAGGAGATGATCTCAGAATTTCCGCTAGCTCCGAAAGAATTGGAGGATGGAATACATACCACCGCAGATAACCTCAAGAAAATTGAGTTGGGGACAGCTGATGACCCACGGCCGACGTTTGTCAGTGAGCTGCTATCTGAAGAAAGGGTGACTGCTTTAAAAGACGTCCTTATACAGCACAAAGATTGCTTCGCATGGAACTATTCCGAAATGCCGGGACTAGATCTAGAAATTGCTGTGCATAGGTTGGCAATATCTCCGGACGTCAAACCGGTAAAACAGGCGCCGAGAAGAATGCGACTCGAGCTTGAGATGAGCATCAACGCTGAGGTCAAAAAGTTAATCGACTCTGGCTTTATTCAGGAGGTTCAATATCCTGAATGGATCGCTAACATCGTCCCGGTGATGAAGAAAAATGGGACGGTGCGCATATGTGTGGACTTCTGGGATCTCAACAAAGCCTGCCCGAAGGATGATTACCCGGTGCCAGTCACCGAACTGATGATAGACAACACGTCCACTCATGAGGTTTTCTCCTTTATGGACGGCTCGTCAGGGTATAATCAGATAAAGATGCATTCCGAAGACCAGAAGCACACCGCCTTCAGAACCCCTTTGGGTATATTATGCTACAGGGTGATGCCCTTCAGTTTAAAGAACGCCGGTGCTACTTACCAGAGAGCCATGACGCAGATCTTTGATGACCTTATACACGAAATCGTCGAATGCTATATCGACGATCTCGTAGTTAAAATCAAATCATACGAAGAACATCTCGAGCATTTGAAGACCGTGTTTCAACGCCTTCGACAATACAACTTGAAGATGAACCCGCTCAAGTGTGCATTCGGAGTTTCCTCGGGCAAATTCCTGGGATTCATCGTCCGGCATCGAGGTATTGAGATAGATCCATCAAAGATCAAGGCGATCATGGAAATGCCTCCGCCAAGGACTTTCAAACAGTTGCGATCTCTCCAAGGAAAGCTCGCATATATTCGGCGATTTATAGCCAACCTGTCTGGCAAGTGCCGTCCTTACAGCCACCTGATGAAGAAGGGAACCCCGTTCATCTAGGACCAAAAATGCCAAGGCGCGCTAGACGAGATCAAGCAATACCTGCAGAACCCTCCAGTATTGGCTGCTCCAGTTAAGGGAAAGCCTCTCATTCTTTACACGACCGCCTTCGAAGGTTCCTTAGGCGCATTATGGGCGCAAGAGAACGACCAAGGGAAGGAAAGAGCACTCTACTACTTAAGTCAAGTTCTGCTGGGGGCAGAAAGCAACTACTCCCCCATTGAGAAACACTGCCTGGCGTTGATCTTTGCGATAACAAAGCTCAGGCACTATGCGTTGGCGCATGAAGTCCGTCTTATTTCAAAGGTGGACCCCCTTAAATACTTAATTTCAAAGGCCATACTGACGGGACGACTCGCTAAATGGACCCTGCTCTTGATGGAGTTCTCGATAATATATCAGCCTCTCAAGGCAGTGAAAGGCCAGGCCATCGCCGAATTCCTCGCCGAGCATCCGACACCCGCCAATTCTCCTCTGAATTGCGATCTTCCAGACGGACATGCGTTTGATGCGATCGACGGTGATAATACCCGATGGGAGCTTTATTTCGACGGAGCATCTTCCATGAAAAAGCGCAAACAAAGTACCCCTATAATCAAATCGGGGGTAGGCCTCATCTTCGTGACTCCACAAGGAGGGATAATGCGTTTCGCTTTCTCCTTAACAGAGCCAAGGACAAACAATGAAGCCGAATACGAAGCTCTGATAGCGGGCCTCGAGATCGCCATTGACATGGGAATTGAAAACCTCCTCATATACGGGGATTCTCAACTAGTCGTTAGTCAAGTAAACGGCGACTACCAAACGTGCAAACCGGAATTGGTGAAATACGGTGAAAAGGTGCAACAATTGTAGGCCCAAATCCCCTCTTATACTTTAGAGAACATACCGCGTGCGGAAAACAGCAAAGCAGACGTGTTGGCCAAAATTGCTAAAGAACTGGCTGACGAGAACCTCGATGACGTTAGAATCTTGGTACAAAGCCGTCGAGTGCTTGCCCCGGCAGAAATATCCTCGGAATCATCCGAAGAAAAAGGAGCGAACGAGCAGACAACCCTGCAAGTAAAAGATTGGGAAAATACCGAGGATTGGAGAGAAATCTTCATAGGTTACTTCAAGTCCCACCGAATGCCTGATGAAGCGTCCACAAGACATCAGCTAATGAAACGAGCCCTGTCTTTCGCCTTCGTCAACGATACTCTGTACAAGAGGTCATTTGATTCTCTGTGGTTGAGATGTTTTGGACCTGACGAAGCGAAAAGAGTCGTCCAGGAAGTTCATGACGGACTCTGCGGTTCTCACCAAGCGGGCCCAAAGATGAAGTTGAAGATCAAACGGATGGGCTACTATTGGCCCACAATGATCCAGGACTGCCTCGAATATGCGAAGCAATGCCATTCATGCCAAATTCATGGGGACTTCATCCATCAGCATCCGAATCCACTACATCCAACGGTGGCTAGCTGGCCATTCGAAATGTGGGGGACAGATATAGTCGGCCTCATCGAACCAGCATCGTCTAGAGGACATCGTTTCATCCTAGCGACGACTGACTACTTCTCTAAGTGGGCAGAAGCGGTGCCGCTGAGGGAAGTAAAGACGGAGAATATCCTCCATTTCTTCAAGACGCATGTCATATATCGATTTGGAACGCCAAGACGAATCATCTCCGATAACGGGCCAGCCTACAGAAGCCACAAAATCAGTCGCTTCACGCAACATCATAATATAGACTGGAGATATTCCTCAGTTTATAATCCGCGAGCTAACGGTCTAGCTGAAGCCTTCAACAAGACCTTAACGAAGATCATAAAGAAAACGGTGTCACGAAATAAGAAAGACTGGCACGAAAGACTGCAAGAAGCTCTCTGGGCGTATCGAACCACGTTTAAAACGGCCACGAACGTAACGCCATATGCGTTGGTATTCGGTACAGAACCAGTACTCTCCCTCGAGATAGAGTTACCCTCTCCACGAGTGGCAGTCCACTACGAGCTAACGGACGAAGAAAATGCTCACCTTCGGCTTGAGGAGCTTGACGCCCTTGATGAAACCCGGCTCATAGCACAGCAAAATCTGGAAGCTTATAAAGCAAAGATGACGCGCTCATATGAAAGATTGACCCGACCGAGGACATTCCGCCAAGGCGAACTTGTGCTAGTGGTCAAAAGGCCTATGATCCCCAATCGCGCCAAGCGGGGAAAATTCGAGCCGAACTATGAAGGCCCGTACATCATAGATAAGGTCTACCAGGACGGGGCCTATCTACTCATGGATATGCACGGTGAAAGGCCTTTCAGGCCGATAAACGGTCGCTTCCTAAAGAAATACTACGCTTAATGAGCCACACCTTAGGTCAATGATAGATGACGACGACTACGCCTGCTCGCTATCTTCCTAAGCTCAAGCTTTATAAGCAGTAGCCAGCCTCTCAACGTCGGACCGAAATGTCTTTAAACTAATAGCAGATCGAAACGTCCATAAACTACTACCGCAGCATCTTGAGGCTGACAAGATATAAAAAAAAAACATATAAAAAAAATAAAAAAAAGGTATGTCCATAAGCAAAAAGGGCACAGATGAAAACCCGAAAGGGCTCCGTGAGTAAAAACAGCAGGGCTACCGGCGAGTGTTCGTGAAAACCCAAAAGGGCGCGACCTCGTAAAAAAAAAATATAAAAATAAAAAGAATAAAAAAAAAACGGTATGTACATAAGCAAAATGGGCACGGATGAAAACACGAAAGGGCTCCGTGAGTAAAAACAGCAGGGCTACCGGCGAGTGTTTGTGAAAACCCGAAAGGGCGCAACCTCGTTAAAGAATACTTACAAGATCCTCTCGATCCTGTAAGGAGAAACCACCCGCGTGAGATCCTTACGACTCACAAGGGAGCAACACACTTAGGGATCCCCATGATTCCTAAGGAGAAAATACACTTGCGAGATCCTCACGACTCGTAAGGAGAACTCTCTTATGGGACCCTCACGGCTCATAAGAGTTGAAAGTCTTAAGTTACAGAGACCTAAACCTGTGCTTAAGCAAACCCCCACAAACTTCCAATATTGCCCTACAAGTGACTCAATACTGACCCTTGTATACAATCCACGGGCGTGAATAAACATTTCCCTAATCAAGCCTCATCCGAGACTGAGGATATGTTCGCATGGTAAACAACCCTTATAAGTCCTCTCGACTTACAAGGAGAAAACCCTCTTGTAGGATCCTTACGACTTACAGAGGAACATACACTTAGGAATCCTCACGATTCCTAAGGAGAAAATACACCTACAAGATCCTCACGACTTGTAGGGAGAAATACCTTTGTGAGACCCTTACGGCTCATGAAGTTAAAAGCCTTAGACGACAGGACCCTAACCCTGGTCGCTAAGCCGCCTTTGTTCAACATCGACAGAGGTAGATGATGATTCGCTCCTGGCGATATCCCAGTTGTAGCGGTGCTGATGCCGAAATCGGTGTCTAATTCCAGGTTTAGGGCGGAAAGCCAGTAAGCTGCACATGCATACAAAATAGCCGAAATGATTGGGCAACTTGCAATAAAAAGTAGCAAGTAAAAAGGTATGCATGCAAAATAGCCGAAATGATTGGGCAACTTGCAATAAAAAGTAGCAAGTAAAAAAGTATGCATGCAAAATAACCGAAATGATTAGGCAACTTGCAATAAAAAGTAGCAAGTAAAAAGGTATGCATGCAAAATGGCCGAAATGATTGGACAACTCGCAATAAAAAGCAGCGAGTAAAAATAAAATAAATAGCCGAAATGATTGGGCACCGCGAAAAATAGCCGAAATGATTGGGCAATCGCGACCTTCGCGATATAAAAGCTGAAATGATAGAGTATCGCGGAAATAAAACAAAAAAAAGGAAGATGATAAAACTTTTGCCCTACAGTTAAGATCACATCGATCCCTGTATACAATCCAAGGGCATAAACAAAAAGGGAACCGTACTTTCCCAACAGGCTCCGCCAGAAAACGAAGCCAAATCTCGACGGTTCAGTCCAACTCTGAAGAAACCAGTGTCTTCAGCAGATACCTCGACTCACGGATACAAACACTCCTTGACGAGAGCCTCCTGATCCGCGTCGACTCGCAGAGCCACCGGTGCCTCCGTGGGAAATTCTCGACTCGTTTCAAACCCCAAGGAAACAAATAATCCTTGGTGCTTGGGAAACAAATAATCCCTAGCAAATTCCTCGACTCACGGATACAAACACTCCTTGACGAGAGCCTCCTGATCCGCGTCGACTCGCAGAGCCACCAGTGCCTCCGTAGGAAATTCTCGACTCGTTTCAAACCCCAAGGAAACAAATAATCCTTGGTGCTTGGGAAACAAATAATCCCTAACAAATTCCTCGACTCACGGATACAAACACTCCTTGACGAGAGCCTCCTGATCCGCGTCGACTCGCAGAGCCACCAGTGCCTCCATGGGAAATTCTCGACTCGTTTCAAACCCCAAGGAAACAAATAATCCTTGGCGCTTGGGAAATAAATAATCCCTAGCAGACTCCTCGACTCACGGATACAAACACTCCTTGACGAGAGCCTCCTGATTCGCGTCGACTTGCAGAGCCACCAGTGCCTCCGTGGGAAATTCTCGACTCATTTCAAACCCCAAGGAAACAAATAATCCTTGGCGCTTGGGAAACAAATAATCCCTATCAAAATTCCTCGACTCACGGATACAAACACTCCTTGACGAGAGCCCCCCTGATTCGCGTCGGCTTGCAGAGAAACTAGCGTCTCCGCGGGAAAATTCCTGATTCGTCTCAACTTGCAAAATGAAGCCTCAGGCGGCAGAGACTAAAAAGCTTGCTTCCTGAACAATGGGACCCTGCAAGTCAATCCAAAATGGTCTCTTGCATACTATTCACGGGTCTCACTCTCCAAAGTCGAGTTTCGACAAGGAGGGAAACAACTGCTTACGAACCCTCTCGACTCGTAAGAGGGAAAATTCTCTTATAGGATCCTTACGACTTATAAGAGAAAACCACACTTAGGAATCCTCACGATTCCTAAAGAGAAAACCCACCTACGAGATCCTCTCAATCCGTAGGGAGAAAAGTCTCTATGAGACCCTCACGGCTCATAGAGTTGAAAAGTCTTAGGCGACAGATTTGAACCTGCGGCCTAAGCCATCGCTATCTCTTGGAGAAATTAAGTTATCGGCCAATTAGGTTCATCGAAAACATCATGATACAAAGGGAGAAAGCAAAGAGATAGTACAAGACATTGCAAAAAGAAAATGTGTATCTTTATTCATTGACTTCAATCAAATACAAGATGAATCGTACAAAAGAATAAAGAATGGATACATATTATTTAAAAGGAAAATTTTACAAATACATTGATACAAAGATAGCTATTAGGAAGGAAGCGTCTTAAGTAGCTTTATCAGTTGTTCGTACACTTCCTTCCATGCCTTTTCCTGATTGGCCACCACTGCCAACTCCGTCTCTACTTGGGCCCGTTCCTGTGAGACAGATGCAAGCTGATCCCTGACGGCCTGATGAGCAGCTTCACGGCCTGGAGTGTCATGCTCGGCGACATCAAGTGCCTGCTTCAGTCTCAGCCTATTTGATATGCGCTCTAGAAGGCCCTCGAAGACGGCCTTTACCTCAGCGGCGTTTGCCTCAACTTCAGCATGCAGGCGAGCAGTTTCACTTGAAGATTCTTAGCACTCCTTTAGCCTCAAAGCTGCTTCTTGTTCCAAATGACGGAAATGAGAAGTGTTTTGCTCGAGCCATGCTCCCCGTTGAGTGCTCACGGCTAAAGTCTCAGGGGATAGGCGCATCGACTCCAGCTGATAAAGGCGAGCCTCAATCTCCCGACAATAGTTAACCCAAGAGGTGACAATGCCCTCGTCATGGAAGGTGGCAAATATCAACAACATCGGGTTAACCGTCGTAGCGAAGTCCTCAGCAGATGTAGGAGCCTCGACGTCGAGTTCCTCGATGTAGTCGCTCAACATGCGCAGACTATTCGCCGCACCTTTTGAGGACGGACGTCTCTGGGAAGGACCGCCCGGTATTGTAATGCGAGACTCGAAAGGCACCGAGACTGGAACGATAGCTGAAAAGGACAAAATGTGATTAGATGATGATTCAATAGATGCGGAGAAAGTCATTGATAAGATAGTTTACTATACCGGTTGAAGCAGGTGGCAAGGCCGGAAGGGCCGGTGGCGCAACCGATCTTTCTTCTCCCCCTTCGATTTGTAACACTGCGGTCAGGACAAGAGAGAGTTAGAAATAATTCTACCACTGAAAAAACAAAGATATCAATCGGGAACTATACTCACCAGCACCACCAGAGGGAGAAGCGAGTTCAGATGGGAAGGAGAAGTGTGGGAGCAACACCTGATAAAGATGGTCAAAAAGTACTCCTAAAAAGACACAACAACACGACTTCAGTATGTAAACTATACATCTGAAAGATAAGACTAATAAGTTGCGAACCCATACCTTCCAACATCTTAGATGGTATGAGAGAGGGTTGAGAGGTGACTACCGCCAAGGCAGTCGTTGAAGACGCTCCCTCAAGCAGTGGGGCATCGGCGCTGGCTGCACCTGCGTTACAAGAAAGGTGAACTTGTCATAAAGGATTGTAAAGTAAAGAAAAAACAGCAACTTGGGGTTTACCTGAGGAGCTCCCGGCTGAAACAGAGACGACTCCCTCCTCTATCGACATGAGGACACCGCCCGTAGCCTCATCACCCGACTCGATGAGAACCGTCGTCGTGCTCGCGCGGCCAGGAGACGGCGGAAGATCGTAGACGGGGAGGGCAATGATCGGAGCATTACCAGACTCTTGGGAGAGAGCGGCTGACTCCTTCTCGAGAGTCGTGCTCATCTCACCCGCTACTTCTTCGGGCTCCGCGATCTCCATTGGCTCATCCGCCGTCACCACGACGTCGTCGGCCTCGAGCGCCTCATCCGCCACCACCATGGGCTCAGTTATAATGATCATATCATCTGCCACCACTTCAGGTTCGGCATCAATGACCTTCTCGGCTGCAGGCCCCTCGACCGCCACCTCAGGCTCCAAAGCCACAACGACGTTGCCTATCGTCGGCTCGAGTTCGGCGGGTACCGCCTCCTCTGTTTCTTTGGGATTAACGGTTTCCGCCTCCCCCTCGATTGGACTTGGCCCTGCAAGATAAGAAATATAAGGACCAATGGCATTAAAATCCTTATAACAAAAACTCTGAGAGAAATATTACCTGAAGCGGATTTACCGTTTGCGCTCCGAACTGCGCGCGCCACCTCTCTGCGGGCAGTGGATAGGGAGACAGGGGGCTCTTCAGATGGAGTGTCAGCGCGAGGGACGGTGCTGGGGCCCGCTCCCACAGCCAAGGCAGCCCGGCGCGCCTTCGCCTCACGCCTTTGCCGCTTTCTTTCCTCCCGAGCTGTCACAATGGACCTCTATGACGCCTCTTTCACCGCGGCATCGTCATCCGTAAACAAAGACACCTCCAGAGCCTTTAAGGCGTCTCTCATCGGCTCCTCAAGACGGACTTCTCACGGTAACCTTGAGGAAGCAGGAACGTCGGCAGCCGGTAGGACATCTGCGTCACTTGGCGGGAGCGGCATTGAGGTTCCTGTGATTAAAAGGGAAAGGTTAGATTGACCATAACACAAAGGAAAGGAAAACTTGATGAATCGAAACTTACTAAGGCCTATGGATGCTCTAAGACGTTCCTCTTCCTGGAAAGTCTTCAGAGAAGCGGCAATGGCTTCTTCATCAGTGATGCCTGTCGAAAGAAAAGAAAGAAAAGCGTTATTCAAAAGAAATGAAGAGGATATGTTGCAATAAAGAAAAGGCGACTAGTAGTTACCTGATTGTGCAAGCTTAGCTCGCCACGCATCACGCCTCGCCAACCATGCTGAAGCTTCAAGAGCAGCCTCCAAGTCTGTATCGTCCGGCAGCGGCATCACTAATCCTTCGTTAGTCCCGTATTCGATCAGGCCCTCGGCATAGGGAGCATGGGGTTCCTGACCGAACACGACATCGGCAGCGAAAAGCGATTTCTTTTTCTTCTGCCCTCCGCCCCTAGGCTCACATGGGATCGACTTCCGCTTAGCAGCCGCCTTGGGGCGGCGGGTCCCGATGTCCGCACCCACGCCAGACTCCGGTGAGGCTGTAACCACTGTCTCCACTGGAGCACAAGGCGCTGGTGGTGCATCCGCAATATCAAAGAGCGGCAATCCATGCGGAGGACTCTGCGCACGCGATGGTCCAGTTCTGACCTCTTTTAGAGGGGCAATTTCTGGAGTCCTCCGGACCAAAGGAGCGTTGCGATCGGTACCTGGAGGCACACCCTTACGATCGACCAACAGTCGCCTTTCCTCCTTTATAACTGCTCCTGTTGCATGATTGTACCAGTCTTTGTACATATTGAGGAGTCTCGGAGCGTAAGCCGGCGCATTGATAAAAAAATGAGAGCTCGTATTCAGGCACATGAAATGGTGCAGTGCGTTCTCCATCCCTTCTTCAGTGGCAGTGGGTTCCAGCAAGAAGGCTTCCAAGGGGACCCCTTGATCGTAACCTAATTGTTGAGCAAAACGATGCGGGTTGTACCTCATAAAAATTGCCACACCATTTTGCCTAAAAACTAAGAAACCCAGTCTAATGGAATATAAGTGAAGGGTCTCCCGAGCCGTTAAAACTGAGGCTCCATCCTTAAAGACATCTTGTAATGGCCGCGTCACAGTGGTAGACACCTTACCAATGGTCAATACTGTCACGTCCCGAAAGTACGGAATATGACCGGCACTTAAACTACGAACGTCTCGAGGCGTACGTAATCTAAGTAAGCCGAAAACCCAGAAACCCAAACCAAGAAAAGTAGTAGAGTGAAGGAAAACCAATTTAAAACAAGTAGTTTTAATAGTATAAGCCGAATTATGCGGTTTTAAAAAAAACATCAAATATTTCCCGAAAATTTCGGCAAAGTCTCCTTTGTAAAAACTGGCCCCTAAACAGGATACAACATGAATAGTATACGAAATCAATAAAAAGGCATCCCCAAGCGGGAGCTAGCTCTTCGTCAATCGACGGTCACAACCACACAAGCAATATAATATACAACGCCAACGGCGAGGATCAAAATTCAAAAGGAAACTCAAAACCACAGAAATATAACGCGCGACTCTAAGGTCGAAGGAATAAAATCATTGGTCTCTATCTCAAATAAATACATGTTTGGTTGATGGAACTTCTAGATACAACAAAATAATAATATACAAGATATATAATGGGGGTACGATACAAGTAAACCCACCTACTAGCAAATCACCCGAAGGAAACTATGCCCGCAAGCCGTAATGAAACCTGTACGGCAAACCTGCAAGAAACTGGGGCACAACGGGGGTGAGTTGCCAACTCGTGAATAGAAAAACATCTACGAAAAGAAATCGCATAAATAACGCAATCCTAGGTCGATGATCATAATATATCCTCAAATATATAACCAGCAACCCATAACAATGGTTAGGGCAAATATCTAACCCAAGTGTAATTCCATGTGCCCGTGTCAGTGCCTCAGGTAGCAATGTATCATATGGATGATGTATGAATGCATGGAACAGAATGCATGTACTGAAGAAAACTGCTTTCATAAACCAGTGAGATTTCTGTATTTTAAAAGTGAGGTACTATAAATGAAATCAGCATAAAACAGTGCCCAGCATCGACACAAAACAAGTGTCCAAATATCTCGATATCTCTGTATCACAATCTCTGTACCTCAATATCTCAAAATCTCAATATCTCAATCACAATATCTAGGGCGCCGTCAATCCAGACCGGCCCCTACCATCCATCTCAAGACCACGACGGTATCCTCCGGATATTCGACGCGTCGGGTAAAATCACCGGTAGGTAGTCTCCCCCTGCCAGGCTCATCGTCATCACCACGAGCTTCTTGCCCCGGGGTACCTTACCGGGCCCACCATGTACCCGAAACGGTTCATCCATCTCCTCGAATCGGGTCTCGAAATCCATCAGCAAACTCATGGTGGACGACTCATACATAATGGGAAAACCGTATTTTTTTTATTTAAAAAGAGAGAAAGTAGTTTATATATGTTTTGCGGTTTTCCTCCAAATCCAGAAAATATCATGGAAATCCGAATCATCAAAAGCATGTAAAACCATGAATATAAGCATGAGCATCCATGAATACGGCATATAATGAATAACAGTATGCACGAAGTGACAAGTAACAACTAAAATGTTTAAACTAGCATATAATGCAAGCAACTAATCATCATGTCAAAATTACTAGTTAACAAGCTACATTAGGCGATAATATTTTCTAAGGTGTGCGTGACATGGCAATTACCGATGAAGATGTGTGTGAGCCGGCAAGCAAGTGTACGTGGTACATACGCATCATCGGTAATGGTGCTGGTGTCCTAACAGTATGATATCAACAATGCAATAAGAAATTATAATATAAGTATGCGATGCGGAGCGAACAGTAATAATGAGCGGGAGCTAAATACTAAACACAACGATAACTAATCTGCATTACCCTAATATAAATCCTACAAATGGTGCCTTTTGAAATAACACGAATCATGGGGTTTTGAAAATAGGGGCTACGGTGTTTTTATGAAAAGATACGTCTTTTGAAATATCCGTAGGATCCCTTGGGCTGTCTTTTAAAATACCCACGATTCGTTAGTTTTTGAAATAGGTAAGAATCGAATCTAATCTAACAACTAAACTAAACTAAAGGACTAAGTTAACAAGCTGGACTGCAGGTAAGGAAACCGCCTAACATCTGAGTCGATACATATACATACCTGTATATATATATAGTCAATGATCCCGCCTCAATAATATCATATCCGATACCATATCTATAACCAGACATCCCAAGTCAAGAGTGCGGATCAATCATCAAAATATAGCTCGTACGTAAATCCGTCGTACGGCATCCCCAAATCTGGGTATGGGTCAATATCACATTCATCATACTATTCACCTGGTATCCTCTTTATCAAATATCATGATCGGGGTACTGATTTACGTCTAGTACAATACTGATACCGCCTAAGTAAGCATGGACGTGTGTGAAACACTACGTCAAGGACCCGCTACAACGTCATGTCGTATCTCAAATACGAACCCTGCTATATCACCGATCTCACGGCCTCAAATCAAATCTCATCGACTCATCTTAAATCCCAAGTACTATCCTCATTATCCATGCATGCGTATATGAATGTACATATGCATAGTCCCATACCCACGCATATATACATATATACACATCCCAATCTGCGCACAAGAAAGTCAAGTATGCAAGTCTGTGTGTGCGTATGTGGGTATAACAACTACTCTAGGGTTTCGCAACTAATCCAAAGGTACTCCATGAACACATAAACATAATATGAATGAACATTCTCGTATCATAAAACACCTATATAAACATATATATATGAGCTACACTACGGACTGCGGGGGTGCTATACGCCATCCACCCGACTTCTCCCCGTGGATATAAATCTACTCACCTGGTCCTCGCTCGCCGGTGCCGACGTCGCCACGCGCTTGCTTGTCGTCTCGAAGTCCACATGGGGGTACCTACATATCACAACGCATCGTATCGCATTAAAATCCGACTCATGACCAAAACGACACACGAATCCCACATAGGTCAAAACCTATGGTTGCTTTCACAAATCAATCCAAAAACTCTCGACGTCGGTGTAGAAACGCCAGACCATCGAGAAAAACCCAAACATACTCATTTGTACAATCACAAGCACTAATTATAATATAAAATAGCTTAAAATTCACAAAAAACCCCAAATTCACTTTAAAAGCCATTTTTCCGAAAATCTAGCAAGCACAAATTACCCGTTTTAGTACAAAACTCGACGTTTAAACAAATCTAATGGCCATAATACTTATTAAACATCTTAATTAAGTCATTCCAATTTTAATTAGATTTTAAACTTAACTCTTAATATTAATCTCAAAGAAAATCTAGTTTGCATACATAACCAATTTTAACAATTTTATAGCAAAAATGTACAAACTACAATCTAGCTTGGATTTGCATGATCTATAACATTAAACTACACTTTAAAATGTTAATGAAGTCTTCAAAAACATATTTAGATTTTTAATCTAACATTTGCAATTAAATTCCAAAACCTAGTTTGCAAATTAGTGTAATTACCACAATTTCAACCTAACAATTTGCAAACTAGTAATTAGATTAGGTTTTTCATTTCACAATATGATGAATTACACTATGCATCCATAAACACACAACAAAAAAACCCTAACTATAAATTAATCCTTCTCTTGAAACTCAAATCTTTCAATTAGAACCATAATTAATTTCCTAATTAAGCTAAATTAAAGCAATAACCAACAAATTAAGAAAAAGGTTAGAATTATACCTCATGATCAAGAGATCAAATATAGAAATCAAAGCCTCTAAAATGCCAACTTATTCCCTAGATCCATGCAAGTTTGGCTAATGAGAAATGGGTAGGGATTAGATTTTGAGTTTGCTTTGATTTGTGTTGATTTTGGTTGATTTTTGAATGAATTTGGAGGTGAAGGAAGATAAGGACTTGGAGAAAAATGG
This sequence comes from Agapanthus africanus, assembly GCA_030015575.1. Classification (NCBI taxonomy): domain Eukaryota; kingdom Viridiplantae; phylum Streptophyta; class Magnoliopsida; order Asparagales; family Amaryllidaceae; genus Agapanthus; species Agapanthus africanus. The sequence continues at coordinate 453,935,614 of JASDDO010000019.1, read as the reverse complement.
GGGGGCTGCCAACAGTTCAGATTCGGCCAAGGGAGGAGAGGAGTGAGGTGTGGTTTGGGGGTGGGTGAAGTCAATGGGAGAAAAGAAGACCAAGTCTACAAAAGACTATACTCTTTTTACTATTTTCTCACTTCCTTTGTTTTCTTTCTCATGATTTCTTTTCTTCTATCTATAAGTGAGGAACACTTGGAGAGGGCTGCTGAATATGGGGTTGTGTGAGTGTGGGTGTGTGTGTGGGATGAGGGAAAATAATAAATATAATACCCCAAATCTCCATTTAACTTATTTTCACCATTTAAGCATTTTTCTTCTTTCTACACCGTTTTGGAAAACGATTTCGTTTCAAAAACCACATGATAAAATTTTATTTAATGTTTTATGCTGCACAAAATTTGTTTCAACTCATTCCAATTTGTAATTTTCCCTCATTAAATATATTAGTGACGGCTTAAAATAATATTAAAAGAATTAATTTCGGAAAATTTTTCAGAAAATTTGAAATTTCACCATTGGTTCAATAAACACCAAATACTAGCAATTACATAGCTAGAATATGTATATTTAATTTTATAATAAAGATATTTGTATTTTGTCTTTTTACAGAAAACCCCCTTATTTTACCGTTTTTTCGAAATTTTACCGAAACGATTTTCAAAACGTTACAATCTTCCCTCCTTAAAGAAATTCGGTCCCCGAATTTAAATTAAAACTGCCCCCAAATACTAAAATATTTCAGCCAAAACCATCAAATCGCCAGGTCTCCGAAATCATAAATACATAAAACCAATCGTAGCGCAGCGCATGCGCATGAAAAATGAGCATATAACTCAAAATCAAAACTCCGTCAAGTATCTCGCAATCATCAGAGTCATAGTAAAGACACAAATATCAAATCTAATACAAAACCAATATGATATAACTCGAAATTATACGCGTAAATATCAAATCTACATATGTAAATATCTGAAGGAAATGCATGCCAAATCTCTTAAAGTCGCTGTGCAACGCGTATAACACTGCACAGTGGCGGACGTCTATCATAAGAAAATAACTATATACATATATACCTTTGTTTGAAATGTACGTTCCGCCGTTTTGGAAACAATTTAGAAGGGTCTCCTTGTTTTAAACATTTCGTGTCATATCAGACACGTAGGTAAATACTGAGACTATAGCTCGCTTTTTTTTTTTGGAAATCCCTTCAATAACTATCAATGCATGCAAAATATATTCAGATACCGTCCTCTGACTAGTCCTGCTCAATATGAAAACACATAGCAAGTATCATAAAAACACACTGCTCTATAAGAAAAATCAATCCCAAAATACGCGTATGAATACTGCGTGCGTCTGGTGCGCACGACAATCAAAATCCATATACGTGTCATACAAGTGCACAGAAACAAGATCTAAGTGCATCGGGTGTGCACAAAAAATCTGTCGTAGGCAACGTGTGTGCCTGACAGCAAAATCAGGTGCATCTGACATGCATGAAAAAATCTCGATTTAGTGCATCTGGTGTGCACCAAAATCGCATCTCAAGACATGCGCTCAACATGCGCGAAAACCCAAAACCAGGGGCATCCATCATGCACGAAATCATGAAATCCAATATCAAGCGCTGAACATGCGCAAAATCAAATCAGGTGCACAAGGTGCACAAAACAAATATCGAGTATCACAATCGAAATCGAAGTCCAATGCATCTAAGTGCACAAAAGGCGTATCACTGCACTGCAAGCATATATAAACTATACAGAGTGCAGGAACCAAATCGTGTGCGTGCATACGCACAAAATCAACTCAAATGTCTAAAACCGTAAAATCACAAACATGTGAAACCCAAGCACGAAAACGATATCAAGTGCAACACTGTGCAAAGATCGTAAATCCTCAATAATCAAAATCAAATCATTCGAATAAATCACCCAAAACATCGAAATCAATAATGGCGGAATAGTACCGCTCAAGCGCATCCTCTAAGAATCTCGGGCCAACTGTCGCGGTCACTAATGGGACGTCTCGTCGATGATCATGAACTCTGGCCTGCTGGTGTGCGTAACAATGACCACTCCTGGGTCAAGGTCTTCACTGGGAATTACCAATCTCTCGGTCCATCGGCTCATCGGCCTTGTCAGGTGTGCTAACGGGGATGATCCCGTTCTGGCATGTCTCTTGTCATCTCCCGGTCAATCATCGCGACCACTCGTAAGACAGCATATCACTGGCGTCGGCCTCTGGCTCTCTGAATGTATGTGACACATCTGATCCTGGGTGCAAGTATCATTGCAGCAGTGTCCTGGAAGGAAACCTGCTCACGGTCTCTTCCATGTCTCGTCTCTTCCAACTGTCCGGAAGTCATCGTCCTTTCCTATATCTGCATCTTGCTCCGGAACGGCTGCATACCCATCGCGACTCCTTCTAGAAGGTATATCCAGTACTCTGCCTCGGCATGCGTATCGCATCTCTGATGTCGGCGGAGTGGAACGTCGTCTTATCCAGATCTTGTATGGACCTCTTTACTCCACTTTCTATAATGTCGACTGCTTCGGACTCGTCTCATCGTGGCTACATGGACTGAGCTCCAACGGCTATCCTCGTATCGGGAGTCTCCCAAGAAATGCATCTCACCACCTAGCATCCGAATTAAGTCGAGCCATCCGATCGAGTCGTCAAAACCTCATAATCCCCCAAGAGCTCAACCTTTTGGGCACAGTTTAATAGTATCGAGTACATACCACAGCATCGGTGGTCCAGCCGTAGAAGGGCAGACCCAAGCCTCACTAATGGCGCCGTAGAACTGCCGCAAACCCGAAGGTTCAAAGGCTTTCACACGGTCATTAAGTCGAGTTAGGGTTTCATTCTTCTAGAGGGACCATAGAATTGCCTGCATGTCTTTTCGACTACTTTAAACTTGGAATAATAGGTTTCTGACATTCGATCGTCTCTGTCGACTCCCAACGTCTCCGCGTGAAGTCGTCTCTAGCTGGAATCAATCTATCTGATGACCTCGCATCGGGGTAGGCGAACGATCCACATGTCCTAGTCATTCATCCTCGATGACTAGCGACCTTCTATCATCTCTTAGTACAACTCATTCTGCACTAATTCCAGCATCTGGGGTAATATCTCGTCGTTCGCAGCAATAACTGGCTCGCTCGTCTGCACGTTGAACAGTGCCTCGATCATCATGAATAAGCAACACACCAACGGTCATCAAAATCTGGCTGGCCTCTATCATTGGCTCAATCCTCTAGTGTTGATCAGCACATCCGAATAACCTCATAAAGGCGATCCGCCAAACGCTCGTGGCGCGGAAACACAGTAAAAAGACACATCTCTGCAATCGTGTGTTGCTGGAATTTCGCCCTGGTCAGTCCTCGTTCGTGACGAGCTCGTGCTGACCGCAACTCTAGCTGTAGCTCTCCCTGCCCGTAATCGTGGCAGCAAAACCATAACTGGTACTGATGAGGCTAGATCGGAATGAATATAATACTGAGCAAAGAAATGTACATCCTAAGGCTTCTTAAGTGGAGTAGCGTATCGTAAATATGCCGCAGAACATACCTACGGTACGTCACTCTACTTTAGTCACCTATTTCATCAACCAAGGGTCATCCTACGCTCCGAAGGTAAAACCTAACGCTCTGATACAAATTTTGTCACGTCCCGAAAGTACGGAATATGACCGGCACTTAAACTACGAACGTCTCGAGGCGTACGTAATCTAAGTAAGCCGAAAACCCAGAAACCCAAACCAAGAAAAGTAGTAGAGTTAAGGAAAACCAATTTAAAACAAGTAGTTTTAATAGCATAAGCCGAATTATGCGGTTTTAAAAAAAACATCAAATATTTCCCGAAAATTTCGGCAGAGTCTCCTTTGTAAAAACTGGCCCCCAAACAAGATACAAAATGAATAGTATACGAAATCAATAAAAAGGCATCCCCAAGCGGGAGCTAGCTCTTCGTCAATCGACGGTCACAACCACACAAGCAATATAATATACAATGCCAACGGCGATGATCAAAATTCAAAAGGAAACTCAAAACCACAAGAAAACCACAGAAATATAACGCGCGACTCTAAGGTCGAAGGAATAAAATCACTGGTCTCTATCTCAAATAAATACATGTTTGGTTGATGGAACTTCTAGATACAACAGAATAATAATATACAAGATATATAATGGGGGTACGATACAAGTAAACCCACCTACTAGCAAATCACCCGAAGGAAACTATGCCCGCAAGCCGTAATGAAACCTGTACGGCAAACCTGCAAGAAACTGGGGCACAACGGGGGTGAGTTGCCAACTCGTGAATAGAAAAACATCTACGAAAAGAAATCGCATAAATAACGCAATCCTAGGTCGATGATCATAATATATCCTCAAATATATAACCAGCAACCCATAACAATGGTTAGGGCAAATATCTAACCCAAGTGTAATTCCATGTGCCCGTGTCAGTGCCTCAGGTAGCAATGTATCATATGGATGATGTATGAATGCATGGAACAGAATGCATGTACTGAAGAAAACTGCTTTCATAAACCAGTGAGATTTCTGTATTTTAAAAGTGAGGTACTATAAATGAAATCAGCATAAAACAGTGCCCAGCATCGACACAAAACAAGTGTCCAAATATCTCGATATCTCTGTATCACAATCTCTGTACCTCAATATCTCAAAATCTCAATATCTCAATCACAATATCTAGGGCGCCGTCAATCCAGACCGGCCCCTACCATCCATCTCAAGACCACGACGGTATCCTCCGGATATTCGACGCGTCGGGTAAAATCACCGGTAGGTAGTCTCCCCCTGCCAGGCTCATCGTCATCACCACGAGGTTCTTGCCCCGGGGTACCTTACCGGGCCCACTATGTACCCGAAACGGTTCATCCATCTCCTCGAATCGGGTCTCGAAATCCATCAGCAAACTCATGGTGGACGACTCATACATAATGGGAAAACCGCATTTTTTTTATTTAAAAAGAGAGAAAGCAGTTTATATATGTTTTGCGGTTTTCCTCCAAATCCAGAAAATATCATGGAAATCCGAATCATCAAAAGCATGTAAAACCATGAATATAAGCATGAGCATCCATGAATACGGCATATAATGAATAACAGTATGCACGAAGTGACAAGTAACAACTAAAATGTTTAAACTAGCATATAATGCAAGCAACTAATCTTCATGTCAAAATTACTAGTTAACAAGCTACATTAGGCGATAATATTTTCTAAGGTGTGCGTGACATGGCAATTACCGATGAAGATGTGTGTGAGCCGGCAAGCAAGTGTACGTGGTACATACGCATCATCGGTAATGGTGCTGGTGTCCTAACAGTATGATATCAACAATGCAATAAGAAATTATAATATAAGTATGCGATGCGGAGCGAACAGTAATAATGAGCGGGAGCTAAATACTAAACACAACGATAACTAATCTGCATTACCCTAATATAAATCCTACAAATGGTGCCTTTTGAAATAACACGAATCATTGGGTTTTGAAAATAGGGGCTACGGTGTTTTTATGAAAAGATACGTCTTTTGAAATATCCGTAGGATCCCTTGGGCTGTCTTTTAAAATACCCACGATTCGTTAGTTTTTGAAATAGGTAAGAATCGAATCTAATCTAACAACTAAACTAAACTAAAGGACTAAGTTAACAAGCTGGACTGCAGGTAAGGAAACCGCCTAACATCTGAGTCGATACATATACATACCTGTATATATATATAGTCGATGATCCCGCCTCAATAATATCATATCCGATACCATATCTATAACCAGACATCCCAAGTCAAGAGTGCGGATCAATCATCAAAATATAGCTCGTACGTAAATCCGTCGTACGGCATCCCCAAATCTGGGTATGGGTCAATATCACATTCATCATACTATTTACCTGGTATCCTCTTTATCAAATATCATGATCGGGGTACTGATCTACGTCTAGTACAATACTGATACAGCCTAAGTATGCATGGACGTGTGTGAAACACTACGTCAAGGACCCGCTACAACGTCATGTCGTATCTCAAATACGAACCCTGCTATATCACCGATCTCACGGCCTCAAATCAAATCTCATCGACTCATCTTAAATCCCAAGTACTATCCTCATTATCCATGCATGCGTATATGAATGTACATATGCATAGTCCCATACCCACGCATATATACATATATACACATCCCAATCTGCGCACAAGAATGTCAAGTATGCAAGTCTGTGTGTGCGTATGTGGGTATAACAACTACTCTAGGGTTTCGCAACTAACCCAAAGGTATTCCATGAACACATAAACATAATATGAATGAACATTCTCGTATCATAAAACACCTATATAAACATATATATATGAGCTACACTACGGACTGCGGGGGTGCTATACGCCATCCACCCGACTTCTCCCCGTGGATATAAATCTACTCACCTGGCCCTCGCTCGCCAGTGCCGACGTCGCCACGCGCTTGCTTGTCGTCTCGAAGTCCACATGGGGGTACCTACATATCACAACGCATCGTATCGCATTAAAATCCGACTCATGACCAAAACGACACACGAATCCCACATAGGTCAAAACCTATGGTTGCTTTCACAAATCAACCCAAAAACTCTCGACGTCGGTGTACAAACGCCAGACCATCGAGAAAAACCCAAACATACTCATTTGTACAATCACAAGCACTAATTATAATATAAAATAGCTTAAAATTCACAAAAACCCCCAAATTCACTTTAAAAGCCATTTTTCCGAAAATCTAGCAAGCACAAATTACACGTTTTAGTACAAAACTCGACGTTTAAACAAATCTAATGGCCATAATACTTATTAAACATCTTAATTAAGTCATACCAATTTTAATTAGATTTTAAACTTAACTCTTAATATTAATCTCAAAAAAAATCTAGTTTGCATACATAACCAATTTTAACAATTTTATAGAAAAAATGCACAAATTACAATCTAGCTTGGATTTGCATGATCTATAACATTAAACTACACTTTAAAATATTAATGAAGTCATGAAAAACATATTTTGATTTTTAATCTAACATTTGCAATTAAATTCCAAAACCTAGTTTGCAAATTAGTGTAATTACCACAATTTCAACCTAACAATTTGCAAACTAGCAATTAGATTAGGTTTTTCATTTCACAATATGATGAATTACACTATGCATCCATAAACACACAACAAAAAAACCCTAACTATAAATTAATCCTTCTCTTGAAACTCAAATCTTTCAATTAGAACCATAATTAATTTCCTAATTAAGCTAAATTAAAGCAATAACCAACAAATTAAGAAAAAGGTTAGAATTATACCTCATGATCAAGAGATCAAATATGGAAATCAAAGCCTCTAAAATGCCAACTTATTCCCTAGATCCATGCAAGTTTGGCTAATGAGAAATGGGTAGGGATTAGATTTTGAGTTTGCTTTGATTTGTGTTGATTTTGGTTGATTTTTGAATGAATTTGGAGGTGAAGGAAGATGAGGACTTGGATAAAAATGGGGGGGGGGGAGGCTGCCAACAGTACAGATTCGGCCAAGGGAGGAGAGGAGTGAGGTGTGGTGTGGGGGTGGGTGAAGTCAATGGGAGAAAAGAAGACCAAGTCAACAAAAGACTATACTCTTTTTACTATTTTCTCACTTCCTTTGTTTTCTTTCTCTTGATTTCTTTTCTTCTATCAGTAAGTGAGGAACACTTGGAGAGGGCTGCTGAATATGGGGTTGTGTGAGTGTGGGTGTGTGTGTGGGATGAGGGAAAATGATAAATATAATACCCCAAATCTCCATTTAACTTATTTTCACCATTTAAGCATTTTTCTTCAATAATTTTCTACACCGTTTTGGCAAACGATTTCGTTTCAAAAACCACATGATAAAATTTTATTTAATGTTTTATGATACACAAAATTTGTTTCAACTCATTCCAATTTGTAATTTTCCCTCATTAAATATATTAGTGACGGCTTAAAATAATATTAAAATAATTAATTTCGGAAAATTTTTCAGAAAATTTGAAATTTCACCATTGGTTCAATAAACACCAAATACTAGCAATTACATAGCTAGAATATGTATATTTAATTTTATAATAAAGATATTTGTATTTTGTATTTTTACAGAAAACCCCATTATTTTACCGTTTTTTCGAAATTTCACCGAAACGATTTTCAAAACGTTACAAATACCTTATCGACAAAGGACATACCGGCTCCAACGGTATGAGGGCGAAGGAGTAAGCCCCTGGCGTTCCGCGGTGATGGGGTTACAATTGATGCGCCGATCAGCTGTATAATGCGAGGAAAACCGCACTTGTCAAAGAACGAGGGCCTTTTATGCATGCCGAAGACACCCGCTGTGTGTAGCTCGAGCCACGATGCAAAGTAATGCATCGGGAAGACCACATGCAGTACCCCGGGCTTATTAGCATCCGCTGCTCGACTGAGGCCATGGTATAAGTGCGCCAAGCCAGCGATCCCAACAGCTACCTTTACCCCGATGACCATCCGGTGGGCCGGGTAAAAGACAGAGGGTCGCATCCGATGAGAGTGCATTGGGATCGCAAACCAGCTCAGCCACAATCCAAGAAATCCTAAGAAAAAGGCCTCCTCATCCATTCCAGTGGCCGCAATTTCTGCAAATGACATAGTAGGGAAGTTCGGAAGAAAAAAACCCTTTTGATCTATATCCTTCTCCGGTAGGTTGTCCACACCTAGACCGAAAGGGTCATCCAGGGTGGCAAACTTGGCAGCTTCTGATGAGATGATGCTTGGACAAAGGAAACGAGCAATGAAGTCCTCAAACTTAACTCCCCAACTCCCATGTTCGACGAAGAGGGACTCATATATGTTCAACACTTTAAGCTTGGGAATTGATGTTGAACGGCATTCTCCGGTGTGACCCCCCTTACCATCGGCCTAGCACCAAAGACGTACACATCTGTCGGGAGCAGCTCCTCATAATGTTCCCCTATCACTGGTAAACCGGATACCTCCGCGAACTCCTCCAAGGAGATTGACACTTCCCGATCCATGGCAAGGAAAGTGTGGGTAGGAATATTCCATTGCTCCAAGAAATCTTTGAACCACCAGGTGGGGAGCGCGGGATACTGGAAAAGAGAGACGTAGACCGCGGTGTACAGTCCTAATCTTATCAACCGCGACTTCTTCGTCGACAGGATGTACCGGGCCCAAGGCAGATAGCCAATCGGGTGGCGGGGGATCAGACCAAGGTTATACGATTGCCCCTAAGGTCGTGCTTCACCCTGACAGATACGGCGTCCTAGGATGTCCAAAACCATAGGACGCTGAACCGGTATCGCATCTATAGCGGGATGTAGAAAGCCCTTCGATGTCCAATCCACCAACTCCACGGCATACTGCACCGAGGGTGGGGTAGCATAATGAATCGCCGTGATGGGTTCAGACGGCACTGCGCATGTGAAGCTGCGTCGACCCATAATGATCTGGTTATACCAGGACCCCCAAAGGTGAAGATTCTTGTACTACGGGTCGTATTCTTTAATCATGGTCAGGACTTCACGGTCCGAGAGCGCCTCGGGAAATCCCTCTTCCGACCAGAGCGCGCCACGTGTCAGCAGCGCAACAGCGCAGCGCACTAGCATAGCGCACTGCGCTGTTGCGCTTGCGCTTACCAGAGCGTGACATGTGTCACCACCATATGAGTTTGCGCTCATTACTTGGCGCAAAACGCCTGGCAAGCCACGTGGGGCACTGTCAGAGTATTTAATGCTCTGCATTATTAAAGAAAAGGGACAGAGCCCAATTAAAAGGCCTAACATGCCTAATAAAAAAATGCTATGCATTTTTAAAAAAGGGGGCAGAGCCCAAACAAAACAGATGCTCTGCATCATTTATAAAAGGGCAGAGCCCAACCAAAACAAGAATAATGCAGTGCATTACTAAAAAGGGGCAAAGCCCTAGCACAGGCCAAAGACAAAAGATGTTGAAACTGGACTTAGCCCAATTTTGGCCGTAAGTCCTCAAATTAAATTGACTGAGCAAAATTGCTCTCTTAAATCAATTTACCTTTGGTTCGAGGGTACATTTCCGAACTCCTCTGACACCCATCGTTGTAATCCTTCAACGACGTCAGAGAGGTGACGGGTCCCAACGACCACACATCAATACGGACTGCGGGGTCTTCAAACTCGTGGACCGAAACGTCCTTAAACTAATATTCGTCCCTAAATGGGAATGTCTGACTGAAACGTCCTTAAACTAATGATGGACCACTATGTCCCTAAACTGGCAATGGACCCCCATGTCCCTAAACAGGAACACGGACCACTACGTCCCTAAACTGGAACAATAGAGCCTCCAAATGCTCTTTTGCCGGATCTAAACGATCCCGTTTAAGTTGATCTTAGCCCCCAAACACGGCTAACGTATCCTTAAACATTCAAACGGACTATAAAACTCCAAATCAACCTTGGTTCAAGGGTACATCTTTGAACTCCTTTGACATCTGCCGTTGTAATCCTTCAATGACGTTAGAGAGGTGACGAGTCCCGATGGCCAGATATTAAATGGATTATCACGTTAAGTTGATCTTAGTCTCAAACAGGACTATCGTATCCTTAACGAACGTTTAAGTTGATCTTAGCCGCAACGCGACTAATGCATCCTTAAACTAAAAACACTAAACCCAAATCTAAGCAAATACGGATTTGGACTAATCCACGTCCTACGGGCGACGGCATTACTCAGTCTCCGTATACAATCCACGGGCAACCACAAACAAAACAAACACACACGACACGAAGTGAAATTTTGGAGAAGGAGAAAGTGGCTACCGCGATGCGGTAGCGTAATTAATTGCAGGGGCTTGCGCCTGCAGGGAAGAGCGTCCCCATAATCAAAAACCCCTCAAGCGAGGGGGAATCTGACAAAATCTGCTACATCGGCCGTATCCGTCTAAACCTTCGATACACGGTGCCATAAATCAACTTGGCATCTTCGGAGAGGTAGACGGATAAAACCAAATAGCATTGCCCCGAATCTCAGCGTCAGGACATCGTGGTCCTGTGCGCCGCCGTTCGGAGGGGAACACCTACCTCGATCTGACCAAAGCATTTTGATGCTCAAGTCGGTTTGTTTTTCTACTTCAGTGAATTTCTCGAAAGCTTCAGACTTGTGCTTTAATAAAAATACATGACCGAATCTTGAGAAATCATCAGTGAAAGTAATGAAGTATGAAAAACCGCCTCTAGCCTGTGTAGACATTGGCTCGCATACATCACTATGTATGAAGGCTAAGAGCTGAGTAGCTCTTTCTCCGTGTCCTGTAAACGGAGCTTTTGTCATTTTACCCTTGATACAAGACTGGCAAGTCGCATAAGATTTATATTCAAAAGGGTTTAAATATCCATCTTTGTGTAACTTATTTAGTCTTGTTTCGTTAATATGACCAAGTCTACAGTGCCAAAGAAAAGCTTCATTTATTTCTGAAAGTTTTCTTTTATTAGTGTGTTGTATGCTGAAAACTATGTGTTGATTTAGGACGTATATCCCGTTATTAAGTGTACCATACCCAACCAACATTTGATTCAGGTGAATGCTCATAACATTGTTCTGCAATACAAAATTATATCCTTCATTGTCTAACAAAGAAACGGATATTATATTACAAAGCATACTAGGTACATAATAACATGGGTTCAAAACCAATATACACCCAGACGGCAATCCCAAGTGATACTCTCCCACTGCTACTGTATGTACATTGGAACCATTTCCAACCCGGAGAGTATGGTGACCTGTCTTCAAAACCTTGCTATTTCTTAGCCCCTATATAGAATTGCAAATGTGAGAACCTGAACCGGTATCTAATACCCAGGAAGCAGTGTTTATTGAAAAACAGTTTTCTGTCACAAACACACCTGAAGCGAAAGCATCCCCATGCTTCTTCTTCTTGAGCTCCAAGTACTGAGTACAATTGCGCTTCCAGTGTCCCGCTTTGAGGCAGTGATAACATTCCCCTTTCCCCGATTCTCCAGCCATGGACTTGTCTTTCCCCTTAGCTTTTTTGACTCCACCCTTAGGTTTGGTGGGTTTCTTCTTCATCTTTCCTTTGGCCTTAGCCTTCGGGTGAGAGGAGGAAGATGGCCCACCACTCAAAACGGGAGTCTTCACTGACTTGAGCATGCTTTCTGCACTCCTTAACATATTAAGGAGTTCAGGTAGTTCCTTCTCCATGTTATACATGTTGAAGTTAACTATAAATTGAGCAAAGGTGGAGGGGAGAGACTGCAGAATAATATCAGTATATTGCTCATTGTCCATTGTCCATCTAAGGTCCTCAAGCTCTTCTATGAGAGCTATCATCTTCAGAACATGGTCTCTTACTGGTGTGCTAGGGGCCATTCGCATCTGAAACAGGTTTCTGGATGCTTCGTATCGTGAGACATGAGATTGCTCTCCATATAACTCCTTTGTATGGAGAAATATGGCTTGGACGTCCATATTCTCGTGCTGCTTCTGATGTGTGTTATCCATTGATGCAAGCGCGAGGCATTTGGCTGTGGCACAGCCAGTGTCCCATGTCTTGCGGACTTCAATATCTGCAATTGAAGATTTAGGACCTGGGACGGGCGGGGCTGGAGCTGTGAGGACATATGATACCTTATCATAAGTCATGGCAATGTTAAGATTCCTCAGCCAGTCTTTATAATTGGTCCCATTCAGTTTATTTTTATCTAGTAGAAGCTTGAGTCCTGTCATTGGTATCTGCCATTAAGAGAGAGAAAAGAATACACTTAGCGAAAGCTCTTGCAAAGATCAGATTGGTTATTATCTTATCTAATCGATGTCCCCCACTGCTTTTTATCAAATTTCCCCTCAAACCTTAAAAGGAAAACTAGCCAGGATTAATTACAATCTACAACTTCGCTAACCGTTCAGCCAGGCCAGTGTCGGTACTTGAGGGAGGTTCCCCGTGCTTTCGCACGGACCTAATTAATATAAACCTCTTCTTCCCAGAGGCGTAGCCTCGTTAACACCTTTCTAGACATCTAATGAGTTAGCTAATTGTAAATTGTAAAACTCTCCTGGGAGCAACTATTGCCCATAGTGGGATCGGGATCCAACCATCATATTGAAGGTATGCAATCTCATTGCAAATTTCAACTATTGAAATTCCCGATGTGGTTTTTACCCCTAGCACTCATGACCTTAACTACGGTCAACAAATCATAAGCACTAGTCAAGTTTTACCCGTCATTTCTTGATTAATTAGACCCACCCACGTGATCCTTAACTATGGTCAATAAAGTCACATGAATGTCCCAATTAATCTGCATCATATGCATTGTAGAAAGACATCACTTAGCTACCGTACACTACGCCTTAACTATAGTCAACTGTAAAACCTTAGAATGTGTTTTGGGGTTAATTATAGTTTAATATATGGTTTTTAATAAAAAGTTTACCAAATTGATTTTCAATTATTTTATCCTATTTAATGAATATTTTATTATATTTTTCCTAGGCTTGCACACACTTGTGTATGTTAACTAGGGTTGTAATTTGGGGTTTAGCCATGATTAGCAACATGGTGAACTAATCATTCCCTAATCTAGTTTTATAATTTTTGTATTAAGTGTTTTGGGTTTTATGTTGGATGGTTGTTTTTTAAAAAGAAAAATGAAAAAAAATGAATTTGAAATGATTTCTTTTGTTGACCATAAGAGAGAGAGAGAGCATGGTGCTACATGGCCTGTGCCATGCTTCATTAATGATGAGAGAGAGTGAGAAGGGGGGTTTTGTTTTGTTTTGTTTCTCTCATTCTCATCTTCACTCTCATTTCTCTCATTCTCTCATTCTCTCTCACACACACACACAAGCAAGGCAGCAGCAGCAAGCAGCTCCAGCAGCAGCAAACAACAGACATCAACAGCATCAGCAGCACAGGCAGCAGTAGCACAGGCAGCAGAAGCAACACAAGGAGCAATTGCAGCAGCTCTTCTTCCTCTTCCACTCCTTCTCCTTCTTCCTAGGATCCATTACGGTATACTATCTGAACTCATTTCCCTTTTTCCTAGCTTGTATGTAGAATTAGCGTCGGTTTGCGATTTAGGTTAGCTTTTGTGCTATTTATGGTGATTTATGTGGACTTTTGATTAAGAGTTGTTTGTGTTGGTTAACCCTGCCTATTTAAGTGTTATTAGGGTCACCTTAACTGAGATTAACCCAGATTTCACTAAAATACCATAGGGTTTCCACTTCATGCAAAATTGGTGTTTTTAAGCGACATTGTGGATTTCTGTGATCTGCTTTTGACCCGGACTCTTCAGGATAAAATTGAGAAAACTGGAGCATGCTTACTAGGTCTAGAACACACCACCAAAACACGAGCCCCAATTTCCTACTCTTGGCCGCAAATTAAAGCAATCTGGCCGCAAATTGCGTCCAGGAAGAGGAACTGGGTGTTGGGTTTTTGTGTAGGGTAGTCTGCTGTGTTCTATAGTGTTTTGCCATGTGTAGTTTTGTGAGATTTTACTTGTAGCAAAATCTAGGATCAAATATCGTATTTCTAGTTCGTTTTGTTTGCGTGATGCGCGCGATACGTGAGTGGGTTCTGCGATCCAGCGTGTCGCGGCGTGTCGTGGTAGTTTTAGACGCGTATACATACGTTTCAGCGTATCGTGCACACGCGCGTTTAGTTCGCGACGCGAGTTTCTCGTTTAGTGTCGATATCGCGTTTTGCGAGATATTTTGCTTATATATGGACTCCTTGTCTCATTTTCAGGTTTGCAGGCGAGTACATCGGACACAGCAACGAAAGGGAAACAGGTGGTAGGATTCACCTAGCTTAGAGCGTTGGTGAGTAGATTTAACATCTACAGGGGAATCACCCGCATGTCGTTATGCGTCTGGTCTAGAAATGTTAATACCTGTCTCATATTCTAGGTTATATTTAGAATTGTGCATTCACCCTATTACTTAGATGTAGTTGTACTGTGACTAGTAACCATAGGACACTGCACATATTATTGACAATTCATGTTGCACGAGCACTGATTGTATGCGACACACACCGTCAATAATTGCCATGTTACACACAAACCACTTATAGATATTATATTTCTTGGTTAGGGACTTTGCGACATCGATTCACATTACTTATCACATATGATATTTAGCTGTAGGTATACCTTACTCACATATTCCATTTATACCCGGGGGGGTATACTTCATCAGTTCTTATAGGTAGATACCTATACCTTGTTACACCTGTATGTTATACATATATCAGTTACAGTTACATACTTACCTTTACTGATGTTACCTAGCGGTTTCTTCTTTTTATATGCTTACATTTCAGTTATGTCGCACATATTGTATTCATGGATTTGCGCATTCTTATATGGATTTTTTCATGATGTTTTCTGGATTTGGGAACCGCGGGAGTTCATGAAATTATGCATTAATTGAAAAACCCGGTTTCCTTGATATGATATTTGCGCATCCACCATGAGTTTTATCGGTTCTGATTTATATATACCCCTATGAGGAGGCGTTGAGGCTGTAGAGGGTACATGGTGGGGCCCGGAGGTACTCCGGGACAAGAAAGGGATGTCGATGTACCACGCTGATGAGCCCGGCAGGGGAACTATACCATCCGGTGACAGTACCAATGACTCGGCGGTGATCAAGGGAATACCGTTGGGAGTCATATACATATGGATACGTGAAAAGACGAGGGTCAGAGCTAGGCACTCGTGCTTTTCGGGATAGCGTATGATACGTACCTATCGGGATGCTAGTCTTGGTGACGGCATCTGATAGATCAGTATTTCTGTGTCGATGCTTGGCACATTGGTTTCATGATATTTCTAATTGCTCTTTGTATATATAACAGGGGATTTAACTGCTGTTATATATACCCTTACACCAATATTAGTGGAGTAGGACGCTAATATATGTGTATTGACCCCATCATATTTATTTCTGCAAATATATATTTAGGATGTTAGAATTTTACTTGAGATTTGATTTGGGATATAGTGATTCATTGAGATTGGATACTGGATATATATATGAGATTGCTGATTTGTACATTCGGGATATATGAGATTTATTCGATATTGTACATTGAGGAGATATGAGACTTATATGATATGAAAGTCGATTGGGGGCTGATTTGACGAATTGGGATTTTGAGTGTCTTGTTGGATTGTGATCCTACCACGATATCAGGATTCCATGGAAATGACATATTTCTCTCCATACCTCACATCTATTTATTTATGCACTGTTTCATGTATTAGTAGTACCTGGTAGTGTACCCTTCATGATTGTTGCATATTTACATTCTTATATCCTTATCGCATGATTATTGCATATTGATTGTCATATCATTATTGCTCTATATATTTGTTGTACCTGCTATTGTACTTTCCATTATTCTGTATTCATATGACATGTTATTATTTTTAATTACATATCTTAGATTCATGCTGTACGTACAAACCTACGATTACATGCGTATGTTATCTACTATTCATGAGTTGGCAACTCACCCCCGTTGTGCCACAGTTGTTTTGCAGGGTGTTTCTCCAGAGTAGTTGAGACAGGCTATCCATCTATCATCTTTTGCTACAGATACCGCATCGGCTCACAGTGTGCTATTTTGCTTAGGTGGGTTTTGGTGGTTATCTGTTTTTTGTATTGTATATTGATGTATCCTTGTACTCTCCATCTACTGTTATTTTGTTGACTTAAAGACTTGGTGAGGACGATATTGTATATTATTTGTGGATTTGTTGACATTTTTACAGTTTCCTTTCTATTGTCTTTTATTTCTTCGCTACGGCGTCGTATATTTGTGATGGTGATTGTTTTCCTCCTTTGGGCGTGTATTTTCTCCCGTTTGAGGATGCTTCATTTATATTTATGTTGTACCTATCTTTGGGCTAGTTTTTACAAAGGGGGTGTTGCCAAAATTTTAAATAAAGAAAGTTGGGCTTTAAAAGAATTTGGGTTGTGATTTCAAATGTTTCAAAACTGCTGTTATCTTTTTTTGTCTTTTTAATGGTTTAGATTTCTGGGTTTTGGCTTTCTTTTACTGCGTTACGTCTTTAGGCGTTGCGTAGTATTAAGGCCGTCACGTGCCAATTTTGGGTCGTGACAAAATTGGTATCAGAGCGCTAGGTTTTACCTTTCGGAGTGTAGGATGACCTTGGTATGATGGAGTAGGTAGTTTAAGCAGAGTAACGTAGTGTGTGTATGTCTGCAGCATACCCACGATGCGGTACTTCTCCTTAAGTGTCACGACCCGAAGTACGGAACATGACCGGCACTTAAACTATGAACGTCTCGAGGCGTACGTAATCTAAGTAAACCGAAAACCCAGAAATCCAAACCAAAAAAAGATGTAGAGTGCAGGAAAAACCAACTTAAAGCAAGTAGTTTCAATAGCATAAGCCGAAATTATACGGTTTTTAAAAAACATCAAAAATTTCCTGAAAATTTCGGCAGAGTCTCCTTTGTAAAAACTGGCTCCCAAACGGGATACAACATGAATAGTATACGAAATCAATAAAAAGGCATCCCCAAGCGGGAGCTAGCTCTTCGTCAAACGACGGTCACAACCACACAAGCAATATAATATACAACGCCAACGGCGAGGATCAAAAACTCAAAAGGAAACTCAAAACCACAAGAAATCCGCAGAAATATAACGCGCGACTCTAAGGTCGAAGGAATAACATTACTGGTCTCTATCTCAAAATGAATACATGTTTGGTTGATGGAACATCTAGATACAACAGAATAATGATATACAAGATATAATGGTGGGTGCGATACAAATAAACCCACCTACTAGCAAGTCACCCGGAAATGAAAAGAGTACCAGCAAGCCGTAATGAAACCTGTACGGTGAAACCTGCAAGAACTGTGGCACAACGGGGGTGAGTTGCCAACTCGTGAGTAGAAAAACATCTACGCACAGAAATCGCATAAATAACGCAACCTAGGTCAATGATCATAATATATCCTCAATTATATATATATGACATGCAGCCTATAACAATGGCTAGGGTAATATCTAACCCGAGTGTGATCTCATGTGCCCGTGTCAGTGCCTCAGGTAGCAATATATCATATGAATGAGGTATGAATGCATGGAACAGAATGCATGTAATGATGAAAACTGCTTTCATAAATCAGTGAGATTTCTGTATTTTAAAAGTGAGGTACCATAAATGAAATCAGCATAAAACAGTGCCCAGCATCGACACAAAACAAGTGTCCAAATATCTCGATATCTCTGTCACAATATCTAGGGCGCCGTCAATCCAGACCGGCCCCTACCATCCATCTCAAGACCACGACGGTATCCTCCGGATATCCGACGCGTCGGGTAATATCACCGGTCGGTAGTGCTCCCTTGCCGGGCTCAACGTCAACAACACATTCCTCTTGTCCCGGGGTACCGCACCTGGCCCACCATGTACCCGAAACGGTTCCTCCACTCCTCGAATCGGGTCTCGAAATCCATTAGCAAACTCATGGTGGACGACTCATACATCATGGGAAAACCGCACTTTTTATTTTAAAAGAGAGAAAAGGTTTATTTATGTTTTTGCGGTTTTCCTCCAAATCCAAGAAATCTCATGAAATCCGAATCCAAGTCATCAATAGCATGTAAACAGTGAATATAGGCATGAGAATCCATGAATGCGACACAACAGTGAATAATAACATGCATGAAGTAGTAGGCAATAACTACAATGTCTAACTAGCATATAAGGCAAGTACACTAATATCATGTCTAAACTATTAGCTAACAACCTATGTCAAATGAAATAGTATTTTCTAAAGTGTTCGTGACATGGCAATTACTGATGAAGATGTGTGTGAGCCGGCAAGTAAGTGTACGTGGTACATACGCGTCATCGGTAATGGCGCTGGTGTCCTAACAGCATGATATCAATAATGAAATATGAATTACAATAAGTATGCAATGCGGAGCAACAACAATAATATGCAGGAGCTGAATATTAGACACAACGGTAACTAAACTGCATTACCCTAATATAAGTCCTACAATAGCGCCTTTTGAAATAACACGAATCGCGGTGTTTTGAAAATAAGGGCTACGGTGTTTTTAAGAAAAGACACGTCTTTTGAAATATCCGTAGAATCCCTTGACCTGTCTTTTAAAATACCCATGATTCGTTAGTTTTGAAATAGGTAGGAGTCTAATCTAGTCTAACAACTACACTAAACTATACGGCTGAACTAACAGGTAAGGAAACCGCCTAACATCTGAGTCGATATATATATAAACATATATATATATATATATATATATATATATATATATTAGTCGGTGATCTCGCCTCGATAATATCACATCCGATACCATATCTATAATCAGATATTCCCAAGTCAAGAGTGCGGATCTATCATCAATATATAGCTCGTACGTAAATCCGTCGTACGGCATCCCCACATCTGGGTACGGGTCAATATCACATTCATCACACTATTCATCTGGTATCCCCTTTATCAAAGATCATAATCCGGGTACGGATCTATGTCTAGTACAATACTGATATCACCTACGTATGCATGCACGTATGTGAAACACTACGTCAAAGGACCCGCTACAACGTCATGTCGTATCTCAAATACGAATCCTGCCATATCACCGAATTCACAACTTCAATACAATTCTCATCGACTCATCTCAAACCCAAGTATCATCCTCAAATCCGTATGTGAACACATAATCCCATACCCATGTGAACACATAACTATGTATTCCTGAATAAGCACAAATGAAAGAAGAAAGTATGCAAGTATGGGTGGGTGTGTGCATACATGGTACGACCACTACTCTAGGGGTTCGCGACACTAAATATCCAAGAACACCAAATATCCATATTATCATCAATGCACTCAAACAATATATAAACAATATATATATGTGTGTATACGTATTCGTATACATCACCACGAACTGCGGGAGTGCTATACGCCATCCACCCGACTTCTCCCCGTAGATATAAATCTACTCACCTGGTCCTCGCTCGCTGGTGCCGACGTCGCCTCGCGCTTGCTTGTCGTCTCGAAGTCCACATGGGGTACCTACATATCATAACGCACCGTATCGCATTAAAATCCGACTCATGACCAAAACTACTCACGAATCCCA
The DNA here is from genome assembly GCA_030015575.1 of Agapanthus africanus. Classification (NCBI taxonomy): domain Eukaryota; kingdom Viridiplantae; phylum Streptophyta; class Magnoliopsida; order Asparagales; family Amaryllidaceae; genus Agapanthus; species Agapanthus africanus. The sequence continues at coordinate 453,915,391 of JASDDO010000019.1, read as the reverse complement.
CATAGGTCAAAACCTATGGTTTGCTTTCTCAAATCAACCCCAAAACCCTCGACATCGGTGTACACATGCCGATTGATCGAGAAAAACACCAAACGCACCAATCGTTGTTTTATAAGTCACTAAAAATATATGAAATAGGATGTAAATCATCAAAACCAATAAATTGATCAAATCGGTTTATTTCCAAAAAGCCTAGTAAAGGGGTCGTTAACCGTTTTACAACAAGTCTTGATGTTTTAGCAAACTAGTGGTCACAATACTCACTAATTATCTTAATTAGGCCACATAAACATTTACTAGATTTTTAATTTTGCTAAATTATATTAAACCAAAATCTAGTTAGCAAAAGTTACCTTTTTAGTTCAAAACTTGGTGTTTTGACCAATCTAAATATTTTAACAATTCTAGTGGCTATAATGTTCATTAAACAACTTAATTATGTCATACCAATGTTAATTAGATTTTAAAAACATTCATTTCCATCAATTCTAAAAAACCTAGTTTGCAATATTTGTACAATTATTACAATTTTAAACTAACAATTTGCAAACTAGCAATTAGATTAGTTTTAACAAGTTTTAAGATGCTAGCCCATATCACACAACCATGCACAATTGATCACAACCCAACTCCAAAACAAAAACCTAACTTGAATTTCAAACCCTTCTCTTGAAAGTTAAATTTTAATTAATTCCATAATAAAACATCTAATTACAACTAGATTCAAACATACAATTAACAATTAACAAATTCAAATGAAACTTTATACCTCATGATCAAGAGATCAAACATGAAGCTTAGCCTCCCAAACTTGCTTCCATCCCCCAAGATCCATACTAATTTGGCTAAAGAATAATGGGTAAAGCTTGGATTTGGAGTTTGCTTTGAATTTGTGAGTAAATTTGTGGATTTTTGATGGAATTTTGTGATGAAATAAGATGGGGAAAAATGGGGGGCTGCACAAAAAGGGGGCTCGGCCAGATTTGGTGAGGGAGAGAGAGAGATGGGGGGTCTCAAAGTCAACACAAAACCATACTCTAATTATCTAGTTCCATACTTTATTTCTTTAATGTTTTCATTTTCCATTTCATCATTTTTCTTTCATTTGATTTGTTTAATTGGAGGGGAGAGTGGGGAGGGGCTGCTGAATTTCAGCACTAGAGGGGAGGAAAAATGGGGGGTGTGAGTGTGGGTGTGTGTGTAGCAAATTCCAAGTGAAGAAAATACTCCCATACCTCAAATACCTAATTTATTTTCACAAAACAAGCAATTTTTCTTCAATATTTTCTAACACCGTTTGACAGTTTCATTTTATTTCAAAAATAACATGTTAAAATTTTGTTTAATGTGTTATGATACACAAAATTCGTTTCAACCCATTCCAGTTTGTAATTTTTCCTAATTAAATGTATTAGTGACAGCTTAAAATAATAATAAAATAATTTTTTTTTCAGAAAATTTGAAATTTCACCAGTGGCTCAATAAACACCAAATACTAGCAATTACATAGCTAGAATATGTATATTTAATTTTTATAATAAGATATTTGTATTTTGACTTTTTACAGAAAACCCCTTATTTTACCGTTTTTTCGAAATTTCACCGAAACGATTTTCAAAACGTTACATTAAGTGACCTAAGTACAAATTGTTTGAAATTCCTTCCTTGATGATTTATATCCTTATGATTCGATTTCCGTATTCTTATCGAATCTTATCTCTATTTATAGCCTTGCCGCCGATGACTATGGGGACTCAGAGTGATGCAGTGAGGGCCGAGATCAGAGTTGGTTCGGGTGAGATGAGCACTGACCAGGATGGCACTCTAGTTACACAGGTGCAGACGGATCAGCCTTCGACAGATTAGCTCGCTAGGCTTGTGGTCGAGATGCAGGACTTCCGCCAGACGATGAGTTCATTGGTTGATGTCGTTCGAACGCTACGACAGGAGGTTGTCACCCCTGTTACTCAGTTGTCCTTTGCGATCAGCATGCAGCAGTCTGTCACCTACATAGCACCAGTGGTTGCAGCTCCAGTTGACGAGGCGCATATTCCAGAGACTCTGAGAGTTCCAGGACAGTGGAGGACTCATACCAGTGTACCAGCCCAGAGACAGAGGTTTAGTCATCGAGACAGATTTCGTGGCCGCCGTGGGAGTAGCAGAGGCTTAGGACGAGGACAGTCGTTCAGCTCTCATCCCCAGGAGGGTCAGCAGTCACCACTTGGATGTTTTCGATGCGGAAACCTTCAGCACTTCGTCAGACATTGTTCCTTAGCACCTCGTCAGGGACATATTCAGAGAGGTCGTGGACGTGGAAGGTTTGCTCAGAGGGGTCAGTCTGTTAGTTATATGTATGCCCGAGAGGCCATTACTATACATAGGATGTATATTGTAGTGGATGCTGGGACATATATAGGGAGGACTTTCTTGCTCGACATGATAGTATGCTATCTGGTTGATCTTTACCTTAACGTGTATACTGTTTGTCTCTCTGTTACATGTTGGTAAAGCCCTTAGGATCTGTACTTGACTACCTGGACTATGATGCGGATCATACTAGTGGGGACATGGTAGTCCATAAGTACATCCTTCAAAGTCCCTAGTCGTGGGTGTATCGAGACGGGGCATCGATATACCAGAGTAGACTAGCGTATACCTTCTCGACCCATACAGATGGGCGATGGATGATCCCATATCCATCGGTGTTTGACATCAGAGATGATATACGGGTACTCAGTAGAGAATGGGTATACTGGACGGACTCGCCGAGAACTCCCAGATGGTATTATACCTCACGTCAGATGGCAGTTCTCTGGTGACACTGGTACAGAGTAGTCTGTTGACCCGAGATCGTCATAGAGTCTTGTGTGGTTCCCACTGTGCTTTGATTTCCATCTTACCACGTCCAAGAGGGCGTGCAAAACGGTGGTTTTTGGGTACAGTCCCGAGTCACATGGAGGCAATGAGCGATAGGAGGGGATTCGTCTCTCCCGGTATTGGGGGTTGATGTTGCGCTGTGTTCGATTGGCTATAACAGGAAATCCCTGGCCAGGGTTGCTGAGATTTACTGGTAAGTGTTACCAGTAGTTTCTCGAACAGTTATAGACCTCATATCGACACGACTTATCGAGCTATTGGGGTCTGACGTATACCACCCCTAGGCGAGATATGCGACAGATCAGACGATCAGACCGGACTGTACGGTAGTGTTACTGGTCGGATTCACTGGAGTGTGAGCGGGCTTGCTCGTCGATCTTCAGATCGCTCAATACCCAGGTGGCCGTTACGTTTAGCAGACCGCTTGCGGCTTGTGGGTGTTTGATATGATCATCATCTGCTGCCGGCGTATTGACGAGTCTTTAGAGTCCTACACAGAGGTTTCCTGGCTCAAGCGAAACGAAATAGGAGCGCATATGAGATATGTGCGGGACCGAGAATAATGCGTGTATGTGATACCGTATTCCATTCTCGCGATGAATGTGTCGAATGGTTGTATGCGATATAACCTAGTTATTGAATCAAGGATTGATTCGATAAATCGATACATTAGATATTAGCCGGTTATATGCGATATGACCGGATCGTTAAATCAAGTGTTGATTTAATGATTTAATGTATAATTATATATATTTGATATATTACTTTGCATTAACTAATATTGGTTCACTTTAGATGGATTTTCTCACTCGGATGTGCGCATTATATATGTGATATGATTTTGTGCACTTGCTTGTATCATGTTTGATGATACATGCTTTTGGTTAAGTGTAAAGTATTAAACCTTGGTTAATGAAATGGTTAGGGTTTATTATTTGTTATTCATTTATCTTATTTAGTTATCCATTTATTTTTGATAAATGAATAAAAGAAAATGAGAAAAGAATGATGGCTTCTTTTGTTGTGTAGTTGAAGATTCATGAACCTTTGACTTTGTCCACCATTCTTATCTCATGCTTAACCTAACCATTTGATTTAACCCTAGTTCAATCTCTACACTTGACCATGGTTTAGTCATGATAAGTTTTGATTATTCTTTTCTTTTTCTAATGAACTTATGATAACTATTTCCTTCTTCTTCTTCATTCTTCAAGTGAAGAAAACCAAGCTCCATCAATGGTGATTGTTGGAAAAGAGTGAGAAATCCAAAACTAAAGTCTACCCACTTCCTATTTCTTCATCCTCTACCTCTTGCCAAGTAGTAGAGTGTGTTTACTTCACAAGTTTCTTGACTTGGGGAAGTTGTGAGCTTGATCTAGCGATGCCTCGACGTAAATCATCTTCGGCATGGACATCGACGACCTGGCTTGCCCATTCTCCGACGAAGCCGACTCTAGAGCCCGGATTTGATTTGGACAGCGGAGACGACCTCGTTGCGGAGCCGTGGAGGTGGAGGACCGGATCTACAAAGGTTGTATTTCCGTTAAACTTTTAGTTAAGTGTTAACTAGTTAGTTTTTCGCCTAGACATCTAGCCGACGATCCGTAGTTTAGGGTTTGTAGGCACCGTAAAATTTTAATTTGGCATGTTCGATGCCTTGTGAGACCTCCTTGGGGTGCCTAGGAACCCTACAGTGGTATCAGAGCCTAGCTAGAGCCTTAGGCGAAGCGTAGACGGAAATTGAAGTCCGAACGAACCCGAAACCCCGAACCAATATTGCTCTCTGTCCATTTTTTAAAAACAGGGATTTTTCAGTATTAAAAATATCCAGAAAAACATGCAGGAAAATCTAAGAGTAACTGTGCAATTCGTAGCCCTAATTCCTTTAAAGCGCCGCTCTTCCGCGGCACGAGCATGGCTCGTGCGGCGGAAACGCGGCCGTTTTGTCGTTTTGTGAGACGAAGTTTACACAGTAACTCCTAGTTTCCAGTGTTGGTCTTCCTGGGTATTTTTAATATTTTTTCAAGAGTTGAATTTTTCTGAGTTGATTTGGGGATTCGGTGTTTCGATCGGGGTATCAAATTTTGTCTATTTGTCGTTCCGGATAAATTTTAGAATATGTTAAAAAGTTCGACCGGATATAAATACCCAATTTTTCCCCTGTCGGGAAATTTCCAAGTGTTGGATTTTTCCGTAGTTTAACGATGTTCTAAGTAGTGCAAGTAACGCGATGGTCCCTCTAGAAGACAACAAACCTTAACTCGATTATGTGACCGTCTTGAACTGCCCTTTGAACCTTCGGGTTTGGGGCAGTACGGCGTGCCACATGTGAGGCGTTGGCTTGACCCTTCTACGGCTGGACCGTTGGTACTGAGGTACGAACTGAATGTTGTTAGACTAGTTTCATGTGTTGATCTGTATTGGGAAAACTTGGGTGTTTGATTGTTCGATCGGAAAGTTTAACATTTTCTGTTTATCTGAAATGGGATACAATAATTGGAATTCACAATAAGTTATGAGATAACTGAATGAATATTATAAACATAGCAGTTTAGTCTCACTTGATCGGTTGCCACGGAATTTTGATGTGATCAAAAGTCCGTCGCAATCACGTAGCGTACGCGGATACTCGCCGATAAACTTAATAGACAGCCTCACTCCATAGCCCCGACCAAGTGACTATAGGAGAACCCCGTCGCCGAAAGCATCCGTTCGGGTGCTTACGGTAGCGGTGTTCCGCCTTGGTGCACTTCGTCGACGGTATTGGGGGTGCGGCCGCCTACTAAAGTTTGCGACGAGCATTCGATCAGGATGTCGGGAATCTTGTTGAATTGCCCGACTTGGTATTGAAAAGAGTTTTCGATTTTGAGACTAAAATGCGGGGTTTATAATTGTTAGGCATGTGATGTCTAAGAAATTCATTTGGTCAGGCCTGAGATGTCTGAGGTGGTTGCGGATTCCAACTGTTGTAGTTTTACACTTTCTTTGCTGTGACCGTAAGTGTAATATGTGATATCGCCGGTTTCGTTGCTATATGTCAACGACAATTGGGATGCGCATATTTACTTACGTTGATGACATGTGATGTTATGTGTTGCTGGATATGTTATATTGGATCGTCGTGTTTGAATAGCCGGGGGTTTTTATGTGAGATGAGTGTTTTTCATTTTCATTCATGTAAAAACTTGTATGTAATATTCTTTTATTGGGGCGCTTCCAGGTTGCGGAAGTAGTCACCGTTTGTATATTATTTACTTTTCCACACTAGAATAGACCCAAGGAGGGGAGCACAAGTAACCGGGTTCTGGAGTCCAGTGGGAGACCAACTCGAGGAGTCGAGTCCGGGTCTCCTAACTCCAGAATTGGTAGGGTTGCTTGCCGCTCTCGTAGGGGTCTAGGGGTGTGGGTTTGGCTATTCATCACGACCGTGGAATCCGTGTTTTATACTGGCTCGTATTGAAATCACGGACGTCCTAGTATATCCAATATTTCATATGATTCTTCTGCTGCGATATCTGTGATGTGATCATGTGATGTTCTGTGACAGGTATTATATATAGTATATATGATATATTATATAGGCGTTACTTATGTTTTACACCCGCGCTAGCCCTGCCCCGCTCTGCCGTTAGTTACCTAACCTAATGGTGCACGAGGGGACATCGAGGCGAATGTGGATGGCATAAGTGTACGTCGTATTTATCTGTGATGTTTAGGTACTTAAATGATGGGACTTCATTAATGTGATTAATGAAATAAAAGAAACCTAAGATGTTGTAGAATCGAATTTCAAAATAAAACAGGTAGCTACAGTTCTTGCTTTGCACAGAGGTATATGTGATATATCCTGCAGCTTATTCGATGAGGAAAGGACCGAGATCCCTTCACCGGGAGTGACTCCTTTAGCAATAACTGGCAGATGCTACACACTCGGTTTGTCTTTTGATAGCTTTTAAGTGTTTTTGCTTTGCACAGTGATATATATGATATATCCCGCACTTCATTCGACGAGGAAAGGACCGACGATCCCTTCACCGGGAGTGACTCCTTTAGCAAAACTAGAAAAGCCTCAAAAGCATTCCATTTCAAAATCATTTGATTCTACAACGATATAAAGTTCATTACGCAAAAGGTTTTCTTAAAAAAACCTGTCGTAGCCCTCCGTCATTTCAGATAGGTAATAGTTAGTATTCGTGCTGCGTTTGTTGACTCAGTCAAGGCGTAGTGTGCGGTAGCTGATTATTGCTTATCTGCAAAGCATATGATGCGATTGGATTAGGGTAGTCGTGCGGCCTTGTTGACTCAGTCAAGGGTCGTGCGGGTGGGTTTAATTCAATCAGGAAATGACGGGTTGAACTTTACTTGCGGTCTATGGTTTGTTGACTCAGTCAAGGTCATAGATCGCATGGGGCAAAATATTATCGGGAATTTCAAGTGTTGAAATTTGCAATGAGATTGCATACCTTCTATGAGATAGTTGGATCCCGATACCCGCTGCGAGTAAGAGTTACTCCTGGGAGAGTTTTATACATTACAATTAGCCGATCAAGTAAGTGTCTAGAAAGGTGTCAACGGGGTTATGCCTCTGGGAAAACGAGGTTTACATTAATTAGGTTCGTGCGAAAGCACGGGGGACCTCCCTCAAAGTACCGACACTGGCCTGGCTGAAAGATTGGCGAACTTGTAGTGTGTAATTAATCCCGGCTAGTCTTTCCTTTTAGGGTTTGAAGGAAGATTTGATAAAAAGAAGTGGGAGCCATCCTGATTAGATAAAATAATAACCAATCTATTCTTGACAGAGCGCACGCTGAGTGTTTTCTTCTCTCTCTCTCCAGGTAGCGACCATATCACGCCTTAATCAAGATAATAATATGGAATTTTGACTGAACCCGCTTGTTATACTGAGCTGGGGAACGTTGGTCCCGCTCCAACTTATAATTGTTATAAGACAGAGCAGGAAATTGGGGAATACCAGATTTCCCGTACAGCCCAAACGAAGAGAGTGCATGCTGATGCATCATCTTCGGGTGTGTTCATTATACAGAACTGTTTCTCAGTATCCTTTACGTCCTGGGTATGTGATACCAGATCAGGATCCCAGATATGTAATCTGTTACATAGGGCTACAGATAGGTAGAGAACTGAGAACGGGTGATGAGTTTCATGAGACAGAAAACGGGGCAAATGTTGCAGCCAAGTCTGTTGGTCACTGTCACCCTGTATTACCAATACATTGATTCTGAACGAATGTTATTGATACCGAACCTGATATACAAAATCGTATCTATCTCTTTATTAGTAAAGAAATGATAAAATTTTGTAATGTTGGATAATGTTTTGAACATTTCCTATATCAAAAGTTGATCGGTTCAGGCACGTTATCTAAAAGCATTGATGTTCTAAATCAAACTACAGTTCTTAGTATACGGATCACACACAAGAGGAAGAGTTCAGAAATGAACGAATTCTTCTTGTGGCATTGTAGACTAGGTCAGATCAATGCGACCCGACTAGCTGAAGTTACATTTAGATGCATATTTAAATCAGTTTGAATTTACATCTTGTGAAACTTGCCAGTCATGTCACAAAGATAAGATGACCATAGCTCCGTTTACTGGAAATAGAGAAAGAGTTAGTAAACTCTTGGGATGATACATGTTGATGTATGTAGGTCCCCTGTCTACATATGCCAAGACCGGTTCTTTATACTTCATTATATTCTCTGATAATCTCTCAAGATTCAGTCATATGTTCCTGTGGAAACATGAGTCCGAACCTTTTGAGATATTCACAGAATATAAGTTAGAAGTAGAGAACCAAAATACGGGTATAAGTATTATGTCCTATGATGAGATCAAGGAGGAGAATACTTGAGCACGGAATTCCTGGATTTTTCTAAAGGAGAATGAGATTCTCTCTCAGCATTACTCCTCCGTATACACCATTGCACGATGGTATATCGGGGTGGAGCAATCACACCCTATATGATATGGTGTGCTCTATGATGAGTACTACTGAGTTACCTATTTCCTTTTTGGGAGTTATGCACTTGAGAAGCTGCATACCTATTGAATAGGGTTCCAATCAAATCAGTTGCCTACCATTTCATATGTGATATGGAAAGGGAAGAGCCCATGTCTTAAGCTAGTTAAGATTTGGGGTTGTCCGGCCTATGTCTGAAAAGCAAAATCCGGACAAGCTCGAGGCAGGGTCTGTTATGTAGAACTGGAAGTGTTCCAGCTATACAAACTACAGCAGATGATTTGGTACAACCAGAGGATTCAGTGGAAACCAACGAACCTCAGCCTCTCCGCCAATCTAGTAGGGTTCCTCACCCACCTGAGAGATACTTCGGTTCCTCTATGACAGTGGAAGCGAGGATTGCATCATGAGATGATGACCCAACTAGCTTCGAACTGGCCATCAGGAGTAAGACTCTGTAAGAATGGCTGGATGCTTAGTGATCTGAGATGGAATCCTTATACGCCAACGAAGTATGGACTTTGGTTGCTATATCTGAAGGGTTAAATCCCCATCAGGAGCAGGTATATCTTGAGAAGATTACTTGGTGTACATGGAAAAGTTGAGACTTGTTAAAGTTTTTCGTCATTGACCAGGCATGGATAATGATGAAACCTTTTCAAGTATCTATGCTTAAGTCCATCCAGATCCTACTTACCACGGCTACATACCATGACTACGATCTCTGGTGGTTGGGTGTCTTGACTGCTTTTCTAAATGATGATTTGGAAGAGAGCGTCTATAAGTACACAGCCAGAGGGCTTCGTAGACAGTGGGAGCAGCGGAAACGTGTGCAAGATGCTTTATAGGATAAAGCAGGCATCGCGGAGTTGGAACATCTGTTTTGATGGATTAGTCAAAGAGTTTGACATCATCAAAATGGTAGATGAACCTTGTATAAACAAAAAGGTAGTAGGGAGTATGGTGGCGATCCTCGTAGAGTACGTGGATGACATACTCTTGATAAGAAAGGAGTTTCCTATGCTACGCTCGATCAATCTCCGCTTATCACAATGATTCTCCATATAGGATCAAAGTGATACCTCCTAAATCCTGGGTTTTTGGATCTATGAGATAGATCTAGTTGGATGTTAGGACTCTCACTAGTTGTAGTGAGACGGTATCAACCGATCCTGGGGAGAATCACTGGAAGTGTTCCAGGGTGATAAGGATGACTGGATGTCAGTCGCAGGCTTTGTCTTTACCCTCAGTATAGGGACGGTATGTTGGAAGAGTTCCAAGCTAGATACCGTGGCATACTGGACGATAAAGGTTGGATATATCGCTACTTAAGATGCTACCAAAGAGGCTGTTTGGGTGTATATTGGTTCATGAGATGAACTATGTTCCTCCCATTGTGTGACAATGGAGTTGTGGCTTATGCCAAGGAACGCCGGTCCCATCAGTGATCCAGACATATTCTAAGGCAGTATCACTTGATCATGGAGATGGTTGATCTCCAGGGAGATTGAGGATAGGAGAGTAGATTCAGATGACAACACAGCGGATCCACTCACAAAGGCCTGTTCCCAGAGAGAGACTTTTATGGGATGGTAGAGTATGAGATACTACAACCACTGCTACAGATGGCCCTAGTGCAAGTGGGAGATAATTGTTAGTTATATGTATGCCCGAGAGGCCATTACTATACATAGGATGTATATTGTAGTGGATGCTGGGACATATATAGGGAGGACTTTCTTGCTCGACATGATAGTATGCTATCTGGTTGATCTTTACCTTAACGTGTATACTGTTTGTCTCTCTGTTACATGTTGGTAAAGCCCTTAGGATCTGTACTTGACTACCTGGACTATGATGCGGATCATACTAGTGGGGACATGGTAGTCCATAAGTACATCCTTCAAAGTCCCTAGTCGTGGGTGTATCGAGACGGGGCATCGATATACCAGAGTAGACTAGCGTATACCTTCTCGACCCATACAGATGGGCGATGGATGATCTCATATCCATCGGTGTTTGACATCAGAGATGATATACGGGTGCTCAGTAGAGACTGGGTACACTAGACGGACTCGCCGAGAACTCCCAGATGGTATTATACCTCACGTCAGATGGCAGTTCTCTGGTGACACTGGTACAGAGTAGTCTGTTGACCCGAGATCGTCATAGAGTCTTGTGTGGTTCCCACTGTGCTTTGATTTCCATCTTACCACGTCCAAGAGGGCGTGCAAAATGGTGGTTTTTGGGTACAGTCCCGAGTCACATGGAGGCAATGAGCGATAGGAGGGGATTCGTCTCTCCCGGTATAGGGGGTTGATGTTGCGCTGTGTTCGATTGGCTATAACAGGAAATCCCTGGCCAGGGTTGCTGAGATTTACTGGTAAGTGTTACCAGTAGTTTCTCGAACAGTTATAGACCTCATATCGACACGACTTATCGAGCGATTGGGGTCTGACGTATACCACCCCTAGGCGAGATATGCGACAGATCAGACGATCAGACCGGACTGTACGGTAGTGTTACTGGTCGGATTCACTGGAGTGTGAGCGGGCTTGCTCGTCGATCTTCAGATCGCTCAATACCCGGGTGGCCGTTACGTTTACCAGACCGCTTGCGGCTTGTGGGTGTTTGATATGATCATCATCTGCTGCCGGCGTATTGACGAGTCTTTAGAGTCCTACACAGAGGTTTCCTGGCTCAAGCGAAACGAAATAGGAGCGCATATGAGATATGTGCGGGACCGAGAATATTGCGTGTATGTGATACCGTATTCCATTCTCGCGATGAATGTGTCGAATGGTTGTATGCGATATAACCTAGTTATTGAATCAAGGATTGATTCGATAAATCGATACATTAGATATTAGCCGGTTATATGCGATATGACCGGATCGTTAAATCAAGTGTTGATTTAATGATTTAATGTATAATTATATATATTTGATATATTACTTTGCATTAACTAATATTGGTTCACTTTAGATGGATTTTCTCACTCGGATGTGCGCATTATATATGTGATATGATTTTGTGCACTTGCTTGTATCATGTTTGATGATACATGCTTTTGGTTAAGTGTAAAGTATTAAACCTTGGTTAATGAAATGATTAGGGTTTATTATTTGTTATTCATTTATCTTATTTAGTTATCCATTTATTTTTGATAAATGAATAAAAGAAAATGAGAAAAGAATGATGGCTTCTTTTGTTGTGTAGTTGAAGATTCATGAACCTTTGACTTTGTCCACCATTCTTATCTCATGCTTAACCTAACCATTTGATTTAACCCTAGTTCAATCTCTACACTTGACCATGGTTTAGTCATGATAAGTTTTGATTATTCTTTTCTTTTTCTAATGAACTTATGATAACTATTTCCTTCTTCTTCTTCATTCTTCAAGTGAAGAAAACCAAGCTCCATCAATGGTGATTGTTGGAAAAGAGTGAGAAATCCAAAACTAAAGTCTACCCACTTCCTATTTCTTCATCCTCTACCTCTTGCCAAGTAGTAGAGTGTGTTTACTTCACAAGTTTCTTGACTTGGGGAAGTTCTGAGCTTGATCTAGCGATGCCTCGACGTAGATCATCTTCGGCATGGACATCGACGACCTAGCTTGCCCATTCTCCGACGAAGCCGACTCTAGAGCCCGGAATTGATTTGGACAGCGGAGACGACCTCGTTGCGGAGCCGTGGAGGTGGAGGACCGGATCTACAAAGGTTGTATTTCCGTTAAACTTTTAGTTAAGTGTTAACTAGTTAGTTTTTCGCCTAGACATCTAGCCGACGATCCGTAGTTTAGGGTTTGTAGGCACCGTAAAATTTTAATTTGGCATGTTCGATGCCTTGTGAGACCTCCTTGGGGTGCCTAGGAACCTTACACAGTCTACCAGAGGAGTTCAGCCAGTTGAGGATAGGGGGCAGACACAGGAGTTTGCTTCTACCCATCGGGACGCGCAGGCGTCCAATGCAGAGTTTTCAGGTATTCTTAATTCGTATGTTCTTTTGATGTATTTGTTTGGTTGTTTTTCACACTTGTGCCGTGGTTGGGACGAGAGTCGTGTTGGGTAGATTAGTTGTTTGTTTGTGTTAACTTCTGTCAGCGATTCTTTTGTTGCGTGACACGTATTTCAGTTGTGTGCCAATCGGATAGGAGATAGAGATTCGTCCGTTGTTTTGATCCTTCTAGAGATGTTGGATTTAATGTTCTCCTGGGCACAGACTGGTTAGCTATGTGCTAGGCATCTGTGGACTACCGTGAGGAAACAGTCAGGTTTTGTTTTCCCCGGCGAGTCAGTTCTTATTGTGCAGGTGGACAGTGGTGCCGCCTCTCATAGCTTAAATTCAGCCTGTTTCGCTAGTCGGCTTTTAAGGAGATTTCGTGGATTCTTGACGTTCATTCATTATACCGTAGCCACAGTTGGTTTGTTGGACCGGTTTTTCTTTCGTGCGAGGGTTTCCGACGTTGTTCCAGATGAGCCGGCAAAGCATAGGGAGCTAAAGGATCAGCTGCAGAGTTGTTTGTTGGGAGGTTTCGTGCGTCTGAGTGTTTCGCATTAGGGAGCTCCTATTTCTGTTCGTCAAAGAGAAAGACGGCAGTTTGCGGTTGTGTATCGACGGATCGTCAATTAAACCGACTTACGGTGCGGATAGGTATCCTTTACCTCGCATTGACGATTTCTTCGATCAGCTCCACAGTGCGAGACATTTTCTAAGTTGTTTAGGATCAGGTCATCATTGTTGCGGGTTCGGAGTGATGGCATTCCGAAGACTGCCTTGTGCGTACTACGGGCTTTGTGTGTTTTGGTGTGTCATTGGACTCACCAATACCCTAGCAGCATTCGTAGATATGATGAACCGGATTTCTTCAGGCCATTCCTCAACCAGTTATTGTTATGTTATTTATGACATTCTGGTCTAATTAACGTGTCTTGAGGGACAGGAGCAGCACTTGAGGATTTGTTTTGCAGATACTGGGAGAACCCCAGCGGTCTGCTAGATTCTCGAAGTGTTTCTTCATGCTTGTTTGTGTTGACTCCTAGGTCTGGTAGTCACGGGAGACGGTTTTTTATGGTTCCGAGGGAGATCGTGGCCGTACAGCTTAGGCCCAGACTTGTGTGCAGGGCAGAAGTCCGCGGATTTTGGGCTTAGCAGGTTTTTACCGCCGTTTCTTGCAGAATTGCTAGTGTAGTGTTGCACCATTGACTGAATTGACCGGGAAAGAGGTTTCTTTTCTTTGAACTGAGGCATGTGTGCAGAGTTTTCAGCAGTTGGAGATTCGGTTAACAACTGCATTAGTTCTTTCTTTGCTTTTGGTTCGGGCGACCTTGTGGTTTAACTGTGATGTTTCTTGAGTGGGCTCGATTGTGTGCTGATGTAGCACTATGGAGTTATCGCTTTTGCATCCCTACATTTAGAAGATTCATGAGAAGGATATCCCACTCATGATCTGGAGATGGCTGCGGTGGTTTTGAGTTGGAGATTTGAAGACACTATTTGTTTGAGAGTCGTGTCAGATTTTCACGGGCCACCAGAGCTTAATGTACATCTTCCTGAAGCGGATTGATTGTTGTGATCGTCCTCCACAGATTTACAGTTCTTGTGCGATCGATGAGTACAGCTTAAGTTCGTCTCTACTGAGGGGACAACTTGCTCATGTCTGCGCCCGACCACTTTTCTGTAATCGCTTTCGCGAGACACTGCCCGCCGATGCTCGTTCGTCAGAGATACTTGAGCATACTCGGCTGGGTAATGATTCGGAGTCCTTGATTTGTGACACTAGTGTGCTAAGTTAGGGACGCGTTTGTGTACCTGATGTTATCGGGTAGAGACGTGAAATCCTAGAGCAAGCACATCAGTCAACTCTCTGTATTCATTCAAGTTCCACCAATATTGACGTGACTTGTGAGATAGTTACGGGTGGGCCGGGATGTAAAGAGAAGTTTCAAGTTTCGTTTCAAGGTGTCTGTCTTGTTGTGTGCTTGGGTTGAGCATCTGAGGCCGGCTGGAGAGTCGCAACCTTTAACCGTTCCGAAGTAGGAGTGGGAGCAGATTTCCACGAATTTCGTTATGGTGTCTACCCAGATTTAATCAGGGTGTGACTCCATTCGGATGCTTGTTGTCCGGTTATGCTCAGTTTGCTCAGTTGTTCTTTGTTAGTTGTGCATTCGTATTAATTGTTGTTGGCAGTTGGGGATCGTCACTCGCCATTGTTAGGATTTTTCTTCAATAGCTGTTATCAGGAGACACTTCAATTGGCAACCTTTAGGTTTAGAGGTTAAATCGTGTCGATCACCAGTCTGTTGTTTTTCTGACTCTGCATAAGTAGGATTTTGGACCCCAGCTAGTCTAGAGACTTCAGAGATAATCCAGTTGTTTCGGGTCAGGATGAGAGTAGCCCTGTGCAAACAGAGGTCTTATGCCGACTGTGTTGGTCGTAGACTCGAGTTCGCAGGGACAGATCGTGTATTCCTACGGATTTTTCCGATAAATGACGTGTTGAGTTTTGGGATGTTTATCTCAGGATTGTAGGTCCTTTTGAGATCCTATAAGCGAGTTAGTTTCGTTGCCTTTAATTTGGCACTTCCGCCCAAATTATTGAGTTTTCATCCCGTATTCCTTGTGATGATACTTTACAATTACCTTCATTACCTTTCTCACATGATTTGGCACCAGACCATTTGACTTGGACACGATCGTTTCGCTCACCGGCAGCCATTTGTGTTAATGGCCCGGCAAGTGGAGAAACGTCGGTCTAGGGTCTTGATATCTGTGAAGGGCTTTCTTGGACGTAGCCGTATAGTGAGGTAATCACTTGGGAGGCTGCGAGCGAGATTGAGAGTGGCAAACTTCTCTTTGAAGGTACGCGTAGCAATATATTTTTAAATTCGGGGACGAATTTTTTTTAAGGGGGAGGGGAGGAGATTGTAACACCTTAGAATGTGTTTTGGGGTTAATTATAGTTTAATATATGGTTTTTAATAAAAAGTTTACCAAATTGATTTTCAATTATTTTATCCTATTTAATGAATATTTTATTATATTTTTCCTAGGCTTGCACACACTTGTGCATGTTAACTAGGGTTGTAATTTGGGGTTTAGCCATGATTAGCAATATGGTGAACTAACCATTCCTTAATCTAGTTTTATAATTTTTGTATTAAGTGTTTTGGGTTTTATGTTGGATGGTTGATTTTTAAAAAGAAAAATGAAAAAAAAATGAATTTGAAATGATTTCTTTTGTTGACCATGAGAGAGAGAGCATGGTGCTACATGGCCTGTGCCATGCTTCATTAATGATGAGAGAGAGTGAGAAGGGGGGGTTTGTTTTGTTTCTCTCATTCTCATCCTCACTCTCATTTCTCTCATTCTCTCTCTCTCACACACACATGATTGGAAAAATTTGAGTTAACCGCAATCAAGACGGTGTCGCTATGCAGCTAGCCGGTTGAGCACGGGTCGATCCACAGGGAGATGGTTGTATTTCCGTTCTTGTTTTAGACGAGTCAATAAAGAATTTGTGTATGTTCGAGACTATCCTATGTGTAATATTTGCAAGTATAAAGTTGTTAAGAAAAAGATACGAGATTATAAGCTACAGAAATCCGTACTCAAAACCTTTGAGCCGAATCTTGACCAATTGAAGCTAAGCAATCGGCAACAACGTGGATTAGGGGATTTAAGCGCGGTATTCATGGAATACGGCTTATTTACCCTTGTCCTTCCGTTCTTGTCTCTTGCTTTCGCCTCCGGCCAAACCGAACGCAACCGGTCGCGGTTAGGAATCACCGTTACTTTGTCAGGGTACGGTGCCTAACGGAGCGCTTGCGTATGGTTTGGGCGGAGTTCAATGGAAAATACGGGAAAAGGAAATGGGCAAAGAAAATCTTTAACTTATAATATCGTATTTCTTCTTAACAATAATAATTATTACAACATTCACAAAATGAACAAAAGAGAGCAAAAGAAAAGAAAAGAGAAAAGAAAAGATTACATGAAATTAAGTGCATGAATTAAATTGCAAGAAAGTAAAGACAAGAATGAAAAATGCAAGTAATAAATTATAAGAACCATAGAACTCAAAACAAGCATGGGATCAATAGCCAACCCTTAAACTTGCAAGCTCAATCAAGAGGTTGCAAGATCAAGGGAAGGGTAGAGAACGCATGTGAATTGAAGCGCTAAGGCGAGAACGAAATGACACAACCCCTTGAGACCAATGACCAAAACTTAAACTTGCAAGCTCACTTAAGAGGTTGCAAGATCAAGTTAAGGTAGAGAGCTCAAGGGGGAAGCTAAACAAAAAGAATAATACAAAAACCTTCATCTTTATTCACATCCACAAAAAGCTCTCACTACAATTCATGGAAGAGGAATGAAGAAGAAGAAGAAAAAGAACTAAAACTACAAAAGAAAGAGGAACAAAAGAATGACCCTTGGTTGAGCTCAGTTCTGCTGTATTTATAGGCTGGAGAATGGAAATCTAGGGCAACCACCAGAGCACATGGGAAGTTACAAAAAAGCCCCTAAAAGATGACACTCTGAAGCCATAGTACGGCCGCGTTTCCGCGGCCAATACCCCCTATTGGCCGCGGATCCGCGGCCGTCTTGATGATTTGGGTCTTCGTCTTTTGGGTGCTTTCCTGGTTTGGCTTGTTCTTCAGTGTGGTATGGTTCTTTTCACAGAAACTCTTCACAATATTTCCAGAATTCTAGCACAACAAAAAGGTGATGTGATGTGGATCTTTTGCCATGATTTCCTCGAGCTCCGCGTAGATTTCTTGGATCTTGTGTTGACCTAGAGCTTTGTGCATGACATGACAATCGATTTGCCATCTTGTCTTCTTAAACCGGTATGTGGCAACACACGGATAGAGAGCGGAGGCCGTGTTTATCAGTTGTTGGCAGTAATCCGGAATTTGTCGTACTTTTCATGGATATTCACTGTTCAGAGCCGAGAACCTGTATTCTGCAATTATGTAGCAAACACTGATCAAAAGTACCTACCTATAAACACACGAGCGTAAGAATGGGCGGTATAAAATGTAATATTCTGGTATGAACAACACACAAGCAAGGCAACAGCAGCAAGCAGCTCCAGCAGCAGCAAACAACAGCAACATCAGTAGTAAACAGCAACAGCATCAGCAGCACAGGCAGCAGTAGCACAGGCAGCAGTAGTAACACAAGGAGCAATTGCAGCAGCTCTTCTTCCTCTTCCACTCCTTCTCCTGCTTCCTAGGATCCATTAGGGTATACTTTCTGAACTCATTTCCCTTTTTCCTAGCTTGTATGTAGAATTAGCGTCGGTTTGCGATTTAGGTTAGCTTTTGTGTTATTTATGGTGATTTATGTGGACTTTTGATTAAGAATTGATTGTGTTGGTTAACCCTGCCTATTTAAGTGTTATTAGGGTCACCTTAACTGAGATTAACCCAGATTTCACTAAAATACCATAGGGTTTCCAGTTCGTGCAAAATTGGTGTTTTTAAGCGACATTGTGGATTTCTGTGATCTGCTTTTGACCCGGACTCTTCAGGATAAAATTGAGAGAACTGGAGCATGCTTACTAGGTCTAGAACACATCACCAGAACACGAGCCCCTATTTCCTACTCTTGGCCGCAAATTAAAGCAATCTGGCCGCAAATTGCGGCCAGGAAGAGGAACTGGGTGTTGGGTTTTTGTGTAGGGTAGTCTGCTGTGTTCTATAGTGTTTTGGCATGTGTAGTTTTGTGAGATTTTACCTATAGCAAAATCTAGGATCAAATATCGTATTTCTAGTTCGTTTTGTTTGCGCGATACGCGCGATACGTGAGTGGCTTTTGCGATCCAGCGTGTCGCGGCGTGTCGCGGTAGTTTTAGACGCGTATCTACACGTTTCAGCGTATCGTGCACACGCGCGTTTAGTTCGCGACGCGAGTTTCTCGTTTAGTGTCGATATCGCGTTTTGCGAGATATTTTGCTTATATATGGACTCCTTGTCTCATTTTCAGGTTTGCAGGCGAGTACATCGGACGCAGCAACGAAAGGAAAACAAGTGGTAGGATTCACCTAGCTTGGAGCGTTGGTGAGTAGATTTAACATCTACAGGGGAATCGCCCGCATGGCGTTATGCGTCTGGGCTAGGAATGTTAATACATGTCTCATATTCTAGGTTATATTTAGAATTGTGCATTCACCCTATTACTTAGATGTAGTTGTACTGTGACTAGTAGCCGTAGAACACTGCACATATTATTGACGATTCATGTTGCACGAGTACTGATTGTATGCTACACACACCGTCAATAATTGCCTTGTCACACACAAACCACTTATAGATATTATATTTCTGGGTTAGGGACTTTGCGACATCGATTCACATTACTTATCACATATGATATTTAGCTGTTGGTATACCTTACTCACATATTCCATTTATACCCGGGGGGTATACTTCATCAGTTCTTATAGGTAGATACCTATACCTTGTTACACCTGTATGTTATACATATATCAGTTACAGTTACATACTTACCTTTACTGATGTTACTTAGCGGTTTCTTCCTTTTATATGCTTACATTTCAGTTATGTCGCACATATTGTATTCATGGATTTGCGCATTCTTATATGGATATTTTCATGATGTTTTTTGGATTTGGAAACCGCGGGAGTTCATGAAATTATGCATTAATTGAAAAACCCGGTTTCCTTGATATGATATTTGCGCATCCACCATGAGTTTTATTGGTTCTGATTTATATATACCCCTACGAGGAGGCGTCGAGGCCGTAGAGGGTACATGGTGGGGCCCGAAGGTATCCCGGGGAAAGAAAGGGATGTCGATGTACCACGCCGATAAGCCCGGCAGGGGAACCATACCATCCGGTGACAGTACCAATGACTCGGCGGGGATCAAGGGGATACCGTTGGGAGTCATGTACGTATGGATACGTGAAAAGACGAGGGTCAGAGCTAGGCACTCGTGCTTTTCGGGATAGCGTATGATACGTACCTATCAGGATGCTTGTCTTGGTGACGGCATCTGATAGATCAGTATTTCTGTTTCGATGCTTGGCACATTGGTTTCATGATATTTCTAATTGCTCTTTGTATATATAACAGGGGATTTAGCCGCTGTTATATATACCCTTACACTAATATTAGTGGAGTGGGACGCTAATATATGTGTATTGACCCCATCATATTTATTTCTGCAAATATATATTTAGGATGTTAGAATTTTACTTGAGATTTGATTTGGGATATAGGTGATTCATTGAGATTGGATACTGGATATATATATGAGATTGCTGATTTGTACATTCGGGATATAGGAGATTTATTCGATATTGTACATTGAGAAGATATGAGACTTATATGATATGAAAGTCGATTGGGGGTTGATTTGAGGAATTGGGATTTTGAGTGTTTTGTTGGATTGTGATCCTACCACGATGTCAGGATTCCGTGGAAATGACATTTCTCTCCATACCTCACACCTATTTGTTTATGCACTGTTTCATGTATTAGTAGTACCTGTTAGTGTACCCTTCATGATTGTTGCATATTTACATTCTCATATCCTTATCGCATGATTATTGCATATTGATTGTCATATCATTATTGCTCCATATATTTGTTGTACTTGCTAGTGTACTTTCCATTATTCTGTATTCATATGACCTGTTATTACTGTTAATTGCATATCTTAGATTCATGCTGTACGTACATACCTACGATTACCTGCATATGTTATCTACTATACACGAGTTGGCAACTCACCCCTGTTGTGCCATAGTTGTTTTGCAGGGTGTTTCTCCAAA
The DNA here is from genome assembly GCA_030015575.1 of Agapanthus africanus. Classification (NCBI taxonomy): domain Eukaryota; kingdom Viridiplantae; phylum Streptophyta; class Magnoliopsida; order Asparagales; family Amaryllidaceae; genus Agapanthus; species Agapanthus africanus. The sequence continues at coordinate 453,894,725 of JASDDO010000019.1, read as the reverse complement.
GTAGTCGAGGCAGGCTATCCATCTATCATCTTTTGCTACAAATACCGCATCGGCTCACAGTGTGCTATTTTGCTTAGGTGGGTTTTGGTGGTTATCTGTATTTTGTATTGTATATTGATGTATCCTTGTACTCTCTATCTACTGTTATTTTGTTGACTTAGAGACTTGGTGAGGACGATATTGTATATTATTTGTGGATTTGTTGACTTTTATACAGTTTCCTTTCTATTGTCTTTTATTTCTTCGCTACGGCGTCGTATATTTGTGATAGTGATTGTTTTCCTCCTTTGGGCGTGTATTTTCTCCCGTTTGGGGATGCTTCATTTATATTTATGTTGTACCTATCTTTGGACTAGTTTTTACAAAAGGGGTGTTGCCAAAATTTTAAAGAAAGAAAGTTGGGCTTTAAAAGAATTTGGGTTGTGATTTCAAATGTTTCAAAACTGCTATTATCTTTTCTTGTCTGTTTAATGGTTTAGATTTCTGGGTTTTGGCTTTCTTTTACTGCGTTGCGTCTTTAGGCATTGCGTAGTATTAGGGCCGTCACGTGCCAATTTCGGGTCATGACATCAACAATCGTAGCATGAATACTAAGTAATCTACTTCCTAAAATGACGGAGGGTTGCAGATGGTTTTTAAGAAAACCTTTAACACTTTGAACTTGATATCGTCACAGAATTAAATGGTTTTCAAAAGAAGTGGCTTAAGCTCCGCAGTTTTGAAATGTAGCTTTTTCGTAAAAAGCTGAGTGGTATTCAAATCTGATTCTACGACATCTTTTTAGGTTTATTTTTTTTTACATTAATCATATTAATATAGTCCCATCATTTAAGTTGTTAAGCCAATCACAGAAAAGAAACGAAAATACAACATACGTTTATGCCATCTGCATTCTCCGCAATGTTCCGTTATGCACCGTTAGATTACTTAACTAACGGAATACTGGGACGGGACTAGCGCGCGTGTAAAACATAAGTATCGTCTATTATATATCTCATATATAATATAGCATTCGTCTCAGATATATTATGCGATCACATCATAGAATATAGGCAGCAGAATCACAGATATGATAATATAGGATATACTAGGACGTCTGTATTTAGTATTTAGCCAACAATAGAAAATACGGATTCCACGGTCGTGATGAATAGCCAATCCCACACCCTAGACCCCTACGAGAGCGACAAGCGACCCTACCAATTCTAGAGTTAGGAGACCCGGTCCTGACTCCTCGAGATGGTCTCCCACTGGACTCTAGAACCCGGTCACTTGTTGTTAGTTATATGTATGCCCTAGAGGCCATTACTGTACATGAGATGTATATTGTAGTGGATGCTGGGACATATATAGGTAGGACTTTCTTGCTCGACATGATAGTACGCTATCTGGTTGCTCTTTATCTTAACATGTATACTTATTGTCTCTCTGTTACATGTTGATAAAGCCCTTAGGATGTATACTCGACTTCCAGGACTGTGATGTAGATCATACTAATGGGGCCTGGACAGTCTATGAGTACATCCTTAATTGTTCCTAGTCGTGGGAATATCGAGACGGGGCATCGATATTCCAGAGTAGACTAGCGTATATCTTCTCGATCCATGTGATGGGCGATGGATGATCCCATATCCATTGGTGTTTGACATCAGAGATGGTATGCGGGTGCTCAGTGGAGACTGGGTATACTGAACGGACTCGCCGAGAACTCCCAGATGGTATTATACCTCACGTCAGATGGCAGTTCTCTGGTGACACTGGTACAGCTTAGTCTGTTGACCCGAGATCGTCAAAGAGTCTTATGTGTCTCCCACCGTGCTTTGATTTCCACCCTACCACGGCTCTGCTGAGTCGTGCAAACAGGTGGTTTTTTGGTACAGTCCCGATTCACATGGAGGCAATGAGCGATAGGAGGGGATTCATCTCTCCCGGTATTGGGGGTTGATGTTGCGCTATGCTCGACTGGCCAAAACTGGAAATCCCTGGTCAGGGTTGCACTGATTTACTGGTAAGTGTTATCAGTAGTTTCATGCTTGTTATGGACCTTACATCGGCATGACTTATCAAGCTACTGGGGTCTGACGTTTACCACCCCTAGACGAGATATGCGACATATCAGACGAACAGACCGGACTGTACGGTAAGTGTTACTGGTTGGATTCGCAGGCGTGTGAGCAAGCTTGCTCGTTGATCTTCTGATCGTTCAATACCCGGGTGGCCGTTACGTTTAGCAGACCGCTTGCAGCTTGTGGGTGTTTGATATCACCTACTACCGGCGTATTGACGAGTCTTTAGAGTCCTATACAGAGGTTTCCTGGCTCAAGCGAAACGAAATGGGAGCGCATATGAGATATGTGCGGGACCGAGAATAATACCAGTATGTGATACTGAATTCTATTCTCGCGATATGTATCATCGGACGGTTATATAAGATATAGCCAGGTTACCGAATCAAATGTTGATTCGATATATTGATACACTTGATATTAGTCGGTTATATGCTATATGACCGGATCATTAAATCAAGTGTTGATTTAATGATTTAATGTATAATTATATATTTGATATATTACTTTACATTAACTAATATTTGTTCACTTAAGATTGATTTTCTCACTTGATGTGCACAAGTTGTATATATGATATATGTTTGTGCACTAGTTTGTATCATGTTTGATGATACATGCAAACTTGGGTGTGTGTATGACTTACACCAAGTTTAGGTTAATGGTTAGGGTTTTATTTTCTTTATTTATTTTGGAAAAACTAAATGGTGGCTTTTCTTATTTTGGCTTGAAGCTTCATGAAGCTTCAAAGCATCTTTGAAAAAGTCTACCATTTTGTTTTATCCTTTAACCTAACCATTACCTAAACCCTAGTTTACTCTCTACATGAGTTTACTCACCCATGGTTGCTGAATGATAAGTCTTCACTTGAATTTTCTTTTTCATATAATTCATTTTTCCAATTCTCTTCTTCTTCTTCTTCATGAAGAAGAAAACTTGCTAGAAAATTCCAAGTGAAGAAATCAAGTGAGAAATCCAAATCCAAAGTGAACCCACTTCCTATTTCTTCATCCTCTACAACTTGCCATGTAGTAGAGTGTGTTATCTTCACAAGTTTCATGACCTAGTGAAGATGGAGCTTGAGTTTGAGTCGCCTCGACGTAGATCATCTTCGGTATCGAAGTCAACGACCTAGCCCGCTCATTTCTCCGATGAAACCAACGCTAGAGTCCGGGATCCCGATGATCGCAGCGGATGGACGTCAACACGGAGCTAAAGAAGTGGAGGACCGGATCTACAAACCTTGTAATCCCTTTCACTTGTAGTTAAAGTAGTTAACTTGCATGCTTTCGCCTTACCTCTAGTAACGATCTTGCATTAGGGTTTCTCGGCACATGTAAAAATTTGATTTTGGCATGGTTGATGCCTTGTGGAACCTCTTGAGTGTGCCTAGGAGCCCTACACTTGTGCTCTCCATCTTGGGTCTATCCTAATACGGAAAAGTAAATAATATATATATCAATGGTGACATCATCCTCAACCCGAAAGTGCCCCAAATAAAAGAATATTACATACAAATGAATTTTACATGAATGAAAAGTAAAACTCTCATCTCACATAAAACCCCCCGGCCATTCTATCATGACAATCCTATACATCATAGTACAGCAACACATAACATCACATGTCATCAACGTAAGCAAGTATGCATACCCCAATTGCCGTTGACATATAGCAACGAAACCGGCGATACGCATACTATGCTTACGGTCCCAGAAACAAGTATCACATACTACTAGGCGATGTTAAACCCTTCGATCGAATTAACGAACACCCGCATTCCCCAGCAAGCTCAACACTTGAGCGCCGTTAAACAATACCCAAAGTCCATGCCACAGTATTTAATGGACTAGCCGTAGAAGGGCAAACATAAGCCTCATTTATGGCGCCACTAACTACGGTAAACCTTAAGGTTTAGTTGCAGTTTGTTGGTCACATCTCGAGTCAGGGTTTCATTCTTCTAGAGGGTCCATAGGAATACCTGCATTATATATCGAGTACGTTCAACCTGGAAAATACCAGCGTTTGATAATTCGTTCGACCTGTTTAACGTCGCCAAAGTTACCAATACAATGCTATAAAAATACGAATACGAAATACTCCGCAAAGTGCCTATTTCCAAACTAACATCACTTGCAAATTTGGACTTCAAAACAATACCAGAAACCCCAAATCATGATGTACAGAGCACTGGTGAAATACGATGAGGAGGGGAGCAAAATAGGTCGGCGTCGCCGGAAAAAAATGGCTTGGTCGTCGGTTTTAATCCGAGCCCCCCTTCGTAATTCACCAGTGTTCTTATATCATCATAAATGTCACTCTGCAGTTGCTTAAATAATTTTTAGACCACTTTTTAAAAAATTTACAGAGAGCATTTCCATGGGTTTTCTAAAATCGTATTTTGCGGAGTTTTTCAGTTTCGGATTATCGTAACATCGTCTAGGTTTCTAGTTTGGCTCTGATACCATTTTGGGTTTTCCTTAGCACCACTACTATGGTTTGGTAGCATCACACACGCCATATTAAAAATTTATAGGGTGCTAAAGAAACTATCCTTTGGATCACACTAGAAAAGCTAGGGTAACAAAAGATTTTACACAATCCACAAGTAGTAAAGGCTAGGTTTAGAGAATACAACCTTTGTTGCTCCCTTCGCTAGACTCCTTGGCCACTTGAGGGTTGAAGGAAGTTTGCTTGAGATCCTCCAAGTCCACGATGATCCACCCAGAGTCCTCTTTGTCCAAACTCAAGACTTCACTTGATCAAGAGAAGAAGTAGAAGCCAACACTCTAAATTAATGGGCAAGAGTAGTGTAGAATGGTGATATGGTTTGTTTTCTCACTTCAAAACCCTAATTTGATCACTCTTTTGTTCACTAAAAACCTAGAGAGCAAGAGAGTGAGGAAGAAGAAGATGGCAAATGAAAGAGCTCAAGATAATGATAAGTGTTAGGATAAAAATGAGAAAAGAAAATATATATATTTTCTTCTTCTCATTCTTAACCCTAGTTTATAAATATTTAGATATTTTCTTTTGGAGCACTAATGGCCATAGAATAATAACTCATGGTTAAAGAAAGGTTTAGTGGAGGTATAAAATAATCAACCATGAGTAATTATCCATTTCCATTTATCTCAAAAATAAATATCTAAATATTTACTAGCATGTGAGTCTTATATTGCCACCATCTAATGTATCAAGAACCATAAGACAAATGAGTATGCATGTATGTGTGCATGCACATCCAAATGTGCATCAATGTAAACATGTGCATACATGCATGCATACACCAAAAGCAAAAGGGTTTAAAGTGAAAATGCAAATGGTCAATGTTAAATCAACACTTGATTTAGCAAACCGATCATATCTCATACGACCCGACCAATAGCAAACTGCCCGATTAATATACGGTATCACATACGCGCATTTAATCGGGTCCCCGCGCATATCACATATGCACACCACATCGTTTCGCCTGGGCTAGGTAACTCCATTGTGGGACTCTAAGACTCGTCAATACGCCGACAGTAGGTGATGATCATATTAAGCACCCCCAAGCCGCAAGAGGTCAGCTAAATGTAACGGCCACCCGGGTATTGAGCGATCAGAAGAAAACAAGCGAACCTGTCACAACTCCCGTCGAGCCTACCGATAACACCACCGTACAGTCCGGTCTCTTCGTCAGATATGCTGCATATCGAGTCTAGGGATGGTAACGTCAACCCCAATAACTCAATAAGTCGTGCCGATGAATGGTCTATAACAGATCGAGAAACTACTGATAACTCGTATCAGTAAATCTCAACAGCCCTGGTCAGGGACTTACTAATATAGCTAATCGAGCACAACACAGCATCAACTCCCAATACCGGGAGAGATGAAACCCCTCCTATCGCTCACTGTCTCCATGTGTCTCGGGACTGTACCCAAAAGCCACTTGTTTGCATGACTCAGTAGAGCCGTGGTAGGGTGGTAATCAAAATACAGTGGGAGAACACACAAGACTCTATGACGATCTTGGGTCTACAGACTAACCTGTGCTAGTGTCACCTGAGAACTGCTATCCGACGATAGATATAATACCATATAGGAGTTCTCTTCGAGTCCGTCCAGCGTACCCAGTCTCCATTGTGCACCCGTATATGATCTCGATGTCAGATATCAATGGATGTGGGAACATCCATCGCCCATCATATGGGTCTAGTATCATATACGCCAGTCTACTCTGGTATATCGATACCCCATCTCAATACACCTACGACTAGGGATATTTCAGGATATGCTTATAGACTACAGACGTCCCACTAGTATGATCTCCATCATAATCACAGTAGTCAAGCAAATATCCTTAGGGATTTATCAACATGTGTAAATGAATAAAAGCATGATCAAGTCAACATGTCAGATAAAGAAGAACCAGATAGCATACTATCATTTCTAGCAAGAGTGTACACTGAATATATATACATGTATAAATACATCCACTATCATATAATGGCCTCTAGGGCATACATATATCCAACATAGATTTCCCACGACCTCCTTCTGTCCTAAATGAGCGCGACGGTCTTTAGAGTCTTGTCTAGATCTTTTTTAATTAACGAGGGTGATGCAGATGCAAGTTTTGTAATTTTTTGGGGCTTAGGAAGGGTAATGAAATCCCAACCTAATCTGAATTTGGTCTTTGCCTCTTAATTTCGGTATTAAAGTATGCAAAATAACCAATTTCAAGAATCGCAACAAATTTATTTTTTAGCGGTGCTGAATTTTGCAAAGAATCCTGCAAGAAATTGATTATTGGACAATATCAGAGAGGAGAGGAGAGAACAGAGAGTATACCACAGAGATTTTATGCACTGATTCACCTAAACGGCGGTGGAACCGCCGCAAAAACCATACTATGGCCGCGGTTCCGCGATCCTATGGGGGAGATAGGCGATCAAATTTTTTTTGCAGCTGCTTGTACTCCTCTGGAAACTGTAGATCTTCTCTGAATCTTGATCGCACTGCTAAAATGATTCCAGATTCCCTCGCAAAAATTCAAACACTAATCGTTAAGCACTTGAAATGATTCTTGAATTAAAATTTGATGGAATAATAAATTTTCAACTCAAATTGCAAAAACGAACAAATTACGCACGCATCCCCAGCAATGAAGCCATTTGTTTGATCTTTTCTTGATGTGTTAAGTAAAATGTTTCACAACCAAAGAAATTTATACCGCAATCAATTAACGGTATCGATGTACCGTGTTAATGAATACAGATCGTCCACTGAGATGCGAGTACTTGTTCGATCTTGCTTTAGATGAGTCAAAATGAAAATATAAAAGAAAATTCAAGAAAGTAATTCGAGGTTTAATTGAGTTGTCATTTCAAAAAAAATCAAGAATATATTCAAGAATTAAGAAGATGTCCAATCAATTTGAATTATCAAGATTATGTAGAATAGTTTGTAGGAATCGATCGAATTAATAGCAATGATGAATCTAACAATGACTTATCTTATCTATTGATAAATTGTTGCTAAGACGATGATGATGAATGAAGATTAGGGATCTTTTGAAGAAACTAGGGTTCCTCCTTCTCTGTCACTTGTCTTTTCATTGATCATCATTCGGATCTAGCCTTTAGCAAAAAGAATCATCAATCATTTGATCCCTAATTTGCAACGAAATTCAAAAGAACATGATCTCAATCCAAATTAGGTAATTAATGATTCTTTTTCCTAAAGTTCACAAATCTCATAAGATTTAAAATTAGTATTAGGATTTTATCATCTCTTGATCTACCGATTTCCTCGATTCCTTTACAAGTGGAGATTTCACTCACACATTAAAGAATCAAGAACGAAGAATTTCATAATGCAAGAATGTAGAGAAAATGAGAATTAACAATTTATCACCTTCATTAAATCTTCTTCAAATTTACACAACTCTTCAATTCGAGGTACAAGATTAAGCTCTCGATCGCTCCTTTGAAGAGGTGAATTTGTCGTCGATCTTTGCGAGGCTCGATCGCCGTGAGTCACGGATCTCTTACTCGGATGACGATCGGCGTTGCGATGAAGGATCGTCGATTGCTCGCTTGATTTGCTTCTCAATGGATCTTGATTTGATTGGATTTGGATTGGATTTGTGTTTGATTTGGGTTTGGATCACAAGTTGTGTCACTCAACTTGTGTAATGATTTGGTTCAATGTTCAACCTTAATTGTGTAACCAATTAATGAACCACCCTCAACCAAAGATCTTGATCCCTTTTTATAAAATTCAAACGAATCTTCCCTCCAAAACTAGGTAGTTAGAAAGAGCCTTCTAGAATGAGGTAGGTTGTCACGGAGAGCTTTCTAGAATGAGGTTGTTACAAGGAGACTTCTAGAAGAATGTTGTTATGCAGTGTAACGTTTTGAAAATCGTTTAGGTGAAATTTCGGAGAATCGGTAAAATAACGGGTGTTTTCCGTAAAAACCAAGATATAAATATCTTTTAATATAAAATTAAATATGCCTATTCTAGCTATATAATTGCTAGTATTTGTTGTTTATTGAGTCACTTGTAAAATTTCTAGTTGACTGAAATATTTTCCGAAATTAATTATTTTAAATATTATTTTATGCCTTCACAAATACATTTAATTAGGGATAATTACAAATTGGAATGGGCTAATACAAATTTTGTGCATCATGAAACATTAAATTATAATGTAACATGTTGTATTTAAAATGAAATGGAATTATTATGAGGATTCTAGAAAATTTAAGCAAGAGTTGGAATAGAAAGAAAATTAAAAGAAAATATTAAACATAGAAGTGTGGTGTTTAATTACTTGTGCTATGGGGTTTATTTTCACTTGGGATTCCACACACACACACACACACCTACACAATGGCTGGCCGAACCCATGCTGCCCTCCCCAATTTCCTCACTTCCTCTTCTCACTTCAAAGAAAATCAAGAGAAGAGAATAAAGGAAATTTTTAACAAAGGGGTGTTAGATAATGGAGACTTAGACCTTTCCTTGACTTTACCAACACCCCCACACCCTCTCTCCTCCCCCTCCTCATGCTGGCCGACCCCATCCTGCAGCAACAGCCCCCCCAAAATCCCACTTCTTTTTCCATAAAAAATTCATCAATTTTCCTCAAAAATCCGAGCAAAAATCCTACAAAATTAAAATCTATACCCTACCCGTTTTTACTTGGCTATTCTAGTATGGATCTAGGGAACAAGATGGCAATTTGAGAGGCTAGATTGCAAGTTTGATCTATGGGTTGTGAGGTATAAATCTTGACCCTTTTGTTAAATTGTTTGTTATTACTTCAATTCAACTAAATTAGATGTTTGAATATAGAATTAATTTCAAGATTTAACTTTCAAGAGAAGGTTTTGAATTTAAGTTAGGGTTTTGATAAATTGCTCATGGTTTAATTGTGTAGTTGAACCTCTTGAGATTTGGGAAAACTTAATCTTGTTGCACATTGCAAATTCTAACATTTAAAATGTCCAAATTAAGTTTTTAGCAAACTAGGTTTTAGAATTTAATTGCAAATGTGAGATTAAAAATCTAGTTAGGGTTTTATATCATTTGAACATGGTTTAAGTGTGTAATTTATCGTATTAAGGCATGTAAAATCAAACCTAGTAGCTAGTTTGCAAATCGTTATTTTAGAATTTTACTAATTAAGCTAAATTGCAAACTAGAATTTTGGGATTTATGGAAATGAGTGAGTTTAAAATTTAATTTGGGTTTGGGTGGCTTAATCGAGATATTTAGTGAGCATTGTAGCCGCTAGAATTGTTAAAACAACTAGATTTGAACTAAATTGGCAATTGTTGCTTACTAGAGTTTCGGAAAAATAGCTTTTAAAAGCGAATTTGAAGTTTTGATGATTTAAACCCTATTTCTTATATATATTTAGTGTGTTGTGAAACCACGAATGGCACTTGGGTTTTTCTCGATCACTCGGCGTTTGTACGCCGATGTCGATGGTTATTTGGTTCTTTTGCATGAGCGGACCATAGGTTTTGACCTATGTGAGATTTCGTTTTGGTCATGAGTCGGATTTTAATGCGATACGATGTGTTATGATATGTAGGTACCCTCACGAGGACTTCGAGACGATGAGCAAGCGCGTAGCGACATCGGCATCGGCAAGCGAAGATCAAGGTGAGTAGATTTATATCTATGGGGGAAGTCTGGTGGATGGCGTATAGCACCCCCGCAAATTTGTAAGAAATGATGTGATGTGATATAGATGTACATTTATGTGTTATTGAGAGATATGAACACTTAGCAAGAAAGGAATTAGGAGATCATGGGTTAATGTTAGCGAGATTTGAGGAAAGTGGTTTAGTTGGTTTCTTAGTCGCGAACCCTAGAGTGAGGTTGTTACACATACACATACACGCACGGGATATGGTTTTGGGTATATACGTCATATGTATATATATATGTATAGGTGGATGCGTTGGTGCTTATACATATATACATACACGTATACACGGAGGTTGATGATGGTATATGGTACTTGGAGATGAGTCGATGTAATTGGGCACGATGCCGCTAGATCAGTGATGTGATTTGGTTCGTACTATGAGATACGACAGGAGATTATAACGGATCTTTAGGAGATGTGTTTCAGACACACGCACATATATTTGTTGGTGGTATCAGTTTATACTAGACTTAGATCTATACCCAAGTTCATGACAGATGATGATAAGGATACCAGATGAGTAATGAGATAAATATGATATTTGACCCGTACCCAGATTTGGGATGCCGTACGATAGATTTACCGTATGAGATATAGTTATGATGTTAGATCCGTACACATGACTCGAGGATGTCATATATATATATATATATTGTATCGTACGTTATACTATTGAGGCGAGATTACCGATTAGTAGGTATATATATAGATTGACTCAGACTTTGGTGGATTTCCTTACCCTTTTACCTGGGTTTAAGTCATACTAGTTTTCAAAAGTGGGGAATTGTGAGTAATTTAAATACCAAACTGTATGACTCGTATATTGGGTAGGTATATTTTTCAGCGTTGCTGTTACTACATCACTTTCTGTATATTCATGATATTTCATCGCATTGCATGCTTGTACATATGTTATCTGTAATTATTATGAAACCCTGCTGTCAGGACACCAGCACCATTACCGATGATGCGTATGTTCCACGTACACTTGCTTGCCCGCTCACACACATCATCATCGGTAATTGCCATGTCACGTACACTTTAGAGAATACTATTCATTGATATAGCTTGCTAGTTGATAGTTGCAATATGTTATAGCCTTCATATGCTAGTTTAACTATTGCATTTATTGCATGATATCAGATGCATTCATATATTCATTGGTCATGCAGTATTATGGAGATTTATGCCGGAATTCACTGTTTATTGATATCATGATTTTTATGATTTCGGATCCTTCTTGAGATTTCTGGATTTGGAAACCGCATGTAAAAGTTTTATAAACTGATGATGTGTTTTAAAGAGATAGATGCGGTTTTTCTTGATACGATGAGTATTTTCCACCTTGATGTTCTTTCGGTTCTGAGATGGTTTTCGAGACCCGATTCGAGGAGTTGGATGAACCGTCTACGGCTACATGGTGGACCCGATATGGTACCCGGGGCAAGAAGCTCGAGTTGTAGACGATGAGCCCGGTAGGGGCAGAATGCCTACCGGTGATTGGTTGGCGCGGCGGATATCTGAAGGACACCGTTCGTGGTCGTGAGATTTGATGATACAGGCCAGTCCGGATAGCCGGAGCATAAGATATTGAGAGTTGAGACATTGAGGTATTGAGATTCATGCTTTGTGTCGATGCTTGACACTGATTTCTTTGTTGATTTCATTGATGATATTCGATTTATATACATACAGGATGTAATTCCATGTCATGCACCCCACGTGCTCACGGGGAGGCGGAATATATGAAAAACAATTATCAAAGCTTCGTAACATGGACTTGAGCACACGGATCGTGTCTAAACCATTACTAGCAAACTACGAGAGGTTTAACTACTCGGATTCGAAGTTATACCTCACGTTACTTGTCTTTCGGGTCTTCATCGCTGTCCTCCACACCTCGTCGGCTCTATGGAACATGGGCACCTCAACGGCCTTCTTGAGTCAAAGACGATCCATCCGAGAGTCTATAGTCTGAGCTCCTATCTCGAATCTGAGATAACTACGGCTTCTAGTTTGCTAATCTAGAAGTACTAGAGGGTGTAAAGTATTTAGATGGATTACTTTGTCACTTAAACCCTAGGATTCTCAACTCATGAGAGCTTTTAGGGTTTGAGGAAGAAGATGAAAACTTGAGGAGAGAAAAGTGTTTTGTGATTATGAATGAATAATATCTCATGCTAGAATAATATGAAGCATACAAATATCTCTCTTGATAATATCAAGATAATATCTAGCATGCTTCATTTAATTCTAAGGGTGAATCACCTCATGAGTCATTAAGCATTTAATGTTAACTAGACCTCATTTCCTCCACCTCATTTAGTTTAAATCACAAAAGAAATAAACACAAATGAGTCACCTCCTTCTAGAAGCTTCCCGAAAAATTACGAGACTGCCCCTCCCATCCGTGTTTCCGAAAAACACGGATAATCTTTGACTGAATAAATCCATCTGTATAATACTAGAATTTGGCTTAAACCAAAGCCCGCTAGTATTATCTGCCCGATCATAGTACGTGCACAAGTGTACTTAAGTGATCGCGGCCCTGCCGTAAAAGCATACGGCCTCTACACCTTTTTCCTGGTTCAGGGAAACTCTCTGTGTGGGACTCTAAAGACTCGACACTACGCTGGCAGTGGGTTTAACCACAGGCCGCAAGCGGTACTAGCTGTACGTAACGGTCCCCAGGTATATGTCGATAAGAAGGACGATGAGGAAATCCATCCGATCTCCTACTGAGCCTGATGTGACAATCTCTGTATAGTCTGGTCTGTTCATCTAGGACTATCGCATATCGGGCCTAGGGGGCGGTAAACGTCAGACCCCTAATAGCGGTATAAGTCGTGTCGGAGTGAAGCCTATTACAACTTAAGAAACTACTGGAACCTACCAGTAAATCTCGCTTGCCTTGGCCAGAGACTTTTGCATAATGGCTCTCCATACACAACGCGATATAAACCCCCAATACCAGGAGAGACGAATCCTGTCTAACCGCCACTGCCTCCAAGTGCTTCGGGACTGCACCCAACTACTACCTGTTTGCACGACTCCTTTGAGCCATGGTAGGGTAGTAATCTAAGTACAGTGAGAACACACCCGAGGCGAAGTAGCAGTGTCAAGTCGACAGACTAAGCTGTACTCATGTCACCTGGGAACTGCTATCTGACGATGGGTATAGTACCAACCTGCAGTTCCCGGCGAGTCCTGTCTGGTGTACTCGTAACCTAACGAGCACCTACATACTATCTCCAGTACGACGTACTGATGGCTGTGGGACAGACCATCTCCCCAGCTGGGATGAGAAGCGTATACACCAGCCTATTCTGTAGTATCGATGCCCTGTCTCGGTAATCCTATGACCAGGGACCTATATAGGATGTTGCTTATAGACTACCCAGCCCCCACTAGTGTGACTGCCATCACAACGCTGGTAATCAAGCAAAGATCCTAAGGGCTCTACTAATATGTATAAGCGATATGTTAAAAGAAACATATGCACATATTAAAGTAGAAACAAACCAAGTAGAATACAATCATTTTTAGCAAGACTGTTAATACAACTGTGAATATCCCAAGCATCCATTAAGTAATATACAAACTAGTATGATACAGTAATGGCCTCTAGGGCATAAACACTAACAATCTCCCACTTGCACTAAGGCCATGTACTGGCATATCGCAGACCTATCATCTCGAATAGCCTATCGAACTGGGTCTGAGGAATGGCCTTTGTGAATGGATCAGCAGTGTTATTCTCCGTATCTACTCTCTTCACCATGATCTCCCAGCGATCTACAATCTCCCTGATCAGGTGATACCGCCTTAAGATGTGTCCGGACTTCTGATGGGACGTGGGTTCCTTCGCTAAAGCTATAGCACCGTTGTTGTCGCAATACCGAGATATTGGATCAACACTGGTAGGAACCACCTGAAGTTCTATAAGGAACTTCTTCATCCAGACAACTTCTTTTGCGACATCGCAAGCAGATATGTACTCCGCTTCCATCGTCGAGTCAGCAACGGTGTCCTTTTTGGAACTCTTCCAACAGACCGCCCCTCTACTGAGGGTAAAAACATAACCTGATAAACTTGGAGTCATCCTTGTCACTCTGGAAGCTGGAGTCTGCAAAGGCCTCGATCTGGAGGTCCTTTTCGCCATACAACAAGAACATCTCCTTAGTCCTCCTCAGGTACTTGAGAATGTTCTTTACTGCTATCCAGTGCTTCTCCCCTGGGTTTGCCTAATACCGGCTTACAATGCTCAATGCGTATGCTACATCTGGTCTGGTACATAACATCGCATACATTATAGAGCCTACTGCAGAAGCGTATAGTATAATCGACATGCGAGCCATTTCCAAATCAGTCTTGGGAGACATCTCTTTGGAGAGGGTGATTCCGTGACAAGCCGGTAGGTTACCGCGCTTAGAATCTTCCATACCGAATCTTTTCAATATGGTGTCTATGTACCTGGATTGCGAAAGTCTCAACATCCTCTTTGATCTATCATGATAGATCTGGATCCCCAGAATGTAGGTGGCACCACCCAGGTCCTTCATGGAGAATTTCTGTAACAAGAATCCTTTGACTGACTATAGCATAGGAATATCATTTTCTATTAGGAGAATGTCATCCACGTACAAGACGAGGAATACTACATCTCTCCCTACAATTTTACTATATATGCATGGTTCATCTGGATATTTGATAAGTCGAATTCTTTGACAGTATCATCAAAACAGATGTTCCAACTCCGCAATGCCTGCTTTAGTCCATAAATGGACTTAAGCAACTTGCACACTTTACTGCTGCTCCCACTCTGAATGAATCCCTCTGGCTGATCCATATAGACGCATTCTTCTAAATTGCCATTTAGAAAAGCCATCTTTACGTCCATCTGCCAGATCTCATAATCGTGGAAGGCAACAATGGAAAGAAGGACCCGAATGGATTTGAGCATAGCCACTGGAGAAAAGGTTTCGTCATAGTCCAAACCAGGTCTTTGACGAAATCCCTTTGCAACAAGTCTAGCCTTATAGGTTTCAACCTGTCCATCTACACCAATCTTCTTTCTGAAGATCTATTTACATCCTACGGGTTTTACCCCATCTGGAGCAATGTCCAAAGTCCATACTTTGTTAGTGTACATGGACTCCATTTCAGTCCGCATTGCATCCAGCCATCTTACTGAGTCGCCGCTCTGAATTGCTTGCTGGAAGCTAGTAAGGTCATCATTGTCAATGATGCAATCTTCTCTATCACCATCTATGAGAAAACCGTACTGTCTCTCAGGCGGATGAGACTGCCTACTACTTCTGCGGATAGGCGCCGGGATGTCCCTTTCTTCTGAAACTTCTGGTTCTACCATACTTTCAATAACAGCTTATGGTTTTCTTCCAGTTCTATTGCCCTCCCACTCTTCTGATTTTCTAAAAATTCTGCTTCCAAGAAGTGGGCATGACGAGAAACAAAAACTTTTTGTTCCTCTGCATAATAGAAACAATACCCCTTGGAGTTCTTTGGATATCCTACAAACTTACAATGTACTGAGCATGCCTCGAGCTTGTCCGCATGCTGCTTTTTAACAAAAACTGGACATCCCCATGTTTTCAGGTACTGAAGATAGGGTTTCTTCCCACTCCAAATCTGATATGGTGTGGTAGGCACAGTCTTGGTTGGAACCTTGTTCAAAAGATATGCAGCTGATTCTAGTGCATAACCCCAGAAAGATCGCGGTAACTCAGCCTTACTCATCATGGAACGAACCATATCCAATAGGGTTCGATTCCGCCTTTCTGATACACCGTTGTGTTGTGGTGTGTTTGGAGGAGTAAGCTGAGAGAGAATTCCATTCTCTTTTAAGTAACCCAGGAACTCGGCATTTAAGTATTCACCACCTCAATCAGATCTCAGTGTCTTGATACTTTTGCCTTTTGGTTTTCCACTTCATTCTTGTATTCCCGGAATTTCTCAAAATTCTCGGATTTATCCTTCATCAAGAAGATATGTCCATACCTATAGAAATCATCCGTAAAAGTAATGAAGTAGGAATAACCACCTCTCGCATGTGTAGTCATTGGACCACACACGTCACTGTGTATGAGTCCTAAGGGCTCGCTTGCTCTTACTCCGTGTCCAGTAAACGGAGTCTTTGTCATCTTTCCTATGAGACAAGATTCACAAGTAGCATAAGATTGATATTCGAACGGATTCAAATATCCTTCTCTAAGTAACTTTGTCAACCGTGTTTTATTGATGTGACCTAGTCTACAATACCATAAGAAAGCCTGATTTACTTCTGGAGACTTTCTTTTAAGCGTGTTCTGGACATTGAAAACCTGAGCTTGATTGAATACGTATATACCGTCATCTAATGTACCAGACCCAATCAGAACTTGATTTTGGTGGATGTGAACCACATCGCTTACGAATGTAAAATCATAACCCTCTCTCGAAAGTGAGGACACTGATATGATATTACAAGTCAAACTAGGTACATACTAACAGTTACGTAGAATCAATATCTGCCCACTTGTCAAACCTAGGCGATATTCTCCCTTGGATTCAGTGTCCATGCTCATTCCGTTCGCAACTCTGAGAGACAAATCGCCTACTCTGATAACTCTACGGTTTCTCAAAGCATGTAATGAATTACAAATATGAGATCTTGCCCCGGTATCTAGTACCCAGGAAGTAGAGTTAATTGACAAACAGTTTTCAATTACAAACACACCCGAGGCCGAAGCCACAACATGCTTCGAATCCTGGCTACTGGCTTCCAAATCCCTGCAATCCTTCTGCCAATGCCCCTTCCTATAACAATAGGAGCATCCCTCCTTACCTACACTAAGTCCTGAAACTTTTGCTCTTCCCTTTCCTTCTACTTCACTGATACCGTATATCGGCTTTGTGGAGGTTTTCTTTTTTTCACCCTTTGCTTTCGCCCTGGATGCAGAAGAAGAAGGTCCCCCATTAAGCAGAGCGGGTGTCTCCCTGGTTTCTTTCAGGATGTAAGTAGAGGGTAGGGACTGTGAAAATAAGTCAGCATATGACCTGTTTCACAATGTGGTCTCAAGGTCCGTGAGCTCATCAATATAGCTAGTTATCGTAAGGACGTCGTCCCTTACAGATAGCCAACCTCGCTTGAAGCAATTCGTTCGAGATCTCATATCATGCGATACGAGATTGCTCTCCATATAAATCTTTGTTATGGAGCAAGATGGAAACTAAGTCCATCTTCTCGTGCTGCTTCTGGTATACACCATCAACTGAAGCCATCACGAAGCACTTGGCATTCGCACTGTCCTTTTCCCTTGTCTGACGGATATCCATATCCGCGACGGTGGAAATTGGACCTGGGACGGCGGGGGCTTGAGTAGTAATAGGGTGGTCTAGCTTGTCATAGGCAATGGACATCTGGACAGACCTTTGCCAGTCATAAAAGTTAGATTCAGTCAATTTGTTATCTAGATGTAACCTAGTCATGGTCACATGGTCGCTGCAGTTGAGAGAGAGAAGAAAACACTTTAGTATGATGCTATTGCAAGTTCGGATTGGTTTTTAGTTTATCTAAACTGGATGGCCCCCACTGTTTCTCGAATCCTTCTTCAAACCATAAAAGAAGAATTAGCCAGGACTGATCTCACCGTACAATACTTGCTTAGCCGTTCAGCCAGGCTAGTGCCGGTACTTCGAGGGAGGTTTTATGACGCTTTCGCGAATTTCCTTAATTAAATAACCTCTTTACTCTGGACGCTTAGCCCCACTGACACCGTTCTAGACACCTACTTGGTTTATAGCATTGATCGTTAAGTGATGAATCTCCTGATGAGTAGTGGATACTCATAGTAGGATCGAGATCCAAATATTATCGTGTGATAATGCTGAAGGAATCCTACCAACATTATCAAACTCCAAATGGTATGCAATACTAGCAAGTTTCAGTTTCTTTAGAAACTCCCGATGTGGATTTTTGCCCCATGCTCTTAGGACCTTGATGAAGGCCAACAAATCATAAGCCACATGTCAAGGTCTTCCCATCATTATCCTTGTTAATTTGAACCCACCCATACATACCCTTGACGAAGGCCAACAAAGTAATACGACTGTCCCAAATCAACGCATCTATCTATGCTATATATGAATACCCCAGCAGCTACCAAACACTATGCCTTGACGAAGGCCAACAAACATAGCTTGAATACTACCAACCATCTATATAAAATGACGGAGGGCTAAGACTAGTTTTGGCAAAACCGTGAACGTAGTGAACTTGATATAATCGAAGGAACCTAATAGCCTTTTAAAAGGAGTGGTTAAAGCTCGCAATTAAAATTTTGCTCTTTTAAAATAACCGAGTGGTTTCTTTTAAATTTGTTCCAACGATTCAGTTTTGGTTTGTTTTCTTTGCATTAATATAATGCGTCCCATCATTTATCCTATCATTGCAGGAAACAATGAAAATACAACGTCCGCTTATGCCATCCGCATTCTCCACTGGGCCCCGTCATTCACCCGTTAGGTTACTTAATTAACGACAGAGCGGGGGCTGGGCTAGCGCGGATGCAAAACATAAGCAACGCCTACTAGATACCATATATAGATACTGTACATTCGTCAGACGCAATAATAGGCATTCCAGATCACAGATGAACATATTGGATATAGTACGAATCCGCGTTTCGTTCGATCCTGCAACAAAAGACGGATTACACGGTTGTGATGAATAGCCAAACCCTACCTTAGACCCCTACGGGTGCGGCAAACTACCCGCCTAGTACCGGAAGTGAAACAGTCTCTCTCAACGACATGAGTAGGCCATTAAACACTTTAAAGTACCCGGTAGTTTGTGCACCCTATCTTGGGTCTATCCTAGGAGCATAAAACAGTAAATGAAATAATACAACGATGGCTACAACCTCAACCCGGATGTACCCTGCAAAAGAATATTACAACATATTACAATTTACATCAAATGAAAGATAAAAACTCTCATCTCACATCCCCGGCTATTCATCCACGACAATCCAATGAAGTCCATCCACAAACCAATATATTACAGAAATGTGCAACCCCCAACTAACAGACATACTAGCAATTAGCGGAGGTTTACGAACACATTAAACATCACAAATAAAACCTGATTAGCAAATAACTTAGAATTATGATCGACAACCTTTTTCCGTGTCTACCCTAAATGCAAGCCAGCATTGAAAAAACCTGGGCAGAAACAAAATATACAGAAAAACAGAACACCCAAAAACAAGACAAACTGTGTAAATACGAGTCAACTCGGAGTCGACTCGGCCGCGGATCCGCGGTGAATTGCACCAATCCGCCGCGCTTCCGCGGTCGTCTCACCGAGTTAGCAACTCGTATTTCTCCAGTATTCTTAGAATTCCCTTCTGTGAATTTTCATACTTCTGAAATAATTTTTTCGACAAGTTTAAAATCAACAGAAACTATAGGGATCCAGGGTTAAGTTTTCGTGTTTTTCCGACGATCGAAGTTCTAATTAGTTGCTAACAAGCTAGTAAAGGTTTAGTAGGCTCTGATACCATTGTAAGTTCATGTCACGCACCCCACGTGTTCACGGGAAGGCGGAATATATGAAAAACAATTATCAAAGCTTCGTAACATGGACTTGAGCACACGGATCGTGTCTAAACCATTACTAGCAAACTACGAGAGGTTTAACTACACGGATTCGAAGTTATACCTCACGTTACTTATCCTTCGGATCTTTATCGCTGTCCTCTACAGCTCGTCGGCTCTATAGAACATGGGTACCTCAACGGCCTCCTTGAGCCAAAGACGATCCACCCGAGAGTTTATAATCCGAGCTCCTATCTCGAATCTGAGATAACTACGGCTTCTAGTTTGCTAAACTAGAAGTCCTAGAGGGTGTAGAGTATTTAGATAGGTTACTTAGTCACTTAAACCCTAGGATTCTCAACTCATGAGAGCTTTTAGGGTTTGAGGAAGAAGATGAAAACTTGAGGAGAGAGAAGTGTTTTGTGATTATGAATGAATAATATCTCATGCTAGAATAATATGAAGCATACAAATATCTCTCTTGATAATATCAAGATAATATCTAGCATGCTTCATTTAATTCTAAGGGTGAATCACCTCATGAGTCATTAAGCATTTAATGTTAACTACACCTCATCTCCTCCACCTCATTTAGTTTAAATCACAAAAGAAATAAACACAAATGAGTCACCTTCTTTTAGAAGCTTCCCGACAAATTACGAGACTGCCCCTCCCATCTGTATTTCCGAAAAATACGGATAATCTTTGACTGAATAAATCTATCTGTATAATACTAGAATCTGGCTTAAACCAAAGCCCGCTAGTATTATCTGCCCGATCATAGTACGTGCACAAGTGTACGTAAGTGATCGCGGCTCTGCCGTAAAAGCATACGGCCTCTACACCTTTTGCCCGGTGCAGGAAAACTCTCTGTGCGGGACTCTAAAGACTCGACACTACGCTGACAGTGGGTTTAACTACAGGCCGCAAGCGGTACTAGCTGTACGTAACGGTCCCCAGGTAGATGTCAATAAGAAGGACGATGAGGAAACCAATCCGAACTCCTACTGAGCCTGATGTGACAATCTCCATACAGTCTGGTCTGTTCGTCTAGGACTATCGCATATCAGGCCTAGGGGGCGGTAAACGTCAAACCCCTAATAGCGGTATAAGTCTTGTCGGAGTGAAGCCCATTACACCATAAGAAACTACTGGAACCTACTAGTAAATCTCGCTTGACCTGTCCAGGGACTTTTGCGTAATGGCTTTCCATACACAGCGCGATATCAACCCCCAATACCGGGAGAGACGAATCTTGTCTAACCGCCACTGCCTCCAAGTGCTTCGGGACTGCACCCAACTACTACATGTTTACACGACTCCTTTGAGCCGTGGTAGGGTAGTAATCTAAGTACAGTGGGAACACACCCGAGGCGAAGTAGCAGTGTCAAGTCGACGGACTAAGCTGTACTCATGTCACCTGGGAACTGCTATCTGACGATGGGTATAGTACCAACCTGCAGTTCCCGGCGAGTGCTGTCCGGTGTACTCGTAACCTAACGAGCACCTGCATACTATCTCCAGTACGACGTACTGATGGCCGTGGGACAGACTATCTCCCCAGCTGGGATGAGAAGCGTATACACCAGCCTACTCCGGAGCATCGATGCCTTGTCTCGATAATCCTACGACCAGGGACCTGTATAGGATGTTGCTTATAGACTATCCAGCCCCCACTAGTGTGACTGCCATTACAATGCTGGTAATCAAGAAAAGATCCTAAGAGCTCTACTAATATGTATAAGCGATATGTTAAAAGAAACATATGCACATATTAAAGTAGAAACAAACCAAGTAGCATACTACCATTTTTAGCAAGACTGTTAATACAACTGTGAATATCCCAAGCTTCTATTAATTAATATACAAACTGGTATGATACAGTAATGGCCTCTTGGGCATAAACACTAACACAAGAATCAATTTAAATAAAGAAAATAGTTGTCTCACTCATGATGTATTCTGTTTCCATTCGTAATGTATTCATACATCATATATCTGATATGTTGCTATCTGAGGCACTGACACGAGCACGTAGTCTTGCACTTATATGTAGATGGATCGGGATATTATTTGAGGATATTACTTGATATGACCTAGGATGCGTCATATATGCGATTTCTACTCTGTGATGTTTTCTACTCACGAGTCGGCAACTCACCCCCGTTGTGCCACAGTTCCTTGCAGGTTTTGCCATACAGGTTTCGTTGCGGCTTTGCTGACACACTGTTCCTTCCGGGTGATTGTTTTGGTAGGTGGGTTTACTTGCATCGTGACCACCATTGTATATTTATTATTTCAGTTGTATCTAGTAAAACTCCGTCAACCAGACTTGTATATTTTTCAGGCTTAGAAAACCAGTTGTCATCATTCGACCTTAGAGTCGCGCGTTGTATTACTATGGGTTTTCTTGATGTTTTTTTGAGTTTTCTTTTGAGTTTTGTTCCCCGCCCTTGGCGTTGTATATTATATTGCTTGCGTGGTTGTGACCGTCAATTGACGAAGAGGTAGCTCCCGCTTGGGGATGCCTTTATGTATATTATTCATGTTTGTACCCGTTTAGGGCCAGTATTTACAAAGGAGACTCTGCCGAAATTTTCGGGAAAATATGAAATTGCTTTTAAACGTTTAATGCCATTCATGTTATTTAAACCACTTGTTTTAAGTAAGTTTTTCTTTCACTTTCCTAAAAAAAATGGTTTAGATTTCTGTGCTTTTGGCTTACTTGAATTAGGTGTGGTCCTATAGACTTCACATGATTCAAGTGCCAGTCACGTGCTATTTTGGGTCGTGACAAAGTTGGTATCAGAGCGTTAGGTTTTACCTCCTGAGTGTAGGATGACCCTTGGTTGATGGAGTAGGCGACTTAAGTAGAGTGGCGTACCGTATGTATGTTCCACGGCATACTTATGATACGCTACTCCGCTTAAGAAGCCTTAGGATGTACATTTCCTTGCACAGTATTATATTCATTCTTATGATCTATCCCCTTCTGTACCAGTTTATGGTTTTGTTACTACGGTTGTACGGGCGGGGAGAGCTACAGCTAGAGTTGCGGTCAGCACGAGCTCGTCACGGACGAGGACTGACCAGGGCGTGATTCCAGGGATATACGAATTGCATAGATGCGTCGTTATTGTGTTTTCGCGCCATGAGCATTTGATGGATTGCTTTAATGAGATTTCTCGGACGTGCAGATCAGCACCAGAGGATCAGGCTACTGCTAGAGGCCATCCAGAATGTGATGACTGTTGACGCACCGATTATTTGACGATTGAGGCACTGTTCAGCATGCAGACAGATGAGCTTGTTGCTGCTGCGAATGATGAGATATAGTCCCGGATGTTTGGAGTTAATGCCGCACGAGTTATACTTTGAGATATGATAGAAGATCGCTGGTCACCAAAGATGAAAGACTAGGGCATATGATGCATTGCCTACCCCGATGCGAGATCATCAGATTGATTGATTCCAGTTAGAGACGACTTCACGCAGGTATGTTGAGAGTCGATAGAGACGATTGAATGTCAGGAACCCATTTTCCAAGTTTAAAGTATTCGAAAAACAATGCAAGTAATTCTACGGACCCTCTAGAAGAATGAAACCCTAACTCGATATAATGACTATGAGAACGCTTCAAAAGCTTAGGGTTTACAGTAGTTCAGCGGTACCATTAATGAGGCTTTGGTTTGCCCTTTTACGGTTGGTCCATAGGTACTGTGGCATGTACTCGATATTATTAAACTGTACCCAAGATGTTGAGCTCTTGGGGGAGTGTGAGGTTTTGATGAGTCGATCAAAAGGTTCGACGTCTTTCAGATATCATGAGATAGGATACATTGCTTGGGAGACTCCAGATAGGAGTATAGCCATTGGAGCGCAGTCCATGCAGCCACGAAGAGACGAGTCCGAATCGGTTGACATTAGGGAAAAGTCGACTAAGAGGTTCGTACAAGATCTTGATGAGATGACGTTCCACTCTGCTGACATCAGAGATATGATATGCATGCAAAGACGTTGTACATGGATATATCTTCCAGGAGGAGTTGCAATGAGTATGCAGCCATTCCGGAACAAGAAACAGATTTAGTAAAAGATGGCAACTTCCGGGCAGTTCGGCAGAAATGAGATTTGGGAGAGACTTCGACAGAACTTTTCTGGAGTACTATACGAGAAGACTTGGACCCTGGAGTGGTCATATTGCGCACACCCAGAAGGCCAGAGTTTGGCATCGTTGACAAGACAAGTTATGAGTGGCCATGACAGTTGGCCAGAGATCTTTAGAAGATGTGCTTGAGCGGGACTGTTTCCGCCATATTTGATTTTGATATTTTGGACGATTTATTTGCGTAATTGAGATTTAGTGCACCATGGTTGCACTTGACTTCAATTTGATGTCATTCGAGATGTTGATTTTTATTCCTTGCCTATGGCATGCATATGATTTTGCTTATGCTTTCAGCATAGTTTTCATGCACTTTTAGTATTTTGATTTGCTTTTGTGCACGTTGATGCACATGATTGTGAGATTATATACCACAGTATTCCTGATTTGGATTTGGATTTAGATTTGCTGTATACCGTCGATTTCGATTGTGATACTCGATATTTGTTTTCGTGCACTGGATTTGGATTCTTACGCATATTTGACGCGCTTGGATTGGATTTTGCGCAAGTTCGGCGCTTGATATTGGATTTCGTGCATATTAGATACACTTGATTTAGATTTTTCTCATGCATGATGGATGCACATGATTTGGATTTTCGCGCATGTTGGGCGCATGATATGAGATGCGAGTTTGGTGCACACCAGATGCACTAAATCGGGATTTCTTTGTGCATATTAGATGCACCTGATATTGCTGTCAGGCACACCCGTTGCTTCTGACAGGTATTTCGTGCACACCCGTTGCACTTAGATTTTGTTTCTGTGCACATGTATGGCACATTCATGGATTTCAATTTCCGTGCGCACCAGACACACATGGCATTCTTATATACAGTTTGGGATTGATTTTGAGCGGTATGTTATTATGATATTTACTATTTGGTATAGTAGTTTAGCAGAACTAGTCCGAGGACAGTACCTGAACATATTTTGCATGCATTGATAGTTATCGAAGGGATTTCCAAAGAGGAGCTATAGTCTCAGTATTTACCTACGTGTCCGAGATTACACGAAACATTATATAAAGGGAACCCTTCTAAATTAATTTCAAAATGGCGGGACGTGTATGTTAAACCGAGTATATATATATATATATATATATATATATATATAGTTATTTTCTCACAATAAACGTCCGCTACTGTGCTGTGTTACGCGCATCGCGCAGCAATTTGAAAAAGAGTTTGGCATGCATTTCTTTCAGATGTTTTGACTAGTTTTCACCGACGCGTACTATGTACGTGTTATAGTTTTGTTGTATATCATGTTGGTTTTCATTTTGGGCTTTGACATTGGTGTCTTCACTATAACTCCGATGATTGTGAGATACTTGACGGAGTTTGATTTGGTTTATATACTCGTTTTCATGCGCATGTATTGCGCTATGATGTGAATTATGTGTTTATGATTTTGGAGCCCCGACGACTTGATCTTTTTACTGGAATATTTTATTATCTGGGAGAGTTTTAATTTAGATTCGGGGACCGAATTTCTTTAAGGGGGGAAAATTGTAACGTTTTGAAAATCGTTTAGGTGAAATTTCGGAGAATCAGTAAAATAACAGGTGTTTTTCGTAAAAACCAAGATATAAATATCTTTTAATATAAAATTAAATATACATATTCTAGCTATATAATTGCTAGTATTTGGTTTTTATTAAGTCACTTGTAAAATTTCTAGTTGACTGAAATATTTTCAGAAATTAATTATTTTAAATATTATTTTAAGCCTTCACTAATACATTTAATTAGGGATAATTACAAATTGGAATAGGCTAATACAAATTTTGTGCATCATGACACATTAAACTATAATGTAACATGTTGTGTTTAAAATGAAATGGAATTATTATGAGAATTCTAGAAAATTTAAGCAAGAGTTGGAATATAAAGAAAATAAAAAGAAAATATTAAACATAGAAGTGTGATGTTTAATTACTTGTGCTATGGGGTTTATTTTCACTTGGGATTCCACACACACACACACACACACACACACACACCTACACAATGGCTGGCCTAACCCATGCTGCCCTCCCCAATTTCCCCACTTCCTCTTCTCACTTCAAAGAAAATCAAGAGAAAAGAATAAAGGAAATATTAAACAAAGGGGTATGGTGTTAGATAATGGAGACTTGGACCTTTCCTTGACCTTACCAACACCCCACACCCTCTCTCCTCCCCTTCCTCATGCTAGTCGACCCCATCCCGCAGCAACAGACCCCCCAAAATCCCACTTCTTTTTCCATCAAAAATTCATCAATTTTCCTCAAAAATCCAAGCAAAAATCCCACAAAATCAAAATCTATTCCCTACCCATTTTTACATGGCTATTCTAGTATGAATCTAGGGAACAAGATGGCAATTTGAGAGGCTAGATTGAACGTTTGATCTATGGATTGTGAGGTATAAATTTTGATCCTTTTGTTAAATTGTTTGTTATTACTTCATTTCAACTAAATTAGATGTTTGAATATGGAATTAATTTCAAGATTTAACTTTCTAGAGAAGGGTTTGAATTTAAGTTAGGGTTTTGATAAATTGTTCATAGTTTAATTGTGTAGTTGAACCTCTTGAGATTTGGGAAAACTTAATCTTGTTGCACACTGCAAATTGTAACATTTAAAATGTCCAAATTATGTTCTTAGAAAACTAGGTTTTAGAATTTAATTGCAAATGTGAGATTAAAAATCTAGTTAGGGTTTTATATCATTTGAATATGGTTTAAGTGTGTAATTTATAATATTAAGGCATGTAAAATCAAACCTAGTAGCTAGTTTGCAAATTGTTATTTTAGAATTTTACTAATTAAGCTAAATTGCAAACTAGAATTTTGGGATTTATGGAAATGAGCGAGTTTAAAATTTAGTTTGGGTTTGGGTGGCTTAATCAAGATATTTAGTGAGCATAATAGCCACTAGAATTGTTAAAACAACTAGATTTGAACTAAATTGGCAATTATTTCTTACTAGAGCTTCGGAAAAATAGCTTTTAAAAGCGAATTCGAAGTTTTGTTGATTTAAACCCTATTTTATACATATTTAGTGTGTTGTGAAACCACGAATGGTGCGTTTGGGTTTTTCTCGATCACTCAGCGTTTGTACGCCGATGTCGATGGTTATTTGGTTCTTTTGTATGAGTGGACCATAGGTTTTGACATATGTAAGATTTCGTTTTGGTCATGAGTCGGATTTTAATGCGATAAGATGTGTTATGATATGTAGGTACCCTCATGAGGACTTCGAGACGACGAGCAAGCGTGTGGCGACATCGGCACCGGCATCGGCAAGCGAAGATCAAGATGAGTAGATTTATATGTACGGGGAAAGTCGGGTGGATGGCGTATAGCACCCCCGCAAAGTTGAAAGAACTGATGTGATGTGATATAGATGTACATTTATGTGTTACTGAGAGATATGAACACTTAGCAAGAAAGGCATTAGGAGATCATGGGTTAGTGTCAGCGAGATTTGAGGAAAGTGGTTTAGTTGGTTTCTTAGTCGCGAACCCTAGAGTGAAGTTGTTACACATACACATACACGCACGGGATATGGTTTTGGGTATATACGTCATATGTGTGTATATATTGTTAGTTGTATGTATGCCCTAGAGGCCAGTATTGTACAGATGATGTATATTATATTGGATGCTTGGACATATATAGAGATGACTTTCTTGCTCGATATGATAGTATGCTATCTGGTTACTCTTTATCTTAACATGTACACTTGTCTCTTTAAACTGTCTTATAGTTACATGTTGGTAAAGCCCTTAGGATGTGTACTTGACTACCTGGACTATGATGCAGATCATACTAGTGGGGACATGGTAGTCCATAGGTACATCCTTCAAGGTCCCTAGTCGTGGGTGTATCGAGACGGGGCATTGATATACCAGTGTAGACTAGCGTATACGCTTCTCGACCTATGAGATGGGCGATGGATGATCCCATATCCATTGGTGTTTGACATCAGAGATGATATACGGGTGCTCAGTGGAGACTGGGTACACTGGACGGACTCGCCGAGAACTCCCAGATGGTATTATACCTCACGTCAGATGGCAGTTCTCAGGTGACACTTGTGCAGGTTAGTCTGTAGATCCGAGATCGTCATAGAGTCTTGTGTGATTCCCACTGTGCTTTGATCTCCACCTTACCACGTCCATGAGGGCGTGCAAAACGGTGGTCTTTGGGTACAGTCCCGAGTCACATGGAGGCAATGAGCGATAGGAGGGGTTTCGTCTCTCCCGGTATTGGGGGTTGATGTTGCGCTGTGCTCGATTGGCCGTAACAGGGAAGTCCCTGGCCAGGGCTGATCAGAGATTTGCTGGTAACTGTTACCAGTAGTTTCTCGACCCGTTATGAGCCTCACATCGGCACGACTTATCGGTTATTGGGGTCTGACGTTTACCACCCCTAGACTTGATATGCGACATATCAGACGAACAGACCGGACTGTACGGTAAGTGTTACTGGTTGGATTCACAGGAGTGTAAGCGGGCTAGCTCGTCGATCTTCTGATCGCTCAATACCCGGGTGGCCGTTACGTTTAGCAGACCGCTTGCGGTTTGTGGGTGCTTGATATGATCATCATCTGCTGCCGGCGTATTGACGAGTCTTTAGAGTCCTACACAGAGGTTTCCAGGCTCAAGCGAAACGAAATAGGAGCGCATATGAGATATGTGCAGGACCGAGAATAATGCGTGTATGTGATACCGTATTCCATTCTCGCGATGAATGTATCGATTGGTTATATGCGATATAACCTAGATATCGAATCAAGGATTGATTCGATAAGTCGATATATTGGATACTAGTCGGTTATGTGCGACATGACCGGATCATTGAATCAAGTGTTGATTTAATGATTTAATGTATAATTATATATTTGATATATTACTTTGCATTAACTAGTATTGGTTCATTTTAAAAGGATTTTCTCACTTGAAGTGCACATTGTATATGTGATATATTTTGTGTGCACTTGATTGTATCATGTTTGATGATACATACTTACTTGGCTTTGTGCAAAGAATTAAACCATGGTTATGATAATGGTTAGGGTTTTGAGTTATTTACTTATTTTTTTTATCCATTCTTTTATGAGAAATAGATAAAAGAAAAACAAAATGGTTTCTTTCTTTCATGAAGCTTGTTGAAGCTTCATGAAGCTTTGACTAAAGTGACCATTTTGTCTTCATCCTTAACCCTAACCATTCCTACTAACCATGGTCTATTCTCTACACCTAACCAAGGTTAGAAGATAATGAGTATTCATTTTATTATTCTTTTCAAGAATAACTTATCATATTCTATCTTCTTCATCATCTTCTTCTTCAAGAAAAAGCTTGCCACCATTAATGGCATCTTGAGCAAAAGTGTGAGAAATCCAATTCTAAAGTGAACCCACCTCCTATTTCTTCACCCTCTACCTCTTGCCAAGTAGTATAGGGTGTTTTCTTCACAAGTTTCACAACTTGGTGAAGTTGGAGCTTGATCTTGTGTAACCTCGACGTAGATCATCTTCGGCATCGTAGCCGACGACTAGTCCGCTCATTTTCTCCGATGAAGCCGATGCAAGAGTCCGGGATTCGAGATGGACAGCGAGGGGACGACTACGTGGAGCTAAGGAAGTGGATAACCGGATCTACAAAGGCTGTAGCTTCTTATCTTTAGTTAAGTTGTTAACTAGTTTTATGTTTCGCCTAAAATTCTATTTGACGATCCGTATTAGGGTTTCTCGGCACCCATAAAATTTGAAATTGGCATGGTTGATGCCTCGTGAGACTTCATTAGCATGCCTAGGAACCCTACAGTGGTATCAGAGCCTAGCTAGAGCCTTAGGCGATGCTTTGACGATGTTTGAAACCCGATCGAACCCGAAACCCTATTTTTTCCACGCTCTCTGGTGTTTTTCTAAAAACTGGGTTTTTTCTAGATTAAAAATGCTTAAAAAATTCAGCAGGGAATTATAAGAATTACGGTGCAAAATTTGACCAATGACACCTCTAACATGCGGCGGAACCGCGGCAGAAGCCTAGCTTCTGCGGCGGTTCCGCGGCTCTTTGGTGACGTCAGCCCTCCCTATTTGCACAGTAATTCCTCTTTCACAGTGCTGAGTTTTATGGGAATTTTTAATATTTATTCAAGAGTTGAATTTTCTGGGGTT
The DNA here is from genome assembly GCA_030015575.1 of Agapanthus africanus. Lineage (NCBI taxonomy): Eukaryota > Viridiplantae > Streptophyta > Magnoliopsida > Asparagales > Amaryllidaceae > Agapanthus > Agapanthus africanus. The sequence continues at coordinate 453,864,510 of JASDDO010000019.1, read as the reverse complement.
GTTTTGGGGATTCGATGATTCGATCAGATTATCAGATTTTGTCTATGTGTTTTTCCGGATAACTTTAGAATATCTTAAAAGGTTCGACCGGATATAAATACCCAACTTTTCCCCTGCCGGAAAATTTCCAAGTGTTGGATTTTTCTGAGGTTTAAAGACGTTCTAAGTAGTGCAAGTAACGCGATGGTCCCTCTAGAAGACAACAAACCTTAACTCGATTATGTGACCGTCTTGAACTGCCCTTTGAACCTTAGGGTTTGGGGCAGTACGGCGTGCCACATGTGAGGCGTTGGCTTGACCCTTCTACGGCTGGACCGTTGGTACTGAGGCATGAAGTGAATGTCTTTGAACCTATTTCATGTGTTGAACGGTTTCGGGAAAACTTGGGTGTTCGAATGTTCGATCGGAAAGTTTAATATTTTCTATTTATCCGGAACGGGATACAATAATTGGAATTCACAAACAGTTATGAGATAACTGAATAAATGTTATAAATCTAGCGCTTTAGTCTCACTTGATATTGAAAAGAGTTTTCGGTAATGAGACTAAATTGCGGGGTTTATAATTGTTAGGCATGTGATGTCTAAGTATTTCATTTGATCAGGCATGCGATGTCTATAGAGGTTGCGGATTCCAATTGTTGTAGTTTTATACTTTCTTTTCTGTGACCGTAAGTGTAATATGTGATATCGCCGGTTTCGTTGCTATATGTCAACGACAATTGGGATGCGCATATTTACTTACGTTGATGACATGTGTTGTTATGTGTTGCTGGATATGTTATATTGGATCGTCGTGTTTGAATAGCCGGGGGTTTTTATGTGAGATGAGTGTTTTTCATTTTCATTCATGTAAAAACTTGTATGTAATATTCTTTTATTGGGGCACTTCCAGGTTGCGGAAGATGTCACCCCTTTGTATATTATTTACTTTTCTGCACTAGGATAGACCCAAGGAGGGGAGCACAGGTAACCGGGATCTAGGGTCCAGTGGGAGACCATCTTGAGGAGTCGAGTCCGGGTCTCCTAACCTTAGAATTGGCAGGGTTGCTTGCCGCTCTCGTAGGGGTCTAGGGGTGTGGGTTTGGCTATTCATCACGACCGTGGAATCCGTGTTTTATACTGGCTCGTATTGAAAACACGGACGTCCTAGTATATCCAATGTTTCATATGTTTCTTCTGCTGCGATATCTGTGATGTGATCATGTGATGTTCTGTGATAGATACAGTATATAGTATATTTGATATATTATATAGACGTTACTTATGTTTTTCACCCGCACTAGCCCTGCCCTGCTCTGTCGTTAGTTACCTAACCTAACGGTGCACGAGGGGACATCCAGGCGAATGCGGATGGCATAAGTGTACGTCGTATTTATCTGTGATGTTTAGGTATTTAAATGATGGGACTTCATTAATATGATTAATGAAAGAAAAGAAACCTAAAAGATGTTGTAGAATCAAATTTTTAATAAAAAGGATAGCTACAGTTTTTGCTTTGCATAGCGGTATATATGATATACCCTGCACCTTATTCGATGAGGAAAGGACCGAGATCCCTTCACCGGGAGTGACTCCTTTAGCAATAACTGACAGACGCTACACACTCGGTTTGCTTTTGATTGCTTTTGGAGTTCTGCTTTGCACAGTGATATATATGATATATCCCGCACCTCATTCGACGAGGAAAGGGCCGACGATCCCTTCACCGGGAGTGACCCCTTTAGCAAAACTAGAAAAGCCTCAAAATCACTCCATTTCAAAACTTCATTTGATTCTACAACGATATCAAGTTCATTACGCAATAGGTTTTCAGAAAAACCTGTCGTAGCCCTCCGTCATTTCAGATAAGTAGTAGTTAGTATTCGTGCTACGTTTGTTGGCCTGCGTCAAGGCGTAGTGTGCGGTAGCTAACTAGTATTTATCTGTATATGCATATGATGCAGATTGGATTAGGGTAGTCGTGCGACTTTGTTGGCCTGCGTCAAGGGTCGTACGGGTGGGTTTAATTCAATCAGGAAATGACGGGTTGAACTTGACTAGCGCACTATGGTTTGTTGGCCTGTGTCAAGGTCATAGGACGCTAGGGGCAAAATATTATCGGGAATTTCAAGTGTTGAAATTTGCAATGAGATTGCATACCTTCTATGAGATAGTTGGATCCCGATACCCACTGCGAGTAAGAGTTACTCCTGGGAGAGTTTTACACATTGCAATTAGCTGATCAAGTAGGTGTCTAGAAAGGTGTCAACGAGGTTACGCCTCTGGGAAAACGAGGTTTACATTAATTAGGTTCGTGCGAAAGCACGGGGGACCTCCTTCAAAGTACCGACACTGGCCTGGCTGAAAGATTGGCGAACTTGTAGGGTGTAATTAATCCCGGCTAGTCTTTTCTTTTAGGGTTTGAAGGAAGATTTGATAAAAACCAGTGGGAGCCATGCTGATTAGATAAGATAATAACCAATCTGATCTTGCAAGAGCTTACGCTAAAGTGTTTTCTTCTCTCTCTCTCTCCAGGTAGCGACCATTTCATGCCCTAATCTAGATAATAATATGGATGCATTGACCGAACCCGCATGTTCTACTGTGCTGGGGAACGTTGGTTCCGTTCTTTCTTGTAAGAGTTATAGGAATGAACAGGATATAGGGGAATACCAGGATTCCCATGCCACCCGAATGAAGAAAGTACATGTTGATGCATTTTCTTCGGGTGTGTTCGTTACAGAGAACTGTTTCTCCATTTGCTCTACGTCCTGGGTATTAGATACCGGGTCAGGATCCCATATATGTAATCAGTTACATGGGCTTAGAAAAGGTAGAGAACTTGGAGAAGGTGATAAAGACATTAGAGTTTGAAATGGTGCAATTGTTGTAGCTAAGACTGTCGGGGAATATCACCTTGTATTACCAACTGGTAATACATTGGTTCTGAACGAATGCTATTACATGCCGAACCTGATATGCAACATTATATCGGTTTCTTTGTTGAGTAAAGAAGGATATAATTTTGTATTACAGGACAATGTTATGAACATTTTCTGTAACCAAAAGTTGGTTGGATCAGGCACGTTGTGCAATGGCATTTATGTTCTAAATCAATCAACAGTTCTGAGCATAACAAACACACACAAGAGGAAGAGTTCAGAACTGAACGAATCCTTCTTGTGGCATTGCAGACTGGGTCACATCGCTGCGACACGACTGGCTAAGTTGCATAAGGATGGATATTTGAATACGTTTGAATTTTCATCTTATGACACTTGCCAGTCATGTCTCAAAGGCAAGATGACCAAAACTCCGTTTACGGGACACGGAGAAAGAGTTACGGAACTCTTGGGACTAATACATAGTGATGTATGCGGTCCCATGTCTACACATGCCAGGGATGGTTCTTCGTACTTCATTACATTCACTGACGATCTCTCTAGATTCGGATATGTGTTCCTGATGAAACACAAATCAGAAGCTTTTGAGAAATTTAGAGAATATAAACAAGAAGTCGAAAACCAAACCGGAAAAAGTATTAAAATCCTTCGATCTGATCGAGGAGGTGAATACTTGAGCAATGAATTCCTGGACTTCCTAAAAGAGAATGGGATTCTCTCTCAGCTGACTCCTCCATATACACCACAGCACAGCGGTGTATCAGAACGGAGGAACCGCACCCTATTAGATATGGTGCGCTCTATGATGAGCACGGCTGAGTTACCTATTTCCTTCTGGGGATATGCACTGGAAACAGCTGCAGACCTATTGAATATGGTTCCCACCAAAACCGTGCCAACCACTCCATATGAGATATGGAAAGGAAAGAGACCGTGTCTTAATTATGTTAAGATATGGGGTTGTCCGGCATATGTAAAAACGCAAAATCCGGACAAACTCGCGGCAAGGTCCATTCTGTGTAAGTTTATTGGATATCCCAAACATTCGCGCGGTTATATCTTCTACCACACCGAGGAACAAAAGGTGTTTGTTTCTCGACATGCCACCTTTTTGGAAAAGGAATTTCTTGACAAAGAGATTAGTGGCAAGGAGGTAGAACTGGAAGAGGTTCCAGCAATACAGACTACGACAGAAGACTTGGTTGAACCAGAGGATTCGGTAGTTCCTGATGAACCTCAGCCTCTCCGCCGATCTAGTAGGGTTTCTCGTCCACCTGAGAGATACTATGGTTTTCTCATTGATGGTGGGAGCGAGGATTGCATCATGGAGGATGATGACCCAACTAGCTTCGAGCAGGCCATCACGAGTAGGGACTCAGTGAAATGGCTGGATGCTATGCGGGCCGAGATGGAATCCATGTACACCAACAAAGTATGGACTTTGGATGTTACTCCTGAAGGGGTAAAACCCATCGGGAGCAAGTGGATCTTCAAGAAAAAACTTGGTGTAGATGGGAAAGTGGAGACTTTCAAAGCTAGACTTGTTGCAAAGGGTTTTCGTCAAAGACCAGGTGTGGACTATGACGAAACCTTTTCTCCAGTGGCTATGCTTAAATCCATCCGGATCATGCTTGCCATCGCTGCATATCATGATTACGAAATCTGGCAAATGGATGTTAAGACCGCCTTTCTAAACGGTGATTTAGAAGAGTGCGTGTACATGACTCAGCCAGAGGGCTTCGTAGATAGTGGGAGCAGCGCGAAGGTGTGCAAGCTGCTTAAATCCATTTATGGATTAAAGCAAGCATCGCGGAGTTGGAACATCTGCTTTGACGTCGTTATCAAAGAGTTTGATTTCGTCAAAAACCCAGATGAAACTTGTATCTACAAGAAGGTAGCAGAGAGTAAGGTTGTCTTCCTCGTATTGTATGTGGACGACATACTCTTGATAGGAAATGATATTCCTATGCTGCAATCGGTCAAGCTCTTCTTATCACAAAGATTCTCGATGAAAGATCTTGGTGATGCCTCCTGCATATTGGGAATTAGGATCTATAGAGATAGATCCAAACGGATATTGGGATTGTCCCAATCCAGGTACATTGACACCATACTAAAGAGGTTTAGTATGGAAGAATCCAAGCGTGGGAACTTGCCCACGATCTCTGGAGTCACTCTCTCCAAAGAGATGTCTCCCAAGACTGATTTGGAGAGAGCTCGCATGCAAGGGATACCCTATGCTTCGGCTGTAGGCTCTATTATGTATGCGATGCTATGTACCAGACCCGATGTAGCATACTCACTAAGTATAGTGAGCAGGTATCAAGATGATCCTGGAGAGAGTCACTGGACAGCTGTGAAGAGCATTCTCAAGTACTTGCGAAGGACTAAAGAGATGCTCTTTGTGTATGGTAATGGAGAACTCCAAGTGGAGTCCTTTACCGATTCGAGCTTCCAGAGTGATAAGGACGACTCTAAGTCGCAGTCGGGATTTGTCTTTACCCTTTACGGAGGGGCGGTTAGCTGGAAGAGTTCCAAGCAGGAAACCGTGGCAGACTCGACGATGGAGGCTGAATACATCGCTGCCAACGATGCTGCTAAAGAGGCTGTCTGGATCAAGAAGTTCATTACTGAACTTGGTGTGGTTCCATCCATTGAGCATCCAATACCTTTGTATTGCGATAACAATGGAGCGGTGGCTTTGGCCAAGGAACCCAGGTCCCATTAGCGATCCAGGCATATTCTGAGGCGGTATCACCTGATCCGGGAGATAGTTGATCGCCGGGAGATCGAGGTCAGGAGGGTTGACCCGAAGAACAACACGGCGGATCCACTCACGAAGGCCATTCCCCAGATACAATTTGAGAGACTCTTCGGGATGCTCCGTATGCGATACTACAGCAGCTGGCCCTAGTGCGAGTGGGAGATTGTTAGTTGTATGTATGCCCTAGAGGCCAGTATTGTACAGATGATGTATATTATATTGGATGCTTGGACATATATAGAGATGACTTTCTTGCTCGATATGATATTATGCTATCTGGTTACTCTTTATCTTAACATGTACACTTGTCTCTTTAAACTGTCTTATAGTTACATGTTGGTAAAGCCCTTAGGATGTGTACTTGACTACCTGGACTATGATGCAGATCATACTAGTGGGGACATGGTAGTCCATAGGTACATCCTTCAAGGTCCCTAGTCGTGGGTGTATCGAGACGGGGCATCGATATACCAGTGTAGACTAGCGTATACGCTTCTCGACCCATGAGATGGGCGATGGATGATCCCATATCCATTGGTGTTTGACATCAGAGATGATATACGGGTGCTCAGTGGAGACTGGGTACACTGGACGGACTCGCCGAGAACTCCCAGATGGTATTATACCTCACGTCAGATGGCAGTTCTCAGGTGACACTTGTGCAGGTTAGTCTGTAGATCCGAGATCGTCATAGAGTCTTGTGTGATTCCCACTGTGCTTTGATCTCCACCTTACCACGTCCATGAGGGCGTGCAAAACGGTGGTCTTTGGGTACAGTCCCGAGTCACATGGAGGCAATGAGCGATAGGAGGGGTTTCGTCTCTCCCGGTATTGGGGGTTGATGTTGCGCTGTGCTCGATTGGCCGTAACAGGGAAGTCCCTGGCCAGGGCTGATCAGAGATTTGCTGGTAACTGTTACCAGTAGTTTCTCGACCCGTTATGAGCCTCACATCGGCACGACTTATCGGTTATTGGGGTCTGACGTTTACCACCCCTAGACTTGATATGCGACATATCAGACGAACAGACCGGACTGTACGGTAAGTGTTACTGGTTGGATTCACAGGAGTGTAAGCGGGCTAGCTCGTCGATCTTCTGATCGCTCAATACCCGGGTGGCCGTTACGTTTAGCAGACCGCTTGCGGTTTGTGGGTGCTTGATATGATCATCATCTGCTGCCGGCGTATTGACGAGTCTTTAGAGTCCTACACAGAGGTTTCCTGGCTCAAGCGAAACGAAACAGGAGCGCATATGAGATATGTGCAGGACCGAGAATAATGCGTGTATGTGATACCGTATTCCATTCTCGCGATGAATGTATCGATTGGTTATATGCGATATAACCTAGATATCGAATCAAGGATTGATTCAATAAGTCGATATATTGGATACTAGTCGGTTATGTGCGACATGACCGGATCATTGAATCAAGTGTTGATTTAATGATTTAATGTATAATTATATATTTGATATATTAATTTGCATTAACTAGTATTGGTTCATTTTAAAAGGATTTTCTCACTTGAAGTGCACATTGTATATGTGATATATTTTGTGTGCACTTGATTGTATCAGGTTTGATGATACATACTTACTTGGCTTTGTGCAAAGAATTAAACCATGGTTATGATAATGGTTAGGGTTTTGAGTTATTTACTTATTTTTTTATCCATTCTTTTATGAGAAATAGATAAAAGAAAAACAAAATGGTTTCTTTCTTTCATGAAGCTTGTTGAAGCTTCATGAAGCTTTGACTAAAGTGGCCATTTTGTCTTCATCCTTAACCCTAACCATTCCTACTAACCATGGTCTATTCTCTACACCTAACCAAGGTTAGAAGATGATAAGTATTCATTTTATTATTCTTTTCAAGAATAACTTATCATATTCTATCTTCTTCATCATCTTCTTCTTCAAGAAAAAGCTTGCCACCATTAATGGCATCTTGAGCAAAAGTGTGAGAAATCCAATTCTAAAGTGAACCCACCTCCTATTTCTTCACCCTCTACCTCTTGCCAAGTAGTATAGTGTGTTTTCTTGACAAGTTTCACAACTTGGTGAAGTTGGAGCTTGATCTTGTGTAACCTCGACGTAGATCATCTTCGGCATCGTAGCCGACGACTAGTCCGCTCATTTTCTCCGATGAAGCCGATGCAAGAGTCCAGGATTCGAGATGGACAGCGAGGGGACGACTACGTGGAGCTAAGGAAGTGGATAACCGGATCTACAAAGGTTGTAGTTTCTTATCTTTACTTAAGTTGTTAACTAGTTTTATGTTTCGCCTAAAATTCTAGTTGACGATCCGTATTAGGGTTTCTCGGCACCCATAAAATTTGAAATTGGCATGGTTGATGCCTTGTGTGACTTCATTAGCGTGCCTAGGAACCCTACATATATATATATATATGTATGTATGTATATATATGTATGTATGTATATATATATGTATGTATGTATGTATGTATAGGTGGATGTGTTGGTGCTTATACATATATACATACACATATACAAGGAGGTTGCGGATAGTATATGGTAGTTAGAGATGAGTCGATGTGATTGGGCATGATGCCGCGAGATCAGTGATGTGATTTGGTTCGTACTATGAGATACGACAGGAGATTATAGCGGATCTTTAGGTGATGTGTTTCAGACACACGCACATATATTTGTTGGTGGTATCAGTTTGTACTAGACTTAGATCTGTACCCAGTTCATGACAGATGATGATAAGGATACCAGATGAGTAATAAGATAAATATGATATTTGACCCATACCCAGATTTGGGATGTCGTATGATAGATTTACCGTACGAGATATAGTTATGATGTTAGATCCATACTCTTAATTCGAGGATGTCATATATATATATATATATATATTTTATCGTACGTGATACTATTGAGGCGAGATCACCGACTACTAGGTATATATATAGATCGACTCAAACTTAGGTGGATTTCCTTACCCTTTTGACTGGGCTCGAGTCGTACCAGTTTTCAAAAATGGAGAATTGCGCGTAATTTAAATACCAAACTGTATGACTCGTATATTGGGTAGGTATTTTTTCAGCGTTGCTGTTACTACATCATTTTCTGTATATTCATGATGTTTCATCGCATTGCATGCTTGTACATATGTTATCTGTAATTATTATGAAACCTTTCTGACAGGACACTAGCACCATTACCGATGATGCGTATGTTCCATGTACACCTGCTTGCCGGCTCACACACATCATCATCGGTAATTGCCATGTCACGTACACTTTAGAGAATACTATTTATTGACATAGCTTGCTAGTTGATAGTTGCAATATGTTATAGCCTTCATATGCTAGTTTAACTATTGCATTTATTGCATGATTTCAGATGCATTCATATATTCATTGGTCATGTAGTATTATGGAGATTTATGCCGGTATTCACTGTTTAATGATATCATGATTTTTATGATTTCGGATCCTTCTTGAGATTTCTGGATTTGGAAACCACATGTGAAAGTTTTATCAACTGGTGATGTGTTTTAAAGAGATAGATGCGGTCTTCCTTGATATGATGAAGATTGTCCACCATGATGTTTTCTCGGTTCTGAGATGGTTTTCGAGACCCGATTCGAGGAGTTGGATGAACCATCTGCGGGTACATGGTGGACCCGGTATGGTACCCCGGGACAAGAAGCTCGAGTTGTAGACGATGAGCCCGGCTGGGGAAGACTGCCTACCGGTGATTGGTTGGCGCGGTGGATATCCGGAGGATACCGTTCGTGGTCGTGAGATTTGATGATATAGGCCAGTCCGGATAGCCGGAGCCTGAGATATTGAGATTTGAGACATTGAGGTATCGGGATTCATGCTTTGTGTCGATACTTGACATTGATTTCACTGTTGATTTCATTGATGATATTCGATTTATATACATACAGGAATCTCATTAAATAATGAAAACAGTTGTCTCGCTCATGATGTATTATGTTTCCATTCGTAATGCATTCATACATCATATATCTGATATGTTGCTATTTGAGGCACTGACACGAGCACGTAGTATTGCACTTATATGTAGATAGATCAGGATATTATTTGAGGATATTACTTGATATGAACTAGGATGCGTCATACATGCGATTTCTGCTCTGTGATGTTTTTTACTCACGTGTCGGCAACTCACCCCCGTTGTGCCACAGTTCCTTGCAGGTTTTCCCGTACAGGTTTCATTGCGGCTTTGCTGGCACACTGTTCCTTCCGGGTGATTGCTTTGGTAGATGGGTTCACTTGCATCGTGACCACCATTGTATATTTTTTATTTCAGGTGTATCTAGTAAAACTTCATCAACCAGACTTGTATATTTTTCAGTCTTAGAAAACCAGTTGAAATCATTCGACTTTAGAGTCGCGCGTTGTATTATTATGGGTTTTCTTGATATTTTTTTGAGTTTCTTTTTGAGTTTTGATCCTCGCCCTTGGCGTTGTATATTATATTGCTTGCATGGTTGTGACTGTCAATTGACGAAGAGCTAGCTCCCGCTTGAGGATGCCTTTATGTATATTATTCATGTTTGTACCCGTTTGAGGCCAGTATTTACAAAAGAGACTCTGCTGAAATTTTTTGGAAAATAAGAAGTTGCTTTTAAACATTTAATTCCATCCATGTTATTTAAACCACTTATTTTAAATATGTTTTTCTTTCACTTTCCTAAAAAAAATGGTTTAGATTTCTGAGCTTTTAGCTTACTTGAATCAGGTGTGGTCCTATAGACTTTACATGATTTAAGTGCCAGTCACGTGCTATTTTGGGTCGTGACATGCAAAGCCTTCCAGAATGAGCCACGTGGTAATTAAGCATCTTGAGGAGGCAAGGTTGTTGAGACGAAGCTTCTGGAGAACTGACGTCACTTGATGCTCTAACTCGGCCGCGGAACCACGACAACTAGGCCAACTCGGCCGCTGTTCCGCGGCCAAGTAGTGAGATTACTTGCTCATTTTTCTGGGGTATTCTGATGTAGGTTTTTAGGTTTCCCTCTGATATCTGGAATCTTATAATTCTTTCTTGGATGCTGCCAGATTTGAATTCTTTTACTTGCTGTATTTTATCGGCACTTTTGCGATTCCGATTCTTTTACCTGAAGAATTTTCTGCACACCATCTAAATAAAAATGTATTGAGATATACAATATCATGCGTGTAATAATAAACACATAATTTCCCTCCAGAGTGTCGATTATAACTACAACACGTGGTATTTGGTAATTTCCAGATAAATTTGTAATCCGTGTTATATTTACAATAAACACCCTTAGATAATTAGAAAGAATAGGGAAATTGATGTGTTAAGAATGCAATATTTTGGACTGATCACATCCGTATACCGACATATCAATCAAGTCATCATATCACATCGTATATCCTTTTCATCACACTAAGTCATCTTATATATATACATTCTACCTTTGCTATAAGCATACGTATCTAATCTAACATCCACATACGAACCATACGATCAGTTTTTTTAAATGATGCGAATCGTAGTTTTGAATGTAAGGGCTACGGTATTTTTAAGGAAAAGACATCATTTGAAAGTCCGTAATGTTCCTCAAGGTATTTATTTAAGAGATGCATACGATTCTTCAGTTTGGAAATAGGTATGGTTCGGATGACACATTTACGTCGGCTATCTAGTCTTATAGTATTCAATCCGGCAATATCATCGGACATCATCCTCAAATCTCGTCATCACGTATTAATCATATCATATCAAGAATTTTATCCTTAAAGCTTTCATCTCATATCTCGATATATATATTCGATCATATCTTGTCACCTAAACCCTAAGCTATAATATTAAGTCATGGTATATCTTATCTCCTACTAAATCTTAACCCTATTTATGAGTTCCTAACACAGTTACCTTAACCATACTCTATATATATATATTGGTTTCCATCAAAGTTTGCGGGGATGCTATACGCCATCCACCTGACTTCCTCCATAGATATAGATCTACTCACTTGATTCTTACTTGCCGAAGTCGATGGCGCCATGCTCCGTCGTTTCGAAATCCATGCGAAGGTACCTACAATACATACACAGTTGTAATAGCATTAAAATCAAGTACGGAAAACCAATACGACACGCGGTCGCTCATAGGTTAGAACCTATAGCCTACGCATGCAAGAACAACCAAACAACCCTTGTTTTTGATGTACAAACATCCAACAACCCAAAACAATATCAAATACCAAAACCCAAGTTTCATAATCGCAAAACACGAAAACAGCCACCTAGAAAAACCACTCCCAGATTTCACTATAGGACAAACTAGGGAATTTTGCATACTGGGTTGGTCTAGATATCAGATAACAAGACTACTGACTAAGAATCACATAAATCCACCACGAATTGGACGCAATTTGCGGCCAAATCGAATAAATCTGCGGCCCGATTTAGGGTAGTGGGTCTCATGTTTCAGGGGTTTCTTCTAAGTTGCCTGTACGTCTTATGGTCAAGGGAACTTAATTTATGGTGGTCTCGGGTCACTCCAGATTCCCATATAGCCTCGAAAACTGTCAATTTAACCGATGTCGGAAAGTTCTAAGTTGTGTTTGGGTTCTATTTTTTTTCCTAGGTCAATAAAACACCACTCAAGTCTTGTTAACAACCACTACTCATCATCACTTCCACATAATTTCCCAAACCCTTCTCTTGAAATTTCTAACTTCACAACAACCAACCCAAATCAACTTCTAAACTAACGAGAATACAAGAAAACTCAAAACTAACTAAATGGAAGAAGCTATATATCATTTGGGCAACTCAAGAAAAACCCTAGCTTCTCAAAGTCTTCAAAATCTAACTTTTCTTAGTCCAATATAATGAGGGTGAGGAGGTGATCATTTTTTGTGAAAGGGGTATAGGATTTTGAGGAGTATTTTGATATGGGTCATGAAGGTAGATGATGGAGGGAAGTGAGGAAGAAGAAGGAGATGAAGCAAAACAAATGGGGGAAATGAAATTAGGTAGCCCCTCTCTCTCTCACACTTATTCTCACTCTCTTTCTCTCTCTCTCCAATCATTCTAAACTTTAACCCTTTTTCTCCTTTTCTTTTCTTTTTACAACCCAATCACATAATACCCCAAAACAACATAAGAAACACATCACGTAACCAAAATGAAACATGACGTGGTGCACTAACCACGGAAAATTGTAGAAACACGGATTTGGCTTAATCGCGATTAGCAGTGCACTAATTGGGTTTTCATTTAAACTGCAAATAATTGATTTTAAAAAATTCCAAATCCTTTAAATATATTTTTAAATGAATAAATCATTTTAATTTCCAATTATTTCACAATTATTGGTATATATTTATACCCTTTTTCGAAAACCCTAATTTCGCAAATCGGGCAGTTTTCGGGAAATATATTATTTTAATATTAAATTCCAAAAATAATATTTTATATTTTCTGAAATGTTATAGAGACATAGAAAGAAACATTGGAGCGGATCCACTCACTGAGGCTATTTCTCGAACGCAATAGTTTCACAAACGAGCTTTATGAAACTGATTAGTGGAGAAGTTGGGTGTTCGGTATCACACGGGCTGTGAGTATGCGACACCGCAATAATTAGCCTTAACTGCAAGTGGGAGATTGTTGGATATAGTGTCCTCAAGTCAATTATTGGATCGCAGGCACGCGATTGCGATGGTTGAGGGAGGACCTATACCGGTAGAACAGTCTTACTCGAGATGATAGTATGTTATCTGGTTTGTCTTTATCATAGTGGACATGATTCATGTGACATTACAGATCACTATTACATGTTGATAGAGCCCATAGGATCTTGATTGACTACCAGCATTATGATGGCGATCATATACGTTAGAGTTGGGTGGTCTATAAGCACGTCCTTAAAATGTCCCTATTCGTGGGAGTTTCGAGATTGGGCATCAATACTCCAAGAGTAGACTAGTGTATACTGATCGAGACCCTGACGAGGCGCGGTGGCTGGTCTCACAAGCCATTGGTGTTAGTTTGTTCACCTAAGATGTATACAGATACTCATTGGGTTATTAGTACACCGGACGGACTCGCCGGGAATATGCTAGTTGGTATTATACCTATTGTCAGATAGCAGTTCCCTGGTGACATGTGTACAGGTTAGTCTATCGACCTGAGATCGTCATTTGTCTCGTATGAGTTCCCACTGTGCTTTGATTACTACCCTACCATGGCTCAAAGGAGTCGTGCAAACAGGTTTTTGTTGGGTACAGTCCCGAGCCACATAGAGGCGGTGAGCGGATCGTCAGCGGATTTGTCTCTCCCGATTTTGGAGATTGATGTCACGGTGTGTACGGGTGGCCATCACCAGAAATCCTTAGCCAAGGTAGTCGAGAATTACTGATATAGGATTGGTAGTTTCTCAGGTGGTGATAGGTTTTATGCCGACACTAAATGTCAAGTTATTAGGGGTCTGACTTTATCAATCCCCTAGACTTGATATACGATACTCATAGATGAACGGACCGGACTGTACATATATTGTCACTGTCAGGCTCAGTTGGAGTTTCAGGATGAGTTTGCTCATTAGCCTCCCTTTCGCTCAATACCTGGGTAACCGTTACGTACAGCTAGTGCCACTAACGTGCTTCTAGTTAAACCCGCTGCCATCGTATTGACGAGTCTTTAGAGTCCCACATAGAGGGTTTCCCTGCTTCGGGCGAAACTATGAAGAGACCATATGGTTTTATGGCAGGGTTCGATCATATACGTGTACTTGTGCACGGATAATGATTCAGACGGATAATACTAGCGGGCTTTGGTTTAAGCCGGATCCTAATATTATATTGTTGGATTATTTTAGTCTAGTTGTATTCGTATTCTTTCGGAATACGGATGCGGGTATGTATATACGGATGAGGGGTATTCTTGTAATGCTATTACAAGATTACTTTAGTAGATGCCATTTCTTTTTGTTATAAACATTTAGGTTAAATGTTTATTTGGTGGAAGTGTGACTCATTGTTTACATTGGATCTAGCATGTGCACTTGGTGACTCATGGTTGTGAGTCATGATGGCATGACTAGGGTTTTTGTTGTATTATGAGATATTTTGTTGTGAGCATGTGAGAAAGGCAGATCTTTTCTTTAGTGTGTCTTTTCTTTTGTTGCTTTATTCTCACAATAAAATAACTCACAATAACTAAGCCACTTTTCTTTCTGCACCTGCTTTTTCCTTTGCCTCACACTTTTCTCCCATGGCATCTTCTTCAACTTCCACCCTACATGTCTCATGTGTTGAGAAATCTAAGGTGTATTGAGACAATCTGATCACACACATTCTCTACTTCATCTTGGCTATCTAGGTTCGCAAACTAGATACTCGAGTTGCTTCGGTTTTGAGGTCGAAGCCCGTAATACAAACTCTCTAGGTGGATCGTCTTCGACGGAGGGAGACCGGAGATCAAACATGATCGAGGAAGCCACGAAGAGCTTGGGACTGAGGTTGAAGACCGAAGGACACGAATCATTCAGTATAACCTTTCTAAACTCCATTTCATATAGCAAGTTTAGGGTTAATGGTCGATCCGTAGATTAGGGTTCCGTTATTGGCATTTTTTTATGTTTTTGTTCCGCATTTGGTCACGGATTGATGGCCGAGGCGCTGGCGTAACCCAATAGCTTATACATATTGGTAGAGTCTTTCAGGATCTTTGCCTGACTACCAGCGTTGTGATGACAGTCACACTTGCGGGGGCTGGGTAGTCTATAAGCACATCCTTATACAGGTCCCTAGTCATTGGATTATCGAGATGGGGCATCGATACTCCGTAGTAGACTAGTGTATACGCTTCTCATCCCAGCAGGGGATATGATCTGTCCCACAGCCATTAGTACGACGTACTGGAGATGGTATGCATGTGTTCATTAGGTTATGAGTTACATTGGACAGGACTCGTCGGGAACTGCTGGTTGGAATTATACCTATCGTCAGGTAGCAGTTCCCAGGTGGCATGAGTACAGCTTAGTCCGTTGACTTGCCATCGCTACTTCGTCTCGAGTGTATTCCCACTGCACTTTGATTACTAACCTACCACGCTAAAAGGAGTCGTGCAAACAGGTAGTAGTTGGGTATAGTCCCGAAGCACTTAGAGATAGTGGTGATCAGATATGATTCGTCTCTCCCGGTATTAGAGGTTGATATCGCGCAGTGTTCGTAAAGCCATTACACAAAGTCCCTGGCTAGGGCAGTCGAGAAATACTGGTAAGGTACTCCAGTAGTTTCTCATGGTGTAGTGGGCTCTCCTCCGGTACGACTTATCACGTTGTTAGGGGTCTGACGTTTACTATCCCCCTAGGCGGATATGCAAGTATCTCAGACGAACAGACCGGACTGTACGGAGATTGTCACAGATAGGCTCAGTAGGAATTCGGATGAGCTTACTCATCGACCTTCTTATCGACAGATACCTGGGTAGCCATTATGTGCAGCTAGTACCACTGATAGCTTATGGTTAAACCCACTGCCAACGTACTGTCGAGTCTTTAGAGTCCCACACAGAGGGTTTCCCTGCTTCAGGAAATTGATTTAGACGCTGCATGGTTTTACAGCAGGGCTTCGATCACATACGCATACTTGTACACGGATGTTGATCGGGCGGACAATAGTAATGGGCTTTGGTTATAGTCCGATCCTAGTATTGTATTATTGGTTTGTTATCGTCTCAGTGTATCCGTATTTTTCGGAATACAGATACAGGTATGTATATACGGTGATGGGCATTCTTGTAATTTGTCAAGGCATGCTTCTAGAAGGTGCCACCTCATCATTTAGTTTTATCCATTTTGATTAATGGATTAATGAGGTGGAAATGGTGGAAATGGAAGAGACTTTGGAGGCATGGTGTAAAGAACGGCCATGGATTATTTTATTTGCTTTGGGTTCACTATTGAGGCATGGGACATATATTCTATTAGAATTTATTCTATGGCTAAATGAGCGAGTCAGGATATTAGCCATTCTCTACACTTTGCCTTCACACTTAGTTTCTACTCTCTTGATATTTTTCTTGATTTGCTCTCCTCTCATACTCTTTTGAGTTTCTCCATCTCTTTCTTCCTCTAAACTAAACCCTAATCCTTCATATGTGTTGTGAGTCATAGGGTTTAGTGAGACTAAACAATCCATTAGGCTTTCTACATCTCCTAGGCTAATTGGATTAGTGAACCATCTACCCTAGTTACCTCATTTAAAGGTTGGAGCTTGGAGCACATTCTCTCGCGGTGGATCATCTTTGACGCAAGAAGGCCGATGGAGCTTTCGTCATCCGATCACCGAGGAGCCATGGAGAGGAGCACTAGAAGACCCGAAGGACCATATCTTGGAGGTATAACATTCTACCATAGTAGATAAACCTCTCAGATAGATTGGCTAGTTAAGGATTTAGTAAAGATCCTGTAGTTTTAGCCAGTGTTGCATAGTTCAATATTATCGTTTTTGAAAATTCCGCATCCCCGCGAACCGCGGGGTGCGCGCATCGTCTTACAGTGGTATCAGAGCCTACAAAACCTTAACTAGCTAATTAGCAAAGTGTTAGAAATTCGATCGACGAAGAAAGCCCAAAATCACGTCCGAAAAACCCATTTTCTGTCGATTTTCAAAACAGGTCCAAAAATATTTTCAGGGGCCTTAAAAATACGCGCAGGATTTTTGGAGAACACTGGAGAAATTTGGTTCCTTGAATCCCCAAGACTGCCGTGGAAACGCGGCCAAACCATGTGTTTGGCCGCCATTCCATGGCCGAGTCAGGGGTTACTCGGCCCGATTTTCTACAGTGAGTCTATTATGTTGAGTTGTGATTTTTGCAATATTTTGTTTTTGCCCAGGATCTTTTTGTGTACTGGAAGTACATGGGGTAGATTCAAATTTGGTTAATCAATCGAAATTCTAAGTACTTTAGCTAATCAGGTTTTCTGTGTTTGATATATGTGTTCGTAAACCTCCGCTAATTGCTATACGTCGATTAGTTCGGGGTTGCACATATCTGTGATCTGTGGTGATGGTTTGTGTATATGAATTTTATTTGATTGTTGTAGATGAATAGCCGGGAGGATGTAAGAAGAGTGTTTTCTTTTCTTTCATTCATGTAATTTGTAAAAGTGATGTAATATTTTTTTGCGGGGCACATCCGGGTTGAGGTTGTAGCCACCGTTGTATATTATTTCTTTTACTGTTTTATGCTCCTAGGATAGACCCAAGGTGGGGTGCACAAAATACTGGGTTGTTTGAAGTGCCGAATGGCCTACTCATTTTAATGAGGGAGGTTGCTTCACTTCGTGAATTTGGAGGATAGTTTTCCGCACCCGTAGGGGTCTAGGGTGGGGTTTTGCTATTCATCACAACCGTGGAATCCGTCTTTCGTTACAGGCTTAAATGAAACGCGGAATTCCTAGTATTTCCAATATATTCATCTGTGATCTAGAATGCCTATTATTGTGTGAGAAGAATGGCTATATATATATATATATATATATATTATATCTAGTAGGCGTTGCTTATGTTTTACATCCGCGCTAGTCCAGCCCCTGCTCTGGCGTTAGTTAAGTAACCTAACAGTGTAAGACGAGGTCCGGTGGCGAATGCGGATGGCATAAGTGTACGTTGTATTTTCATTTTTTTTGCTGCAATGATAGGATTTGTAAATGATGGGACCACATTAACATTGATTAATACAAAGATAAAACAAACCAAAGCTTAATCGTTGGAACAATTTCAAAACCACTCGGTTTTCTTCAAAAAGAAATTTTAAATGCGGAGCTTAAACCACTCCTTTTAAAAAGCTATCATGGTTCCTTCGACTATATCAAGTTCACTACGTTCACGGTTTCGCGAAAACCATTCGTAGCCCTCTGTCATTTCTTATGAATAATCTGTAGTATTTAAGTTATGTTTGTTGACCTTTCGCCAAGGCATAGTGATTGGTAGCGGCTGGGTATTCATATCTAGCATAGATAGATGTGTTGGTTTAGGACAGTCGTAGTACTTTGTTAGCCTTCATCAAGAGTATGTACGGGTGGGTTCAAATTAACCTGGACAATAACGAGTAGAACTTGACATGTGACTTATGATTTTTTGGCCTTCATCAAAGTCATAAGAGCATAGGACAAAATCCACATCGAGAGTTTTTAAGATACTGAAACTTGCCAGTGTTGCATACAATTTGGAGTGTGATAATCTTGGCAGGCTTCCTTCAATTTTATCACATAATGATATTTGGATCCCGATCCTACTGTGAGTATGCGCTACTCTTCGGGAGATTTTTCACTAAATGATCAATGCTATAAAACAAGTAGGTGTCTATAACGGTGTTAGCGGGGATACGTCTCTAGGGAAAAGAGGTTATGTAATTAAGGAACTTCGCGAAAGCATTGGAAAGCCTCCCTCGAAGTACCGACACTAGCCTGGCTGAAAGGTTAAGCAAGAATTGTAAAAGTGAGAATAATCCTGACTAATTCTTATTGTAACATTTCAAAAAAATAAAATATTATTTTTGGGAATTTTTATAATTTAATAATAAAATATTGAATATTTTAATAAGGCGGTATAATTAAGTACCGATAAATTGGGGAAATTTTTTGAAAATTATAGAAATTACTTAAAAGAGGGTGTTTTATATGAATTATGCAAATTTTATGTTTTTATGGTTAATTTGTTAGTGTATATGCCCTAGAGGCCATTACTGTATCATACCAGTTTGTATATTACTTAATGGAAGCTTAGGATATTCACCTTGTATATACAATCTTGCTCAAAATAGTAGTATGCTACTTGGTTTGTTTCTACTTCAATGTGTACATGTGTTTATTTTAGTATATCACCTATACACATTAGTGGAGCCCTTAGGATCTTTGCTTGATTACCAGCGTTGTGATGGCAGTCACACTAGTGGGGCTGGGTAATCTATAAGCACATCCTTATGCAGGTCCCTGGTTGTAGGACTATCGAGACAGGGCATCGATACTCCGGAGTAGACTAGCGCATGCGCTTCTCATCCCAGTGTGGGAGACGGTCTGTCCCACAGCCGTCGGTACGTCGTACTTGAGAGAGTATGCGGGTGCTCTTTGGGTTACGAGTACACTGGACAGGACTCGTCGGGAACTGACTAGTTGGTATTATGCCTATCGTCAGTTATCAGTTCCCAGGTGACATGAGTACTGCTTAGTCCGCTGACTTGACACTGTCACTTCGCCTCGAGTGTGTTCCCACTGTACTTTGATTACTACCCTACCACGGCTCAAAGGAGTCGTGCAAACAGGTGGTAGTTGGGTGCAGTCCCGAAGCACTTGGAGGCAGTGACGGTTAGACAGGATTCGTCTCTCCCGGTATTGGGGGTTGACATCGTGCTGTGTCTAGGAGAGCCATTACACGAGTAGTCCCTGGCCAGGGCAAACGAGATATACTGGTAGGCTTCCAGTGTTATCTCAGGGTGTTTTGGGCTTCACTCCGACACGACTTGTACCGCTATTGGGGGACTGACGTTTACCGCCCCCTAGGCCCGCCATGCGATGTATCAGACGAACAGACCGGACTGTACGGAGAATGTCACATTCAGGCTCAGTAGGAGTTCAAATGGGTTTCGCCTCGTCAGTCTTCTTGTCGGCATCTACCTGGGGACCGTTACGCACAGCTAGTGCCGCTTGCGGTCTGTGGTTAAACCCACTGCCAGCGTAGTGTCGAGTCTTTAGAGTCCCACACAGAAAGCTATTCGCCTTTAGGCAAAAGAGTAGAGGTCGCATGGTTTTCCGACAGGTCGCATGGTTTTGCGACAGGGTTCGGTAACATCCGTGCACTTGTGCACGTATAGTGTCCGGACAGTTCACACTAGCGGGCTTTGGTTTAAGCCAGATCCTAGTGTACCATTGGGATTGGTTTTATCCAGTATGTATTCGTGTTCCTCGGAACGCGGATGCGGGTGTGTATGCACAGTTGACGGAGAGACAGAGGCAGAGGATTCTTATTAGGGTTGTTGACCGTTGACTGTTGACTATTGACTTTTTGCTCAACCCTAATGAGAATATGATATGTGATTAACAATAATATTAATTAAGTATTGTGGTGACATGGTTGTTGAGGGGTTGACTTTGTTGACTTGTTGACTTTGTTGACCGGTTGACTAGGTTGGACTAGTTGACCATCATGATGACAATGGCTATCATTTCACGGCAAAGACTTTTTACTTGCTTGTTTCTTTTGTGAGAAATGAGTGCATGAAATGATTTAGCCATTTTGACTTGAACCATTTTACACAATACTTGATTATTATTTTTGTGATGATGGTTATGGATTATGAGAGCCAAATGAGAAAAGTCTTCTCTCATTATTCTTTCATGCTCATTATCTCTCTTGTTCTTGAGCTCTCATCTTCCTCCTCTTGCTCTCCCTCTCTTGACTCTATGGTTCACTTGTCTCATGAGTTGAGAACCAAGAACCATAGATAAAATCCCATACAAACTCTTCTCTACTCACTCTAGTTCACAAGGTTTAGCAAACCGAGTGAACTAGTTTCTTCAAAGTTCGAAGAAGGAGCCAAAGGTTGAAGCTTTCAGGTGGATCTATCTTCGGCGCAAGGAGACGACGGGGAGAAGCCGATTCGGATGACCATCGAAGCTTGAAGACGAAGGAGTTCGAGAAAAAGAAAGGTATAACCTCCTAACCGAGTAGTTAGCAACTCGTAGTTAGGTTGTTAGTTAGATGTTTAACAAAGATCCGGTTTTTGAGTCCATGTTACCACCTCTAAGAAAATTGTTTTTCACCAAATTCCGCATGCCCGAAAGTACCGGGAGAGGTAGCATGGACTTACAGTGGTATCAGAGCCAGGTTAAACTCTATCTAACATGTTAGCAAAGTAGCTAGAAGATCGATCAAAGGAAAAGTATCAAAACGAACCCCGTTTTTAAAACTTTCTGTCGATTTTAAAAGTGCTGGAATTTTTTTTTGAGATACACTAAAAATCGACTCAGGGTTTTCTGAAGAAACTGCAAAAATTTGACCCCCTAACTCGATCAAAGCGCCGCGGAACCGCGGCCGAGTTGACTCGGTCATGGGGTTTCTTCTTTGCAGTTTGCTCATAGGGGTATTTTGGGATTTTTGGAATATATATTTTCTGCCCAGATTTTCCAGAATGAAAATTTTATTTTTAGGGTCCTGAAAATCCGTATTTTTGATCGAACTTCTAAAAGACTTTAGCTGACGGGTTTTTTTTTTTTTCTGTAATGTGATATTTGTATTGAACGTCTGCTAATCGCTATATGTCGATTAATGGGGGTTATACAAATCTGTGATCTGTAATGTTATTGGAATGTGTATATGAATATGTTGGATTGTCGCGGGTGAATAGCCGGGGGTTGTGAGATGAGAGTTTTCTTTTCTTTCAATTCATGTAAATTTGTAAATTGATGTAATATTTATTTGTATGACCGCACAACCGGGTCGGGGTTGTAGCCGTCATTGTATAATTTCTTTTTACTGTTTTTGCTCCTAGGATAGACCCATGGAGGGGGTGCACAAACTACCGGGTATGCCGAAGTGCCGAGTGGCCTACTCACGGAGTTGAGGGAGGTTGCTTCGCTTCGGGTACTTGGCGGGTAGTTTGCCGCACCCGTAGGGGTCTTGGGTGGGGTATTGGCTATTCACCGCGACCGTGTAATCTGCTTTTCGTTACAGGCTCGTACGAATTGTGGATTCCTAGTATATCCAATGTGTTCATCTGTGATTTGAAATGGCTATCATTGCAAAATATCTATATATGATATTATTTAGGCGTTGCTTATGTTTTACAGCCGCGCTAGCCCAGCCCCCGCTCTGTTGTTAGTTAAGTAACCTAACGGGTAATGACGGGGCCCCGTGGCGAATGCGAATGGCATAAGCGTACGTCATATTTTGGTTGTTTTCTGCAATGGTAGGATTAAATGATGGGGCGCATTAAAAGAACTAATGCAAGAATATCACGCATTAAAAGAACTAATGCAAGAAAATAAACCAAGTTAAAATCGTTGGAACACTTTCGGAAAACCACTCGGTTCTTTTCAAAACTAACTTTTAAATGCGGAGCTTGAGCCACTCCTTTTGAAAGCTATCTGATTATATCAAGTTCACTACGTTCACGGTTTTGCCAAAACCATTCGTAGCCCTCCATCATTTCAGTTAAATATTCGGTAGTATTCAAGCTATGTATTTTGACCTCACGCCAAGGCATAGTGATTGGTAGCTGCCGGATATTTATCTGTTGCATAGATAGAATGCGTTGGTTTGGGACAGCCGTACTACCATTTTGGCCTACGTCAAGGGTAGGTACGGGTGGATTCAAATTAACCTGGATAATGATGGGAAGAACTTGACATGTGACTTATGACATTTTGACCTCATGCCAAGGTCATAAGAGCATAGGGCAAAAATCCACATCGGGAGTTTCAAAAGAACTGAAACTTGCTAGTATTGCATACCATTTGGAGTGTGATGATTCTGGTAGGATTCCTTCAGTTTTGTCACGCGATAATATTTGGATCCCGATCCTACTGTGAGTATATGCTACTCCTCGGGAAATTTCTCACTAAACGATCAATGCTATAAACCTAGTAGGTGTCTAGAAAGGTGTTAGCGGGGCTACGCCCCCAGGAAAAAGAGGTTATTTAATTAAGGAATTTCACGAAAGCGTTGGAAAACCTCCCTCGAAGTACCGATACTGGCCTGGCTGAACGGTTAAGCAAGTATTGTACGGTGAGATTGATCCTGACTAATTCTTCCTTTTTGGTTTGAGGAGGGATTCGAGAAACAATGGGAGCCATCCTGTTTAGACAAACTAAAAACCACTCTAAACTTGCAAGAGCATCATGCTGAGTGTTTCTTCTCTCTCTCCTAATTGCAGCGACCATTCGACATGACTGGACTTAAGTTACTTCTAGATAAAAATATACTGACAGGGCCAAACTACAAAGATTGGCTCAGGAATGTCAAGATGGCAATCACTTACGACAAGCTGGGGTATCTTCTTACCACCAAAGCTCCCCCTGTCCCTGGTCCCACTTCCAGAGTCGCGGATAAGGAAATCCGTAAGACTTGGGAGATTGATAGCGCGAAGGCCAAGTGCCTCGTACTTGCCTCTATAGACAATGAACATCAGAGGAGGCACGAGAATATGGACTTAGAATCCATATTTCTTCATACAAAAGAACTGTATGAAGAGCAATCTCGTATCGCAAGATACGAAGCGTCGAAAAAGTTATTTTCGGCAAGGATGGCCGTCGGATCATCAGTAGCAGAACACGTGCTTAAGATGATCGGCTACATTGATGAGCTCGCGGACCTAGGGATCACTTTGGAGAGTGAGCTCTATACGGACTTAGTTCTCCAGTCCCTTCCTTCCACTTACGCCCAGTTTATACTGAACTTCAACTTACAAGAAAAAGAAGTTGAACTTTCAGAGCTCCTCAACATGGTGAGGAGCGCAGAGGGCACCCTACAGAAAGGTAGGGAAACATCCACTTTGTTTGTAGGAGGATCATCTTCTTCTAGGTCCAAGGCGAAAGCCAAGGGAAAGAAGAAGAAAGCCCCCGCCAAACCAAGAGGCGGTGTTAGTAAAGTGGATACGAAGGGAAAAGCTAAAGCAACAAAGAAAGCGGGAAAGCTTGTGGATAAGGAACAATGCTTCTATTGTTATAAGAAAGGACACTGGAAGAATGATTGCAGGGCCTGGAAGGCCAGAACACAGGAATTGAAGCAGGTTGCAGTTTCAGCTTCAGGTGTGTATGTTATTGAAAACTGTCTTTCAATAAACTCTACTTCCTGGGTATTGGATACCGGATCAGGATCTCATATCTGTAATTCTTTGCAGGCGTTGAGAAACCGTAGTGTTTTGAAAGCAGGTGATATGACCCTCAGAGTTGCGAACGGAGCTAGCATGGATGCTAAAGCCGTGGGGGACTATCACCTGGGAATGTCAGATGGACATGTTTTGGTTTTGCGTAATTGCTTTTTTGTACCCAACACAACTTGTAATATCATTTCTGTATCTTTAGTTTCTAAAGAAGGTTATGAATTTGCGTTTGTAAGTAATGTTGTAAACATTCACCTTAATCAAGTTTTGATTGGGTCAGGTACATTAAGCAATGGTATATACGTATTAAACCAACAACAGATTTTCAATGTCCAGAATACACACAAAAGGAAGTCTCCGGAAATAAATCAGACTTTCTTGTGGCATTGTAGACTGGGTCACATCAATGAGAGAAGGTTGACGAAGTTACATACAGAAGGATATTTGAATGCATTCGAATATCAATCGTATGCCACTTGTCAATCCTGTCTCAAAGGAAAGATGACAAAGACTCCGTTCACTGGACACGGAGTAAGAGCGAGCGAGCTCTTGGGACTCGTACACAGTGACGTGTGCGGTCCAATGTCTACACATGCGCGAAGCGGTTTTTCTTACTTCATTACTTTTACGGATGACTTTTCAAGGTACGGTTATGTCTTCTTAATGAAACATAAGTCCGAAGCCTTTGGAAAATTCCAGGAATATAAGAATGAAGTAGAAAAACAGACCGGCAAAAGTATCAAGATCCTAAGATCGGATCGAGGTGGTGAATACTTGAGTGCCGAGTTCCTGGACTATTTAAAAGAGAATGGAATTCTCTCTCAGCTTACTCCTCCATACACTCCGCAACATAACGGTGTATCGGAGAGACGGAACCGCACCCTATTGGATATGGTACGGTCCATGATGAGTAACGCTGAGTTACCGCGATCATTCTGGGGTTATGCACTAGAATCAGCTGCATACCTTTTGAACCGAGTTCCCACTAAGACTGTGCCTACCACACCTTATGAGTTATGGAGTGGGAAGAAACCCTATCTTCAATATCTGAAGATCTGGGGATGTCCAGCTTTTGTCAAAAAGCAGCATGCGGATAAACTCGAGGCACGCTCAGTACTGTGCAAGTTTGTGGGATACCCAAAGAACACCAGGGGGTATCTTTTCTACCACGCAGAGGAACAAAAAGTCCTTGTTTCTCGTAATGCCCACTTTCTAGAACACCAGTTCTTAGAAATGGAAATTAGTGGGAGCGCAGTAGAACTGGAAGAAATTCCAGAACCACAGACTATTACTGAAAGTTTAGTGGAACCAGAGGGTTCAAAAGAACAGGACATTCGTACGCCGCTCCGTAAGAGTAGTAGGCAGTCTCATCCGCCCGAGAGATACTACGGTTTTCTCATAGACGGGGTTAGAGAGGATTGCATCATAGATTATGATGAGCCTACTAGTTTCCAGCAGGCCATTCAGAGCGTTGACTCAGTAAAATGGCTGGATGCAATGCGG
Organism: Agapanthus africanus; assembly: GCA_030015575.1. Classification (NCBI taxonomy): domain Eukaryota; kingdom Viridiplantae; phylum Streptophyta; class Magnoliopsida; order Asparagales; family Amaryllidaceae; genus Agapanthus; species Agapanthus africanus. The sequence goes on along the minus strand of JASDDO010000019.1, from coordinate 453,838,490 downwards.
ACCGAAATGGAGTCCATATACACCAACAAAGTATGGACGTTGGACATTGCTCTAGACGGGGTAAAACCCGTAGGATGCAAGTGGATCTTCAAAAGGAAGATTGGTGTAGATGGACAGGTTGAGACCTATAAAGCTAGACTTGTTGCAAAGGGTTTCCGTCAAAGACCTGGCTTGGACTATGACGAAACCTTTTCTCCAGTGGTTATGCTGAAATCCATTCGGATCCTTCTTGCCATTGCTGCCTTCCACGATTATGAGATCTGGCAAATGGACGTAAAGTCCGCTTTTCTAAATGGAAATTTAGAGGAGTGTGTCTATATGGACCAACCAGAGGGTTTCATTCAAAGTGGGAGCAGCGGAAAGGTGTGCAAGTTGCTTAAGTCCATCTATGGATTATAGCAGGCATCGCGGAGTTGGAACATCTGTTTTGATGAGACGGTCAAGGAATTTGGCTTTATCAAAAATCCAGATGAACCATGCATCTATAGTAGATTTGTAGCGAGAACTGTAGTATTCCTCGTTTTGTACGTGGATGACATTCTCTTAATAGGAAATGACATTCCTATGCTACAATCTGTCAAGGGGTTCTTGTCACACAGGTTCTCCATGAAAGAACTGGGTAATGCCTCATACATCCTGGGGATCCGGATCCATCGTGATAGATCCAAGAGGATATTAGGACTTTCACAGTCCAGGTACATCGACACCATACTGAAGAGATTCAGTATGGAAGATTCCAAGCACGGTAACCTACCGGCTTGTCACGGGATCACCCTCTCTAAAGAGATGTCTCCCAAGACTGATTTGGAGAGGGATCGCATGTCTATTATACCCTATGCTTCTGCGGTAGGCTCTATAATGTATGCGATGTTGTGTACCAGACCAGATGTAGCTTATGCACTGAGTGTGGTAAGCCGGTATCAGTCAAACCCTGGGGAGAAACACTGGATAGCGGTAAAGAACATTCTCAAGTACCTGAGAAGGACTAAGGAGATGTTCTTGGTGTATGGCGGAAAAGACCTCCAGATCGAGGCCTTTGCTGACTCCAGCTTCCAGAGTGACAAGGATGATTCCAAGTCCATGTCGGGTTTTGTCTTTACCCTCAATGGAGGGGCGGTGTGTTGGAAGAGTTCCAAACAGGAAACCGTTGCAGACTCGACGATGGAAGCGGAATACATCGCTGCATCTGATGCCGAAAAAGAAGCTGTCTGGATGAGGAAGTTCTTGAAAGAACTTCAGGTGGTTCCGTCCATTGTTGATCCAATACCTCTGTATTGCGACAACAACGGGGCTATAGCTTTAGCGAAGGAACCCAGGTCCCATAAGAGATCCAGACACATCTTGAGGCGGTATCACCTGATCAGGGAGATCGTGGATCGCCAGGAGATCGAGGTTCGGAGAGTCGCTTCAGAAGATAACACTGCAGATCCATTCACCAAGGCCTTGCCCCAGACTCAGTTCGAGCGGCTGATCGAGATGATAGGTCTTCGATACGCCAGTACATGGCCTTAGTGCAAGTGGGAGATTGTTAGTGTATATGCCCTAGAGGCCATTACTGTGTCATACTAGTTTGTATATTACTTAATAGAAGCTTGGGATATTCACCTTGTATATACAATCTTGCTCAAAATAGTAGTATGCTACTTGGTTTGTTTCTACTTCAATGTGTACATGTGTTTATTTTAGTATATCACCTATACACATTAGTGGAGCCCTTAGGATCTTTGCTTGATTACCAGCGTTGTGATGGCAGTCACACTAGTGGGGCTGGGTAATCTATAAGCACATCCTTATGCAGGTCCCTGGTCGCAGGACTGTCGAGACAGGGCAACGATACTCCGGAGTAGACTAGCGCATGCGCTTCTCATCCCAGTGTGGGAGACGGTCTGTCCCACAGCCGTCGGTAGGTCATACTTGAGAGAGTATGCGGGTGCTCGTTGGGTTACGAGTACACTGGACAGGACTCGTCGGGAACTGACTAGTTGGTATTATGCCTATCTTCAGTTATCAGTTCCCAGGTGACATGAGTACAGCTTAGTCCGCTGACTTGATACTGTCACTTCGCCTCGAATGTGTTCCCACTGTACTTTGATTACTACCCTACCACGGCTTAAAGGAGTCATGCAAACAGGTGGTAGTTGGGTGCAGTCCCGAAGCACTTGGAGGCAGTGACGGTTAGACAGGATTCGTCTCTCCCGGTATTGGGGGTTGACATCGCGCTGTGTCTAGGAGAGCCATTACATGAGTAGTCCCTGGCCAGGGCAAACGAGATATACTGGTAGGCTTCCAGTGTTATCTCAGGGTGTTTTGGGCTTCACTCCGACACGACTTGTACCGCTATTGGGGGACTGACGTTTACCGCCCCCTAGGCCCGCCATGCGATGTATCAGACGAACAGACCGGACTGTACGGAGAATGTCACATTCAGGCTCAGTAGGAGTTCAGATGGGTTTCGCCTCGTCAGTCTTCTTGTCGGCATCTACTTGGGGACCGTTACGCACAGCTAGTGCCGCTTGCGGTCTGTGGTTAAACCCACTGCCAGCGTAGTGTCGAGTCTTTAGAGTCCCACACAGAAAGCTATTCGCCTTTAGGCAAAAGAGTAGAGGTCGCATGGTTTTGCGACAGGTCGCATGGTTTTGCGCCAGGGTTCGGTCACATCCGTGCACTTGTGCACGTATAGTGTCCGGACAGTTCACACTAGCGGGCTTTGGTTTAAGCCAGATCCTAGTGTACCTTTGGGATTGGTTTTATCCAGTATGTATTCGTGTTCCTCGGAACGCGGATGCGGGTGTGTATGCACAGTTGACGGAGAGATAGAGGCAGAGGATTCTCATTAGGGTTGTTGACCGTTGACTGTTGACTATTGACTTTTTGCTCAACCCTAATGAGAATATGATATGTGATTAACAATAATATTAATTAAGTATTGTGGTGACATAGTTGTTGAGGGGTTGACTTTGTTGACTTGTTGACTTTGTTGACCGGTTGACTAGGTTGGACTAGTTGACCATCATGATGACAATGGCTATCATTTCATGGCAAAGACTTTTTACTTGCTTGTTTCTTTTGTGAGAAATGAGTGCATGAAATGATTTAGCCATTTTGACTTGAACCATTTTACACAATACTTGATTATTATTTTTGTGATGATGGTTATGGATTATGAGAGCCAAATGAGAAAATTCTTCTCTCATTATTCTTTCATGCTCATTCTCTCTCTTGTTCTTGAGCTCTCATCTTCCTCCTCTTGCTCTCCCTCTCTTGACTCTATGGTTCACTTGTCTCATGAGTTGAGAACCAAGAACCATAGATAAAATCCTATACAAACTCTTCTCTACTCACTCTAGTTCACAAGGTTTAGCAAACCGAGTGAACTAGTTTCTTCAAAGTTCGAAGAAGGAGCCAAAGGTTGAAGCTTTCAGGTGGATCTATCTTCGGCGCAAGGAGACGACGGGGAGAAGCCGATTCGGACGACCATCGAAGCTTGAAGACGAAGGAGTTCGAGAAAAAGAAAGGTATAACCCCCTAACCGAGTAGTTAGCAACTCGTAGTTAGGTTGTTAGTTAGATGTTTAACAAAGATCCGGTTTTTGAGTCCATGTTACCACCTCTAAGAAAATTGTTTTTCACCAAATTCCGCATGCCCGAAAGTACCGGGAGAGGTAGCATGGACTTACATTATTATATGCTAATTTAGTGCTGATCGCGATTAAAAATCGCTAATCGGATTTTAAGCGTGTTTTGTCTACATGTCTTTTTTTCACACTTGTTACATTTTCCTACATGATTTGGGGTGTATGGTATTTGTTTTGGGTTCACTATTGAGGAGAGAAGGAAATTAGAGAAGAAAAGAAAAGAAAAAGGAAAAGAATAGAATATATAGGCATGAGCATGAGAGAGAAAGGTGAGGGGGGTATTTGACCTTGACCATTTTCTTTTCCTCTCATCTCTCTTCATCATTTTCCTCTCTCACTCCCCTTGTGCTGCTGCTGCTGCCGCCTCACTCCCTCCCCTCTTCACCTCCCCCAAAACTCCATGATAAACACTTCAAAACTCATACCCCATTTCATAAAAAGTGTGCACAAGCTCATGGAAAACACTTTGGACCAAGAAATGAAAGGTTTTGGAGAGTTGGGGCAACTCAAGAAAGTTCTTGAGTTGCCAAATGAGATAATTTCTGCACTCTTGGTATTGTATTTAGATTTCCTTATCACCCATTTAAGTTTAGAGGTGTTTTATATCGGTTTAGTGAACCTTGAAGTTTTCTTGAGAGGGTTTGGGTTAAATTGAGTTGTGATTTTGAATTGAGCTTTAGTGGTGACCCTTAAACCCCCCTTGGTGCTAATAACCCAGATCCAACACAATAGCAAACCTGAAACCCCAAAACAGAAACAGTCCATGTCAGTTTGTGAGAAATTGGAGCGTACAGGTGAATCTGGGATGGCCTGAGAATTTTACAAGTTAAACAAACAACCCCAGTAGACTAGAATTGACCCTAGGAACCCACTGTAGCAAAACGACGACCTAATTCCTTCCCAAAACTGGCCTGGCCAGAATTATAGGGGTAGGGGCCGGCCACTTAGTAGGGTAGGGTGTCGGGGTTGGTCCAGTAGCTCATAAACATCATATACTACACCCTAAACTTGTTTGCTTACCTAGTTTTCACCTTATTCAAAATCTGGGACTAAAAACTTAACTTGCTGTTTTGATTTGGGTTATGGTTGTATTTCGATTTCTGGATTTTTGTATTTGTGCTTTATCTCGATCACGTGACGTTTGTACGTCTATATCGAGTGATATCGGGTTGATTTGCGAGAGCTAACCATAGGTTCTAACCTATAGGCTTTTAAGCGCATCGTTTTGGTTTTCGTGTGTCGTTTTGGTTTTGATTTGGTTTTAATGTGATGCGATACGTGTGACATGTAGGTACCCCCACGATGATTCGAGACGATGAAGAAGACGATGGCGACATCGACACCGACACGCAAGAAGCAAGGTGAGTAGATTATATCTACGGGAAAGTCGGGTGGATGGCGTATAGCACCCACGCAGTTCGATACTTAGTATACTAGATATATACTATATATTTGTATGGTAGCGTTATGTGTGACTTGGATATTCTAGATGTGATTAGGTGTAGTATGGTTAGATTAGGGTTTAGAAGTAAACTAGCATAGTTCCTAGTTGCGAACTCTAGAACAGGTTTACACCCACACGCACATACATGCTTGTCTGTTATACTTATACCTGGACGATGAGGATAGTGGACAATATTTGGAGAGGAGTCGATGAGATTGGGCATAGTGCCATGAGGTCGGTGATATGATGTGATTCGTATTTGGGATACGACATGAGATTTTAGCGGGCCTTTGTACGTGTGTTTCATACACGCATTTTTATTTATATAGATGGTATCGATTTGTACTAGACTTAGATCAGTACCCCAGATCATGAGATATGATGATAAGGATACCAGATAATTGATGAGATGAATGTGATATTGACCCATACCTAGCTTTTAGGATGTCGTACGAAGATTTACCGTACGAGCTTTATATTGATGATAGATCCGCACTCATGACTCGAGGATGTCATATGATATTGTATCGTACGCGGTACCTTTGAGGCGGGATCACCGACTATTATATATATATATATATATATATATATATATATATATATATCGACTCAGATTTAGGTGGTTTCCATACCCCTCCTGATTGACTTGTTAGTTAGAGCTGTAGTTTTGCTAGTAAATGTTAGACTAGGCCGATGTCATACCTATTTCAAAAACTAACGAATCAGGAGTATTTTAAAGACAGGAAAAGGGATTATACAGATATTTTCAAAGGACGCACCTTTTCTAAAAAAACACCGTAGCCCTTATTTTACTAAAAACCCCGATTCTTCTTATTTCAAATGGCAAAACTGTATGACATTTTTTATATTGATGTAGATTCTTCACTGTTGTGTTTATTAGTCGATTTCTGCATATTCTTGCTATTCGCATCGCATTGCATGTGCAAATGTGTTTATTGTTATATCAAAACCATGTTGTTAGGATACCAGCACCATTATCGATGATGCATATGTTTCACGTACACCTGCTTACCGGCTCACACACTTCATCATCGATAATTGCCATGTCACTACACTGTAGAACTGTTGCATTCAGGATATGATCTCTTGCATGGCATACTTGTGTGCATACATATTGTACACCCATACTTGCATACATAAGAATTTGCACATACATAGATGGTTCTGGCTTGATTAGAGATTTGGGAACCGCAAGATATATCTTAAAACTATATTCATTTTAAAAGAGCAGTTTCCTTCAATATGTGCATATTACTATTCCATGTTGCATGATATACTGATATGCTTACATTTCTTCTATATGTCGCATACATCATGCTTTATGATTATACGCATTGAGATATGTTGTTTCCATGATATTTCTGGATTTGGGAACTGTGGGTATTTCAAAAGAGAGTATGTATTATTTTAAAAACCCGGTTACCCTTGATATGATAATTCAGTGCGCCCACCATGAATTTTATCGGTTCTGATGTATATATATACCCCACGCGAGGAGGAGTCGTAAGCCGTGTGCGGGTACATGGTGGGGCCCGGTATGGTACCCCGGGGCAACAAAGGGATGCTGTGTATACAGACGGTGAGCCTGGCAGAGGGACTACTACCTACCGGTGATATTATTTGGGCTCGGCGGATTTCCGGAGGATACCGACCGGAGTCGAGAGATGATATGGGCCGATCCGGACTGGCGGAGCTCGTGGGCCGATCCGAACTGACGGAGCACGATATATGAGGATTTACGTGCCGATACTGGGCACAGCTTTCATGATGTTTTCGAGTTTCGATTCTGGACACTCCGGTTCCATGATTTTGATGTGTCGCGAGGGACACATGTTGATTATATTCTCATACTTCCATGCATATGCTTTATGATATTTTCATGCATGAGGTTTATTGTCATTGGGTGACACGTGGACGATAACCACATACTTATAGACTTCATGATATAGTTGACATTGATCATACTTCATATTTATGGTATGTTATTACCTGAGGCACTGGCACGAGCACTTGGTACTACATTCTTGTATAGATGTTACATTGCCACCTTATCATGCTTCAGACTTATTCATTTGAGGTTTATATATATCTGATCGTATTGACCTAGGATTGTCTCATACATACGATTTCTGCTCTGTGATGTTTTCTATTCAAGAGTTGGCAACTCACCCCCGTTGTGCCACAGTTCTTGCAGGTTTTGCCGTACAGGTTTCATTGCGGCTTTTCTGGCACACACTGCTTCCCTTACGGGTGATTTGCTTTGGTAGGTGGGTTCTTTTGCATCAGAACCACCATTGTATATGTATTATTCATTTGTATCTAGTAATTCCATCAACCAAACATGTATATTTGTTTCAGACTTAGAAAACCAGTTGTGTATTATTTCGACCTTAGAGTCACGCGTTGTAGTATTACGGTTTTCATGCTGATTTTGGAGTTTCCTTTTGAGTTTTGATCCTCGCCCTTCGGCGTTGTATATTATACTGCTTGTGTGGTTGTGATCGTCGATTGACGAAGAGCTAGCTCCCGCTTGGGGATGCCTTTTATCATTGTGCATATATTATTCTTGTTGTACCCCGTTCGGGGCCAGTATTTACAAAGGAAACTCTGCCGAAATTTTCAGAAAAGACTATAAATTTTTAAAATGCATATTCGGCTTACTTATTTAAAAACCTTGCTTTTAAAACATATTTTCTTTACTTCTTAAAAACTAGTTTTCTTTATTTACTCCTTAAAATGGTTTTAGATTTCTGGGCTTTTGGCTTACTTGAATTAGATGAGGTCCTATAGGCTTCATATGATTCAAGGTCTAGTCACGTGTTATTTTGGGTCGTGACACTTCTTTTATGGTTTGAGGAAGGATTCGAGGAAACAGTGGGAGCCATTCTGTTTTGATAAACTAATAACCAATCTAAACTTGCAAGAGAATCATGCTAAGTGTTTCTTTTCTCTCTCCTAATTGCAGCGACCATAATGACCGGACATAGGTTATTAGATAATAATTTGACTAATCTGAACTATATTGATTGGCTAAGGTATGTCCGGATGGAATTTACCTATGACAAGATGGACTACCTCCTTACTACAAAACCCCCGCCATCCCAGATCCAGATTCCACCATCACGGATGTTGATATCCGTCAGACATGGGAAAAGGATTGTGCGAGAGACAAGTGCCTCGTGTTAGCCTCAACGGATTGTGAATACCAGAGGCAGCATGAGAAGATGGACTTAGCTTCCATCTTCCTCCATTCCAAAGTTTTATATAGAGAAGAATCTCATATCGCAAGATATGAGACCTCAAAGATATTGCTTCAAGCGAGATTGGTTATCGGGTCATCTGTAGGGGACCACATCCTTATGGTGATTAGCTATATTGAACAACTCATGGACCATGGGACCACGTTGGAGAACGAGTTATGCATTGACTTGATTCTAGAGTCCCTACCATCTACTTATGCCCAGTTTATCTTGAATTGCAAAATTCAATGGAAGGAAGTTACACTTCCAAGTCTCCTCAATTTATTGAGGAGCTCAGAGGGCACCCTGAAAGAAACCAGGGAGACACCCGCTATGCATATTGGGGAATCTTCCTCTTCTAGATCCAAGGGGAAAGCTAAGGGAGAGAAGAAGAAAGCCTCCAAAAAGCCGACAAGCGGTGTCAGTAAGATAGAGAGAAAGGGCAGGGCAAAAGTTTCGGGGCTCGTAGTAGGGAAGGAGGCATGTCTTTATAGTCACGGGAAAACGCATTGTCAGAAGGACTGCAGGTCTTGGAAAACCAGAAGCCATATGTAGGATGTTTTTCGTCACCCCTATTGAGATAGGAATACGCGTCGCTTATCAAGCGCATTACAGATTCCCCTTGCCTAGGGGTGAGGAGCATCTTAAAGACGCTTGCATGGCATGTGGGCGCTAGAAGTCAACGGGTCACATGCCAGGCATGTGGGTGCATGGCGCCCGCGGGTCACGTGTCAGGCGCGTGGGCGCATGGCGCCCGCGGATCACATGGCGCCCGTGGGTCACATGCTTGGCGCGTGGGCGCATGGCGCCCGCGGGTCATGTGCCAGGAGCATGGGCGCTTGGCGTCCGCGGGTCACGTGCCCTGCATGCGACCGAGGAGCACTGGACGCCCGCAGGTCACGTGAGGCACATGTGGGCGCTGAGCGCCCACGGGTCACATGCCCTGTACACGACCGCTGGGCGCCCGCGGGTCATATATGCTGCACGCGGCCGTTGGGCGCCCATGGGTTACGTGCGCAGCACGTGACCGCTGGAAACACCAGCGGAAAAAGGCTTAGCCCCTGGGCTGGGAGTTGAACTCCCAAAGGTCTTTGGAGTTGATCTCCTAACAGCGATTATGTGTAGATTTGGAGTTAAACTCCTAAAAGGTTTTTTTTTATGGAGTTAAACTCCAACAGATCTTGAATGGATTTAAACTCCTAAAAATCTTTGGAATTGACCGAAGGGAACCCCTTTCTTTCTCCCCTTTGGCCCTGGATCTTCTCAAGATGGGATTTTTTGAGATGGGTCTCCTTCTTCTTCCTTTTCTGTTGGCCGGATCTTGGAGAAAAGGGGGGTAAGATTTAAAAATCTTCCCGTTTTGAGATCTGATGGAAGATCTGAGTTCCGATTCAAGGGTTTGATGGTGAAAAACTGTATATTTTTGGAAAATCAAGAGTTAAACTCTTGATTTAATTCAAAAAGTTAGGAGAAGGTTTAGAATCTTGAGGAAGGAGAAGGAGGCACATAAACCCTAGATTTTTGGGAGAATGAATTGTTATCCTTTATTTCATTATCATGCTGCCTTTTATAGGATTACAAATTTACATATAGCCCCTTGGGATTTACAAAATGGCATTTTGCCTATCCCATGCCTCATGTGCTCATTTGCACATGAGCCATGGGCTTTACAAAAATTTGGCTTTATGCCCATTTTTCTTACATTCATACATAAAAAAAATTACATCAAAATTATTTATTTCATGATTTCATTTTGGCATCGGGGAGGCCGGCCGCGAGGCTCGACTTGGGCATGGGCCCACTTGATCTGGGCTTAGGCCAGCTTGCTTGGGTTGACTTTGACTTTGACTTGGTCAACTGGGGTGTAATTTTTGACCCCAACAAAGTGCCCCCCATCAATAAATGCACACCGTGTATATGAGTTGTGTGCATGAAATTGATGGATCTTGGAGTTGGACTTCAAGGTGGAACATCATTCCGGGGGCGGAGCTTCATTCCGGTGGCATAATTCTGGGAATCGGAGCATAATTCCGAGGATCAGAGCATAATTCCTATGAGCGGAGCTTCATTCCGGGGGCATAATTCTGGGAATCGGAGCATAATTCCGAGGATCAGAGCATAATTCCTACGAGCGGAGCATAATTCCATGGATCGGAGCATAATTCCGACGAGCGGCAGACATTCTGACCGAAGTATAATTTCGATGCAGAGGTTGATTCCCAGGTGAAGCATAATTCCGACAGGATGGAAGATACTCCGAGGCGAAGCGTGATTTCAACACGGGGTACATTCTGAGACAAAGCATGATTTTGTCATAGAGCTTGTTGGTTGACATGATTCCGAGTCGGAGCTTAATTCCGACGGAGAGGTCGTTGGTTGACTTGATTTCGAGACGAAACATAATTTCGACCGGGAAGGCAGATACACTGAGGCAAAGCATGATTTCAACACGGGGGACACTCTGAGACGAAGCATGATTCCGATGCAGAGCTTGTTAGTCGACTTGATTCCGGGTCGGAGCTTGATTCCGGGTCGGAACTTAATTCCGACGGGGAAGTCATTAATTGACTTGATTCCGAGTCGAAGCATAATTTCAACAGGGAAGGCAAATACACAGAGGCGAAGCATGATTTTGACGCGGGGGACACTCTGAGACAAAGCATGATTTCGATGCAGATCTTGTTGGTCGACTTGATTCCGAGGCGGAGCTTAATTCCGACGGGAAGGTCATTGGTTGACTTGATTCCGAGTCGAAGCATAATTTCGACGGGGAGGTCGCCTGTTGACTTGATTCTAAGACGGAGCATAATTTCGATAGAGAGGTCACTGGTTGACTTGATTCCGAGTCGAAGCATAATTCTGACAGGGAGGTTGTTGGTTGACTTGTCCCTGACACGAAGTGTCTGTGGTCGACGTTTCCCCGTCACGGAGTGTCACTGGTTTTGATGTAGAGGTTGATTCCCAGGCGAAGCATAATTCCGATAGGGAAGGTAGATACTTCAAGGCGAAGCATGATTTTGACACAGGGTACACTCTGAGGCGAAGCACGATTCTGACGCAGATGTCAATTCCGAGTCGAAGTATAATTCCGATGGGGAAAGCAGGTACTCCAAGGCGAATCATGATTTCGACATGGGGTACATTCTGAGATGAAGCATGATTCCTCCGCAGAGGTTGTTGGTTTGATTTGATTTGGATTGACATCAGCATCGCTACACTGGGATATGGTACCAGGAGCGAATCATCATTTGCTATGAGTGGATTTGGAGATTTTGGTTTTGGTTTGGTATCAACACCGCTACACTGGAATATGGTACCAAGAGCGAATCATCATTTGCCATAAGGGAATTTGCCTCGTTCCCAGTTTAACGACTTAGGGATCATCTGTTCCCATTTTAACGACTTAGAGGTCATCTGTTCCCAGTTTAAAGACTTAGGGGTCTATTGGATCAGAAGTTTGGAATTTTGGGGTAGGAGTCGGCATCAGCGTTGCTAACACTGAAGCACGGGTTCCAGGAGCAATTCATCATTTTCCTTCACTTGTTGGGGAGCGATGGCTTAGAAGACAGGTTTAGATCTCTATCACCTAAAGCTTTTCAATTTTATGAGCCATAAGGGTCCCATAAAAGCATTTTCTCCCTACGAGTTGAAAGGATCCCGTAGGTGTATTTTCTCCTTAGAAGTCGTGAGGCCCCCAAGTGTGTTTTTCCTTTGTGAGTCGTAAGGATCCCTCGAAGGTGTTTTCATACGAGTCGAGAGGATCTCGTAAGTTTTGTTCTCCTCATGTTTCGTGAGGACATGAGTGGGTCTTCCCAAATGGAGCATAATTCAAGGGCGGAGACCGGCCGCTGGACTGGTAATTGCTGTAGGGCATGGATGTGATAAGAATTATTTGAGCCCGTGGATTGTATACGGTAGTCAGTTCGGGGACCAACCATAGAGCTGGGAGAATTTTAGGAAATTGGATTTTTGTTGGCGTCTGTATCGCTACACTTGAATATGGTACCAGGAGCGACTCATCATTCGCCATTGGGACATCCAGGGTTTTGAAATTTTGGTTGGGGTCTTCATCCCTGCACTGGAATATGGTACCAAGAGCGAATCATCATTCGCCATTTGAAGTTTTTTTTTGCCCAATTGCTCTATCATTTCAGCTTTCTTATCGTGAAGGTCGCGATTTCCCTATCATTTCGGCTATTTATTCACGGTTTCCCCATCATTTCGGTTTTATTTTCATCTTTATTTTACTCACTGAATTTTATTGGATTTGCCCCATCATTTCGGCTTTTATTTATTTATTTATTTACACATTTTTTTACATCCCCAATTTAATGATTAAGTGGTCGACTCCTTTCATGGAAAGGCAGATGTCTGAGAGAATCAGGTTTCCGAAGGAGTTCGGTCTCCATTTGTATGAAATTGGCGGTCGCAGCTTGACTGTTTGCTAACACGCCTTTAGACAATTCTATCTCTCCTGCCTTGTATTGTTTTTTGACCCAATCTTTGAAGACGAACCAGTCCTCAATAGCATGACTTATCACTCTATGATAGGGGCAATATTTGGGGTCATCGATCATATTCGCTTCTTGCGGTCTTTTTGATTCTGGCACTTGTAGACCGTTTCTTAGGGCTTCTTCGAATATTTTATAGACTTTATCCCTTCTGAGGGAATAGACTTTATTCAGCTTCTTTTTCAGTGGAGATTCACCTCCTTCTCCGAACACTAGCTTTCGAGGCTGGTTGGCATTAGGCCCGCTCATCCCTCGCTTATTTCGGTTAGCCTAAGTGTTAAAAGATTCAACATCGTCGGAATTTCCGCCTTTGCGATTATCGTCCTTTCGGTTTCTCCAGGACCTATTGTTATTTTGGGAATCAGAGGAGGACTCCTTCTTTGAGTGCTCCAATATCTGAACTTTCCTGCTCAGCTCTTGGAATTTTTTGAGACCCGTGGTGCATAGAAACGTGGCCATCCAATTGTTGAGATTTCCGACGAGGGGGCTGACAGATTGGTCCTGCTCAATCAGCGGTTCACATTTGACGGAGAGATTGCGCTATCGGGTTATAAAATCTATGCTGCTTTCGTTATTCTTTGGCTTGGTCTTTACAAGGTTGGCGATGGTGATCTTATCGCTGACACTCATGAACCTTTGTCGGAACAGAGATTCCATTTGGACGAAAGTGGTAACAGAGCCATCTAGTATGCTAGCGTACCAGTCGAAGGTGGCATCGGTTAAGCTATTAACAAACTGGCGGAGGAGAAGCGCTTCATTTCCCCCAGTATTCCTGCATGAGGCTTTAATGTGGGCGATGTGCTGATTCGCATTTCCCGTCCCATCAAATCTTCCGAATTTGGGGATGACATAACTGCCAGGAAACTCTACCAGATCATACTGAGCAGGATATCGTCTCCCGCTACTGCTAACATCCTTTGTGGTTCAGCTTCGGCTACCAATGTTTTGACTTTGTTGGAAACCAAATCCATGATTTGATCTTGAGTTAGTGGGCTACTGTCATCGGTAGCCAATACATTTCCTGAGATAGGATGCGACTGACTTTCATGCGGTCCGCCCACCTTTGGATTTGAGGGAATAGGCATCGGCTGTCTCGGGACACCGTTTCCCGGATCATGAGCAGAACCCTGCGCTTGATGGGACGGCTGAGAGGCAACATGGGTCGTGAGCTACATCACGACATTCGTTAAGTCATCAATTTTGGAGTAAAGTTTGGCTATCTCCTTGTCTTTACATCTGAGCTATTTTCAGAGCTCTTGTAGAAGTTTCTACTCTGCGTTCTTGGGATGGAAGATTGGTTTCCGAGCCCGACTCTCCATGAACCGAGGGATCTCTCTACTTACCAGCCTCACTGGAAGGGTTTTCATTACCTCCCAGAGGATGCTGGTCTTGGGAAGTCGCAGCCACATTCATACCAGATTGGATTTGAGATGTGATGGCCCCGTCCTTGCTCTTGATGTGCGTGCCCACCATGTAGACAGTGTGGACCATATATCTAGCCATCTCTTTATCTATGGCGGGGTAACCCTGTTCTTCGAACCTCATAAAGTTCAGCCTAGCATGAGCCCTAGCCCTTTTGTTGGCTCTGTATCTGAGCCTTTTTTGTCTTAGCTTCTCGATTTTGAGGGCTTGTCGGGCATCCATTTTCTGGGAAGCCATCGCGAGTCGATTAACGGGGAGCTTAGAGAAGATACCCAATTAAGCATTTGTCAGGGACTCCACTGGAGCTTGCCAGAGATGCCTTGTTATTTTGTTGGTGTTGATGGCATTGCCCCCAGCTGGGGCTAAGAAAAGTCGTTCAAACACCGACTTGCGTTTGGGTAGTGGTGCCCTCAAGATCACCACATTTGGCCTCCTGCTTTTCGAGGCCGGTCTGTCTGTTACTGGAGCTTGAGAAGATGGGATGGCGCAAGCTGGCACAAATAGAATAGAGCCAAATGATAGTAGAGGCTCCTCCCATTGTCTCCCGAGACTGGCCGGGAGGACCGTCCTGGCGTCCATCTTCATCGTGTAGGAGATGGGGGCTGTGTCGAGAGCTGAGCTGATCCTTGGAGACATTTTTGCTGCGTCCGAAGATTGCAATTGGAAACTGTTAACCTTATACAAAGAAGAATAATTTCAGTACAGGCAATCAATGTATATGTTGATTAAGTTCGCATGGATATTTAATCCAAAATATGGGAGGAGGGAAAAGGTGTCCCACAGGGCGTGCCAGAATCTGTAGGGTGTTTTTCGTCACCCCATTGAGATGGGAATACACGTTTCATATCAGGCGCATTACAGATTCCCCCTAACTAGGGTAGGCTGGGGTTTATTGATTATGGGAATCCGAATCTCCGGCAGCCGCGGACCAAGCTGCCGTTAATTACCCCTCACCTTTGGAATGAGGGAACCTTCGATTGACGGGTCAAACTGGTCATGTGAACTCAATGTACAGTGTACATGTATTGTTTTTTGAAGGGTCTTGGATATATCGGGTGCCTCGCAGAGTTTATGGGGGTCCCACTACCCGGATAGCGGGCTGGGGGTCAAGGGGGCTAGCAGCCCCTTTGCGGGGTACGGGGAAGCACCTAGAAATTTTTTCCAATGGGGAACGTGTTTTGGGTGTGGATTGAATGGAAAATGAGGGGTGAGGAGCATCTTAAAGACGCGTGCCTGGCATACGGGGGCTTGGTGTCCACGGGTCACGTGCCTGGCATGTGGGCGCTTGGCACCCGCAGGTCACGTGCCAGAAGCGTCGGCGCTTGGCGCCCGCGGGTCACGTGCGCGGCATGCGACCGCTGAGCGCTGGGCTCCCACGGGTCATGTGAGGCGCATGTGGGCGCCCACGGGTCACGTGCGTAGCACGTGACCGCTGGAAATACCAGCGGAAAAGGGGCTTAGCATCTGGGCTGGGAGTTGACCTCTCAAGGGTCTTTGGAGTTGAACTCCTAACAGAGATTATTTGTAGATTTGGAGTTAAACTCCTATAAGGGTTTTGTTTATGGAGTTACACACCAACAGATCTTGAATGGAGTTAAACTCCTAGAAATCTTTGGAAATGACCGAAGGGAACCCCTTTCTTTCTCCCCTTTAGCCCTGGATCTTCCCAAGATGGGAATTTTGGAGATGGGTCTCCTTCTTCTTCCTCTTCTGTTCCCCGGATCTTGGAGAAAAGGGGGGTGAGATTTAAAAATATCCCCCTTTTGAGATCTGATGGAAAATCTGAGTTCCCCTTCAAGGGTTTGATGGTGAAAAACTGTTTATTTTTGGAAAAGGACGAGTTAAACTCTTGATTTAATTAAAAATGGGAGGAGAAGGTTTAGAACCTTGAGGACGGAGAAGGAGGCACAGAAACCCTCGAGATTTGGGGGAATGAATTGTTATCCTTTATTTCATTATCATGTTGCCTTATATAGGCTTACAAATTTACATATAGCTCCTTATGCTTTACAAAATGGCATTTTGCCCATCCCATTCCTCATGTGCTCATTTCTTTTGCACATGAGCTATGGGATTTACAAAAATTTGGCTTTATACCTATTTTTCTTACATTCATGCATAAAAAAAATTACATCAAAATTATTTATTACATGATTTCATTTTCGCATGGGGGAGGTCGGCCACGGGGCTCGACTTGGGCATGGGCCCACTTGATCTGGACTTGGGCCCGCTTGCTTGGGGTTTACTTTAACTTCGACTTGGTTAACCGGGGTGTAATTTTTGACCCCAACACCAGGATTCGAAGCACGTTGTGGCTTCGGCTTCGAGTGTGTTTTTAATTGAAAGCTGTCTATCTATTAACTCGACTTCCTGGGTAATAGATACCGGATCAGGATTTCATATCAGTAATTCATTACAGATTTTGAGAAACCGTAGAGTTATCAAGGTAGGTGATATGACTCTCAGATTTGCTAACGGAATGAGCGTGGATACTGAATCCGTAGGGGAATATCACCTAGGATTGAGAAGTGAGCAGATATTGATTCTACATAACTGTTTGTATGTACCTAGTCTGGCCTGTAATATCATATCTGTATCTTTACTTTCTAAAGAAGGATATGATTTTACATTTGTAAGCGATGTAGTACACATCCATCTAAATCAAAATTTGATTGGGTCGGGTACATTAGATAACAGAATATACGTACTGAATCAAGCTCAGATTTTCAACGTCCAGAACACACTTAAAAAAAGTATCCGGTATTAAATCAGGCTTTCTTGTGGCATTGTATACTGTGTCACATCAATGAAACACGATTGACAAAGTTATATAAGGAGGGATATTTGGATCCATTCGAATATCAGTCCTATGCAACTTGTCAATTATGTCTCAAAGGAAATATGACAAAAACTCCATTCACTGGACATGGAGAATGAGCGAGCGAGCTCTTGGGACACATACACAGCGATGTGTGTGGTCCAATATCTATACTTGCAAGAAGTGGTTAATCATACTTCATTACTTTTACAGATGATTTCTCAAGGTATGGACTTGTCTTCTTGATGAAACTTAAATCCGAGGCCTTTGAGAAATTCCGGGAATATAAGAATGAAGTGGAAAAACAAATCGACAAAAGTATCAAGACACTATGATCTCATCAAGGTGGTGAATACTTGAGTGCCGAATTCCTGGGCTACTTAAAAGAGAATGGAATTCTCTCTCATCTTACTCCTCCATACACACCTCAACACAACGGTGTATCAAAAAAACTGAACAGAACCCTATTGGATATGGTTCGTTCCATGATGAGTAATGCCGAGTTACTGCGATCCTTCTAGGGCTATGCACTAGAATCAGCTGCATATCTTTTGAACACGGTTCCTACTAAGTCAGTGCCAACCACACCATATCAGATGTGGAGTAGGAAGAAACCCTATCTTAAGTATCTTAAGACATGGGGATGTTCATATTTTGTAAAAAAGCAGCATGCGGACAAGCTCGAGGCACGCTCAGTATTGTGTAAGTTAGTGGGATACCCAAAGAACTCCATAGGTATCTTTTCTATTACACAGAGAAACAAAAAGTCTTTGTTTCTCGGCATGCCCACTTCTTGGAAACTGAATTTTTAGAAAATCAGATAAGTGAGAGCACAATAGAACTGTAAGAAATTCCAGAACCACAAGCTATTACTGAAAGCATGGTAGAACCAAAAGTTTCTAAAGAACCAGACATTCCCGCGCCACTCCGCAGAACTAGTAGGCTATCTCATCCGCCCAAGAGATACTATGGTTTTCTCATAGACGGGGATCGAGAGGATTGCATCATCGGCGATGATGAGCCAACTAGCTTCCAGCAAGCCATTCAGAGCAAAGACTCAGTAAAATGGATGGATGCAATGCGGACCGAAATGGAGTCCATGTACACCAACAAAGTATGGACTTTGGACTTTACTCCAGAAGGGGTAAAACCCGTAGGCCACAAATGTATCTTCAGAAAGAATATAGGTGTAGATAGACGGGTTGAAACCTATAAGGCTAGACTTGTTACAAAAGCTTTTCGTCAAAGACCTGCTTTGGACTATGATGAAACCTTTTCTCCAGTGGCTGTGCTCAAATCCATTCGGATCCTTCTTGCCATTGCTGCCTTCAACGATTATGAATTCTAGCAAATGGACGTAAAGATCGCTTTTCTAAATAGAAATTTGGAAGAGTGCATCTATATGGATCAGCCGGAGGGTTTCATTCAGAGCGGGAGAAGCGGGAAAGTGTGCAAGTTGCTTAAGTCAATTTTATGGACTAAAGAAGGAATCGCAGAGTTGGAACATCTATTTTGATGAGACGGTCAGCGAATTCGACTTTATCAAAAATTCAGATAAACCATGCATATATAGTAAAATTGTAGCGAGAACTGTGGTATTCCTCGTCCTGTACGTGGATGACATTCTCTTGATAGGAAATGACATTCCTATGCTAAAATCAGTCAAGCAAATCTTGTCACAAAGGCTCTCCATGAAGGACCTGGGTGATGCCTCCTGCATTCTGGAGATCCAGATCTATCATGATAGATCTAGACGGATGTTGGGACTTTCACAGTCAAGGTACATCAACTCCATACTGAAAAGATTCAGTATGGAAGATTCAAAGCACGGTAATCTACCTGCTTGCCACTGAATCACCCTCTCCAAAGAGATGTCTCCCAAGACTGATTTGGAAAGGGCTCGCATGTCTACTATACCCTACGCATCTGCGATAGGCTCTATAATGTATGCGATGTTGTGTATCAGACCAGATGTAGCATATGCCTTGAGCTTGTAAGCCGGTATTAGTCAAACCCACGGAAGAAACACTGGATAGCAGTGAAGAACATTCTCAAGTACTTGAGAAGGACTAAGTAGATGTTCTTTGTGTACGTCAAGGAAGACCTCCAGATCGAGGCCTTCGCCGACTCCAGCTTCCAGAGTGACAAGGATGACTCCAAGTCCATATCGGGTCATGTCTTTACCCTCAATGGAGGGGCGGTTGTTTGGAAGAGCTCCAAACAGGAAACCGTTGCTAACTCGACTATGAAAGTGGAGTATATTGCTGCCTGCGATGCCGTGAAAGAATCAGTCTAGATCAGGAAGTTCGTGACAGAGCTTCAGGTGCTTCCATCCATTGTTGATCCAATACTGCTGTATTATCACAACAACGGCGTTATAGCTTTAGCAAAGTAACCAAGGTCCCATCAGAAGTACAAACACATCCTGAGGCGGTTCCACCTGATCAGGGAGATCGAGGTGCAGAGAGTAGAGACAGAGAACAACACTGCAGATCCATTCACAAAGGCCATCCTTCAGACATAGTTCGAGAGGCTAAACGAGATGATAGGTCTGCGATATGCCAATACATGGCCTTAGTGCAAGTGCGAAATTGTTAGTAATATATGCCTTAGAGGCCATTATTGTATCATACTAGATTGTATATTACATATTGGATGCTTGGGATATTTCACAGTTATAATAACAGTCATGCTCGATATGGAGTATGCTACTTGGTTTGATTCTACCTTAATATGTTCATGTATTTCTTTTAGCATATCGCTTATACATATTGGTAGAGCCATTTAGGATCATTGCTTGACTACCAGCGTTGTGATAGAAGTCACACTTGTAGGGGCTGGGTAGTCTATAAGCACATCCTTATACAAGTTCCTAGTCGTTGGATTATCGAGACGGGGCATCTATACTTCGGAGTAGACTAGTGTATAAGCTTCTCATCCCAGCAGGGGATATAGTCTGTCCCATAACCATTAGAATGACATACTGGAGATGGTTTGCAGGTGCTCATTAGGTTATGATTTACACTGGACATGACTCGTCGGGAACTGCTGGTTGGTATTATACCTATCGTCAGGTAGCAGTTCCCAGGTGGCATGATTACAACTTAGTCCGTTGACTTGCCATCGCTACTTCGTCTCGAGTGTCTTCCCACTGCACTTTGATTACTACTTTACCACGCTCAAACGAGTTATGCAAACAGGTAGTAGTTGGGTGTAGTCCCGAAGCACTTAGAGACAGTAGTGATCAGATAAGATTCGTCTCTCCCGGTATTGGGGGTTGATATCGCGCAGTGTTCGGAAAGCCATTACACAAAGTCCCTGGCCAGGGCAGTCGAGAAATACTGGTAAGGTACTCCAGTAGTTTCTCATGGTGTATTGGGCTCTCTTCCGGCATGACTTATCACGCTGTTGGGGGTCTGTCGTTTACCATCCCCCTAGGCGGATATGCGAGTATCTCAGACGAACAGACCGGACTGTACGGAGATAGTTACAGATAGGCTCAGTAGGAGTTTGGATGAGCTTGCTCAGCATCTTTCTTATCGACAGATACCTGGGTAGCCGTTACATGCAGCTAGTACCGCTGACAGTTTGTGGTTAAACCCATTGCCAGCGTATTGTCGAGTCTTTAGAGCCCCATACAGAGGGTTTCCCTACTTCAGAAAATTGATGTAGACGTTGTATGGTTTACAGCAGGGCTTCGATCACATACCTGTACTTGTATACGGATATTGATCGGGCGGACAATACTAGTGGTCTTTGGTCTAAGACGAATCCTAGTATTGTATTATTGGATTGTTATCGTCTCAATGTATCCGTATTTTTTGGAATACGGATACAGGTATGTATATACGGTGAGGGTCATTCTTGCAATTTGTCAAGGCATGCTTCTAGAAGGCGCCACTTCATTATTTAGTTTTATCCATTTTGAATAATGGATTAATGAGGTAGAAATGGTTGAAATGGAGGAGACTTTGGAGGCATGGTGTAAAGAATGGCCGTGGATTATTTTATTTGCTTTAGGTTCATTATTGAAGCATGGGACATATATTCTATTGGAATTTATTCCATAGCTCAATGAGTGAGTGAGGATATTAGCCATTGTCTACACTTTGCCTTCACACTTAGTTTTTCTACTCTCTTGATATTTTTCTTGAGTTGCTCTCCTCTCTACTCTCTTGAGTTTCTCCATCTCCTCTTCCTCTAAACTAAGCCCTAATCCTTCACATGTGTTTTGAGCCATAGGGTTTAGTGAGACTAAACAATACATTAAACTTTCTACATCTCCTAGGTTAATTGGATTAGCGAACCATCTACCCTACTTACCTCATTTATAGATTGGAGCTTGGAGCACATTCTCTCGCGGTGGATCATCTTTGACGCAAGGAGGCCGATGGAGCTTTCGTCATCCGATCACCGAGGAGCCATGGAGATGAGCACTAGAAGACCCGAAGGACCATATCTTGGAGGTATAATATTCTACCATAATAGATAAACCTCTTAGATATATTAGCTAGTTAAGGCTTTAGTAAAAATCCTGGAGTTTTTGCCAGTGTTGTGTAGTTCAATATTATCGTTTTTGAAAATTCCGCCTGCCCGCGAATCGCGGGGTGCACGACATCGGCTTACAGACCACCCGCTCCTACACCCAAATTAACTATTAAAATATAAGTATATCATTTAAATTTGAACTTATCAAAACAAAAATTTCATTCGAATTAGAATAAATATTAACACTTACGCAATACTCCTGGATAGCGGCGTCGGGGAATCGAATCTCGCCCGTGGCGGGATCTGTTGAGGTGTCATAGACGGCAAGACACGCGGTCAACACGCTCGGTGTACCACCCTGCGTCAGGGTCTGAGCCCTCTGCAATTCGCTAAAAATTTACATATATTACAAAATAACTCTTAATATTGCATTATATCAAAATAGATCTATTGTAATTTACCGATGCCTCTATGGCATGAGTAATGTTCCTCAAGCCATCTGTGTAAATGGGGCGACACCTCTTCGCCGACTTTCTATTCTCCTTTATTTTGATCGGCCTATTTCTGTACAACACAATCAGATTTAGTTTTCTAATTAAGCAACACAAAAAATAAATTATATACTAAAGAATGAATGACATTTAAATTACAAAGCTGTTTGCGCTCAGAGTCATAATATTGGCATAAGACAGGCTATGTATCTACGTCAATTCTAGTAAAGACCGAAGTATGTAGGAGAGCCGCTCTCTTTGCCTCGGGGGTCGCCATCCATCCCAAATAGCAATCAATCTTCTGACCTTTCATATTATATCGGACCTTAGATTGCATGTTCTTCATGAAGCCTAGGTAAAGAGCGTGAAGATCGAGCACTCTGTCAGGGTGATAAGGATCGGGTATAGGCTGGAAGTCGTAATCCAACTACAAATACAAAAAAAATAATGTATTTAAATCACAAGTGTTAAATAATAATAGATTTATTGGATAAGTCAAATGAAAATATATATTAATACCCAAGCCTGATCCTAGAAGAGGGCAAATTAGCGCCGGTGCTGATCGTCCCACTCAACGTGAAGTGGATACTTCTTTTGGATGCGGCTCTCATCCCCCATATACCGGTCGAATCTCTCGGCATAATCGCCAGTATAGCGATAATCGGGGGTAAAAAGAGGGGAATGTTGCCGCCCCTAGCTCTTTCGGGCCTCAGCCAGTGGGACTGATTCGGCCCTCGAGTCCCCCTCTCAGGATGGGGCTGCCCTGCATCTACAAGAAATATCAAGACAAGCAATATTAAGACAAAACAGTATTAAAAAATCAAGGATTAACGAAAATTGAAGTGCGATATATACCTCCGTCGACAACAGCACGAGCCTGGGCCCGGGCAGCAGCACGAGCGGGACGATAGTTCCTCCGGTGAGGAACAGCCGGTGACCCGGATGTGGACGCATCCCCTCCAATTAGAAAATTAACATTGACGATAAAATTACATGAAGTTCATGTCTATTCTTAACGGATATGTAAAATGAATAAATATTTTATATTTATTCATACTAACCTGCTGACTGAGCGGAGGGTACGGAAGTGGCAGGAGTGGCTTCTGTGCCAGATGTGGATGCACCACCTATAATTAGACAATTAAAAATAGATTATATAAGTAATTGCAAAAAGAATGTGTATATCTATAATATAACATTCTAAATCAATATGCATGCGATATAGGATATATAAACATACCTGCAGGTGCCTAGTGGTCTCTGCCCGTGATGTAGATGTAGGGTTGCTTGGCACGACAACAGGGTTTTGGGAGGCATCGTCCATGCCATTTTGAAAATTTAGCCATGCTAAGCAATCCTAACCCAAGAATATTTACTAGATATTTAGACAAAAAAATGTGTAAACTACTTTACAACTAAGTGAAGTAGGAATACAACCTTTGTAGACTAGTCCTTCACTTCATTAGCTCCATGTAGCAGTCCCTTCGCTGCGATCATTGAACTCCCGGACCCTTGAGAGGCTTCACAAGGTGAATGGTGCATATTTGCTTGAAGTCTTCGAGGTCGAAGATGATCTACGTCGAAAAGACACTAACCCAAGCTACCTCTTCACTAATGTGAGATTAGTGAAGCTAACACCCTATACTAAAGTGCTAATCTAGTAGAGGATGATGAAGTAGGATTTTTGCTCACTTTAGAATTGATTTTCTCACTAATTTTAAGCTCTCTCACAAAACCCAGTAAGCTCTCTCTTGAACTTGAGGAAGAAGAAGCAAATAATGGATGAGAGAGTGAATGGAAACCATGGGTGAGAAAATATCTAATAATGCTCATGTAAAGACTTAACCATGAATTTAGATAATGCTTGGGTTAACAAATATCTAGTGTAAGACAAAACTAGTGGACTAAGTCAATGGATCTCCAAGCTTCTCAAAGCTTCATGCCATGTGCCAAATTTCCAACTAATAATTGAATTACTATAAATAAATATTGAATTACTATAAATAAATAAACCCTACATTATCTTTATCATGGTGTAAGTCTCATACACCCATGTTGCTTGTATCATCAACTAAGACACATAAATAAAACACAATAAATATATATCACATATATATTAAGTATGCACATGTGAGAAAAACAAATGCTTAAGACTAATATTAGTTAATGTAAACTAGTATATCACATATACAATTATACACTAGATTATCAAATCAACACTTGATTTAATAATCCGGCTATATCTCATATAACCGACTAATATTATATGTATCAACTTATTGAATCAACACTTGATTTGATAACCCAGCTATATCACATATAACCGACTGATACGAATAAATCACGAGAATAGAATACGGTATCACATATTCGTATTATTCTCAGTCCCGCACATATCACATATGCGCTCCTACCTCATTTTTCCTGGGCCAGTGAAACCTCTGTTTATGACTCTAAAGACTCGTCAATACGCCGGCAGTAGGTGATGATCACATTAAGCACCCATAAGATGTCAGCGGTACTAGCTGGACGTAACGGCTACCCAGGTATTGAGCGATCAGAAGATCAACAAGTAAGTCTGCTCTACCTCCTACAAAAGCCTATCAGTAACTCTACCGTACAGTCTGGTCTCTTCGTCTAAGATGTCGCATATCAAGTCTAGGGGAGGTAAACGTCAGACCCCAATAACTCGATAAGTCATGCCGATACGAGGCTCATAACGTGTCGAGAAACTACTGATAACACTTACCAGTAAATCTCCAAATCAGCCCTGGCCAGGGACTTCCAGTTATAGCCAATCGAGCACAGCACAACATCTACCCCTAATACCGGGAGAGACGAAATCCCCTCTTATCGCTCATTGCCTCCATGTGAGTCGGGACTGTACCCAAAAACCACCGTTTTGCATGTCCTCTTGAATGTAGTAAGGTGAAAATCAAAGCAAAGTAGGAATCACACAAGACTTTATAACGATCTCGGGTCTACAGACTAACCTGTATGAGTGTCATCTGAGAACTGCTATCTGACGTTAGGTATAATACCATCTAGGAGTTCTCGGCGAGTCCGTCCACTGTACCCAGTCTCCACTGAGCACCCGTATACCATCTCTGATGTCAAACACCAATGGATATAGGATTATCCATCGCCTATCTCATGGTCGAGAAGCGTATACGCTAGTCTACTCTGGTATATCGATGCCCTATCTCGATACACTCCGACTAGGAACATAAAAGGATGAACTTATGGACTACCATGGCCCCGCTAGTATGATCTGCATCATAATCCTGGTAGTCAAGTATACATCCTAAGGGGTTTACCAACATGTAACCATAAGGCAGTATAAAGAGACAAGTATACATGTTAAGATAAAGAGCAACCAGATAGCATACTATCATGTCAAGCAAGAAAGTCCTCTATATATATGTCCAAGCATCCACTATAATATACATCATGTGTACAATAATGGCCTCTAGGGCATACATACAACTAACAATCTCCCACTTGCACTAGGGCCAGCTGTTGTAGTATGGCAAACCCAACATCCCGAAGATTCTCTCGAACTGTATCTGGGGAATGGCCTTTGTGAGTGGATCCGCTGTGTTGTTCTTCGTGTTAACTCTCCAGACCTCGATCTCTCGGCGATCAACTATCTCCCGGATCAGGTGATACCGCCTCAGAATATGCCTGGATTGCTGATGGGACCTGGGTTCCTTGGCTAAAGCCACCGCTCCATTGTTATCACAATACAAAGGTATTGGATACTCAATGGATGGAACAACTCTAAGTTCAGTTATGAACTTCTTCGTCCAGACAGCCTCTTTGGAAGCATCGTTGGCAGCGCTGTATTCAGCCTCCATCGTCGAGTCTGCCATAGTTTCCTGCTTAGAACTCTTCCAGCATACAACCCCTCCATTGAGAGTATAGACAAATCCCGAGACCGACTTAGAGTTGTCCTTATCACTCTGGAAGCTCAAATCGGTAAAGGACTCCACTTGGAGTTCTCCGTTACCATACACCAAGAGCATCTCTTTAGTCCTTCTCAGGTACTTGAGAATGCTCTTCACAGCTGTCCAGTGACTCTCTCGTAGATCTGCTTGATACCTACTCACTACACTTAGTGAGTATGCTAAATCGGGTCTGGTACATAGTATCGCGTACATGATAGAGCCTACTGTCGAAGTATAGGGTATCCCTTACATGCGAGCTCTCTCCAAATCAGTCCTGAAGACATCTTTTTGGAGAGAGTGAGTCCTGAGATCGTAGGTAAAAACCCACGCTTGGATTCTTCCATACCAAACCTCTTCAGTATGGTGTCAATGTACCTGGATTGGGACAATCCCAGTATCCGTTTAGATCTATCTCTATAGATCTTAATCCTCAAGGTGTAGGAGGCATCACCTAGATCTTTCATTGAGAATCTTTGTCATAAGAAGAGCTTGACCAATTGCAGCATAGGAATATAATTTCCTATCAATAGTATGCCATCCACGTACAATACGAAGAAGACAACCTTACTCTCTGCCACCTTTTTGTATATACAAGGTTCATCTACATTTTTGATGAAGTCAAACTCATTGACAACGACATCAAAACAGATGTTCAAACTCCGCGAAGCCTGCTTTAACCCGTAGATGGATTTAAGCAGCTTGCACACCTTTCCGCTACTCCCACTGTCTATGAAGCCCGTTAGCTGAGTTATGTACACACTTTCCTCTAAATAACCATTTAGAAAGGCGGTCTTAACATCCATTTGCCAGATTTCATAGTCATGGTATGTAGCAATGGCAAGTAGGATTCGGATGGACTTAAGCATAGCCACTGGTGAAAAGGTTTTGTCATAATCCACACCTGGTCGTTGACGAAAACCCTTTGCAACAAGTCTAGTTTTGAAAGTCTCAACTTTTCCATCTACACCAAGTTTCTTCTTAAAGATCCATTTGCTCCCGATGATTTTTACCCCTTCAAGAGCAACTTCCAAAGTTCATACTTTGTTGGTTTTCATGCAAGCAACGGAGTGAGCGCCTAGCGCGAAAGCCTATAGCGGTAGACCAAGCAACGGAGTGAGCGCCTAGCACGAATTCCATCTCAGATCGCATTGCATCCAGCCATTTCACAGAGTCCCTACTGGTGATGGCCTACT
Organism: Agapanthus africanus; assembly: GCA_030015575.1. Taxonomy (NCBI): domain Eukaryota; kingdom Viridiplantae; phylum Streptophyta; class Magnoliopsida; order Asparagales; family Amaryllidaceae; genus Agapanthus; species Agapanthus africanus. Next base: position 453,811,282 of record JASDDO010000019.1, on the reverse strand, counting down.
CGAAGCTAGTTGGGTCATCATCTTCCATAATGCAATCCTCGCTCCCACCGTCTATGAGAAAACTGTAGTATCTCCCAGGTGGATGAGGAACTCTACTAGATCGGCGGAGAGGCTGAGGTTCGTTGGGAGCTATCGAATCCTTTGGTACCACTAAATCATCAGTTGCAGTTTATACTGCTGGAACTTTTTCCAGCTCTACCTCTTTGACACTAATTTCTTTTACAAGAAATTCCTTTTCTAAAAAGGTGGCGTATTGAGAAACAAACACATTTTGCTCCTCAGCATAATAGAAAATATATCCTTGTGAATTCTTTGGATATCCTACAAACTTGCAAAGAACTGACCGTGCCTCGAGTTTGTCCGGATTTTGCCTTTTGACATAGGCCGGACAACCCCATATCTTAACTCGTTTAAACTAAGGTCACTTCCTACTCCATATCTCATATGGTGTGGTAGGTACTGATTTAGATGGAACCTGATTCAATAGGTATGCGGCTATCTCAAGCGCATAACCCCAAAAGGAAATAGGAAACTCAGCAGTGCTCATCATAGAGTGCACCATATCCAATAGGGTGCGATTCCTCCATTCCGATACACCATTATGCTGTGGTGTATATGGAGGAGTAAGCTGAGAGAGAATCCCATTCTCTTTTAAATAGTCCATGAACTCATTGCTCAAGTATTCTCCTACTCGATCAGATCGAAGGATTTTAATACTTTTACCCATTTGGTTCTCAACTTCATGTTTATATTCTTTGAATTTCTCAAAACCTTCAGACTTGTGTTTCAACAGGAACACATGTCCGAATCTTGAGAGATCGTCAGTGAATGTAATGAAGTATGAGGAAGCATTCCTGGCATGTGTAGACATGGGACCGCATACATCACTATGTATTAGTCCCAAGAGTTCTGTAACTCTTTCTTCGTGTCCAGTAAACGGAGTTTTGGTCATCTTGCCTTTGAGACATGACTGGCAAGTGTCATAAGATGAAAATTCGAACGAATTCAAATATCCATCCTTATGTAACTTAGCAAGTCGTGTCGCATTGATATGACCTAGTCTACAATGCCACAAGAAGGATTCGTTCATTTCTGAACTCTTTCTTTTGTGTGTGTTTTGTATGTTAAGAACTGTGTTTTGATTTAGAACGTATATTCCATTAATCAACGAGCCTGATCCAATAAACTTTTGATTCAGGAAGATGTTCATATTATTATCCTGTACTACAAAATTATATCCTTCTTTACTTAATAAAGAAACTGGTATAAGATTCTATATCAGGGTCGGTATGTAATAACATTCGTTCAAAATCAATGTATTACCATTTGGTAATACAAGGTGATAATCGCTAATTGCTTTGGCTGCAACATTTGCACCATTCCCTACTCTTACGGAATGATCACCCATTCCCAGTTCTCTACCATTCCTTAGCCCATGTAACGTATTACATATGTGGGATCCTGATCCGGTATCTAATACCCAGGACGTAGAGTGTACTGAGAAACAGTTCTCGATAATAAACACACCCGAAGAAGATGCATCAACATGCTTATTCTTCATTTGGGCGGCATGGGAATCCGGATATTCCCCTATTTCCTGTTCAGTCTTATAACAATTATAAGAAAGAACGGAACCAATGTTCCCCTGCTCAGTATAACAAGCGGGTTCGGTCAATACATCCATATTATTATCTTGATTAAGGCCTGACATGGTCGCTACCTGGAGAGAGAGAGAGAGAAGAAAACACTTTAGCGTATGCTCTTGCAAGATCAGATTGGTTATTGTTTTATCTAATCAGGATGGCTCCCATTGTTTTTATCAAATCTTCTTTCAAACCCTAAAAGGAAAGACTAGCCGAGATTAATTACGCACTACAAGTTCGCCAATCTTTCAGCCAGACCAGTGCCGGTACTTTGAGGGAATTTCCCTGTGCTTTCGCATGGACCTAATTAAAGTAAACCTCATTTTCCCATAGGCATAGCCCCGTTGACACCTTTCTAGACACCTACTTGATCGGCTAATTGTAAAGTGTAAGACTCTCTTAGGAGTAACTCTTACTCTTAGTGGGTACGTGATCCAACTATCTCATAGAAGGTATGCAATCTCATTGCAAATTTCAACGCTTGAAATTCCTGATAATGCTTTTGCCCCTAGCAACTTATGACCTTAACATAATCAACAAATCATAAGTGCTAGCCAAGTTCAACCCATCATTTCCTAATTGAATTAAATCCACCCGTACGACCCTTAATATAGTCAACGAAGTCGTACGACTACCCTAATCCAATCGCATCTTATGCTTTAGCAGATAAGCACTAATCAGCTACCGCACACTACGCCTTAACATAATCAATAAACGTAGTATGAATACTAAGTAGTACTTATCTGAAATGACGGAGGGCTACACAGGTTTTTTAAGAAAACCATGAGCGTAATGAACTTGATATCGTTGTAGAATCGAGTGATTTTTGACAAGGAGTGTTTTTGAGGCTTTTACTAGTTTTGCTCAAGAGGTCACTCCCGGTGAAGGGATCTCGGCCCTTTCCTTATAGAATAAGGTGCAGGATATTTCACAAATATCACTATGCAAAGCAACAAATATAGAAGCAATCAAAAAACAAAACCGAATGAGTTGTAGCATCTGCTAGTTTTGCTAAAGAGGTCACTACCGGTAAAGAGATCTCGGCTCTTTCCTTATCGAAAAAGGTGCTGGATATTCTACAAGGAATACCGCTATGCAAAGCAAAAAACTAGAGCTACCCTTTTTGAAAATTTGATTCTACAACATGTTTTAGGTTTCTTTTCTTTTCATGAATCTCATTAATGAAGTCCCATCATTTAATGCTTCCTAAGCATCACAGAAAATGAAACGAAAATATAACGTACGCTTCTGCCATCCGCATTCGCCACAATGTCCCGTTATGCACCATTAGGTTACTTAACTAACGACATACCGGGACAGGACTAGCGCAGGTGCAAAACATAAGCAACGTCTATTATATATCTCATATATAATATATAGCCATTCGTCTCAGAATCCACAGTGATCAATGTTAGTTGTATGTATGCCCTAGAGGCCATTATTGTACATGAGATGTATATTATAGTGGATGCTGGGATATATATAGGGAGAACTTTCTTGCTCGACATGATAGTGCGTTATCTGGTTGTTCTTTATCTTATCATGTATACTTATTGTCTCTCTGTTACATGTTGATAAAGCCCTTAGGATGTGTACCTGACTTCCAGGATTATGGTGCATATCACACTAGTTGGGCCTGGGTAGTCCATGAGTTCATCCTTCAATGTTCTTAGTCGTGGAAATATCGAGACGGGGCATCGATATTCCAGAGTAGACTAGCGTATATCTTCTCGACCCATGTGATGGGCGATGGATGATCCCATATCTATTGGTGTTTGACATCAGAGATAGTATACGGGTGCTCAGTGGAGACTGGATACATTGAACGGACTCGCCGAGAACTCCTAGATGGTATTATAACTCACGTCAGATAGCAGTTCTCTGGTGACACTGGTACATGTTAGTCTGTCGACCCGAGATCGTCATAGAGTCTTGTGTGTCTCCCACTATGCTTTGATTTCCACCTTACCACGGCTCTACTGAGTCGTGCAAGCAGGTGGTTTTTGGGTACAGTCCCAAGTCATATGGAGCCAATGAGCAATAGGAGGGGATTCGTCTCTCTCGGTATTAGGGGTTGATGTTGCGCCATGCTCGATTGACCATAACTGAAATCCCTGGCCATGGTAGATGACATTTACTGATAAGTGTTACCAGTAGTTTCTTGCCCGTTATGGACCTTACATCGGCATAACTTATCAAGCTATTGGGGTCTGACGTTTACCACGCCTAGGCGAGATCTGCGACATATCAGACGAACAGACTGGACTGTGCGGTAGTGTTATTGATTGGACTCGTAGGAGTATGAGCAGGCTTGCTTGTTGATTTTCTGATCGCTCATTACCCGGGTGGCCGTTACGTTTAGCACGCCTCTTGCGGCTTGTGGGTGTGTCACGACCCGAAACAGCAAATGACTGGCACTTGAATCATATAAACTCTATAGGACCCCGTCTAATTCAAGTAAGACAAAAATCCCAGAAATCTAAGCCATTTTAAAAGAAGAAGGTGAAGAAAACTTATTTTAAAGCAAGTGGTTTTAATAACATAAGACGAAGTATCGCGTTTTAAAATCTCAAGTCTTTTCTGAAAATTTCAGCAGAGTTTCCTCTGTAAATAGTAGCCCCAAAAGCGGTACAACAGGAATAATATGAATAAAGGCATCCCCAAACGGGAGCTGGCTCTTCGTCAATTGACGGTCACAACCACGCAAGCAATATAATATAAAACGCCGAAGGGTGAGGATCAAAACTCAAAAGGAAACTCAAAACAACAAGAAAACCCATAATAATACAACGCGCGACTCTAAGGTCGAAATAATATACAATGGTCTTCTAAGGTTATCAAATAAATACAAGACTGGTTGATGGAGTTTGCTAGATACAACTGAAATAAATGAATGTACAATGGTGGTCACAATGCAAGTGATCCCACCTACCAAAGCAATCACCCTGAAAGGAGTAGTGTGCCAGCAAAGCCGCAACGAAATCTGTACGGCAAAACCTGCAAAAAACTGTGGCACAACGGGGGTGAGTTGCCAACTCGTGAGTAGAAAATATCACCGAGTAGAAATCATATGTATGACTCAATGCTAGGTCAATACGATCAAATATATATAAACCTCAAAATTATAAAGTCTGAAGCATAATAAGGTGGCAAGGGTAAACATCTATACATATGTATAATACCAAGTGCTCATGTCAGTGCCTCAGGTAGCAACATATCATAAACATGATGTATGAATGCAATATAATGAAAACAACATGCATCAAGAATGTGACAACTGTTTTCTTTATTTAGTGAGATTTCTGTATATATATAAATCGAGGTATCATCAATGAAATCAACATGAAATCAGTATCCAGTATCGACAAAAAACATAAATCCCAATATCTCAATATCTCAGGCTCCGGCAATCCAGACTGGCTGTAATCTCGAATCTCAATATCTAGGGCTCCGGCTATCCGGACTGGCCCATATCCTCAATCTCAAAATCTCAGGCTCCGGCTATCCGGACTGGCTTGGACTCCGATCGGAATCCTCCAGATATCCGTCGAGTCACAATACAATCACCGGTCAGTAGTGCTCCCCTTTCACAGGCTCAACGCCATCATCTGCGATCTTCTCGCACAGGGGTACCGCACCGGGTCCACCATGCACCCACAGACGGTTCCTCCTCCTCATTGAATCGGGTGTATGATATCGCTCAAGAGCCGAGAAAACTCATGGTGAACATATCTCAAATCATATCATGAGAAAACCGCACTTTTATCTTTCGAAAATGACAATCAGTTTATAAATCTTTGCGGTTTCTCTAAATCCAGAAATCTCATAGAAATCCGAAATCATAAATCACAATGTAAATAAATAATGAATACTGGGCTCCGGCAATCCGGGCTGACCCAAATTATTGCATGGCAATGAATATATGAATATATATGCATGATATAGCGCAGTAAATAAATGCAATGTCTAACCTATCATATAATGGCAGGCTCACTAGTATCATGTCGAAACTATCAGCTAACAAGGGATATCAATGATTCAATATTTTCTAAAGTGTGCGTGACATGGAAATTACCGATGATGATATGTGTGAGCCGGCAAGCAGGTGTACGTTAGCATACGCATCATCGGTAATGGTGCCGGTGTCCTGACAGCATGATTTTTATAATAACTACGGAAAACACAATATAAGCATGCAATGCGATGCGAACAGCATGAATATGCAGAACATGAATAATAACACAATAATAAAGAATCTACATATATATAAATATGAGTCATACAGTTTTTTCATTTGAAATAACCCGAATCGTGTGTTTATAAAATAGGGTCTACGGTGTTTTTAAGAAAAGGCACGTCTTTTGAAATATCCGTAGAATCCCTTGTCCTGTCATTAAAATACTCACGATCCGTTAGTTTTGAAATAGGTATAACTCGAGTCTAGTCTAACATCTACATGTAAACTACAGGACTAAACTAACAGCTATTCGAAAAGGTAAGAAAACCACCAAAATCTGAGTCGATATATATATATATATATATAACATTTAATAGTCGATGATCCCGCCTCAATATTATCACCTATGATACAATATATATAACATGACATCCTCGAGTCAAAAGTGTGGATCTATCATCAATATATAGCTCGTACGGTAAATCCATCGTACGGCATCCCAGTCTGGGTATGGGTCAATATCCATTATCTCATTATTCAACTGGTATCCGTATCATCATATCATGATCTGGGTACTGATCTAACGTCTAGTACATACTGATACCATCTCTCTCTCTCTCTCTCTATATATATATATATATATATATGCGTGTGTATGAAAACACATCGCCCCAAAGACCCGCTATAATATCATGTCGTATCTCAAATACGAATCATGTCACACCACCGATCTCATGGTATCATGCCCAATCTCATCGACTCATCTCCAATATCATCTATTATTCTCATTATACATGCATATGTATACGTATATATATGTATACATAGTCCCATACCTATGTGTGTATATATATATTTGTATGTATGTATGTATATATATATACATATCCCTATATACATTCAAATAATAAAATGTATGTTTGTGTATGCGCGCGTATGGGTGTAATCTCTAATCTAGGGTTTCGTGACTAAGAAGCTAAACTAAGTTACTTCTAATTACACTAAAACTATATCATGAACACCTAGAATCTATCTTGATAATCAATCATCTCATAATAAAATATATATATATATATGTGTGTGTGTGTGTGTGTGTGTATGTATACGTATTCGTATACTACACTACGAAACTGCGGGGGTGCTATACGCCATCCACCCGACTTCCCCCATCGATATATCTACTCACCACGATCCTCACATGCTGGAGTCGATGACGCCGCGCTCATCCTCATCGTCTCAAAGTCCACGTGGGAGTATCTACATGTCATAACATATCGTGTCGCATTAATATTCAATTCAAAACTAAAACGACACGTAAAACACACATAGGTTAAAACCTATGATCTACGCACACAAAAACTATCAGAAATCCCTCATCGTTGACGTACAAATGTCTAATGATCGAATCCGTGGTTTGAATACCAAAACCCAAGTTTGAAATCTGAAATCATAAACGTCAAGAAACATAACCTAAAACTTGGAAAACTTGCTCCAGATTTTACCCTATGTGAAATTAGCCAATTTTGCATATGTGTAGGGTCTATTTAACAGATACTGTGGCCATGAACCAAAAATGATGCCACACTATTCTACTCTGGCCGCAAATTGCGACTAGAACTAATATAATTATGGCCATGGTGAGGGAGTAGGGGCTCGGGTCTCTAGGGTATACTCCAGGTTGCCTGCACGACTCACTGTGTTTGCTAAATAATTCCTAGTGTCCCCGGGTGTTAGCAGATAACAATTTACCATCACAATTTCCAGAAATTCCAATGTCGGCAGATTTTCAAAGTTCGCATTTGGGGTTAAGTCTCAGGATTCAGTCCAAGAACTAACACTAGAGGGTTTATAAGATCTCTACTAACCTCAATTACACTATCTCAATTCATGAATCCTACAAAACCCTAACTTGAAATCTTCAAACCCCACTAAACATCACTTAATCACTTCAAAACTTACATGGGTGCTAAAGTGAATGAAATACAATACTAATGGTGAAGGAAATACCTCATTTGGCAACTCAAGAATTTTCTTGAGTTTCCCCAAGTTTTCAAAATCGGATTTTTCTTGGTCCAAAGATCTTGTTGTGAGCTTGTGCATGTTTTTAATGAAGTGGGGATGATGTTTTAATGAGAGATTAAGGGTGTTTGTGAGGTTTTGAAGGAGAGGGAAGAAGGAGGCAGCCATGGTGAGATGAGGGGGAAGAAATGATGAAGGAAACAATGAGGGGAAAAGTGCCATGGTCCAAGGTTGACCCCTCACCTCACTCTCTCTCATGTCCATCCCTCTTTCTTTATTCTTGTTCATTTTCTTTTGTTTTCTTTTCTCGTCTTTTCTTTTCTAAATAAACAAAGCCATGCATGTAGGAAAGAGAATAGCCATGGTAGAAAATGAAATAAAATGTGAAATATGAAATGGTGCATGTCATGTGCACAAATCAAGCTTAATACACGATTAGTGATATTTAATCGCGATTAGCATTAAAATGGAATATAATTAATTTTTAAAATTCATAATTTGCCTAACTCACATAAAACACCCTCATTTCAGAAATTCCTATAATTTCCAAATATTTCCCAATTTATTGGAAATTAATTATACCGCATTATCAAATATTCATAATGTTTGTTATTTAATTATATAAATTCCCTAAAAATAATATATTTTTCTGAAATGTTACAGTCTTCCCCCCTTAAAAAAATTCGGTCCCCGAATTTAAATTTAAACTCTCCCAATTTCTAAGAAATTTCAGTTAAAAGATCAAGTCGTCGGGTTCTGAAATCATAAGTACATAAAACACATCGTAGCGCAATGCATGCGCATGAAAATCGAGTATATAATTCAAAATCAAAACTCCGTCAAACATCCCGCAATCATTGGAGTTATGGTGAAGACACCAATGTGAAAACCCAATACGAAAACCAACATGATATACATCAAACTATACATGTAAACATCGCTAAACATCTGAAAGAAATGCATGCCAAACCTTTTCAAGTTGCTGTGCGATGCGTGTATCACTGCACATTGGCAGACGTTTATTTTAAGAAAATAACTATATATATATATATATATATCCTTTGTTCAACATACACGTCTCGCCGTTTTGAAAACAATTTAGAAGGGAGGTTCCCTTGTAAAAATTTTCGTGTCATCTCGGACACGTAGGTAAATACTGAGACTGTAGCTCCTTTTTGGAAATCCCTTCGATAACTATCAATGCATGCAAAAATATATTCAAGTACTGTCCTCGGACTAGTCCTGCTCAGTCACTATACTAAATAGTAAAATATCATAAAAACATACCGCTCAAAGGAAAACAATCCCATTGTATATAAGTTTGCCACGTGCGTCTGGTGCGCACGGAAAACAAAATCCCTGAATGTGCCATACATGTGCACAAAAATAAAATCTAAGTGCAACGGGTGTGCACGAAACACCTGTCAAGGGCAACGTGTGTGCCTGACAGCAATATCGGGTGCATCTGATATGCACGAAAAATCTCGATTTAGTGCATCTGGCATGCACCAAAATTGCATCATGCGGGTCAAGTATGCGCAAGCATCTAAATCAAGTGCACAAGGTGCACGAAAACAAATATCAAATATCAGAATCGAAATCGACGATATACATCACATCTAAATCCAAATCAGGTATACCGTGATATATAATCTCACAATCATGTGCATCAGTGTGCACAAAAATCAAGTCCAAATACTGGAAGTGCATGAAAGCTATACCGAAAGCACAAGTCAAATCATATGCATACCATAGGTATGAAATCAAAATCAATATCTCGAATGACATCAAATTGAAATTAAGTGCAACTGTGGTGCACAAATCTCAATCATGCAAATAAATCGTCCAAAATACCAAAATCAAAGATTGCGGAAACAGTCCCGGTCTAGCACATCCTCTAAAGATCTCTGGCCAACTGTCATGGTCACTCATAACATGTCTCGTCGACGATGCCGAACTCTGGCCTACTGGGTGTGCGTAATATGACCGCTCCTGAATCCAAGTCTTCTCGTATAGTATTCAAGAAAGGTTCTGTCGAAGTCTCCCCCAAATCTCGTTTCTGCCGAACTGCCCGGAAGTTATCACCTTTTACTAAGTCTGTTTCTTGTTCCGGAATGGCTGCATGCTCATCATGACTCCTCCTGGAAGATATATCCATACACAACGCCTCTGCATGCGTATCACATCTCTGATGTCAGCGGAGTAGAACGTCATCTCATCCAGAACTCGTACGAACCTCTTGCTCCACCTTTCTCTAATGTCGACTGATTTGGACTCGTCTCTTCGTGGTTGCATGGACTGCGCTCCAACGGCTATACTCATATCTGGAGTCTTCCAAGCAATATATCCCATCACATGATATCCGAATGACGTTGAACCTTTCGATCAATTTGTCAAGGTTCCATAATCCCCCAAGAGCTCAACATCTTGAGTACAGTTTAATAGTATTCCAGTACATACCACAGTACCTATGGACTGGCCATAGAAAGGCAAACCCAAGCCTCATCAATGGCACCGCTGAACTGCTGTAAACCCTAAGGTTTCAGAGTGTTCTCATGGTCATTATATCGAGTTAGGGTTTCATTTTCTAGAGGGTCTACGGAAATACTTCCATGTTTTTCCAAATACTTTAAACTTGGAAAAATGGGTTTCTAACATTCTATCGTCTTTTATCGACTCTCAACGTACCTGCGTGGATTCGTTTCTATCTGGAATCAATCAATCCGATGACCTCGCATCGGGGTAGGCAACGAATCACATATCCTAGTCATTCCTCCTTGGGTGACTAGCGATCTTCTGTCATATCTCTAAGTATAACTCGTGCGGAAATAGCTCCAAACATTTGGGGAGATATCTCTTCATTCGCAGCAACAACTGGCTCATTCGTCCGCATGCTGAACAGTGCCTCAATCATCAAGTAATCGGTGCATTGACGGTCATCACATTCTGGCTGGCCTCTAGCAGTGGCCTAATCCTCTGGTGCTGATCTGCACGTCTGAGAAATCTCATAAAAGCAATCCATCAAACGCTCATGGCGCGAAAAAACAATAATGCGATGCCTCTATGCAATCGTATGTCCCTGGAATCACGCCCTGGTCAGTCCTCGTCCGTGACGAGCTCATGCTGACGCAACTCTAGCCGTAGCTTTCTCTGCCCATGTAATCGTGGCAGCAAAACCATAACCTAATATCGATGAGGATAGATCATGAAAGAATATAATGCTGTGCAAGGAAATGTACATACTAAGCCTTCTTAAGCGGAGTAACGTATCGTAAGTATGCCGCGGAACATACACACGGTACGTCATTCTCCTTAAGTCACCTACTCCATCAACAAAGGTCAACCTACGCGACGAAATTTCGAGTCTAATACTCCCTCGACAAAGTCTAAGTTTCGTAAGGTCAAGCCTAGATTCCGAATATATATAAACGCCCTAGGCTCCGCATAGTCAAAAATAGACCGAACCAAGGTTAACCTAGCGCTCTGATACCAACTTTGTCACGACCCGAAATGGCATATGACTGGCACTTGAATTATATGAAGTCTATAGGACCCCATCTAATTCAAGTAAGCCAAAAATCCCAAAAATCTAAACTATTTTAAAAGAAGAAGGTGAAGAAAACTTATTTTAAAGCAAGTGGTTTTGATAACATAAGCTGAAGTATCGTGTTTTAAAATCTCATGTCTTTTCTGAAAATTTCGACAGAGTTTCCTTTGTAAATACTGGCCCCAAAAGGGGTACAACAAGAATAATATGAACAAAGGCATCCCCAAGCGGGAGCTAGCTCTTCGTCAATTGACGATCACAACCACGCAAGGAATATAATATACAACGCCGAAGGGTGAGGATAAAAACTCAAAAAGAAACTCAAAACAACAAGAAAACCCATAATAATACAACGCGCGACTCTAAGTTCGAAAGAATATACAATGGTCTTCTAAGGTTATTAAATAAATACAGGTCTGGTTGATGGAGTTTGCTAGATACAACTGAAATAAATGATTGTGTAATGGTGGTCACGATGCAAGTGATCCCACCTACCAAAGCAATCACCCTGAAAGGAGTAGTGTGCCAGCAAAACCGCAACGAAACCTGTACGGCAAAACCTGCAACAAACTGTAGCACAACGGGGGTGAGTTGCCAACACGTGAGTAGAAAACATAACCGAGCAGAAATCGTATGTATGACTCAATTCCAGGTCAATAAGATCAAATATATATAAACCTCACAATGATAAAGTCTGAAGCATGATAAGGTGGTAAGGGTAAACATCAATACATATGTATAATACCAAGTGCTCGTGTCAGTGTCTCAGGTAGCAACATGTCATAAATATGAGGTATGAATGCAATATAATGAAAACAGCATGCATCAAGAATGTGACAACTGTTTTCTTTATTTAGTGAGGTTTCTGTATATATAAATCGAGGTATCATCAATGAAATCAACATGAAATCAGTGTCCAGTATCGACACAAAATATAAATCGCAATATCTCAATATCTCAGGCTCAGGCAATCCGGACTGGCCTGTTACTTCGAATCTCAATATCTAGGGCTACGGCTATCCGGACTAGCTCATATCCCCAATCTCAAAACATCAGGCTCCGGCTATCCGGACTGGACTGCACTCCAATCGGTATCCTCCGGATATCCGTCGAGTCACAATACAATCACCGGTCAGTAGTGCTCCCCTGTCACAGGCTCAACGCCATCATCTGCGATCTTCTCGCCCAGGGGTACCGCACTGGGTCCACCATACACCCACAGACGGTTCCTCCTCCTCCTCGAATCGGGTATATGAAATTGCTCAAAAGCCGAGAAAACTCATGGTGGACATATCTCAAATCATATCATGAGAAAACCGCACTTTTATCTTTCGAAAATGACAATCAGTTTATAAATCTTTGCGGTTTCTCTAAATCCAGAAATCTCATAGAAATTCGAAATCATAAATCACAATGTAAATAAATAATGAATACTGGGCTCCGGCAATACGGACTGACCCAAATTATTGCATGGCAATGAATATATGAATATACATGCATGATATAACGCAGTAAATAAATGCAATGTCTAAGCCATCATATAATAGCAGGCTCACTAGTATCATGTCGAAACTATCAGCTAACAAGCGATATCAACGATTCAATATTCTCTAAAGTATGCGTGACATGGCAATTACCGATGATGATGTGTATGAGCCGGCAAGCAGGTGTACGTGGAGCATACGCATCATCGGTAATGATGCTGGTGTCCTGACAGCATGATTTTGATAATAACTACGGAAAACACAATATAAACATGCAATGCGATGCGAACAGCATGAATATGCAGAACATGAATAATAACGCAATAATAAAGAATCTGCATTTATATAAATATGAGTCATACAGTTTTGCCATTTGAAATAACCCGAATCGTGTGTTTATAAAATAGGGTGTACGGTGTTTTTAAGAAAAGACACATACTTTGAAATATCCATAGAATCCCTTGTCCTGTCATTAAAATACTCACGATTCGTTAGTTTTGAAATAGGTATGACTCGAGTATTTTCTAACATCTACATGTAAACTACAGGACTAAACTAACAGCTAATCAAAAAGGTAAGGAAACCACCTTAATCTGAGTCGATATATATATATAACATTTAATAGTCGGTGATCCCGCCTCAATAGTATCACCTATGATACAATATATATAACATGACATCCTTGAGTCAAGAGTGCGGATCTATCATCAATATATAGCTCGTACGGTAAATCCATCGTACGGCATCCCAATCTGAGTACGGGTCAATATTACCTTTATCTCATTATTCAACCGGTAACCTTATCATCATATCGTGATCTGGGCACTGATTAACGTCTAGTACATACTGATACCATCTTCATATATATATATATGCGTGTGTATGAAAACACATCGCCCCAAAGACCCGCTATAATATCATGTCGTATCTCAAATACGAACCATGTCACATCACCGATCTCATGGCATCATGCCCAATCTCATCGATTCATCTCCAATATCATCTACTATCCTCATTATCCATCTATATGTATACGTATATATATATACATAGTACCATACCTATGCGTATATATATATATATATATATATATATATATTATACATATCCCCATATACACACAAATAATAAAATGTATGCATGTGTACGTGTGTGCGTGTAGGTGTAATCTCTAATCTAGGGTTTTGCGACTAAGAAGCTAAACTAAGTTACTTCTAATTACACTAAAACTATATCATGAACACCTAGAATCTATCTTGATAATCAATTAACTCACAATAAACATATATATATATATATATATATATACGTATTCGTATACTACACTACGAAACTGCGTGGGTGCTATACGCCATCCACCCGACTTCCCCCGTAGATATATATCTACTCACCTCGATCCTCGCTTGCTGGAGTCGATGACGCCGCGCTCATCCTCATCGTCTCGAAGTCCACGTGGGGGTACCTACATGTTATAACATATCGTGTCGCATTAACATCCAATTCAAAACTAAAATGACACGTAAAACACACATAGGTTATAACCTATGATCTACGCACACGAAATCTATCAGAAATACCTCGTCGTTGATGTACAATCGTCTAACGATCGAATCCGTGGTTCAAATACCAAAACCCAAGTTTGAAATCTGAAATCATAAACGTCAAGAAACATAGCCTGAAACTTGGAAAACTTGCTCCAGATATTACCCTATGTGAAATTAGCTAATTTTGCATATGTGTAGGGTCTATTTAACAGATACTGGGACCATGAACCAAAAATGATGTCACACTACCCTACTCTGGCCGCAAATTGCGGCCAGAACTAATATAATTGTGGTAATAGTGAAGGTGTAGGGGCTCGGGTCTCTAGGGTATACTCCAGGTTGCCTGCACGACTCACTGTGTTTGCTAAATAATTCCTAGTGTCCCCGGGTGTTAGCAGATATCAATTTACCATCACAATTTCCAGAAATTCTAATGTCGGCAGATTTTTAAAGTTCGCATTTGAGGTTAAGTCTCAGGTTTCAGTCCAAGAACTAACACTAGAGGGTTTATAAGGTCTCTACTAAGCTCAATTACACTATCTCAACTCATGAATCCCACAAAACTCTAACTTGAAATCTTCAAACCCGACTAAACATCACTTAATCACTTCCAAACATACATAGGTGCTAAAGTGAATGAAATACAATGCTAATGGTGAAGGAAATATCTCATTTGGCAACTCAAGAATTTTCTTGAGTTGCCCCAAGTTTTCAAAATCGGATTTTTCTTGGTCCAAAGTGCTAGTTGTGAGCTTGTGCATATTTTTAATGAAGTGGGGATGATGTTTTGATGAGGGATTGAGGGTTTTTGTGAGGTTTTGAAGGAGAGGGAAGAAGGAGGTAGCCATGGTGAGATGAGGGGAAGAAACAATGAAGGAAACAATGAAGGGAACAAGAGCCATGGTCTAAGGTTGACCCCTCACCTCACTCTCTCTCATGCCCATCCCTCTTTCTTTATTCTTATTCATTTTCTTTCTTTTTTTCCCTCATCTTTTCATTTCTAAATAAACTAAGCCATGCATGAAGGAAAGAGAAAAGTCATGGTAGAAAATGAAATAAAATGTGAAATCTAAAATGGTGCATGTCATGTGCACAAATCAAGCATAATGCACGATTAGTGATATTTAATCGCGATTAGCATTAAAATGGAATATAATTAATTTTAAAAATTCATAATTTGCCTAAATCAGATAAAACACCCTCATTTCAGAAATTCCTATAATTTTCCAAATATTTCCCAATTTATTGGAAATTAATTATACCGCATTATTAAATGTACATAATATTTATTATTTAATTATAAAAATTCCCCAAAAATAATATTTTATTTTTCTGAAATGTTACAGTGTGTTTAATATGATCATTACCCACTGCCGGCGTATTGACGAGTGTTTAGAGTACTACACAGAGGTTTTCTGGCTCAGGCGTAACGGAGTAGGAGCACATATGAGATATGTAAGTCGATGTACAACACCCCATGAGTTGCGGGGAGGCGGAAATATGAAAAACGATCTGGTTTTGTATGTAAACATCGACTAACCGAAGATCTTTTCTAAACGATAATTAACAACAAGCATAGAGTTCTAAGCTACTATGTAAAGAGATTATACCAAATGATTCTAGTCCTTCGTCTTTATGATCTCTAAGTCCTCCTCGGCCTCCTATCCGTGATAGATGATCCACCCGAGAACCCTAATCCAAGCTATAACCTCTAACCTTAAGGTTACTTAGTTTCTCTAGTTGCTAATCAAAGTAACTAAGATGATATAGAGTTAGATTATGGAGTGTTTAGTCTATACTAATTCTTGGTCTCAACTCATGAGTGGTAGGATTAGGGTTTGAAGAGAGAGTGAGCTTGAGGAGAGAGAAGGTGGAGATGATAAAATGAGAAGAGAAAAGCTTCTCACTTGAATATATAAAGCATAATGAATTATCAAATAAAATGAATTAAATGATTATTCACCATGCTTCATTTATTCAACAAGAGTGATTCACCATATGAGTCATTAAGTAATTAATGATGCATTAAATGATATGATGAATCACACAAATGAGTCACAAAAGCAATTAATGAAAATGCCACCTTAACCCCTCATGTCACCATCCTTCTAGAAACTTCTCGGAAAATTACGAGAACGCCCCTCGCATCCGTAAAAATACGGAAAAAACTTTAGACTGTATAAATCCAATAACCTGATACTAGAATCTGGCTTAAACTAAAGCCGGCTAGTAAAAACTGTCTGAATGTCGTACGTGCGTTTAAACACGTATGCGTCCGAACCTTTGTCGTAAAACCATACGATCTCTATATCTTTTCGCCTGGGTTTGGAAAATCTCTGTGTGGGACTCTAAAGACTCGACTACTACGCTGGCAGTGGGTTTAACCATAGATCGCAAGCGGCACTAGCTATACGTAACGGTCCCCAAGAAGTTGTCGATAAGAAAGCCGATGAGGTAACCCATCCGAAATCCTACTGAGCCTGTCCGTGACAATATCCGCGCAGTCCGGTCTGTTCATCTAAGAGTATCGCATGTATGGTCTAGGTAAGTGGTGGACGTCAGACCCCTAATAACCATACAAGTCTTGTCGGCATGGCTCAAGACCATCCGAGAATCTACTGATCAGTCCATCAGTAATTCTCAATCAGCCCTGGCCAGGGACTTATGGTAATGACCAACCGATCACCGTGCGATATCAACTCCCTATACCGGGAGAGACGAATCCCTAACAGTCGCTCACTGCCTCCACGTGGCTCGGGACTGTGCCCAACTAAAACCTGTTTACACGACTCCTTTGAATCGTGGTAGGGTAGTAATCAAAGCACAGTGGGAACTCACACGAGACAAATAATGACTTTAAGTCAACGGACTATCTGCACACATGTCACCAGAGAACTGCTATCTGACGTTAGGTATAATACCATCCAGTCAGTTCTCGGCGATTCCTGTCCGGTATACTCACACCCAGTGAGCATCTGTATACAATCTTAGGTGCACTCCACCAATGGCTGCGGGACCAGTCCATCGCCCCTCCTCAGGGTCTAGATATGTATACACTAGTCTATTCCGGAGTATCGATGCCCAATCTCGATACTCCTACGACCAGGGACATCTAAGGATGTGCCTATTGACTATCTAGCTCCCACAAGTATGACTGCCATCACAACGCCGGTAGTCAGGAAAACACCCTATGGGCTTTATCAACATATATATATAAATACCAAGTAAAATATATCATACGTTAAGACAAAGACAAACCAAATAGCGTACTATCATATCAAGCAAAACTGTCATGTACATACATATCCCTAGCATCCTATACAATGAAGGCCTCTAGGGCATATATATCCAACAAGATATGTGCGGGACCGAGATTAATATGCGTATGTGATACCGTATTCTATTATCACGATTTGTATCATCTGTCGGTTATATGCAATATAGCCGGGTTATCGAAACAAGTGTTGATTCGATAAATTGATATACATGATATTAGTCGGTTATATATGATATAGCCGGATTATTAAATCAAGTGTTGATTTAATAATCTAATGTATAATTATATATTTGATATATTAATTTACATTAACTAGTATTAGCTCACTTAAGATTGCTTTTTCTCACTTGATTGTGCATTAAGTGCATATGTGATTTATACTTGTGTACATAGTTTGTATCATGCTTGATGATACATGCAACATGGGTGTGTGTGTAACTTACACCATACTTAAGATAATGGTTAGGGTTTTTATTTATTTTTGTAATTCAAAATTAGTGGCATTTTTTCATGGCATGTAAGCTTGTGGAAGCTTGTAGATCATTTGACTTGGTCCACTTGTTTTGTTTTACTAAAGATATTTATTAACCAAACTATTACCTTAAACCATAGTTATGTCTCTACAATGGTTAGTACATGATACTAACTCACCCATGGTTACCATTCACCACTTGATTTTATTCAATCTTCATTTGCTTCATCTTCTTCCTCTAGCTCTCTAGCTTCATGAAAAATGGTGAAAATGGGTGAGAAAATAAAATCTAAAGTGAGCCCACTTCCTACTTCATCATCCTATACACTTGCTTGGGTAGTAAAGGGTGTTCTCTTCACAAAGTTCTTGATCTAGTGAAGAGGTAGCTTGGGTTTGAGTCTCTTCAACGTAGATCATCTTCGGCCTCGAAGACTTCGAGCAAGCCTATTCATTTCTCCAAGGGAACCCATACTAAAGTTCAGGAGATCACTACTTGCAGCGATCGCAGCGAAAGGACTTCTACATGGAGGTTTAGAAGTGAAATACCGGTCTACAAAGGTTGTATTCCTTTTTCACTACTAGTAATGGTTGGTTACATGTTTTGTTTTGTCTATTTACTCTAGCTTGATCCTAGCTTAGGATTGATTAACACCTTAGAATTTTTAAATTTGGCATGGTAGTTGTTGTGAAAACGCAGTAGGGTGCTAAGGAATCCTAACAATGGTATCAGAGCACTGGGTCCCAAATTTTTGCCATGTTCTTGTAATCTCTCATACTTGCCGGCCATTTTCCGAGCAACCGGGCTCAAATTTTGGTATTGTTCATATTGTATCACACACAATATTCTGTACTTGTTTAAATAGTTTTTAGGGGTCATTTAAAAAACGACAGAAACTGTATTTGGTGTTTCAAGTTTCAGAGTTCGTTTCGGTTTCGTAGTTTAACATTGTTTTTTGGGTTTTCACATATTATCTAGGGGAAGTTAAAAAGTTCGATCAAATGTCAAAATCCCATTTTTCCAAGTTTAACGATTCAGAAAAAGATGCAAGTAATTCTATGAACCCTTTAGAAGAATGAAAGCTTAACTCGACTTTTTGGATCCCGGAACCGCGGTCATACCCTAGGGTTTGCCGCAGTTCCGTGGCGACATGAGTGAGGCTTGGGTCTGCCCTTCTACGGCTGGTGCATAGATACTGTGGCATATTCTGGGTATTAGAACTGTGCTCAACTATTGAGCTGTCAGGAAATTGTGGGACTTTGATGAATCGATCGAAATGTTTAACGTCGTCCGGATATTTATGATGGGATACAATAATTGGAATCTATCAAGTTGCGTGCTAGTTTAACATTTCGGACTCGGACGGAATCGAGAATCTTGCTGAATTACCCGACTTCATTTGAAAAGTATTTTCATGGTTGAGACCTAAATGTAAAATTTGTATTGTTAGGCATTAAATCCAGAATATGTGATATTCCGGGTTTATGATGTCTAAGGGCAATGCGGATTCAAATTGTTGTAGTTTTTCACTTTCTTTTCTGCGACCGTAAGTGTAATATGTAGTGTATCACCGGTTTCGTTGTTATATGTCAACAACAATTGGGATACACATATTTACTTACGTTGATGACATGTGATGTTATGTGTTACTGTGATATGTTATATTGGATCGTCGTGTTTGAATAGCCGGGATTTTTTTATGTGAGATGAGAGTTTTTCATTTTCATTCATGTAAAACTTGTATGTAATATTCTTTTATTGGGGCACTTCTGGATTGAGGAAGATGTCACTGTTGATGTATATTATTTACTTTTCCGCATTAGGATAGACCCAAAAAAGGGAGCACAAGTAACCAGGTTCTAGAGTCTAGTGGGAAACTATCTCGAGGCGTCGAGTTCGGGTCTCCTAACTCTAGAATTGGTAGGGTTGCTTACCGCTCTCGTAGGGGTCTAGGGGTGTGGGTTTGGCTATTCATCACGACCGTGGAATCCTTGTTTTATACAGGCTTAAATTAAAACACGGAAATCCTAGTATATCCAATATTTCATATATTGTCTTCTGCTGCTAATATTCTATGATGTGATCACCTTTATATTCTGAGATGGATACATTATAATATATATGATATATTATAGACGTTGCTTATGTTTTTCACCTGCGCTAGCCTGCCCCGCTTTGCTGTTAGTTACCTAACCTAACGGTGCACGACGGGACTTCGTGGTGAATGCGGATGGCATAAGCGTACGTTGTATTTATCTGTAATGCTTAGGTAACTTAAATGATGGGACATTCATTAATGAGATTAATGAAAGAAAATAAACCTAAATATGTTGTAGAATCGAATTTGAAACCAGCACGGCTTTTTACGAAAAAGCAAAGTTTCAAAATGCAGAGCTTAAGCCACTCCTTTTAAAACCATTTGATTCTGCAACGAGATCAAGTTCAAAGCGTTAAAGGTTTTCATAAAAACCAACCGCAACCCTCCGTCATTTTAGAAAGTGGAGTACTTAGTATTCGTGATGTGTTTGTTGACTATAGTTAAGGCACAGTGTACGGTAGCTAAGTAATGTTTTCCTACATAGCATATGATGCGATTAGTTAGGACAGTCATGTGACTTTGTTGATCATAGTTAAGGGTCATGTGGGTGGGTCTAATTAATCACGAAATGACGGGTAGAACTTGACTAGTGCTTATAATTTGTTGACTATAGTTAAGGTCATAAGTCACTAGGGGTAAAAACCATTATCGGGAGTTTCAAATGTTGAAATTTGCAATGAGATTGCATACCTTCTATGTGATAGTTGGATCCTGATACCCACTGCGAGTAATTGCTACTCCTGGGAGAGTTTGGCACTTTACAATTAGCCGATCAAGTAGGTGTCTAGAAAGGTGTCAACGAGGTTATGCTCCTGGGAAAACGAGGTTTATTTTATTTAGGTCCGTGCGAAAGCACGGGGAACTTCTCTCAAAGTATCAGCACTCGCCTGGCTGAAAGATTGGTGAACTTGTAGTGTGTATTTAATCCTGGCTAGTCTTTCCTTTTAAGGTTTGAAGGAAGATTTGATAAAAACAGTGGGAGCCATCCTGATTAGATAAAATATATAACCAATCTAATCTTACAAGAGCGCAAGCAGAGTGTTTTCTTCTCTCTCTCTCTCTCTGTAGCGACCATGTCATGCCTTAATCAAGATAATAATATGGTTGTATTGACCGAACCCGCTTATTATACTGAGCTGGAGAACGTTGGTCCCGCTCCAACTTATAATAGTTATAAGACCGAGTAGGAAATAGGGAAATACCAGGATTCCCATGCCGCCCAAACGAAGAAAGTGCATGTTAGATGCATCTTCTTCGGGTGTGTTCGTCACAGAGAACTGTTTCTCAGTATTCTCTACGTCCTGGGTATTTGATACCGGATCAGGATCCCGCATATGTAATCTGTTACATGGGCTACAGAAAGGTAGAGAACTGAGAATAGGGTGATATGTCTCTAAGTATAGAGATTAGTGCAATTGTTGCAGCCAAATTAGTCGGCAAATATCATCCTGTATTACCAAATACATTGATTCTGAACTAATGTTATTAGATACCGAACCTGATAAGCAACGTTATATCAGTCGGCAAATTGTTAGTTGTATGTATGCCCAAGAGGCCAGTATTGTACAGATGATGTATATTATATTGGATGCTTGGACATATATAGAGATGACTTTCTTGCTCGATATGATAGTATGCTATCTGCTTGCTCTTTATCTTAACATGTACACTTGTCTCTTTAAATTGTCTTATAGTTACATGTTGGTAAAGCCCTTAGGATGTGTACTTGACCACCTGGACTATGATGCAGATCATACTAGTGGGGACATGGTAGTCCATAGGTACATCCTTCAAGGTCCCTAGTCGTGGGTATATCGAGACGGGGCATCGATATACCAGAGTAGACTAGCGTATAAGCTTCTCGACCCATGAGATGGGCGATGGATGATCCCATATCCATTGGTGTTTGACATCAGAGATGATATACGGGTGCTCAGTATAGACTGGGTACACTGGACGGACTCGCCGAGAACTCCCAGATGGTATTATACCTCACGTCAGATGGCAGTTCTCAGGTGACACTTGTGCAGGTTAGTCTGTAGACCCGAGATCGTCATAGAGTCTTGTGTGATTCCCACTGTGCTTTGATCTCCACCTTACCACGTCCATGAGGGCGTGCAAAACGGTGGTTTTTAGGCACAGTCCCGAGTCACATGGAGGCAATGAGCGATAGGAGGGGTTTCGTCTCTCCCGGTATTGGGGGTTGATGTTGCGCAGTGCTTGATTGGCCGTAACAGGGAAGTCCCTGGCCAGGGCTGATCAGAGATTTGCTGGTAAGTGTTACCAGTAGTTTCTCGACCCGTTATGAGCCTCACATCGGCACGACTTATCGGTTATTGGGGTCTGACGTTTACCACCCCTAGACTTGATATGCGACATATCAGACGAACAGACCGGACTGTACGGTAAGTGTTACTGGTTGGATTCACAGGAGTGTGAGCGGGCTAGCTCGTCGATCTTCTGATCGCTCAATACCCGGATGGCCGTTACTTTTAGCAGACCGCTTGCGGCTTGTAGGTGCTTGTGTAGGGTTCCTAGGCACTCTTGTGAAGGTTCAAAAGGCATCAAACATGCCCGGATAAAAATTTAGACGTGCCGAACAACCCAAAGCCGGGATCTTTGCTAGATTATTAGGGTTTAACATGCAAGATGATAACTTTTATCTAAGTGTGAGAGATTACAACCTTTGTAGTCCGCTCCTTCACTTCACAAGCTCCGAGTAGAAGTCCCTTTGCCGCGATCCACGATCTCCCGGACTCATGAGAGGCTCCACGACTCGAACGATCCATGCTAGCTCGAAGTATTCCAAATCTCCGATGATCTACCTCGAAGTTGCAACGACTCAAGCTTTCTCACTCTAAAGAGATGAACACACTAATCTCATGGGCTAGATGAGATGAGGATGAGAGAGTAGTATTTTTGCTTTCTTTTTAAATCATTTTCTCATATTATTTCATCACATAAAGAAAAACTAGCAAGCTTTCTTCAAGAGAGAAGAAGATGATAATGGAAAAGATTATGAATCATTTTATTTTGTGATGAATAGAATAAAAGCTATATGATTGAATTGTAAACCATGGTCAAGGATGAGTGGCTAGGATTTAGTAGAGAAATAACTAGAGTTAGGGTTTGGTTGAGTTAAAGAATGTGTCATCCAAAATATCTTAAGAATGACAAAAGCAAAAACTTCTAGAAGGTGCATGAAACATCTAACCCAAAACAAACCCTAACCTCAATTAATCATCCTTAAACATGTTTAACAATTAATCATATCATGTCACAATAATATATATCACATATATATTATATATTTGCAACAAAGGAAAATAATACAATTAATATATATCGCATATATATCAAAGTATCATCCACTGAGAAAATGAAATAATAAAGCGAGCCAATATTAGATAATGTAATACAATATATCATATATATTATTATACATTAAATCATCGAATCAACACTTGATCCGACGATCCGGCTATATCGAATATTACTGACTAATATATCATGTACCGATTCATCGAATCAACACTTGATCCGATGTCCCGGTTCATTTCTAAATATCGCAAGAATATAATACGGTATCCCATATCGCATTATTATCGTTCCTGCGCATATCGCATATGTGCCACTACTCCGTTTCGCCTGAGCCTAGAAACCTCTGTGTAGGACTCTAAAGAATCGTCAATACGCCGGTAGCAGGTGATGATCATATCAAACACCCACAAGCTGCAAGCGGTCAGCTAAACATAACAGCCACCCAGGTATTGAGCGATCAGAAGATCAACAAGCTAGCCTGTGCGTTCTCCTGTGAATCCAACCAGTAACACTCCCGTACAGTCCGGTCTGTTCGTCTGATATGTCGCATATCAAGTCTAGGGGTGGTATACGTCAGACCCCAGTAACCGATAAGTCGTGTCGATGTGTGGCTCATAACGGGTCGAGAAACTACTAGTAACACTTATCAGTAAATCTCTATATCAGCCCTGGCTAGGGACTTCCAGTTATAGCCAATCGAACACAGCACAACATCAACTCCCTATACCGGGAGAGACGAATCCCCTCCTATCGCTCATTGCCTCCATGTGATTCGGGACTGTACCCAAAAGCCACCGTTTTGCACGCCCTCTTGGATGTGGTAAGGTGGAAATCAAAGCACAGTGGGAATCACACAAGACTCTATGACGATCTCGGGTCTACAGACTACCCTGTACCAGTGTCACCGGAGAACTGCCATCTGACGTGTGGTATATCACCATCTGGGAGTTCTGGGCGTGTCCGTCCAGTGTACCCAGTCTGCACTGAGCACCCGTACACCATCTCTGATGTCTAACACCGATGGATATGGGATCATCCATCGCCCATCATATGGGTCAAGATGCGTATACGCTAGTCTACTCTGGTGTATCGATGCCCTGTCTCGATATACCCTCGACTAGGAACAGTTATAGGATGTACTCATCGACTACCGCGGCCCCACTAGTATGATCTCATCATAGTCCCAATAGTCGAGTACAGATCCTAAGGGCTTTATCAACATGTGAGAGTAAAACAGTAAACCAATACAAGTCAACATGTTAAGATAAAGTGAAACCAAATAGCATACTATCATGACGAGCAAGAAAGTCATCTCTATATATAACCAAGCATCCATTATAATATACATCATATGTACAACAATGGCCTCTAGGACATATACATAACTAACAATCTCCCACTTGCACTAAGGCCAGCTGCTGTAGTATCTCATACCTAGCATCCCGAATAATCTCTCAAACTGTATCTGGGGAATAGCCTTCGTGAATGGATCCGCAGTGTTGTCCTTCGTATCTACTCTCCTGACCTCGATCTCCCGGCGATCAACTATCTCCCTGATCAGGTGATACCGCCTCAGAATATGTCTGGACTTTTGATGGGACCTGGGTTCCTTGGCTAAAGCCACAGCTCCATTGTTATCGCAATACAGAGGTATTGGATGCTCAATGGATGGAACCACACCAAGTTCACTAATGAACTTCTTTATCCAGACAGCCTCTTTGGCAGCATCGTTGGCAGCGATGTATTCAGCCTCCATCGTTGAGTCTGCAACGGTATCCTGTTTGGAACTCTTCCAACATACCGCCCCTCCATTGAGGGTAAAGACAAAACCCGAATGCGACTTAGAGTCGTCCTTATCACTTTGGAAGCTGGAATCGGTAAAGGACTCCACCTGGAGTTCTCCGTTACTATACACCAAGAACATCTCCTTAGTCCTTCGTAAGTACTTGAGAATGTTCTTCACAGCTGTCCAGTGACTCTCTCCAGGATCTGCTTGATACCGACTCACTACACTTAGTGAGTATGCTACATCGGGTCTGGTACATAGCATCGCATACATGATAGAGCCTACTGCCGAAGCATAGGGTATCCCTTGCATGCGAGCTCTCTCCAAATCAGTCTTGGGAGACATCTCTTTGGAGAGAGTGAGTCCAGAGATCGTGGGTTGGTTCCCACACTTGGATTCTTCCATACTAAACCTCTTTAGTATGCTGTCAATGTACCTGGATTGGGACAATCCCAGTATCCGTTTAGATCTATCTCTATAGATCATGATTCCCAATATGCAGGAGGCATCACCTAGATCTTTCATCGAGAATCTCTGTGATAAGAAGAGCTTGACTGATTGCAGCATAGGAATATCATTTCCTATCAAGAGTATGTCATCCACGTACAATACGAGGAAGACAACCTTACCCTCTGCTACCTTCTTATAGATACAAGGTTCATCTATATTTTTGATGAAGTCAAACTCTTTGACTACAACATCAAAACAGATGTTCCAACTCCGCGATGCTTGCTTTAACCCATAAATGGATTTAAGCAGCTTGCACACCTTTCCGCTGCTCCCACTATCTACGAAGCCCTCTGGCTGAGTCATGTACAAGCACTCTTCTAAATCACCGTTTAGAAAGGTGGTCTTAACATCCATTTGCCAGATTTCGTAGTCATGGTATGCAGCAATGGCAAGTAAGATCCGGATGGACTTAAGCATAGCCACTGGAGAAAATGTTTCGTCATAGTCCACACCTGGTCGTTGACAAAAACCCTTTGCTACAAGTCTAGCTTTGAAAGTCTCAACTTTTCCATCTACACCAAATTTCCTTTTAAAAATCCACTTGCTCCCAATGGGTTTTACCCCTTCAGGAGCATTTTCCAAAATCCATACTTTATTGGTGTACATGGATTCCATCTCAGATCGCATTGCATCCAGCCATTTCACAGAGTCACCACTCGTGATGGCCTGCTCGAATCTAGTCGGGTCATCATCATCCATGATGCAATCCTCGCTTCCACCATCAATGAGAAAACCGTAGTATCTTTCAGGTGGACGAGAAATCCTACTAGATCGGCGGAGAGGCTGGGGTTCGTCGGGTACTACTGAATCCTCTGGTTCCACTAAATCATCTGTTGTAGTTTGTTCTGCTGGAACTTCTTCCAGTTCTACCTCAGAACCACTAATTTCTTTTTCAAGAAATTCCTTTTCTAAAAAGGTGGCATGTTGAGCAACAAACACCTTTTGTTGTTCACTGTAGTAAAATAGATATCCATACGAATTGCTTGGATATCCTACAAACTTACAAAGAACTGATCGTGCCTCGAGTTTGTCCGGATTTTGCTTTTTAACATAGGCCGGACAACCCCATATCTTAACTCTTTTAAGAGATGGTCTCTTCCCATTCCATATCTCATATGGAGTGGTAGGCACTGATTTAGTTGGAACTCTATTCAATAGGTATATGGCTGTCTTAAGCGCATACCCCCAAAAGGAAATAGGTAACTCAGCTGTACTCATCATCGAGCGCACCATATCTAATAGGGTGCGATTTCTCCGCTCCGAAACACCGTTGTGCTGTGGTGTATAAGGAGGAGTAAGCTGAGAGAGAATCCCATTCTCTTTTAGATAATCTAAAAACTCACCGCTTAAGTATTCACCTCCTCGATCAGATCGAAGAATCTTAATACTTTTGCCCGTTTGATTCTCTACTTCGTGCTTATATTCTCTGAATTTCTCAAAAGCTTCAGACTTGTGTTTCATCAGGAACACATATCCGAATCTTGAGAGATCGTCAGTGAATGTAATGAAGTAGGAAGAACCATTCCTGGCATGCGTAGACATGGGACCGCATACATCACTATGTATTAGTCCTAAGAGTTCAGTAACTCTTTCTCCGTGTCCACTAAACGGAGCTTTGGTCATTTTTTCTTTGAGACATGAACGGCAAGTATCATAAGATGATAATTCGAACGGATTCAAATAACCATCCTTATGTAACTTAGCCAGTCGTGTCGCATTGATATGACCAAGTCTACAATGCCACAAGTAGGATTCATTCATATCCGAACTTTTCCTCTTGTGTGTGTTTTGTATATTCAGGACTGTATTCTGATTTAGAATGAATATGCCATTATGTAACGAGCCTGATGCAATCAACTTTTGATCTAGGAATATGTTCATAACATTATCCTTCTTTACTCAACAAGGAGACTGATATAATGTTGCACATCATGTTCGGTATATAATAGCACTCATTTAGAATCAGTGTATTACGACTTGGCAATACAAGGTGATATTCGCCAACTGCTTTGGCTACAATACTTGCACCGTTCCCTACTTGAACGGAATGATCACCTTTTCCCAGTTCTCTACCTTTTCGTAGCCTATGTAACAACTTACATATGTGGGATCCTGATCCGGTATCTAATACCCAGGACGTAGGGTGAACTGAGAAACAGTTCTCAATAACTAACACACCCGAAGAAGATGCATCATCATGCATGTTCTTTTGGGCGGCGTGAGAATCCAGATATTCTCCTGTTTCTTGTTCAGTCTTATAACTCTTATAAGAAAGAACGGGTCTAACGTTCCCTTGCTCAGTACAATAATTGGGTTCAGTCAGTACATCCATATTATTATCTTGATTATGGCATGACATGGTCGCTACCTGGAGAGAGAGAGAAGAAAACACTTTAGCGTATGCTCTTGCAAGATTAGATTGGTTATTATCTTATCTAATCAGGATGTCTCCCACTGGTTTTATCAAATCTACCTTAAAACCCTAAAAGGTAAGATTAGCCGGGATTAATTGCACCTTACAATTTCGTCAATCTTTCAGCCAGATCAGTGTCGGTACTTTGAGGGAGGTTCCCCGTGCTCTCGCATGGACCTAATTAATGTAAACCTCGTTTTCCCAGAGGCGTAACCCCGTTAACACTTTTCTAGACACCTACTTGATCGGCTAATTGTCCTGTGTAAAACTCTCCCAGGAGTAACACTTACTCGCAGTGGGTATCGGGATCCAACTATCTCATAGGAGGTATGCAATCTCATTGCAAATTTCAACTCTTGAAATTCCCGATAATGTTTTTACCCCTAGCAACTTATGACCTTGGCTAAGGTCAACAAATCATAAGCGTAAGTCAAGTTTAACCCGTCATTTTTTGATTGAATTAAACCCACCCGTACGACCCTTGGCTAAGGTCAACAAAGTCGCACGACTACCCTAACTCAATCACATCTCATGTTTTAGCAGATAAATACTAATTAGCTACCGTACACCACGCCTTGGCTAAGGTCAATAAACGCAGCACGAATACTAACTAGTCTCTATCTGAAATGACGGAGGGCTACGCAGGTTTTTCAGAAAACCCTGAGCGTAATGAACTTGATATCGTTGTAGAATCGAGTGAAGTTTTGAAAAGGAGTGTTTTTTAGGCTTTTCTTAGTTTCGCTAAAGGGGTCACTCCCGGTGAAGGGATCGTCGGCCCTTTCCTTATCGAATAAGGTGCAGGATATATCATATATATCACTGTGCAAAGCAAAACACTAAAAGCAATCAAAAGACAAACCGCGTTTTGTAGCATCTGCCAGTTTTGCTAAAGGGGTCACTCCCGGTGAAGGGATCGTCGGCCCTTTCCCCATCGAATAAGGTGCAGGATATATCATATATACCGCTGTGCAAAGCAAAACTGTAGCTACCCCTTTTATAAAGTTTTTGATTCTACAACATCTTTAGGTTTCTTTTCTTTTATTAATCACATTAATAAAAATCCCGTCAGCTTATGCTTCCTAAGCATCACAGAAGAAACGAAAGCAATAATATTTATATATCAGCATATATATATAGTATAAGCATTCGTCTCAGGCAGTAATATGATCTCATCACAGAACATTGCAGCAGAAGAACATATATGAAATATTGGATATACTAGGACGTCCGTGTTTTCAATACGAGCCGGTATAAAACACGGATTCCACGGTCGCGATGAATAGCCAAACCCACATCCCAAGACCCCTACGAGAGCGGCAAGTAACACTGCCAATTCTAGGGTTAGGAGACCCGGTCTCGACTCCTCGAGATGGCCTCCCACTGGACCCTAGAACCCGGTTACATGTGCTCCCCTCCTTGGGTCTACCTAATGCGGAAAAGTAAATAATATACACTGGTGACAGCAACCGCAACCTGGAAGTGCCCCAAATAAAAGAATATTACATTACAAATGAATTTTACATGAATGAAAATAAAAAACCCTCATCTCACATAAACCCCCGGCTATTCAGAACGCGACGATCCAATATAACATATCACAGCAACATATAATATCACATATCATCAACGTAAGTAAATATGCGCATCCCAATTGTCGTTGACATATAGCAACGAAACTGGCGATATCACATATTACACTTACGGTCACAGAAAAGAAAGTGTGAAACTACAATATTTGGAATCCACAATCACTTTAGACATCGTAAATCCGAAATATCACATACTTTGCATTTCATGCCTAACTCTATGAATTCCACATATTGTATCACATTCCAGATAAATAGACAGTATTAAACTTTCCGAACAGATAATCAAATACCCAAAATTTCCCAAAATGCTCAACTCTTGAGCGGAGTTCAAATAATCCCAGAATATGTCACAGTACCGGTGATCCAGCCGTAGAAGGGTCAAGCCAACGCCTCACATGTGGCACGCCGTACTGCCCCAAACCCGAAGGTTCAAAAGGCAGTTCAAGACGGTCACATAATCGAGTTAAGGTTTGTTGTCTTCTAGAGGGTCCACCGCTTAACTTGTACAATTTTTCCGAAAGATTTAAACCCGAAAAAAATTTCAACACTTGAAAGTTTGCCGTACCGGGAAACAGTTAGTTAATGATATCCGTTCAAATAGTTTAACAGTTTCTAAATATCCGGAAAGAAATACGAACTTAAATATTCCGATCGAATCTACTATTACAAAATAAACCCCAGATTTAAACAATACTGGAATCACTGTTAAAAATATCCAGAAGCATCAACAAGTACCTACGGACATTACCATAAAATCCACGTGTCACAAATACACTGTTCCGCCGCGGAACCGCCGCGCAAGGCATGCTTGCGCCGCGGTTCCGCCGCCGTTTAGTCGAATTAGGGGCTCGGGTTTTATGGTAATTCTTAGAATTCCCTGCTGATTTTTTTACATATTTTTAATTCAGAAAAATCCCAAAATTTAAAAAATTTCCAGAGAGGGGTCCAATTTTGTCGTTTCTGGTTCGATCGGAGTTTTAACTTCGTAAACACATCGCCTAATGCTCTAGCTAGGCTCTGATACCACTGTAGGGTTCCTAGGCACTCTTGTGAAGGTTCAAAAGGCATCAAACATGCCCGGATAAAAATTTAGACGTACCGAACAACCCAAAGCCGGGATCTTTGCTAGATTATTAGGGTTTAACATGCAAGATGATAACTTTTATCTAAGTGTGAGGGATTACAAGCTTTGTAGTCCGCTCCTTCACTTCACAAGCTCCGAGTAGAAGTCCCTTTGCCGCGATCCACGATCTCCCGGACTCATGAGAGGCTCCACGACTCGAACGATCCATGCTAGCTCGAAGTATTCCAAATCTCCGATGATCTACCTCGAAGTTGCAACGACTCAAGCTTTCTCACTCTAAAGAGATGAACACACTAATCTCATGGGCTAGATGAGATGAGGATGAGAGAGTAGTATTTTTGCTTTCTTTTTAAATCATTTTCTCATATTATTTCATCACATAAAGAAAAACTAGCAAGCTTTCTTCAAGAGAGAAGAAGATGATAATGGAAAAGATTATGAATCATTTTATTTTGTGATGAATAGAATAAAAGCTATATGATTGAATTGTAAACCATGGTCAAGGATGAGTGGCTAGGATTTAGTAGAGAAATAACTAGAGTTAGGGTTTGGTTGAGTTAAAGAATGTGTCATCCAAAATATCTTAAGAATGACAAAAGCAAAAACTTCTAGAAGATGCATGAAACATCTAACCCAAAACAAACCCTAACCTCAATTAATCATCCTTAAACATGTTTAACAATTAATCATATCATGTCACAATAATATATATCACATATATATTATATATTTGCAACAAAGGAAAATAATACAATTAACATATATCGCATATATATCAATGTATCATCCACTGAGAAAATGAAATAATAAAGCGAGCCAATATTAGATAATGTAATACAATATATCATATATATTATTATACATTAAATCATCGAATCAACACTTGATCCGACGATCCGGCTATATCGAATATTACCGACTAATATATCATGTACCGATTCATCGAATCAACACTTGATCCGATGTCCCGGTTCATTTCTAAATATCGCGAGAATATAATACGGTATCCCATATCGCATTATTCTCGTTCCTGCGCATATCGCATATGTGCCACTACTCCGTTTCGCCTGAGCCAAGAAACCTCTGTGTAGGACTCTAAAGAATCGTCAATACGCCGGTAGCAGGTGATGATCATATCAAACACCCACAAGCTGCAAGCGGTCAGCTAAACGTAACAGCCACCCAGGTATTGAGCGATCAGAAGATCAACAAGCTAGCCTGTGCGTTCTCCTGTGAATCCAACCAGTAACACTCCCGTACAGTCCGGTCTGTTCGTCTGATATGTCGCATATCAATTCTAGGGGTGGTATACGTCAGACCCCAGTAACCGATAAGTCGTGTCGATGTGTGGCTCATAACGAGTCGAGAAACTACTAGTAACACTTACCAGTAAATCTCTATATCAGCCCTAGCCAGGGACTTCCAGTTATAGCCAATCGAACACAGCACAACATCAACTCCCTATACCGGGAGAGACGAATCCCCTCCTATCGCTCATTGCCTCCATGTGATTCGGGACTGTACCCAAAAGCCACCGTTTTGCACGCCCTCTTGGACGTGGTAAGGTGGAAATCAAAGCACAGTGGGAATCACACAAGACTCTATGACGATCTCGGGTCTACAGACTACCCTGTACCAGTGTCACCGGAGAACTGCCATCTGACGTGTGGTATATCACCATCTGGGAGTTCTGGGCGAGTCCGTCCAGTGTACCCAGTCTGCACTGAGCACCCGTACACCATCTCTGATGTCTAACACCGATGGATATGGGATCATCCATCGCCAATCATATGGGTCAAGATGCGTATACGCTAGTCTACTCTGGTGTATCGATGCCCTGTCTCGATATACCCTCGACTAGGAACAGTTATAGGATATACTGATCGACTACCGCGGCCCCACTAGTATGATCTCATCATAGTCCCAGTAGTCGAGTACAGATCCTAAGGGCTTTATCAACTTGTGAGAGTAAAACAGTAAACCAATACAAGTCAACATGTTAAGATAAAGTGAAACCAAATAGCATACTATCATGTACACTTGTCTCTTTAAACTGTCTTATAGTTACATGTTGGTAAAGCCCTTAGGATGTGTACTTGACCACCTGGACTATGATGCAGATCATACTAGTGGGGACATGGTAGTCCATATGTACATCCTTCAAGGTCCCTAGTCGTGGGTATATCGAGACGGGGCATCGATATACCAGAGTAGACTAGCGTATAAGCTTCTCGACCTATGAGATGGGGGATGGATGATCCCATATCCATTGGTGTTTGACATCAGAGATGATATACGGGTGCTCAGTGGAGACTGGGTACACTGGACGGACTCGCCGAGAACTCCCAGATGGTATTATACCTCACGTCAGATGGCAGTTCTCAGGTGACACTTGTGCAGGTTAGTTTGTAGACCCGAGATCGTCATAGAGTCTTGTGTGATTCCTACTGTGCTTTGATCTCCACCTTACCACGTCTATGAGGGCGTGGAAAACGGTGGTTTTTGGGCACAGTCCCGAGTCACATGGAGGCAATGAGCGATAGGAGGGGTTTCGTCTCTCCCGGTATTGGGGTTTGATGTTGCGCAGTGCTCGATTGGCCGTAACAGGGAAGTCCCTGGCCAGGGCTGATCAGAGATTTGCTGGTAAGTGTTACCAGTAGTTTCTCGACCCGTTATGAGCCTCACATCGGCACGACTTATCGATTATTGGGGTGTGACGTTTACCACCCCTAGACTTGATATGCGACATATCAGACGAACAGACCGGACTGTACGGTATATGTTACTGGTTGGATTCACAGGAGTTTGAGCGGGCTAGCTCGTCGATCTTCTGATCGCTCAATACCCGGATGGCCGTTACGTTTAGCAGACCGCTTGCGGCTTGTAGGTGCTTGATATGATCATCATCTGCTACCGGCGTATTGACGAGTCTTTAGAGTCCTACACAGAGGTTTCCTGGATCAAGCGAAACGAAATAGGAGCGCATATGAGATATATGCAGGACCGAGAATAATGCGTGTATGTGATACCGTATTCCATTCTCGCGATGAATGTATCTATTGGTTATATTCGATATAACCTAGATATCGAATCAAGGATTGATTCGATAAGCCGATACATAGGATACTGGTCGGTTATATGCGATATG
The DNA here is from genome assembly GCA_030015575.1 of Agapanthus africanus. NCBI lineage: Eukaryota > Viridiplantae > Streptophyta > Magnoliopsida > Asparagales > Amaryllidaceae > Agapanthus > Agapanthus africanus. The sequence continues at coordinate 453,777,172 of JASDDO010000019.1, read as the reverse complement.
ACCGGATCGTTAAATCAAGTGTTGATTTAATGATTTAATGTATAATTATATATTTGATATATTACTTTGCATTAACTAGTATTGGTTCACTTTAAATAGATTTTCTCACTTGATGTGCAAGTTGTATATGTGATATACTTTTGTGCACATGTTTGTGTCATGTTTGATGATGCATGTTTAATTGGTTAAGTGTAAAGAATCAAACCATGGTTAAAAAGATGATTAGGGTTTTGCTTATTCATTTATTTATTTATTCATTTATTTGGAAAAGATTTTGGAGAGAATGGTGGCTTTCTTTGTTTCTAGTTGAAGCTTCATGAAGCTTTGACTTTGTAACCATTCTTGTCTTCATGCTTAACCCTAACCATTCCAAGTAACCATGGTCTATTCTCTACACTCTACCATAGTTAGTATATGATAAGTATCTATTTTCTTTTCTATTTTCTTTAAGACTTATCATATTTTATCTTCATCTTCTTCTTCATCTTCAAAGAAAAAGCTTAAGTCTATTAATGGCAACTTGAGCTAAAGTGTGAGAAATCCATTTCTATAGTGAACCCACCTCCTATTTCTTCACCCTCTACCTCTTGCCAAGTAGTATAGGGTGTTTTCTTCACAAGTTTCACAACTTGGTGAAGTTGGAGCTTGAACTTGTGATGCCTCGACGTAGATCATCTTCGGCACGAAGCCGACGACCTAGCCCGCCCATTTCTACGATGAAGCCGACGATTGAGTCCGGGATTCAAGATGGACAGCGAGAGGACGCCTACGTGGAGCTAAGGAAGTGGAGAAACGGATCTACAAAGGTTGTAGCCTCTCTCTCCTTTAGTTAAGATGTTAACTAGTTTCGTATTTCGCCTAAAATTCTAGTCGATGATATGTATTAGGGTTTCTCGGCACTGATAAAATTTAAAATTGGCATGGTTGATGCCTTGTGAGACCTCTTGAGAGTGCCTAGGAAGCCTACACAAATATCATCCTGTATTACCAAGTATTATGTCCTTTGATGTGATCGGGGAGGAGAATACTTAGGCATGGAGATTCTGGATTATTTTAAAGGAGAATGAGATTCTCTCTCAGCATTACACCTCCGTATACACCACGGCACAACGGTATATCGGGGCGGAGCAATCACACCCTATTTGATATAGTGTGCTCTATGATGAGTACTACTGAGTTACCTGTTTTCTTTTGGAAGTTATGCACTTGAGAAGCTGCATACCTATTGAATTAGGTTCCAACCAAATCAGGTGCCTGCCACTCTATATGAGATATGGTATGGGAGGAGCCCATCTCTTAAGCATGTTAAGATTTGGGGCTGTCCATCTTATATCTAAAAGCAAAATCCGGACAAGCTCGAGGCAAGGTCAGTTCTGTGGAAGTTTGTTGGATATGTAGGGTTGCTGGGCACACGCACAAGGGTCTACGAGGCATCAACCATACCCGATTAAAATTTTAGCCGTGCCGAACAACCCAAAGCCGGATCTTTAGACTAGGGTTTAGGCGAAAACTAGCATGTTAAACTCTTTAACACTAAGTGAGAGGGATAACAACCTTTGTAGATCCGGTCCTTCACTTCTTAAGCTCCGTGTTGAGGTCCCTTCGCTGCGATCATCGTGTTCCGGACTCTCGAGAGGCTTCACGAAGAGAAAGATGCAGTCTTGCTTCCGATCTTCGATAACATAGATGATCTACCTTGATGTTTCGTTAACACAAGCTATCACTCATGAAATGATGTGAACACCCTCATCTAAATGGCAAGGATAGATGAGGATGATGAAGTAGGATTATTGCTCTCTTTTATTTTCTTATTCTCACTCATTTTTCATCACTTAGAAAAAGCTAGAAAGCTTTTTCCATGAAAAGAAAGAAGGAAGAAGATGAATATGATAGAATCCTTTTGTGATGAATAATGAAAGGATAAAGATGATCAATAATGCAACTATGGTTGACTAAACCATTGTAGAGAATTAACCAAGGCTAGGGTTTGAGTTAGGTTAAGAATGAGTCACTTGAAAATATCTTTGCAAAAACAAAAGAAAACCTTCTAGAAACATCTAGAAAGCATTAACCCAAATCAAATCCTAATCTTGTTTAATCTCTACTAAACATGTTGCATTAGTTATCATATCATGTTACAATATTATATATCACATATATAATATTTATCGTAACAATATAAAATAATACAATTAACATATATCGCATATATATCAATGTATTACCCGAGTGAGAAAAAGAATCTTTTAGTGAGCTAATATTAGTTAATATAATTTAATATATCATATATATTATTATACATTAAATTATCGAATCAACACTTGATCAGACAATCCGGCTATATCGCATATAACCGACTAATAAGATGACCCGGCTATATCACATATACCCGGCCGATATCTCATATCGCGAGAATCCAATACGGTATCACATACCGCATTATCCTCGGTCCCACACATATCACATATGTGCTCCTACTCCGTTTTTCCTGAGTCAAGAAACCTCTGTGTAGGACTCTAAAAATCGCCAATACGCCGGCAGTAGGTGATGATCATATCAAAACCCACAAGCCGCAAGCGGTCAGCTAAACGTAACAGCCACCCAGGTATTGAGTGCTCAGAAGATCAACAAGCAAGCCTGTACATTCTCCTGTGAATCCAATCAGTAACACTCCCGTACAGTCCGGTCTCGTCGTCTGATATGTCGCATATCTCGCCTAGGGGTGGTAAACGTCAGACCCCAGTAGCTCGATAAGTCGTGTCGATATGAGGTCTATAACAGTTCGAGAAACTACTGATAACACTTACCAGTAAACCTCAGCAACCCTGGCCAGGGATTTTCGGTTATAGCCAATCGAACACAGCACAATATCAACTCCCTATACCGGGAGAGACGAATCCCCTCTTATCGCTCATTGCCTCCATGTGATTCGGGACTGTACCCAAAAGCCATCTTTTTGCACTCCCTTTTGGACGTGGTATGATGGAAATCAAAGCACGGTGGGAATCACACAAGACTCTATGACGATCTCGGGTCAACAGACTACTCTGTACCAGTGTCACCGGAGAACTGCCATCTGACGTGAGGTATAATACCATCTGGGAGTTCTCGGCGAGTCCGTCCAGTGTACCCAGTCTCCACTGAGCACCCGTACACCATCCTTGATGTCAAACACCAATAGATATGGGATCATTCATCGCCCATCATATGGGTCAAGATGCGTATACGCTACTCTACTCTGGTGCATCGATGCCCTGTCTCGATACACCCTCGAGTAGGAACAGTTATAGTATGTACTCGTCGACTACCGTGGCCCCACTAGTATGATCTCATCATAGTCCCAGTAGTCGAGTACATATCCTAAGGGCTTTATCAACATGACAATCAGAGTACATGTTAAGATAAAGTACAACCAGATAGCATACTATCATGTCGAGCAAGAAAGTCCTCCCTATATATGTCCAAGCATCCATTACAATATACATCATATGTACAGTAATGGCCTCTAGGGCATACATATAACTAACAATCTCCCACTTGCACTAGGGCCATCTGTTATGGTATCGCATACCCAACAATTTGCTGTGGTTGAAGTATCTCATACTCAACCATCCCATAAAAGTCTCTACTGGGAAAAAGGCCTTTATGAGTGGATCCGCGTTGTTTTCCTCTGTGTCTACTCTCCTAACCTCAATCTCCCTGGAGATCAACCATCTCCATGATCAGGTGATACTGCCTAAGAATTATATCTGGATTTCTGATAGGACGGGGGTTCCTTAGCTAAAGTCACATCTCCATTGTCACACAATGGTAGGAACGGAGTTCATCTTATGAACTTATATATCCAGACTGCCTCTTTGGTAGCATCCTTGGTAACGATGTATCTTGCCTTTAATCGTCTAGTAAGTCACAGTATCTAGCTTGGAACTCTTCCAACATACCGTCCCTCCACTGAGGGTAAAGACAATGCCTGCGACTAACATTCAGTCGTCCTTATCACCCTGAAACCTTTCCAGTGATTCTCCCCAGGATCGATTGATACCATCTAACTACAACTAGTGAGTATCCTAACATCCAATTAGATCTATCTCATAGATCCAAAACCCAAGATTTAGGAGGTATCGCTTTGATCCTATATGGAGAATCCTTGTGATAAGCGGAGATTGACCGAGCGTAGCATAGGAAACTCCTTCCCAATCAAAAGTATGTCATCCACGTACTCTACGAGGATCACCACCATACTCCCTACTACCTTTTTGTATATACAAGGTTCATCTACCATTTTGATGAAGTCAAACTCTTTGACTACCACATCAAAACAGACGTTCTAACTCCGCGATACCTGCTTTATCATATAAAACATCTTGCTCACGTTTCCGCTGCTCCCATTGTCTATGAAGCCCTCTGGCTGTGTACTTATAGACGCTCTCTTCCAAATCATCATTTAGAAAAGCAATCATGATACCCAACCGCCAGATATCGTAGTCATGGTATGTAGCTGTGGCAAGTAGGATCTGGATGGACTTAAGCATAGTTTTGAAAGCCTCAACTTTTCCATGTACACCACGTAATCTTCTCAAGATATACTCGCTCCTGATGGGGATTTAACCCTTCAGATAAAGCAACCAAAGTCCATACTTTGTTGGTGTATAAGAATTCCATCTCAGATCGCTAAGCATCTAGCCATTCTTACAGAGTCCCACTCCTGATGGCCAGCTCGAAACTAGTTAGGTCATCATCTCATGATGCAATCCTCGTTCCCACTATCATAGAGAAAACCGAAGTATCTCTCAGGTGGGTGAGGAACCCTATTAGATCGGCGGAGAGGCTGAGGTTCGTTGGAAACAATTGAATCCTTTGGTTCTATCAAATCATCAGCTGCAGTTGGTATAGCTGGAACCTTTCCAGTTCTACATAACAGACCTTGCCTCGAGCTTGTCTGGATTTTGCTTTTAGACATAGGCCGGACAAACCCAAATCTTAACAAACTTAAGATATGGGCTCTTCCCTTTCCATATCACATATGAAGTGGTAGGCAACTGATTTGATTTGAACCCTACTCAATAGGTATGCAGCTTCACAAGTGCATAATTCCCAAAAGGAAATAGGAAACTCAGTAGTACTCATCATAGAGCGCACCATATCACATAGGGTGCTATTGCTCCGCCCCGATACACCGACGTGCTGTGGTGTATACGGAGGAGTAATGCTGAGAGAGAATCTCATTCTCCTTTAGAATAGTCCAGAAATTCCGTGCTCAAATATTCTCCTCCTTGATCTTCTCAAAGGACATAATACTTATACCCGTATTTGGTTCTCTACTTCTAACTTATATTCTGTAATTATCTAAAAAGTTTCGGACTTGTGTTTCAACAGGAACATATGTCTGAGTCTATAGAGATCATCAGTGAATATAATGAAGTACAAAGAACCGGTCTTGGCATGTGTAGACAGGGGACTTTACATACATCATCATGTATCAATCCCAAGAGTTCACAAACTCTTTCTCTGTTTCCAATAAACAGAGCTATGGTCATCGTATCTTTGTGACATGACCGGCAAGTTTCACAAGATGTAAATTCAAAATAAATTAAATATGCATCTAAATGTAACTTAGCTAGTCGGGTCGTATTGTTATGACCTAGTCTACAATGCCTCAAGAAGGATTCGTTCATTTCTGAACTCTTCCTCTTGTGTGTGTTCTGTATACTAAGAACTGTAGTTTGATTTAGAATGTCTATGCTTTTAGATAACGTGCCTGAACTGATCAACTCTTGATCTAGGAAATGTTCAAAACATTATCCAATAATACAAAATTATATCCTTTCTTTACTAATAAAGAGACTGATATGATGTTGTATATCAGGTTCGGTATCTAATAACATTTGTTCAGAATCAATGTATTCTGGTAATACAGGGTGATAGTGACCAACAGACTTGGCTGCAACACTTGCACCGTTTTCTGTCTCATGAAACTTATCACCCGTTCTCAGTTCTCTACCTTTCTGTAGCCTATGTAACAGATTACATATGCGGGATCCTGATCCAGTATCTCATACCCAGGACGTAAAGGATACTGAGAAACAGTTCTCTGTAATGAACACACCCGAAGATGATGCATCAGTATGCACTTTCTTCGTTTGGGCGGCACGGGAATTCTTGTAATCCCTAATTTCCTGCTCTGTCTTATAACAATTATAAGTTGGAGCGGGACCAACGTTCCCCAGCTCAGTATAACAAGCGGGTTCGGTCAATACATCCGTATTATTATCTTGATTAAGGCGTGATATGGTTGCTACCTGGAGAGAGAGAGAAGAAAACACTCAGCGTATGCTCTTGCAAGATTAGATTGGTATCTAATATATCTAATCAGGATGTCTCCCACTGTTTTAGTCAAATCTTCCTTCAAACCCTAAGAGGAAAGACTAGCCGGGATTAATTACACTCTACAAGTTCGCCAATCTTTCAGCCAGGCTAGTGCCGGTACTTTGAGGGAGGTCCCCCGTGCTTTCGCACGAACCTAATTAAAGTAAACCTCGTTTTCCCAGGGGCGTAACCCCGTTGACACCTATCTAGACACCTACTTGATCGGCTAATTGTAATGTGTAAAACTCTCCCAGGAGTAACTCTTACTCGCAACGGGTATCGGGATCCAACTATCTCATAGAAAGTATGCAATCTCATTGCAAATTTCAACACTTGAAATTCCCAATAATCGTTTTACCCCTAGTGACTTATGACCTTAACTATGGTCAACAAATCATAAGCACTAGTCAAGTTCAACCCGTCATTTCCTGATCGATTAGACCCACCCACATGACCCTTAACTAAGGTCAACAAAGTCATATGACTGTCCTAATTAATCACATCATATGTTTATATAGGAAGACATCACTTAACTACCGTACACTGTGCCTTAACTAAGGTCAACAAACACAGCACGAATACTAAGTACTCTACTTCCTAAAATGACAGAGGGTTACGACAGGTTTGTAAGAAAGTCTTTTGCGTAATGAACTTGATATCATTGTAGAATCGAGTGATTTTAAATGGAGTGTTTTTTAGGCTTTTCTAGTTTTGCTAAAGGGGTCACTCCCGGTGAAGGGATCGTCGGCCCTTTCCTCATCGAATAAGGTGCAGGGTATATCATATATACCGCTGTGCAAAGAAAGAACTATAGAAGCAATCAAAAGACAAACCGAGTTTGTAGCATCTGCCAGTTATTGCTAAAGAGGTCACTCCCGGTGAAGGGATCTCGGCTCTTTCCTTATCGAATAAGGTGATGGATGTTCTACAAGGAACACCGCTATGCAAAGCAAGAACTAGAGCTACCGGTTTTTAAACAAGTTTCTAAAACATCTTTAGGTTTCTTTTAGTTTCATTAATCTCATTAATAAAGTCCCATTTTATTATGCTTCACAAGCATCACATTTGAAACGAAATCTGCAATAACATATATCTCATATATATAATATAAACATTCATCTCAGGCAGTAATATGATCTCATCACAGAATATTGCAGCAGAAGAACATATATGAAATATTGGATATACTAGGACTTCTGTGTTTTAATACGAGCCTGTATAAAACACGGATTCCACGGTCGCGATGAATAGCCAAACCCACATCCCTAGACCCCTACGAGAGCGGCAAGCAACACTGCCAATTCTAGGGTTAGGAGACCCGGTCTCGATTACTCGAGATGGTCTCCCACTGGACCCTAGAACCCGGTTACTTGTGCTCCCCGCCTTGGGTCTACCTAATACGGAAAAGTAAATAATATACAATGGTGACATCATCCTCAGCCCGGAAGTGCCCCAATAAAAGAATATTACATACAAATGAATTTTACATGAATGAAAAAGAAAAAATCTCATCTCACATAAAACCCCCGGCTATTCAAAACGCGACGATCCAATATAACATATCACAGCAACACATAATATCTCATATCATCAACGTAAGCAAGTATGCGTATCCCGATTGTCGTGATGTATAGCAACGAAGCCGGTGATACACCACATACTACGCTTACGGTCACAAAAAAGAAAGTATAAAACTACAACAGTTGGAATCCGCAACCTCTTTAGACATCGTATGCCTAACCAAATGAATTCCTTAGACATCGCATGCCTAACAATTATAAACCCCGCATTTTAGTCTCATTATCGAAAACTCTTTTCAATATCAAGTCGGGCAATTCAACAAGATTCCCGACAACCTGATCGAATGCTCGTCGCAAACTTTAGTAGACGGCCGCACCCCCGGATGCCATCGACGAAGTGCACTAAGGCGGAACACCGCTGCCGTAAGCACCCGAACGGATGCTTTTGGCGATAGGGTTCTCCTACAGTCACTTGGTCGGGGCTATGGGGCGTGGCTATCTATTAAGTTTACCCGGCGAGTATCCGCGTACGCTATGTGATTGCGACGGACTTTTGATCACATCAAAATTCCGTGGCAACCGATCAATTTGAGACTGAACTGCTAGATTTACAACATTCAAATTAGTTATCTCATAACTCTACCTGTGGATTCCAAATATTGTATCACATTCCAGATAAATAGACAATGTTAAACTTTCCGATCGAATAATCAAACACCCAAGATTTCCCCAAAATATCTCAACACTTGAAATCAGTTTAAAAACATCCATCACAAGCCACGGTACCAATAGTCCAGCCGTAGAAGGGTCAAGCCAACGCCTCACATGTGGCACGCCGTACTGCCCCAAACCCTAAGGTTTATAGGCAGTTCAAGACGGTCACATAATCGAGTTAAGATTTGTTGTCTTCTAGAGGGTCCACTGCGTTACGTGCACGACTTAGAACGTTCTTAAACTCAAGAAAAAATCCAACTTTTGAAAAAATTTCCGACAGGGGAAAAAGTGAGTTATTGATATCCGTTCGAACTTTTTAACAGTTTCTAAAATTATCCGGAAAAAAATAAACGAAATTAAATTATCCGATCGAATCAATGAGTCCCCAATACAACTCAAGAAAACTCAACACTTGAGTGGAATTAAAAAATTCCCAGAAAAAAATGACAAGAAAGGGCTTAATAATAAATATATGAAATATGAGGGACTAAATCATAATTTTGGCTGCGGAACCGCCGCCAAACCCTTGGTTTGGCCGCGGTTCCGTGGACAAATAATTGACTTAGTGGACCGTACTTCACAGTAATTCTTAGTTTTTCCTGATTGTTTTTCTGAGCATTTTTAATTCATAAAAAATTACATTTTAAAAAAATGTCCAGAGAGGGGTAAACATCGGGGTTTCCGGGTTCGATCGGACTTTAAACTTCGCTCAGACTTCACCTAAAGCTCTAGCTTGGCTCTGATACCACTGTAGTGTTGCTGGGCACTCGCACAAGGGTCTACGAGGCATCAACCATGTCCGATTAAAATTTTAGCCGTGCCGAACAACCCAAAGCCGGATCTTTAAACTAGGGTTTAGGCGAAAACTAGCATGTTAAACTCTTTAACACTAAGTGAGAAGGATTACAACCTTTGTAGATCTGGTTCTTCACTTCTTAAGCTCCGTGTTGAGGTCCCTTCGCTGCGATCATCGTGTTCCGGACTCTCGAGAGGCTTCACGAAGAGAAAGATGCAGTCTTGCTTCCGATCTTCGATAACATAGATGATCTACCTTGAAGTTTCGTTAACACAAGCTATCACTCATGAAATGATGTGAACACCCTCATCTAAATGGCAAGGATAGATGAGGATGATGAAGTAGGATTATTGCTCTCTTTTATTTTCTTATTCTCACTCATTTTTCATCACTTAGAAAAAGCTAGAAAGCTTTTTCCATGAAAAGAAAGAAGGAAGAAGATGAATATGATAGAATCCTTTTGTGATGAATAATGAAAGGATAAAGATGATCAATAATGCAACCATGGTTGACTAAACCATTGTAGAGAATTAACCAAGGCTAGGGTTTGAGTTAGGTTAAGAATGAGTCACTTGAAAATATCTTTGCAAAAACAAAAGAAAACCTTCTAGAAACATCTAGAAAGCATTAACCCAAATCAAACCCTAATCTTGTTTAATCTCTACTAAACATGTTGCATTAGTTATCATATCATGTTACAATATTATATATCGCATATATAATATTTATTGTAACAATATAAAATAATACAATTAACATATATCGCATATATATCAATGTATTACCCGAGTGAGAAAAAGAATCTTTTAGTGAGCTAATATTAGTTAATGTAATTTAATATATCATATATATTATTATACATTAAATTATTGAATCAACACTTGATCCGACAATCCGGCTATATCGCATATAACCGACTAATATGATGACCCGGCTATATCACATATACCCGGCCGCTATCTCATATCGCGAGAATCCAATACGGTATCACATACCGTATTATCCTCGGTCCCGTACATATCACATATGTGCTCCTACTCCGTTTTGCCTGAGTCAAGAAAGCTCGATGTAGGACTCTAAAGAATTGTCAATACGCCGGCAGCAGGTGATGATCATATCAAACACCGACAAGCTGCAAGCGGTCAGCTAAACGTAACAGCCACCCAGGTATTGAGTGCTCAGAAGATCAACAAGCAAGCCTGTGCATTCTCCTGTGAATCCAATCAGTAACACTCCCGTACAGTCCGGTTTCGTCGTCTGATATGTCGTATATCTCGCCTAGGGGTGGTAAACGTCAGACCCCAGTAGCTCGATAAGTCGTGTCGATATGAGGTCTATAACAGTTCGAGAAACTACTGATAACACTTACCAGTAAATCTCAGCAACCCTGGCCAGGGACTTCCGATTATAGCCAATCGAACACAGCACAACATCAACTCCCTATACCGGGAGAGACGAATCCCCTTGTATCACTCATTGCCTCCATGTGATTCGGGATTGTACCCGAAAGCCACCTTTTTGCACACCCTTTTGGACGTGGTATGATGGAAATCAAAGCACAGTGGGAATCACACAAGACTCTATGACGATCTCGGGTCAACAGACTACTCTGTACCAGTGTCACCGGAGAACTGCCATCTGACGTGAGGTATAATACCATCTGGGAGTTCTCGGCGAGTCCGTCCAGTGTACACAGTCTCCACTGAGCACCCGTACACCATCCTTGATGTCAAACACCAATGGATATGGGATCATCCATCACCCATCATATAGGTCAAGATGCGTATACGCTAGTCTACTCTGGTGCATCGATGCCTTGTCTCGATACACCCTCGACTAAGAACAATTATAGGATGTACTCGTCGACTACCATGGCCCCACTAGTATGATCTCATCATAGTCTCAGTAGTCGAGTACATATCCTAAGGGCTTTATCAACATGTAACATAGAGACAATCAGAGTACATGTTAAGATAAAGTACAACCAGATAGCATACTATCATATCGAGCAAGAAAGTCCTCCCTATATATGTCCAAGCATCCATTACAATATACATCATATGTACAGTAATGGCCTCTAGGGCATAGATATAACTAACAGGATATCCCAAGTATTTGCAAGGGAATATCTTCTACCACACCGAGAAACAAAAGGTGTTTTATTTCTCGGCAAGCCACCTTATTTTTAGAAAAGGATTTTTTGTGAAAGAAATTTGTGGTCATAAGGTAGAACTGGAGGAAGTTCCAGCTATACAAACTACAGATGATGATTTGGTAGAACCGGAGGATTAAATAGTTCCTGACGAACCTCAGCCTCTCTGCCGATCTGGTAGGGTTCCTCATCCGCCTGAGAGATACTTCGGTTTCTCGATGACAGTGGGAGCAAGGATTGCATCATGAGATGATGACCCAATTAGTTTCGAGCAGGCCATCAAGAGTAGGGACTCTGTAAGAATGGCTGGATACTTAGCGATCTGAGATGGAATTCATGTACACCAACAAAGTATGGACTTTGGTTGCTATATCTGAAGGGTTAAATCCCCTTCAGGAGCAAGTATATCTTGAGAAGATTACTTGGTGTAGATAGAAAAGTTGAGACTTTCAAAGCTAGACTTGTTTTAAGAGGTTCTCGCCATTAACCAGATATGGTTTTTGATGAAACCTTTTCTCCGGTACCGATGCGTAAGTCCATCCAGATCCTACTTGCCATTGCTACATACCATGACTACGATATCTGGCGGTTGGGTGTCGTGACTACTTTTCTGAATATTGATTTAGAAGAGAGCGTTTATAAGTACACATCCACAGGGGTTCGTAGACAGTCCGAGCAGCGGAAACATGTGCAAGTTGCTTTATGCTTTAAAGTAGGCATCGCGGAGTTGGAACGTCTGTTTTGATGTGGTAGTCAAAACGTTTGACTTAATCAAAATGGTAGATGAACCTTGTATATACAAACGGGATAGTAGAGTGTAAGGTGGTCTTCCTCGTATTGTACGTGGATGCCATACTCTTGATAGGAAAGGAGCTTCCTATGCTACACTCGGTCAATCTCCTCTTATCACATTGATTCTCCATATAGGATCTAGGTGATACCTCCTAAATCCTGATATCTGGATTTATATGATAGATCTAAATAGATGTTAGGACTCTTACTACGTGTAGTGAGATAGTATCAATCGATCCTGGAGAGAATCACTGGATAGCTTCCAAAGTGGTAAGGACGACTGAATGTCAGTCACAGGCATTGTCTTTACCCTCAGTAGAGGGACGGTATGTTGGAAAAGATCCAAGCTAGATACCGGGGCAAACTAGCTGGAGACATCGCTATCAAACATACTATCAAAGAGGCAGTTTGGGTGTACATGTGTTCATGAGATGAACTAGGTTCCTACCATTGTGTGACAATGGAGGTGTGGCTTTTGACCTAGGAACCCCGGTACCATCAGTGAGCCAGACATATTCTAAGGTGGTATCACCCGATCATGGAGACGGTTGATCTCCAAGAAATCCAAGTTAGGAGAGTAGACTCAGAGATTAACACGGCGGATCCACTCACTGAGGCCTTTCCTGCGAAAGACTTTTATAGGACGTTGGGTATGCTATACTACAACAACTGGCCTTAGTGCAAGTGGAAGATTGTTAGTTGTATGTATGCCCTAGAGGCTATTATTGTACATGAGATGTATATTATAGTGGATGCTGGGACATATATAGGGAGGACTTTCTTGCTCAACATGATAGTACACTATCTGGTTCCACTTTATCTTAACATGTATACTTACTGTCTCTCTGTTACATGTTGATAAAACCCTTAGGATGTGTACTTGACTTCCAGGATTATGATGCAGATCATACTAGTAGGGCCTGGGTAGTCCATGAGTTCATCCTTCAATGTTCCTAGTCATGGGAATATCGAGACGGGGTATCGATATTCCAGAGTAGACTAGCGTATATCTTCTCGACCCATGTGATGGGCGATGGATGATCCCATATCCATTGGTGTTTGACATCAGAGATGGTATATGGGTGCTCAATGGAGACTAGGTACACTGAACGGACTCGCCGAGAAATCCTAGATTGTATTATACCTCACGTCAGATAGCAGTTCTCTGGTGACACTCGTACAAGTTAGTCTGTCGACCCGAGATCGTCATAGAGTCCTGTGTTTCTCCTACTGTGCTTTGATTTCCACCCTACCACGGCTCTACTGAGTCATGCAAACATGTGGTTTTTGGGTACAGTCCCGAGTCATATGGAGGCAATGAGCGATAGGAAGGGATTCGTCTCTCCCGGTATTGGGGGTTAATGTTGCACTATGCTTGATTGGCCATAGCTGAAATGCCTGGCTAGGGTAGATGAGATTTACTGACAAGTGCTATCAGTAGTTTCTTGCCCGTTATGGACCTTAAATCGACATGACTTATCAAGCTATTGGGGTCTGACGTTTACCACCCCTAGGCGAGATATGCGACATATCAGACGAATAGACTGGACTGTGCGGTAGTGTTACTGATTAGATTCGCAGGAGTATGAACAGACTTGCTTGTTGATTTGCTGATCGCTCAATACCAGGGTGACTGTTACGTTTAGCATGCCTCTTGCGGCTTGTGCGTGTTTGATATGATCATCACCCACTGCCGACGTATTGACAATTCTTTAGAGTCCTATATAGAGGTTTTCTGGCTTAGGAGAAACGGAGTAGAAGCACATATGAGATATGTGGGGTACCGAGATTACTACGCGTATGTGATACCGTATTCTATTCTCGCGATTTATATCATCGGTCGGTTATATGCGATATACCCGGGTTATCGAATCAAAAGTTGATTCGATAAATTGATACACATGATATTAGTCGGTTATATATAATATAGCCGGATTATTAAATCAAGTGTTGATTTAACAATCTAATGTATAATTATATATTTGATATATTAATTTACATTAACTATTATTAGCTCATTTAAGATTGCTTTTTCTCACTTGATTGTGCATTAAGTGTATATGCGATATATACTTGTATACATAGTTTGTATTATGCTTGATGATACATGCAACATGGGTGTGTGTGTGACTTACACCATACTTAAGATAATGGTTAGGGTTTTTATTTATTTTTGTAATTCAAAATTAGTGGCATTTTGTCATGGTATGTAAGCTTGTGGAAACTTGTAGATCATTTGACTTGGTCCACTTGTTTTGTTTTACTAAAGATATTTATTAAGCAAACCATTACCTTAAACTATGGTTATGTTTCTACAATGGTTAGTACATGATACTAACTCACCCATGGTTTCCATTCACCACTTGATTTTATTCATTCTTCATTTGCTTCATCTTCTTCCTCTAGCTCTCTAGCTTCATGAAAAATGGTGAAAATGAGTGAGAAAATAAAATCTAAAGTGAGCCCACTTCCTACTTCATCGTCCTATACATTTGCTTGGGTAGTAAATGGTGCTCTCTTCACAAAGTTCTTGACCTAGTGAAGAGATAGCTTGGGTTTGAGTCTCCTCGACGTAGATCATCTTCGGCCTCGAAAACTTCGAGCAAGTCTATTCATTTCTCCAAGGGAACCCATACTAGAGTTCGGGAGATCATTACATGCAGCGATCGCAGTGAAGGCACTTCTACACGGAGCTTTAGAAGTGAAGGACCGGTCTATAAAGGTTGTATTCCTCTTTCACTACTTGTAATGGTTGATTACATGTTTGGTTTTTTCTATTTACTCAAGCTTGATCCTCTATTAGGATTGATTAGCAATTAGAATTTTTGAATTTGGCATGGTAGGTGCTGTGAAAACACAGTAGGGTGCTAAGGAATCCTAACAATCACATCACAGAATATCAGCAGCAGAAAATAACATATGAAATATTGGATATACTAGGAGGTCCGTGTTTTATTTTGAGCCTGCATAAAACACGGATTCCACGGTCGCGATGAATAGCCAAACCCACATCCCTAGACCCCTACGAGAGCGGAGTTAGGAGACCCGGACTCGACTCCTCGAGTTGGTCTCCCACCGGACTCTAGAACCCGGTTAGTTGTGCTCCCCTCCTTGGGTCTATCCTAATGCGGAAAAGTAAATAATATACAACAATGGTGACATCATCCTCAACCCGGAAGTGCCCCAATAAAAGAATGTTATATACAATGAATTTTACATGAATTAAAATAAAAACTCTCATCTTACATAAAACCCCCTGGCTATTCAAAACACGGCGATCCAATAAAACATATCACAGCAACACATAACATCACATGTCATCAACGTACGTAAATATGCGTATCCCAATTGTCGTTAACATATAGCAACGAAACCAGCGATACACCACATATTACACTTACGGTCACAGAAAAGAAAATGAAAAACTACAACAATTGGAATCCGCAACTACCTTAGACATCATAAACCCAATGTATCTCATACTTTGGATTTCATGCCTAATCTAATGAATTCCTTAGACATCGCATGCCTAATAATTATAAACCCCGCATTTTAGTCTCGACATTGAAAGCACTTTTCAATATCAAGTCAGACAATTCAACAAGATTCCCGACATCCATATCGAATGCTCGTCGGAAATCTTAGTAGACGGCCGCACGCCCGATGCCGTTGACAAAGTGCACTTAGGCGGAACACCGCGGCCGCGAGCACCCGAATGGATGCTTTAGGCAACGGGGTTCTCCTACAGTCACTTGGTCAAGGCTATGGGACGTGGCTATCTAATAAGGTTACCCGGCGAGTATCCACGTGCATTACGTAATTGCGACGGACTTTTGATCCACATCAAAATTCCGTAGCAATTGATGAATTGAGACTAAATTGCTAGATTTATAAAATTCAAACTAGTTATCATATAACTAATTATTGTGGATTCCAAATATTGTATCACAATCACAGATAGCTAGACGATATTAAACGTTTCGATCGAATCAACGAATTCCCAAAATTTCCCAGAGGGCTCAATACTTGAGCAGTGTTAGAAGTACCCAGAACCATACCACAATGACCATGGACCAGTAGCTGAAGGCCCGTCCCAAGCCTCTCAAGTGGCGTCACGGAACCGCCGCTAAAACCTTGTTTTGGCCGCGGTTCCGCGATCACTTAGATGAGTTAGGGACTCGTTGTTCAGGTGTGTCCATAGAATTACCTGCATGATTTTTAGAGTATTTTTAACATGAAAAATTCCAACTTTTTGAAAATTTTCCAGAGAGGGGTCCAAAATTGGGTTTTCGAGGTTCGATCGGACTTCTAACTTCGTCTAGACATCGCCTAAAGCTCTAGCTAGGCTCTGATACCACTGTAGGGTTGCCAGGAACGACAGCAAGGTTTCGGGATGCATCGTCCATGCCATTTTGAAATTTTTTCCATGCTAAGCAATCCTAACCCAAGAATCTTTACTAGAGATTTAGACAAAACAAAGTGTAAACTACTTTTCAACTAAGTGAACTAGGAATACAACCTTTGTAGACCGGTCTTTCACTTCATTAGCTCCATGTCTTCACTGCGATCATTGAACTCCCGGACCCTTGAGAGGCTTCACAAGGTGAATGGTGCATACTTGCTTGAAGTCTTCGAGCCCGAAGATGATCTACATTGAGAAGACACTAACCCAAGCTATCTCTTCACTAATGTGAGATTAGTGAAGCTAACGCCCTATACTAAAGTGCTAATCTAGTAGAGAATGATGAAGTAGGATTTTTGCTCACCTTAGAATTGATTTTCTCACTAATTTTAAGCTCTCTCACAAAACCTAGTTTGCTCTCTCTTAAGCTTGAGGAAGAAGAAGCAAATAATGGATGAGAGAGTGAATGGAAACCATGGGTGAGAAAATATCTAATAATGCTCTTGTAGAGACTTAACCATGAGTTTAGATAATAGTTGGGTTAACAAATATCTAGTGTAAGACAAAACTAGTGGACTAAGTTAATAGATCTCCAAGTTTCATGTCATATGGCAAATTTCCAACTAATAATTGAATTATTATAAATAAATAAACCCTACATTATCTTTATCATGGTGTAAGTCTCATACACCCATATTGCTTGTATCATCAATCATGACACATAAATAAAATACAATTAATATATATCACATATATATTAAGTATGCACATGTGAGAAAAATAAATGCTTAAGTGAGCTAATATTAGTTAATGTAAACTAGTATATCACATATACAATTATACACTAGATTATCAAATCAACACTTGATTTAATAATCTGGCTATATCTTATATAACTGACTAATATTATATGTATCAACTTATCGAATCAACACTTGATTCGATAACCCGGCTATATCACATATAACCGACTGATACGAATAAATGACGAGAATAGAATACGGTATCACATACTCGTATTATTCTCGGTCCCGCACATATCACATATACGCTCCTACCTCATTTTGCCTGGACCAGTGAAACCTTTATGTAGGACTCTAAAGATTCGTCAATACGGCGGCAGTAGGTGATGATCACGTCAAGCACCCACAAGCCGTCAGCGGTACTAGCTGGACTTAATGGCTACCCTGGTATTGAACGATCAGAAGATCAACAATCAAGCCTGCTCTAGCTCCTGCAAAAGCCTGTCAGTAACACTACCGTACAGTCTGGTCTCTTCGTCTGAGATGTCGCATATCAAGTCTAGGGGTGGTAAACGTCAGACCCCAATAACTTGATAAGTCATGCCGATACGAGTCTCATAACTGGTCGAGAAACTACTAATAACATTTACCAGTAAATCTCTAAATCATCCCTGGCCAGGGACTTCCAGTTATAGCCAATTGAGCACAGAACGACATCTACCCCCAATACCAGGAGAGACGAAATCCTCTCCTATCGCTCATTGCCTCCATGTGACTCGGGACTGTACCCAAAAACCACCGTTTTGCACGTCCTCTTGAACGTGGTAAGGTGGAAATCAAAGCACAGTGGGAATCACACAAGACTCTATGACGATCCTGGGTCTACAGACTAACCTTGTCACGACCCGAAGGTATGGAACGTGACGGGAACTTAGATTACGAGACGTCTCAAGGCGTAACGTAATCTGAGTCAGCCAAAGCCCAGAAAATCTAAACCATAAACAATAACAGTGATGGAAAACCTTTCATGAAAACGATTTTAAAATAAATCAAGTTGTATTAATCCCTTTTTAAAAACATCAAAAATTTTCCGAAAATTTCGGCAGAGTCTCCTTTGTAAATACTGGCCCCCAAAAATGGGCACAATAAGATATATAACCTGTAATGATAAAATGGCATCCCCAAGCGGGAGCTAGCTCTTCGCCCAAGGCGGATCATAACCACACGCAATATATATACAATATCAAGCTAATAAGTATAAAGAAGCACAAAAATAAGAAAAACACAACGTCGGCTCAAGTGAGCTCGACCCCAGAAGAACCACATATACACAAATCTCCCAGTCTCATCGCTAGGTCGCATATACAAATAAAAAGTGGTAGATGGAGAATACTAGATACAATTATAGTACAAAAAAACAAAAGTGTCCTCGCAACCCACCTAAGAGCAATGTCGTGAGTCTGAGCAAAAGAAGCCAAAGAAAAGATAATCCCGCCGCTACAAGGCTGACGGGTCCGACCTGCAAGACACTGTGGCACAATGGGGGTAAGTTGCCAGCTCGTGAGTAGCAAGTAACATCTAATAAGGCTATCGTAAGAATGCACGCAATGCGTCACAATCTGCATATCTAAGTATGATGCGATGCTACTAATATGTATGTACATGGATGCAAAATCAATACGAAATCTTTAAGTGTTTAAATACGATAATCTCTGCATTCTTAACTTAAAAAAAATCTGTACAATAGCTAAGGTACCATCAATGAAATCTTCCGAAAATCGTGTCAAGCATCAACACCAAATATGGAAGTATATCTGTCTTAATGTCTCACTATATCAATATCTCAATACATCGGGCTCCGTCAGTCGGGATCGGCCCATATCATCAAATCTCATGACAACGGTCGGTATCCTATGGATATCCGCCATGCCAGACATCACCGGTAGGTAGTCTTCGCCTGCCAGGCTCATCGTCTACAACTCGATCTTCTTGCCCCGGGGTACCATACCGGGCCCACCATGTACCCGAGACGGTTCTTCCACTCCTCAAATCGGATCTCGAAATCCAACAGAAAACATGAAAACTCATAGTGGACGACACATACATCATGAGAAAACTCAACTTTATTTTAAAAATGATGATAATAAGTTTTTGTTAAATTCTTGTGGTTTTCCCCATAATCCAGAAATCTCATCAATACTAAAATCCTCAAGAAAATCATAATACCCAACATGTTGTATATGATGAATGCTTATGATATCAAATGTATGCAATGGGATTTATGACTAGGAATCTATATAAGCATGATGATGAAGTGAGGTATATACACGCTATGCAATTCAATGTATCATGTATGATGCAAGTGTTTGATACTGAACTAAGAAGGTTCTACAGTGCTCGTGGCATGGTAATTACCAAAGGCGTGTGTGTTTGCATGAATAGTGCGCATGAAATATGAGCCAATGGTAATGGTGTAAATGTCCTAAGAGGTGATATCACACATGTGTATATAGATTACCAGAAAGCTAAGCATATGAATGAGATGGTTAACTAAATAACTATGCATATAGTTTGCAAGTAATAAAGTGATCCTAACTATGGGGTGCCTCGCGCCATCCAGAGGATTTCCCCATAGATGTATACATCTACTCATCCGGTCGCCTCGCTAATCTGATCCAACCACCGTTTTTCCTTTGTGCGTCGCGTCCGATATTTCCGCAACCGATCCTAAAATTGCATAATACACAACATAAGATTACACCTCATGAAACGACGTAAGTCACAATATGAAAAGATCGACGCTTATAAGTTAGGCACAACTTGTAAGTCCATGTCACGTACCCCACGAACTTGCGAGGAGGCAGAATATATGAAAAATGATTATCAAAGTTTCTTAACACGGACATGAGCGCATGAATCATTTCTAAACCGTTACTAGCAAACTACGAAAGGTTTAACTACTCGGATTCGAAGTTATACCTCACGTTACTTGTCCTTCGGGTCTTCATCGCGGTCCTCCACTCCTCGTAGGCTCCTTGGAACATCGGCACCTCAATGGCCTCCTCGAGTTAAAGACGATCCACCCGAGAGCTCTTACGCCAAGCTTGATCTCTAACTTAAGATAACTAGGTTGCTCAAAGTGCTAATCTAAGCTACCTAGGTGATATAGAGTGAGATTATGGATGTATTAGTCTAGCTAACCCTTGATCTCAACTCATGAGAGGTTAGGGTTAGGGTTTGAAGAATGAGAGAGCTTGAGGAGAGACAAGGTGATGATAAGAATGGGAATGAATAATGAGCTCATGTGAATTTAACAACCATAACAATTTATCAAATAAATAAATTTAAATGATTAATCATCATGGTTGATTCATTCACCTAGTGTGATTCATCATATGACTCACTAACTAATTAATGCATCATTTAATACAAAGGATGAATCACACAAATGAGTCATTAAGTATTAAATGCTTATGCCACCTTAACCCCCAAGTCACCATGCTTCTAGAAGCTTCCCGGAAAATTACGAGAACGCCCCTCCAATCCGTGAAAACACGGAAAAACTTTAGACTGTATAAATCTAATAATCCGATACTAGAATCTGGCTTAAACCAAAGCCGGCTAGTAAAAACTGTCCGAACGTCGTACGTGCGTAAACACATGTATGCGTCCGAACCCTTGTCGTAAAACCATACGACCTCTATATCGTTTCTCCTGGAGCAGGGAAACCCTCTGTATGGGACTCTAAAGACTCGAAACTACGCTGGCAGTGGGTTTAACCACAGACCGCAAGCGGCACTAGCTGTACGTAACGGTCCCCAGGTAGATGTCGATAAGAAGGCCGATGAGGAAACCCATCCGAACTCCTACTGAGCCTGACGTGACAATCTCCATACAGTCCGGTCTGTTCATCTAAGACTATCGCATATCTAGCCTAGGGGGTGGCAACCGTCAGTCCCCTAATATCGGTATAAGTTGTGTCGGAGCGTAGCCCATTACACCTTGAGAAACTATTGGAACCTACCAGTAAATCTCGCTTGCCCTGGCTAGGGACTTTGCGTAATGGCTCTCTGAAACAGCGCGATATCAACTCCCAATACCGGGAGAGACAAATCTTGTCTAACCGCCACTGCCTCCAAGTGCTCAGGACTGCACCCAACTGCTACCTGTTTGCCCGACTCCTTTGAGCCGTGGTAGGGTAGCAATCTAAGAACAGTGGGTCACACTCGAGGCGAAGTAGTAGTGTCAAGTCTGCGGACTATGCTGTACTCATGTCACATGGGAACTGTTAACTGACGATGGGTATAATACCAACCAACAGTTCCCCTGCGAGTCCTGTCCAGTGTACCCGTAACCTAACGAGCACCTGTATACAATCTCCAGTACGACGTACTGATGGCTATGGGACAGACCATCTCCCCAACTGGGATGAGAAGCGTACACACTTAGTCTACTCCGGAATATCGATGCCCTATCTTGATAATCCAACGACCAGGGACCTGTATAGGATGTTGATTATAGACTACCCAGCCCCCACTAGTATGACTGCCATCACAACGCTGGTAATCAAGCAAAGATCCTATGGGCTCTACTAATATGTATAAGTGATACGTTACAAGAAACATATACACATATTAAAGTAGACACAAACCAAGTAGCATACTACCATTTTTAGCAAGACTGTATATACAGCTGTGAATATCCCAAGCTTCCATTAAGTAATATACATACAAGTATGATACAATAATGGCCCCTAGGGCATATACACTAACAATCTCCCACCTGCACTAGGGCCATGAGCTGGCATATCGTAGACCTATCATCTCGAATAGCCTCTCGAACTGCGTCTGAGGAATGACCTTTGTGAATGGATCAGCAATGTTATTCTCTGTCTCTACTCTTTTCACCTCGATCTCCCGGCGATCGACGATCTCCCTTATCAGGTGATACCGCCTTAAGATGTGTCTGGACTTCTGATGGGACCTGGGTTCCTTCACTAAAGCTATAGTGCCGTTGTTGTCACAATACAGAGGTATTGGATCAACACTGGTAGGAACCATCTGAAGTTCTGTGAGGAACTTCTTCATCCAGACAGCTTCTTATGCGGCATCGCAAGCAGCTATGTACTTCGCTTCCATTGTTGAGTCAGCAACGGTCTCCTTCTTGGAACTCTTCCAACAGACCACCCCTCCATTGAGGGTAAAGACATAACCCGACATGAACTTGGAGTCATCCTTGTCACTCTGGAAGCCAGAGTCGGCAAAGGCCTCCATCTGGAGGTCTTTTCCGCCATACACCAAGAACATCTCCTTAGTCCTCCTTAGGTACTTGAGAATGTTCTTTACTGCTATCCAGTGATTCTCCCCTGGGTTTGCCTGAAACCGGCTTACAACGCTCAATGCTTGGGAGACATTTCTTTGGAGAGGGTATAATCGACATGCGATCCCTTTCCAAATCAGTCTTGGGAGACATTTCTTTGGAGAGGGTGATTCTGTGACAAGCCGGTAGGTTACCGCGCTTAGAATCATCCATTTTGAATCTCTTCACTATGGTGTCTATGTACCTGGACTGTGAAAATCCCAACATCCTTTTTGATCTATCACGATAGATCCGGATCCCCAGAATGTAGGTGGTATCACCCAGGTCTTTCATGGAGAATTTCTGTGATAAGAATCTTTTGACGGACTGTAACATAGGAATATCATTTCCTATTAGGAGAATGTCATCCACGTGCAAGACGAGGAATACTACAGCTCTCCCTACAATCTTACTGTATATGCATGGTTCATCTGGATTTTTGATAAAGTCAAATTCTTTGACAGCATCATCAAAACAGATGCTCCAACTCCGAGATGCCTGCTTTAGTCCATAAATGGACTTAAGCAGTTTGCATACTTTACCGCTGCTCCCACTCTGAATGAATCCCTCTGGCTGATCCATATAGACGCTCTCTTCCAAATTTTCATTTAGAAAGGCCATCTTTACGTCCATCTGCCAGATCTCATAATCGTGGAAGGCAGCAATAGCAAGAAGGACCCGAATGGATATGAGCATAGCTACTGGAGAAAAGGTTTCGTCATAGTCCAAACCAGGCCTTTGACGGAAACCCTTTGCAACAAGTCTAGGCTTGTAGGTTTCAACCTGTCTATCTACACCAATCTTCTTTTTGAAGATCCATTTGCATCCTACGGGTTTTACACCATCTGGAGTAATGTCCAAAGTCCATACTTTGTTAGTGTACATGGACTCCATTTCAGTCCGCATTGCATCCAGCCATTTTACCGAGTCGCTGCTCTGAATGGCTTGCTGGAAGCTAGTAGGGTCATCATCATCAATGACGCAATCCTCTCTATCCCCATCTATGAGAAAACCGTAGTATCTCTCAGGCGGATGAGACTGCCTACTACTTCTGCGGATAGGCGCTGTATGTACAATTCTTCTTGAACTACTGGTTCTACCATACTTTCAGTTGTAGTTTGTGGTTCTGGAATTTCTTCCAGTTCTATTTCGCTCCCACTTGTATCCTTTTCTAAAACTTGCTGTTCTAAAAAATGGGCATTTCGAGAAACAAAAACCTTTTGTTCCTCTGCGTTATAGAACAGATACCCCTTGGAGTTCTTGGGATATCCCACAAACTTACACTGTACTGATCGTGCCTCCAGCTTGTCCGCATACTGTTTTTTAACAAAAACCGGACATCCCCAAATCTTCAGATACTGAAGATAGGGTTTTTTCCCACTCCACATCTGATATGGGGTGGTAGGCACTGTCTTGGTAGGAACCCTGTTCAGAAGATATGCCGCTAATTCTAGCGCATATCCCCAGAATGATCGCGGTAACTCAGCGTTACTCATCATGGAACGAACCATATCCAATAGGGTTCGATTCCTCCTTTCCGATACACCGTAATGTTGTGGCGTGTATGGAGGAGTAAGCTGAAAGAGAATTCCATTCTCTTTTAAGTAAGCCAGGAACTCGGCACTTAAGTATTCACCACATCGATCAGATCTCAGTGTCTTTATACTCTTGCCTGTTTGTTTTTCCACTTCATTCTTGTATTCTTGGAATTTATCAAAAGCCTCGGATTTATACTTCTTTAAGAAGACATATCCATACCTAGAGAAATCATCCGTAAAAGTAATGAAGTAGGAATAACTACCTCGCGCATGTGTAGACATTGGACCGCATACGTCACTGTGTACGAGTCCCAAGAGCTCGCTTGCTCTTATTCCGTGTCCAGTGAACGGAGTCTTTGTCATCTTTCCTTTGAGACAAGATTCATAAGTAGCATAAGATTGATATTCGAACGGATTCAAATATCCTTCTCTATGTAACTTAGTCAACCTTCTCTCATTGATGTGACCTAGTCTACAATGCCATAAGAAAGCCTGATTTATTTCTGGAGACTTTCTTTTAAGTGTGTTCTGGATATTGAAAACCTGAGCTTGACTTAATACGTATATACCATTATCTAATGTACCGGATCCAATCATAACTTGATTTAGGTGGATGTTAACTACATCGCTCACGAATGTAAAATCATATCCCTCTCTCGAAAGTGAGGACACCGATATGATATTACATGTCATACTAGGTACATACAAACAGTTACGTATAGTCAATATAGGCCCACTTGTCAAACCTAGGCGATATTCTCCCACGGATTCAGCGTCCACGCTCATTCCGTTTGCAACTCTGAGAGACCAATCACCTACTTTTATAACTCTACGGTTTCTCAAAGCTTGTATTGAATTACAGATATGTGATCCTGCTCCGGTATCTAGTACCCAGGAAGTAGAGTTAATTGACAAACAGTTCTCAATAACAAATACACTTGAGGCTGAAGCCACAACATGCTTCGAATCCTGGCTACTGGCTTTGCTAGCCCTGCAATCATTCTGCCAATGTTCATTCCTGTAACAATAGGAACGTCCCTCTTTTACTATATCCACTCCCGAAACTTTTGCCCTTCTCTTTCCTTCTACTTCCCTGGTTTCCTTCAAGGTAGGAGGCAGAGACTGTAGAATCAAGTCAGTATCCGACTCGTTTCCCAACGCGGTCTCCAGGTCCTGGAGCTCATCAATACAGCTAGTCATTGTAAGGACGTTGTCCCCTACAGTTGACCCGTCAGCCAACCTCACTTGAATTAATTCGTTCGAGGTCTCATATCTTGGAATATGAGATTGCTCTCCATATAAATCTTTATGGAGAACGATGGACACTAAGTCCATCTTCTCGTGCTGCTTCTGGTATATACCATCAACTGAAACTAACATGAGGCACTTAGCTTTTGCTTTATCTTTTTCCCTTGTCTGACGGATATCCATATCCGCGACAGTGGAAACTGGACCTGAGACGGCGGGATCTTGAGTAGTAATAGGGTGGTCCAGCTTGTCATAGACAATGGACATCTGGACAGACCTTTGCCAGTCATATAAGTCAGATTCAGTCAATTTGTTATCTAGATGTAACCTATGTGTGGTCACAATGTCGCTGCATTGAGAGAAAGAGAAGAAAATATTTTAGCATGATACTGTTGCAAGTTTAGATTGGTTTTAAGTTTATCTAAACTGGATAGGTCCCACTGTTTCTTGAATCCTTCCTCAAACCATAAAAGAAGAATTAGCCAGGATTATTCTCACCGTACGTTACTTGCTTAACCGTTCAGCCAGGCCAGTGTCGATATTTCGAGGGAGGTTTTCCAACGCTTTCGCGAAGTTCCTTAATTAAATAACCTCTTTTCTCTGTGGGCGTAGCCCCGCTGACACCTTTGTCGACACCTACTTGGTTTATAGCATTGATCGTTAAGTGACGAATCTCCTGATAAGTAGCATGTACTTACAGTAGGATCGGGATCCAAAATATCATCGTATGATAATGTTGAAGGAATCCTACCAACATTCATCAAACTCCAAAATGGTATGCTCTCTTTGTAAATTTCAGTTTCTTTAGAAATTCCCGATATATATTTTTGCCCCATGCTCTTCTGACCTAGGCGTTGGTCAAAATGTCATAAGTCACATGTCAAGTTCTACCCATCATTTTCCTTGTTAATTTGAACCCATCCGTACATATCCCTGACGTTGGCCAAATGATAATACGACTGTCCCAAACTAACACATCTATCTATGCAACAAATAAAATACCCCAGCAGCTACCAAACACTATGCCCAGGCGTTGGTCAAATGCATAGCTTGAATACTACTGAATATCCAAATGAAATGACGGAGGGCTATGAATGGTTTTGGCAAAACCGTGAACGTAGTGAACTTGATATAACCGAAGGTACCTGATACTTTTTAAAAGGAGTGGTTAAAACTCCGCAATTTAAAAATTCTGATCTTTTTTAAAATAACCGAGTGGTTTCGTTTTAAATTTGTTCCAACGATTAAACTATGGTTTATTTTCTTTGCATTATAATGATGCGTCCCATCATTAATCCTATCATTGCAGAAAACAACGAAAATACCATGTCCTCTTATGCCATCCGCATTCGCCACTGGGTCTCGTCATCACCCGTTAGGTTACTTAACTAACGACAGAGCGGGGGCTGGGCTAGCGCGGGTGTAAAACATAAGTGGCGTCTAATAACTATCATATATAGATATTGTACATTCGTCAGACGCAATAATAAGCATTCCAGATCACTGATGAACTTTATTGGATATACTAGCAATCCGCGTTCGCTTGAGCCTGCAATAAAAGACGGATTACACAGTTGTGATGAATAGCCATTACCCCACCCTAGACCCCTACGGGTACGGCAAACTACTCGCCAAGTACCCGAAGTGAAGCGGTCTCCCTCAACAAAGTGAGTAGGCCACTAAACATTTCAACGTGCCCGGTAGTTTGTGTACCCCGCCTTGGGTCTATCCTAGGAGCAAAAACAGTAAAAAGAAATAATACAACGGTGGCTACAACCGCAACCTGGATATGCCCCGCAAAAAAATATTACATCATATTACATTTACATCGAATGAATGAATATTAAACCCATCTCAAAACCCCGGCTAATCATCACAACATTCCAATGAAGTCCATATACACAAACAGTAAACATTACAGAATTGTGCAACCCCCTGCCAACCGACATACTAGCAGTTAGGGAAGGTTTACGAACACATTAAACATTACAGATAAAAACCCAATTAGCAAATAACTTAGAACATCGATCGACAAACTTTATCCGTGTCTACCCCAAAAGCAAACCTGCACTGAAGTAACCTGGGTAGAAACAGAACATACTGGAAAACAATACACTAAAATATATGAATAACAGAGCAAATCCGAGTCAACTCGGTGTTGACTCGGCGGCGGATCCGCGGCCAAAAGCACCTTCTTGCCGCTGATCCGCGGTCGTCTTGCCGAGTTAGAGGCTCGTATTTTCCCAGTATTCTTATAATACCCTGCTGTGAATTTTAAGGCATATCAAATAATTTTTCTGACACTTTTAAAATCAACAGAAACTGTTACGGTTTTAGGGTTTTGTTTTCGTGTTTTCCGTCGATTGAACTTCTAATTAGTTGCTAACAAGCTAGTAATGGTTTAGTTGGCTCTGATACCACTGTAAGTCCATGTCACGCACCCCACGAACTTGCGGGGAGGCGGAATATAAGAAAAACGATTATCAAAGCTTTGTAACACGGACTTGAGCGCATGAATCGTTTCTAAACCGTTACTAGCAAACTGTGAAAGGTTTAACTACTCGGATTCGAAGTTATACCTCACGTTACTTGTCCTTCGGGTCTTCATCGCGGTCCTCCACTTCTCGTAGGCTCCTTAGAATATCGGCACCTCAACGGCCTCCTCGAGTCAAAGACGATCCACCCGAGAGCTCCTACGCCAAGCTTGATCTCTAACTTGAGATAACTAGGTTTCTCAAAGTGCTAATCTAAGCTACCTAGGGGATATAGAGTGAGGTTATGGATATATTAGTCTAGCAAACCCTTGATCTCAACTCATGAGAGGTTAGGGTTAGGGTTTGAAGAATGAGAGAGCTTGAGGAGAGAGAAGGTGATGATACGAATGAGAATGAATAATGAGCTCATGTGAATTTAACAACCATAACAATTTATTAAATAAATAAATATAAATGATTAATCATCAAGGTTGATTCATTCACCTAGTGTGATTCATCATATGACTCCCTAACTAATTAATGCATCATTTAATACAAAGGATGAATCACACAAATGAATCATTAAGCATTAAATGCTTATGCCACCTTAACCCCTAAGTCACCATGCTTCTAGAAGCTTCCCGGAAAATTACGAGAACGCCCCTCCAATTCGTGAAAACACGGAAAAAATTTAGACTGTATAAATCCAATAATCCGATAGTAGAATCTGGCTTAAACCAAAGTCGGCTAGTAAAAACTGTCCGAACGTCGTACGTGCGTAAACACACGTACGCGTCCGAACCCTTGTCGTAAAACCATACGACCTCTATATCGTTTCGCCTGGAGCAGGGAAACCGTCTGTGTGGGACTCTAAAGACTCGACACTACGCTGGCAGTGGGTTTAACCACAGCCGCAAGCGGCACTAGCTGTACGTAACGGTCCCCAGGTAGATGTCGATAAGAAGGCCGATAAGGAAACCCATCCGAACTCCTACTAAGCCTGACGTGACAATCTTCATACAGTCTGGTCTGTTCGTCTAAGACTATCACATATCTAGCCTAGGGGGCGGCAAGCGTCAGTCCCCTAATAGCGGTATAAGTCGTGTCGGAGCGTAGCCCATTACACCCTGAGAAACTACTGGAACCTACCAGTAAATCTCGCTTGCCCTGGCCAGGGACTTTGCGTAATGGCTCTCTGACACAGCGCGATATCAACTCCCAATACCGGGAGAGACAAATCCTGTCTAACCGCCACTGCCTCCAAGTGCTCGGGACTGCACCCAACTGCTACCTGTTTGCACGACTCCTTTGAGCCGTGGTAAGGTAGCAATCTAAGAACAGTGGGATACACTCGAGGCGAAGTAGCAGTGTCAAGTCTGTGGACTATGCTGTACTCATGTCACCTGGGAACTGTTAACTGACGATGGGTATAATACCAACCAACAGTTCCCCTACGAGTCTTGTCCGGTGTACCCGTAACCTAATGAGCACCTGTATACTATCTCCAGTACGACGTACTGATGGCTGTGGGATAGACCATCTCCCCAACTGGGATGAGAAGCGTACACACTTAGTCTACTCCGGAATATCGATGCCCTATCTCGATAATCCAACGACCAGGGACCTGTATAGGATATTGCTTACAGACTACCCAGCCCCCACTAGTGTGACTGCCATCACAACGCTGATAATCAAGTAAAGATCCTATGGGCTCTACTAATATATATAAGTGATATGTTACAAGAAACATATGCACATATTAAAGTAGACACAAACCAAGTAGCATACTACCATTTTTAGCAAGACTGTATATACAACTGTGAATATCCCAAGCTTCCATTAAGTAATATATATACAAGTATGATACAATAATGGCCCCTAGGGCATATACACTAACACAACGTGCACTCGGTGCGCGGAAAACACACGAAAACCACTAAAACCTAAACTAAAATCGTCGTTTCGGGGCAACCGTCAAAACTAAAACCCAATTAAACCAAACTCTGCATTTGCACACCCTAAATGTCGTAGGAGATGCCAATAGTATCATCAAGATATCGCAATTAATCCACTTCCTAATTTATGAAAAAACTAGTAAGCATTCACATATCAATTTCGATGCAAACATCGCGAATTAACGATATAGCTATCACAAACTAGCACAAACATCCAATTCAAACTACTAGATGGCCACAACACAAATTTTAACCCAATTACAATGCTTCAAACCCTAATTAAAATTTCAAACCTTTTCTATAATTTCCAAAACAAGAAATTATAACCAATTTCACACTTTAAATTTCTATTTTAGCATATTCAACTACAATTTAACAACTAGATTAGAATTATACCTTACAAGTTGTGAACCCTAGCTTGCACTAGCCTCCAAGACACCTCCTTTCTCCATGTTTTAAACAAATTAGGGTTTGAGAAGAGGTAGGATAGGGATTTGGTTTGAATTTTGTGAAGAAATTGTGAATTTTTCTTGAATTTTGATGGAATTTAAAACAAGATGAAATGGGGAAAAGAAAGGGGAGTTGTTGTTGTGGCTCGGCCTGGGGAGGGGAGTGGGGGGGAATGGGGGAGAGTGAGGGAAATGTGTGGAAATTTCTAAGAAAAAAGTCTCTCTCAAATGCATTTAATGCTTTCACATCAATTTTCTAATTAAAATTCCTTTTTAAATCATTTTAAACCATGGAAATTACAAGTCTTGGAAAGTCTTGCCAACATTTTTGTTACTACTAATTTTTAGTTTATAATGGTTCTTAAGTGTGTAATTTACCCATTTAAATTTATATTTATCACTAATTTAATGTATATTTAAAAGCTTAAAATGATATTAAAAATAATTAATTAAGGAATTTTTTTTAAATGATTACAAATTTTTAAGTGACAATTTACTAACCAATTTCTAGAAATTTATTATCTAAATTTTGTATAATTAGGCCTATATTGAAAAATAATTATTTTGACTTTTTACGGAAAAGACTGTTTATTTTACCGATTATCGAAAAACTGCCTAAACGATTTTCGAAGCGATACAATCTTCCCCCTTAAAGAAATTCTGTCCCCGAATTTAAAATTTAACTATGCTTACTTTCAAAAAGATGGGGATATTTCTTTCTCATCTCGTCCTCGGTCTCCCAGGTGACCTCCTCGCTGTTCGGGCCACGCCAAAGAACCTTGGTGGACGGTATAACCTTCGACCTCAATTTCTTCACCTGCCGATCCAAATTGACCACTGGTTGCTCAGTGAATGAAAGATCACGCTCTAGCTGGATCGTCTGGTGCTGAATTGCATTGGAAAGGTCATGAAGGTACTTACGGAGTATCGAAACATGGAACACGGGGTGAACATCAGGGAAGCTAGGCGGAAGAGCTAACCGATAAGTCACCGAACCAACACGCTCTAGGATCTCGAAGGGACCAACATATCTAGGACTAAGCTTCCCTTTCCGCCCAAATCTCATCACGCCCTTCATCGGAGAGACCCTCAGGAAAACATGATCGCCAACAGCGAAATCGAGTCGGCGACGGCACCTGTCAGCATAAGATTTCTGCCTACTCTGTGCTGCTCTCATCCTGTCCCGAATCAGCTGTATCTTTTCGGTCGTCTCTTGTACGATCTACGGCCCTAAAATACTTCTCTCCCTAAGCTATGTCCAACATACAGGCGATCAACATCTCCTTACATATAAGGCCTCGAAAGATGCCATCTGAATCGTCTCCTGGAAGTTATTATTGTAGGAGAACTCGATCAAGGGCAAATGACGATCCCAGCTACCACCGAAATCTAAAATACAAGCTCTGAGCATGTCCTCAAGTGTCTAAATAGTATGCTCTGACTGGCCGTCAGTCTGTGGATTAAAAGCTGTGCTAAAACTCAATCGGGTGCCCAAAGCTTCCTGAAGTTTCTGCCATAATCGGCTGGTAAACTGGGTGCCCCGGTCGAACACGATGCAAGTCGGGACGCCATGCAGTCGCACGATCTCATCAATATAAACCTGGGCGTACTGAGCAAATCCAAAAGTGGTCTTCACGGGCAGGAAGTAAGCCGCTTTCGTCAGTCGATCTACAATCACCCAAATAGAGTCATGCCCTCGACTGGTCCTGGGTAGACCCACAATGAAGTCCATGGAGACCTGTTCCCACTTCCACTCAGGAATGGGCAAAGGCAGTAACTCGCCGGCAAGCCTCTGGTGCTCGGCCTTGACTTGCTGACAAGTCAGGCATCTCGATACAAAGTCTGTAACATCCTTCTTCATCCCGTCCCACCAGAAAACCTCTCTCAAATCACGGTACATCTTGGTGGAACCTGGATGAACACTGTATACTGACCTATGTGCCTCCTCAAGAATATCACGCCTCAGTCCCTCAAAATCTGGTACGCACAGTCGAGTCCCAAATCGAAGTATCCCCTGATCATCAATCACGAACT
Source organism: Agapanthus africanus (assembly GCA_030015575.1). Lineage (NCBI taxonomy): Eukaryota > Viridiplantae > Streptophyta > Magnoliopsida > Asparagales > Amaryllidaceae > Agapanthus > Agapanthus africanus. The sequence continues at coordinate 453,744,631 of JASDDO010000019.1, read as the reverse complement.
CGAAAACTCTGCCCTGCTGAATCTGCTCGATAATCTCTAAAATACGGGCATCGCCGGACTGTGCCTTGCGGATATGGTCAAGTAACCGTGGGCGTGCTCTGATATGGGCCAGTTGTCCCCCTGTAGGAGTAAACGCGAACTGCACTCTGCTGTCACATAAAACCTGCCAATCCGCCGTCGACTGCATCTGTACTGCGCTCAAACAAGATAAGCTACCTCTGGACCTCCTACTCAAAGCATTTGCCACCACATTCGCCATGCCCGGATGGTATAGAATCTCGCAGTCATAATCTTTCACCAACTCCATCCAACGGCGCTGTCTCAGATTCAGATCTCGCTGCTGAAAAATATACTTCGAGCTCTTGTGGTCAGTGAATATCTGGCACGACTCGCCATATAGGTAATGTCTCCAGATCTTAAATGCAAATACCACTGCAGCCATCTCTAAATCATGAGTGGGGTAGTTCTGCTCGTGTTTCCTCAACTGCCGAGAAGCATACGCGATAACTCTGTCGTGCTGTATCAATACACAGCCCAGCCCCACTCGAGAAGCATCATAGTATACCACGAAACCTCCTGATCCTGAAGGCAATGATAACACCGGTGCAGTAGTCAGACGAGTCTTCAACTTCTGGAAGCTATCCTCACATGCCTCGGTCCAATCAAAAGAAACCCCCTTCCGGGTCAACCTGGTCAACGGTGCAGCAATACGGGAGAAATCCTGGACAAGACATTGATAATAGCCGGCCAGATCTGAAAAGCTGCGAACCTCTGTAACTGATACCGGTCTGGGCCAACGCTGAACTGCCTCGATCTTCTTCGGGTCTACACAAATACCATCTCTCGTCACCACATGAGCCAAGAAGTCGACACTGTCTAGCCAGAATGCGTACTTGGAAAATTTGGCGAACAGCTGATGCTCCCTCAAAGTCTGCAATATGATACGCAAGTGCTGCTCATGCTCCTCCCGGCTCCGAGAATAAACCAAGATGTCATCAATGAACACAATGATGAACTGATCAAGATACGGCCTGAATACACGGTTCATCAAGTCCATAAATGCTGCCGGGGCATTGGTGAGCCCGCACGACATCACCAAGAACTCATAATGACCAACGTGTACGAAAAGCGGTCTTCGGAATATCCTCCTTCCGAACCCGCAACTTGTGATAACCTGACCGTAAATCAACCTTCGAGAATTACCCTGCACCCTGGAGCTGATCGAATAAGTCATCAATGCGGGGTAGGGGATATCTGTTCCGCATAGTAACCCGGTTCAGCTGACGATAATCAATGCATAAACACATACTGCCATCCTTCTTCTTAACAAACAGGACGGGAGCACCCCAAGGTGACACACTCGGTCGGATAAGCCCTTTATCCAGCAAGTCCTGCAACTGATACTTCAGCTCTCTAAGCTCCGCCGGGGTCATCCGATAAGGCGGTATAGAGATAGGCCCCGTGCTGGGGATCAAGTCAATGCAGAACTCAATCTCGCACTCTGGCGACAGACCAGGCAGCTCGTCAAGGAATACATCAGGAAACTCTCTCACAACGGAACCTCTGTGGTTCTCGTATTACAAACATAGGGTAAGAATCCCTGACACCCTTTCCGCAAGAGCTGACCAGCACGAAGAGAAGAAATCAAGCTGGGAAGGGTGGCGCTACGATCTTCCTGAATAACAAGAACCGGCTCACCAGGAAAGCTGAATCTGACTGCCTTCTCATGGCAGTCCACAGATGCGTAACAGGTGACTAGCCAGTCCATACAAAGAAGAACGTCAAAGTCGAGCATATCGAGGAGAATCAAAACAACTGAAGAATCCCTCTCCCCGATACGAACATGACACGATCGGTACATAAAACGGGCAACAAACGACTCGTCTACCGGAGTAATAACGACAAGCGGCTGATCTAACGAAGAAGACTCTTGGCCCTACCTCGGTGCAAAGTATGTGGAAACATAAGAATGTGTGGAGCCTGGATCAAATAATACCCGTGCATCAAAAGAACATACTGGCAGAGTACCTGTCACGGCGGCATTGGATGCCTGTGCATCCTGAGGAGTCAACACGAACACTCGGGCCTGTCCACCACTAATAGCTGGCTGTCCTCTGCATCTGCCTCTTCCTCTGCCTATGTCGCCTCGTCCTCTCTGAACCGGACCACCACGCCCACGACCTCTAGGAGCATCTGCCTAGCATGGAGCATCATTAGAGGTAGGAAGTAAAGCTCTCTGAGGAGGTAGTGAAGGGGGTAAGGTCACATGTGGCACTGTCGCCGCACCCTGGCGCCCCATGGTACAGTCTCTGACACGATGGTACTGACTCCTGCACCGAAAACATCCTGGCGACGACTTCTGGGTCTGCGGATATGAACTAAATAACTGACCCCGTCTCAATCCTCTGCCGCCGCCATTTCCCGGAAAGAATCTATCACGGTGTCTACGCATCTGCCGCTGATCTGGCGTATCGGTACGAATCCGCTTCGGCCCAGAAACCTTTTGCTTTCAGTTTTGTAAAGTATATGCCTTTATTTTTGTTCTCTTTAAAAAATTTCAAGGTCTGTTTTATTGATGAAACTTTGTAACTTTCAGAAAGCTTTTTCTTTCAACTTTAGGAAGCGTAAGCTTTTGTTTGGTTACTATTTTTTTTAGAACTTCTCAATGTGGAGAAATCTTGAGTCCTTTTGGATCTTGGGATCCATCTCTCTCATGAAAGCCTTGGCTTTCGTAGAGAGGAGATCAATCCCAGATATCTTTTGATCTCATGCAGAGAACTTATATTCTTGCGAAGCCTAGGCTTCGAGAAGAAAGAGAAGGAGGAAGAGATTAAGGGATCATTGGTCGTAGATATCCAACTACCTCTTTAAAGAAGCTGAGGGATTACAGTGCCGTATATTGGAGATGTGGAGGAATGTACCTTAAACCATGCCCTAAAAATCTTTTGATCTCATGCAAAGAGCATAAGTTCTTGTGAAGCATTGGCTTCGAGAAAATGAAGGAGAAATTTTTTTCTCTACCTCGTCGTGTGGTTTTTAAAGAATTTTTCTTTGAGATAGTTTAGAGGTTGCGATCTCTGTATATGAATCTCTCCCCTTCTTTTTTTTCTCTTCTTGTTTTAGGCTTGGCCTCTCTCTTTTCTTTTTTATCCATCTCTTCTCCCCTACTCCTATTTATAGGAGGGGGGTAGTTAGGGTAAATTCCTAACTAAGATATTTAAATCAATATTTTATCAATCAGAGTGTTTAGGTACCGTTGGATTTTTCTGTTTTAAAAAGATCCAAGAGGATTTTCTTTCTAACTAGAGTCTTGACTTTTTCTGAAGCATTTGCTTCATTATAGGGTGCGCTTGTGCCACGTGTATTGCATATACTTTTGCGCATCCACTTGAGCTGACGCTCATCAATGAAGTGCGTTTGAGCCACATGCATTGCACGTGCCTTTGCACTACGTGCATTGCACGGTTAGCACTGCGCACAAACAATTGGCGCTTGCAACACGTGTGTTACATATGATGCTTTTTTCCCTCGCTTGCGCTCGTGCATTAAACATTTGGCGCTGTACATATACAATTGGCGCTTGCACCACATCCATTGCTCGTGGCGCTTTTGAGGAGCTTGCGCTCCAAGTGTGGGCACCCGAATTTTGGGCTAGAACAAATGCCCCTACTACTTTACCCATGTAAGCATATACGTGAATTAAGTAGTGTAGAGTAGTATAGAGCACACGACTGCTTTTGGGTCGGTGGATTGTACATAACTTTCAAAATCTTAATCCGAGAAGATAGTGAGAGGACACCGGCGTCGTCATCTACCATGACTCAAATCACGATTCTTAAGAAATATAGTTCTAAACCTTGATGCCTGTGAATAGTATATGCATATAACATTAGAAGTGTCTGAATGTTATAATGAACATTTCTATATATTTTTTCTTGTGGTGCCATCTACTTAGTTTATTTACTCGTTTCAGAGCGTTCAGTTTATTCTCCTTTTATGTGTGAATAAACTCACCCTGATGTTAAGTATGAGAGGCTATCGGATTTGTGGTACTGGATGTAGTCCATCGTACCATCATGTTGGCTTGCTTCATCTCGATTTGCATTCGTTCAAAATGTTATTTGAGTAGCCAACGTACTCGTTGTATCTCCAAACCCTTCTGAGACAGGACACAACTTCCCAAATAATCTTCCTAAGCCGATATGTATATTATCATCAGAGATTCCGTGTTAGGACGCACCATTGCACTTTACTTTGGGTCAGACTTTTTGAGTTCCAGAGAAGTCACGTCTACACCCTTTTGAGGAGAGATGACATCTAGCAGTCTTTAGGCGTATATGTACCGCCGTCGAGATCTAGAGCTAGCGAAATTTCGTCACTCCGCTATCGTTTTGACTCTTTGAGCCTTACTGGCGTCGTGTCTATACTCCGTTGGAGTAAAATGGACGTCCAGATGTCCCCGCCCAAAATTTAGGCCGCTCACATAAAGAGTGCAGGCACAAAAGTGCCACGTGCAAAGCACGCGGCACAAGCGCCAATTGTATGTGTGCAGCGCCATCCGTGTAATGCACGGGTGCAAGCACAAGTACAAAGACACGTGCAATGCACATGGCGCTAACGCACTTCATATGTGCGTTAGTTCCAAACGTTCAATGCATGTGGCGCAAGTGCACCCTATAATGAAGAGAACACTTCAGAAATAGCCAAGGCTCTTGTTAGAAAGAAAATCCCTCTTGGATCTTTCTATAACAGAAAGATCTTAGAATCAAAGATCCTACGGTGTCTAGGCACTCTGATTGATAAAATATCAATTCAAATCTCGTAGTTGAGGATTGACCCTTACTACCCCCCTCTGATAAATAGGAGCAAGAGGAAAAAGAGACGGGAGCCTCTAAGATTTTCAAAGAGAACTTCTTTGAAACCTTACCAATGCTAGGTATAGAGAAAATTTCTCTCCTTCTTCTCGAATCCAAGGCTTCACAAGAATTTATGTTTTTTGCATGAGATCAAAAGATCTCCACGGTGTGGTTTAGGGTACATTCCTCCACACCTCCGATATATGGCTCAGTAATCTCTCAGCGTCTTCGGAGAGGTGGTTGGATTTTTACGACCAACAATCTTTTATCCTCTTCCTCCTTCTTCTTTTCTCGAAGCTTAGGCTCCATAAGAACATAAGTTCAAGATCTCTGGGATTGATCTCCTCTCTACGAAAGCTAGGGCTTTCATTTGGGAGATGGATCCCAAGATCCAAAAAGACTCAAGATTTCTCCATATTGAAAAGGTCTAAAAAAATAGTAATCGAACAGAAGCATACACTTCCTAAACTTGAAAGCAAAAGCTTTTCGAAAGTTACAAATTTTCATCAATAGAACATATCTTTAAAAGTTCTAATGAGAAAAAAATTGAAGTATATGCTTCAAAAAATTGAAAGCAGAAGCTTTCTGAATGTTATAAATTTTCATCAATAGGGCACACCCTATACAAGCGCGACAACGTCAAGAGCGCTCCACTTCAAAAGTGCAAGCTTTTCGTGTGCAATGCACGTGCTCTAGCGCCAATGGCGCTCTCTTCAAGATCGCACCCATGCACAAGCACCAGCGCCAAGCGCCAATGACCGAACCAAGTGCGCCATGTGCAATCCATGCACGTCAGCGCCAAAGGCGATTTCTTCAAAAGTACACATGAGCTCCATGTGCAATGCACGTGCATTAGCACCAGCGCCAGAGCCGGCACCAAATTCCACTAGGAGCTACATGCAATGCACGTTTAAAGAAGAGCGCCACATGCAATGCACATGCGCCAGCGCCAAGCGCATACAAGCATCAAGATAGAACTTGAAACTTAGCAAAATTGGCTAAGTGTTGAAGTCTTGGCTTCCCTAATGGTCTTATGATCAACAAAGAACAAGATTCTCAATATTTGACCAAGTTATCTATATAGACCTAGTTCTCAAATGAGACTAAATGTCCCTAGGTGAAGCTTATGCCTCTCCAATGATCTTAGGATCAACAGAAAATAAATTTCTCAAGCCATCTGGGTAGACTTAGTTCTAAAATGGGGAGTTAAGTCAAAAGACTTGGTTGGAACTTAAGATCCTTAATAAAACTTATGCTTTCAAGAAACTTATGGACCTCATTCATAATATGAGAATGAACATAAATTCACCCATATTGGCAAACCAAGATACCGATGTGGGAGTAATCAAGCAATGCTTGACCAAAACACGAGTTGGCTAACAAAGATACCAACATGAATCCCAAGAGCAATGTTCTTGTCATATTATAAACCCCATGTTGGTAAACCAAGAGACCAACATGAAATTATCTCTTGAACTTAAGTTCATCTTAAGTTGAGCAACACTTCATCATGTTAAAACTAAGAAATGCTTTGACCACTATGCAAAGCGCATATCTTTAATCCATGTTGGAAAACCAAGCTACCAATGTAATGTTAGTTATATGTATGCCCTAGAGGCCATTACTATACATAGGATGTATATTGTAGTGGATACTTGGACATATATAGGGAGGACTTTCTTGCTCGACATGATAGTATGCTATCTGGTTGCTCTTTACCTTAACGTGTACACTAATTGTCTCTCTATTACATGTTAGTAAAGCCCTTAGGATGTATACTTGACTACCTGGACTATGATGCGGATCACACTAGTGGGGACATGGTAGTCCATAAGTACATCCTTCAAGGTCCCTAGTCATGGGTGTATCGAGACGGGGCATCGATATACCAGAGTAGACTAGCGTATACCTTCTCGACCCATACAGATGGGAGATGGATGATCCCTTATCCATTTGTGTTTGACATCAGAGATGATATACGGGTGCTCAGTAGAGACTGTGTACACTGGACGGACTCGCCGAGAACTCCCAGATGGTATTATACCTTACGTCAGATGGCAGTTCTCTGGTGACACTGGTACAGGTTAGTCTGTAGACCCGAGATCGTCATAGAATCTTGTATGATTCCCACTGTGCTTTGATTTCCACCTTACCACGTCCAAAAGGGCGTGCAAAACGGTGGTTTTTCGGTACAGTCCCGAATCACATGGAGGCAATGAGCGATAGGAGGGGATTCGTCTCTCCCGGTATAGGGAGTTAATGTTGCGCTGTGTTCGATTGGCTATAACCGGAAATCTCTGGCCAGGGTTGCTGAGATTTACTGGTAAGTGTTACCTGTAGTTTCTCGAACTGTTATAGACCTCATATCGACACGACTTATCGAGCTATTTGGGTCTGACGTTTACCACCCCTAGGCAAGATATGCGACATATCAAATGACGAGACCGGACTGTACGGTAAGTGTTACTGGTTGGATTCACAGGAGTATGAGCGGGCTTGCTCGTCGATCTTCTGATCGCTCAATACCCGGGTGGCCGTTACGTTTAGCAGACCGCTTGCGGCTTGTGGGTGTTTGATATGATCATCACCTGCTGCCGGCGTATTGACGAGTCTTTAGAGTCCTACACAGAGGTTTCCTGGCTCAAGCGAAACGAAATAGGAGCGCATATGAGATATGTGCAGGACCGAGAATAATGCGTGTATGTGATGCCGTATTCTATTCTCACGATGAATGTATCGATTGGTTGTATGCGATATAACCTAGTTATCGAATCGAGGATTGATTCGATAAGTCGATACATTGGATATTAGTCGGTCATATGCGATATGACTGGATCGTTAAATCAAGTGTTGATTTAATGATTTAATGTATGTTAGTTATATGTATGCCCTAGAGGCCATTACTGTACATTGGATGTATATTGTAGTGGATGCTGGGACATATATAGGGAGGACTTTCTTGCTCGACATGATAGTATGCTATCTGGTTGATCTTTACCTTAACGTGTGCACTGATTGTCTCTCTGTTACATGTTGGTAAAGCCCTTAGGATGTGTACTTGACAACCTGGACTATAATATGGATCATACTAGTGGGGACATGGTAGTCCATAAGTACATCCTTCAAAGTCCCTAGTCGTGGGTGTATCGAGATGGGGCATCGATATACCAGAGTAGATTAGCGTATACCTTCTCGACCCATACAGATGGGCGATGGATGATCCCATATCCATTGGTGTTTGACATCAGAGATGATATACGGGTGCTCAGTGGAGACTGGGTACACTGGACGGATTCGCCGAGAACTCCCAGATGGTATTATACCCTACGTCAGATGGCAGTTCTCTGGTGACACTGGTACAGAGTAGTCTGTTGACCCGAGATCGTCATAGAGTCTTGTGTGGTTCCCACTGTGCTTTGATTTCCATCTTACCACGTCCAAGAGGGCGTGCAAAATGGTGGTTTTTGGGTACAGTCCCGAATCACATGGAGGCAATGAGCGATAGGAGGGGATTCGTCTCTCCCGGTATAGGGAGTTGATGTTGCGCTGTGTTCGATTGGCTATAACCGGAAATCCCTGGCCAGGGTTGCTGAGATTTACTGGTAAGTGTTACCAGTAGTTTCTCGAACTGTTATAGACCTCATATCGACACGACTTATCGAGCTATTGGGGTCTGACGTTTACCACCCCTAGGCGAGATATGCGACATATCATACGATCAGACCAGACTGTACGGTAAGTGTTACTGGTTGGATTCACAGGAGTGTGAGCGGGCTTGCTCGTCGATCTTCTGATCGCTCAATACCCGGGTGGCCGTTACGTTTAGCAGACCGCTTGCGGCATGTGGGTGTTTGATATGATCATCACCTGCTGCCGGCGTATTGACGAGTCTTTAGAGTCCTATACAGAGGTTTCCTGGCTCAAGCAAAACGAAATAGGAGCGCATATGAGATATGTGCGGGACCAAGAATAATGCGTGTATGTGATACCGTATTTCATTCTCGCGATGAATGTGTCGAATGGTTATATGCGATATAACCTAATTATCGAATCAAGGATTGATTCGATAAAACGATACATTGTATACTAGTCGGTTGTGTGCGACATGACAGGATCATTGAATCAAGTGTTGATTTAATGATTTAATGCATAATTATATATTTGATATATTACTTTGCATCAACTAGTATTGGTTCACTTTAAATGGATTTTCTCACTTGATTTGTGCACATTGTATATGTGATATACTTTTGTACACAAGTTTGTATCATGTTTGATGATACATGCATACTTGAGTATGTGTAAAGTTTAAACCATGGTTGTGTAATGGTTAGGGTTTTCCTTTTATTTATTTATTCATTTATTTATTTAATTCTTTAAATCCAAAAGAAAAATGAATACTTATCATATTCAAATCATGGTTAAGTGTAGAGAATGAATCATGGTTAAAACCCAATTTTTCCCCTGTCGGGAAATTTCCAAGTGTTGGATTTTTCCGTAGTTTAACGACGTTCTAAGTAGTGCAAGTAACTCGATGGACCCTCTAGAAGTGTACAAGGTGTTACTAGTAGTTTCTCAAACTGTTATAGACCTCATATCGACACGACTTATCGAGCTATTGGGGTCTGACGTTTACCACCCCTAGGCGAGATATGCCACATATCAGACGATCAGACCGGACTGTACGGTAAGTGTTACTGGTTGGATTCACAGGAGTGTGAGCGGGCTTGCTCGTCGATCTTCTGATCGCTCAATACCCGGGTGGCCGTTACGTTTAGCAGACCGCTTGCGGCTTGTAGGTGTTTGATATGATCATCACCTGCTGCCGGCGTATTGATGAGTCTTTAGAGTCCTACACAGAGCTTTCCTGGCTCAAGCAAAACGAAATAAGAGCGCATATGAGATATGTGCGGGACCGAGAATAATGCGTGTATGTGATACCGTATTTCATTCTCGCGATGAATGTGTCGAATGGTTATATGCGATATAACCTAGTTATCGAATCAAGGATTGATTCGATAAAACGATACATTGTATACTAGTCGGTTGTGTGCGACATGACCGGATCATTGAATCAAGTGTTGATTAATGATTTAATGCATAATTATATATTTGATATATTACTTTGCATTAACTAGTATTGGTTCACTTTAAATGGATTTTCTCACTTGATTTGTGCACATTGTATATGTGATATACTTTTGTACACAAGTTTGTATCATGTTTGATGATACATGCATACTTGAGTATGTGTAAAGTTTAAACCATGGTTGTGTAATGGTTAGGGTTTTCCTTTTATTTATTTATTCATTTATTTATTTAATTCTTTATGGAAAAGATAATGAAAGAAAATGGTGGCTTATTTTGTTTGATTTTGAAGCTTCATGAAGCTTTGACTAAGTCACCATTTTGTCTCATGCTTAACCCTAACCATTCCACTTAACCATGATTCATTCTTTACACTTAACCATGGTTTGAATATGATAAGTATTCATTTTTCTTTTGGATTTAAAAAACTCATCATATTCATTTTCTTTCTTCTTCTTCTTCATGAGCAAGAAAGAAAAGCTTTCTACTTCAATGGCAACTTGAGAAAATTAGTGAGAAATCCAATTCTAAAGTGAACCCACTTCCTATTTCTTCATCCTCTACCTCTTGCCAAGTAGTATAGGGTGTTCTCTTCACAAGTTTCATGACTTGGTGAAGTGGGAGCTTGATTTAGTGATGCCTCGACGTAGATCATCTTCGGCACGAAGCCGACGACCTTGCCCGCCCATTTCTCCGATGAAGCCGACGCTAGAGCCCGGGTTTCCATTTGGACAGCGAGGAGACTTCAATGCGGAGCTATGGAGGTGGAGGACCGGATCTACAAAGGTTGTATTTCCGTTCTCTTAGTAAAGTAGTTTACTAGTTGCATCTTTCGCCTAGACATCTAGTTAACGATCCGTAGTCTAGGGTTTCTCGGCACCCCTAAAATTTGAAATTGGCATGGTTGATGTCTCGTGAGACCTCTTGTGAGTGCCTAGGAACCCTATACTGGTATCAGAGCCTAGCTAGAGCCTTAGGCGATGCGTAGACGGAATTTCGAATCCGAATAAATTAAACCACGAAACCCTAATCCGACCCGCTCTCTGGACTTTTTTCAAAATTGTGGAATTTTCCATATTAAAAATATGCAGAAAAATCAGCAGGGAATTGTAAGAAATACTGTGCAGCACGTACCTTTGATTCATCCAAAGCGCGGCGGAACCGCGACACGAGCATGGCTCGTGCGGCGGTTCCGCGGCCATTATGTCACATCAGCTGTAGAAATTTATACAGTAATTCTTATTTTTCAGTGCTGGATTTCCTGGGAATTTTTAATAATTTATTCAAGAGTTGAATTTTCTGGGGTTGTTTTGGGGATTCGGTGTTTCGATCGGAGTATCAGATTTTGTCTATGTGGCTTTCCGAATAAATTTTAGAATATGTTAAAAAGTTCGACCGGATATAAATACCTAATTTTTCCCCTGTCGGGAAATTTCCAAGTGTTGGATTTTTCCGTAGTTTAACGACGTTCTAAGTAGTGCAAGTAACGCGATGGACCCTCTAGAAGACAACAAACCTTAACTCGATTATGTGACCGTCTTGAACTGCCCTTTGAACCTTCGGGTTTGGGGCAGTACGGCGTGCCACATGTGAGGCGTTGGCTTGACCCTTCTACGGCTGGACCGTTGGTACTGAGGCACGAACTGAATGTTGTTAGACTTATTTCATGTGTCGAGCTGTATCGGGAAAACTTGGGTGTTCGATTGTTCGATCGAAAAGTTTAACATTTTCTATCTTATTCGGAATGTGATACAACAATTGGAATTCACAAGAAGTTATGAGATAACTGTGTGAATGTTATAAACCTAGCACTTTAGTCTTACTTGATCGGTTGCTACGGAATTTTGATGTGATCAAAAGTCCGTCGCAATCACGTAGCGTACGCGGATACTCGTCGGGTAAACTTAATAGACAGCCTCACTCCATAGCCCCGACCAAGTAACTGTAGGAGAACCCCGTCGCCGAAAGCATCCGTCCGGGTGCTCGCGGCAGCGGTGTTCCGCCTTGGTGCACTTCGTCGACGGTATCGGGGGTGCGGCCGTCTACTAAAGTTTGCGACGAGTATTCGATCAGGATGTCGGGAATCTTGTTGAATTGCCTGACTTGATATTGAAAAGTGTTTTCGATTTTGAGACTAAAATGCGGGGTTTATAATTGTTAGGCATGTGATGTCTAAGGAATTCATTTGATTAGGCATGCGATGTCTATGCAGGTTGCGGATTCCAACTGTTGTAGTTTTACACTTTCTTTTCTGTGACCGTAAGTGTAATATATGATATCACCGGTTTCGTTGCTATATGTCAACGACAATTGGGATGGACATATTTACTTACGTTGATGACATGTGATGTTATGTGTTGCTGGATATGTTATATTGGATCGTCGTGTTTGAATAGCCGGTTTTTTTTATGTGAGATGAGTGTTTTTCATTTTCATTCATGTAAAAACTTGTATGTAATATTCTTTTATTGGGGCACTTCCAGGTTGCGGAAGATGTCACCCTTTGTATATTATTTACTTTTCCGCACTAGGATAGACCCAAGGAGGGGAGCACAAGTAACCGGGTTCTGGAGTCTAGTGGGAGACCAACTCGAGGAGTCGAGTCCGGGTCTCCTAACTCTAGAATTGGTAGGGTTGCTTGCCGCTCTCGTAGGGGTCTAGGGGTGTGGGTTTGGCTATTCATCACGACCGTGGAATCCGTGTCTTATACTGGCTCGTATTGAAAACACGGACATCCTAGTATATCCAATATTTCATATGATTCTTCTGCTGCGATATCTGTGATGTGATCATGTGATGTTCTGTGATAGATACTTTATATAGTATATATGATATATTATATAGACGTTACTTATGTTTTACACCCGCGCTAGCCTGCCCCGCTCTGTCGTTAGTTACCTAACCTAACGGTGCACGAGGGGACATCGAGGTGAATGCGGATGGCATAAGTGTACGTCGTATTTATCTGTGATGTTTAGGTATTTAAATGATGGGACTTCATTAATGTGATTAATGAAAGAAAAGAAACCTAAGATGTTGTAGAATCGAATTTCAAAAATAAAACAGGTAGCTACAGTTCTTGCTTTGCACAGCGGTATATATGATATATCCTGCACCTTATTCGATGAGGAAAGGACCGAGATCCCTTCACCGGGAGTGACTCCTTTAGCAATAACTGGCAGATGCTACACACTCGGTTTGACTTTTGATTGCTTTTAAGAGTTTTTGTTTTGCACAGTGATATATATGATATATCCCGCACCTCATTCGAAGAGGAAAGGACCGACGATCCCTTCACTGGGAGTGACTCCTTTAGCAAAACTAGAAAAGCCTAAAAAACACTCCATTTCAAAATTCATTCGATCCTACAACGATATCAAGTTCATTACGCAATAGGTTTTCAGAAAAACCTGTCGTAGCCCTCCGTCATTTCAGATAAATCCTGTTTAGTATTCGTGCTGCGTTTGTTGACCTTGTCAAGGCGCAGTGTGCGGTAGCTAACCAGTATTTATCTGCTTATTCATATGATGCAGATTGGGTTAGGGTAGTCGTGCGGCCTTGTTGACCTTGTCAAGGGTCGTGCGGGTGGGTTTGATTCAATCAAGAAATGACGGGTTGAACTTGACTTGCGGTCTATGGTTTGTTGACCTTGTCAAGGTCATAGATCGTTCGGGGCAAAATATTATCGGGAATTTCAAGTGTTGAAATTTGCAATGAGATTGCATACCTCCTATGAGATAGTTGGATCCCGATACCCGCTGCGAGTAAGAGTTACTCCTGGGAGAGTTTTATACATTACAATTAGCCGATCAAGTAGGTGTCTAGAAAGGTGTCAACGGGGTTACGCCTCTGGGAAAACGAGGTTTACATTAATTAGGTTCGTGCGAAAGCACGGGGGACCTCCCTCAAAGTACCGACACTGGCCTGGCTGAAAGATTGGCGAACTTGTAGTGTGTGATTTATCCCGGCTAGTCTTTCCTTTCAGGGTTTGAAGGAAGATTTGATGAAAAGCAGTGGGAGCCATCCTGATTAGATAAAATAATAACCAATCTGATCTTGCAAGAGTGCACGCTGAGTGTTTTCTTCTCTCTCTCTCCAGGTAGCGACCATGTCACGCCTTAATCAAGATAATAATACGGATTATTGACCGAACCCGCTTGTTATACTGAGCTGGGGAACGTTGGTCCCGCTCCAACTTATAATTGTTATAAGACAGAGCAGGAAATTGGGGAATACCAGAATTCCCGTGCCGCCCAAACGAAGAGAGTGCATGATGATGCATCATCTTCGGGTGTGTTCATTACAGAGAACTGTTTCTCAGTATCCTTTACGTCCTGGGTATGTGATACCAGATCAGGATTCCAGATATGTAATATGTTACATAGGGCTACAGAAAGGTAGAGAACTGAGAATGGGTGATAAGTTTCATGAGGCAGAAAACGGGGCAAGAGTTGCAGCCAAGTCTGTTGGTCACTATCACCCTGTATTACCAATACATTGATTCTGAACGAATGTTATTAGATACCGAACCTGATATACAAAATCATATCAGTCTCTTTTTTAGTAAAGAAATGATAAAATTTTGTATTGTTGGATAATGTTTTGAACATTTCCTATATCAAAAGTTGATCGGTTCAGGCACGTTATCTAAAAGCGTTGATGTTCTAAATCAAACTACAGTTCTTTAGTATACGGAACACACACAAGAGGAAGAGTTCAGAAATGAACGAATCCTTCTTGAGGTATTGTAGACTAGGTCATATCAATGCGACCAGACTGGCTGAAGTTACATGAAGATGCATATTTAAATCCTGTTTGAATTTACATCTTGTGAAACTTGCCAGTCATGTCACAAAGATAAGATGACCATAGCTCCGTTTACTGGAAACAGAGAAAGAGTTAGTAAACTCTTGGGATGATACATGTTGATGTATGTAGGTCCCCTGTCTACATATGCCAGGACTGGTTCTTTGTACTTCGTTACATTCTCTGATAATCTCTCAAGATTCAGACATATGTTCCTGTTGAAACACAAGTCCGAACCTTTTGAGATATTCACAGAATATAAGTTAGAAGTAGAGAACCGATAAGGGTATAAGTATTATGTCCTATGATGAGATCAAGGAGGAGAATACTTGAGCATCGAAATCCTGGATTATTCTAAACGAGAATGAGATTCTCTCTCAGCATTACTCCTCCGTATACACCATAGCACGATGGTATATCGGGGCGGAGCAATCACACCCTATATGATAAGGTGTGCTCTATGATGAGTACTACTGAGTTACCTATTTCCTTTTTGGGAGTTATGCACTTGAGAAGCTGCATACCTATTGAATAGGGTTCGAATCAAATCAGTTGCCTACCACTTCATATTTGATATGATAAGGGAAGAGCCCATCTCTTAAGTTAGTTAAGATTTGGGGTTGTCCGGCTTATGTCTAAAAGCAAAATCCGGACAAGCTCAAGGCAAGGTCTGTAATGTACAACTGGAAAGGTTCCAGCTATACAAATTACAGCAGATGACTTGGTAGAACCATAGGATTCAATAGTAACCAACGAACCTCAGCCTCTCCGCCGATCTAGTAGGGTTCCTCACCCACCTGAGAGATACTTCTGTTTCTCTATGACAGTGGGAGCGAGGATTGCATCATGAGATGATGACCCAACTAGTTTCGAGCAGGCCATCGAGAGTAGGGACTCTGTAAGAATGGCTGGATGCTTAGTGATCTGAGATGGAATCCATGTACACCAACAAAGTATGGACTTTGGTTGCAATATCTGAAGGGTTAAATCCCCATCAGGAGAAAGTAAATCTTGAGAAGATTACTTGGTGTAGATGGAAAAGTTGAGACTTTCAAAGCTAGACTTGTTAAAGCTTTTCGTCATCGACCAGGCATGGATAATGATGAAACCTTTTCAAGTGGCTATGCTTAAGTCCATCCAGATCCTACTTACCACGGCTACATACCATGACTACGATATCTGGCGGTTGGGTGCCATGACTGCTTTTCTAAATGATGTTTTAGAAGAGAACGTCTATAAGTACACAGCCAGAGGGCTTCGTAGATAGTGGGAGCAGCGGAAACGTGTACAAGATGCTTTATAGGATAAAGTAGGTATCGCGGAGATGGAACATCTGTTTTGATGCCTTAGTCAAAGAGTTTGACATCATCAAAATAGTAGATGAACCTTGTATAAACAATAAAGGTAGTAGGGAGTATAGTGACGATCCTCGTAGAGTACGTGGATGACATGCTCTTGATAGGGAAGGAGTTTCCTATGCTACGCTCTGTCAATCTCTGCTTATCACAATGATTCTCCACATAGGATCAAAGTGATACCTCCTAAATCCTGGGTTTTGGATCTATGAGATAGATCTAATTGGATGTTAGGATTCTCACTAGTTGTAGTGAGATGGTATCAACCGATCCTGGGGAGAATCACTGGAAGGATTCCAGGGTGATAAAGACGACTGAATGTCAGTCGTAGGCATTGTCTTTACCCTCAGTAAAGGGATGGTATGTTGGAAGAGTTCCAAGCTAGATACCGTGGCATACTAGAAGATTAAGGCTGGATACATCACTACTTAAGATGCTACCAAAGAGGATGTTTGGGTGTATATTGGTTCATGAGATGAACTATGTTCCTCCCATTATGTGACAATGGAGTTGTGGCTTATGCCAAGGAACGCCGGTCCCATCAGTGATCCAGACATATTCTATGGCAGTGTCACCTGATCATGGAGATGGTTGATCTCCAGGGTGATCGAGGTTAGGAGAGTAGACTCAGAGGAAAACACGGCGGATCCACTCACAAAGGCCTTTTCCCAGAGAGAGACTTTTATGGGATGGTTGAGTATGAGATACTATAACCACTGCTATCAGATGGCCCTAGTGCAAGTGGGAGATTGTTAGTTATATGTATGCCCTAGAGGCCATTACTGTACATTGGATGTATATTGTAGTGGATGCTGGGACATATATAGGGAGGACTTTCTTGCTCGACATGATAGTATGCTATCTGGTTGATCTTTACCTTAACGTGTACTTTGATTGTCTCTCTGTTACATGTTGGTAAAGCCCTTAGGATGTGTACTTGACTACCTGGACTATGATGTGGATCATACTAGTGGGGACATGGTAGTCCATAAGTACATCCTTCAAAGTCCCTAGTCGTGGGTGTATCGAGACGGGGCATCGATATACCAGAGTAGACTAGCGTATACCTTCTCGACCCATACAGATGGGCGATGGATGATCCCATATCCATTGGTGTTTGACATCAGAGATGATATACGGGTGCTCAGTGGAGACTGGGTACACTGGACGGACTCGCCGAGAACTCCCAGATGGTATTATACCCTACGTCAGATGGCAGTTCTCTGGTGACACTGGTACAGAGTAGTCTGTTGACCCGAGATCGTCATAGAGTCTTGTGTGGTTCCCACTGTGCTTTGATTTCCATCTTACCACGTCCAAGAGGGCGTGCAAAACGGTGGTTTTTGGGTACAGTCCCGAATCACATGGAGGCAATGAGCGATAGGAGGGGATTCGTCTCTCCCGGTATAGGGAGTTGATATTGCGCTGTGTTCGATTGGCTATAACCGGAAATCCCTGGCCAGGGTTGCTGAGATTTACTGGTAAGTGTTACCAGTAGTTTCTCGAACTGTTATAGACCTCATATCGACACGACTTATCGAGCTATTGGGGTCTGACGTTTACCACCCCTAGGCGAGATATGCGACATATCAGAAGATCAGACCGGACTGTACGGTAAGTGTTACTGGTTGGATTCACAGGAGTGTGAGCGGGCTTGCTCGTCGATCTTCTGATCGCTCAATACCCGGGTGGCCGTTACGTTTAGCAGACCGCTTGCGGCTTGTGGGTGTTTGATATGATCATCACCTGCTGCCGGCGTATTGATGAGTCTTTAGAGTCCTACACAGAGGTTTCCTGGCTCAAGCAAAACGAAATAGGAGCGCATATGAGATATGTGCGGGACTGAGAATAATGCGTGTATGTGATACCGTATTTCATTCTCGCGATGAATGTGTCGAATGGTTATATGCGATATAACCTAGTTATCGAATCAAGGATTGATTCGATAAAACGATACATTGTATACTAGTCGGTTGTGTGCGACATGACCGGATCATTGAATCAAGTGTTGATTTAATGATTTAATGCATAATTATATATTTGATATATTACTTTGCATTAACTAGTATTGGTTCACTTTAAATGGATTTTCTCACTTGATTTGTGCACATTGTATATGTGATATACTTTTGTACACAAGTTTGTATCATGTTTGATGATACATGCATACTTGAGTATGTGTAAAGTTTAAACCATGGTTGTGTAATGGTTAGGGTTTTCCTTTTATTTATTTATTCATTTATTTATTTAATTCTTTATGGAAAAGATAATGAAAGAAAATGGTGGCTTATTTTGTTTGATTTTGAAGCTTCATGAAGCTTTGACTAAGTCACCATTTTGTCTCATGCTTAACCCTAACCATTCCACTTAACCATGATTCATTCTCTACACTTAACCATGGTTTGAATATGATAAGTATTCATTTTTCTTTTGGATTTAAAAAATTCATCATATTCATTTTCTTTCTTCTTCTTCTTCATGAGCAAGAAAGAAAAGCTTTCTACTTCAATGGCAACTTGAGAAAATTAGTGAGAAATCCAATTCTAAAGTGAACCCACTTCCTATTTCTTCATCCTCTACCTCTTGCCAAGTAGTATAGGGTGTTCTCTTCACAAGTTTCATGACTTGGTGAAGTGGGAGTGATTGGTTCGAAAAGATGTATGTTTGTAGTTTAACCGCAATCAGAACGGTGTCGCGTGTAGCTAGACCGAGATGAGTACGGGTCGTCCTCTGGGAAACGTGGAACCTTTTATTTTTACTTTAGATGTGTTGACAAAGAGAGGAGGAAGAAAGAATTTTGTGAAAAGTTTCTAGATCTACTTTAATGTAAAATATAGACCTAGATTATTTTAGAGATTTAAATAATATAATAATAGGGCTTGTAGGGTTCGTTAGGATTTAGTAGTTATGGAAGATTAATTAAAATTTACCCTTTTTATCCATTAATAGATTTAGAACTAGAACGACGGTGATGCGTGTAGATTAGGGTTTCTGGAGGGAAAAGGAATCCCACTCGTAACCCTTATCTCGACACGGAACTCCGTTCATATCTAGTCTTTACCAAAACAATCATTAATCTAATCTCTAATCGCGGTCGGAACTAGCAAGGAATTGCTAGCGCGCCCGATTAGGATGTTAATGATTATTTTGATAAAGTTCCTAAACTTTATAGGACTTAAAAAGGGTTTAATTATTTTCATCGCCCATTAGCCTACCCTAATCCTACGAACCCTAACAAGCGGAGAATTACTCGCGCATGTTGGGAGAAAAAGAGATGGAGAGAAATTGCATAATTAAACTACGAAGAAATAGAATAAGAAAAAGAACTACCTTTATTAATCAACAAGATCAAGTACACTTTGATTCCTTAGAAAATGATTACAAAAACCTAGTTTGCTTCTCGATCTCTTCCAAGGAGGTAGATGAACCGTTGATGATCAGCCTGGATGCGTGAGCCGTCTTGGACTTCGTGATCTCGTCGGCTTGATACCTTTTCCAAGAGGCTCTCGGTGCCTTTTTATGGTGAAAACCCAGAATCTTATTGTTGAAAACTTGGTAAAATTCAGCAAAGAATAATGCCCCAAAATCTTGCACTCTAACCTCCTCAAATTGCGGCGGATCCGCGGCCCCAGGGTGGGTTTGGCCGCGGATCCGCGCTCAAGGGTAGGGATCATTTGATTCTTTTTCTTGGGCTTTCATCTGGTGACATGTGGCAATCCTAGGCATCTTCAGAATCTGAAAATCTTTTGTCTGTTGCTTCCAGACTTGGTCTCCAAGTTTGCTTCTTAATTTGGCAAGATTTCTTCAACAAATTGATTTGTTTGTTAAATCCTTCATAACAACTTGGAAATATTCTGCACAACAACTCAAATAAGATTTTAGTAGACTTTGTTCTACTAGGATTAGATCAATAATATTATTTGCATACATTTTCCTACCAAATGATAATTAAAATATATTAACACATGGAAAATAATGTTTTTACACATAAACCCTCATATGTATAACATATTATAATATAGTCCTTTTTCAATATGAAAATGGTAGGAAAAATGTAATACAAGTGTGCAGTTTTATCAACTGAACAAATACCCCCAAACTTATCTTTGATCGTCCCGAGCAAACTAGTTTATTTAAGAGGAGAAAAAGAAAGGAGAAAACTAAGCACACTTTCGTAGGCAGACACGATTGCACTGAGCACGTGCAACAAGCCGTTAAACCTCTAGGTGTCCCTAGTAGGAGGAGTGTTGTCTCCTGAGGGTTTTCAGCGGATTACACCCACAAAATCCTATAACAAAAGAGAGATGGTGAAATTTACATATAAAGATAAGAACCATAAAAGAAATACTTTGAAAAGAAGAGTTTCCAACTATGCCAGCTTTTCAGTTGTCATGAGCCCTATCTTAATAGTCATGAAAAAATGTTAGAAATCACATTACCCCTCAATAAAACATCGTCTTTATTCTTTATTCCTACCTTTGTTCCAAACATTGATCATATAACCCCACGTGTGTGAAAATAACATCCCTACACTCGGAGAATTCAATTCAAGCTATCATACTCTTGTCCATCTACCTCAGTAAATTTTATGAATACTTAGGTTTGCTCACACCTTTTCATGCGACCGTTAATACTTCTTGAGGTACTAACCGACCGATTACTCATGTGCTTGCAGACTCGGTGATAATATTTTCCTCGTCTTGCACCACCTAAGGCTTAGCAGTGACTCCCAGACCAGTTGGCCTTAGGGCACTAGGTGAAGAGGCACCCTCGCTATATTTTTTTTATTGCTGCCTTGGCGATACAAAACTAGTGTTCATTTTTTTTCTTTTCACCATTTTTATACTTCCTTCATACTTTGGCTTTTAGACAAGAGCATTTCAAGGTATCCTCTACTATCCCGAGTTTCAAGACGTGTGTAGGTGCATATTGTAGGGTATCAACATTCAAATGTTTGGCTTCCAGAATAGAAACTATTTTTCAGACTTATTTTTATCCTCAGATTAGTGACTTCCTTCATCTTACTAACCCTTGGGACAACAGCTCATAACTACTTATTACTAGTTCGTATAAGAAAACTTCTAATTTTCTTGGTTTTCTTAAACTATTCCTATCTTTTGGATGTAATGTTTCACTTTCTACTCTTTTGTTAAAAGAAAATTTTTGAAATTTTTTTTTTTAATACTTTTTTGAAAATATTGTGCTTATGCAAAATATGATGCAACTTGATGTGTAAATAAGCACAAACCTCCCCCAAACCTGTTTACAGCAGTGTCCTCACTGATGTGATCCGTTAAGCTCAAAAACCTATAGACTTGGGAGGAAATTATTAATGGGGGCAAGAATATATGAAAGTGAAAATCCTCCCCCAAACTTATTTTTGGCTCACAAATTTGAGAACAAAAGTTATGTTCAAGAGCCAAAAATATACCCCCCCTCAAACATGAGTTAGACAATACGAAGCATTTTAAGAGGGGGTGAGTCATTTGGTCAAAGTAAGGCTTTACAAAGACCAAAAGTTAACACCAACCATTCAAAGATTTTATCAGTATATCGTATAGGTTGGTGGAAGAATGTGTTGTATCGACTCAAGAAAAAGTGGGGAAGGCATAAGAGGTAGTCTGGAAAGGGTTTGAAATTAGAGAAAAGAAAGAATGAGGATGAATGTGAATGATTAGAAAGAAGGAATGGTGACGGTTCAACCTCTAGAGGTGGAGATTGATCAATCACAAAATCCGTATTGTTTAAAAATTCAAGTTCGTCAGCAAAAAGTTCTTCAAAACTTTTATCAACGGTGTGATTGAACATTTTGCTTTCAAAGAGTTTTGTGCCAGAATTTATTCTACTTGATTCATAAAAAATCACTGAGGTAGAGGACTCGAAAAACTCATCTACCTCTTTTTCAAAAATATCCAAATCAAGTTGAATTTCCGGTATTACTGAACTTGAATTAACGGATTGTGATTTATCAAAACTCACTGAAACTATAGGAACAGAAGAAGAACCGGAGAAAGTAGAAGGTGAAATGGGTAAACAAATTGGTATGTCGAGTGTTGCTGAACCAGATGTGGAAGATGGAGGTTGTATTTCGGTCTGATCTTCGGGTATACCATTATCATCAACTTCAAGACATATTTGGGATTCGGGAAGAATTAAAGGCTCAAGATGATGACCATAAGGAAGTGAAAGGATTTGATGAATTGGTGGGCCAAAATCATCCAAAATTTCGGGTTCATCAATCAAAATATCCCCAACGTCAATCACCTCATTCAAGTGAAGGTTAAAATTCTCAAACTCCTCATCAAAAGTATGGTTTTCAATCAGTTTTGGTTCAAGAGTGGAGGTGTAGAGATCACAAGGGTTGGGTATGGTTTCACTTGAAAGGGACCCTTCACAGTTGGGTAAATCAAACACTACAAAGTCACACAACTTATCAGTCATTATATTTGGTGTACTTGATGAATCTATGAAACTGGAGTTGTGGATTTCAGTTTGGAGGTACAGTTCTGTCTTACTACCCAAATCCTTCATAATTTGGTTCGACATTTCCATAAATTTTTCTAATGTCTGCTCCAGACTAGTCTTGGGCTGATAAGGGGTTTCAGTATAAGATTGAAATTCCTGTGGATAATTAAAACTCCCAAATGACTGATTAGAAGAACTGTCTAGAGTAGGTGGAAAAGTCGGATTGGATTGATAGGAATAGAATGGTTGCGGAACTTGGGTAGGAGTAGGATCAATATTATGATAAGAAGAATATTGATATGGGTTGGTTGGTTGACTATTTTCAACAGACATCTTATATGCCACAAACCGCATATCAAACTCTTCTCCGGACAGTGGTGGTGATGGTTGATATTGGTCCGGGTTGAAACTTTGGCCTCTAGACCTAGCTATGTGCTCAGCAATGGACATTCGTCTAGGGGCTTCCTCACTCTGGGTATGAACTGAAACAGGTGTAGGATTAGGATATGGTTGATAAGATCTAGACTGAGGTGGCCAACTGTTTCTTCCCGCTTGTTCCATATGATCTCTTAAGGATATGGAAGAGCTGGACGGTATACCGAAGGGATTTCGAAAAAAAGAGATATCTGGTTGTGGACAGCAAAGCTCGGCAAGTGTTCTTCTGTTTAGGTCACCCATTATAAGAAGAGAAGAAGGGGGAAGGGGTAAAAAGGAGAGAAAGTAATTGGTTTGTTTTGAAAAATGACGGATTTAGACAAATCACAAAAAATGCACAACCCTAGAACTATGGTTACCTAGGTCCAGTCTCTAGACCGCTCCTAGACTTCCAAAGGACAAGCCGCAGGATAAATCCTCTACCGCCTCCGTACTACCCTTGTAGCGAGGTAAGTGCCAGGTAAGTGGGAAGGAACCACATCGTGGGCCTAATTAAAAACCACTAGCCTTTGTCACACTTACCTAGGCACTACAAAAGTAATGCGGATAAACGATAGATTACCCACGACCTTCCTCTGTCCTTATTGAGCGCGACAGTCCTTAGAGTCTGGTCTAGATATTTTTTAAATTAATGAAGGGTTGATCTATATGCTTGGTTTGTGATTTGTGGGGCTTAGGAAGGGTGATGAAATCCCCACCTAATCTTGATTTGGTCCTTGCCCCTTAAAGATCCGTATTAAAATATGCAAAAACAAACTGAAAAGCAAAACTTTGCAAAAAGATTTTTGAGCGGCGATATTTTGCAAAGAATCCTGCAGAAAATCGATTTTATTGGATTTTAGAGGAGAGAGAAGGGAGTTAGAATCTTACCAGAGAAGTGTGAACCCTAGATCTCCTGTTTCCTCAAGTCCGTGACTCCATATTTCCTCGCAAAAAAATTCACACAATAATCGTTAAATATACAATTTGCAGTTTTGTTTTAATAATGATATGACTCGTCGAAGAATTCAACACAAATAGTAAAAATAAAAAATTACGCACGTATCCCCGGCAACGGCGCCATTTGATTGGTTCGAAAAGATGTATGTTTGTAGTTTAACCCGTACTCACCAATAATCGTTAAATATACAATTTGCAGTTTTGTTTTAATAATGATATGACTCGTCGAAGAATTCAACACAAATAGTAAAAATAAAAAATTACGCACGTATCCCCGGCAACGGCGCCATTTGATTGGTTCGAAAAGATGTATGTTTGTAGTTTAACCGCAATCAGAACGGTGTCGCGTGTAGCTAGACCGAGATGAGTACGGGTCGTCCTCTGGGAAACGTGGAACCTTTTATTTTTACTTTAGATGTGTTGACAAAGAGAGGAGGAAGAAAGAATTTTGTGAAAAGTTTCTAGATCTACTTTAATGTAAAATATAGACCTAGATTATTTTAGAGATTTAAATAATATAATAATAGGGCTTGTAGGGTTCGTTAGGATTTAGTAGTTATGGAAGATTAATTAAAATTTACCCTTTTTATCCATTAATAGATTTAGAACTAGAACGACGGTGATGCGTGTAGATTAGGGTTTCTGGAGGGAAAAGGAATCCCACTCGTAACCCTTATCTCGACACGGAACTCCGTTCATATCTAGTCTTTACCAAAACAATCATTAATCTAATCTCTAATCGCGGTCGGAACTAGCAAGGAATTGCTAGCGCGCCCGATTAGGATGTTAATGATTATTTTGATAAAGTTCCTAAACTTTATAGGACTTAAAAAGGGTTTAATTATTTTCATCGCCCATTAGCCTACCCTAATCCTACGAACCCTAACAAGCGGAGAATTACTCGCGCATGTTGGGAGAAAAAGAGATGGAGAGAAATTGCATAATTAAACTACGAAGAAATAGAATAAGAAAAAGAACTACCTTTATTAATCAACAAGATCAAGTACACTTTGATTCCTTAGAAAATGATTACAAAAACCTAGTTTGCTTCTCGATCTCTTCCAAGGAGGTAGATGAACCGTTGATGATCAGCCTGGATGCGTGAGCCGTCTTGGACTTCGTGATCTCGTCGGCTTGATACCTTTTCCAAGAGGCTCTCGGTGCCTTTTTATGGTGAAAACCCAGAATCTTATTGTTGAAAACTTGGTAAAATTCAGCAAAGAATAATGCCCCAAAATCTTGCACTCTAACCTCCTCAAATTGCGGCGGATCCGCGGCCCCAGGGTGGGTTTGGCCGCGGATCCGCGCTCAAGGGTAGGGATCATTTGATTCTTTTTCTTGGGCTTTCATCTGGTGACATGTGGCAATCCTAGGCATCTTCAGAATCTGAAAATCTTTTGTCTGTTGCTTCCAGACTTGGTCTCCAAGTTTGCTTCTTAATTTGGCAAGATTTCTTCAACAAATTGATTTGTTTGTTAAATCCTTCATAACAACTTGGAAATATTCTGCACAACAACTCAAATAAGATTTTAGTAGACTTTGTTCTACTAGGATTAGATCAATAATATTATTTGCATACATTTTCCTACCAAATGATAATTAAAATATATTAACACATGGAAAATAATGTTTTTACACATAAACCCTCATATGTATAACATATTATAATATAGTCCTTTTTTAATATGAAAATGGTAGGAAAAATGTAATACAAATGTGCAGTTTTATCAACTGAACAGGGAGCTTGATCTAGTGATGCCTCGACGTAGATCATCTTCGGCACGAAGCCGACGACCTTGCCCGCCCATTTCTCCGATGAAGCCGACGCTAGAGCCCGGGTTTCCATTTGGACAGCAAGGATACTTCATTGCGGAGCTATGGAGGTGGAGGACCGGATCTACAATGGTTGTATTTCCGTTCTCTTAGTAAAGTAGTTTACTAGTTGCATCTTTCGCCTAGACATCTAGTTAACGATCCGTAGTCTAGGGTTTCTCGGCACCCCTAAAATTTGAAATTGGCATGGTTGATGCCTCATGAGACCTCTTGTGAGTGCCTAGGAACCCTACAATGTATAATTATATATTAGATATATTAGTTTACATTAACTAGTATTTGTTCACTTAAAATGGATTTTCTCACTTGATGTGCACATTGTATATGTGATATATTTTTGTGCACTTGATTGTATCTTGCAAGTTTGGGTGTGTGTTTACTTTAAACCATGTTTAAGTGAATGGTTAGGTTTTTTTTATTTACTTATTCATTTATTTATTTATTCATTTATTCATTTTTGGCAAAATGAAAATGGTGGCTAATTTTGTTTCTTTGCTTTAGCTTCATGAAGATTCTTTAGATTATCTACCATTTTGTCTTTTGCCTAAACCTAACCATTCACCTAACCTTGGTTTATTCTCTACACTTAATCAAGGTTGCATTATGATAAGAATGAATGGAATTTTCTTTTCAAAATTAATCCTTTTATTCTTTCATTCTTATCATATTCTATTTCTTCTTCTTCTTCTTCTTCAAGAAGAAAGAAGCTTGCTAGCTTCAATGGTGACTTGAGATAAAGAGTGAGAAATCCAATTCTAAAGTGAACCCACTTCCTATTTCTTCATCCTTTACCACTTGCCAAGTAGTATAGGGTGTTTTCTTCACAAGTTTCATGGCTTGGTGAAGTTGGAGCTTGATCTTGTGTTGCCTCGACGTAGATCATCTTCGGCATCAAAGTCGACGACCTAGCCCGATCATTTCTTCGACGAAGCCATTACTAGAGTCCGGGATCCGATGATCGCAGTGGAGGGACGTCAACGCGGAGCTATGGAGGTGGAGGACCGGATCTACAAAGGTTGTATTTCCGTTCACTTAGCACTAAAGTAGTTTAGTAGCATTATGTTTCGCCTAATCTCTTGTCAACGATCCGTATTAGGGTTTGTAGGCACATGAAAAATTTGAATTTGGTATGGTTGATGCTTTGTGAGATCTCATTAGTGTGCCTAGGAACCCTACAGTGATATCGGAGCCTAGCTAGAGCCTTAGGCGATGCGTAGACGATGTTAGAAACCCGATCGAACCCGAAACCCTAATCCATGACCCTTCTCTGTACATTTTCTGGAACTGTGGTTTTTTCCCAATTAAAAATAGCCAAAAAAATCAGCAGGCAATTTTAGGAGTTACTGTGAAGTTCGAGCTCATAATTCGATGAAACTGCCGCGGAACCGCGGCATTAGCATGCCTAATGCGGCGGTTCCGCGGCCATATAGTCGCATCATTCTTTTATATTTCACAGTAATGTCCTATTTTCATTACTTATTCTTATGGATATTTTTAATGTATACTCCACAATGGATTTTTCTGGGTTGTATTGGGGACTCAATGATTCGATCGGAATCTTTAACTTCGTCTATGTGTTTTCCGGATAATTTTAGTAAGTGTTAAAAAGTTCGACCGGATATAAATACCCACTTTTTCCCTTGTCGGGAAATTTCCAAGTGTTGGATTTTTCCGTAGTTTAAGAACGTTCGTAGTAGTGCAAGTAACGCGATGAACCCTCTAGAAGACAACAAACCTTAACTCGATTATGTGACCGTCTTGAACTGCCCTTTGAACCTTCGGGTTTGGGGCAGTACGGCGTGCCACATGTGAGGCTTTGGCTTGATCCTTCTACGGCTGGACCGTTGGTACTGAGGCATGAACTGGATGTTTTAAAACATATTTCATGTGTTGAGCTGTATCGGGAAAACTTGGGTGTTTGGTTGTTCGATCGGAAAGTTTAACATTTTCTATTTATCTGGAATGTGATACAATAATTGGAATCCACAAGTAGTTATGAGATAACTGATTTGAATGTTATAAACATAGCACTTTAGTCTCACTTGATCGGTTGCCACGGAATTTTGATGTGATTAAAAGTCCGTCGCAATCACGTAGCGTACGCGGATACTCGCCGGGTAAACTTAATAGACAGCTACGTCCCATAGCCCAGACCAAGTGACTGTAGGAGAACCCCGTCGCCGAAAGCATCTGTTCGGGTGCTCGCGGCAGCGGTGTTCCACTTTGGTGCACTTCGTCGACGCTATCGGGGGTGCAGCCGTCTACTAATGTTTGCGACGAGCATTCGATCAGGATGTCGGGAATCTTGTTGAATTGCCCGACTTGATATTGAAAAGTGTTTTCAATTTTGAGACTAAAATGCGGGGTTTATAATTGTTAGGCATGCGATATCTCAGGAATTCATTTGATTAGGCATGCGATGTCTAAAGAGTTTGCGGATTCCAACTATTGTAGTTTTACACTTTCTTTTCTATTACCGTGTAAGTGTAATATGTGATATCACCGGTTTCGTTGCTATATGTCAACAACAATTGGGATGCGCATATTTACTTACGTTGATGACATGCGATGTTATGTGTTGCTGGATATGTTATATTGGATCGTCGTGTTTGAATAGCCGGGTTTTTTTTTTATGTGAGATGAGTGTTTTTCATTTTCATTCATGTAAAAACTTGTATGTAATATTCTTTTATTAGGGCACTTCCAGGTTGCGGAAGATGTCACCTTTTGTATATTATTTACTTTTCCGCACTAGGATAGACCCAAAGAGGAGGGCACAAGTAACCGGGTTCTGGAGTCCAGTGGGAGACCAACTCGAGGAGTCGAGTCCGGGTCTCCTAACTCTAAAATTGGTAGGGTTGCTTGCCGCTCTCGTAGGGGTCTAAGGGTGTGGGTTTTGGCTATTCATCACGACCGTGGAATCCGTGTTTTATACTGGCTCGTATTGAAAACACGGACGTCCTAGTATATCCAATGTTTCATATGATTCTTCTGCTGCAATATCTGTGATGTGATCATGTGATATGTTCTGTGATAAATGTTGTATAGAGTATATATGATATATTATATAGACGTTACTTATGTTTTACACCCGCGCTAGCCCTGCCCCGCTCTGTCGTTAGTTACCTAACCTAACGGTGCACGAGGGGACATCGAGACGAATGCGGATGGCATAAGTGTACGTCGTATTTATCTGTGATGTTTAAGTACTTTAAATGATGGGACTTCATTAATATGATTAATGAAAGTAAAAAGAAACCTAAAGATGTTGTGGAATCGAATTTCAAAAATAAAACAGGTAGCTACAGTTCTTGCTTTTCACAGCGGTATATATGATATATCCTGCATCTTATTCGATGAGGAAAGGACCGAGATGCCTTCACCGGGAGTGACTCCTTTAGCAATAACTGGCAGATGCTACACCCCTCGGTTTGTCTTTTGATTGCTTCTATAGTTCTTGCTTTGCACAGTGATATATATGATATATCCCGCACCTCATTCGACGAGGAAAGGGCCGACGATCCCTTCACCGGGAGTGACCCCTTTAGCAAAACTAGAAAAGCATCAAAAACACTCCATTTCAAAATCATTTGATTCTACAACGATATCAAGTTCATTACGCAATAGGTTTTCAGAAAAACCTGTCGTAGCCCTCCGTCATTTCAGATAAGTAGTAGTTAGTATTCGTGCTGCGTTTGTTGGCCTTTGTCAAGGCGTAGTGTGCGGTAGCTAACTGGTGCTTATCTGCTTATGCATATGATGCAGATTGGATTAGAGTAGTCGTGTGACCTTGTTGGCCTTTGTCAAGGGCCGTGCGGGTGGGTTTATTTCAATCAAGAAATGACGGGTTGAACTTGACTAGCAGCCTATGATTTGTTGGCCTTTGTCAAGGTCATAGGAGGCTTGGGGCAAAATATTATCGGGAGTTTCAAGTGTTGAAATTTGCAATGAGATTGTATACCTTCTATGAGATAGTTGGATCCCGATACCCGCTGCGAGTAAGAGTTACTCCTGGGAGAGTTTTACACATTACAATTAGCCAATCAAGTAGGTGTCTAGAAAGGTGTTAACGAGGTTACGCCTCTGGAAAAACGAGGTTTACTTTAATTAGGTCCGTGCGAAAGCATGGGGCACCTCCCTCAAAGTACCGACACTGGCCTGGCTGAAAGATTGGCGAACTTGTAGCGTGTAATTAATCCCGGCTAGTCTTTCCTTTTAGGGTTTGATGGAAGATTTGATAAAAAAAACAGTGGGAGCCATCCTGATTAGATAAAATAATAACCAATCTATTCTTGCAAGAGCGCACGCTGAGTGTTTTCTTCTCTCTCTCTCCAGGTAGCGACCATATCACGCCTTAATCAAGATAATAATATGGATATATTGACCGAACCCGCTTGTTATACTGTGCTGGGGAACGTTGGTCCCGCTCCAACTTATAATTGTTATAAGACAGAGCAGGAAATTGGGGATTAACAGAATTCCCGTGCCGCCCAAATGAAGAAAGTGCATGCTGATGCATCATCTTCGGGTGTGTTCATTACAAAGAACTGTTTCTCTGTATCCTCTACGTCCTGGGTATTTGATACCGGATCAGGATCCCGCATATGTAATCTGTTACATGGGCTACAGAAAGGTAGAGAACTGAGAACAGGTGATAAGTTTCATGAGCCAGAAAATGGGGCAAGTGTTGCAGCCAAGTCTGTTGGTCACTGTCACCCTGTATTACCAATACATTGATTCTGAATGAATGTTATTAGATACCGAACCTGATATACAAAATCATATCAGTCTCTTTATTAGTAAAGAAAGGATATAATTTTGTATTGTTGGATTATGGTTTGAACATTTCCTATATCAAAAGTTGATCGGTTCAGGCACGTTATCTAAAAGCATTGATGTTCTAAATCAAACTATAGTTCTTAATATACAGAACACACACAAGAGGAAGAGTTCAGAAATGAACGAATTCTTCTTGAGGTATTGTAGACTAGGTCATATCAATCGACCCGACTAGCTGAAGTTACATATAGATGCATATTTAAATCAGTTTGAATTTACATCTTGTGACACTTGCCAGTCATGTCACAAAGATAAGATGACCATAGCTCCGTTTACTGGAAACAGAGAAAGAGTTAGTGAACTCTTGGGACTGATACATGATGATGTATGTAAGGTCCCCTGTTTACACATGCCAGGACCGGTTCTTTGTATTTCATTACATTCTCTGATGATCTCTCAAGCCTCAGTCATATGTTCCTGTTGAAACATAGGTCCAAAACTTTTGAGATAATCACCGAATATAAGTTAGAATTAGAGAACCAAAAACCGGGTATAAGTATTATGTCCTATGATGAGATCAGGGAGGAGAATACTTGTGCATGGAATTCTTGGACTATTCTAAAGGAGAATGAGATTCTCTCTCGGTGTTACTCCTCTGAATACACCACAGCACAACGGTGTATCGGGGCGGAGCAATTGCACCCTATACGATATGGTGCGCTCTATGATGAGTACTACTGAGTTACCTGTTTCCTTTTAGGGGTTATGCACTTGAGAAGTTGCATACCTATTGAATTGGGTTCAAATCAAATCAGTTGCCTACCACTTCATATGTGATATGGAAAGGGAAGAGCCCGTATCTTAAGTTAGTTAAGATTTGGGGTTGTCCGGCCTATGTCTAAAAGCGAAATCCAGACAAGCTCGAGGCAAGGTCTGTAGTGTAGAACTGGAAAGGTTCCAGCTATACAAACTACAGCAGATGATTTGGTAGAACCAAAGGACTCAGTAGATTCCAACGAACCTCAGCCTCTCCGCCGATTTAGTAGGGTTCCTCACTCACCTGATAGATACTTCGGTTTCTCTATAACAGTGGGAGTGAGGATTGCATCATGAGATGATGACCCAACTAGTTTCGAGTTGGCCATCAGGAGTGGGACTCTGTAAGAATGGCTGGATGCTTAGCGATCTGAGATAGAATCCTTATACACCAACAAAGTATGGACTTTGGTTGCTTTATCTGAAGGGTTAAATCCCCATCAGGAGCAAGTATATCTTGAGAAGATTACTTGGTGTACATGGAAAAGTTGAGACTTTCAAAGCTAGACTTGTTAAAGGTTTGCATCATTGACCAGGTATGGATTATGATGAAACCTTTTCTGAGTAGCTATGCTTAAGTCCATCCAGATCCTACTTGCCACGGCTACATACCATGCTACGATATCTGGTGGTTGGGTGTCATGACAGCTTTTCTAAATGATGTTTTAGAAGAGGGCGTCTATAAGTACACAGCCAGAGGGCTTCGTAAACAGTAGGAGCAGCGGAAACGTGTACAAGATGCTTTATAGGATAAAGCAGGCATTGCGGAGTTGGAACATCTGTTTTGATGTAGTAGTCAAAGAGTTTGACTTCATCAAAATGGTAGATGAACCTTGTATATACAAAAAAGGTAGTAGGGAGTATGGTGACGATCCTCGTAGAGTACGTGGATGACATACTCTTGATAGGGAAGGAGTTTCCTATGCTACGCTCGGTCAATCTCCGCTTATCACAAGGATTCTGCATATAGGATCAAAGTGATACCTACTAAATCCTGGGTTTTGGATCTATGAGATAGATCTAAATGGATGTTAGGATTTTCACTAGAAGAAGTGAGATGGTATCAATCGATCCTGGGGAGAATCACTGGAAGTGTTCCAGGGTGATGAGAACGACTGAATGTCAGTCACAGGCATTGTCTTTACCCTTGGTAAAGGGATGGTACGTTGGAAGAGTTCCAAGCTAGATACCGTGGCTTACTAGACGATAAAGGCAGGATACATCGCTACTTAAGATGCTACCAAAGAGACTGTTTGGGTGTATATTGGTTCATTAGATGAACTAGGTTCCTACTATTGTGTGACAATGGAAGTGTGGCTTTGGCCCGGGAACCCCGGTCCCATCAGTGACCCAGACATAATCTAAGGCAGTATCACCTGATCATGGAGATGGTTGATCTCCAGGGTGATCGAGGTTAGGGGAACAGACTCAGAAGATAACACGACGGATCAACTCACAAAGGCCTTTTCCCAGAGAGAGACTATTATGGGATGGTTGAGTATGAGATACTACAACCACTGTATCAGATGGCCCTAGTGCAAGTGGGAGATTGTTAGTTATATGTATGCCCTAGAGGCCATTACTAGACATTGGATGTATATTGTAGTGGATGCTTGGACATATATAGGGAGGACTTTCTTGCTCGACATGATAGTATGCTATCTGGTTGCTCTTTATCTTAACGTGTACAGTGATTGTCTCTCTGTTACATGTTGGTAAAGCCCTTAGGATGTGTACTTTACTACCTGGACTATGATGCGGATCATACTAGTGGGGACATGGTAGTCCATAAGTACATCCTTCAAGGTCCCTAGTCGTGGGTGTATCGAGACGGGGCATCGATATACCAGAGTAGACTAGCGTATACCTTCTCGACCCATACAGATGGGCGATGGATGATCCCATATCCATTAGTGTTTGACATCAGAGATGATATATGGGTGCTCAGTGGAGACTGGGTACACTGGACAGACTCGCCGAGAACTCCCAGATGGTATTATACCTTACGTCAGATGGCAGTTCTCTGGTGACACTGGTACAGGTTAGTCTGTAGACCCGAGATCGTCATAGCATCTTGTGTGATTCCCACTGTGCTTTGATTTCCACCTTACCACGTCTAAGAGGGCGTGTAAAACGGTGGTTTTTGGGTACAGTCTCGAATCACATGGAGGCAATGAGCGATAGGAGGGGATTCGTCTCTCCCGGTATAGGGAGTTGATGTTGCGCTGTGTTCGATTGGCTATAACCGGAAATCCCTGTCCAGGGTTGCTGAGATTTTCTGGTAAGTGTTACCTGTAGTTTCTCGAGCTGTTATAGACCTCATATCGACACGACTTATCGAGCTATTGGGGTCTGACGTTTACCACCCCTAGGCAAGATATGCGACATATCAGACAACGAGACCGGACTGTACGGTAAGTGTTACTGGTTGGATTCACAGGAGTATGAGCGGGCTTGCTCGTCGATCTTCTGATCGCTCAATACCCGGGTGTCCATTACGTTTAGTAGACCGCTTGCGGCTTGTGGGTGTTTGATATGATCATCACCTGCTGCCGGCGTATTGACGAGTCTTTAGAGTCCTACACAGAGGTTTCCTGGCTCAAGCGAAACGAAATAGGAGCGCATATGAGATATGTGCGGGACCGAGAATAATGCGTGTATGTTATACCGTATTCTATTCTCGCGATGAATGTATCGATTGGTTGTATGCGATATAACCTAGTTATCGAATCGAGGATTGATTCGATAAGTCGATACATTGGATATTAGTCGGTCATATGCGATATGACCGGATCGTTAAATCAAGTGTTGATTTAATGATTTAATGTATAAATATATATTAGATATATTACTTTACATTAACTAGTATTTGTTCACTTAAAATGGATTTTCTCACTTGATGTGCACATTGTATATGTGATATATTTTTGTGCACTTGATTGTATCTTGCAAGTTTGGGTGTGTTTTACTTTAAACCATGTTTAAGTGAATGGTTAGGGTTTTGTTTATTTACTTATTCATTTATTTATTTATTCATTTATTCATTTTTGGCAAAATGAAAATGGTGGCTAATTTTGTTTCTTTGCTTTAGCTTCATGAAGCTTCTTTAGATTATCTACCATTTTGTCTTTTGCCTAAACCTAACCATTCACCTAACCTTGGTTTATTCTCTACACTTAACCAAGGTTGCATTATGATAAGAATGAATGGAATTTTCTTTTCAAACATAATCCTTTTATTCTTTCATTCTTATCATATTCTATTTCTTCTTCTTCTTCTTCTTCAAGAAGAAAGAAGCTTGCTAGCTTCAATGGTGACTTGAGATAAAGAGTGAGAAATCCAATTCTAAAGTGAAACCACTTCCTATTTCTTCATCCTCTACCACTTGCCAAGTAGTATAGGTTGTTTTCTTCACAAGTTTCATGGCTTGGTGAAGTTGGAGCTTGATCTTGTGTTGCCTCGACGTAGATCATCTTCGGCATCAAAGTCGACGACCTAGCCCGATCATTTCTTCGACGAAACCATTACTAGAGTCCGGGATCCGATGATTGCAGTGGAGGGACGTCAACGCGGAGCAATGGAGGTGGAGGACCGGATCTACAAAGGTTGTATTTCCGTTCACTTAGCACTAAAGTAGTTTAGTAGCATTATGTTTCGCCTAATCTCTACTCAACGATCCGTATTAGGGTTTGTAGGCATATGAAAAATTTGAATTTGGCATGGTTGATGCCTTGTGAGACCTCATTAGTGTGCCTAGGAACCCTACATGTAAGTCCCCTCAAGTGGAGTAATGCTCCCTTATAATCAAAACCTTTGTTTTTTCAATGGAGCAATCGTTTCACCAACAAAGCATGTGCAAGTCTCTCATGAGTTGTGATTTGGGTCAACGGTAAATGGCGACGCTTATGTCCCCTCGCTATCTTCCTAAATCAAAACTCTAAAATATAAGCAATGCTTTGTCGAAATGATCATGTCCCCGCTCATCAACAAGCAACGCTTCACAGTGAGTAAATTTCCGTGGAACAATATTCCCACAAAAACTAAAGCAATGCTTTCTGTGCTCTATGGTATGGATCATACATCCCGTAAAACTGTATACAATCCACGAACACGAAAAATATAAGAACAAAGTTGTTAGCCATATCAATAGTCAAATACATGAATACACGGAACAAAGACCTAGAGTGTAGATTGTTTTTATCGTTCACGATAATGTAATTAACTTTAGAGGCTTGCGCTTGTAGGAAAAATGCGTGCCTATATTCAATAAACCTCTCACCCTGAGAGGGAATCTGAAAGTCAACTAAATCGGTCGCATCTATTCAAATCTCCGATACATAGCGCTATAATCCCTTAGTGTCTTCGGAGAGGTGAATAGATTTACCAAATACATCTGCCCCCAAATTCAGGAAAGACGCTAATCCAGTCTGTCTCCATTTTTGGTAGTAAACACTAGGTAGTATCTAAGCTGTATATATTGCCGTCAATATTTAGTGCTAGGTCAATATCGTCATACTGTCAATTTGTCTATTTGGTCTTGTCGACGTTCAATTCTACACTTCTGAGGTATGAGCGAGTTGGCTTGTCTTTAAGCTGTTGAATTTCTGCTTGGGATGCTCGGAACGTGCCATCACATCATTCTTTCGACTCATTGAGTCTTGTCCATTGGACTGTTTCACCATTTTGGATCTTGTTTGGACTTCTGAACTGAAGGGAGATGTTCGATTATTTCAAGTAGCCCTTGGATTGTGTATAGTAGTCAATTTGGAGACCGACCGAAGGGCATCGATGGCTTAGGAGATAGGTTTAGGTCCCTGGCACCTAAGACTTTTTAATTTTATAAGCCGTGAGGGTCTCATAAAAGTATTTTCTTCCTACGAGTTGAGAGGATCTCGAAAGCGCCGTTCTCTTTATGTTTCATGAGGACACATGAGTGGGTCTTTTCCTTGTTGATAGCTTGGCTTGCTAAAAGAGGAAGTTTAGATGTAAATTTGTTGCAAGTAGCCAATGGATTTATACGGTAGTCGATTTGGAGACCGGCCGCAGGGCATCAATATCTTAGGAGATAGGTTTAGGTCCCCGTTACCTAAGAATTTTCAATTTTATAAGTAGTGAGGGTCTCATAAAAGTATTTTCTCCCTACAAGTCGAGAGTATCTCATAGGTGTGTATTCTTCGTATGAGTTGAGAGGATCTCGTAAACGCCGTCCTCCTCATGTATCGTGGGGACACATTAGTGAGATTTCTCTTTGTTGGTAGCTTTACTTTTCAATTGAGGACGTTGAGATGCAATTTTGTTGCAAGTAGCCCATGGATTATATACGGTAGTCGATTTGGAAACTAACTGCAAGGCATCGATGGCTTAAGAGACAGGTTTAGGTCCCTTTCATCTAAGACTTTTCAATTTTATGAGCCGTGAGTGTTTCATAAAAGTATATTCTTCCTACGAGTCGAGAGGATCTTATAAGCGTCGTTCTCCTCATGTATCGTAAGAACACATGAGTGGGACTTCTTCTCATTGGTAGCTTTGCTTGCCGATGGAGGACATTGGGATGCATTTTGTTGCAAGTAGCCCACGGATTGTGTACGGCAGTCAATTTAGAGGTCGTAGGGTATCGATGGCTTAGGAGACAGGTTTAGATCCTTATCACCTAACACTTTTCAATTTTATGAGCTATGAGGGTCTTATAAAAATATTTTCTAGCTACAAGTCGAGAGGATCTCATAGGTGTGTGTTCTCCTCAGGAGTCGTGAGGACGCACGAGTAGATCTTTTTCATAAGGGTAGCTTGGTTTTCCAATGTGGAACATTTTGATGCAACTTTTTTGCACGTAGCCTATAGATTATATACGATAGCCGGTTTGGAGACGGGCCATAGGGCAATGGCTTAGGAGACAGGTTTAGGTCTCTATCACCAAAGACTTTTCAATTTTATGAGTCGTGAGGGTCTCATAAAAGTATTTTCTTCTTACAAGTCGAGAGGATCTCGTAAGCACCATTCTCCTAATGTATCGTGAGGACACATGAGTAGGTCTTCTTCTCGTTGGTAGCTTGGCTTGCCAATGGAGGACGTTGGGATGTAACTTTTTTTGCAAGTAGCCAATGGATTGTATACAGTAGTCGATTTAGAGACCGGCCTGTAAGTCTACGGTAGCGCCCCGGCCGTCTTTCCGAGGCCAAAATGCAGAAACAAAAACTTTTTCAAAACTTTAAACCGGCACTATTGTATGCTTAAAACCCGGATCGAACCATTAACCTACAACTAGCTACTAGAGAAAGGGTTAGAAAGCTATACTGATCGATCCGTGTCCTTCGGTCTTTGGCCACCATCCCAAGCTCCCCGCGGCAACTCCGGTCTTGATCTCCTCGTCGAAAAGGGCACCACATCTACGATTCTTTTTACGGGCTCCCGCTTCATCCAAAGCAACTCGGGCATGAAGTGTGCTAGCCGACATGTCCAAGGTGTTGTAGAGAATGTTTGTAATCACTTTGTCTCTTGCATCCATTGATTTGGATGGAGGTTAGAGGTGTTGCCATTGATGGATATAATGAGCTAGAGGAAGAAGAAGAAGAAGAGGTCTTTTTTCTTTTGTTGTTCTATCTCATAAAATGAGAGTGAGAGAGGAATAATATGAGAGCTCACAACCATCACATGGCTGCCCTTCCTCTCTCCTCCTCTCATTTCATCCACAAATCAATCACTAAATGTGACATTTTTCACAAAAAAGAGACCATGAGTCACAATATGTGTCTATGTCACATTTAATGCATCTCATGATGAATTCTAGCTCATTATTTCCAAAAGCAAACATTAATCCAAATGTTTGCCACAACAAAAAAATACGGCAACATCTAAAGTAAACTCATAACGGATCACAAGGATACCCCTCACCTGTATATACATACCTGCATCCGCATTCCGACCGAATGTGAATGCGATGAGACTAAAATAATGCAACAAGTCTAATACTAGGATCCGGCTTAAACCAAAACCCACTGGTATGATCCGTCCGATCATGATCCGTGCAATACCACTCGTATAAGATCGAAACCTGCCATATATCATACGGCCTCTACAACGTTTCGCCCGAAACTTGAGAAACTGTCTGTGGGGGACTCTAAAGACTCGTCAATATCTTGGCTATGGATTTAACCACTAGCACGTCAGAGGTACTAGCTATATGTAACGGGCTACCAGGTATTGACCAAAAGGGAGGTCGATGAGCGAACTCATCCGGACACCCTACTGAGCCTGTCAGTGACAATATCTATACAGTCCGGTCCATTCGTCTATGAGCATCGCATGGCGGGCTTAGGGGGTTGGTAAAAGTCAGACCCCCAAAAGCGGTACAAGTCGTGTCGGAGTGTAGCCCAGAACACCCTGAGATATTACTGGAATACCTACCAGTAAATCTCCTGCCTTGGCCAAGGACTTCGTGTAATGGCTCTCCTAGACACAGCGCGACCTCACCCCCAATACCGGGAGAGACGAACCCCTGCCGATCCGCTTACTGCCTCCATGTGGCTCGGGACTGTCCCCAACTAAAACCTGTTTGCACGACTCCTTTGAGCCGTGGTAGGGTAGTAATCAAAGCACAGTGGGAACTCACACGAGACAAATGACGATCTCAGGTCGAAGAACTAACCTGTATACATGTCACCAGGGAACTGCTATCTGACGTTAGGTATAATACCAACTAGCATGTTCCCGGCGAGTTCTATCCGGTGTACTCATAACCCAATGAGCACCTGTATACATCTTTGGTGATCCAACTGACACCAATGGCTTGTGAGACAGGCCACCGCTCCTCGTCGGGGTCTCGACTGTATACACTAGTCTACTAATAGAGTATCGATGCCCAGTCTCGAAACTCCCATGACTAGGGACCACTTTAAGGATGTGCTTATAGACCCCAGCTCCCACGTATATGATCGCCATCATACTGCTGGTCATCAAGAAAGAATCCTAAGGGCTCTATCAACGTGTAATAGTGACCTGTAAGGTCACCTGAAGCAGTACACGATGATAAAGATAAACCAGATAGCATACTATCATCTTAAGTAAGACTGTCCTACCGGTATAGGTCCTCCCTCAATCATTGCAATCACGTGCCTGCGATCCAATAATTGACTCTGAGGGCACTATATCCAACAATCTCCCACTTTCACTCAAGGCTAATTATTGCGATGTCGCATACTCACAGCCCATGTGATACCGAACACCCAACTCCTCTACTAATCTGTCTCACAAAGCCTGTTTGCGAAACTATTGCGTTCGAGGAATAGCCTCAGCTAGTGGATCCGCACTGATGTTTCTTTCTATGTCTCTTTTTATCTCAAGTTCACGGAGAAAGCCATCTCCCGAAATGAGCAATACCTGTCTTAGAATATGTCTAGATATCTGATGGGACCTAATTCATAAATGAACTCCAAATCCAAACTTCTTAGACTGTATCGTCAACTGAAACCAATCAGTATCATGCACCATGCCTCCCCCAGTATCCGCTTGGACCACCTGTCCAAAATACTGCCCCTCGTCAGAAGGAAAACTATAACTCTGACAGCCACTTTGTCATCCGGTCACCTTGAAAGCCTGGAATGATAACCGTCTCCTAAAAGAGGCTGTTGTTACCATATACCTAGAACATCCACTTATGTTCTAAAACTGCTTCCGAACGTTTCTCAAAGATAGGATCAATATCAATTTACTGCATCTCGTGAAAAACCAATATCTGGTGTGGTACTTGACATCTCATGATTGACTTAATTGCCTAAGCAAGTGATCTACCAATCCTGCACATCCTTCTCCCCTTTAGTCTGTAAGACGGTTTTAGAGAGGGTGACTCCATCACCTGCAGGTACACTACCGTGCCAGGAGTCGTCCATTCTAAAACACCTTTAGAATGCTGTCTAAGTACCCAGATTGGGAAACTACCCAAATCTAGATCTAAAACCATAGATATAGTAACCAGAATATCTGATATAATATCCAATTCCCATGTGAAGAAACCACTGTGTGACAACCAAAGTATAACCGATCGTAGTATAGGAATTTCACTTCCTACTCTGTGTATGTCATCCAAATACCAGGACATCACACCCTTCTACCTTCTTAACAGATCCATCCCCTATTCCGATGAAGTCAAACCTGTGACTGTCATATCAGAAATAGATGATCTATCTCCGCTATATCTGTTTTAGTCCATAAATAGACATAAGCTACTTGTCCATCAATGCTTCCGCTGCTCCCACTGACTACGACAACCCTCCGGCAGAGTCATATACACGTACACTTCTAAAGCTAGTTTAGAACGACGCTATACTCATCCTCCTGCCGGGTCTCACAGTCTGGAACAACAGCAATAGCAAGTCTGGGTAAACAAGAACCTCCCCGTCACCGTCCTTGAGGCTACCGAAGTACCTCTCGGGTGCCTGAGGTTACCCACCATATCTGCGGAGTGGCCAATGGAATGTCAAACTAGATCGAATCTTTAGGTTCTTATTAAATTTTCAGTAATCGTTTGCAGTTCTGGAATCACTTCCAGTTCTACCATACTCCCACTACTGTTTTCTGAAAAAATCCATTTTTATTAAAACTGTGGTGAGTCAAGAACAATATCACTATTGATCTTTCAGATGGTAGAAAGTCAACTCTCGTCATAGCCCGGGTCAACCCACAAACAACCATTACAGAAACGTGCCTTGAGTTATGCAGAGTCTGGTTTTGAGCATAAGCCGGACAACTCCCCGTACCTTAACATCGTTAAGATATGAACCGTTCTATATCCAATATAGAAACAGAGGCACTGATTTAATTGGAACCAGATTCAAATCATGCAGCTGTCTGCAGTGCATGTCAACTAAATAGAGAGAGGCCGATCTGTATTACTCAATTTAGGAATACATCCAATTATGAGTAACCTGAAAGAGAAGCAAGTTCTCATAATCATTACTATCAACTGAATACCATACACAAGTATCTACATCTTCGACCACCTTGAAGAATCCTGATACTTGCAATACCTGGTTCTTTACTTTATTCTTATACCTATAATTTCTCAAAACTTAGACCTTGTATTTTATCGAAACACATGTCTAAGAACTAGAGAAGTCACAAGTAAACAGAATATAGTACGAGTACCAACCCCTCTGTCCTCATGGACACTGGACAACATACAATACTCTGTATAAGTCCCCTGAGTCTAATAGCTCATTTCCCATGTGTCGTAGGTTGAAAACTGTACTTATGTTTAAGAAGAATTACACCGCTGTTAAATAGTCCTTACCTAACCATCCACTGATATAGGTAAATGTCATAGACATAATTTCAAAAAGTTATATCCCACTTTATAAAAATAAACGTACAGATATATCAATTTGAAATTGGTGCATAACAACGGATATTCAAAACCAAATATCTGCCGTCCGGCAAACAGCTCAGGCGATTTCCTCAAATGTCACCAATTACAACGAATTTCGATATAATGAGGATGATCACCTAATTCCAAATAACTTACTCCCACGCATCATCTGTAAAATCTTACAGATGTGAGAATCAAACCTGGTAAATACATACCCTGGAGTAAGGACTAATTGGGAAATCAATTTTCTTTTAACAATACACAGTGAAACTGTAACATTTAAATTTTTCGAAGGGGTATCCGGGTATTCCTAGTAATGCCTCTTCCATTATCAGATTCACAACTGTAACCGTATATTTCTTTGCCATCTCTCTAAATCCCTTTATATGTCTTTAGTCATTACCTTCCGCACACTATCGTTAGGCTAAATGGTTT
Organism: Agapanthus africanus; assembly: GCA_030015575.1. Lineage (NCBI taxonomy): Eukaryota > Viridiplantae > Streptophyta > Magnoliopsida > Asparagales > Amaryllidaceae > Agapanthus > Agapanthus africanus. Next base: position 453,702,464 of record JASDDO010000019.1, on the reverse strand, counting down.
TCTTCCTTCCCTACCGTTCGGCACCAGCCTATGGTTTGGAAGAAGACTATACAATAAGCGTAATAGGTGTACTGTCCTAATCCTAGGAGCACTCGCAATGCGAGAGAAGGTAAAGATAAAGGACAACTGAATAAACCTTATTCATATTTCTCCTGAACCAGAATCCATCCCCGAACTGGAACAAGTTCCTTCGAGTTCGTATATAACCATACGATGGAGTATCCAAGTAACTGTGGATCTTCGTAGTGATACGGAGTGTCCTGGAGAAATACAAAGGTGAAATAGGAGTGGCGATAAAATACTTGGTTTAGTCGTGAATAGTAGTCACAGTTTACTTTGCCCTCTTTCTAATCCCTTTATTTGCCTTTACTTAATACCTTCTGTACACCTTTTAGGCTAAACGGTTTTCTTCATTCCCTACCTTTTGGCACCTACCTATGGTTTGGAAGAAGACTATCTAGTTAGCATAATAGGTGTACCGTCCTAATCCAAGGAGCACTCGCAACCTGAGAGAAGGTAAAAGGAAAAGACAACCGAATAGTCCTATTCGTTTTCTCCAGAACTGGAACCATCCTCGAATCTGGAACAAGTTCCTTCGAGTTCGTATATAACCATACGATGGTTTTATCCAATGGAAGTAGATGTTCGTAATAATACGGGATGTCCTGGAGAAAAGAGTAAGAGTAAGAGTGGCAATGAGGTATGCAACTCTGACAATCCAAAAGCCAGTGTTTTAAGAAGTTTCGGTCAACATAGTCACTGGGTCATAATCGAGGGTCGGGTCATAGTCCCTGCCAAAGAGAGAGAGAGAAAAGAAACACTCAGCGTGCACTCTAACCTAGATCAGAATGATTATCAATTTATCTAATCAGGAAACCTCCCACTGTATCCTCAAATTCTCCTCCAAACCTGAAAGAAGAATTAGTCGGGATCACCCGGGGAGTAAACCAACTCATCAGTGGGAATCGGGATCCAACTATCATCGCATGATAACATGATGGAATTCACTCACGTTATCACACTCCAGAAGGTATGCACATATCTGGCAAGTTTCAGTTTCTTTAGAAACTCCCGATGTGATTTTTTACCCCATGCTCTTATGACCTTGACTAAAGCCAACAAATCATAAGTCACATGTCGAGTTCTACCCGTCATTGTCCAGGTTAATTTGAACCCACCAGTACAAGCCCTTGACTAGGGCCAACAAGGCTGTATGACTGTCCCAAACCAATGCATCTATCTATGCAACAGAAAAGTAACAAATAGCTACCATACACTATACCTTGACTAAGGCCAACAAACATAACATGAATACTAAATGCTACCCGTCTTAAATGACGGAGGGCTACGAAGGGTTTTTGGCGAAAAACCTTTACGTAATGAACTTGATATCGTTGAAGGAATCGGATAGCTTTTTATAAAAATATAGTGGCGAAAACCTTTGCTAAAGAGGTCACTCCCGGTGAAGGGATCTCGGCTCTTTCCCCGTAGAATGAGGTGCAGGATATTCCAACTGAATACCACGATGCAAAGCAAAAAGTAATCGAGTATAATGAAGTTATTACCCTGATGCAAACTTCTGTCTAAGGGGTCACTCCCGGTGAAGAGATCTCGGCCCTTGCCTCGTCGACCGAGGTGCTGGATATTCATAACCGAATACCACTGTGCAAAACAAAAGAGAACGTCCTTGCAATAACAGCCTTTTTTTGAAAAATGTTCCAACAACATCAGAATAAGTTTGTTTAGCTTGCATTGATCCGAATCAATGCAGTCCCATCAATTGATCACACCATAAAAGAACGAAAATACGATGTACGAATATGCTATCCGCATTCGCCACTGGGTCCCGTCATCACCCGTTAGGATACTTAACTAACGACAGAGCGGGGACTGGACTAGCGCGGGTGTAAAACATATAAACATCTACTGGTATATATATCAATATATAATAATCGCTCATGGCGTGATAAAATGCAACATCACAGTAATGTAATAAGCATCACAGAACAATACAGATAATCTGAGATCCCCAGATTTCATAGAGCCGCTTCTGAAACCCGGCGTTCCCCTAGTCGTGTGGATAGCCTGTGCAATGAAATCCTCGACCCCTACGGGCGCGGCACGTTACCCGCCGAAACCTGAAGCGAGGCAGCCCCCTTCAACAACGTGAATGGACCACCCAGCACTTCACGGAATCCGGTAACTTGAGCACCCCTCCTTGGGTCAACCTGTACCCCCTACGAGTGCGGCGAATAGCCCGCCAATTCTAGAGTAAAGGCCCCTCTGTCTCAAAGCCATGAGATGCGGGCCCGTTGTCCTCTAGAACCCGGCTATCCGTGCACCCTACCTCGGGGTAATCCTAGTAAAGAAAATAAAAATATACAACGGGTACATTGACCTCAGCCCGGTCGTGCCCTAAAAGAATAATATACAAACAGGCAGTGACGACAGTCCACATGTCGGATGCTTGTTCATATCATAATATTGCATTATTATATTCCCCAGTCCTAGTTATTTTACAAATAAACAGGTGCTTTTGACCCATGTCTGCTACTTAGTTGCAGGTTACAGATTCTCGGGACAAAAACAGTGAAAAAGACAAATGACGATAAAAAAGTGAGACTAAGACCAATAAATGGTGGAATCTTGATCAAGCCTACATAAAGATCAGTTCACAAAGTACAAGGCAGCGCAAGGTTCAAAAACTTCGTCACGAAGCAACGGTAAAAGTTCACTACAATTGTTCACTATGGAGATCTGGAAGAAACCTAGAAGCCAATATGAGAAAAAGACTGAAGAATCTTGAAGGAAACATGCACCAGAACAAAGCCCAGAAGATACAGCCCACAAGCCTCTAACTTGGCCGCGGAACCGCGGCCAAACCAGGCCTTTGGCCGCGGATCCGCGGCCATTAAGAGCCCGTGTCGATGGATTTTCTTGAGGCGGCCGCGGAGCGTTGACTAGGTCTTTTTCTTAGGGGGTATTTTTGTAAAAGCAGATATGCGAGTCAATTGTAACCCTAGGGTTTTTATGATCTATAAATAGAAGCCCTAATACCTCTTTTGAGGTATGCCTCCTTTCATTAATAAAATTCAGATTTCTTTTGGAGAGCATCGATGCCTCTTTTCATATCATCTATTCAGATTTGACAACCCTGTTTAAATGTTTAGAGAGAGCTATCTATAAAGTAAGTAGTTTCATTTAATTGCCCTAGTTTAGATCTTTAATTTCTTGCCCTAGATAAATAGATAGCATGTTCTTCACTTCCCTAATGAGCGAGTAGTCTCCTCGCTTGTTAGGGTTAGCTTTGGGGAAGGCTTTTGAGAGATGAGATCTCTCATCCCTTTCTTGCCCATCACACGTTTTTATAGGACTCCATGCATACATGCACACACCGCTCCTTACGGCACCCTATCCCTCGAGGTAGCGGTGATACCGTAGTATAAAGGCCTCGTTGAGCATGTTTTCCATGGAGGTTAGGGTAAGGATTGATAAAGGAAGGACAACAACCTAGAGGAAGAAACATCTTCCCGAATGGTTCTAATCCCCTTTATTAATAATTACCATAACACCTCATAGATCTTAATTTAGGTATAGAAAGCGGTGAGATTTATTTACATTTCCAAACCTACCCTAGACCTAACCCTAGCAAGATTTAGATATAGATAGATTTAGTTTTTAGATTTAATCAATCAATCCGACACCTATCGGAATTAGCTCTTAAGAACAACCAGGAAATTCACAAAATCCCTGTGGACCGACCCGTACTCACCGGCTAGCTACTAAGCGACGCCGTTCTTGATTGCGGTTATAAATTATTTTTGAGACAAACGAATCAAATGGCGCCGTTGCCAGGGATGGCGTGTTATTTTCTTTTTGCAATTTCGGGTTAATCTAAAATTAAAAAATCATAAAAACTGAAAAATCGAAAAAATATAAAAATTTATCATTTTGTTATTTTGTGAAGGGTATCTTTGTTTGGATTTTGCAGGATCTACAATCAAGTTCAGATCTGGAAATCTCCAGAGATCAAAACAGCAAATATCAAATTCGAACAAACAGAGAAATATCACAACAGACAACAGAAGAAATTTGGAGGACCGAGTCAACAAGAAGAACCGCGGCGATCTGGTGATATAAAAAAAAACCGTGCCGAAGCGAACAACCCGTGGCGGATCCGCATTCGGAGGGGGCAATTAGCGGCGGTTCCGCGGTGGAGGCGACGGATCGGGTCCCCAAAAAAAAAAATCTCTGTAAGTTTTCTGATCTCCTCCTCTTCAAATCTCTGATATCTCCTCTGAAAAATCTCCTGCAGGATTCTTTGCGCTTAAAAATCTTCCCCTTCCAATAACAAATCTTGTGCAGGATTCTTTGCGCCGCGCTTAAAATAAAAAATTGATTGCAAGTGATTTTTTTTGTTTCGCATATCTTTAATCGGACTTTAAGGGGCTTGAGACCAATCCAGATTGGGTGGGAATTTCATCACCCTTCCCAGGACCCTAGAAATCACATAAGGCATTTGCATTGACCATATTTAATTTTAAAAATACCAGACTCAGCCCTAAGGACGTCGCGCTCAATAGGACAGAGGACTAGTTGTAGGCATCGGCCGTTGATCCTAACCTGACTTTGCGGTTTCTAGGCAAGTGTGTCTAAGGCGAGTGGTTATTTAATTAGGACCACTACTTTCATAGTGGGGAGTCTCCCACTCACCTGGCACTTACCTGGCCCCAATTGGCGGTGAAGAGGCGGTTTGAGGTCCTATTTCTAGCCCTTTGGAACAGTTAGGAGCTGTCTAGCTGACCTAGGTGACCCTAGACCTAGGCCTGATTGTGCATTCTTGGTTGATTAAAAGTGTGTTTAAGCCCTTTATCGAAAATCTTTTTTGCAAAAAGTTACAAAAAAAAAGAGAAAAATGAATTTTTTTTTAATAAAAACTTGCAAAATTTTGTCGCTAAGAACTCCTTGCACCACCCACTTTCTTTTTCTTCTCCTTCTTACATCATGGGTACCCCACCTCATAAATCTCTTGCCGAACTTTGGTACCCTGAACCAAACTTTGCCTCTTACGCGAATTGTTTCGGTCGATTTAAGGACGACCCCTCCATGCCTAAAATTTCTTTGAAAGATCGAATAGAAGCTTCTAGGAGAAACAGTTCGACTTTACAATCCACTTTGTATCAACCATTCCAACCTTCACCACCTTCGTACGTTGATACCACTTTTTCAAGTCCTATTGTAACTCCGAAACCCATGTCTATCGCTGAGCATATTGAACAATCTCGTAACCGATCTTTCACTCCTCTCCACACATCCAGTTCTAGAGATCAAAAAGTCCATTCACCTTTTTATCCAAATGTTGGTCCTACTCCTGTCCAACCATTCAATTCCTACCAGTCCTACCCAACTTTCACACCTTCACTAGACACTGCTTCTACACAGCCATTTGGGAGTTTCATGTATCTAAACAGTTTTGAATCTTTTACCGAAACCCCTTCACAACCCATGTCTAGTCTAGAACAGTCGTTGAAGGCTTATATGGTAGCGACAAACCAAATGATCAGGAATGTGGATGCGTCCATTGCCGCCCTTATGCAACCTAGTGAACCGGTAGCTAATTTCCAACTAGCTCCAAATATTCCAATGTATGAGGAGGCGATTGGACAGAGTGAGAATTTGAGAGGAGAGAGTGAGTTTTACACCCTTCCAAATCAAACCTACCCATACCCAATTGAACCCCACAACTCCGATTTTCAAACAAGGGTCCCAAATGATTCAACAGTTAAGGATAAAAATGAGTTGTGCGACTTTGTAGTGCTTGATTTGCCAGATTGTGAAGGGTCCCTTTCGAGTGAAACCACACCTAATCCTTTTGAATCTTACACCTCCACTTTAGAACCTGAATTGATGAATATCCATGCTTTTGATGAGGTGTCCGAAAAAATTGATTTTCACTTGATTGAGGATATAGACGCCGGGAATATTTTGGATGATGAACCCGTAAATTTGACTGAAATTTTATCTCCAATTCATCATCCCGAGTCATTAATTGTTTCTCCTGAACTTCATATGCGTCTTGATTTTGATGATAATGGCATGGATAAGCTAAATTTTGAGGAGAATTATGAGGATAGTATTGAGGATAATATTGAGGTTGAACCATTTTTATTTGATGTGTCGGATTTTCCAATTCATCCTCTTGAACCTTTAACTAAATCACCCTCCCTCCTTTCCATCGTTCCGACCACGCAAAAGATCGCGCTTGAAGACTGTGAGCTTGAAAAATTTCTTTTTGAATCTGACACAGTCCTCACAGACGATAATGATTACGAGTGTTTCACTTTTTCGGACGATGTTGAAAACTCACCTCTCGAGTTTGAGTCCTTTACATTTTCAGATGTGTTAGTTAAACCATCAGACTTGGTTGCTCACAGTTGTTTCGAACCATTGATGGAATCCTTCAAGTTCGAGACAGATTACTTAGGTGAGAATAACACTATCCCTAAATCACTTCCTTTCGTCCTTCCTATCGTTTCGACCATGCAAGACTCCGTCGCGTTTCCACTTTCAATAGATGGTTTACCAAGTTCGACGTACCCATGCTTTCTTGCGAATCTTGAGGGATTTGACCTCATTTCTCGATGAGTTAATAGATTAGCACAATCACTTTTAACACATCGGTCATCATAAATTGCGCTAATTTATTCACTCGATTTACACTCTCAAGATCGTACCACACTTCTTTCTCTTTTCTGCTATTCTCCTCCCTCACCGAGACCATATTCTACCTTTCTTCCCACACGGTATCGTGTGCTTCTCATTTCTTTTCTCTACACCCCATTCTTTCACCAACCCTACCATTATCACGATAGAATTTTTAAATGGTTGGTGCTAACCTTTGGCTTGTGTAAGGCCTTATTTAGTTTGGGGAGGACCTTGTTGTATATATGTATATATATTTTTTGTTTTCTTTTTCTAATAAAAAAATAAAATAAAAAAAAAACTATAAATAAATAAACAGGGGATTGCCGACATTTTGACCCTCTTGGTGTAGCATGACAGTGAGGACACTGTCAAGTTTAAGTTTGGGGGTATGCTCGGTAAGCTTTCTTCCTTCGCATTCATATGTACATATTTTTGCATTTGCATACTTATTTTAAAACCCATAAAAAATTGAAAAATTTCAAAAATTATAAAAATTTAAGTATTCAATTTTGGCCATAATTGACTTGAGTTTGACAAAAAGGTTAACTAGCTAGGAACAACTAGATCTAGACTTAGTAAATTAAAAACCCTAAATATAACCTTTCTTAAAGTTTAACGGTAGAAAGTATATGTCTTTGTAGTTTATTTAGAAATAGGCAAATTTTGAGTTGACTTCGTGGGCTAAGTTAAAACTAGGGAAGAGTATTGATATTTTTATTAAAGTATAAGTTTGAAAAATAATTCCTAGCTTAAGTCTAAATTCTGAAAATGTATACCCTACAATTTGCACAAACACGGACCTTGAAACTTGGAATAGTAGGAGAGACCTTGATATGCTCTTGTCTTAAGTCCTTAGTACGAAGAAAAAAAAATATATACAAGTGTGAATAAAGAAAAAAATGAACACTGGTTTTTGTAATTACATAAGGCTGCAAAAATAGAAAAATATTTAGCGAGGGTGCTTCATCACCTAGTGCCTTAGACCAACTGGTTTAGGAGTCACTGCTAAAGCCTTAGGTGTTACAAGACTAGGAATTACGCTTTAATGTGCAAACACATCTTGTAATCGGTTGTTGGTATCTCAAGAAGTATTAACAGTCGCATGAAGGATGCGTGAGCGAAATTCATCTAAAAATTCACCAATTAAAGAAGTGCTTTGGACGACGGACAAGAGTATGATTGCTTGATTTGAATTTCCAAGTGTAGGGATTATATATACACACAAGTAGGGGTATGTGATTGGGGTTTAGATAAGAGATATGAATGAAGAATAGGATTTATATCTTTAATAGAGATGATAAAAATTCCTAAGTTGAGATAGAACCCTAGAAGGAAAACTTAAGAGATGCCGAAAACTAAGTAAGTCTATAGAACATATATAATCTTAAGTTAAATGATAAGGAAGTGTGAAGAATATGGGTGGATAATTTATGAGTCAAAGATAATAGAATTCCTTGTTAGAAACCCTAATTGGATAATAAAAGTCAATGGGCCTAATTGATAGGATTTTGTGGGTAGTATCCGCTGCAAACCCTCAGGAGACAACACTCCTCCTACTAAGGACACCTAGAAGTTTAACGGCTTGTTGCATGAGCTCAGTACAATCGCGATTCCCTGCGAAAGTGAGGTTAGGTTTTTATCGAGAATAAAACTAGGTTTGCTCGAGGACGAGCAAAAGATAAGTTTGGGGGTATTTGTTCATATCATAATATTGCATTATTATATTCCCCAGTCCTAGTTATTTTACAAATAAACAGGTGCTTTTGACCCATGTCTGCTACTTAGTTGCAGGTTACAGATTCTCGAGACGAAAACAGTGAAAAAGACAAAAGACGATATAAAAGTGAGACTAAGACCAATAAATGGTGGAATCTTGATCAAGCCTACACGAAGATCAGTTCACAAACTACAAGGCAGCGCAAGGTTCAAAAACTTTGTCACGAAGCAACGGTAAAGGTTCACTACAATTGTTCACTGTGGAGATCTGGAAGAAACCTAGAAGCCAATATGTGAAAAAGACTGAAGAATCTTGAAGGAAACATGCACCAGAACCAAGCCCAGAAGATACAGCCCACAAGCCTCTAACTTGGCCGCGGAACCGCGGCCAAACCTGGACTTTGGCCACGGATCCGCGGCTATTAAGAGCCCGTGTCGGTGGATTTTCTTGAGGCGGTTGCGGAGCGTTGACTAGGTCTTTTTCTTAGGGGGTATTTTTGTAAGAGCAGATATGCGAGTCAATTGTAACCCTAGGGTTTCTATGATCTATAAATAGAAGCCCTAATACATCTTTTAAGGTATACCTCCTTTCATTAATAAAATTCAGATTTCTTTTAGAGAGCATCGATGCCTCTTTTCATATCATCTATTTAGATCTGACAACCCTGTGTAAATGTTTGGAGAGAGCCATCTGTAAAGTAAGTAGTTTTATTTAATGGCCCTAGTTTAGATCTTTAATTTCTTGCCCTAGATAAATAGATAGTATGTTCTTCAATTCCCTAATGAGCGAGTAGTCTCCTCGCTTGTTAGGATTAGTTTTGGGGAAGGCTTTTGAGAGATGAGATCTCTCATCCCTTTCTTTCCCATCACACGTTTTTATACGACTCTATGCATACATGCACACACCGCTCCTTACGGCACTCTATCCTTTGAGGTAGCGGTGATACCGTAATATAAAGGCCCGGTTGAGCGTGTTTTCCATGGAGGTTAGGGTAAGGATTGATAAAGGAAGGACAAGAACCTAGAGGAAGAAATATCTTCCCGAATGGTTCTAATCCCCTTTATTAATAATTACCATAACACCTCATAGATCTTAATTTGGGTATAGAAAGCGGTGAGATTTATTTACATTTCCAAACCTACCCTAGACCTAACCGTAGCAAGATTTAGATCTAGATAGATTTAGTTTTTAGATTTAATAAATCAATCCGACACCCATCGGAATTAGCTCGTAAGAACAACTAGGAAATTCACAAAATGCCTGTAGACCGACCCGTACTCACTGGCTAGCGACCAAGTGGCACCGCTCTTGATTGCGGTTATAAATTATTTTTGAGACAAACGAATCAACGCTCGCCCCGCAATATCAAATGTACAAATAATACCAAACTGTACTGCCACTGCATCCAGGCTATCCACCACGACAACTCCGCAACATCACAGCACAACACAGAATATCAACGTGAATATCATGTTCGCAAATCCGTCTAAAAGATCTATAGCAATTAGACAGGATTTACCGATCAAATGATATTCACGGTCGCAGATATAATGTAAATACTGTGAACTAACATGTTTAAAATTTTCGATCGACAAAATTTTCCGAAGTGGGCCCCAAGCACAACTGCTGCATTGAAAATAAACTGGGCCCAAACAAATAATACAAAAAACCCAATTCCAACACAGAGACCACTGTAGGAAAAATGGTGCATTGAAGGCACAAAGTGGCGGCGGAACCGCGACCACAAGAGGGGTATTGCCGCGGTTCCACGGCGGAACAGTGTCTTCATGCAACCAAATTTCTGCTGTGGTCTTATAAATGCCTGCATGTATTTCTGCAAAATACCAAATAATTTTTTGACAACAAAAGAAAATCGACAGAAACTGCATGACTTGAAATCGCGTTTTCGGAATTTTCGTTCGATCGAAGTTCTAAACACGTTAGAGCAAGCTAGTAAAGGTTAATGGCGTGTCTCTGATACCATGTAATTCTACGGTAGCGCCCCAGCCATCTTTCTGAGGCCAAAATGCGGAAACGAAAACTTTTTCAAAACTTGAAACCGGCGTTATCGTATGCTTAAAACCCGGATCGAACCATTAACCTAAAACTAGCTACTAGAGAAAGGGTTGGAAAGCTATACCTATCGATCCGTGTCCTTCGGTCTTTGGCCACCATCCCAAGCTCCCCGCGGCAACTCCGGTCTCGATCTCCTCGTCGGAAAGGGCACCATATCTACGAGTCTTTTTATGGGCCCCCGCTTCATCCGAAGCAACTCGGGCATGAAGTGTGCTAGCCGACGTGTCCAAGGTGTTGTAGAGAATGTTTGTAATCACTTTGTCTCTTGTATCCATTGATTTGGATGGAGGTTAGAGGTGTTGCCATTGATGGATATAATGAGCTAAAGGAAGAAGAAGAAGAGGTCTTTTTTCTTTTGTTGTTCTATCTCATAAAATGAGAGTGAGAGAGGAATAATATGAGAGCTCACAACCATCACATGGCTGCCCTTTCTCTCCCCCTCTCATTTCATCCACAAATCAATCACTAAATGTGACATTTTTCACAAAAAAGAGACCATGAGTCACTATATGTGTCTATGTCACATTTAATGCATCTCATGATGAATTCTAGCTCATTATTTCCAAAAGCAAACATTAATCCAAATGTTTGCCACAACAAAAAGATACGGCAACATCTAAAGTAAACTTGTGACGGATCACAAGGATACCCCTCACCTGTATATGCATGCATCCGCATTCCGACCGAATGTGAATGCGATGAGACTAAAGTAATCCAACAAGTCTAATACTAGGATCCGACTTAAACCAAAGCCCACTAGTATGATCCGTCCGATCATGATCCGTGCAATACCGCACGTATAAGATCGAACCCTGCCATATATCATATGGCCTCTACAACGTTTCTTCCGAAACTTGAGAAACTGTCTGCGGGGGACTCTAAAGACTCGTCAATATCTTGGCTGTGGATTTAACCACTAGCGCGTCAGAGGTACTAGCTATACGTAACGGGCTACCAGGTATTGACCAAAAGGAAGGTCGATGAGCGAACTCATCCTGATACCCTACTGAGCCTGTCAGTGACAATATCCGTACAGTCCGGTCCATTCGTCTATAAGCATCGCATGGCGGGCTTAGGGGGTTGGTAAAAGTCAGACCCCCAAAAGCGGTACAAGTCGTGTCGGAGTGTAGCCCAGAACACCCTGAGATAATACTGGAATACCTACTAGTAAATCTCCTGCCTTGGCCAAGGGCTTCGTGTAATGGCTCTCCTAGACACAGCGCGACCTCACCCCCAATACCAGGAGAGACGAACCCCTGCCGATCCGCTCACTTCCTCCATGTGGCTCGGGACTGTACCCAACTAAAACCTGTTTGCACGACTCCTTTGAGCCGTGGTAGGGTAGTAATCAAAGCACAGTGGGAACTCACATGAGAAAAATGATGATCTCAGGTCGATGAACTAACCTGTACACAAGTCACCAGGGAACTGCTATCTGACGTCAGGTATAATACCAATTAGCATGTTCCCGGCGAGTCCTGTCCGGTGTACTCATAACCCAATGAGCACCTGTATACATCTTAGGTGATCCAACTGACACCAATGGCTTGTGAGACCGTCCATCGTTCCTCGTCGGGGTTTCGATTGTATACACTAGTCTACTAATGGAGTATTGATGCCCAGTCTCGAAACTCCCACGACTAGGGACCACTTTAAGGATGTGCTTATAGACCCCAGCTCCCACATATATGATCGCCATCATACTGCTGGTTGTCAAGCAAGAATCCTAAGGGCTCTATCAACGTGTAATAGTGACCTGTAAGGTCACCTGAAGCAGTACAAGATGATAAAGATAAACCAGATAGCATACTATCATCTTGAGTAAGACTGTCCTACCGGTATAGGTCCTCCCTCAATCATTGCAATCACATGCCTGCGATCCAATAGTTGACTCTGAGGGCACTATATCCAACATGGCCGCAGGACATCGATGGCTTAGGGGACAGGTTTAGGTCCATGTCACCTAAGACTTTTCAATTTTATGGGCTGTGAGGGTCTCATATAAGTATTTTCTTCATACGAGTCGAGAGTATCTCGTAAGCATTGTTCTCCTCATGTGCCGTAACGACGCTGTTCCTACCAAAAATTTGGCATTCTGGAGCTTAAGCTCCACAACTTGGCGCAGACTATGCCAATGCCAACCCTGGCGCAAGCTTAGCCGATGCCATCCTTGGCACAGGCTATGCCAATGCCCACCTTGGCGCAAAATGAGCCGATGCATCCTTGGCATAGGCCGTGCCAATGCCAACCCTGGCACATGTGCCACTCGTGCAATGCACGTGGCGTCAGTGACATTTCTTTATGCTCACGCCATACATACAATGCATATGACGTCAGTGTCAATTCTTTAGGATGCTCCACATATGCAAGGCACGTGGCGCCAACGCTAAGTTTGGTTGAAGCGTTTGCTTCATTTTGGGAAAATAATTTCCTTTTATCTTTCTAAAACATAAAGATATCTCTTCTTAAAAAGAAATTTTCCCTGTATCTTTCTAAAACAAGAATGATATTTTCTCTGTTAATAGAAAGCCTTTAGATTAAAGATCCAATGATACTTAAGTATCACCGATTGATCTTAAGATCAATTGAGATCTCTCAAATAAGAGATTATCTCAACTTGATTAATTTTCTCTTCTCCTATAAATACGAGTCTGGGAGATTAATCAAAAGACAACACCCCCATAAAGTGAAGAAAAAGAGACTTAAGCCTCTGCTAAAGATCTCCGTCTTCCCAAAAACTCTTGGTAAAAAAACTAAGGAGAAAATTCTACTCTTCTGCCTCTGTTCCTCCATCAAAGAAGCTTATGTTTCATTAGAATCCAGAGTTCTTTCTTTGGATAAAAGATTCGAGGGTAAAATCCCTATAAACAGAGAGGTTAAGCTCTTATGGGGATTTTTATCTTAAGATCTAAGATCTCAGAGGAAAACTTTGTTATTTCCCTGTCAAGAGACAAAAAGATCGTCTAAAACTATCAATGATCGAAGCTTAAGTTTCATGAGACCCATGTTCTCACCAAGAAACATGAACAAGAACCCAAGATCATAAAAAATTGGATCTTGATGAATGTTAATGATCAAAAGATTTTTTTTTTTTTTTGTGATGGGAAACTTAAGTTTATGAAAGGTTAAACTTTCTGTGGAGAATAATCTCCAAAATCCTAGCGCTGTACTAAACGTGCAATGCACGTAGCGATAGTGCTAAACATTGCTGCATCATTATGCACTAATAGTACTTTAGCTAAGTTGAGCCATAGGTAACCTCTAATTATTGGGTTGCACCACATGATGAACACGTGCACAAGTGCCATGTCCCACCAAGCGTAGCGCAGTGCAATGCATGCGCACTACATGCAACACATGTGAACAAGCGCCATGTGCAATATGATAGCGCAAGTGCGCATGATGCCAAGTTAGCACTTAAGACTTAGCAATTTGGCTAACTATGGAAGCCTGGGCTTCACCAATGATCTAAGGATCAACCAAGAGTGAAGCTATCAATATATGACTAAGTGGTCTAAGTTTGACCTTAATTCTTAAAGGAGACTAATACGTTCTTAGATAAAACTTACGGTTTCATGTGAACTGATATACCTCACAAATGTGAGAACAGAAACCTAAGTTCACTCCCGTGGACAAACCAAACAACCAACGTGGATCCCGTCAAGCAATGCTTGACTCAAATATAAATTATATACGGATTTGGACTAATCCGTGCCCTACGAAAGATGACAAAATTGTTAGTGTATATGCCCTAGAGGCCATTACAGTATCATACTAGTTTGTATATTACTTAATGGAAGCTTGGGATATTCACCATTGTATATACAATCTTGCTCAAAATAGTAGTATGCTACTTGGTTTGTTTCTACTTCAATGTGTGTACATGTGTTTCTTTTAACATATCGCCTATACACATTAGTAGAGCCCTTAGGATCTTTGCTTGATTACCGGCGTTGTGATGGCGATCACACTCGTGGGGGCTGGGTAGTCTATAAGCACATCCTTATTCTTGGTCCCTAGTCATAGGATTATCGAGACATGGCATCGATACTCCAGTGTAGACAAGTGCATACGCCTCTCTTTCCAGTATGGGAGATGGTCTTTCCCACAGCCTTCAGTACGTCATACTGGAGATAGTATATGGGTGCTCGTTAGGTTACGAGTACACTGGACAGGACTCATCGGGAACTGTTGGTTGGTATTATACCTATAGTCAGTTAACAGTTCCCAGGTGACATAAGTACAGCTTAGTCCGCGGACTTGATACTGTCACTTCGCCTCGAGTGTGTTCCCACTGTTCTTTGATTACTATCCCACCACGGCTCTACTGAGCGTGCAAACAGGTAGTAGTTGGGTGCAGTCCCGAAGCACTTGGAGGCAGGGACGGTTAGACAGGATTCATCTCTCCCGGTATTGGGGATTGATATTGCGCTGTGTCTAGGAGAGCCATTACACATAGTCGTCCCTGGCCAGGGCAAGCGAGATATACTGGTAGGTTTCCAGTGTTATCTCAGGGTGTTCTGGGTTACACTCCGACACGACTTGTACCGCTATTAGGGGACCGACGTTTACCACCCCTAGGCCCGCCATGCGATATTCTCAGATGAACAGACCGGACTGTACGGAGATTACAAGCTCAGTAGGAGTTCGGATGGGTACACCTCATCAGTCTTCTTATCGGCATCTACCTGGGGACCGTTATGTACAGCTAGTGCCGCTTGCGGTCTGTGGTTAACCCCACTGCCAGCGTAGTATCGAGTCTTTAGAGTCCCACACAGAGGGTTACTCGCCTTTGGGCAAAACAGAGTAGAGGTCGCATGGTTTTACGACGGAGTTCGTTCACATCCGCCCACTTGTGCACGTTTGGTGTCCGGACAGTTATTACTAGCGGGCTTTGGTTTAAGCCAGATCCTAGTATATGTTTTGGGATTAGTTTTATCTCATTGTATTCGTGTTCCTCGGAACACAGTTGCGGGTGTGTATGCACAGTTGACTGAGACAGAGGCAGAGGATTTTCATTAGGGTTATGGTACGGGTGTGTATGCACAGTTGACTGTTGTCATTTTCCAAACCCTAATGAGAATAGGAAATATGATTAATAATATTAGTTAACAATTATTGTGCAATGGTTGAGTTGAATTCTTGACTTTTGTTGACTTGTTGTCGTTAGTTGACCGGTTGACCAAAGTAGACTTGTTGACCATCATCATTTGTTTTCAAAGATGCTTCTTATTCTTTGCAAAAGCATTTAATGAATGAAATGATAATGGTCATTCATCAACTCACCATCACAAATTGTTAATTATTATTATTATTATTATCATTTTCTAAAATATGAGAATATGGTTGTAAAATTGATTCATTCTCACTTGCATCTTCTCTCTCATCCTTTGCTCTCCTTCTTCCTCTAGCTCAAGGCAAAATCTCTCATGAGTTGAGAACCATTTGCATTAGAGATAAAACACCAAAAATTCTCTCTACTCATCCTAAAGTTGAAGGTCTAGCAAACTTAACACTTTAGTTACCTCAAGCTTCAGGTAGGAGCTCAAATTCGAGGCCCTCGGGTGGATCTATCTTCGGCAAAAAGGAGACGATGAGGATAAGCCATTCAAGCTACTACAAGGAGCTACCAAGAAGGAGAACAACAAGAAGAGAAGGAGTTCAAGACTAGGTATAACCCCCTAACCGAGTAGCTAAAGCTCGTATTTGTTGCTAGTGTGTTGTTTATCAAAGATCCGGGTTTTCTAGTCTATGTTACCAAAACCCCAAAAAATCGTTTTTCACCATTTCTGCAACCCCGAAAGTACCGGGAGAGGTAACGTGGACCCAACAGTGGTATCAAAGCCTAGCTAGACACACACTAGCATGTTAGCAAAGTATCTAGAATTTCGATCGGACCAAAAAAACTCAAAACACCCCGGAAAATGAACTTTCTGCCGAATTTGTTTTCTGTTCAAAAAATAATAAATCATGTACTAAAAATCGGCTCAGGGTTTTTAAAGAACACAAAAGAAAAATGATCCACCAGCTCGGTCAACACGCCACGGAACCGCGGCAAGAGCATGCTCCTGCCGCGGATCCGCGGCCGAGTTGACTCGGTTGTGGGTCAATTTTACTGCAGTGTTCTTATATTGGTGTTTTATGATTTTTAGGATGGTTTTTTTCTGCCCAGAATTTCCAGAGAACAAAATTTGTTTTTGGGGTGGTTACAAATCCGTATTTTGATCGAATTTCTGTAGACTTCGGCTAATGGGTTATATCTGTGATGTGATATATGTATTGAACGTCTGCTAATCGCAATACGTCGATTAGTGGGGGTTATACATATCTGTGATCTGTAATGTTTATGGTTTGTCTATATGAATTCGTTGGATTGTAGCGGATGAATAGCCGGGGGGTTGTGAGATGAGAGTTTTCTTTATCTTTCAATTCATGTAATATGTAAATTGATGTAATATTATTTGTATGGCCGCACATCCGGGATGAGGTTGTAGCCGCCATTGTATAATTTCTTTTTACTGTTTTTGCTCCTAGGATAGACCCAAGGAAGGGAGCACAAACTACCGGGTATCTCGAAGTGCCGAGTGTCCTACTCACGTTGCTGAGGGAGGTTGCTTCGCTTCGGGTACTTGGCGGGTAGTTTGCCGCACCCGTAGGGGTCTAGGATGGGGTATTGGCTATTCATCGCGACCGTGTAATCCAGTTTTCGTTACAGGCTCGAACGAAACGCGGTTTCCTAGTATATCCAATATATTCATCTGTGATCTGGAATGGCTATCATTGCATCTGACGAATGTGTATATATCTATATATGATATCTATTTAGGCGTTGCTTATATTTTGCATCCGCGCTAGTCCAGCCCCCGCTCTGTCGTTAGTTAAGTAACCTAACGGGTGATGACGGGACCCCGTGGCGAATGCGGATGGCATATGCGTACGTCATATTTTCGTTGTTTTCTGCAATGGTAGGATTAATTAATGTGATGCATTAAATTAATGAAAGAAAACAAACCTAAAAGACGTCGTTGGAACAATTTTCAAAAAGCTGTTATTGCAAGGACGTTCACTTTTGTTTTGCACAGAGGTATTCGGTTATGAATGCCCAGCACCTCATTCGACGAGGCAAGGGCCGAGATCCCTTCATCGGGAGTGACCCCTTGGACAAAAGTTTACGTCAGGGTAATAACTTCACTATAGTCGATTATTCTTGCTTTGCATCGAGGTATTCAGCTTAGAATATCCTGCACCTCATTCGACGAGGAAAGAGCCGAGATTCCTTTACAGGGAGTGACCTCTTTAGCAAAAGTTTTCGCCACTATATTTTCAAAAGGGTATCACGTTCCTTCAACGATATCAAGTTCATTACGTTAACGGGTTTTCGCCAAAACCCAGCCGTAGCCCTCCGTCGTTTCGGATTGGTATTGCTTAATATTCGTGCTACGTATTTCGTGCTCAGCAGAGGCGTAGTGTACGGTAGCTATGTAATATTTTTCCGTAGGATACAATGTGATTGGCTGGGATAGTCGTGCGGTCATTTTGGCTCAGTCAAGGACTCGTACAGGTGGGTCTAATGCAATCAAGATAATGACGGGGATCCTTTGATATGTTGGTTCGGTCAAGGTCACTTGGGTCCTAGGGGCAAAAACCATATCGGGAGTTTCTAAAGAAACTAAAATTTGCAGATTTAGCATACCTTCTGGAGTGTGGTGACTAGAGTGGCCATCTAGGTCATCACACAATGATAGTTGGATCCCGATCCCACTGATGAGTTGGATTACTCTCGGGAGATTATTTCACTTAACAATCAATGCTATAAACCAAGTAGGTGTCTATAACGGTGTTAGCGGGGCTACACCTCCAGGAAAAAAAGGTTACTTAATTAAGGAACTTCACGAAAGCGTTGGAAAACCTCCCTTGAAGTACCAACACCAGCCTGGCTGAAAGGTTAAGCAAGTATTGTGACGTGCAATTAATCCCGACTAGTTCTTCTTTTAAAAGGTTTTAAGAAGAATTTGAGGAAACAGTGGGAGCCATCCTGGTTAGATAAACTAATAAACCAATCTAATCTTGCAAGAGCGCACGCTGAGTGTTTCTTT
This sequence comes from Agapanthus africanus, assembly GCA_030015575.1. NCBI lineage: Eukaryota > Viridiplantae > Streptophyta > Magnoliopsida > Asparagales > Amaryllidaceae > Agapanthus > Agapanthus africanus. The sequence continues at coordinate 453,683,870 of JASDDO010000019.1, read as the reverse complement.
TCTCTCTCTCCAGGTAGCAACCATTTCACGCCCTAATCAAGATAATAAAATGTATCGCTTGACCGATCCGAATTCTTATTCGGGGCTGGGGAACGTTGGTTCGGCTCTAACTTATGACAACAGTCATAAGTTTAAGCAAGGGAAAGAGGATTGTATGGATTCCAAGGATACCCAGTTGAAGAAGGAGCATGGTTTTGCATCTACTTCAGGTGTTCTTGTAATTGAGAACTGCTTTACGGTCAGCCCTACCTGCTGGGTACTTGATACCGGATCAGGATCTCATATCTGTAATTTATTGCTGGGACTGAGAAAAAGTAGGAAAGTTGCACCTGGTGATATGTCGCTCAGAGTAGCGAACGGAGCACAAGTTAATGCTGCAGCCGTTGGTGAATATCACCTAGTATTGCCAAATGGCAATACTATGATTTTGAACGATTACTACTATGCACCTTCCATGGTTTGCAACATCATATCAGTTTCTTTACTCGATAAAGATGGATATAACTTTGTTCTTGATAGAAATATCATGAACATTTACCTTCATAAGGTACTGGTTGCAGAAAGTACACTGTGTAATGGTATCTACATTCTAAATCAGAATACAGTTCTCAATGTACAAAACACATGCAAGAGGAAGAATTCAGATACGAATGAATCCTACTTGTGGCATTGTAGACTTGGTCATATCGGAGAGAAAAGACTAAGTAAGTTGCATAAAGATGGACTCTTGAATGCGTTCGAGTTTTCATCTTATGAAACTTGTTAGTCTTGTCTCAAATGGAAAATGACCAAATCTCCGTTCACCGGACATGGAGAAAGAGCAACAGAGCTCTTGGGACTCATAAATAGTGATGTATGTGGTCCGATGTCTATACATGCAAGGGGTGGGTTCTCGTACTTCATCACATTCACTGACGATCTCTCTAGATTCGGATATGTGTATCTTATGAAACACAAATCTGAAGCTTTTGAGAAATTCAAGGAATTCAGAAACGAAGTAGAGAACCAGACTGGCAAAAGTATCAAGATCCTCTGGTCTGATAGAGGAGGGGAGTACTTAAGCACGGAATTCCTAGATTACTTAAAAGAGAATGGTATTCTCTCTCAGCTTACTCCCCCTTATACACCACATCACAACGGTGTATCGGAGCGGAGGAATCGTACCTTACTGGATATGGTTCGCTCCATGATGAGTAATGCCGAGTTGCCTCTTTCATTTTGGGGACATGCGCTATTGACAGCGGCATATCTATTGAACGATGTTCCGTCTAAATCTGTGCCTAAGACACCGTTCGAGATATGGAATGGTAAAAGGCCGTATCTTAAACGTATTAAGATATAGGGTTGTCCGGCCTATGTAAAAGTACAAAATCCGGACAAACTTCAGGCACGTTCAGTTCTATGTAAATTTATGGGATATCCTAAAAACTCCACAGGATATCTGTTCTACCACACCGAGGAACAGAAGGTGTTTGTATCTCGCCACGCCACCTTTTTAGAGTGGCAATTTCTTGCAAAAGAAACAAGTGGGAGTTCGGTAGAACTGGAAGAAATTTAGCGACCACAAAATGAAACTGAAGATTTGACAGAACCTCAGAATTCAATAACCCCAGACGAACCTCAGCCACTCCACACATCTGGTAGGATTTCTCATCCGCCCGAGAGATACTACGGTTTTCTCATAGACGGGGATCGAGAGGATTGCATCTTGGAAGAAGATGACCCTACCAGTTTCAGGCAGGCCATTATCAGTAGGGACACTGATAAGTGGCAGGAAGTAATGCAATCCGAAATGGAGTCCATGTACGCCAATAAAGTGTGGACCTTGGATATTGCTCCACCTGGGGTAAAACCCGTTGGATGCAAATGGATCTACAAAAGGAAACTTGGTGTAGATGGGCAGGTGGAAACCTATAAGGCTAGACTCGTTGCAAAAGGTTTTCATCAAAGACCTGGTGTGGACTATGACGAAACTTTTTCTCCTGTGGCTATGCTCAAATCCATTCGGATCCTACTTGCCATTGCTGCCTTCCATGACTATGAAATCTGGCAGATGGACGTTAAAACGGCTTTTCTAAACGGCTGTTTAGAAGAGTGCGTTTACATGGATCAGCCAGAAAGTTTCGTAGACAGTGGGAGCAGCGGGAAGGTGTGCAAGTTGCTTAAATCCATTTATAGATTAAAGCAGGCATCGCGGAGCTGGAAAATCTATTTTGATGAGGCAATCAAGGAATTTGATTTCATCAAGAACGAAGATGAACCTTGTGTCTATAAGAAGATTGTAGGACGAACTGTCGTGTTCCTAGTGTTGTACGTGGACGACATTATTTTGATAGGAAATGACATTCCTATGGTACAATCGGTCAAGCTATTCTTGTCACAACGGTTTGTTGGAGATAGTGCCCTCAGAGTCAATTATTGGATCACAGGCACGTGATTGCAATGATTGAGGGAGGACATGTCCCAGTAAGACAGTCTTACTCGAGATGATAGTATGCTATCTGGTTTACCTTTATCATCGTGTACTACTTTAGGTGACCTGACATGTCGCTATTACACGTTGATAGAGCCCCTAGGATTCTTGCTTGGCCACCAGCAGTATGAGGGCGATCATATAAGTGGGAGCTGGGGTCTATAAGCACATCCTTAAAAGGTCCCTAGTCGTGGGAGTTTCGAGACAGGGCATCGATACTCCAGAGTAGACTAGTGTATACAGTCGAGACCCCGATGAGGGGCGGTGGCCGGTCTCACAAGCCACTGGTGTCAGTTGGATCACCTAAGATGTATACAGGTGCTCATTGGGTTATGAGTACACCGGACAGGACTCGCCGGGAACATGCTAGTTGGTCTTATACCTGACGTCAGATAGCAGTTCCCTGGTGACATGTGTACAGGTTAGTTCATCGACCTGGGGATCGTCATTTGTCTCATGTGAGTTCCCACTGTACTTTGATTACTACCCTACCATGCTCAAAGGAGACGTGCAAACAGATTTTAGTTGGGTACAGTCCCGAGCCACATGGAGGCAGTGAGCGGATCTTCAGGGGTTCGTCTCTCCCGGTATTGGGGGTGAGGTCGCGCTGTGTCTAGGAGAGCCATTACACGAAGCCTTCGGCCGAGGCAGGAGATTTACTGGTAGGTATTCCAGTAGTATCTCAGGGTGTTCTGGGCTACACTCCGACACGACTTGTACCGCTTTTTGGGGTCTGACTTTTACCAACCCCCTAGGCCCGCCATGCGATGCTCATAGACGAACGGACCGGACTGTACGGATATTGTCACTGACAGGCTCAGTAGGGTGTCAGGATGAGTTCGCTCATCGACGTCCCTTTTGGTCAATACCTGGTAGCCCGTTACATATTGGCTTATACCTCTGATGTGCTAGTGGTTAAATCCACAACCAAGGTGTTGACGAGTCTTTAGAGTCTCCCACATTCAGTTGCTCAAGTTTTCGGGCGAAACGCTGTAGAGGCCGTATGGAGATATGGCAGGGTTCGATCAGATACGTGCGGTATTGCATGGATCAGGATCGAACGGATAATACTAGCCGGCTTTGGTTTAAGCCGGATCCTAGTATAGTACAGTGTAGATTTTGTCTCTTTGCATTTGTATTTCGGTCGGAATACAAATGCGGGTGTGTATACACAGTATCGGGGTTTTCCTGTAATTTATTACGGGACCAGTTTTCTGGAGTTGCCAGTTTGCTTTCCGTTTCGGCCATTTTCATTTGTATCTTTCAATGGCCGAAGATTGGTGGAGGAGGGCTTATTTGCATTTGTGCAAATAAGCATTTGTGGAGGGTGTTCTTTGCATTATTATTGTATCATGATGGTGCACCATCCATTGACTTGACTTTTTGCTTCATGAAGGCTTTCATGATTGCTTGACTTTGGATATCATGATGGATGTGGTGGAGTGTTGGTTTTAGCTTGTTATCATGCTTGAGCATGATAGCTTTTTCTCTCTCTCCCTTGGGTGATTGGTTGGCTCACTTATTCACACACTCACCACACTCTTATTCCTCTCCTCTCCATTTTTAGTGTGGCCGGCCATAGGAGATGGGGCTGCCCATTTTTCATGTGTGGGGATTTTTGTATCTTTGGCTTTGTAAAATCCCTACAACTCCATCTCCAAAAGCTTATCTCATTATCCTCCACCAATGGCATCTCCACAACCCCAAAAATAAGATATAGATCTCTACACTATTCTACAGCAAATCTTGGGCACGTCGACTCGCCAACTTCGTGCCCGAGTTGCCTCGGTATAGAGGCGGGAGCCCGTAAAAGAAACAGGCGACGTGGTGCCCTTCCGGCGACGAAGTGGAGACTGGAGATTCCGCGGTGGATCGAAACGACGACGAGAAGACCGGAGGACACGGATCACTCGGTATATCTCTCTTCCCATCTTGTAGTTAGCTAGGACTAGTTAATGGCCCGATCCGGGTTTTAGTGCGCGGTGGTGCCGGTTCAAGAAAATTAAAGTTAACCATCGCTTCCGCATTTGGCCTCGGGATGGAGGCCGGGGCGCCGCCCTGCACTTACAGTGGTATCAGAGCCTCGCCATTAATATAGTCTAGCTTTGTCTAATGTGTTTTACATTTCCGATCGAACAATTTTCCAAAAATCGTATTTTTCTTCACATCAGTTTCTGTCGAAATTTTTTGAAGTCCAAAAATTTTTCAGGTTGTCTCAGAATGATGTGCATGGAGTTATAAGAGTTCTGTGAAAATTTGGGCTCGTGAACAGTCCAAACCACCGCGGAACCGCGGCCAAACCCATGCTTGGGCCGCGGTTCCGCCGCGACTTGAACTGTTCAGTCCCCCAAACTTTTGCAGAATGCTCCTGAGTTGAAAATGTGGTTTCTGGAATGTTATTTTTAGGCCCAGAATTTCTTGATGTGCTACAGTAGTACTTGGGGGCCCACTTGGTAAAATTTGAACGATCGGATATTTTAAACACATTATTTCACAGTATTTACATTATATCTGCGACCGTGAATGTCACTTGATCGGTAAATCCTGTCTAACTGCTATAGCCCGGTTAGACGGATTTGCGAACGTGACTTTCACGTTGATGTTCTGTGTATTGCTGTGATGTTGCGGATTGGTCGTGGGGGATAGCCTGGTTGCAATGCTAGTACAGTTTTTGTTGTATTATGTACATTTGATATTGCGGGGCGAGCGTCCGACATGTGGACTGCCGTCACTGCCTGTTTGTATTATTATTTTGGGGCACGGCCAGGTTGCGGTCGATGTACCCATTGTATGTATATTTTACTTTCTGTACTAGGATTACCCCAAGGTGGGGTGCACGGATAGCCGGATTCTAGAAGGCAATAAGCCCGCATCTCATGGCATTGGGACGGAGGGGGCTTCACTCTAGAATTGGCGGGCTATTCGCCGCACTCGTAGGGGGTACAGGTTGACCCAGGAGGGGTGCCCAAGTTACCGGATTCCGTGAAGTGCTGGGTGGTCCATTCACGTTGCTGAAGGAGCCTGCCTCACTTCAGGTTTTGGCGGGTAACTTGCCGCGCCCATAGGGGTCTAGGATTTCATTGCACAGGCTATCCACACGACCAGGGGAACGTCGGGTTTCAGTAGTGGCTCTGTGAAACCCGGGGATCCCAGATATCTGTTTTATTCTATGATGCTGTACATTTCTGTGATGTTGCAATTTTATCACGCCTTGAGCGAATATAATATATTGGTATATATATTAGTAGATGTTGTATATGTTTTGCATCCGCGCTAGTCCAGTCCCCGCTTTGTCGTTAGTTAGCTAACCTAACGGGTAATGACGGGACCCAGTGGCGAATGCGGATGGCATATACGTAATCAGTATATTTTCGTTCTTTGTGGTGTGATCATTTGATGGGACTGCGTTGATTCGGATCAATGCAAGTTAAAAACAAACCTAATCTGATGTTGTTGGAACATTTTTCAAAAAGCTGTTATTGCAAGGACGTTCTCTTTTGTTTTGCATCGTGGTATTCAGTTGGAATATCCTGCTCCTCAGTCGACGAGGCAAGGGCCGAGATCCCTTCACCGGGAGTGACCCCTTGGACAAAAGTTTGCGTCAGGGCAATGACATCACTATAGCCAATTACTTTTGCTTTGCACCGTGATATTCAGTTGGAATATCCTGCACCTCATTCTACGGGGAAAGAGACGAGATCCCTTCACCGGGAGTGACCTCTTTAGCAAAGGTTTTCGTAACTATATTTTCTAAAAGCTATCCGTTCCTTCAACGATATCAAGTTCATTACGTTAAAGGTTTTCGCCAGAAACCATTCGTAGCCCTCCGTCGTTTCATATGGGTAGTCAATAGTATTCAAGCTGTGTTTGTTGGCCAAAGTCAAGGCACAGTGTTTGGTAGCTGTTGGTTATTCATATGCAGCATAGATAGATGCGTTGGTTTGGAACAGTCGTACTGCCTTGTTGGCCAAAGTCAAGGGTAGGTACGGGTGGATTCAAATCAACCTGGAGAATGACGGATAGAACTTGACATGTGACTTATGATTTGTTGGCCAAAGTCAAGGTCATAAGAGCATGGGGCAAAAATCACATCGGGAGTTTCTAAAGAAACTGAAACTTGCCAGATATGCGCATACCTTCTGGAGTGTGATAACGTGAGCGGATTCCGTCACGCTATCATGCGATGATAGTTGGATCCCGATTCCCACTGATGAGTTGGTTTACTCCTCGGGTGATCCCGACTAATTCTTCTTTCAGGTTTGGAGAAGAATTTGAGGTTACAGTGGGAGGTTTTCAGATTAGATAAATTGGTAACCATTCTGATCTAGGATAGAGTGCACGCTGAGTGTTTCTTTTCTCTCTCTCTTTGGCAGCGACCTTTGACCCGACCTTAGACTATGACTCAGAGACCAAGTTGACCGAACCTTCTTTTAACACTGGGTTTTGGATTGTCAGAGTTGCAAACCTCATTACCACTCCTACTTTTACCCTTTTCTCCAGGACACCCCGTATTACTGCGAACGTCCACTTCCATTGGACAAAACCATCGTATAGTTATATACGAACTCGAAGGGATTTATTCGAGGATGGTTTCCGGTTCTGGAGAAAACGGATAGGACTATTCAGTTGTCTTTTCCTTTTACCTTCTCTCAGGTTGCGAGTACTCCTTGGTTTATGAGATAATACACCTATTACGCAAATTGGATAGTCTTCTTCCAAACCATAGGCAGGTGCCGACCGGTAGGGAATGAAGAAAACCAATTAGCCTAACGGTGGTGTACAGAAGGTATTATGTAAAGACAAAGAAAGGGATTAGTAAGAGGGCAAAGTAAATTGTGACTGATATTCACGACCAAACCAAGTATTTCTTCGCCAATCCTAAATCACCTTTGTATTTCTCCAGAACACTCCGTATTACTACGAAGATCCACAGTTTATTGGATACTCCATCGTATGGTTATATACGAACTCGAAAGGAACTTGTTCCAGTTCGGAGATGGATTCTGGTTCAGGAGAAATAGGAATAAGGTTTATTCAGGTGTCTTTTATCTTCACCTTCTCTCGCATTGCGAGTGTTCCTAGGATTGGGACAGTACACCCATTATGCTTATTGGATAGTCTTCTTCCAAACCATAGGCTGGTGCCGAACGGTAGGGAAGGAAGAAAACCATTTGGCCTAAAGGGGTGTGCAGAAGGTAATGACTAAAGACATATAAAGGGATTTGGAGAGGTGGCAAAGAATTATACGGTTACAGTCGTGAATCTGGAAGAGGCATTACTAGGAATACCGGGATACCCAATCGAAACATTTCAATGTTTCAGTTTCACTGTGTACTGTTAAAGGAAAACCGATTTCCCAATTAGTCCTTACTCCAGGGTATGTATTTACCAGGTATGGTTCTCACATCTGTATGGTTTTACAGATGATGAGTGGGAGTAGGTTACTGGGAATTAGGTGATCATCCTCATTATATCGGGATTCGTTGTAATCGGTGATATTTGAGGAAGTCACCTGGGTTGTTTACCGGACGGCAAATATTTGGTTTTGAATATCCGTTATAATGCACTATTTTCAAATTGATATATCTGTACGTCTATTTTTATAGAGTGAGATATACTTTTTTGAAATTATGTCGATGACATTTACCTATATCAGTGGATGGTTAGGTAAGGAGCATTAAACAGCGGTGTAATTCTTCTTAACCATAAGTACAGTTTTCAACCTACGACACACAGTGAATGAGTTATCAGACTCAAGGGACTTATACAGAGTATTGTATGTTGTCCAGGGTCCATCAGGACAGAGGGGTTGGTCCTCGTACTATATTCGGTTTACTTATGACTTCTCTAGTTTTTAGACAGGTGTTTCGTGGAAACACAGGGTCCGAATTTTGAGAAGTTATAGGTATTTGAATAAAGTAGAGAACCAAGTGTTGCAAGTATCGGGATTCTTCAAGTTGATCGAAGATGCAGATACTTGTAACTGGTATTCAGTTGGTAGTAATGATTAAGAGAACTTGCTTCTCTTTCAGGTTACTCATAATTGGAAGTATTCCTAAGTTGAGTAACGCTGATCGGCCTCTCTCCATTTAGTTAACATGCACTGGAGATAGCTGCATGATTTGAATCTGGTTCAATTAAATCAGTGCCTCTGGTTCTATATTGGATATAGAACAGTTCATATCTTAACGTTGTTAAGGTACGGGGAGTTGTCTGGCTTATAATTAAAACCAGACTCTGGATAACTCAAGGCACGTTTCTGTAATGGCTGTTTGTGGGTTGACCCAGGCTATGACGAGGGTTGACTTTCTACCATCTGGATGAACAATAGCGATATTGTTCTAGACTCGCCACAGTTTTATTAAAAATGGATTTTTTCAGAAAACAGTAGTGGGAGTATGGTAGAACTGGAAGTGATTCCAGAACCGCAAACGATTACTGAAGATTTGATAAGGAACCTAAAGATTCAATCTGGTTTGACATTCCATTGGCCACTCCGCAGATAAGGTGGGTAACTTCAGGCACCCGAGAGGTACTCCGGTAGCCTTAAGGACGGTGATAGGGAAGTTCTTGTTTACCCAAACTTGCCATTGCTGTTGTTCCAGACTGTGAGACTCGGCAAGAGGATGAGTATAGCGTCGTTCTGAACTGGCTTCAGAAGTGTACGTCTATATGACTCTGCAGGAGGGTTGTCGTAGTCAGTGGGAGCAGCGGAAGCATTGGTGGACAGGTGGCTTATGTCTATTTATAGACTAAAGCAGATATAGCGGAGATAGATCATCAATTTCTGATGTGACAGTCATAGGTTTGACTTCATCAGAATAGGGGATGGATCTGTTGAGAAGGTAGTAGGGTGTGATGTCATGGTATTTGGATGACATACACAGAATAGGAAAAGAAACTCCTATACTACGATCGGTTATACTTTGGTCGTCACACAGTGGTTTCTCCATATGGGACTTGGACATTATATCAGACATACTGGTCACTAGATCTATGGTTTTAGATCTAGATTTGGGTGGTTTCCCAATTAAGGGTAGTTAGACAGCATTCTAAGAGTATTTAGAATGGACGACTCCTGGCACGGTAGTGTACCTGCAGGTGATGGAGTCACCCTCTCTAAAGGTGTCTTACAGACTAAAGAGGAGAGGATGTGCATGATTGGCAGATCACTTGGTCAGGCAATTGAGTCAATCATGAGATGTCAAGTACCACACCAGATGTTGTTCTTGCACTAGATGCAATAACTTGATGTTGATCCAATCCTGGAGAAACAGTAGGAAGCGGTTTTAGAACATAAGTGGATGTTCTAGGGATATGATAACGACAGCCTCTTTCGGGAGACAGTTATCATTCCAGGCTTCCAAGGTGACATGGACGACAAGGAGGTTTTCAGAGTTATAGTTTTCCTTCTGATAAGGGGCAGTATTTTGGACAGGTGGTCCAAGGCAATACTGAGGGAGGCATGGCGCAGCATACTGATTAAGTTCAGTTGATGATACAGTCTAAGAAGTTTGGATTTGGAGTTCATTTATGAGCTACGTCCCATCAGACATCCAGACACATTCTAAGACAGGTATTGCTCATTTCAGGAGATGGCTTTCTCCGCGAACTTGAGATATAGAGAAACATAGAAAGAAACATCAAAGCGGATCCACTCACTGAGGCTATTCTTCGAACGCAATAGTTTCGCAAACGAGCTTTGTGAGACTGACTAGTAGAGGAGTTGGGTGTTCGGTATCACACGGGCTGTGAGTATGCGACATCGCAATAATTAGCCTTGAGTGCAAGTGGGTGATTGTTGGAGATAGTGCCCTCAGAGTCAATTATTGGATCACAGACACGTGATTGCAATGATTGAGGGAGGACCTGTCCCAGTAAGACAGTCTTACTCGAGATGATAGTATGCTATCTGGTTTACCTTTATCATCGTGTACTGCTTTAGGTGACCTGATATGTCGCTATTACACGTTGATAGAGCCCTTAGGATTCTTGCTTGGCCACCAGCAGTATGAGGGCGATCATATAAGTGGGAGCTGGGGTCTATAAGCACATCCTTAAAAGGTCCCTAGTCGTGGGAGTTTCGAGACAGGGCATCGATACTCCAGAGTAGACTAGTGTATACAGTCGAGACCCCGACGAGGGACGGTGGCCGGTCTCACAAGCCACTGGTGTCAGTTGGATCACCTAAGATGTATACAGGTGCTCATTGGGTTATGAGTACACCGGACAGGACTCGCCGGGAACATGCTAGTTGGTCTTATACCTGATGTCAGATAGCAGTTCCCTGGTGACATGTGTACAGGTTAGTTCATCGACCTGCGGATCGTCATTTGTCTCGTGTGAGTTCCCACTGTACTTTGATTACTACCCTACCACGCTCAAAGGAGACGTGCAAACAGGTTTTAGTTGGGTACAGTCCCGAGCCACATGGAGGCAGTGAGCGGATCTTCAGGGGTTCGTCTCTCCCGGTATTGATGGTGAGGTCACGCTGTGTCTAGGAGAGCCATTGCACGAAGCCCTCGGCCATGACAGGAGATTTATTGGTAGGTATTCCAGTAGTATCTCAGGGTGTTCTGGGCTACACTCCGACACGACTTGTACCGCTTTTGGGGGTCTGACTTTTACCAACCCCCTAGGCCCGCCATGCGATGCTCATAGACGAACGGACCGGACTGTACGGATATTGTCACTGACAGGCTAAGTAGGGTGTTAGGATGAGTTCGCTCATCGACGTCCCTTTTGGTCAATACCTGGTAGCCCGTTACGTATTGGCTTATACTTCTGACGTGCTAGTGGTTAAATCCACAACGAAGGTGTTGACGAGTCTTTAGAGCCCCCCACATTCAGTTGCTCAAGTTTTCGGGCGAAACGCTGTAGAGGCCGTATGGAGATATGGCAGGGTTCGATCAGATACGTGCGGTATTGCACGGATCAGGATCGAACGGATAATACTAGCCGGCTTTGGTTTAAGCCGGATCCTCGTATAGTACAGTGTAGATTTTGTCTCTTTGCATTTGTATTTCGGTCGGAATACAAATGCGGGTGTGTATACACAGTATCGGGGTTTTCCTGTAATTTATTACGGAACCAGTTTTCTGGAGTTGCCAGTTTGCTTTCCGTTTCGGCCATTTTCATTTGTATCTTTCAATTGCCGAAGATTGGTGGAGGAGGGCTTATTTGCATTTGTGCAAATAAGCATTTGTGGAGGGTGTTCTTTGCATTATTATTGTATCATGATGGTGCACCATCCATTGACTTGACTTTTTGCTTCATGATGGCTTTCATGATTGCTTGACTTTGGATATCATGATGGATGTGGTGGAGTGTTGGTTTTAGCTTGTTATCATGCTTGAGCATGATAGCTTTTTCTCTCTCTCCCTTGGGTGATTGGTTGGCTCACTCATTCACACACTCACCACACTCTTATTCCTCTCCTCTCCATTTTTAGTGTGGCCGGCTATAGGAGATGGGGCTGCCCATTTTTCATGTATGGGGATTTTTGTATCTTTGGCTTTGTAAAATCCCTACAACTCCATCTCCAAAAGCATATCTCATTATCCTCCACCAATGGCATCTCCACAACCCCAAAAATAAGATATAGATCTCTACACTATTCCACAGCAAATCTTGGGCACGTCGACTCGCCAGCTTCGTGCCCGAGTTGCCTCGGTATAGAGGCGGGAGCCCGTAAAAGAAACCGGCGACGTGGTGCCCTTCCGGCGACGAAGTGGAGACTGGAGATTCCGCGGTGGATCGGGACGACGACGAGAAGACCGGAGGACACGGATCACTCGGTATATCTCTCTTCCCATCTTGTAGTTAGCTAGGACTAGTTAATGGCCCGATCCGGGTTTTAGTGCGCGGTGGTGCCGGTTCAAGAAAATTAAAGTTAACCATCGCTTCCGCATTTGGCCTCGGGATGGAGGCCGGGGCGCCGCCGTGCACTTACACGGTTCTCCATGAAGGACCTGGGTAATGCCTCATACATTCTGGGGATCAAGATCTACAGAGATAGATCCAAGAGACTACTGGGACTTTCGCAGTCCAGGTACATAGAGACCGTACTAAAGAGATTTAGTATGGAGGATTCCAAGCGCGGTAACATACCCGCATTGCACGGAATTACCCTCTCTAAGAAGATGTCTCCTAAGACTGACGAGGAGAGGGTTCGCATGAGCACTATACCCTACGCTTCGGCGGTAGGATCTATAATGTATGCGATACTATGTACAAGACCAGATGTAGCTTACGCGCTGAGTGTGGTGAGCCGGTATCAGTCAGACCCAGGTGAGGACCACTGGACGGCAGTGAAGAACATTCTCAAGTACCTAAGAAAGACTAAGGAGATATTCCTGGTTTACGGTAATGGAGACCTCAGGGTCGAGTCCTTTACCGATTCAAGCTTCCAAAGTGAGAAAGGCGACAGCAAGTCTGTCTCGGGTTTTGTGTTTACCCTTAACGGAGGGGCGGTATGTTGGAGGAGTTCCAAACAGGATACCGTCGCAGACTCGACGATGGAGGCTGAATACATTGCTGCAAGCGATACCGCAAAAGAGGCGGTCTGGATGAAGAAGTTCATTAGTGAACTTCAGGTGGTTCCGTCCATTGTTGACCCGATACCTTTGTATTGCGATAACAATAGGGCTATAGCTTTAGCGAAGGAACCAAGGACCCATCAGAAATCCAGACACATCTTAAGGCGGTATCACCTGATCAAGGAGATCATTGATCACCAGGAGATCGAGGTATGGAGAGTGGACACAAAAGACAACACGGCAGATCCATTCATGAAGGCCTTGCCCCAGACTCAGTTCGAGCGGCTGATCGAGATGATAGGTCTTCGATACGCCAGTACATGGCCTTAGTGCAAGTGGGAGATTGTTAGTGTATATGCCTTAGAGGCCATTACTGTATCATACTTTTATATATTACTTAATGGAAGCTTGGGATATTCACCATTGTATATACAATCTTGCTCAAAATAGTAGTATGCTACTTGGTTTGTTTCTATTTCAATGTGTGTACATGTGTTTCTTTTAACATATCGCCTATACACATTAGTAGAGCCCTTAGGATCTTTGCTTGATTACCGGCGTTATGATGGCGATCACACTCGTGTGCTGGGTAGTCTATAAGCACATCCTTATTCTTGGTCCCTAGTCATAGGATTATCGAGACAGGGCATCGATACTCCAGAGTAGACTGGTGCATACGCCTCTCTTCCCAGTATGGGAGATGGTCTGTCCCACAGCCATCAGTACGTCGTACTGGAGATAGTATGCGGGTGCTCGTTAGGTTACGAGTATACTGGACAGGACTCATCGGGAACTGTTGGTTGGTATTATACCTATAGTCAGTTAACAGTTCCCAGGTGACATGAGCATAGCTTAGTCCGCTAACTTGACACTGTCACTTCGCCTCGAGTGTGTTCCCACCGTTCTTTGATTACTACCCTACCACGGCTCTACTGAGTCGTGCAAACAGGTAGTAGTTGGGTGCAGTCCCGAAGCACTTGGAGGCAGGGACGGTTAGACAGGATTCGTCTCTCCCGGTATTGGGGGTTGATATCGCGCTGTGTCTAGGAGAGCCATTACACATAGTCGTCCCTGGCCAGGGCAAGCGAGATATACTGGTAGGTTTCCAGTGTTATCTCAGGGTGTTCTGGGCTACACTCCGACACGACTTGTACCGCTATTAGGGGACCGATGTTTACCACCCCCTAGGCCCGCCATGCGATATTCTCAGACGAACAGACCGGACTGTACGGATATTGTCACATACAGGCTCAGTAGGAGTTCGGATGGGTACACCTCATCAGTCTTCTTATCGGCATCTACCTGGGGACCGTTACGTACAGCTAGTGCCGCTTGCGGTCTGTGGTTAACCCCACTGCCAGCGTAGTGTCGAGTCTTTAGAGTCCCACACAGAGGGTTACTCACCTTTGGGCAAAACAGAGTAGAGGTCGCATGGTTTTGCGACGGAGTTCGTTCACATCCGCGCACTTGTGCACGTTTGGTGTCCGGACAGTTATTAGTAGCGGGCTTTGGTTTAAGCCAGATCCTAGTATATGTTTTGGGATTGGTTTTATCTCATTGTATTCTTGTTCCTCGGAACACGGATGCGGGTGTGTATGCACAGTTGACTGAGACAGAGGCAGAGGATTCTCATTAGGGTTATGGTACGGGTGTGTATGCACAGTTGACTGTTGTCTTTTTCCAAACCCTAATGAGAATAGGAAATATGATTAATAATATTAGTTAAAAATTATTGTGCCATGGTTGAGTTGAATTCTTGACTTTTGTTGACTTGTTGACTTTAGTTGACCGGTTGACCAAAGTAGACTTGTTGACCATCATCATTTGTTTTCAAAGATGCTTCTTATTCTTTGCAAAAGCATTTAATAAATGAAATGATAATGGTCATTCATCAACTCACCATCAAAAATTGTTAATTATTATTATTATTATTATCATTTTCTAAAATATGAGAGCATGGTTGTAAAATTGATTCATTCTCACTTGCATCTTCTCTCTCATCCTTTGCTCTCCTTCTTCCTCTAGCTCAAGGCAAAATCTCTCATGAGTTGAGAACCATTTGCCTTGGAGATAAAACACCCAAACTTCTCTCTACTCATCCTAAGGTTGAAGGTCTAGCAAACCTAACACTTTAGTTACCTCAAGCTTGAGGTAGGAGCTCAAATTCGAGGCCCTCAGGTGGATCTATCTTCGGCAAAAAGGAGACGAGGAGGAGGAGCCATTCAAGCCACTACAAGGAGCTACCAAGAAGGAGAACAACAAGAAGAGAAGGAGTTCAAGACTAGGTATAACCCCCTAACCGAGTAGCTAAAGCTCGTAGTTGTTGCTAGTGTGTTGTTTAGCAAAGATCCGGGTTTTCTAGTCCATGTTACCAAAACCCCAAAAAATCGTTTTTCATCGTTTCCGCAACCCCGAAAGAACCGGGAGAGCTAACGTGGACCTAACAAAAATTAATCTCCATATATAATCCAAGGACAACCTAAAATAAACAAATAAAAATACAACACATGAAGAAAAGAACCTAGAGTGCAGAAAGTTGTTGTCATACGCGACAATGTAATGAACTACAGGGGCTTGCGCTTGTAAAACAAATTCTTCCCCATAATCAATAAACCTCTTATTCGTGAGAGGGAATCTGATGTCGGTTACATCAGTCGCATCCTTCTAAATCTCCGATATATGGTGCTATAATCACTTAGTGTCTTCGGAGAGGTGGATGGATTAAACCTATGCATCTGCCCCCAAATTCAGGCAAGACGTTCTAACCCAGTTCGTCTGACCGGTTTTCTGCGGTAAACAGATTCTGGCACACCCGGTGGGACATTTTTCTCTTTCAAATCCACACTTCATGTGTCGTGTTTTCATGAAAAAAATCGCGGTCTCTTAAGTTTATGGTTGCTCTTGGATTTCGGGGTACTTAAGGCAGTGTTCTATATTCTATGTAGATCATCTCAATGGCATCCTGCAACTGCAACCTGGTTCCAACACCACCCCATCCCAGCTAATCATGTCCGGGCAAATCATGGCCCAGCTGCTCTGCATTCCAGTTGCTCAACTAATGCAGGAGTGGGCTCCAACTTAGGCAAATGCTTCTTCTCTCAATTGCTGTCGCCTAAATTCCAAAGGAGGAAGTCCCAAAGAAGTCAAGTTTTGACAGGCTGGCAACAAGCTCTGTAGGTTCATTCGAAAAGCCTAAAAAATCAGAAAGCTTACTCTTCAACAGGCTGTGTAGGCATATAGAAGAAGCCTGCAAAACCAGAAGGCTTAGTTTTTAAGAGGCTGGCGTCGAGCTCTACAGGCCCAACAAAGAAGCCTGTTAATTTGAAAAGCCCAATCTTTAAATGTCATGCCCCATTTCCCAAAATATGGTAATGGGTATATGACGAGGCCCGTGACATATCTATTCCGAGAAGGTCATTTCTCATACGCTAAGCGTTTATCAGAAACATAAAATATGACATGAATAAACAAGTGAATAAAATCCAACAGCTGTTTATTACATTCAAGATTCCATAAACTTTCAACTGATACAAGATGTCTGAACAAGAAATATAAACATAAAGAGCATAAGCAGTGGCGTACCGCAAAAGGAAAACTGTACTGAAACTAAGATTCTGCTTGTGATGCGAACTGGTTGAAATCCTCTTCAGTCGGTTCCTCCTCTCCTGTTCCTAAGGCACTTGACGAACATTCCAAAGAAA
Organism: Agapanthus africanus; assembly: GCA_030015575.1. NCBI lineage: Eukaryota > Viridiplantae > Streptophyta > Magnoliopsida > Asparagales > Amaryllidaceae > Agapanthus > Agapanthus africanus. The sequence goes on along the minus strand of JASDDO010000019.1, from coordinate 453,667,158 downwards.
GGAAAATAATGAAATACCCGTCAGCGAACTTGCGCTTGGGTAGGTCCCCAAGAAAGATGGAATTATAGTATAAATTTATAATGACAAGTTATATAAATGGAAATGGAAATCATGAACATATGAACAAGTATGACATGACAATATACATGGTAAAAATAGTATAGTATGTATTGGTCAATATGAGCATGTCATAAATGTGTAATGGTGAACATAATGTGAATGTCATGGTTTCCTAAAAGAGGTCACTAGAAGGTCATATAATCTAACATCAATTTAAAATGTGAGTGTTAATCTCAAGAGTTTTCTCGAACCCAACAGGCTGTAATTCAGGGGTAAGGAACCACGGGCCCTTAAGATTGTTAGTAATTGGACTTAGACCATTATCGAAGTATTCCAAACTCAATAGGCTATAATCCAGGAGTAAGAAAATACGGGCCCTCATGATTGTTAGTATTCGAGATTGTCAGTATGGGACTCTTGATGTTCCATTAGACTCATAACTCAAACTATCCAAACACCACGCGTATTATTGATTATGGTTAATATCACAAGCCTTGCTCGAACCCATGAATACAAAAGATAGAGTACAAGTTCAAGTTTCAAGTTAAGTTCATGTAAATTGCATGTATTCATGTCAAGCTCAAGTATTCATATCAGATTCAAGTATTCATGTCAATTTGTATTCATGGTTCGAGTTAAGTCAAGTCGAGCATGCAATGGGTTTTATCACACAAGTCATGTAGATACAATAAATAAGCAGTCATAAAGCATGAAATGCGACAAGTTATTATTCAAGTAATGACTAGAAACAATGCTGTGAAGAAGTGTTATGTACGACTAAATAATTAAGTCAATCGAATTCGGAATATAAAATAGAAATATAGCCATAAGTGTTATGCAAACGTGAGTTCAAGTCTCGCCTAAATACGATCACTAGTTTGGGAGATATATCCATTTTCGTATCATTGTACAGAAGAGATCAGAATCTGTCCAGCACCATCACACATTTTTAAAACACAGTTTGAGTCAATTTCAGTCGGGTTTCAGGTTTCGAAAATTGTTAGAAACTTGTAGGAATTTCGGAGTAATTATCAAAACAACTATGGTCCGTGCGATTTGGATTCCTGAAACTCTAATTATGGTCATTTTAACGTTAGGGTTTAAAACATAAATTTTGATTTCTGGACAGCCACTATGGGGTGTATTGTCGGGCATATATCGTGTCATTTTATGGATTTCTGGGTCAACAAGTATAAAGTAAATTCTAGGTATGTCATTTTCACATCTATACATTTAAATTTTGTCTTGAATGGTTATTGAAAACTCAAGTAATGTCAGTATTCAAAAGCAGTGTGCGAATTATGACATATTATGTCCTGATTCGTCACTTAATTTTGTAAAGCAGTTTTCTATATTTTACGTCGATTTACAGGAAATTTTTATAACTAAGAAAATCTAGATCTTTCATTATAGATTTCAAAAACATTTGAAAACACTTAATTTTAATTACATATAACAGATTTATGGCTTCTCGAAGAAACCCGTTAAAAGCAGTTTTCTATATTAAAAAAATGAATAAAAAGACGTCGTAAATCCTAAATCGTTATGCGATTCAATTTGAAACTTTTGCTGTAGATATAAAATTCTATCTAATATATAATCTAATTTTCTTAGAATTTCCAGAAGTCAAGATTGATTTTCTAGAATTTATTTCGAATATTAGGGTATTTTAAGGCCGTATATGTGAATAACAAAATTATGGTATTTATTTGCAACTTCATTTTTTTAAAATAAAAGATCGGGTTCATTGAGATAACATGCAATATAGAGTGATATGATTCATTCGTTATCATAAACTAATAATATAACTATTTACCATGAACATGTACAAGAAAAATCGTAATAATTACTTAACACGTTATCAAGCATGCAGGCAACATATCGTCTTTGTGTACTAGACTAATTAATTTATTTTAAATATTTTATTTAAACATGGGGATTACCAAAATATGTGTAAGTAGAGACAAGGAAAAAGGAATGAGATTTAACAAAAGGAAATCTAAGAGGAGGGAATCTGTAACAATAGGGAAAGAAAGATGAGGATGAGCGACTAACTCGCATAAGCTGGTATCGTCACCGTACTCGTCTATTTGCCAATAGTCTTGTGGTATTAGTAAAACCTCGAAGCTTGAGAGAACACCAACGTCAACTTATTTTTCTTCTTCTAGAGAGCTATGGTTTTAAGGATGAAGAAGAAAGTGTTAGTGTATATGCCCTAGAGGCCATTACTGTATCATACTAGCTTGTATATTACTTGATGGAAGCTTGGGATATTCACAGTTGTATAAACAATCTTGCTCAAAATGGTAGTATGCTACTTGGTTTGTTTCTACTTTAATATGTGCATGTGTTTCTTTTAGCATATCGCTTATACATATTAGTAGAGCCCTTAGGATCTTTGCTTGATTACCAGCGTTGTGATGGCAGTCACACTTGTGGGGGCTGGATAATCTATAAGCACATCCTTATACAGGTCCCTAGTCGTAGGACTATCGAGACAGGGCATCGATACTCTGAAGTAGACTAGCGTATGCGCTTCTCATCCTAGCAGGGGAGATGGTCTGTCCCACAGCCATCAGTACGTCGTACTTGAGATAGTATGCGGGTGCTCGTTAGGTTACGAGTACACTGGACAGGACTCGTTGGGAACTGTTGGTTGGTATTACACCTATCGTCAGTTATCAGTTCCCAGGTGACATGAGTACAGCTTAGTCCGCTGACTTGACACTGTCACTTCGCCTTGAGTATGTTCCCACTGTTCTTTGATTACTACCCTACCATGGCTCAAAGGAGTCGTGCAAACAGGTAGTAGTTGGGTGTAGTCCCGAAGCACTTGGAGGCAGTGACGGTTAGACAGGATTCGTCTCTCCCGGTATTTGGGGTTGATATCGCGCTGTGTCTAGGAGAGCTATTACACATAGTCGTCCCTGGCCAGGGCAAGCGAGATATACTGGTAGGTTTCCAGTGTTATCTCAGGGTGTTCTGGGCTATACTCCGACACGACTTGTACCGCTATTAGGTGACTGACGTTTACCACTCCCCTAGGCCCGCCATGCGATGTTCTCAGACGAACGGACCGGACTATACGGAGATTGTCACATTCAGACTCAGTAGGAGTTCAGATGGGTTTACCTCATCGGCCTTCTTATCGACATCTACCTGGGGACCGTTACGTACAGCTAGTGCCTCTTGCGGTCTGTGGTTAAACTCACTGCCAGCGTAGTGTCGAGTCTTTAGAGTCCCACACAGAGAGTTTCCCTGCACTGAGCGAAATGTGTAGAGGCCGTATGGTTTTACGGCAAGGCTACGATCACTTACGTGCACTTGTGTGTGTATGCTGTTCGGGCAGGCAATACTAGTGTGCTTCGGTTTAACCCGGATCCTAGTATTGTATGGATGGATTTGTTTTGTCCTCTTTGCATTCGCATTCTACGGAATGCGGATGCGGGTGTGTATGCACAGTTGTGAGGAGCGAAGAAGAAGGAGGTGCCGCATTAGGGTTTTGATAGTTGATTCCGTCAAAACCATTATGACGCGGACTCATTAGGTTTTGGCAGTTGGTTCGGTCAAAACCATTATGAGCCGGGGACATTATTTACTGATCTTTTTAGTGATAATTATGTTATGGCTAATTGCTTTGACCATTTGACCATACTTGACTTTGTTGACCGATTGACCAAAGTTGACTTGGACCTTCATGAGAGGTCTAGAGTATTCTTTGGTTTTCTTTTTATTTTTTGATATGAAAATGGTCAATTCAAATATAGCCATCAACTTTATCATGAAAGGATTAGTAATGATGATGTTTTATGCATTATTGTAACCATGGTTCTTTTTCTTTGTTCATAATTCTTTTCTCATTCTCTCTCTTGATATGAGAAAGCTCCATGGTTCCTCCTTCTTCTTCCTCCTTTTGAAATTTCCTTTGATCTCATGTGTTGAGAGAATAAGGAAGTAAGTTGACAAAAACATCCATCTACTACTTCTACACAACCTAGGACATCAAGCTTAGCGATCTTGTTGCCCTAGTTGCCTCGGCTCGAGGTGGAGCTCGGAACACAAACTCTCGGGTGGATCGTCTTCGACTCAAGGAGGCCGCGAAGGTGATCGAGATCCGGATCGATCCTCGGAGCTTGGATGGACGAGCAGGACAGCGGAGAGAAGACCTGAAGGACCGGTATCATGAGGTATAATCTCTATGACATAGTAGATAGAACCTCAAGTAGTTTGCTAAGTTTTTTTGTTTAGCAAAGATCCTCTTTTTAGTCCATGTTGCTTTGTGTTAAAAAATCGTTTTTTACCATTTCCGCCTCCCCGTAAGAACCGGGGTGAGCAACGTGGACTTACAGTGGTATCAGAGCCTAGCTAAACACAAACTAGCATGTTAGCAAAGTATTTAAAATTTCGATTGGAAAAAAAATCGCAAAACACGTCCGGAAAAACACACTTTCTGCCGATTTTTTAAACTGCTTTAAAAATAATTTCACATACATGAAAAATCGGCTCAGGTTTTCTAAAAACACTCACCAAAATCGATCCAGTGACTCGGTCAAAGGGCCGCAGAACTGCGGCAAGAACTTGCTTCTTGCCGCGGATCCGCGGCCGAGTTGAGTTGGCCGTGGACCGTTTTTGGTGCAGTGTTCTTAGTTGGATGTTTTTGGATTTTTAGTATATTTTGTTTCTGCCCAGAATTTCCAGAGAACAAATTTGTGTTTGGGGTGGCTACAAATCCGTATTTTGATCGATATTCCGTAGACTTTGGCTAATAGATTTTATCTGTGATGTGATATATGTATTGAATGTCTACTAATCGCTATACGTCGATTAGTAGTGGTTATACATATATGTGATCTGTAATGTTGATGGTTTGTGTATATGAACTCGTTGGATTGTCGCGGATGAATAGCCGGGGGATGTGGGATGAAAGTATTCTTTTTCTTTCATTCAATGTAAAATTTGTAATTGACGTAATATTATTTTATGGCCGCACATCCGGGATGAGGTTGTAGCCGCCATTGTATAATTTCTTTTACTGTTTTTGCTCCTAGGATAGACCCAAGGTGGGGTGCACAAACTACCGGGTATCTCGAAGTGCCGAGTGGCCTACTCACGTTGTTCAGGTACTTGGTGGGTAGTTTGTCGCACCTGTAGGGGTCTAGGGTGGGGTTTGGCTATTCATCGCGACCGTGTAATCCGTTTTTCGTTGCAGGCTCGAACGAAATGCGGATTCCTAGTATATCCAAAGTGTTCATCTGTTATCTGGAATGGCTATCATTGCATCTGACGAATGTATATATCTATATATGATATCTATTTAGGCGTTGCTTATGTTTTGCATCCGCGCTAGTCCAGCCCCCGCTCTGTCGTTAGTTAAGTAACCTAACGGGTGATGACGGGACCCCGTGGAGAATGCGGATGGCATAAGCGTACGTTATATTTTCGTTGTTTTCTGCAATGGTAGGATTAAATGATGGGACGCATTAAATTAATGCAAGAAAATAAACCAAAGTAAAGTCGTTGGAACAATTTCAAAACCACTCGGTTCTTTTCAAAAACCAACTTTTAAACGCGGAGCTTGAACCACTCCTTTTAAAAGCTATCTCGTTCCTTCGATTATATCAAGTTCACTACGTTCACGGTTTCTCCAAAACCATTTCGTAGCCCTCCGTCATTTCAGTTAAATACTCAGTAGTATTCAAGCTATGTATTTTGACCTTCGCCAAGGCATAGTGATTGGTAGCTGCTGAATATTTATCTGTAGCATAGATAGATGCGTTGGTTTGGGATAGTCGTACTACTATTTTGGCCTTCGTCAAGGGTATGTACGTGTGGGTTCAAATTAACCTGGATAATGATGGGTAGAACATGACATGTGACTTATGATATGTTGGCCTTCGTTAAGGTCATAAGAGCATGGGGCAAAAATCCACATCGGGAGTTTCTAAAGAAACTGAAACTTGCTAGTGCTGCATACCATTTGGAGTGTGATGATTCTGGTAGGATTCCTTGAGTTTTATCACACGATGATATTTGGATCCCGATCCTACTGTGAGTATATGCTACTCCTCGGGAACTTTCTCACTTAACGATCAATGCTATAAACCAAGTAGGTGTCTAGAAAGGTGTTAGCGGGGCTACGCCCCCAGGGAAAAGAGGTTCTTTAATTAAGGAACTTCGCGAAAGCGTTGGAAAACCTCCCTCGAAGTACAGACACTGGCCTGGCTGAACGGTTAAGCAAGTATTGTACGGTGAGATTGATCCTGACTAATTCTTCCTTTATGGTTTGAGGAGGGATTTGAGAGACAGTGGGAGCCATCCTGTTTAGATAAATTAAAAACCAATCTAAACTTGGAAAAGCATCATGCTGAGTGTTTTCTTCTCTCTCTCTTAATTGCAGCGACCCAGTGACCACACATAGGTTACATCTAGATAATAAAATGACTGAATCTGACTGTTATGACTGGCAAAGGTTTGTCCAGATATCCATTACCTATGACAAGCTGGGACACCTCTTAACTAATCCAAACCCTACCGTCTCAGGACCAGTTTCCCCTGTCACAGATATTGATATCCGTAAGACATCGGAAAAAGACTGTGCGAAAGCCAAGTGCCTCGTGTTAGCCTCAGTTGATGGTGCATAACAGAGGCAGCACGAGAAGATGGACTTAGTTTCTATCTTCCTCCATAACAAAGATTTATATGGAGAGCAATCTCGTATCGCAAGATATGAGACCTCGAACGAATTGCTTCAAGCGAAGTTGGCTATCGGGTCATCTGTAGGGGCAACGTCCTTACAGAGACCGGCTATTTTGAGCTCACGGACCTGAAGACCATGTTGAAGAATGGATCAGATGCTGACTTGATTCTACAGTCTCTACCTTCTACCCTGAAGGAAACCAGGGAAGTAGAAGGAAATGGAAGGGCAAAAGTTTCGGGACTGGATGTAGTAAAAGAGGGACGTTCCTATTGTTACGGGAATGAACATTGGCAGAAGGATTGCAGGGCTAGAAAAGCCAGTAGCCAGGATTCGAAGCATGTTGTGGTTTCGGCTTCGGGTGTGTTTGTGATATAGAACTGTATGTCAGTTAACCCTACTTCCTAGGTATTGGATACCGGATCAGGATCTCACATCTGTAATTCGTTACAGGCTCTGAGAAACCGTAGGGTTATCAAGATAGGTGATATGACTCTTAGGGTTGTTAACGGAATGAGCATGAACGCTGAATCCGTAGGGGAATATCATCTTGGACTGACAACTGGGCAGATATTGATGCTGCGTAACTGTTTTTATGTACCAGGTGCGACTTGTAATATCATATCTGTATCCTTACTTTCTAAGGAAGGATATGATTTTACTTTTCTAAGCGATGTGGTCCACATCCACCTAAATCAAGTTCTGATTGGGTCAGGTACATTAGAAAATGGGATATACGTATTGAATCAAGCTCAGATTTTCAGTGTCCAGAACACACTTAAAAGAAAGTCTCCGGAAGTAAATCAGGATTTCTTATGGCATTGTAGACTGGGTCACATTAATGAAACACGGTTAACAAAGTTACATAAAGAGGGATACTTGAATCCGTTCGAGTATCAGTCTTATGCCACTTGTGAATCTTGTCTTATGGGAAAGATGACAAAGACTCCGTTCACTGGACACGGAGAAAGAGCAAGCGAGCTCTTGGGACTCATATAAAGTGACGTGTGTGGTCCAATGTCTACACATGCGCGAAGTGGTTATTCATACTTCATTACTTTCACAGATATTTTCTCTAGGTATGGACATGTCTTCCTGATGAAGCATAAATCCGAGGCCTTTGAGAAATTTCGGGAATACAAGAATGAAGTTGAAAAACAAACAGGCAAAAGTATCAAGACACTGAGATCTGATCGAGGTGGTGAATACTTGATTGCCGAGTTTCTGGAATACTTAAAAGAGAATGGAATTCTCTCTCAGCTTACTCCTCCATACACACCACAGCACAACGGTGTATCGGAAAGGCGGAATCGAACCCTATTGGATATGGTTCGTTCCATGATGAGTAAAGCTGAGTTACCGCGATCCTTCTGGGGTTATGCACTAGAATCAGCTGCATATCTTTTGAACAAGGTTCCCTCCAAGACTGTGCCTACTACACCATATCAGATGTGGTGTGGGAAGAAACCCCATCTTCAATATCTGAAGATATGGGGATGTCCAGCTTTTGTTAAAAAGCAGCATGCGGACAAACTCGAGGCACGCTTAGTACTGTGTAAGTTTGTGGGATACCCAAAGAACTCCAGGGGGTATCATTTCTATTACGCAGAGGAACAAAAGGTTTTTGTTTCTCGTCATGCCCACTTTCTGGAACATCAGTTTTTAGAAAAAGGAACAAATGGGAGCGTAGTAGAACTGGAACAAATTCCAGAACCACAAGCTATTACTGAAAGCTTGGAAGAACCAGAAGTTTCAGGAGAACCGGACATCCCAGCGCCACTCCGCCGGAGTAGTAGGCAATCTCATCCGCCTGAGAGATACTGCGGTTTTCTCATAGACGGGGATAGAGAGGATTGCACCATTAATTATGGTGAGCCTACTAGCTTCCAGCAAGCCATTAAGAGCGGTGACTCAGTAAAATAGCTGGATGCAATGCAGACCGAGATGGAGTCCATGTACACCAACAAATTTTGGACTTTGGACTTTGCTCTAGAAGGGGTAAAACCCGTAGGCTGCAAATGGATCTACAGAAAGAAGATTGGTGTAGATGGGCAGGTTGAAACCTGTTAGTGTATATGCCCTAGGGGCCATTATTGTATCATACTTGTATGTATATTACTTAATGGAAGCTTGGGATATTCACAGTTGTATATACAGTCTTGCTAAAAATGATAGTATGCTACTTGGTTTGTATCTATTTTAATATGTGCATATGTTTCTTGTAACGTATCACTTATACATATTAGTAGAGCCCATAGGATCTTTTATTTGATTACCAGCGTTGTGATGGCAGTCACACTTGTGGGGGCTGGGTAGTCTGTAAGCAACATCCTATATAGGTCCCTGGTCGATGGATTATCGAGATAGGGCATCGATATTCCAGAGTAGACTAAGTGTGTACGCTTCTTATCCCAGTTGGGGAGATGGTCTGTCCCACAGCCATCAGTACGTCGTACTGGAGATAGTATACAGGTGCTCGTTAGGTTATGGGTACACCGGACAGGACTCGCAGGGGAACTGATTGGTTGGTATTATACCCGTCGTCAGTTAACAGTTCCCAGATGACATGAGTACAGCATAGTCCGCAGACTTGACACTGCTACTTCGCCTCGAGTGTATCCCACTGTTCTTAGATTGCTACCCTACCACGGCTCAAAGGAGTCGTGCAAACAGGTAGCAGTTGGGTGCAGTCCCGAGCACTTGGAGGCAGTAGTGGTTAGATAGGATTCGTCTCTCCCGGTATTGGGAGATGATATCGCGCTGTGTCAGAGAGCCATTACGCAAAGTCCCTGTCCAGGGCAAGCGAGATATACTGGTAGGTTCCAGTAGCTTCTCAGGGTGTAATGGGCTTCGCTCCGACACGACTTATACAGCTATTAGGGGACTGATGCTTGCCGCCCCTAGGCTTGATATGCGATAGTCTTAGACGAACAGACCGGACTGTACGGAGATTGTCACATCAGGCTCAGTAGGAGTTCGGATGAGTTTACTCATCGGCCTTCTTATCGACATCTACCTGGGGACCGTTACGTACAGCTAGTGCCGCCTGCGGTCTTTGGTTAAACCCACTGCCAGCGTAGTGTCGAGTCTTTAGAGTCCCATACAGAGAGTTTCCCTGCTCCAGGCGAAAAGATATAGAGGTCATACGGTTTTACGATAAGGGTTCGGACGCATACGTGTTTAAACGCATGTACGACGTTCGGACAGTTTTTTCTAGCCGGCTTTGGTTTAAGCCAGATTCTAGTATCGGGTTATTGGATTTATACAGTCTTAAGTTTTTCCGTGTTTTCACGGATTGTAGGGGCGTTCTCGTAATTTGTCGGGAAGCTTCCAGAAGGAAGATGACATGGAGGGTAAGGTGGCATTAGCATTTAATGAATTTGTGACTCACTTAGATGAATCATTCAAGTGAGTTAATGAAGCATTTATTGCTTAATGACTCACTTGAAGATTCATTGTATCTATTTAATGAAGCATGTTTGATTTATTCATTTGATAAATCTTTATGCTTCATTATATATTAGAAGTGAGAAGGATTTTCATTCACTCTCATGCTTATCTTCTCTCTCCTCAAGCTCTCTCTCTTGAAACCCTAATCCTCTCTTTTCATGTGTTGAAATCAAGGATTAGCTAGACTAATACATCCATAATCTCACTCTATATCCCTTAGGTAGCTTAGATTAGCACTTTAAGCAACCTAGTTATCTCAAGTTAGAGATTAATCTTGGCGTAGGAGCTTTCGGGTGGATCGTCTTTGACTCGAGGAGGCCGTTGAGGTGCCGATGTTCCAAGGAGCCTACGAGGAGCGGAGGACAGCGATGAAGACCCGAAGGACATGTAACGTGAGGTATAACTTCGAATCCGAGTAGTTAAACCTCTAGTAGTTTGTTAGCAATGGTTTAGATAACGATTCATGCGCTCAAGTCCGTGTTACGAAGCTTTGATAATCGTTTTTCATATATTCCGCCTCCCCGCAAGTTCGTGGGGTGCGTGACATGGACTTACAGTGGTATCAGAGCCAACTAAACCATTACTAGCTTGTTAGCAACTGATTAGAAGTTCGATCGACGGAAAACACGAAAACAAAAAACCGAAAACCCTAAGTTTCTGTTAATTTTAAAAGTGTCTGAAAAATAATTTGACATACCTTAAAATTCACAGCAGGGAATTATAAGAATACTGGAAAAATACGATGACCCAACTCGACTTGACAACAGCGGAACCGCGGCCGAGTCAACTCCGAGTTGACTCGGATTTTCACAGTAATTCATATTTTGGTGTTTTTTGTTTTCCTGTATGTTCTGTTTTTACCCAGGTTACTTCAGTGCAGGTTTGCTTTTGGGGTAGACACGGAATATGGTATTCGATCGATGTTCTAAGATATTTGCTATTTGGGTTTTTATCTGTAATGTTTAATGTGTTCGTAAACCTTCCCTAACTGCTAGTATGTCGGTTGGCAGGGGGTTGCACATTTCTGAAATTTTTACTGCTTGTGTATATGAACTGTGTTGGACTGTTGTGATGATTAGCCGGGGTTTGAGATGTATTTAATATTCATTCATTCAATGTAAATGTAATTTGATGTAATATTCTTTTGCGGGGCACGTCCAGGTTGCGGTTGTAGCCACCGTTGTATTATTTCTTTTTACTGTTTTTTCTCCTAGGATAGACCCAAGGTGGGGTACACAAACTACCGGGTACGTCAAAGTGTTTAGTGGCCTACTCACGTTGTTGAGGGAGACCGCTTCACTTCGGGTACTTTGCCGTAACCGTAGGGGTTTAGGGTGGGGTAATGGCTATTCATCACAACTGTGTAATTCGTCTTTTATTGCAGGCTCAAAGCAAATGTGGATTGCTAGTAAATCCAATAAAGTTCATCTGAGTTCTGGAATGCTTATTATTGCGTCTGACGAATGTACAATATCTATATATGATAGCTATTAGACGTCGCTTATGTTTTACACCCGCGCTAGCCCAGCCCCCGCTCTGTCGTTAGTTAAGTAACCTAACGGGTGATGACGGGACCCAGTGGCGAATGCGGATGGTATAAGAGGACATGGTATTTTCGTTGTTTTATGCAATGATAAGATAAATGATGGGACGCATTATTATAATGCAAAGAAAATAAACCAAAGTTAAGTCGTTGGAACAAATTTAAAAGAAACCACTCGGTTATTTTAAAAAGATCAGAATTTTTTAAATTACGGAGCTTTAACCACTCCTTTTAAAAAAAAGTATCAGGTTCCTTCGATTATATCAAGTTCATTACGTTCACGGTTTTGCCAAAACCAGTTGTAGCCCTCCATAATTTCATATAAATATTCAATAGTATTCAAGCTATGTTTGTTGACCTTCATCAAGGCATAGTGATTGGTAGCTGTTTGGTGTTCATATGTAGCATAGATAGATGCGTTGGTTTGGGACAGTCGTATTGCCTTGTTGACCTTCATCAAGGGTATGTACGGGTGGGTTCAAATTAACCTAGACAATGACGGATAGAACTTGACATGTGACTTATGGTATGTTGACCTTCGTCAAGGTCATAAGAGCATGGGGAAAAAATCCACATCGGGAGTTTCTAACTGAAACTTGCTAGAGTTGCATACCATTTTGGAGTTTGATGAATGTTGGAAGGATTCCTTCAACATTATCATACGATGATATTTTGGATCCCGATCGTACAGTGAGTATATAGTACTTATCAGGAGATTCGTCACTTAACGATCAATGCTATAAACCAAGTAGGTGCCTAGAAAAGTGTCAGCGGGGTTACGCCCCCAGAGAAAAGAGGTTATTTAATTAAGGAACTTCGCGAAAGCGTTGGAAAACCTCCCTCGAAGTATCGACATTGGCATGGCTGAACGGTTAAGCAAGTATTGTACGATGAGAATAGTCCTGGCTAATTCTTCTTTTATGGTTTGGGGAAGAATTCGAGAAACAGTGGGAGCCATCATGTAGATAAACTTAAAACTAATCTAAACTTGCAAGAGGATCATGCTAAAATGTTTTCTTCTCTCTCTCTTAAATTGCAGTGACCTTGTGACCACACATAGGTTACATCTAGATAACAATTTGACTGAATCTGACTTATTTGACTGGCAAAGGTCTGTCCAGATGTCCATTCCTTATGACAAACTAGACCACCCTATTACTACTCAAGATCCCGCCGCCCCAGGTCCAGTTTCCACCGTCACGGATATGAATATCCGACAGACAAGGGAAAAGGATAAAGCAAAAGCCGAGTGCTTCGTGTTAGCTTCAGTTGATGGTGTATACCAAAAGCAGCACGAGAAGATGGACTCAGTTTCCATCTTTCTCCATAACAAAGATTTATATAGAGAGCAATCTCATATCACAAAATATGAAATCTCGACCGAATTAATTCAAGCGAGGTTGGCCGTCGGGTCATTTGTAGGGGACAACGTCCTTACAATGATTAGCTATAATGATAAGCTCTACGACCTGGCGACCACATTGGGAAACAGGTCAGATACTGACTTGATTCTACAGTCTCTACCTTCTACCCTGAAGGAAACCAGGGAAGTAGAAGGAAAGAGAAGGGCAAAAGTTTCGGGACTTAATGTAGTAAAAGAGGGTAGAAGGAAAGAGAAGGGCAAAAAGATTGCAGGGCTTTAGAAGCCAGTAACCAGGATACGAAGCATGTTGTGGCTTCAGCCTCAAGTGTGTTTGTTATTGAGAACTGTATGTCAGTTAACCCTACTTCCTGGATATTGGATACCGGGTTAGGAACTCACATCTGTAATTCATTACAGGCTCTGAGAAACCGTAGGGTTATCGGGATAGGTGATATGACCCTCACGGTCGCTAACGGAATGAGCATGAAAGCTGAATCCGTAGGGGAATATCATCTTGGACGGACAACTGGGCAGATATTGATTCTGCGTAACTGTTTTTATGTACCAGGTACGACTTGTAATATCATATCTGTACCCTTACTATCTAAGGAAGGATATGATTTTACTTTTACAAGAGATGTGGTTCACATCCACCTAAATCAAGTTATGATTGGGTCAGGTACATTAGAAAACGGAATATACGTATTAAATCAAGCTCAGATTGTCAGTGTCCAGAACACACTTAAAAGAAAGTCTCCGGAAACAAATCAGGTTTTCTTATGGCATTGTAGACTAGGTCACATCAATGAGAGAAGATTGACTAAGTTACATAGAGAAAGATATTTGAATCCGTTCGAATGTCAATCTTATGCTACTTGTGAATCTTGTCTCATGAGAAAGATGACAAAGACTCCGTTTTCTGGACACGGAGTAAGAGCGAACGAGCTCTTAGGACTCATACACAGTGATGTGTGCGGTCCAATGTCTACACATGCGCGAGGTGGTTATTCCTACTTCATTACTTTTACGGATGATTTCTCTAGGTATGGATATATCTTCTTGATGAAGCATAAATCCAAGGCCTTTGAGAAATTCCGAGAATACAAGAATGAAGTGGAAAAACAAACCGGCAAAAGTATCAAGACACTGAGATCTGATTGAGGTGGAGAATACTTAAGTACCGACTTCCTAGGTTACTTAAAAGAGAATGGAATTCTCTCTCAGCTTACTCTTCCATACACACCACAACACAACGGTGTATCAGAAAGGAGGAATCGACCCCTATTGGATATGGTTCGTTCCATGATGAGTAAGGCTGAGTTACCGCGATCATTCTGGGGTTATGCCCTAGAAACAGCCGCATATCTCTTGAACAAGGCTCTAACCAAGACTGTGCCTACCACCCCATATCAGATGTGGAGTGGGAAGAAACCCTGTCTTAAGTATCTTAAGACATGAGGATGTCCAGCTTTTATAAAAAAGCAGCATACGGACAAGCTCGAGGCACGCTCAGTACTATGTAAGTTTGTGGGATACCCAAAGAACTCCAGGGGGTATCTTTTCTATTCCGCAGAGGAACAAAAGGTTTTTGTTTCTCAGCATCCCCACTTCTTGGAAACTGAATTTTTGGAAAATCAGAAGAATGGGAGCGAAATAGAACTGGAAGAAATTCCAGAAACACAAGCTGTTACTGAAAGTATGGTAGAACCAGAGGTTTCAGAAGAAACGGACATCCCAGCGCCACTCTGCAGAAGTAGTAGGCAGTCTCATCCGCCTGAGAGATACTACGGTTTTCTCATAGATGGGGATAGAGAGGATTGCGTCATTGATGATGATGACCCTACTAGCTTCCAGCAAGCCATTCAGAGTAGCGACTCGGTAAAATGGTTGGATGCAATGCGGACCGAAATGGAGTCCATGTACACTAACAAAGTATGGACTTTGGACATTGCTCCAGATGGGGTAAAACCCGTAGGATGCAAATGGATCTTCAAAAAGAAGATTGGTGTAGATAGACAGGTTGAAACCTATAAAGCTAGACTTGTTGCAAAGGGTTTCCGTCAAAGACCTGGTTTGGACTATGACGAAATCTTTTCTCCAGTGGCTATGCTCAAATCCATTCGGGTCCTTCTTGCTATTGCTGCCTTCCACGATTATGAGATCTGGCAGATGGACGTAAAGACGGCCTTTCTAAATAGAAATTTGGAAGAGAGCGTCTATATGGATCAGCCAGAGGGATTCATTCAGAGTGGGAGCAGCGGTAAAGTATGCAAACTGCTTAAGTCCATTTATGGACTAAAGCAGGCATCTTAGAGTTTGAACATCTGTTTTGATGATGCTGTCAAAGAATTTGATTTTATCAAAAATCCAGATGAACCATGCATATACAGTAAGATTGTAGGGAGAGCTGTAGTATTCCTCGTCTTGTACGTGGATGACATTCTCCTAATAGGAAATGATATTCCTATGTTACAGTCAGTCAAAAGATTCTTATCACAGAAATTCTCCATGAAAGACCTGGGTGATGCCACCTACATTCTGGGGATCCGGATATATCGTGATAGATCAAAAAGGATGTTGGGACTTTCACAGTCCAGGTACATAGACACCATAGTGAAAAGATTCAAAATGGATGATTCCAAGCGCGGTAACCTACCGGCTTGTCACGGAATCACCCTCTCCAAAGAGATGTCTCCCAAGACTGATTTGGAAAGCGATCGCATGTCGATTATACCCCACGCTTCTGCGGTAGGCTCCATAATGTATCCGATGTTATGTACCAGACCGGATGTAGTATACGCATTGAGCGTAGTAAGCCGGTATCAAGCAAACCTAGGGGAGAATCACTGGATAGTAGTAAAGAACATTCTCAAGTACCTGAGGAGGACTAAGGAGATGTTCTTGGTGTATGGCGGAAAAGACCTCCAGATAGAGGCCTTTGCCGACTCCGGCTTCCAGAGTGACAAAGATGACTCCAAGTCCATGTCGGGTTATGTCTTTACCCTCAATGGAGGGGCGGTCTGTTGGAAGAGTTCCAAGCAGGAGACCGTTGCTAACTCAACAATGGAAGCGGAGTACATTGCTGCTTGCGATGCCGCAAAAGAAGCTGTCTGGATGAAGAAGTTCCTCACAAAACTTCAGGTGGTTCCTTCCAGTGTTGGTCTAATACCTTTATAGTGTGACAACAACGGCGCTATAGCTTTAGCGAAGGAACCCAGGTCCCATCAGAAGTCCAGACACATCTTAAGGCGGTATCACCTGATTAGGGAGATCGTAGATCGCCGGGAGATCGAGGTGAAGAGAGTAGAGACGGAGAATAACATTGCAGATCCATTCACAAAGGCCCTTCCTCAGACGCAATTCGAGAGGCTATTTGAGATGATAGGTCTGCGATATGCCAGCTCATGGCCTTAGTGCAAGTGGGAGATTATTAGTGTATATGCCCTAGGGGCCATTATTGTATCATACTTGTATGTATATTACTTAATGGAAGCTTGGGATATTCACAGTTGTATATACAGTCTTGCTAAAAATGGTAGTATGCTACTTGGTTTGTATCCACTTTAATATGTGCATATGTTTCTTGTAACGTATCACTTATACATATTAGTAGAGCCCATAGGATCTTTTGCTTGATTACCAGCGTTGTGATGGCAGTCACACTAGTGGGGGCTGGGTAGTCTGTAAGCAACATCCTATACAGGTCCCTGATCGATGGATTATCGAGATAGGGCATCGATATTCCGGAGTAGACTATGTGTGTACGCTTCTCATCCCAGTTGGGGAGATGGTCTGTCCCACAGCCATCAGTACGTCGTACTGGAGATAGTATACAGGTGCTCGTTAGGTTACGGGTACACCGGACAGGACTCGCAGGGGAACTGATTGGTTGGTATTATACCCGTCGTCAGTTAACAGTTCCCAGATGACATGAGTACAGCATAGTCCACAGACTTGACACTTCTACTTCGCCTCGAGTGTGTCCCACTGTTCTTAGATTGCTACCCTACCACGGCTCAAAGGAGTCGTGCAAACAGGTAGCAGTTGGGTGCAGTCCCGAGCACTTGGAGGCAGTAGTGGTAAGATAGGATTCGTCTCTCCTTGTATTGGGAGATGATATCGCGCTGTGTCAGAGAGCCATTACGCAAAGTCCCTGTCCAGGGCAAGCGAGATATACTGGTAGGTTCCAGTAGCTTCTCAGGGTGTAATAGGCTTCGCTCCGACACGACTTGTACAGCTATTAGGGGACTGACGCTTGCCGCCTCTTAGGCTTGATATGCGATAGTCTTAGACGAACAGACCGGACTGTACGGAGATTGTCACATCAGGCTCAGTAGGAGTTCGGATGAGTTTACTCATCGGTCTTCTTATCGACATCTACCTGGGGACCGTTACGTACAGCTAGTGCCGCTTGCGGTCTGTGGTTAAACCCACTGCCAGCGTAGTGTCGAGTATTTAGAGTCCCACACAGAGAGTTTCCCTGCTCCAGGCGAAAAGATATAGAGGTCGTACTGTTTTACGACAAGGGTTCGGACGCATACGTGTTTAAACGCACGTACGGCGTTCGGACAGTTTTTTCTAGCCGGCTTTGGTTTAAGCCAGATTCTAGTATCGGGTTATTAGATTTATACAGTCTTAAGTTTTTCCTTGTTTTCACGGATTGTAGGGGCGTTCTCGTAATTTGTCGGGAAGCTTCTAGAAGGAAGATGACATGGAGGGTAAGGTGGCATTAGCCTTTAATGATTTGTGACTCACTTAGATGAATCATTCAAGTGAGTTAATGAAGCATTTATTGCTTAATGACTCACTTGAAAATTCATTGTATCTATTTAATGAAGCATGGTGATAATGCATTTGATTTACTCATTTGATAAATCTTCATGCTTCATTATATATTAGAAGTGAGAAGGATTTTCATTCACTCTCATGCTTATCTTCTCTCTCCTCAAGCTCCCTCTCTTGAAACCCTAATCCTCTCCTCTCATGTGTTGAGATCAAGAATTAGCTAGACTAATACATCCATAACCTCACTCTATATCCCCTATGTAGCTTAGATTAGCACTTTAAGCAACCTAGTTATCTCAAGTTAGAGATTAAGCTTGGCGTAGGAGCTTTCGGGTGGATCGTCTTTAACTCGAGGAGGCCGTTGAGATGCCGATGTTCCAAGGAGCCTATGAGGAGCGGAGGACAGCGATGAAGACCCGAAGGACATGTAACGTGAGGTATAACTTCGAATACGAGTAGTTAAACCTCTAGTAGTTTGTTAGCAATGGTTTAGATAACGATTCATGCGCTCAAGTCCGTGTTACGAAGCTTTGATAATCGTTTTTCATATATTCCGCCTCCCCGCAAGTTCGTGGGGTGCGTGACATGGACTTACAAAACCTACAAAGTTAGACTTGTTGCAAAGGGTTTTCGTCAAAGACCTGGTTTGGACTATGACGAGACCTTTTCTCCAGTGGCTATGCTCAAATCCATTCGGATCCTTCTTGCCATTGCTGCCTTCCACGATTATGAAATCTGGAAGATGGACGTAAAGAAGGCTTTCCTAAATGGAAATTTAGAAGAGTGCGTCTATATGGATCAGCCGGAGGGATTCATTCAGAGTGGGAGCAGCGGTAAAGTGTGCAAGTTGCTCAAGTCCATCTATGGACTGAAGCAGGTATCGTGGAGTTGGAACACCTGCTTTGATGATACTATCAAGGAATTCGACTTTATCATAAACCCAGATGAACCATGCATTTACAGCAAGATTGTAGGGAGAACTGTGGTATTCCTCGTCTTGTACGTGGATGACATTCTCCTAATAGGAAATGATATTCCTATGCTACAGTCAGTCAAAAGATTCTTGTCACAGAGGTTCTCCATGAAGGACCTGGGCGATGCCAACTACATTCTGGGGATCCAGATCTATCGTGATAGATCTAAGAGGATGTTGGGACTTTCGCAATCCATGTACATCGACATCATACTGAAACGATTCAGTATGGAAGATTCCAAGCACGGTAATCTTCCGGCTTGTCACGGAATCACCCTCTCCAAAGAGATGTCTCCCAAGACTGATTTGGAAAGGGCTCGCATGTCATCTATACCCTACGCATCTGCGGTAGGCTTTATAATGTATGCGATGTTATGTACCAGACCAGATGTAGCATACGCATTGAGCGTTGTAAGCCGGTATTAGTCGGACCCAGGGGAGAAACACTGGATAGCAGTAAAGAACATTCTCAAGTACCTGAGAAGGACTAAGGAGATGTTCTTGGTTTATGGCGGAAAAGACCTCCAGATCGAGGCCTTTGCTGACTCCAGCTTCCAGAGTGACAAGGATGACTCCAAGTCCATGTCGGTTATGTCTTTACCCTCAATGGAGGGGCGGTTTGCTGGAAGAGTTCCAAGCAGGAAACCGTTGCTGACTCAACTATGGAAGCGGAGTACATAGCTGCTTGCGATGCCGCAAAGGAAGCTGTCTGGATGAAGAAGTTCCTCACGGAGCTTCAGGTGGTTCCTACCATTGTTGATCCAATACCGCTGTATTGTGACAACAACGGTGCTATAGCTTTAGCGAAGGAACTCAGGTCCCATCAGAAGTCCAGGCACATTTTGAGGCGGTACCACCTGATCAGGGAGATCGTAGATCGCCGGGAGATCGAGATGAAGAGAGTAAATTCGGAGAATAACACTGCAGATCCACTCACGAAGGCCTTACCCCAGACTCAGTTTGAGCGGCTGATCGAGATGATAGGTCTTCGATACGCCAGTACATGGCCTTAGTGCAAGTGGGAGATTGTTAGTGTATATGCCCTAGATGCCATTACTGTATCATACTAGCTTGTATATTACTTGATGGAAGCTTGGGATATTCACAGTTGTATAGACAATCTTGCTCAAAATGGTAGTATGCTACTTGGTTTATTTCTACTTTAATATGTGCATGTGTTTGTTTTAGCATATCGCTTATACATATTAGTAGAGCCCTTAGGATCTTTGCTTGATTACCAGCGTTGTGATGGCAGTCACACTTGTGGGGGCTGGGTAATCTATAAGCACATCCTTATACAGGTCCCTAGTCGTAGGACTATCGAGGCAGGGCATCGATACTCCGGAGTAGACTAGCGTATGCGCTTCTCATCCTAGTAGGGGAGATGGTCTGTCCCACAGCCATCAGTACATCGTACTTGAGATAATATGTGGGTGCTCGTTAGGTTACAAGTACACTGGACAGGACTCGTCGGGAACTGTTGGTTGGTATTATACCTATCGTCAGTTATCAGTTCCCAGGTGACATGAGTACAGCTTAGTCCGCTGACTTGACACTGTCACTTCGCCTCGAGTGTGTTCCCACTGTTCTTTGATTACTACCCTACCACTGCTCAAAGGAGTCGTGCAAACAGGTAGTAGTTGGGTGCATTCCCGAAGCACTTGGAGGCAGTGATGGTTAGACAGGATTCGTCTCTCCCGGTATTGGGGGTTGATATCGCACTGTGTCTAGGAGAGCCATTACATATAGTCGTCAATGGCCAGGGCAAGCGAGATACACTGGTAGGTTTCCAGTGTTATCTGAGGGTGTTCTGGGCTACACTCCGACACAACTTGTACCGCTATTAGGGGACTGACGTTTACCACCCCTAGACCGCCATGCGATGTTCTCAGACGAACGGACCGGACTGTACGGAGATTGTCACATTCTGGCTCAGTAGGAGCTCGGATGGGTTTACTTCATCGGCCTTCTTATCGACATCTACCTGGGGACCATTACGTACAGCTATTGCCGCTTGCGGTCTGTGGTTAAACCCACTGCCAGCATAGTGTCGAGTCTTTAGAGTCCCACACAGAGAGTTTCCCTGCACTGAGCAAACGTGTAGAGGCCGTATGGTTTTACGGCAAGGCTACGATCACTTACGTGCACTTGTGTGCATATGCTGTTCGGGCAAGCGATACTAGTGGGCTTTGGTTTAACCCGGATCCTAGTATTGCACGGATGGATTTGTTTTGTCTTCTATAAGTCCACGTTGCCCACCCCGGTGCTTGCGGGGAGGCGGAAAACGGAATAAAAATCGGATTTTTATCACTTTAGGCAACATGGACTAGACAAAAGAAGGATCTTTGCTAAACAAAAACAAGCTAATGCTAACTAGAAACTAGCTAAGGGTAGAATGGTTATACCTAGGGCTTTATGTCCTTCTCTCCTTGCTCCTTGGAGTAGTAGAAAGAGGTCACCTTTGTCGTCTTCTCACGTCGAAGAAAGATCCACCCGAAAGCCTCAACCTTTGGCTTCAACTCCAAGCTAGAAGTAACTAGGGTGCAAGAAGTGCTAATCCTAGAACCCTAGATGAGAGTAGAGATTATCAAGAAGAGGTTTTTCTCAAGCTCAAGTGTTTCTCAACACATGAGAAGGGAGAGCTTGAGGGAGAGGAAGAACAAGAGAGAGAAAGTGAATGATAGAATGAGAGAATAAAACAACCATTCTCACATACATGTGTGAATTATTATAAATTGATAATTAGCTAGATAATTGTCATGGTTAATCAAGACATGACCATTATCATTTCATTTTTAATGCAAATTGCAAGGATCAAAGAGCATCTTCCAAATGAAATGATGATGGTCAAAGTGTCAACCTAGGTCAACAAGTCAAGAAGGTCAAATGGTCAACAACCATAACCATGCACAATTATATTAAACTAATATCAATTAACCATAATACACACATAAGCATTAGGGTTAATAAAATGACAATAGCCATTAACCCTAATCAAAGTCCTCTCCCTCTGTCTCAAGCCACTGTGCATACGCACCCGTATTCGTGATCCGAGGAACACGAATACAAAGAGAAAAAACCAATCCCAAATCATATACTAGGATCCGGCTTAAACCAAAACCCGCTAGTATAAGCTGTCCGGACAGCAAACTTGCACAAGTGTGCGGATGTGAACGAACCCTGTCGCAAAACCATGCGACCTCTACTCATTTTGCCTAAAGGCGAATAGCTCTCTGTGTGGGACTCTAAAGACTCGACACTACGCTGGCAGTGGGTTTAACCACAGACCGCAAGCGGCACTAGCTGTACGTAACGGTCCCCAGGTAGATGTCGATAAGAAGACTGACGAGGTGAACCCCATCTGAACTCCTACTGAGCCTGTATGTGACAGTCTCCGTACAGTCCGGTCTGTTCGTCTGATACATCGTATGGCGGGCCTAGGGGGGTGGTGAACGTCAGTCCCTTAATAGCGGTACAAGTCGTGTCGGAGTGTAGCCCAAAACACCCTGAGATAACACTGGAAACCTACCAGTATATCTCGCTTGCCCTGGCCAGAGACTACTCGTGTAATGGCTCTCCTAGACACAGCGCGATGTCAACACCCAATACCGGGAGAGACGAATCCTGTCTAACCGTCACTGCCTCCAAGTGCTTCGGGACTGCACCCAAAAACTACCTGTTTGCACGACTCCTTTGAGCCGTGGTAGGGTAGTAATCAAAGTGCAGTGGGAACACACTCGAGGCGAAGTGACAGTGTCAAATCAGCGGACTAAGCTGTACTCATGTCACCTGGGAACTGATAACTAACGATAGGTATAATACCAACCAACAGTCCCCGACGGGTCCTGTCCAGTGTACTCGTAACCTAACGAGCACCCACATACTATCTCAAGTACGACGTACTGACGGCTGTGGGACAGTCCGTCTCCCACGCTGGGATGAGAAGCGCATACGCTAGTCTACTACGGAGTATCGATGCCTTGTCTCGATAGTCCAACGACTAGGGACCTGTATAAGGATGTGCTTATGGATTACCCAGCCCCCACGAGTGTGAGCGCCATCACAACGCTGGTAATCAAGCAAAGATCCTAAGGGCTCTACTAATATGTATATCAGCGATATGCTAAAAGAAACACATGCACATATTAAAGTAGAGACAAACCAAGTAGCATACTACCATTTCTAGCAAGATTGTATATACAACTGTGAATATCCCAAGCTTCCATCAAGTAATATACAAACTAGTATGATACAGTAATGGCCTCTAGGGCATATACACTAACATCTTCTGTGCATTCGCATTCTACAGAATGCGGATGCGGGTATGTATGCACATTTGTAAGGAGCGAAGAAGAAGGAGGTGCCTCTTTAGGGTTTTCATAGTTGATTCGGTCAAAACCATTATGAGGCGGACTCATTAGGGTTTTGGCAGTTGGTTTGGTCAAAACCATTATGAGCCGGAGACATTATTTACTGATCTTTTTAGTGATAATTATGTTATGCCTAATTGCTTTGACCATTTGACCATACTTGACTTTGTTGATCGTTTGACCAAAGTTGACTTGGACCTTCATGAGAGGTCAAGAGTATTCTTTGGTTTTCTTTTTATTTTTTGATATGAAAATGGTCAATTCAAATGTAGCCATCAACTTTATCATGAAAGGATTAGTAATGATGATATTTTATGCATTATTGTAACCATGGTTCTTTTTCTTTGTTCATAATTCTTTTCTCATTCTCTCTCTTGATATGAGAAAGCTCCATGGTTCCTCCTTCTTCTTCCTCCTCTTGAAATTTCTTTTGATCTCATGTGTTGAGAGAATAAGGAAGTAAGTTGACAAAAACATCCATCTACTATTTCTACACAACCTAGGACATCAAGCCTAGCGATCTTGTTGCCCTAGTTGCCTCGGCTCGAGGTGGAGCTCGGAACACAAACTCTCGTGTGGATCGTCTTCGACTCAAGGAGGCCGCGGAAGTGATCAAGATCCGGATCGATCCTCGGAGCTTGGATGGACGAGCAGGACAGCGGAGAGAAGACCCGAAGGACCGGTATCGTGAGGTATAATCTCTATGACATAGTAGATAGAACCTCAAGTAGTTTGCTAAGTTTTTTTGTTTAGCAAAGATCCTCTTTTTAGACCATGTTGCTTTGTGTCAAAAAATCGTTTTTTACCATTTCCGCCTCTCCGTAAGAACCGGGGTGAGCAACGTGGACTTACAGAAAGAAGGAAGAACCAAATAAAATGTGGAATGAAGAAAAAAAGAAAGAGAGGACTAAAATATAACAAGTGGCTTATGTCACCATAATTCCACTTAATTATATTTATAAGCATTCTCATTATAGAGTTAAAAAGAAAATGAAATGAAAGATCATTTGTAGATTATGAAAGATATATAAAAAATTGTGAAAAATAATTGTAAGACAAAAGGTTCGAACTTATAACCTATGAGCTAGCAATGTAATAACTTAACCAATGTGCTGGAAGGTTGCTATTGTATATAATTAAATAGAAATAAATATATGTAGAGTTTCAAAAGGGAATAATTTAAAAGATAAACGGATTTTCTTAAACTAATATTTTTTTCTTTTAATGAAACAAATTCTTTTTTTTTTTCAAAATTTTCCTTTCAAACAAAATCGAATAAATTCTTTATATCAAAATAAATCTTTTTAAATTTTTTTTTTCAAAACCTTTTCTTTTTACAAAATGAATTATTTTCATATTTTTATTTTCCAAAAAGTATTATAGTAAAAACAGGGTCGTTACAATCTACCATTCTTAAAAATAATTTCATTCTCGATATTACCCAAGAAGGATATTGCAACAGAGCAAGGAAAAGATCAGGATAAAATCGTCACGTTTCTTCGTCGCGCTCCATCGGTCGGTACTTAATCGATAAGAAGGTTGCGGCTAGAGTAGATTGTGAGGGAAGAAGAATGAAAAATTATCGATGCGGGGTACCGGACACTCGAATCTACCCTTCTTTGCTGAAAGTCCGGGAAAGTGAAGAAATTTCGAAGCTAATGAGAATAGTTCGAGGTCGAAGAAGAAAGATAGTTTTGATATATGCAAGTGGAAAAGAGTGGAATGAATTCAAGGAATCGAAAGTCAAGAGGTTTTATTCAAGGAAGTAAATTCACGATGAATTCAAGGAAGATGATGAGATTCAAAAGAAAGGTTAAATGTAATAATTGGATTTCATTAATTCTCATAATATATTGCTTACGCTGTTCATCCAAAACTGACTTGCATGGGCGACCAATAAAACCTGTCACTTCTCGCTTCCTAAAAGACGGTAACGGGTACGTGATGAGGCCCGCGACGTATCTATTCCAAGAAGGTCTTTTCTCGCAACAGATACAAACAACTGAGCCTTTTATTCCAAGCATATGGGGTAAGCTAGTGAACCAACATGAGAATCACGCTGGGTCCAGCATATGAATCCTCTTCCTCCACTCACTCCTATCGAACAATATACTTTAATTGAGGCCTTTGGCAACCATATCTTTTCGTATCACCTCTATCCATGTTTTTTTCGGTTTCCCTTTTGCCCTTTTGACATTGCCTATATCGAGAGTATCCATTTGTCGAACTGGTGCTTCCATAGGTCTGCATTGCACATAACCAAATCATCTTAGCCAGTTTTCCCACATCTTCTCCTCCACAGGTGCTACATTAACTTTTGCATGAATATCCTCATTTCGGACCTTATCTTTTCTAGTGTTACCACACATCCAACGAAGCATGCACATCTCTGCTATGTGCATCTTCTTTGTATGATACTTCTTAGGAGCCCAGCATTCTGTACCATATAGTAAGGCAGGCCGAATAGCGCTCCGATAGAACTTCCCTTTTAACTTTAACGGAATGTTACGATCACACAAAATCCCTGTTGCACTCCTCCATTTCAACCAACCATCTTGGATCCTTTGATTAACATTGTTATCGATCTCCCCATCCATTTGGATGATGGAACCTAGATATCTAAACTAATCACTCGGTGATATCTCTTGCCCTTCCAATGTTATACCAATATGGTCTCGACTTCCCTATTTTCTAAATTTGCAGTGCATATATGTTGTCTTGGACCTGCTTAATCTGAAACCCCAAGATTCCAACGTTTGCCTCTATAACTCTAATTTGGCATTAACCCTTGCTTTCGTCTCATTTATTAGAACAATATCATCAGCGAATAGCATAAATCAAGGTACCTCATCTTGGATAGTTATAGTAAGCTCATCCATCACAATAGTAAAGAGGAATGGACTTAATACCGATCCTTGATGTAAACCAATTGTAATCGGAAAATCACTCGTTAGGCCGCCACAAGTTCTAGCATTTTCCACCCATCGTACATGTCCTTGATTATGTCAATGTACTTGACGGGAACCCCCTTCTTCATCATTGTCCCCATAATACCTCTCTAGGTATCTGGTCGTATGCTTTCTCTAAATTAATAAATATCATATGTAAATCTCTTCTTCTCTCTCAAAAATGCTCGACAAGTTAACAAAGCAAATGAATAACCTCTGTTGTCGATCGTTCAGGCATGAATCCAAACTGGTTCTCTATTATCTTAACATCCTTTCTTAGCTTGTGTTCAATCACTCTCTCCCAAAGCTTCATGGTGTGTCACATAAGTTTTATTCTACGATAGTTTGAGCAACTTTGAATGTCACCCTTGTTCTTGTAGATAGGTACAAGGATAATTTTTTTCCATTCATTTGGCATCTTTTTGGTCTGCCAAATCTTATTAAACAGATCTGTCAACCATTTAACGCCTATTTCTTCTAAGGATCTCCAAATCTCGATAGGAATCCCGTCTGGACCAATCGCTTTTCTTGATCCCATTCTCTTCAAAACTTCTTTAACCTCAGGTAGTCTTATTTTATGCATGAAATCACGATTTATATCTTTAGATTGAATGACAAGTCCATCCAAATTTTTAGTAAAGCTCACATTGAACAATTTGTCAAAATAATCACTCCACCTTTCCTTAATATTCTCATCTCGAACTAAAACCTTCTGATCTTCATTTTTGACATACTTCATCGCATTTAAGTCTCTGGACTTCCTTTCCCGCATCCGAGCAATCCAGTATATATCATTTCCAGCCTCTTTAGTGTCCAACTTCTCGTACACCTTCTTATAGACCTTAGTTTTAGCTTTCTTAACTTTCTTTTTATCCATTTTATATTTCTTGTAACAGATATGCTAAGCGTTTATAAGCAACATAAAATGTCACAAGAATAAACAAGTGAATAAAATCTAACAGCTAGTTTATTACATTCAAGATTCAATAAAGTTTCAACTGATACAAGATGTCTAAACAAGAAACATAAACATAAAGAGCTTAAACAGTGGCATACTGCAAAATGATAAACATGACTGAAACTAAGAATCTGCTTATGATGTCAACTGGTTGAAATCCTCTTCACTAGGTTCCTCCTCTCCTGCTCCTAAGCCACCTGATGAACATTCCAAAGAAAGAAATATGGTGGATTGTGTAGGGTTATTTGATACGACCAAAAGGTTTCACAAGGCATCAAACATACCGTATTTAAAAATTTCTAGTGTGCCAAACAACCTAACCTAAGATCTAACTAGAGTTTTAGGAGCTAAACTAAAATATAAACAACTTTATATAGAAAGTGAATGAGGAATACAACCTTTGTAGACCGGTGCTTCACTTCTGAAGCTCCGTGTAGTAATCCCTTCGCTGTAAGTAGAGATCTCCCGAACTCTAGTATGGGTTACCTTGGAGAAATGAACAACCTTGCTCGAAGTCTTCGAGACTGAAGATGATCTATGTCGAGGAGACTCAAACCTAAGCTACCTCTTCACTTGGTGATGAATTTTGTGAAGAGAACACCCTAAACTAAATAGCAAGTAGTATAGGATGATGAAGTAGGAAATGGGCTCACTTTAGATTTTATTTTCTCACAATATTTTCTCACCATTTAAGAAAGCTTTCATGAGGAAGAAAAAGATGAAATGATCAAGATGAGAAATGAAAACTAATTGGGTGAAAATAGAAACCATGGGTGAGTTAATATCATTTATTAACCATTGTAGAGGCATAACCATGGTTTAAGATAATGGTTTGGTAAATAAATATCTTGAATGAGACAAAATTAGTGGACTAAGTCAAATGATCTACAAGCTTCCACAAGCTTACAAGCCATGACAAAATACCACTAATTTTGAATTACTAAAATAAATAAAATCCTTACCATTATCTTAATTATGGTGTAAGTCACACACATACCCATGTTTGCATGTATCATCAAGCATGATACAAACTAATGTATACAAATACGTCACATATATACTTTGTGCACAATCAAGTGAGAAAAAAAAATCTTAAGTGAGCTAATACTAGTTAATGTAAATTAATATATCAAATATATAATTATACATTAGATTATCAAATCAACAATTGATTTAATAATCCGGTTATATCTCATATAACCGATTAATATCATGTGTATTAATTTATTGAATAACACTTAATTCGATAACCCGGCTATATCACATATAACCGACCGATAACACAAATCACGAAAATAGAATATGGTATCACATAGGCGTATTAATCTCAGTCCTGCACATATCTCATATGTGCTCCTACTCCGTTTCGCTTGAGCCAGGAAACCTCTGTGTGGGACTCTAAAGACTCGTCAATGCGCTGGTAGTAGGTGAATATCATATCAAACACCTACAAGCCGCAAGAGGCCTGCTAAACGTAAAGGCCACCCGGGTATTGAACGATCAGAAGATCAACAAGCAAGCCTGCTCATACTCCTGCGAATCCAATTAGCAACACTATCGTATAGTCCGGTTTCTTCGTCTGATATATCGCATATCTCGCCTAGGGGTGGTAAACGTTAGAACCAGATAGCTTGATAAGTCATGTCGATATAAGGTCCATAACGGGTCGAGAAACTACCGATAACACTTATCAGTAAATCTCATCTACCCTGGCTAGGGATTTCAGTTATGGCCAATCGAGCATAGCGCAACATCAACCCCTAATACTGGGAGAGACGAATCACCTCCTATTGCTCATTGCCTTCATGTGACTCAGGACTGTACCCAAAAACCACCTGTTTGCACGACTCAGTAGAGCCGTGGTAGAGTGGAAATCAAAGCACAGTGGGAGACACACAAGACTCTATGACGATCTCGGGTCAACAGACTAACCTGTACCAGTGTCACCAGAGAACTGCTATCTGACGTGAGGTATAATACCATATAGGAGTTCTCGGCGAGTCCGTTCAGTGTATCCAGTCTCCACTGAGCACCCGTATACCATCTCTGATGTCAAACTCCAATGGATATGAGATCATCCATCGTCCATCACATGGTTCGAGAAGATATACGCTAGTCTACTCTGGAATATCGATGCCCCGTCTCGATGCTCCTACGACTAGGAACATTGAAGGATGAAATCATGGACTACACAGGCCCCACTAGTATGATCTGCATCATAATCCTGGTAGTCAAGTACACATCCTAAGGGCTTTAGAAACATGTAACAGAGAGACAGTAGTGTACATGTTATGATAAAGAGCAATCAGATAGCATATTATCATGTCGAGCGAGAATGTCCTCCCAATATATGTCCCAGCATCCACTATAATATACATCTTATGTACAATAATGGCTTCTAGGGCCTACATACAACTAACAATCTCTCACTTGCACTAAGGATAGTTGTTGTAGTATAGCATACCCAACGTCCTGTAAAAGTCTCTTGCAGGAAAGGCCTTAATGAGTGGATCCTCGGTGTTATCCTCTGAGTCTACTCTCGTAACCTCAATCACTTGGAGATCAACCATCTCCATGATCAGGTGATACTGCCTTAGAATATGTTTGGGTCACTGATGGGACCGGGGTTCTTAGGCTAAAGCCCCACCTCCATTGTCACATAATGGTGGGAACCTAGTTCATCTCATGAACAAATATACACCTAGACTGCCTCTTTGGTAGCATCGTTGATAGCGATATATGCAGCCTTTATCGTCTAGTTTGCCCTGGTATCT
Source organism: Agapanthus africanus (assembly GCA_030015575.1). Classification (NCBI taxonomy): domain Eukaryota; kingdom Viridiplantae; phylum Streptophyta; class Magnoliopsida; order Asparagales; family Amaryllidaceae; genus Agapanthus; species Agapanthus africanus. The sequence continues at coordinate 453,637,240 of JASDDO010000019.1, read as the reverse complement.
AAATTGGAACTCTTCCAACATACCGTCCCTCTACCGAGAGTAAAGACAACGCCTGTGACTGACTTTCAGTCATCCTTACCACCTTGGAAGCTATGCAGTGATTCTCCCCAAGATCGATTGATACCATCTCACTATACCTAGTGAGAATCCTAACATCCACTTAGATCTATCTCATAGATCCAAAACCCAGGATTTAGGAGGTATCACCTTGATCCTATATGGAGAATCAATGTGATAAGTGAAGATTGACTGAGTGTAGCATAGAAAACACCTTCCCTATCAAGAGTATGTTATCCACGTGCAATACGAGAATGACCACCATACTCTCTACAACCTTTTTGTATTTACAAGGTTGATCTACAATTTTGATGAAGTCAAACACTTTGACTACCACATCAGAACAGATGTTCTAACTCTTTGATGCGTGCTTTAAACTGTAAAGCAACTTGCACACGTTTCCGCTGCTTCCACTGTCTACGAAGCCCTCTGGCTGTGTACTTATAGACGCTCTCTTTTAAATCATTATTTAGAAAAAGCAGTCATAACACCCAAACACCAGATATCGAAGTCATGGTATGTAGCAATGGCAAGTAGGATCCGGATGGACTTAAGCATAGCCACTGGAGAAAATGTTTCATCACTATCCACGGCTGGTCAATGACGAGAACCTTTTGCAACAAGTCTAGCTTTGAAAGTCTCAACTTTTCCATCTACACCAAGTAATCTTCTCAAGATATACTTGCTCCTGATGGGGATTTAACCCTTCAGATATAGCAACCAAAGTCCATACTTTGTTGGTGTACATGGATTCCATCTCAGATCGCTTAGCATCCAGCCATACTTACAGAGTCCCCACTCTTGATGGCCTGCTCAATTCTAGTTGGGTCATCATCTCCATGATGCAATCCTCGCTCCCACTTTCATCGAGAAACCTAAGTATCTCTCAGGCGGATGAGGAACCCTACCCGATCGGCGGAGAGGCTGAGATTCATTGGGAACTATTGATCCTCTAGTTCTACCAAATTATCGGCTGTACTTTGTATGGCTGGAACCAATTCCAGTTCTACCTCATAACCATAAATTTCTTCCTTAAAAAATTCCTTTTCCTAAAAAGGTGGCATGCCGAGAAACACAACACCTTCTGTTTCTCGGTGTGGTAGAAGATATTCCCTTGCAAATGCTTGGGATATCCAACAAACCTATATAGAACTGACCTTGTCTCGAGCTTGTCCGGATTTTGTTTTTAGACATAGGCCAGACAACCCAAATCTTAACATGTTTAAGAGTTCGGCCCTTCCCATACCATATCTCATATGGAGTGGTAGGTACTGATTTGATTGGAACCCAATTCAATAGGTATGCTGCTTCTTCAAGCGCATAACCCCAAAACGAAACAGAAAACTCAGCAGTACTCATTATAGAGCGCACTATATCTAATAGGGTGCGCTTGCTCAGCCCCGATACACCGTTGTGCTGTGGTGTATACAGAGGAGTAATGCTGAGAGAGAATCTTATTCTCCTTTAGAATAGTCCAAGAATTCCAAGCAGAAGTATTCTCCTCCCTGATCTCATCAAAGGACATAATACTTATACCCGTTTGGTTCTTGAATTCTGACTTATATTCTTTGAATTTCTCAAAATCTTCAGACATGTGTTTCAACAGGAACATGTGTCTGAATCTTGAGAGATCATTAGTGAATGTAATGAAGTACAAAGAACCAGTTCTGGCATGTGCAGACAGAGGACCACATACATCATCATGTATCAGTCCTAAGAGTTCACTAACCCTTTCTCTGTTTCAAGTAAACAGAGCTATGGTTATTTTACCTTTGTGACATGACTGGAAAGTTTCACAAGATATAAGTTGAAACTGATTTAAATATGCATCTTAATGTAACTTAGCAAGTCGGGTCGCATTGATATGACCTAGTCTACAATGCCATAAGTAGGATTCATTCATTTTTGAACTCTTCCTCTTGTGTGTGTTCTATACGTTAAGAACTGTGGCCTGATTTAAAACGTATATGCTATTAGATAACGTGCCTGAACTGCATGATCAACTCTTGATATAGAAAATGTTCAAAACATTATCCAACAATACAAAATTATACCCTTCTTTATTAAATAAAGAGACTGATATAATGTTGCATATCAGGTTCGGTATCTAATAACATTCATTCAGAATCAATATATTACCATTTGGTAATACAAGGTGATAACTGCCAACACCTTGGCTGCAATAATTGCACCGTTCTCTATACTTAGAGACATATCACCCGTTCCCAGTTCTCCACCTTTCTGTAGCCCATATAACAGATTATATATGCGGGATCCTGATACGGTATCATATAGCTAGGACGTAGAGGATACTGAGAAACAGTTCTCTGTAATGAACACACCCGAAGAAGATGCATCGATTATGCACTTTCTTCGTTTGGGCGGCATGGGAATCCTAGTATTCCCCTATTTCCCGCTCGGTCTTAAAACAATTATAAGTTTGAGCGGGACCAACGTTCCCCAGCTCAGTATAACAAGCAAGTTCGGTCAATACATCCATATTATTATCTTGATTAAGGCATGACATGGTCGCTACCTAGAGAGAGAGAAGAAAACACTCTGCGTGCGCTCTTGCAAGATTAGATTGGTTATATATTTTATCTAATCAGGATGGCTCCCACTGTTTTTATCAAATCTTCCTTCAAACCTTAAAAGGAAAGACTAGCTGGGATTAATTACACCCTACAAGTTCGCCAATCATTCAGCCAGGCCAGTGCCGGTACTTTGAAGGAGGTTCCCCATGCTTTCGCACGGACCTAATTAAAATAAACCTCATTTTTCCACGGGCATAACCCCGTTGACACCTTTCTAGATACCTACTTGATCGGCTAATTGTAAAGTGCAAAACTTTTCCACGAGTAACAATTACTCACAGTGGGTATCAGGATCCAACTATCACATAGAAGGTATGCAATCTTATTGCAAATTTCAACACTTGAAACTCTCAATAATGGTTTTTACCCCTAGCACTTATGACCTTGACTATAATCAACATATCATAAGCACTAGTTAAGTTCTACCCGTCATTTCTTGATTAATTAGACCCACCCATATGACCCTTGACTATAATCAACATAATCACATGACTGTCCTAATTAATCGCATCATATGCTGTGTAGGAAGGCATCACTTAGCTACTGTACACTACGCCTTGACTATAATCAACATACGCAGCACGAATACTAAGTACCCTACTTCCTAAAATGACGGAGGGTTGCAGATGGTTTTAAGAAAACCTTTAACGCTTTGAACTTGATGTCGTTTCAGAATCAAATGATTTAAAATGGAGTGTTTTTTTTAGGCTTTTGCTTTTTTTAGGCTTTTGTTAGTTTCGCTAAAGAGGTCACTCCCGGTGAAGGGATCTCGGCTCTTTCCTCGTTGAATGAGGTGTAGGATATTCACAATACCACTATGCAAAGCAAGAACTAGAAAAGCAATCAAGAGACAAAACCAAGGGTTGTAGCATCTGCTAGTTATTGCTAAAGAGGTTACTCCCGGTGAAGGGATCTCGGCTCTTTCCTCATCGAATAAGGTGCGGGATATTCTACAAGGAATATCGCTACGCAAAACAACAACTAGAGCTACCAATTTTTGAAAATTCGATTCCACAACATTTTTAGGTTTATTTTCCTTCATTAATCTCATTAATGAATGTCCCATCATATAAGTTACCTAAACATCACAGATAAATACAACGTACGCTTATGCCATCCGCATTCGCCACGAAGTCCTGTCCTGCACCGTTAGGTTAGGTAACTAACGACAGGATGGGGCAGGGCTAGCGTGGGTGAAAAACATAAGCAACGTCTATAATATATCATACATATTATAATGTATCCATCTCAAAATTTAAAGTGACTACATCACAGAATATCAGCAGCAGAAGACAACATATGAAATATTGGATATACTAGGATTTCCGGGTTTTAATTTAAGCCTATATAAAAGACGGATTCCACACATTCCTAGACCCCTACGAGAGTGGCAAGCAACCCTACCAATTCTACGGTTAAGAGACCTAGACTCGACTCCTCGAGATGGCCTCTCACTGGACTCTAGAACCCGATTACTTGTGCTCCCCTCCTTGGGTCTATCCTAATGCGGAAAAGTAAATAATATACATCAACGGTGACATCTTTCTCAACCCAAAAGTGCCCCAATAAAAGAATATTACATACAAGTTTTTACATGAATGAAAATGAAAAACTCTCATCTCACATAAAACCCCCGGCTATTCAAACACGACGATCCAATGTAACATTTCACAGCTACATATAACATCACATGTCATCAACGTAAGTAAATATGTGTATCCCAATTGTCGTTGACTTATAGCAACGAAATCGGCGATACAACATATATTACACTTACGGTCGCAGAAAATAAAGTGAAAACTACAGCATTTGGAATCCGCAACCACCTTAGACATCTTAAACCCAAAATATCACATATTTTGGATTTCATGTCTAAAATTATGAATTTCTTAGACATCTCATGCCTAACAGTTATAAACCCCGCATTTTAGTCTCGATATTGAAAACACTTTCCAATAACAAGTCGGGCAATTCAACAAGATTCCCGACATCCTGATCGAATGCTCGTCGGAAACTTTAGTAGGCGGCCGCACCCCCGATACCGTCGACGAAGTGCACTTAGGCGGAACACCGTGGCCGCGAGCACCCGGACGGATGCTTTTGGCAGGAGTTCTCCTACAGTCACTTGGTCGGGGCTTTGGGGCATGGCTATCTATTAGTGTTACCCGGCGAGTATCCGCGTACGCTACATGATTGCGACAGACTTTTGATCACATCAAAATCCCGTGGCAACCGATCAAATGAGATTAAATTTCTAGATTTATAAAATTCAAATATTGCGGATTCCAAATATTGTATCGCATTTCACAAATATCCGGATGATGTTAAACATTTCGATCGAATCAACGAATTCCCAAAATTTCCCAGAAAACTCAACACTTGAACAGTATCAAAAATACCCAGAAGCATGCCACAGTAGCTACGGACCTACCGTAGAAGGCTCGGCCCAAGCCTCACATATGGCGCCGCGGAATCGCCTCCAAAACCATAGTTTGGCGGCGGTTCCGCGGTCATGTTGTCGAGTTAGGGTGTCGTTCTTCTAGAGGGTCCATAGATTTACCTGCATATTTTTCTGAATATTTTTAATGTGAAAAATTCCAACATCTTGAAAAATTTCCAGAGAATGGGCAAGATCGGGTTTTCGAAGTTCGTTCGAACTTCTAACTTCGCCTAGACAACTCCTAATGATCTAGCATGGCTTTGATACCACTGTAGGGTTATTTGGCACGACCATAAAGTTTCTCAAGGCATCAAACATACCGTATTTTCAAATTTCTAATGTGCCAAACAACCTAACCTAGGATCTAACTAGAGTTTTAGGAGCTAAACTAAAATGTAAACAACTTTACATAGAAAGTGAATAAGGAATACAACCTTTGTAGACCGGTCCTTCACTTCTAAAGCTCCGTGTAGTAGTCTCTTCGCTGCAAGTGGAGATCTCCCAAACTCTAGTATGGGTTCCCTTGGAGAAATGAATAACCTTGCTCGAAGTCTTCGAGACTGAAGATGATCTACGTCGAGAAGACTCAAACCCAAGCTACCTTTTCACTTGGTGATGAACATTATGAAGAGAACACCCTAAACAAAATGGCAAGTAGTATAGGATGATGAAGTAGGAAATGGGCTCACATTAGATTTTATTTTCTGACAATATTTTCTCACCATTTAAGAAAGCTTTCATGTGGAAGAAGAAGATGAAATGATCAAGATGAGAAATGAAAACTAATTGGGTGAGAATAGTAACCATGGGTGAGTTAATATCACATATTAACCATTGTAGAGACATAACCATGGTTTAAGATATTGGTTTGGTTAATGAATATCTTCAATGAGACAAAATTAGTGGACTAAGTCAAATGATCTACAAACTTCCACTAGCTTACAAGCCATAAAAAATACCACTAATTTTGAATTACTAAAATAAATAAAATCCTTACCATTATCATAATTATGGTGTAAGTTGTTAGTGTATATGCCCTAGAGGCCATTACTGTATCATACTACTTTGTAAATTACTTAATGGAAGCTTAGGATATTCACAGCTGTATAGACAATCTTGCTCAAAATGGTAGTATGCTACTTGATTTGTTTCTACTTTAATATGTGTATGTGTTTCTTTTAGCATATCGCCTATACATATTAGTGGAGCCCTTAGGATCTTTGCTTGATTACCAGCGTTGTGATAGCAGTCACACTAGTGGGGGATGGGTAATCTACAAGCACATTCTTATACAAGTCCCTAGTCGTAGGATTATCGAGACGGGGCATCGATACTCCGGAGTAGACTAGCGTATGCGCTTCTCATCCCAGCAGGGGAGATGGTCTGTCCCACAGCCATTAGTACGTCGTACTAGAGATAGTATGCGGGTGCTCGTTAGGTTACGAGTACACTGGACAGGACTCGCTGGGAACTGTTGGTTGGTATTATACTTATCGTCAGTTATCAGTTATCATTTCTCAGGTGTCATGAGTTGTCACGACCCGAAAGTACGGAACATGACCGGCACTTAAACTACGAACGTCTCGAGATGTACGTAATCTAAGTGAGCCGAAAACCCAGAAATCCAAACCAAGAAAAGTAGTAGAGTGAAGGAAAACCAATTTAAAACAAGTAGTTTAATAGCATAAGCCGAATTATGCGGTTTTAAAAAAAATCAAATATTTCCCGAAAATTTCGGCAGAGTCTCCTTTGTAAATACTGGCCCCCAAACGGGATACAACATGAATAGCATACGAAATCAATAAAAAGGCATCCCCAAGCGGGAGCTAGCTCTTCGTCAATCGACGGTCACAACCACACAAGCAATATAATATACAACGCCAACGGCGAGGATCAAAATTCAAAAGGAAACTCAAAACCACAAGAAAACCACAGAAATATAACGCACGACTCTAAGGTCGAAGGAATAACATCACTGGTCTCTATCTCAAAATAAATACATGTTTGGTTGATGGAACTTCTAGATACAACAGAATAATGATATACAAGATATATAATGGGGGTACGATACAAGTAAACCCACCTACTAGCAAGTCACCCGGAAATGGGAAGCAGTGCCAGCAAAGCCGTAATGAAACCTGTACGGCAAAACCTGCAAGAAACTGGGGCACAACGGGGGTGAGTTGCCAACTCGTGAATAGAAAAACATCTACGGAAAGAAATCGCATAAATAACGCAACCTAGGTCAATGATCATAATATATCCTCAATTATATATATAACATGCAGCCTATAACAAAGGCTAGGGTAAATATCTAACCCGAGTGTAATCTCATGTGCCCGTGTCAGTACCTCAGGTAGCAATATATCATATGAATGAGGTATGAATGCATGAAAACAGAATACATGTAAATGAAGAAACTGTTTTCATAATTTAGTGAGATTTACTTTGCATTTCGAAAATGAGGTATCATAATGAAATCAGTATAAAACAGTGCCTACCATCGGCACAAAACGTAATCCCAATATCTCGATATCTCTGTATCACAGTCTCTGTACCTCAATATCTCGAAATCTCAATGTCTCAATAACAATATCTAGGGCGCCGTCAGTCCACACCGGCCCCTACCATCCATCTCAAGACCACGACGGTATCGTCCGGATATCCGACGCGTCGGGTAATATCACCGGTCGGTAGTGCTCCCCTGCCAGGATCAACGTCAACAACACGATCCTCTTGCCCCGGGGTACCACACCGGGCCCACCAAGTACCCGAAACGGTTCCTCCACTTCTCGAATCGGGTCTCGAAATCCATCAGCAAACTCATGATGGACGACTCATACATCATGGGAAAACCGCACTTTTTATTTAAAAGAGAGGGAAGAAGCTTATACAAGTTTTGCGGTTTTCCCCCAAATCCAGAAAATCTCATAGAAATCCGAATCATCAAAAGAATGTAAAACCATGAATATAAGCATGAGCATCCATGAATACGGTATATAATGAATAACAGTATGCACGAAGAGACAAGTAACAACTACAATTTTTAAACTAGCATATAATGCAAGAAACTAATCATCATGTCAAAACTACTAGTTAACAAGCTACATTAGGTGATAATATTTTCTAAGGTGTGCGTGATATGGAAATTACCGATGAAGTGTGTGTGAGCTGGCAAGCAAGTGTACGTGGTACATACGCATCATCGGTAATGGTGCTGGTGTCCTAACAGTATGATATCAACAATGCAATAAGAAATTATAATATAAGTATGCGATGCGGAGCGAACAGTAATAATGAGCGGGAGCTAAATACTAAACACAACGATAACTAATCTGCATTACCCTAATATAAATCCTACAAATGGTGCCTTTTGAAATAACACGAATCATGGGGTTTTGAAAATAGGGGCTACGGTGTTTTTATGAAAAGATACGTCTTTTGAAATATCCGTAGGATCCCTTGGGCTGTCTTTTAAAATACCCATGATTCGTTAGTTTTTGAAATAGGTAAGAATCGAATCTAATCTAACAACTAAACTAAACTAAAGGACAAAGTTAACAAGCTGGACCGCAGGTAAGGAAACCGCCTAACATCTGAGTCGATATATGTACATACCTGTATATATATATTAATCGGTGATCCCGCCTCAATAATATCATATCCGATACCATATCTATAACCAGACATCCCAAGTCAAGAGTGCGGATCAATCATCAAAATATAGCTCGTACGTAAATCCGTCGTACGGCATCCCCAAATCTGGGTACGGGTCAATATCACATTCATCATACTATTTACCTAGTATCCTTTTTATCAAATATCATGATCGGGGTACTGATCTACGTCTAGTACAATACTGATATCGTCTAAGTATGCATGCACGTGTGTGAAACACTACGTCAAAGACCCGCTACAACGTCATGTCGTATCTCAAATACGAACCCTGCTATATCACCGATCTCACGGCCTCAAATAAAATCTCATCGACTCATCATAAATCCTAAGTACTATCCTTATTATCCATGCATGCATATATGAATGTACATATGGATAGTCCCATACCCACGCATATATACATATATACACATCCTAATCTACGCACAAGAAAGTAAAGTATGCAAGTCTGTGTGTGCGTATGTGGGTATAACAACTACTCTAGGGTTTCGCAACTAACCCAAAGGTACTCCATGAACACATAAACATAACATGAATGAACATTCTCGTATCATAAAACACCTATATAAACATATATATATGAGCTACACTACGGACTGCGGGGGTGCTATACGCCATCCACCCGACTTCTCCCCGTAGATATAAATCTACTCACCTGGTCCTCGGTCGCCGGTGCCGACGTCGCCAATCGCTTGCTTGTCGTCTCAAAGTACACATGGGGTACCTACACATCATAACGCACCGTATCACATTAAAACCAAATTCAAAATCGAAACGGCATACGAAAATCAAATCGGCACGCGTATCACGCATAGGTCAAAACCTATCGCCTACGCATGCAAGAACAGCCAAACCAACTCTCGATGTCGATATACAAACGTCAGACCATCGAGAAAAACCCAAATACACTCATTTGTACATTCACGAACACTAATTTTAATATAAAATAGGTTAAAACTCACAAAAACCCCAATTTCACTTAAAAAGTCATTTTTCCGAAAATCTAGCAAGCATAATTCGCCGTTTTTGTACAAAACATGATGTTTAAACAAATGTAGCGGCCATAATACTTATTAAATATCTTAAATAAGTTATACAAACAATTTCCACATTTTTAATCTCAATTATTTAACCAATTTCAAAAGCCTAGTTAGCAAATTAGCATAATTAACACATTTTTTTTTAAAACTAACCATTAACAACTAACTACTAATCTTGTTTTAACAATTTTAGTGGCCACAATATTCACCAAATAACTTAATTAGGTCACAAAAATATTAACTAGATTTTTCACTCAAATATATTCAAAATTCCTAAAAACCTAGTTTGCACAATCATGCAATTTTAACAATTTTTCATGTAACAATTTGCAATCTAATTACTAGTTTACATTCTTCAAATCCTAAGATGGTAAGCTACCCATTACTACCATAATCTATAGATCAAAATGCTAACATTAAATCAAAACCTTTCTTGATTTCCAAGCTGGCAATCAAAACTTAATTAAACACTTAATTAAAACTTAGACTAAAACAAGTATCATTTGGAAAAGGGGTTATACCTTAAACTAGTTTGAAATGAGATCCACACTTGCCAAAACATAGCCCCCAAAATGCCATCTTACTCCAAGGATTCAAGCTAGCATGGGCAAAGAAATAATGGGTCAAGGTTGGATTTGAGGTTAGTGATGTTTTTATGTGGATTTTGAAGAAATTTTATGGATTTTAGAGGTGAAGAATGTGAGGATTTGGAGAGGGGAGGGCTGCTGCAATTCTGGCCGAAAATTAAGGGGGTGAGGGGGTGTGGGTGTGGGAGTGAGAGTGGGTAGAAAAGTCCAAGTCAAAGGAAGTCCAAGTCAACCCAACCAATACTTATATATATATATACCCTTTCTTCTCATTTCTTTTCATTTCTTTTCTTTTAGCCATTCAAGTGAGAAAATGAGGGGGCACTAGGGGCTGCTGATTTGGAGAGGGGAGAGAGGGTGTGGGTGAGTGTGGGTGAGGGAAAAAGATAAATGTATTACCCCAATTCCCATTAACACTAATTTCACCGAAAAAAGCCTTTTTCTTCGATATTTTCTAAACCGTTCTGGCAAATGATTTCATTTCAAAAATCACTTGATAAAATTTTATTTAATGTTTTATGATGCACAAAATTTGTTTCAGCTCATTCCAATTTGTAATTTTCCCTAATTAAATGCATTAGTGACGGCTTAAAATAATATTAAAATAATATTTTTTTCAGAAAATTTGAAATTTCATCAGTGGCTCAATAAACACCAAATACTAGCAATTACATAGTTAGAATACGTATATTTAATTTTATAATAAAGATATTTGCATTTTGATTTTTTTACAGAAAACCCCCTTATTTTAGCGTTTTTTCGAAATTTCTCCGAAACGATTTTCAAAACGTTACAATCTTCCCCCCTTAAAGAAATTCGGTCCCCGAATTTAAATTAAAACTCTCCCCCCCAAATACTAAAATATTTCAGCCAAAACCATCAAATCGCTGGGGCTCCGAAATCATAAATACATAAACACATCATAGCGCAATGCATGCGCATGAGTAATGAGTAGATAACTCGAAATCAAAACTCCATTAAGCATCCCGCAATTATCGGAGTCAAGGTGAAGACATGAATGCCAAATCTCAAGCAAGACCGATATGCTATAAATCGGAACTATACATGCAAATATCAGGAGGAAATGCATGCCAAATCCTTTAAGTTGCTGTGCAATGCACATAACACTGCACAGTGGCGGACGTCTATCATAAGAAAATAACTATATACATATATACCTTTGTTTGAAATGTACGTTCCGCCGTTTTGGGAAACAATTTAGAAGGGTTTTCCTTATTTTAAACGTTTCGCGTCATATCAGACACGTAGGTAAATACTGAGACTATAGCTCGCTTTTCGGAATTCTCTTCAATAGCTATCAATGCATGCAAAATACATTCAGGTACCGTCCTCTGACTAGTCCTGCTTAGTACGAAAACACATCGCAATTATCATAAAAAAACGTACTGCTCTATAAGAAATCAATCCCAAAATACGCGTATGAATACTACGTGCGTCTGGTGCGCACGACAATCAAAATCCATATATGTGCCATATAAGTGCACAGAAACAAGATCTAAGTGCATCGGGTGTGCACAAAGCATCTGTCGTAGGCAACGTGTGTGCCTGACAGCAAAATCAGGTGCATCTGACATGCACGAAAAAAATCTCGATTTAGTCCATCTGGTGTGCACCAAAATCGCATCTCAAGACATGCGCTCAACATGCGCGAAAACCCAAAACCAGGGGCATCCATCATGCACGAAATCATGAAATCCAATATCAAGCGTCGAACATGCGCAAAATCAAATCAGGTGCACAAGGTGCACAAAACAAATATCGAGTATCACAATCGAAATCGAAGTCCAGTGCATCTAAGTGCACAAAAGGCGTATCACTGCACTGCAAGCATACATAAACTATACAGAGTGCAGGAACCAAATCGTGTGCGTGCATACGCACAAAATCAACTCAAATGTCTAAAACCGTAAAATCACAAACATGTGAAACCAAAGCACGAAAACGATATCAAGTGCAACACTGTGCAAAAATCGTAAACCCTCAATCATCAAAATCAAATCATGCGAATAAATCACCCAAAACATCGAAATCAATAATGGCGGAATAGTACCGCTCAAGTGCATCCTCTAAGAATCTCGGGCCAACTGTCGCGGTCACTAGTGGGACGTCTCGTCGATGATCATGAACTCTGGCCTGCTGGTGTGCGTAACAATGACCACTCCTGGGTCAAGGTCTTCACTGTGAATTACCAATCTCTCGGTCCATCGGCTCATCGGCCCTGTCAGGTGTGCTAACGGGGATGATTCTGTTCTGGCACTTCTCTGGTCATCTCTCGGTCAATCATCGTGACCACTCGTAAGACAGCATATCACCGGCGTCGGCCTCTGGCTCTCTAAATGTACGTGATACATCTGATCCTGGGTGCAAGTATCATTGCAGCAGTGTCCTGGAAGGAATCCTGCTCACGGTCTCTTCCATGTCTCGTCTCTGCCAACTGTCCGGAAGTCATCGTCCTTTCCTATATCTGCATCTTGCTCTGGAACGACTGCATACTCATCGCGACTCCTTCTGGAAGGTAAATCCAAGTACCATGCCTCGGCATGCGCATCGCATCTCTGATGTCGGCGGAGTGGATTGCCATCTCATTTAGATCTGGTACGAACCTCTTACTTCACTTTTCTCTAATGTCGTCTGCTTTAGACTCATCTCGTCGCGGCTGCATGGACTGAGCTCCAACGGCTATCCTCGTATCGGGAGTCTCCCAAGAAATGCATTTCACCACCTAGCATTCGAATTAAGTCGAGCCATCCGATCGAGTCGTCAAAACCTCATAATCTCCCAAGAGCTCAACATCTTGGGCACGGTTTAATAGTATCGAGTACATACCACAGCATCGGTGGTCCAGCCGTAGAAGGGCAAACCCAAGCCTCACTAATGGCGCCGTAGAACTGCCGCAAACCCGAAGGTTCAAAGGCTTTCACACGGTCATTAAGTCGAGTTAGGGTTTCATTCTTCTAGAGGGTCCATAGAATTGCCTGCATGCCCTTCCGAATACTTTAAACTTGGAATAATAGGTTTCTGACATTCGATCGTCTCTGTCGACTCTCAACGTCTCCGCGTGAAGTCGTCTCTTGCTGAAATCAGTCTATCTGATGACCTCTCATGGGGTAGGCGAACGAACCATAAGTCCTAGTCATTCATCCTCGGGTGACTAGCGACCTTCTATCATCTCTTAGTACAACCTGTACTGCAATAGCTCCAACATATGGGGCGATATCTCGTCGCTCGCAGCAACAACTGGCTCACTCGTCTGCACGCTGAACAGTGCCTCAATCATCATGAGTAAGCAATACACCAACGGTCATCAAAATCTGGCTGGCCTCTATCATTGGCTCAATCCTCTAGTGTCGATCAGCACATCCGAGTAACCTCATAAAGGCGATCCGCCAAACGCTCGTGGCGCGGAAATACAGTAAAAAGACACATCTCCGCAATCGTGTGTCGCCGGAATTTCGCCCTGGTCAGTCCTCGTTCGTGACGAGCTCGTGCTAACCGCAACTCTAGCTGTAGCTCTCCCTGCCCGTAATCGTGGCAGCAAAACCATAACTGGTACCGATGAGGCTAGATCGGAATGAATATAATACTGAGCAAAGAAATGTATATCCTAAGGCTTCTTAAGTGGAGTAGCGTATCGTAAATATGCCGCGGAACATACCTACGGTACGTCACTCTAATTTAGTCACCTATTCCATCAACCAAGGGTCATCCTACGCTCTGAAGGTAAAACCAAACGCTCTGATACCAACTTTGTCACGACCCGAAAGAACGGAACATGACCGGCACTTAAACTATGAACGTCTCGAGGCGTACGTAATCTATGTAAGCCGAAAACCCAGAAATCCCAACCAAAAAAAGTAGTAGAGTGAAGGAAAACCAATTTAAAACAAGTAGTTTAATAGCATAAGCCGAATTATGCGGTTTTAAAAAAACATCAATTATTTCCCGAAAATTTCGGCAGAGTCTCCTTTGTAAATACTGGCCCCCAAACGGGATACAATATGAATAGTACACGAAATCAATAAAAAGGCATCCCCAAGCGGGAGCTAGCTCTTCGTCAATCGACGGTCACAACCACACAAGCAATATAATATACAACGCCAACGGCGAGGATCAAAATTCAAAAGGAAACTCAAAACCACAAGAAAACCACAGAAATATAACGCGCGACTCTAAGGTCGAAGGAATAACATCACTGGTCTCTATCTCAAAATAAATACATGTTTGGTTGATGGAACTTCTAGATACAACAGAATAATGATATACAAGATATATAATGGGGGTACGATACAAGTAAACCCACCTACTAGCAAGTCACCCGGAAATGGGAAGCAGTGCCAGTAAAGCCGCAATGAAACCTGTACGGCAAAACCTGCAAGAAACTGGGGCACAACGGGGATGAGTTGCCAACTCATGAATAGAAAAACATCTACGAAAAGAAATCGCATAAATAACGCAACCTAGGTCAATGATCATAATATATCCTCAATTATATATATAACATACAGCCTATAACAAAGGTTAGGGTAAATATCTAACCCGAGTGTAATCTCATGTGCCCGTGTCAGTGCCTCAGGTAGCAATATATCATATGAATAAGGTATGAATGCATGAAAACAGAATACATGTAAATGAAGAAACTGTTTTCATAATTTAGTGAGATTTCCTTTGCATTTTGATTGATAGGATACGAGCGTGTTCAAGTTCTAGTTTAAATACCGCAATCAAGACGATTTCGCACGTAGCTAGCCGGTTGAGTACGGGTCGTCCGCAGGGAGATGGGAATCATTTTCTATGTGTTTTTCGACGAGTTAAGTCCGGTTGTTCAGATTTTGTTTGTAGTTATCTAAGTGTTGAGTTGATATTTAAAGAGAGCATGTTAGGGTTAGGATTAGGTTAGTTTGAGTTAGGAGTCTCCACATCTTTCGTTGCCCCTTTTAAAGTCGTGTTACGGTAATCGGCAACAACGGGGATTAGCACGACTAGGAAGGACTTTGCGAGTATAAGCTAGGCTTTCCAACGCATAAGTCTTCTTTTTGGTGCTTGTCCGTCCATTCTTGGCTCTTAGCCATAACCTCCGGTTAATCCAACCACAACCGGTCTCACTACGGAATCACCGCTATCATGTAGGATAGGGTGCCGTAAGGAGCGGATTGTGGTTGGGTTAACGGGAGTCGATTTAAGCTGTTGGGCAAGGAAAGAGAGAGAGATTTCCTTCTCTCAAACTTCCCTTATCCTACCCTAACAAGAATGAACTACTCACACATCATAATACGGAAAAATAAAACAACACAAAAGAGGAAGATAGAAAGAAGGAGATTAGAAGAATACGACTAACTATTTGCGACCTCACCTTGGCGAGGATCAAGCGTAAGTATCATTGTCATATGTAAAGATAAAGAAAAAAGAGAAGAAAGAAACAACAAGGAAATAACAACAACTACTTAACGAATTTAAAGTTACAACAATTATAACAAGTAAAGAAAGAGACAAGCATGATAATAAAAATGGACTTCTTTATTCATCACTCTTCACTCAAAAGCTCACTTACAAGTTTAATGGAGAAGAGGTGAGAAGAGGAAGAAGAACATGTAAACTAAAACCTAGCAAAAGAAATACAAGAATTGGACCCTTTCCTTCACAAACTTCTGGGCTATTTATAGGCCAAAACATGAAAACCTAGGGCAACCAACATAACTAAAATGAAAAGACTAAAATGCCCCCAAAAACACTTCACAGTTGGCGCCAAGATGGCCGCGGAAGCGCGGCCAAGACCCCCCTTTGGCCGCTCTTCCGCGGCCGTTTAGATGACTTGGGACTGGGTCTTTTTGGTGGGACCCTGGTTTGATGGGATCTTCAATCTGGCATATGTGGTTTCTCATCTTGGCTCCACGATTTTTCCAGAATTTCTGTTGAGGGAAAGGTGGACTTTTTGTCAAGATTTTGTCATGATTGCCTCGAGCTCCGCGTAGATCTCTTGGATCTTGTGCTACCATTGAGCCTTGTGCCTGAAAACGACATTGATTTGACCTTTTGTCTCCCTAAACTGGTATCTGGCAGCATACGGATGAAGGGCGGAGACCGTGTTTTATCTGTGGTTAGCAGGAACCCGGATTTTTCGTGTTTTCCATGAATTTCATCGTTTTGGAACCGAGAACCTGTATCCTGCAATTGACTAGAAAACACGGCTCAAGAGTATCTACGGATATGCAATGTGATAAAAATTGGGCGGTATGAAAATGCAAAAATCTGATATGAACAAATACCCCCAAACTTATCATTTGCTCGTCCCGAGCAAAGTCCACTTATTCACAAAAAATTTCCTAACCTCACTTTCGCAGGGAACGCGATTGCACTGAGCATGTGCAACAAGCCGTTAATCCTCTAGGTGTCCCTAGTAGGAGGAGTGTTGTCTCCTGAGGGTTTTCAGCGGATACTACCCACAAAATCCGGTCAAGTTGGTTTGTAAAAATGACTAAGTTTCAAACCCTAAAGTTTTGTTTTAGAAAATAACAATTCTATAATCCTTAGTCTAGACTATCGAACCTTTATTTTTCACACCTCACATCTTATTTAACTACAGATTTTATATGTCTTTACGTGCAGTGCGGATAGTGTCGTTAAGTTCCAGAAGGATCGATTAGAGTCATCATGTCGCACAATAAAGCCCAGATAATAATTTTAAAAGGATCACATAAGTTTTATAACGAGTTAAGCATTTTTCAAGTTTCGTTTTCCAGTAAGGTTTCAACTTCAGAATTTCTATCTTCCTTAACAGGAAACTAAGTCGTATTTTTCACTCCACCTTTTCTTGTTTTCATTTCATATACACCACTGTGAATGTGCAATAGTCTTTATCATAGAATAAAACCTTCACATCTCTGTTAAAAATTTTTTTAAAGCCTGTCTTTTATCAAGATTATTCTCACACAAAGGACCGTTAGGAATTTTAACTCGGAGAGAACACTTGCTTGACTTTGTTTTAAAACTGGACTTTCTAGGCTTCTTAGCGAGCTTTGGGCCAATGCTCCCAAACCAGTTGGTTTTAGGGCATTAGGTGTAGAAACACCCCAGCGGACTTAATTACTCAAGTTACCTAGGTCCAAAAACAAAAGACAGTTTGGCGTGAAAATCAGATGATTTAATACGAACGGAGATATAACCGGCAGTTCAAATTTTTTTTGGATAAAAGACGTGTCTAGTGGGTTTGGTGTGTAATTATTCCAATCAAGTTTTAGATGGGTTATTTTTCAGACTTAGCTCCTATTACGGCATCAATAACATTCCTTCATATTCGCTTTACTTCATAAACTATTCTTGACATTACTTATTTCAGAACAAACCTATTTGATCCTCAGAAAATCATTTATCTGTTTAAAAGTTCAAACATGAAAGACTTGTCATCTAATTCCCAAAATCTTACGACACGTGTAGTGTGATGTAAAGACGTATATCAGCTATAGTTAACTTCAAAGGAGAGTTATCTTTCAGGTTTTCAAAATCCAAACAGAAGATCTAGTTATTCCTATTTTTTCAAAAAAAAACCGTCGAATGTTGAATCAGAGTTCTTTCATAAGCTAACTTGACAAAAAGTTTTTATATTTTTAGAAAATTTTCAAATTTTTATGGATTTTATGGATTTAATATGCAGATGCAAAATATACATATGAATGCGAAGGTAAGAAATGCGTACCGAGCGTACCCCCAAACTTAAACTGGACAGTGTCCTCACTGTCGTAGCATGAAGAGAGCAGTTGGAAGGTTCAAAATTGTCGGTTAGTGATACACAAATTTGTTTTTTTTTTTTTTTAGTTTTTTTTTTTTTAGAAAAGAAAAAGAATATACACAAATATAAACAAAATGGTTTGTACATACCCCCAAACTTATTTGGAACAGTGTCCACTGTTCTTGGCTGGATAACCGAAGTTTGGAGGTAGGCAGAGGAAGATCATTCAGGGTAAACCGGCTCCTGTAAGAACAGGAGCTCCTCTGTTGGTTCGGCGCTAAGGTACGGTTTGCATCGGTGTCCATTTACCTTGAAGTGTGAACCGTCCTTTGGATTTTCCAAATCCACAGCGCCCTGCGGATACACATTCCGCACAAAATACGGCCCTTTCCAGCGAGATCGGAGCTTTCCAGGATGGAAATGAAGTCGGGTGTCGTAAAGAAGTACCTGCTGACCAGGTACGAAGGTTTTGCGCAAAAGGTGTTTATCATGAAACACCTTCGTTCGATTCTTAACGACAACCGCGTTGTCGTAAGCCTCATCCCTAAGCTCGCATAGTTCGTTCAGCTGCAGCTTCCGATGGCTGCCCGCGTCCTCAAGAGACAGATTCAGCTCCTTAATCGCCCAAAATGCGCGATGCTCGATTTCGACAGGAAGGTGGCAGGCTTTTCCGTACACAAGCCGATAGGGAGACATGCCAAGGTCGGTCTTATAAGCGGTTCTAAATGCCCAAAGGGCATCAGTGAGTTTTAGAGACCAATCCTTACGGTTCTTGGAAACCGTCTTCTCCAGTATCTGCTTGATTTGCCGATTTGAAACTTCGGCCTGCCCGCAGGTTTGGGGGTGGTAGGGCATAGAAAGCTTATGATTAATGGAGTATTTCCGCATCAAGGCCTCGAAAGTCCTATTGCAGAAATGACTTCCATTGTCGCTAATGATCGCTCGGGGGTGCCCAAACCGTGAGAAAATGTTTTCTTTAAGGAACCTAACGACAACCTTGTTGTCGTTAGTTCGGCTGGGCACAGCCTCGACCCATTTAGAGACGTAATCAACAGCTAGAAGGATGTACAAGTTCCCAAAAGAGCTGGGAAACGGCCCCATGAAGTCTATCCCCCAAACATCGAAAATCTCCACAACCAAGATTGGTTGGAGCGGCATCTCGTTTCTCCGGGATATCCGGCCCATGTGTTGGCACCGGGAGCAAGTCTTGCAATAGTCGTGAGCGTCTTTGAAAAGTTGTGGCCAGTAGAAACCACATTGCAAGATCTTCTCAGCTGTCTTTCTGGGCCCAAAATGCCCGCCACATGCTTGGTCATGGCAAAATGACAGCACACTCTTGAATTCCTCATCTGGGACACACCGACGAATAATCTGGTCGGGACAGTACTTGAACAAGTAGGGTTCGTCCCAGTAAAAGTGTTTTACTTGGGATAAGAAGCGAAGTCTGTCCTGGCTCGACCATTCAGTCGGTAGTAATCCCGTGGCCAAATAATTCACAATATCTGCGAACCAGGGTTCGCATGATACTGTCAAGAGTTGTTCATCCGGAAACACGTCGTTAATCGGAATTGGAAGCGAGGGCGAAGAAGGAAGTCGTGAGAGATGGTCGGCGACTACGTTTTCACATCCTCTTTTGTCCTTAATGACAAGGTCAAACTCTTGAAGCAAGAGGATCCAACGTATTAACCGAGACTTGGCATCTTTCTTCGCAAAAAGATGGCGCAGAGCTGAATGGTCCGTATAGACAATGACTGGAGAGCCGATGAGGTAGGGCCTGAACTTTTCTAAAGCAAATACAACAGCTAAGAATTCCTTCTCAGTTGTAGTATAGTTAAGTTGGGCGTCGTTCAGGGTTCGGCTAGCGTAATAGATTACGTGCGGCATCTTGTTGATGTGCTGTCCAAGGACAGCACCGATGGCAAAGTCGGATGCATCGCACATAATCTCGAATGGGTGCGTCCAGTCAGGAGAAGAAAGAACGGGAGCAGAAGTGAGTGAGCGTTTCAGTGACTCGAATGCAGTCACACAGCTCGAGTTGAAATCGAAAGGCGTGTCCTTGGCCAGCAAAAGCGTCAAGGGTCTAGCAATCTTGCTAAAGTCCTTGATAAACCGTCTATAAAAACCGGCATGGCCAAGGAAGGCTCGGATATCTCTGACGCATCGGGGAGGAGGCAGATTGGAAATGACCTCAATCTTTGCTTTGTCAACCTCTATGCCATTTTGCGAGATGATATGTCCTAAGACAATACCTTCGCGCACCATGAAGTGGCATTTCTCCCAGTTCAAAGTGAGATTCTTGTCCTTACATCTGGTAAGGACAGCGTCGAGATGCAGCAGACACTCGTCAAAAGAATCACCAAAGATGGAGAAGTCGTCCATGAAGATCTCCAGAAATTTCTCCACCATGTCTGAGAAAATTCCCATCATACACCGCTGGAAGGTAGCGGGCGCATTGCATAACCCAAAGGGCATGCGACGATATGCAAACGTGCCGAAAGGACAAGTGAAAGTGGTCTTGTCCTGGTCTTTTTCGGCGATGGGAATTTGATTATAGCCAGAGTAGCCATCTAGAAAGCAATAGTACTCATGTCCGGCCAATCGTTCGAGCATCTGGTCAATAAAAGGTAGCGGAAAGTGGTCTTTCCGCGTTGCAGCGTTGAGTTTTCTGTAATCAATGCAAACTCGCCACCCGGTTTGGGTGCGAGTAGGGATTAACTCATTCGCCTCGTTGGTTATGACCGTGATGCCCGACTTCTTGGGGACAACGTGAATGGGGCTAACCCACTGGCTATCAGAGATAGGGTAAATGATACCACTATCTAGACATTTGACGATCTCCTTCTTCACAGCCTCCTTCATGACTGGATTAAGACGTCTTTATGGATCCCGGGCTGGTTTGGCATCATCCATCAGATGAATGTGATGCTCAACGATGAGGGGACTAATCCCCTTGATGTCCGCCATGGACCAGCCAAAAGCTTGCCTGTTGCTGTGCAAGACCGCGAGAAGGGCTTTCTCTTGCTCGGGAGCTAGAGAAGCCGAGATGATGACAGGAAGGGTCTCGTTCTCACCTAAGTAAGCATACTTAAGGTGAGACGGCAACGGCTTGAGTTCGAGCGTTGGAGGTGAAATGATGGAAGGCAAGACTGGTGCAAAGGTCTCGAACTCAAAGGACTCCAGCAAAGGTTCAAAACGAGTGTAGGCAACCGAGTCGGATGGTTCAGGTAACTCATCCGAAAAGTCGAAAGATTCAAACTCGGGTTGTGCGCGGCTAAGATCGTTCGTGAACGTGAAACACTCGTATTCGTTGTCGGGCGCAGAAGCAGCAGCAGGTTCGAAGAGAAACGCACTAGTGGCGTCAAGATTATCGTGTTCAAACAGAAACTCCTCGAATTCACACTCTTCTGGTGTGATCTCCTGGATCGAGCAGACATCCAGTATATGAGCATTAGGTTCGGCGGGCTGATTCCCCAACCTAAAAATGTTGAGTTCAATTGTCATATTTCCAAATGAGAGGTTCATCGAACCATTGCGACAATTGATCACAGCATTTGAGGTTGCGAGAAATGGGCGACCGAGTATCACCGGAATTTGATTCCGGGGGTTAGCTACAGGCTGTGTATCTAAGACAATGAAGTCGACGGGGAATATGAAGTCCCCGACTTTTATTAACACATCCTCTAGCTCACCCCTAGGATGGGTGATCGATCGGTCGGCCATCTGGAGAGTGCAGTGTGTGGGTTTCAGCTCTCCGACGCCTAATTGCTCGTATACTGAATACGGGAGCAAGTTAACACTGGCACCAAGATCTAATAGTGCGCGGTTGATGTTCTTATCCCCAATAGTAATTGAAATCGTAGGACAGCCAGGGTCCTTCCGTTTTTGTGGTAAAGATTGGGTAAGGGCATCACTCACAGCACTAGCCAAGAAAACTTTCTTGGGTACCTGAGACTTCCTCTTTTTCGTGCACAAGTCCTTTAAGATTTTTGCGTAAGATGGGACTTGTTGGACAGCATATAAAAGAGGAATGTTAATGTTAACTTGCTTGAATAACTCCAAAATCTTCTCCATTTGTGGATTTTGTTTGTTAGACCTCAACCGGTTTGGAAATGGAACATTTTGAAAATTGGTTGAGTCTAAAGCTGGAGGAGGAGATTTTGGAGTTGGAACGGATCCCAGAATAGGTGTTTTCGTGGAGTGAGAAGTGGGTCTGTTCTGAGCAGAAGAAGAAGAAGGAGAGCCTTGTGAAGAACGGAGAATAGGCTCGGAAGACGAAGAAGAAGAAGGAGAAGAAGAAGAAGGAGAAGAAGAAGCAGCGGCCGGGGTGTCATCGTTGATTTGCTTGCCAATGTTGTTTTGCAGCACCCTCCCTGATCTCAGTGTGGTCACGGCACTCACATTATGGTTTTGTTATTCAAGAGCAACATGTGCATTATGTGGGTGGCCGGGATTTGGAAGTGGCTGGGACGGGAGCTTCCCCTTCTCTCGCTCGCTCAAGGCCGCGTTCAGCTGTGCAATCTGGGCCTCAATGGTCTTGATGCTTTGCCCGTGTGCGGCAGTGTGTTGCACTAAAGATTGAATCGAAGACTGAATGTTGGCGGTGGATTGAGTCGATTGTTTAACAAACGCATCCAGACTTCGCTCGAGCGAGGAAACCTTATCATTGTTTGACGGAACAAAGTTGTTTGGTGGAAAGGAATTGTTCGGTGCAAAGTTGTTCGTCTGGTTTTGGTAAGGTTGGGGTTGGAAGGGCTGCTGATACTGAGTTTGTTGTTGCGCTTGTTGTTGCGGTGGAGGGGCCCTTTGGAAATTGTTGCCCTGGAATTGATTCTGATTCTGATTCCAGGCGAAATTGGGGTGGTTCCTCCAACTGGGATTATAGGTGGAAGAGTATGGATCATTCCTCGGTCTTTGCTGGAATGCATTAACCTGATCCTGTCCTTGCGAGGGTGGATTGTAAGGACACTCTTCGGTCAAGTGGGATGGATCGGAACAACAAGCGCAGATGGTACGAAGGGGGAGAACAGGTGTGGGGGCAGGAGCAGAAAATTTTCTCTCTATTGCTTCAAGCTTTCGTGTTATTGCAGCCATTTCAGCTTTCATCGCAATAGAGACATCGAGTTGGTGGATTCCTATCCTAGACTGACCGGTAGAAGTGGAGGTAGAAGAAGAAGAAGTCGGTCTAGTGCTCTCCCACTGTAGCGTTTGCTCCGCAAGATCGTCAAAGAACTGCCACGCTTCCTCGTCAGATTTGGATAGGAAGTGGCCCTGACAGATGGTTTCCAGCAACTGCTTCGTTGCTGGGTTCAGTCCCTCGTATAAGGTTTGGCAGAGCTGCCATTTCTCTATACCGTGGTGAGGACACTGAACAAGAAGGTCTTTGTATCGGTCAAAGCACTTCCAGAAGGGTTCAGAAGGAAGCTGGGAGAATTGGTTGATCTCATTTCGAATTCTTGCGGTCTTATGATTTGGGTAGAATTTTTTCAGAAACGCTTTAACAAACTCGTCCCAGCTGGTGATTGAGTGGGAAGCGGTGCTATACAGCCATTTTTCTGCGAGATCGCATAAAGTGAACGGAATGACCCGTAGGCGTATAGCATCGTCCGACAGCTGGGTTGTTTTCATCATGGCACAGACATTTTGAAATTTGTTGATGAAGATATAGGCATCTTCAGATTCAAGCCCATGAAAACGTGGAAGCATGTTGATGAAATGGGGCTTAATTTCAAAGTTGTCCCCATTGGCCGGAGGAAGAGAAAGGCAGGTTGGAAGTGCAGAACGGGTAGGGTAGAAACGATCCTGGAGCGCAATTCGCTGCGGCGCTACAACAGGCGGAGGTGGTGGAAGATTGGTCTCCGTAGGAGGTGGAGCCAATCCAGGGGTGGTCAAAGAGATGTTCGGATTAAATCCCGACATCGCGGAAGAAGAGGTTGGTGAAGGTGAAGGTGAAGGTGAAGATGTATGAACAGAATTCCGGTCAACGTCGGAGTTGGCCGGCAAAGGAAGGGGAGAAAGAGGAGTGGACGGAGTATCGACTTCGGAGTCGATCGCGTAGTCGGTCGCGACTAACGTAACGCGGACTAGACGGGCGCTAGTGTCCCGAGTCCAAGCGGACATACACTAAACGAGTTTAGTATAGTCAAAGCGAAGAAGGTGAGGGTAAGAAAACGTTAATGGAGAAAGGCGATGGGTGGTGGGTGAAAATGGATTTGGCGACAAAAGGGCAAGTTTTTATAAAAGTTTTTGATTTTTTTCTTTCTTTTTTTTTTTTTTAGAAAGAGATTTACAGAAGTATGTACGGAAATACGGTTTAAGCAATCACAAACAAGATATGCACAATCACACCTAGATCTAGGGTAACCTAGGTCTACTAGACCTGCTCTTGAACTTGATTGTCGAAGTTAAACAATGTCGAGAAACGGGCTTAAAAATACACTGATCACGAGGCCAGGTAAGTGCAGAGATAAGGGGAGGTTGTCCAACGCTTTCGCGAAGTTCCTTAATTAAATAACCCTTTCTCTTTCGGCGGTTGCGCCTTTAACACTTTCCTAGACACCCCGTAAACAATATACGGTTAAGCGAGCTTCTAAACAAGGTTTATCTTCTCCTAATGAGCGCGAAGTCCTTAGGGCTGAAGTCTAGTATTTTTTTAATTACAATGGACCATGCATATGCTTTAGTGATTTTTGGGGTCCTGGGAAGGGTGATGAAATCCCCACCCAATCTGGATTGGTTTCAAGCCCCTTAAGTCCGTATTAAAGAATGCAAAACAGTAACAATATCAACAGCAAACAATTTTTATTTGCGGCGCAAAGAATCCTGCACAAGAACAGTTTATTGGAAGGGGGAGAAGAATTTGCGCAAAGAAGGCTGCAGAAAACACAGTTCAGTGGATTCCAGAGGAGAGGAGAAGGAGAGAGAGACTTACAGAGAGAAGATGCACCCCTGAAGCCACTAAATGGCCGCGGAAGAGCGGCCAAACAGGTGCTAAGGCCGCGGTTCCGCGGCAAGATGGTAGGCTTGGGCTTTGGAATTTTGGGGAGATGCTGGTCTGTGTCTCCTCTGGTTGTCTGGATGTTCTGAATTTGGATTTGCTCACTGAAACAGCTCCAGATTTGTACAGTAGACCGGATGCTTCGTTTTTGTCCGTCGCGGTGTAGCCGCGAAATGTGGGTCTATCTTCCCACGTCTTTGGCACTGTACTTGAACTCCGTATTTCCAACGTCTTAGGCGTCGATCTTGAGCTTCGTATTTCCTGCACACTTGCACAAAAACTAATCAAGAATAACAAGATGATTTTTACAAAGTATATATCTTTTTGGTTTTTGGTTGTTTTTATATTCACAAATTAACCCGAAATTACACAAGGAAATAAACTACCGTCTCCCCGGCAGCGGCGCCATTTGATTGATAGGATACGAGCGTGTTCAAGTTCTAGTTTAAATACCGCAATCAAGACGGTTTCGCACGTAGCTAGCCGGTTGAGTACGGGTCGTCCGCAGGGAGATGGGAATCTTTTTCTATGTGTTTTTCGACGAGTTAAGTCCGGTTGTTCAGATTTTGTTTGTAGTTATCTAAGTGTTGAGTTGATATTTAAAGAGAGCATGTTAGGGTTAGGATTAGGTTAGTTTGAGTTAGGAGTCTCCACATCTTTCGTTGCCCCTCTTAAAGTCGTGTTACGGTAATCGGCAACAACGGGGATTAGCACGACTAGGAAGGACTTTGCGAGTATAAGCTAGGCTTTCCAACGCATAAGTCTTCCTTTTGGTGCTTGTCCGTCCGTTCTTGGCTCTTAGCCATAACCTCCGGTTAATCCAACCACAACCGGTCTCACTACAGAATCACCGCTATCATGTAGGATAGGGTGCCGTAAGAAGCGGATTGTGGTTGGGTTAACGGGAGTCGATTTAAGCTGTTGGTCAAGGAAAGAGTGAGAGAGATTTCCTTCTCTCAAACTTCCTTTATCCTACCCTAACAAGAATGAACTACTCACACATCATAATACGGAAAAATAAAACAACACAAAAGAGGAAGATAGAAAGAAGGAGATTAGAAGAATACGACTAACTATTTGCGACCTCACCTTGGCGAGGATCAAGCGTAAGTATCATTGTCATATGTAAAGATAAAGAAAAAAGAGAAGAAAGAAACAACAAGGAAATAACAACAACTACTTAACGAATTTAAAGTTACAACAATTATAACAAGTAAAGAAAGAGACAAGCATGATAATAAAAATGGTCTTCTTTATTCATCACTCTTCACTCAAAAGCTCACTTACAAGTTTAATGGAGATGAGGTGAGAAGAGGAAGAAGAACATGTAAACTAAAACCTAGCAAAAGAAATACAAGAATTGGACCCTTTCCTTCACAAACTTCTGGGCTATTTATAGGCCAAAACATGAAAACCTAGGGTAACCAACAGAACTAAAATGAAAAGACTAAAATGCCCCCAAAAACACTTCACAGTTGGCGCCAAGATGGCCGCGGAAGCGCGGCCAAGACCCCCCTTTGGCCGCTCTTCCGCGGCCGTTTAGATGACTTGGGACTGGGTCTTTTTGGTGGGACCCTGGTTTGATGGGATCTTCAATCTGGTATATGTGGTTTCTCATCTTGGCTCCACGATTTTTCCAGAATTTCTGTTGAGGGAAAGGTGGACTTTTTGTCAAGATTTTGTCATGATTGCCTCGAGCTCCGCGTAGATCTCTTGGATCTTGTGCTACCATTGAGCCTTGTGCCTGAAAACGACATTGATTTGACCTTTTGTCTCCCTAAACTGGTATCTGGCAGCATACGGATGAAGGGCGGAGACCGTGTTTTATCTGTGGTTAGCAGGAACCCGGATTTTTCGTGTTTTCCATGAATTTCATCGTTTTGGAACCGAGAACCTGTATCCTGCAATTGACTAGCAAACATGGCTCAAGAGTATCTACGGATATGCAATGTGATAAAAATTGGGCGGTATGAAAATGCAAAAATCTGATATGAACACATTTCTAAAATGAGGTATCATAATGAAATCAGCATAAAACAGTGCCTAGCATCGGCACAAAACGTAATCCCAATATCTCGATATCTCTGTATCACAGTCTCTGTACCTCAATATCTCGAAATCTCAATGTCTCAATCTCAATATCTAGGGCGCCGTCAGTCCAGACCGGCCCCTACCATCCATCTCAAGACCACGACGGTATCCTCCGGATATCCGACGCGTCGGGTAATATCACCGGTCGGTAGTGCTCCCCTGCCAGGCTCAACGTCAACAACACGATCCTCTTGCCCCGGGTTACCGCACCGGGCCCACCATGTACCCGAAACGGTTCCTCCACTTCTCGAATCGGGAAAGGAAATCCATCAGCAAACTCATGGTGGACGACTCATACATCATGGGAAAACCGCACTTTTTATTTAAAAGAGAGGGAAGAAGCTTATACAAGTTTTGCGGTTTTCCCCCAAATCCAGAAAATCTCATAGAAATCCGAATCATCAAAAGCATGTAAAACCATGAATATAAGCATGAGCATCCATGAATACGGCATATAATGAATAACAGTATGCACGAAGTGACAAGTAACAACTACAATGTTTAAACTAGCATATAATGCAAGCAACTAATCATCATGTCAAAACTACTAGTTAACAAGCTACATTAGGCGATAATATTTTCTAAGGTGTGCGTGACATGGCAATTACCGATGAAGATGTGTGTGAGCCGGCAAGCAAGTGTACGTGGTACATACGCATCATCGGTAATGGTGCTGGTGTCCTAACAGTATGATATCAACAATGCAATAAGAAATTATAATATAAGTATGCGATGCGGAGCGAACAGTAATAATGAGCGGGAGCTAAATACTAAACACAACGATAACTAATCTTCATTACCCTAATATAAATCCTACAAATGGTGCATTTTGAAATAACACGAATCATGGGGTTTTGAAAATAGGGGCTACGGTGTTTTTATGAAAAGATACGTCTTTTGAAATATCCGCAGGATCCCTTAGGCTGTCTTTTAAAATACCCACGATTCGTTAGTTTTTGAAATAGGTAAGAATCGAATCTAATCTAACAACTAAACTAAACTAAAGGACAAAGTTAACAAGCTGGACCGCAGGTAAGGAAACCGCCTAACATCTGAGTCGATACATATACATACCTGTATATATATATATTAGTCGGTGATCCCGCCTCAATAATATCATATCCGATACCATATCTATAACTAGACATCCCAAGTCAAGAGTGCGGATCAATCATCAAAATATAGCTCGTACGTAAATCCGTCGTACGGCATCCCCAAATCTGGGTACGGGTCAATATCACATTCATCATACTATTCACCTAGTATCCTCTTTATCAAATATCATGATCGGGGTACTGATCTACGTCTAGTACAATACTGATACCGCCTAAGTATGCATGCACGTGTGTGAAACACTACGTCAAGGACCCGCTACAACGTCATGTCGTATCTCAAATACGAACCCTGCTATATCACCGATCTCACGGCCTCAAATCAAATCTCATCGACTCATCATAAATATCAAGTACTATCCTCATTATCCATGCATGCGTATATGAATGTACATATGCATTGTCCCATACCCACGCATATATACATATATACACATCCCAATTTACGCACAAGAAAGTAAAGTATGCAAGTCTTTGTGTGCGTATGTGGGTATAACAACTACTCTAGGGTTTCGCAACTAACCCAAAGGTACTCCATGAACACATAAACATAACATGAATGGACATTCTCGTATCATAAAACACCTATATAAACATATATATATGAGCTACACTACGGACTGCGGGGGTGATATACACCATCCACCCGACTTCTCCCCGTAGATATAAATCTACTCACCTGGTCCTCGCTCGCCGGTGCCGACGTCGCCACGCGCTTGCTTGTCGTCTCAAAGTACACATGGGGTACCTACACATCATAACTCACCGTATCGCATTAAAATCAAATTCGAAATCGAAACGGCATACGAAAATCAAATCGGCACGCGTGTCACGCATAGGTCAAAACCTATCGCCTACGCATGCAAGAACAGCCAAACCAACTCTCGATGTCGATGTACAAACGTCAGACCATCGAGAAAAACCCAAATACACTCATTTGTACATTCACGAACACTAATTTTAATATAAAATAGGTTAAAACTCACAAAAACCCCCAATTTCACTTAAAAAGTCATTTTTCCGAAAATCTAGCAAGCACAATTCGCCGTTTTTGTACAAAACATGATGTTTAAACAAATGTAGCGGCCATAATACTTATTAAATATCTTAAATAAGTTATACAAACAATTTCCACATTTTTAATCCCAATTATTTAACCAATTTCAAAAGCCTAGTTAGCAAATTAGCATAATTAACACAATTTTTTTTTAAACTAACCATTAACAACTAACTACTAATCTTGTTTTAACAATTTTAGTGGCCACAATATTCACCAAATAACTTAATTAGGTCACAAAAATATTAACTAGATTTTTCACTCAAATATATTCAAAATTCCTAAAAACCTAGTTTGCACAATCATGCAATTTTAACAATTTTTCATGTAACAATTTGCAATCTAACTACTAGTTTACATTCTTCAAATCCTAAGACGGTAAGCTACCCATTACAACCATAATCTATAGATCAAAATGCTAACATTAAATCAAAACCTTTCTTGATTTCCAAGCTCGCAATCAAAACTTAATTAAACACTTAATTAAAACTTAGACTAAAACAAGTATCATTTGGAAAAGGGGTTATACCTTAAACTAGTTTGAAATGAGATCCACACTTGCCAAAACATAGCCCCCAAAATGCCATCTTCCTCCAAGGATTCAAGCTAGCATGGGCAAAGAAATAATGGGTCAAGGTTGGATTTGAGATTAGTGATGTTTTTATGTGGATTTTGAAGAAATTTTGTGGATTTTAGAGGTGAAGAATGTGAGGATTTGGAGAGGGGAGGGCTGCTGCAATTCTGGTCGAAAATTGAGGGGGTGTGGGGGTGTGGGTGTGGGAGTGAGAGTGGGTATAAAAGTCCAAGTCAAAGGAAGTCCAAGTCAACCCAACCAATACTTATATATATATACCCTTTCTTCTCATTTCTTTTCATTTCTTTTCTTTTTGCCATTCAAGTGAGAAAATGAGGGGGCACTAGGGGCTGCTGATTTGGAGAGGGGAGAGAGGGTGTGGGTGAGTGTGGGTGAGGGAAAAAGATAAATGTATTACCCTAATTCCCATTAACACTAATTTCACCGAAAAAAGCCTTTTTCTTCGATATTTTCTAAACCGTTTTGGCAAATGATTTCATTTCAAAAACCATAAGATAAAATTTTATTTAATGTTTTATGATGCACAAAATTTGTTTCAACTCATTCCAATTTGTAATTTTCCCTAATTAAATGCATTAGTGACGGCTTAAAATAATATTAAAATAATATTTTTTTCAGAAAATTTGAAATTTCACCAGTGGCTCAATAAACACCAAATACTATCAATTACATAGCTAGAATATGTATATTTAATTTTATAATATAGATATTTGCATTTTGACTTTTTACAGAAACCCCCTAATTTTACCGTTTTTTCGAAATTTCACCGAAACGATTTTCAAAACGTTACATGAGTACAGCTTAGTCCGTTCACTTGATGTAACAACCGAGTTCAGTTATACCAATTTCTGTTTCCGTATTTATTTATCTTTGGTATTTTATTTATTTATCGTGTTTGGGTGCGAATAATAATTTTACATTTACTCTGCATTCGACCCAACCCGCTTGCTTGAACCTGTTAATTCATATTTATAGACTACCCTAGCCTGTTAAATAGACACGTGCATTTTTTGTATATTGCATATTGACTTTTATTTGGCATCGCACATTTTATCATATAATATTTTAGATCACGTACAATAAATTAAAATTGCATTTCTTAGCCTGCATGATACCCCTAACCCTGTGGTAGCGTCCATGCATCTTGTTCTCATCCTGTTAAGTGAAACGGACGTGTTTGGATGGCTACACGCACGTACGTGCATCCGTTCTTGCGAGTATGCATTTTCGTTTCCTAATCATTAATTTTAAAATTTGGAAGTTGCATATAATTTTCGTATTTTAAATCTAAATTTTTAGACCCGACCCGGACGCATTTTGAAATATTTTATATTCCGCTAAAATTCAATTATTTAAATTTTAAATTTAATATTTTTAACAACTCAGAATATTTTTGAAACTAATTTAAATCTTTTTTAAATTTTTTTTAAACAAATCAAACAACAGCTCTCTCTTTCCAGCCAATCAAATTATTCCTTTTATTTGCGCCGGGCCCCACTCTCTCTTCCTCTCTCTCTCCCTCACCTCTATCTCTTTGTCTCTCCTCAACATAAAAACAATTTCATCTCTCCTAACTGTTCACCTAACCCTCTCTCTCTCCTCTTGATCTTTTTTCTCTCTCCTCTCCCTCTCTCAGAATTTCTCTCTCCTCTCGCTAAATATTTCCCTCTTTCTCTCTATAATTATTATATAACTTCTCCTCCTTCCTTTACTAATTTCTTAAAAACCCATCACCATGAACCCGAGCCGCCGCCTCCACCTCACCGTCGCACAAAACACCGACGACGCCATTCCCGACCCCGTCGCCTCCTCACCCTCATCGCCTCAGCCTCCATCTCTTCTCATCCCCGAGCCCTCACACGCACTCGAGAACAGCCGAGCACCCCCTGTACGCCTCGCAACGCCAGAGTTGATCGCCGCCGGTGATCTCGTTTTCGTCTTCCCGACTCCGAGCACCCCCTAGTAAGCCCTGCACTCCCTCTCCTCTCCTTCTCTCTTCTTCCTTTCTTTTCTTTTCTTTCTTCGGTTTTTTTATGATGCCTGCTGTCCTCTGTAGATCACATAGCCGGAGCTCCGTCGACACCATCGACACCTCACGACTCCTCTCTGAATCACAGTGAGCTTACCTTCTGCTCAACCACTTCTTCCCTTCCTTTTCTTCATTCTTTCTTTTCTTTCTTTTCTTTCTTTCTATCAATGTTTACTGTTTTTCTAGATTGCCGGAATTCGGTCGTGCCGTCGACGATTCCGACGACCCAGCGAGCGTACCTGACCCGTGTGATCACTTTGTGCGTTGTTTGGATCCGCTTCGTGTACCGTGTGCGTGTCGCGACTTTTCCCGCCGACGTGTGATGTTCCGTACACACCCGTTTCTTGATCCGTCAAGGCAAGTAAAACTTGCTACATACTATTTATATTATATTATACTTATTTAACTGCATATTAAATCTGTTGTTTAAATCTACTGTCCCATATTCCATTTCGATGTTCCGTGTGTATCATTTTTTGATCTAGAACCTGAAACATATCATGTTGCATATTAGGTTACAATAAATTGTACCCACGCCCATATTTATATCATATAGTGCTTGGTTGCATAGCCCATAATATCATTTTAATAGTTTATAACCTATCGGACACCCTTTTGCATCCATTTAGCTTATTATATATACAATTGCATCCTTAGATCATTTAACACATAATAATGAGATTTTAACATTCCATATTTGATAAAGTGTATTTAATTAGTATTGGAATCATAACCCTAACTCAATTCGATAACCGAGCATCCATATATTTTAATTTGCACCTATTTGCATACCACATTACAATGTTCCATTTTATTGTTCTATTAGTACCCCATACTTGTTTTGGTATACCCATGCTTATTATAGTTTGATTATGAGCACCCACGTGACATTTGTGCACCTCTGACATGACTTGATATACCATTACTTGACACGACGTGATACCGTGCACTTCTTGACATGACATGATACCTATATATTACCTGACTTGACCTGAGGTACCATGGCTTTCTCTGTTACCTGATCTTGTTACTAATGCCAACAAACCTCACCTGTTGTCCCTACGGACATTTCCTGTTGTCTATTCAGACAAACCTGTACCTGCCTGATCTTGTGTTGGTATTAGCTCCAGATTATTTAATACCTGACTTGAACATATATAACTTGGAAGTATGGGGAAATCAATGATGAAACCTGACTTGTAACTCGACAGTTCGATACCTTTACTGATCAGTCTTATGGGTTAGGCCAGCCCCGGGGTGATGCTACTGACATCACTCGTCATTTCCTACTACCCTTTATTGCCTTGCGGCACGTCTTGGATTTAGCCAGAGAGTCATAGACCGTGATCCCGGGCATGCACGGGATATTATTGAGTTACATTGATGATTCATCAAATTGATTTCAAAGATTTGAGAGTAGTTAACACAGTAGACCAGTTTAGATTACCCACTGCACACTACCCTTCACTGTCCTTATTTATATTGTTGTTTTACCTGTTTTACTGTTCATGGTCAGACCTGCATGTCTTGCTACCCCTGTTTATATTATTGCTTGATGTTATGACATACTGATGTCTGGGTTTCGCATGGCTCGGATTCTTTACCTTCGCTACAGGCCGAGCAGGAGTATTTCAGTCAGCAGGCTGAGCAGTGAGGACTTGTTAGTAGTTAGTCCATTTTACTTTTGGTATTTTTATTCCTGATGTGAGCCCGCATTATGGGACGTACATTCCAGTTTATTATTGTATTGGATCTTTTGCTTCCGCATTAATTTATTCTTGACTCGTTTTATTCTGGCTTATGGACATGTGTTAGATAGTATATTATTGTTCTTGATATCTCTACAGCCGTAATGTGACTGTGAAAGGATATTTCCTATCCATAGGTAGCTTGGTTGGCTTTGTCACGTGCCTATCTTAGCTTACTCTGGGAAGCGGGACGTGACATGGTTCTTTTGCTATCATAGCCATAAGATTTAAGTTAATCGGGTTTGATTCTTTTATAGTTGGGTATTGGACCCAATACACGAATCAGAATACTCGAGATTAGGAAACATGTCCTGCCACCATACCGACTTACCATTTTTGAATCTTAACCTCCTCCTGTTTCTACTTTTACGATATGCAAACCTCCTTTGCATATCGACTCGAAAACCTGGTTTCCTTTGTTTATCTTTAGGACTTAGGCGACTTGGGTAGAGTTATGTGATTGTAGCTATGATACCACGGCATGGTTACAATGCGGTACTCTATTTAAGTAACTTGGAGTTCTAGCCTTGATTCATATCCTTGATCTTTATTTTGAATCTGTTATCGTGCTAATCCTTTGGGAGCTTTGATTTTAGGAACATGGCAGACAAGAATCCGAAAACGTACCAATGGCGTGTTGACGAAGCAGCTATGCTTGGAGTAATCCGTGGGATGTTGGAGAACCAAAAGCGATAGACCGAGCTGAACCAGCAGCAAGCTGAAGCTTTTCAGGATGGTTTGCGGACCGTTCAGCAGTCCGTGAACAATATTGTGGCCAGACCAGTTGATCGTGTGGGTACCGTAGCGGATTTCAGGAGACTGGGTCCGTCTGTCTTTACTGGCCTGGAAGAGACATTGCCAGCGGAGTAGTGGCTGGTTGACACGGAGAATTTACTCGTTGCGGCACAAATTCCAGATGATAAGAGGGTGGATGTGGTACGCATCCAGTTAGTGGATTATGCCTGTGAATGGTGGCTTGTGGAAGAGACCCGCTTGCCCAAGCCGATCAGTTGGGCGGTTTTTTCGAAGAGTTCCTTGGAGAAGTTCTTCCCGCGGACTGCACGGGAGGAAATGGAAGAAAAGTTCATCAGTTTGAAGCAGAACGGCGCACCTGTGGATATACATGCAACTGGGTGGACGCGGCTCAGTAGATTCGCTGGACCTTTGGTTGCTAACGATGCTGATAGGGTAAGGAGGTTCATGCGCAGTTTGGATGTGGAGATCCAGAGGCAGATTGTCTCCCTGGGTTTGACCACTTTCTCACAAGTACTTACAGTGGCCCAAGAGCAACAGAGCCTATCTATGAAGACGGGGAGTACACAGCAGCCAGCAGTTACAGTGCGGAAGTTGGTATTTACACCGAACCGAGCGCATGGACACAGAGGTATTCCAGTGAACCGGCGTGGCGTAACACCAATGAAGAAGCCTGTTGTTGTTGATCAGAGGAGGACCGTGATTTGTGACTACTACCATTTACCTGGGCACGTGCAAAGGGAATGTCGAAGGAGGCAGGGACTCTGTTTGGTTTGTGGATCGGCGGATTATACTATCAACGCTTGTCTGTCGAAGCTTCGCACGAAGGATGGTGTTCAGAAGCCACCACAGAAACCGTTTCAGGGACAGAAGCAGCTGACTCAGGGACCTAATCAAGCTCGAGCATTTACCCTGACGGCTGAGGAAACTAAGGCTTCAGGAGAAGTTGTTTTTAGTATTCTACTTATTCATGGTTTCCCGCATTAGCGTTATTCGATTCTGGTGCATCCCATTGTTTTATGTCGTCCAAGTTTATTGCTACACACTCGATTGCTTGCACGACCCTGTCTAGTTGTTGGGACATACACACTGGGAATGGGAAGATCATATCTAGTAGAGAATGTAAGGATTGTGCAGTTGTTGTTTGCGGACGGGAGCCGTTTGCAGATTTCTTGGTGATTGATACAGGCAGCTATGAAGTCGTCTTGGGAATGGATTTTCTCGGCACTTTCTATGCTCACATCGATTGTAGGGAAAAGAAAGTAATTTTCCAGATTCCCGGACATCCAGAGTTTATCTTCACTGGAGGAAGCAGTTTTGTCGGGCCAGTCGGGTTTAGGGCTAGGCCGACAGCTAATGTTCTTTCGTCGATGGAAGTTGGTAGAAATGAAGCGCCAGCTGTTGTTCGAGATTTCATGGACGTGTTCGAGGACATATCAGGTTTACCGCCGAAGCGAGACGTGGAATTCGCGATTGACCTTATTCCCGGTGCAGCGCCAGTCTCTAAAGCGTACTATCCAATGGTACCAGTAGAGTTGGAAGAAGTTAAGAAGCAGGTTACTGAATTACTTGAGAAGTGTTGGATTCGCAGCAGTAACTCACCTTGGGGAGCTCCAGTTCTTCTAGTCAAGAAGAAAGATGGCACAAGGAGAATGTGCATCGATTATTGAGAATTAAACCGGGTGACTATTAAGAACAAGTACCCGATCCCTCGCATTGGCGAATTATTTGAGCAGCTTAGTGGCGCGAGGGTATCTCGAAACTGGATTTACGATCCGGGTATCATCAGGTCCAAGTTAAAACAAAAGATATTTGCAAGACGGCGTTCCGAACTCGGTTTGGACATTAAAAGTATTTAGTGATGCCCTTCGGAGTAACGAACGCACCGGTGATATTTATGGACTTGATGAACCGAATCTTTTCACCAATTTTGGATCAGTTTATAGTGGTGTTCATTGATGATATTCTGGTCTACTCGAAGAGTATTGAAGAGCATGCAGAACACTTAAAGATCGCACTGCAGACTTTGAGGCAAGAAAAATTGTACGCAAAGATGACCAGGTGCGAGTTTTGGCTTCAAGAAGTGAAGTTTTTGGGACATGTCGTGTCCAGAGATGGAATTGCCGTTGATCCCGAAAAGATTGCAGCAGTTCGAGATTGGCCGATTCCGAAGAACATTGCAGAGATCAGAAGCTTTCTTAGACTTGCCGGGTATTATAGAAGGTTCGTGGAGAATTTTGCTCGTTTGGCAGAGCCTTTTTCTAAGCTTACGCGCAAAGAAGTACCATTTGTGTGGATGGATAAGTGTGCGTCAGCTTTTGAGGTGTTGAAACAAAGGTTGATAACCGTTCCTATTTTAACCGTTCCAGACAGTTCCGGAGGATTGGTGATTCACAGCGACGCATCTGGGAAAGGATTAGGATGTGTTTTGATGCGGCATGGGAAGGTTATAGCGTACGCATCGAGACAGTTGAAGACCCATGAGAAGAATTACCCTACTCATTACTTGGAGCTAGCAGCTGTGATTTTTGCTTTGAAGATTTGGAGATACTACTTATTGGGTGAAAGGGTCGAGGTTTTCACCGATCACAAAATCTTAAAGTATGTGTTCACGCAGAACGAACTTAATATGAGGTAGCGCAGATGGTTGGAGCTGATGGCTGACTACGATCTTGATCTTAAATACCATCCGAGGAAAGTTAATGTCGTGTCGGATGCCCTTAGTCGGTTGCCAGCAATTCAGATGTTGACTGCACACAAGGAAATTATTGAAGACTTTCAATGATTCGATTTGGAGGTTGTGCTACCGCATTCTTCGGGACAGTTGATACAGCTGAAAGTACAGTCGTCGTTGATCGAGAATATTAAAGCAGCGCAATTGCAGGACCCTAGATTGCAAAAGTTTCTAGAACAGGTTGAAGTTGGCCTTCGAACGGACTTGTTAATTCATGAAGATGGTTCATTGCGATATGGTAGCCGTTTGTGTGTGCCAAAAGGAGATATTCGTGAAGAACTTATGAAGGAGGCACACAGTTCAGCATATTCTGTACATCTAGGAGGCACGAAGATGTACCGAGATATACGACAGCATTTCTGGTGGGAAGGCATGAAACGGGAAATTTCCCGCTTTGTAGCAAAGTGCTTAGTGTGTCAGCAAGTTAAGGCTGAACATCAAAGGGTTGCTGGTTTATTGCAACCACTTTCGATTCCTCAGTGGAAGTGGGAAAATATAACCATGGATTTCGTGACGGCTTTATCGTGGAGTCCAAAAGGCAACAATGCAGTTTGGGTGATTGTTGATCGATTGACCAATGCAGCTCATTTCATCTCTTTTCGAGTTGGTCAATCAACAGAAACTTTGGCAGAACGGTACATGCAGGAGATTGTAAGATTGCATGGAGTACCGGTGAGCATCATGTCCGACCGTGACAATCGTTTCTTATCACACTTTTGGAGGAGCTTACAAGAAAGTTTGGGGACTCGATTGAAGTTTAGCACAGCTTATCATCCTCAGACAGATGGCCAGTCGGAGAGAACGATCCAAACTCTTGAAGACATGTTGAGAGCTTGCATGTTAGACTTCAAGGGTTCATGGGAGGATCATCTACACTTAGTGGAGTTTTCTTAGTATAACAGTTTCCAGGCGACTATTCAGATGGCTCCATTTGAAGTTTTATATGGTCGCAAGTGTCGTTCACCTGTTTGTTGGGACGATGTTGGAGAAAGAAGATTGTTTGGACCATATTTAGTCGTGCAGACAGTTGAGAAGGTTAATACTATCCGGAATCATATATAAGCAGCACAAGACCGACAAAAGAGTTGGGCAGATACATCGAGAAGACCTCTAGAGTTCGCCGTTGGTGATTTGGTATTCTTGAAGATATCACCGACTAGAGGGGTGATTCGTTTCGGAAGTCGGGGAAAGCTTAGTCCTCGATTCGTTGGACCTTTTGAGATTTTGGAGCGTGTTGGAGAAGTGGCGTATCGATTGGCGTTACCGCAATCCTTGGCGAATGTTCATAACGTGTTTCATGTATCTCAACTCCGTAAATATGTTCGAGATGAAACACACGTGCTGGATCATTCGGAGATGACTGTCCGAGAAGATTTGACTTTTGAGGAGCGACCGATGTCGATGGTGGATCGAAGAGAAAAGGTTCTTAATAACAAAGTTATCCATCTTGTACTTGTTTCTTGGGGAAACCGCTCACAAGGAGAATCAACTTGGGAATGAGAAGATGAAATCCGGCAGAAGTTTCCACATCTATTATTGTAATTTGTTGTTTGTTTATCCTTTCTTATTCTTGGAATTTCGAGGACGAAATTCTTTGGTAGTTGGGTATAATGTAACAACCGAGTTCAGTTATACCAATTTCTGTTTCCGTATTTATTTATCTGTGGTATTTTATTTATTTATCGTGTTTGCGTGCGAATAATAATTTTACATTTACTCTGCATTCGACCCGACCCGCTTGCTTGAACCCGTTGATTCATATTTATAGACTACCCTGGCCTGTTAAATAGACACGTGCATCTTTTGTATACTCAATATTGACTTTTATTTGGCATCTCACATTTTATCATATAACATTTTAGAACACGTAAAATAAATTAAAATTGCATTTCTTAGCCTGCATGATACCCCTAACCCTGTGGTAGCGTCCATGTATCTTGTTCTCGTCCCGTTCAGTGAAACGGACGTGTTTGGATGGCTAAGCGCACGTACGTGCGTCCGTTCTTGGGGGTATGCATTTTCGTTACCTAATCATTCATTTTAAAATTTGGAAGTTGCATATAATTTTCATATTTTAAATCTAAATTTTTAGACCCGACCCGGGCGCATTTTGGAATATTTTATATTCCGCTAAAATTCAATTATTTAAATTTTAAATTTAATATTTTTAACAACTCAGAATATTTTCGAAACTAATTTAAATCTTTTTTAAAATTTTTTTAAACAAATCAAACCACGGCTCTCTCTCTTTCCAGCCAATCAAATTATTCCTTTTATTTGCGCCGGGCCCCACTCTCTCTCCCTCTCTCACCCCCTCACCGCTATCTCTTTCTCTCTCCTCCACATAAAACCAATTTCATCTCTCCTAACTGTTCACCTAACCCTCTCTCTCCTCTCGATCTCTTTTCTCTCTCCTCTCTCTCTCTCAGAATCTCTCTCTCTCCTCTCGCTAAATATTCCCCCCTCCCTCTCTATAATTATTATATAACCCTTCTCCTCCTTCCTTTTCTCATTTCTTAAAAACCCATCGCCACGAACCCTAGCCGCCGCCTCCACCTCGCCATCGCACAAAACACCGACGACGCCATTCCCGACCTCGTCACCTCCTCACCCTCATCGCCTCCGCCTCCATCTCTTCTCTTCCCCGAGCCCTCACACGCATCCGAGAACAGCCGAGCACCCCCTGCATGCCTAGGAACGCCGGAGTTGATCGCCGCCGGTGATCTCGTTCTCGTCTTCCCGACTCCGTGCACCCCAGTGAGCCCTGCACTCCCTCTCCTCTCCTTCTCTCTTCTTCCTTTCTTTCCTTTTCTTTCTTCGGTTTTTTTATGATGCCCGCTGTCCTCTGCAGATCACATAGCCGGAGCTCTGTCGGCACCTCACGACTCCTCTTTGAATCACAGTGAGCTTACCTTCTGCTCAACCCCTTCTTCCCTTCCTTTTCTTCAATCTTTCTATTCTTTCTTTTCTTTCTTTCTATCAATATTCACTGTTTTTCTAGATCGCCGGAATCCGGTTGTGCCGTCGACGATCCCGACGACCCAGCGAGCGTACCTGACCCGTGTGATCACCTTATGCGTTGTTTAGATCCGTTCCGTATACCGTGCGCGCGTCGCGAATTTTCCCGTCGACATGTGACGTTCCGTACACACCCGTTTCTTGATCCGTCGAGGCAAGTAAAACTTGCAATATGCTATTTATATTATATTATACTTATTTAACTGCATATTAAATCTGTTGTTTAAATCTAGTGTCCCATATTCCATTTCGATGTTCTGTGTGTATCATTTTTAGATCTAGAACCTGAAACATATCATGTTGCAGATTAGTTTACAATACATTGTACCCACATCCATATTTATATCGCATAGTGCTTGGTTGCATAGCCCATAATACCATTTTAATAGTTTATAACCTGTCGGACACCTGTTTGCATCCATTTAGCCTATTATATATACAATTGCATCCCTAGATCATTTAACACATAATAATGAGATTTTAACATTCCATATTTGATAAAGTGTATTTAATTAGTGTTGGAACCATAACCCTAACTGAAATCGATAACCGTGCATCCATATGTTTTAATCTGTACCTATTTGCATACCACATTACAATGTTCCATTTTATTGTTCCATTAGTCCCCCATACTTGTTTTGGTATACCCATGCTTATTACAGTTTGATTATGAGCACCCACGTGACATTTGTGCACCCCTGACATGACTTGATATACCATTACTTGACACGACGTGATACCGTGCACTTCTTGACATGACATGATACCTATATATTACCTGACTTGACCTGAGGTACCATGGCTTTCTCTGTTACCTGATCTTGTTACTAATGCCAACAAACCTGATCTGTTGTCTCTACGGACATTTCCTGTTGTTTATTCAGACAAACTTGTACCTGCCTGATCTTGTGTTGGCATTAGCTCCAGATTATTTAATACCTGACTTGAACATATATAACTTAGGGGTATGGGGAAATCAATGATGAAACCTTACTTGTAACTCGACAGTTCGATACCTTTACTGATCAGTCTTACGTGCTAGGCCAGCCCCGGGGTGACGCTGCTGACATCACTCGTCATTACCTACTACCCTTTACTGCCTTGCGGCACGTCTCGGATTCAGCCTGAGAGTCATAGACCGTGATCCCGGACACGCACGGGATACTATTGAGTTACATCGATGATTCATCAAATTGATTTCAAAGACTTGAGAGTAGTTAACACAGTAGACCGGTTTAGATTACTCACTGCACACTACCCTTCACTGTCCTTATTTATATTGTTGTTTTACCTGTTTTACCGTTCATGATCATACCTGCATGTCTTGCTACCCCTGTTTACATTATTGCTTGATGTTATGACGCACTGACGTCTGGGTTTCGCATGGCCCTGATTCTTTACCTTCGCTACAGGCCGAGCAGGAGTATTTCAGTCAGTAGGCTGAGCAGTGAGGACTTGTTAATAGTTAGTCCATTTTACTTTCGGTATTTTTATTCCTGATGTGAGCCCGCATTATGGGACGTACATTCCAGTTTATTCTTATATTGGATCTTTTGCTTCCGCATTAATTTATTCTTGACTCGTTTTATTCTGGCTTATGGACATGTGTTAGATAGTTTATTATTGTTCTTGATATTTCAACAGCCGTAATGTGACTGTGGAAGGATATTTCCTATTCATAGGTAGCATGGTTGGCTATGTCACGTGACTATCTTAGCATACTTTGGGAAGCAGGGCGTGACACTTGACACTGTCACTTCATCTCGAGTGTGTTCCCACTATTCTTAGATTACTACCCTACCACGGTTCAAATGAGTCGTGCAAACAGGTAGTAATTGGGTGCAGTCCCGAACCACTTGGAGGCAGTGACGGTTAGACAGGATTCGTCTCTCCCGGTATTGGGAGTTGATATCGCGCTGTGTCTAGGAGAGCCATTACACAAAGTCCCGGGCCAGGGCAAGCGGGATTTGCTGGTAGTGTTTCCAGTAGTTTCTCAGGGTGTTCTGGGCTACACTCCGATATGACTTGTACCGCTATTAGGGGACTGACGTTTACCGCCTCCTAGTCCTGACATGCGATACTCTCAGACGAACA
The DNA here is from genome assembly GCA_030015575.1 of Agapanthus africanus. Lineage (NCBI taxonomy): Eukaryota > Viridiplantae > Streptophyta > Magnoliopsida > Asparagales > Amaryllidaceae > Agapanthus > Agapanthus africanus. The sequence continues at coordinate 453,594,875 of JASDDO010000019.1, read as the reverse complement.
GACCGGACTGTACAGAGATTGTCACATTCAGGCTTAGTAGGAGTTCGGATGGGTTCACCTCATCGGTCTTCTTATCGGCATCTACCTGGGGACCGTTACGTACAGCTAGTACCGCTTGCGGCCTGTGGTTAAACCCACTGCCAGCGTAATGTCGATTCTTTAGAGTCCCACGCAGAGGGTTGTTCGCCTTTGGGCAAAACAGAGTAGAGGTCGTATGGTTTTGCGACGGGGTTCGTTCACGTCCGTGCAATTGTGCACGTTTGGTGTCCGGGCAGTTATTACTAGCGGGCTTTGGTTTAAGCCAGATCCTAGTATTTGTTTTGGGATTGGTTTTGTCTCATTGTATTCGTGTTCCTCGGAACACGGATACGGGCGTGTATGCACAGTTGACAGAGGCAGAGGAACCTCATTAGGGTTGTTGACCGTTTACTTTTTTTAAACCCTAATGAGAATGAGAAATATGATTAATAATATTAATTAAGGATAATTGTGCCATGGTTGAGGTTGGGTTGACCATTTGACTTTTGTTGACCATTTGACCATGATCATTTCTTTTGCAAGATGCTTCTTGAAGCTTGCAATTTGCATTAAATGTGAAATGATAATGGTCACTTCAACTAACCATCACAATTTTCTTTAATTATTATTATTATTCTCATTCTCATATTTTCTCATATAATGTGATAATATGTACTGAACGTCGACTAATCGCTATACGTCCATTAGTGGGGGTTGTACATATCTGTGATCTGTGATGTTGGATTGTGTATATGAACTTATTGGATTGTCGCGGATGAATAGCCGGGGTTTGTGAGATGAGAGTTTATTTATCTTTCATTTTATGTAAAATTTTTAATTTGATGTAATATTATTTTATGGCCGCACATCCAGGTTGAGGTTATAGCCGCCATTGTATTTTATTTCTTTTACTGTTTTTGCTCCTAGGATAGACCCAAGGAAGGGTGCACAAACTACCGGGTACTTTGAAGTGCCGAGTGGCCTACTCACATTATTGAGGGAGGTTGCTTCACTTCGGGTACTTGGCGGGTAGTTTGCCGCACCCGTAGGGGTCTAGGGTGGGGTTTGGCTATTCATCGCGACCGTGTAATCCGCCTTTCGTTGCAGGCTCGAACGAAACGCGGATTCCTCGCTTATCCAATGTGTTCATCTGTGATCTGGAATGGCTATCATTGCACTGACGAATGTATATATCTATATATGATATCTAGTAGGCGTTGCTTATGTTTTGCATCCGCGCTAGTCTAGCCCACGCTCTGTCGTTAGTTAAGTAACCTAACGGGTGATGACGGGACCCAGTGGCGAATGCGGATGGCATAAGCGTACGTCTTATTTTCATTATTTTCTGCAATGGTAGCATTAATTGATGGGAAGCATTAAATTAATGCAAAGAAAACAAACCAAAGTTAAATCGTTGGAACAATTTCAAAACCACTCGGTTTTTTCCAAAACAGAAAACTTTTAAAAACGCGGAGGTTAAACCACTCCTTTTAAAAGCTATCAGGTTCCTTCGATTATATCAAGTTCACTACGTTCACGGTTTCGCCAAAACCATTTGTAGCCCTCCGTCATTTCGTATGGATAGTCAATAGTATTCATGCTATGTTTGTTGGCCAAACTCAAGGCATAGTGATTGGTAGCTATTGGATATTCATATGTAGCATAGATAGATGAGTTGGTTTGGGACTGTCGTACTGCTTTGTAGGCCAAAGTCAAGGATAGGTACGGGTGGGTTCAAATTAACCTGGATAATGACGGGTAGAACTTGACATGTGACTTATGATTTGTTGGCCAAAGTCAAGGTCATAAGAGCATGGGGCAAAAATCCACATCGGGAGTTTCAAAGGAAACTGAAACTTGCTAGTGTTGCATACCATTTGGAGTGTGATGATTTTGGTAGGATTCCTTCAGCTTTATCACACGATGATATTTGGATCCCGATCCTACTGCGAGTATATGCTACTCCTCGGGAAACTTTCTCACTTAACAATCAATGCTATAAACCAAGTAGGTGTCTAGAAAGGTGTTAGCGGGGCTATGCCCACAGGGAAAAGAGGTTATTTCATTAAGGAATTTCGCGAAAACGTCGTAAAACCTCCATCGAAGTACCGACACTATCCTGGCTGAACGGTTAAGCAAGTATTGCATGGTGAGATTAATCCCGACTAATTCTTCTTTTATGGTTTGAGAAAGGATTCGAGAAACAGTGTGAGCCATCCTGTTTAGATAAACTAAAAACTAATCTAAACTTGCAAGAGCATCATGCTAAGTGTTTTCTTTGTAGGGTTACTAGGCACTCTAATAAGGTTCTATAACGCATCAACCATGCCCGTTTAAAATTTTAGCCGTGCCGAATAACCCTAAACAAGATCGTTGCTCGAAAATTAGGGTTTCACATGCTAGTAAAAGACAATTACGACTAAGTGAATACGAAATACAACCTTTGTAGATCGGTCCATCACTTCATTAGCTCCTTGTTGAAGTCCCTTCGTTGCGATCCTGGTTTTCCCGGGCTCTTGCATGGCTTCACGAGGCGAAAGAAGTGTCCTTGCTTGAAGTCTTCGAGGCCGAAGAAGATCTACGTCGAGGGAATATCAACTCAAGCTTCTACTTCACTAACTAGAGAATTAGTGAAGCAAACACCCTAAACTAAAGTGCAAGTCTAGTAGAGGATGGAGAAATAGGAAGTGGGTTCACTTTAGAATTTATTTTATCACAATGTTTCACTCTCTCTTGAAAACCCTAGCTAGCTTTTCTTTTGCTCAAAGAAGAAGAAGATGAACAAAAGAAAAGATGAAGATAATCATCTAGTGAGTGAGTTAACCATGGTAAGTGAGTATCATATACTAACTCATGTAGAGACATAATCATGGCTAATCCAAATGGTAAGGTTAACAAAAATCTAAAGTAAAGACAAAGCTAGTGGACTTTGTCAAAGCAAAGCAAGCTTCTACAAGCTTCATGCTCTTCCCAAAATTCCACTAATTTTGTAATTATCTTAAATAATTATAACCCACCATAATAAATTGAATGGTGTATGTCTTACACACCCATGTCAAGTGTATCATCAACCATGATACAAAAAGAAAACACATTTTAATATATATCACATATATATTAAAGTTGTGCACATGTGAGAAAAATCCTTAAGTGCACAAGTGTTAGTTAATGTAAACTAATATATCTAATATACAATTATACACTAAATTATTAAATAAACACTTGACTTAATAATCCGGTCATATATCATATAACCGACTAACATCCATTGTATCGACTTATCGAATCAACACTTGATTCGATAACCCGGCTATATCATATATAACCGACCGATACAAAAAGTCGCGAGAATAGAATACGGTATCACATATACGCATTATTCTCGGCCCCACACATATCACATACATGCTCCTATTTTGTTTTGCCTGAGCCAGTAAAACCTCTATGTAGGACTCTAAAGACTCGACAATACGCCGGCAGTAGGTGATGATCACATCAAACACCCACAAGCCGTCAGCGGTACTAGCTGGACGTAACGGCTACCCGGGTATTGAGCGATCAGAAGATCAGCAAGCAAGCCTGCTCCAACTCCTGTAAAAGCCTTACGGTAACACTTCCCGTACAGTCCGGTCTCCTCGTCTGATATGTCGCATATCAAGTCTAGGGGTGGTAAACGTCAGACCCCAACAACCGATAAGTCGTGCCGATGTGAGGCTCATAACGGGTTGAGAAACTACTGGTAACACTTACCAGTAAATCTCTAAATCAGCCCTGGCCAGGGACTTCCCTGTTATGGCCAATCGAGCACAGTGCAACATCAACCTCCAATACCGGGAGAGACGAAACTCCTCCTATCGCTCATTGCCTCCATGTGACTCGGGACTGTACCCAAAAACCACCGTTTTGCACACCCTCTTGGACGTGGTAAGGTGGAAATCAAAGCACAGTGGGAATCACACAAGACTCTATGACGATCTCGGGTCTACAGACTAACCTGCACAAGTGTCACTAGATAACTGCCATCTGACGTGAGGTATAATACCATCTGGGAGTTCTCGGCGAGTCCGTCCAGTGTACCCAGTCTCCACTGAGCACCCGTATATCATCTCTGATGTAAAATACCAATGGATATGGGATCATCCATCACCCATCTATATGGGTCGAGAAGGTATACGCTAGTCTACTCTGGTATATCGATGCCCCGTCTCGATACACCCACGACTAGGGACCTTGAAGGATGTACTTATGGACTACCATGTTCCCACTAGTATGATCCGCATCATAGTCCAGGTAGTCAAGTACACATCCTAATGGCTTTACCAACATATAACTATAAGACATTATCAAGGGGCAAGTATACATGTTAAGATAAAGAGCAACCAGATAGCATACTATCATATCGAGCAAGAAAGTCCTCTCCATATATGTCCAAGCATCCAATATAATATACATCATCTGTAAAATACTGGCCTCTAGGGCATATATACAACTAACAATCTCCCACTTGCACTAGGGCCAGCTGCTGTAGTATCGCATACCTAGCATCCCGAAGAGTCTCTCAAACTGTATCTAGGGAATGGCCTTCGTGAGTGGATCCGCAGTGTTGTTCTTCGTGTCAACCCTCCTGACCTCGATCTCCCGACGATCAAATATCTCCCGGATTAGGTGATACCGCCTCAGAATATGCCTGGATCGCTGATGGGACCTGGGTTCCTTGGCCAAAGCCACCGCTCCATTTTTATCACAATACAAAGGTATTGGATGCTCAATAGATGGAACCACTCCAAGTTCAGTAATAAACTTCTTGATCCAGACAGCCTCTTTGGCAGCATCGTTGGCAGCGATGTATTCAGCCTCCATTGTCGAGTCTGCCACGGTTTCCTGCTTGGAACTCTTCCAGCTAATCGCCCCTCCGTAAAGGGTAAAGACAAATCCCGAGTGCGACTTAGAGTCGTCCTTATCACTCTGGAAGCTCGAATCGGTAAAGGACTCCACTTGGAGTTCTCCGTTACCATACACCAAGAGCATCTCTTTAGTCCTTCGCAAGTACTTGAGAATGCTCTTCACAGCTGTCTAGTGACTCTCTCCAGGATCAGCTTGATACCTACTCACTACACTTAGTGAGTATGCTACATCGGGTCTGGTACATAGCATCGTGTACATGATAGAGCGTACAACCGAAGCATAGGGTATCCCTTGCATGCGAGCTCTCTCCAAATCTGTCTTTGGAGAAAGTGAGCCCTGAGATCGTGGGTAAAAACCCACGTTTGGACTCTTCCATACTAAATCTCTTTAGTATGGTGTCAATGTACCTGGATTGGGACAATCCCAATATCCTTTTAAATCTATCTCTATAGATCATAATTCCCATTATGCAGGAGGCATCACCTAGATCTTTCATTGAGAATCTTTGTGATAAGAAGAGCTTGACCGATTGCAGCATAGGAATATCATTTCCTATCAAGAGTATGTCGTCCACGTATAATACGAGGAAGACAACCTTACTCTCTACCACCTTCTTGTAGATACAAGGTTCATCTACGTTTTTGACGAAATCAAACTCTTTGATAACGACGTCAAAGCAGATGTTCCAACTCCGCGATGCTTGGTTTAATCCATAAATGGATTTAAGCTGCTTGCACACCTTCCCGCTGCTCCCACATCTACGAAGCCCTCTGGCTGAGTCATGTACACGCACTCTTCTAAATCACCGTTTAGAAAGGCGGTCTTAACATCCATTTGCCAGATTTCGTAATCATGATATGCAGCAATGGCAAGCATGATCCAGATGGATTTAAGCATAGCCATTGGAGAAAAGGTTTCGTCATAGTCCACACCTGGTTTTTGACGAAAACCCTTTGCAACAAGTCTAGCTTTGAAAGTCTCCACTTTCCCATCTACACCAAGTTTTTTCTTGAAGATCCACTTGCTCCCAATGGGTTTTAGCCCTTCACGAGCATCTTCCAAAGTCTACACTTTGTTGGTGTACATGGATTCCATCTCGGACCGCATTGCATCCAGCCATTTCACTGAGTCCCCACTCGTGATGGCCTGCTCGAAGCTAGTTGGGTCATCATCAACCATGATGCAATCCTCGCTCCTACCATCCATGAGAAAACCGTAGTATCTCTCAGGTGGGTGAGGAACCCTACTAGATCGGTGGAGAGGCTAAGGTTCGTTGGGAACTACCGAATCCTCCGGTTCCACTAAATCTTCAGTTTGAGTTTGTGTAGCCGGAATTTCTTCCAGTTCTACCTTGTCGCCACTAATTTCTTTTGCAAGAAATTCCTTTTCTTAAAAGGTGGCATGTCGAGAAACAAACACCTTTTGTTCCTCGCTATGGTAGAAAAGATATCCATGTGAATGTTTGGGATATCCCACAAACTTGCATAAAACTGACCGTGCCTCGAGTTTGTCCCGATTTTGCCTTTTGACATAGGCCAGACAACACCATATCTTAACTCGTTTAAGACATGGTCTCTTCCCACTCCAAAGCTCATATGGTGTGGTAGGTAACAGATTTAGATGGAACTTGATTCAATAGGTATGCTGCTGTCTCCAGCGCATACCCCCAGAAAGAAATAGGTAACTCAGCTGTGCTCATCATAGAGCGCACCATATCTAATATGGTGCGGTTCCTCCGTTCCGATACACCGTTGTGCTGTGGTGTATATGGAGGAGTTAGCTGAGAGAGAATCCCATTCTCTTTTAGGAAGTCCAAGAATTCATTGCTCAAGTATTCACCTCCTCGATCAGATCGAAGGATTTTAATACTTTTCCCGGTTTGGTTCTCGACTTCTTGTTTATATTCTCTAAATTTCTCAAAAGCTTCTGATTTGTGTTTCATCAGGAACACATAGCCGAATCTAGAGAGATCGTCAGTGAATGTAATGAAGTACGTAGAACCATTCCTGGCATATGTAGACATGGGGCCGCATACATCACTATGTACCAGTCCCAAGAGTTCCGTAACTCTTTGCCCGTGTCCCGTAAACGGAGTTTTGGTCATCTTGCCTTTGAGACATGACTGGCAAGTGTCATAAGATGAAAATTCAAACGGATTCAAATATCCATCCTTATGCAACTTAGCTAGTCGTGTCGTATTGATGTGACCCAGTCTACAATACCACAAGAAGGATTCGTTCATTTCTGAACTCTTCCTCTTATGTGTGTTTGTTTTGCTCAGAACTGTTGATTGATTTAGAACATAAATGCCATTGCACAACATGCCTGATCCAACTAACTTTTGGTTTAGGAAAATGTTCATAACATTATCCTGTAATACAAAATTATATCCCTCTTTACTCAATAAAGAAACCGATATAATGTTGCATATCAGGTTTGGCATGAAATAGCATTCGTTCAGAATCAATGTATTACCAGTTGGCAATACAATGTGATATTCCCCGACAGTTTTAGCTGCAACAATTGCACCATTTCCAACCCTTATGTCTTTATCACCTTCTCCAAGCTCTCTACCTTTCCTAAGCCCATGTAACTGATTACATATATGGGATCCTGACCCGGTATCTAATACCCAGGACGTAGAGCAAATGGAGAAACAGTTCTCTGTAATGAACACACCCGAAGAAAATGCATCACTATGTACTTTCTTCATTCGGGTAGCATGAGAATCCTGGTATTCCCCTATTTCCTGTTCAGTCTTATAACTTTTATAAGAAAGAACGGAACCAACGTTCCCTAGCACAGTATAACATGCCGGTTCGGTCAATACATCCATATTATTATCTTTATTAAGGCATGATATGGTCGCTACCTGGAGAGAGAGAGAAGAAAACACTTTAGCGTATACTCTTGCAAGATCAGATTGGTTATTATTTTATCTAATCAGGATGGCTCCCACTATTTTTATCAAATTTTCCTTCAAACCCTAAAAGGAAAGACTAGCCGGGATTAATTACACCCTACAACTTCGCCAATCTTTCAGCCAGGCCAGTGTCGGTACTTTGAGGGAGGTTCCCCGTGCTTTCGCACGGACCTAATTAAAGTAAACCTCGTTTTCCCAGAGGCGTAACCCCGTTGACACCTTTCTAGACACCTACTTGATCGGCTAATTGTCCTGTGTAAAACTCTCCCAGGAGTAACAATTACTCGCAGTGGGTATCGGGATCCAACTATCTCATAGAAGGTATGCAATCTCATTGCAAATTTTAACACTTGAAATTCCCGATAATATTTTGCCCTAACCCCTATGACCTTGACAAAGGCCAACAAATCATAGGATGCTAGTCAAGTTCAACCCGTCATTTCTTGATTGAATCAAACCCACCCGCACGACCCTTGACAAAGGCCAACAAGGTCGTAGGACTACCCCAAAACAATCTGCATCATATGCATAAGCAGATAAGCACCATTCAGCTACCGCACACTACGCTCTGACAAAGGCCAACAAACGCAGCACGAATACTAAACAGTTCCTATCTGAAATGACGGAGGGCTACGACAGGTTTTTCTGAAAACCTATTGCGTAATGAACTTGATATCGTTGTAGAATCGAGTGAATTTTTGAAATGGAGTGATTTTGAAGCTTTTATTAGTTTTGCTAAAGAGGTCACTCCCGGTGAAGGGATCTCGGCTCTTTCCTTATGCAATAAGGTACAGGATATATCATATATAACGCTATGCAATGAAAAAACTCCAAAAGCAACCAAAAGACAAACCGAGTGTTGTAGCATCTGCCAGTTTTGCTAAAGAGGTCACTCCCGGTGAAGGGATCTCGGCTCTTTCCTCATCGAATAAAATGCAGGATATATCATATATATCGCTATGCAAAGCAAAAATTGTAGCTACCCTTTTTGAAAATTTGATTCTGCAAAATCTTTTAGGTTTCTTTTCTTTCATTAATCACATTAATGAAGTCCCATCATTTAAGTCACCTAAATATCACAGATAAATACGACGTACACTTATGCCATCCACATTCGCCTCGATATCCCCTCGTGCACCGTTAGGTTAGGTAACTAACGGCAAAGCGAGGCAGGGCTAGCGCAGGTGTAAAACATAAGTAACATCTATATAATATATCATATATACAATATACAGTATCTATCATCACATATCAAATGATCACATCACAGATATCGCAGCAGAAGAAACATATGAAACATTGGATATACTAGGACGTCCGTGTTTTATTTTGAGCCTCTATAAAACACGGATTCCACGGTCGCGATGAATAGCCAAACCAACACCCCTAGACCCCTATGAGAGCGGCAAGAAACCCTACCAATTCTAGAGTTAGGAGATCCGAACTCGACTCCTCGAGTTGGTCTCCCACCGGACTCTAGAACCCAGTTACTTGTGCTCTCCTCCTTGGGTCTATCCTAGTGCGGAAAAGTAAATAATATACAAATGGTGACATCAACCTCATCCCGGAAGTGCCCCAATAAAAGAATATTACATACACTTAATTTTACATGAATGAAAATAAAAACCCTCATCTCACATAAAACCCCCGGCTATTCAGAACGCGACGATCTAATATAACATATCCAGCGACACATAACATCACATGTCATCAACGTAAGTAAATATGCGTATCCCAATTGTCGTTGACATATAGCAACGAAACCGTCGATAACACATATTACATTTACGGTCGCAGAAAATAAAGTGTAAAACTACAACATTTGGAATCCACAATCTCTTTAGACATCGTAAATCCGAAATATCACATACTTCGCATTTCATGCCTAATTATATGAATTCCACATATTGTATCACATTCCAGATAAATAGACAGCATTAAACTTTCCGATCGAATAATCAAATACCCAAGATTTCCTAAATAGCTCAACACTTGAGGGGAGTTTAAAAACATCCATCACATGCCACAGTACCAATGGTCCAGCCGTAGAAGGGTCAAACCAACGCCTCACATGTGGGAACGCCGTACTCCCCCAAACCCTAAAGTTCAAAAGGCAGTTCAAGACGGTCACATAATCGAGTTAAGGTTTGTTGACTTCTAAAGGGTCCATTGCGTAACTTGCACAATTTAGACGTTCTTAAACTACAGAAAAATCCAACATTTGGAAATTTTCCGGGTCTGGAAAAAGTGAGTTATTGATATCCGTTCGAACTTTTTAATACTTTCTAAATTATCCGGAAAAACAAAAACGAAACTAAATTTTCCGATCGAATCAACGAATACAAAATAATCACCAGAACACTCAACACTTGAGTTAGATTAAAAATACCCAGAAAATAGCACTTACAGAAATTGATATTACAGTGCAAAAACTAGTGCATAATTCCTCAGTACTGCCGCGGATCCGCGGCCCAAGGGAGGTACGGCCGCGGTTCCGCGGCGGTTTGTACGGATTGTGCGCTCATTTTTCACCATACTGCTTATATTTCCCTGCTAAATATTTTAGGTATTTTTAATACAGAAAAATCCACATTTTTAGAAATTGTCCAGAGAGGGGGTTAAATTGACGTTACGGGGTTCGTTCGGAGTTTTAACTTCGTAAACACATCGCCTAATGCTCTAGCTAGGCTCTGATACCACTGTAGGGTTACTAGGCACTCTAATAAGGTTCTACAACGCATCAACCATGTCCGTTTAAAATTTTAGCCGTGCCGAATAACCCTAAACAAGATCGTTGCTAGAAAATTAGGGTTTCACATGCTAGTAAAAGACAATTACGACTAAGTGAATACGAAATACAACCTTTGTAGATCGGTCCTTCACTTCATTAGCTCCTTATTGAAGTCTCTTCGCTGCGATCGTGGTTCTCCCAGGCTCTTGCATGGCTTCACGAGGCGAAAGAAGCGTCCTTGCTTGAAGTCTTCAAGGCCGAAGAAGATCTACGTCGAGGGAATATCAACTCAAGCTTCTACTTCACTAACTAGAGAATTAGTGAAGCAAACACCTTAAACTAAAGTGCTAGTATAGTAGAGGATAGAGAAATAGGAAGTGGGTTCACTTTAGAATTTATTTTCTCACAATGTTTCACTCTCTCTTGAAAACCCTAGCTAGCTTTTCTTTTGCTCAAAGAAGAAGAAGATGAACAAAAGAAAAGATGAAGATAATCATCAAGTGAGTGAGTTAACCATGGTGAGTGAGTATCATATACTAACTCATGTAGAGACATAACCATGGCTAATTCAAATGGTTAGGTTAACAAAAATCTAAAGTAAAGACAAAGTTAATGGACTTTGTCAAATCAAAGCAAGCTTCTACAAGCTTCATGCTCTTTCCAAAATTCCACTAATTTTGTAATTATCTTAAATAATTATAACCCACCATAATAAATAGAATGGTGTATGTCTTACACACCCATGTCAAGTGTATCATCAACCATGATACAAAAAGAAAACACATTTTAATATATATCACATATATATTAAAGTTGTGCACATGTGAGAAAAATCCTTAAGTGAACAAGTGTTAGTTAATGTAAACTAGTATATCTAATATACAATTATACACTAAATTATTAAATCAACACTTGACTTAATAATCCGGTCATATCTCATATAACCGACTAACATCCATTGTATCGACTTATCGAATCAACACTTGATTCGATAACCCGGCTATATCATATATAACCGACCGATACAAAAAGTCGCGAGAATAGAATACGGCATCACATATACGCATTATTCTCGGCCCGGCACATATCACATACGTGCTCCTATTTCTTTTTGCCTGAGACAGTAAAACCTCTATGTAGGACTCTAAAGACTCGACAATACACCGGCAGTAGGTGATGATCACATCAAGCACCCACAAGCCGTCAGCGGTACTAGCTGGACTTAACGGCTACCCGGGTATTGAGCGATCAGAAGATCAGCAAGCAAGCCCGCTCCAACTCCTGTAATAGCCTGCCGGTAACACTTCCCGTACAGTCCGGTCTTCTCGTCTGGTATGTCGCATATCAAGTCTAGGGGTGGTAAACGTCAGACCCCAACAACCGATAAGTAGTACCGATGTGAGGCTCATAACGGGTCGAGAAACTACTGGTAACACTTACCAGTAAATCTCTAAATCAGCTCTGGCCAGGGACTTCCCTGTTATGGCCAATCGAGCACAGCGCAACATCAACAACCAATACCGGGAGAGACGAAACCTCTCCTATCGCTCATTGCCTCTATGTGACTCGGGACTGTACCAAAAAAACCACCGTTTTGCACGCCCACTTGGACGTGGTAAGGTGGAAATCAAAGCACAGTGGGAATCACACAAGACTCTATGACAATCTTGGGTCTACAGACTAACCTGCACAAGTGTCACCAGAGAACTGCCATCTGATGTGAGGTATAATACCATCTGGGAGTTCTCGGCGAGTCCGTCCAGTGTACCCAGTCTCCACTGAGCACCCGTATATCATCTATGATGTCAAACACCAATGGATATGGGATCATCCATCGCCCATCTATATGGGTCGAGAAGGTATACGCTAGTCTACTCTGGTATATCGATGCCCCATCTCGATACACCCACGACTAGGGACCTTGAAGGATGTACTTATGGACTACCATGTCCCCACCAGTATGATCCACATCATAGTCCAGGTAGTCAAGTACACATCCTAAGAGATTTACCAACATGTAACTATAAGACAGTATCAAGAGACAAGTATACATGTTAAGATAAAGAGCAACCAGATAGCATACTATCATATCGAGCAAGAAAGTCCTCTCTATATATGTCCAAGCATCTAATATAATATACATCATCTGTACAATACTGGCCCCTAGGGCATATATACAACTAACATTCTTCTCTCTCTCTTAATTGCAGCGACTCGGTGACCAGACATTGGTTACATCTAGGTAATAAAATGACTGAATCTGACTATTATGACTGGCAAAGGTCTGTCCAGATGTCCATTACCCATGACAAGCTGGGGCACCTCCTAACTAATCAATCCCCTGCCGTCTCAGGACCAGTTTCACCTGTCACGGATATTGATATCCGTAAGACATCGGAAAAAGACTGTGCGAATGCCAAGTGCTTCGTGTTGGCCCTAGTTGATGGTGCATACCAAAGGAAGCGCGAGAAGATGGACTTATTTTCTGTCTTCCTCCATAACAAAGATTTATATGGAGAGCAATCTCGTATAACAAGATATGAGACCTCGAACGAATTGCTTCAAGCGAGATTGATTTTCGGGTCATCTGTAGGGGACAACGTCCTTACAGAGACTAGCTATTTTGATGAGCTCACGGACCTGAAGACCACGTTGAAGAACGGGTCAAATACTGACTTGATTCTACAGTCTCTGCCCTCTACTTGTACCCTGAAAGAAACCAGGGAAGAAGAAGGAAAGGGAAGGGCAAAAGATTCGGGACTGGTTATAGTAAAGGAGGGACGTTCATATTGTTACGGGAAATGACATTGGCAGAAGGATTGCAAAGCTAGCAAAGCCAGTAGCTAGGATTCGAAGCATGTTGTGGCGTCGGCTTCACGTGTGTTTGTAATAGAAAACTTTATGTCAATTAACCCTACTTCCTAGGTACTAGATACCGGATCAGGATCTCAGATCTGTAATTCATTACAGGCTTTGAGAAACCGTAGAGTTATCAGGATAGGTGATATGATTCTCAGGGTTGCCAACGGAATGAGCGTGGACGCTGAATCCGTAGGGGAATATCACCTTGGATTGACAAGTGGGCAGATATTGATTCTACGTAACTGTTTGTATGTACCTAGTATGGCTTGTAATATCATATCTTTATCCTTACTTTCTAAGGAAGGATATGATTTTACTTTTGTAAGCGATGTGGTCCACATCCACCTAAATCAAGTTCTGATTGGGTCAGGTACATTAGAAAACGGAATATACGTATTAAATCAAGCTCAAGTTTTCAGTGTCCAGAACACACTTAAAAGAAAGTCTCCGGAAACAAATCAGGCTTTCTTATGGCATTGTAGACTGGGTCACATTAATGAGACACGGTTAACAATGTTACATAAAGAGGGATACTTGAATCCGTTCGAGTATCAGTCTTATGCTACTTGTGAATCTTGTCTCATGGGAAAGATGATAAAAACTCCGTTCACTGGACACGGAGTAAGAGCGAGCAAGCTCTTGGGACTTATACACAGTGACGTGTGTGGTCCAATGTCTACACATGCGCGAAGTGGTTATTCAAACTTCATTACTTTTACGGATGATTTCTCTAGGTATAGACATGTCTTCCTGATGAAGCATAAATCCGAGGCCTTTGAGAAATTTCAGGAATACAAGAATGAAGTTGAAAAACAAACAGGCAAAAGTATCAAGACACTGAGATCTGATCGAGGTGGTGAATACTTGAGTGCCGAGTTTCTGGGCTACTTAAAAGAGAATGGAATTCTCTTTCAGCTTACTCCTCCATACACAACACAACACAACGGTGTATCGGAAAGGCAGAATCGAACTCTATTAGATATTGTTCATTCCATGATGAGTAAGGCTGAGTTACCGCGATCTATCTGGGGTTATGCACTAGAATCAGCTGCATATCTTTTGAACCGAGTTCCAACTAAGTCAGTGCCTACTACACCATATCAGATATGGAGTGGGAAGAAACCCTATCTTAAACACATTAAGACATAGGATGTCCATCTTTTGTCAAAAAGCAGCATACGGACAAACTTGAGGCACGCTCAGTACAGTGCAAGTTTGTGGGATATCCAAAGAACTCCAAAGGATATTTCTTCTATTACGCAGAGGAACAAAAGGTATTTGTTTCTCGCCATGCCTGCTTCTTAGAAACTGAATTTTTAGAAAATCAGATAAGTGGGAGCGCAATAGAACTGGAAGAAATTCCAGAACCACAAGCTATTACTGAAAGCTTGGTAGAACCAGAGGTTTCAGGAGAACCGGACATCCCTGCGCCACTCCACAGGAGTAGTAGGCAGTCTCATCTGCCCCGAGAGATACTACGGTTTTCTCATAGACAGGGATCGAGAGGACTACGTCATTGAAAATGATGAGCCTACTAGCTTCCAGCAAGCCATTCAGAGCGGTAACTCAGTAAAATGGCTGGATGCAATGTGGACCGAGATGGAGTCCATGTACACCAACAAAGTATGGACTTTGGACGTTGCACCAGAAGGGGTAAAACCCGTAGGCTGTAAATGGATCTTTAGAAAGAAGATTGGTGTAGATGGGAAGGTTGAAACCTATAAAGCTAGACTTGTTGCAAAGGGTTTTCGTCAAAGACCTGGTTTGGACTATGACGAAACCTTTTCTCCAGTGGCTATGCTCAAATCCATTCGGATACTTCTTGCCATTGCTACCTTCCACGATTATGAGATGTGGCAAATTGACGGAAAAACCGCTTTTCTAAATGGAAATTTGGAATAGTGCGTCTATATGGATCAGCCGGAGGGTTTCATTCAGAGTGGGAGCAGCGGTAAAGTGTGCAAGTTGCTTAAGTCTATTTATGGACTGAAACAGGCATCGCGGAGCTGGAACATCTACTTTGATGATACTGTCAAAGAATTCGACTTTATAAAAAATCCGGATGAACCATGCATTTACAGTAAGATTGTAGGGAGAACTGTGGTATTCCTCGTCTTGTACGTGGATGACATTCTCCTAATAGGAAATGATATTCCTATGCTACAGTCAGTCAAAGGATTTTTTGGATATAGTGCCCTTAGAGTCAATTATTGGATCACAGGCACGTGATTGCAATGATTGAGAGAGGACCTATGCCGGTATGACAGTCTTACTCAAGATGATAGTATGCTATCTGGTTTATCTTTATCATCGTGTGCTGCTTTAGGTGACCTTACAGGTCACTATTGCACATTGATAGAGCCCTTAGGATTCTTGCTTGATGGCCAACAGTATGATGGCCATCATATACGTGAGAGCTGGGGTCTATAAGCACATCCTTAAGTGGTCCCTATTCGTGGGAGTTTCGAGACAGGGCATCGAAACTCCGGAGTAGACTAGTGTATACAGTCGAGACCCCGACGAGGGGAGGTGGCCGGTCTCACAAGCCACTGGTGTCAGTTGGTTCACCTAAGATGTATACAGGTGTTCATTGTGTTATGAGTACACCGGACAGGACTCGCCGGGAACATGCTGGTTGGGATTATACCAGACGTCAGATAGCAGTTCCCTGGTGACATGTGTACAGGTTAGTTCATCGACCTGAGATCGTCATTTGTCTCGTGTGAGTTTCCACTGTGCTTTGATTACTACCCTACCACGGCTCAAAGGAGTTGTGCAAACAAGTTTTAGTTGGGTACAGTCCCGAGCCATGTGGAGGCAGTGAGCGGATCTGCAGGGGTTTGTCTCTCTCGGTATTGGGGGTGAGGTCGCGCTGTGTCTAGGAGAGCCATTACACGAAGACCTTGGCCAAGGCAGGAGATTTACTGGTAGGTATTCAAGTAGTATCTCAGGGTGTTCTGGGGTACACTCCGACACGACTTGTACCACTTTTGGCGGTCTGACTTTTACCATCCCCCTAGGCCCGCCATGTGATGCTCATAGACGAACGGACCGGACTGTATGGATATTGTCACTGACAGGCTCAGTAGGGTGTCAGGATGGGTTCGCTCATCAACTTCCCTTTTGGTCAATACCTGGTAGCCCGTTATGTACAGCTAGTACCTCTGATGTGCTTGTGGTTAAATCCACAGCCAAAGTATTGACGAGTCTTTAAAGTCCCCCACAGACAGTTTCTCAAGTTTCGGGCGAAACGTTGTAGAGGTCGTATGATATATGGCAGGGTTCGATCTTATACGTGCGGTATTGCACGGATCTTAATCGAACGGATCATACTAGCGGGCTTT
The DNA here is from genome assembly GCA_030015575.1 of Agapanthus africanus. Taxonomy (NCBI): domain Eukaryota; kingdom Viridiplantae; phylum Streptophyta; class Magnoliopsida; order Asparagales; family Amaryllidaceae; genus Agapanthus; species Agapanthus africanus. The sequence continues at coordinate 453,578,092 of JASDDO010000019.1, read as the reverse complement.
GGTTTAAGCCGGATCCTAGTATTAGATTTGTTAGATTACTTTAGTCTCATCGCATTCGCATTCAGTCGGAATGCGGATGCAGGTATGTATATACAGGTTAGGGGTATCCTTGTGATCCGTCACGAGTTTACTTTAGATGTTGCCGGATCTTTTTTATATGGCAAACATTTGGATTAATGTTTGCTTATGGAAATAATGAGCTAGAAATTCATCATGCAATGCATTAAATGTGACATGGACATTTAGATGACTCATGGTCTCTTTTTTAGCAAATATGTCACATTAGTGTTTTGTTTAATGTGTTGAAATGAGATGGAGTGAGAGGGGCTGCCATGGTTGGTTTTATTGGTCTTGTATTTTCATAATCTCACTCTCTCACTCTCATTCTAACAAAAAAGAAAAGAAAAGAAAAAGAAAAGCTCGTGTTCTTCTTTTTCTTCCTCTAACTCATTGCTTCCATCAATGGAAACAGTTTAACATCCATCCAAAGCCATGGATGCAAGAGACAAAGTGATCACAACATTCTCTACTTCACCTTGGACGCATCGCCTAGCACACTTCGTGCCCGAGTTGCTTCGGATGAAGCGAGAGCCCGTAAAAAGACTTCTCGATGTGGTGCCCTTTCCGACGAGGAGATGAAGACCGGAGTTGCTGCGGGGAGATCGGGATGGTGGCCCAAGACCGAAGGACACGGATCGCTCGGTATAGCTCTCTACCCTTTCTCTTGTTTGCTAGCATTAGGTTAATGGTCCGATCCGGGTTTTTAGTATGCGGTAGCGCCGGTTTACAAGTTTTGAAAAAGTTTCGTTTCCGCATTTTGGCCTCGGACAGACGGCCGGGGCACTGCCGTGCACTTACATTGGTATCAGAGCCACGCCATTAACCTAGTCTAGCTTGCTCTAACGTGTTTACAAGTTCGATCGAATGGATTTTCCAAAAACCCCATTTTCAAGTCCAGGTTTCTGTCGAATTTTTGCTGTGCTCAAAAAATTATTTGGTACATTGCAAAAATACGTGCAGGGTTTTATAAGAATTCTGTGAAAATTTGGTCGGCTGAAATTACTGTAGCGTGGCGGATCAGCGGCCAAAACCACGTTTTGGCCGTGGATCCGCCGCCGTACTGTGGCCAAACTGCACCAAATTTCTACAGTGGGTTTCTGACATGGAAATAGAGTTTTTGGTATATTCTTTTTGGGCCCAGATTTATTTTGAGTGCTACAGTAGTGCTTGGGGCCCACTTCAGTAAATTTAGTCGATCGAAAATTTTAAAAATGTTAGTTCACAGTATTTACATTATATCTGCGACCGTGAATGTCATTTGATCGGTAAATCTTGTCTAACTGCTATAGCCCTTTTAGACGGATTTGCGAACGTGACATTCACGTTGATGTTCTGTGTTGTGCTGTGATGTTGCGGATTTATCATGGTGGATAGCCTGGATGCAATGGTAGTATAGTTTGGTTCTATTTGTACATTTGATATTGCGGGGCGAGCGTCCGACATGTGGACTGCCGTTACTGCTTGTTTGTATAATATTCTTTTAGGGCACGATCGGGCTGAGGTCGATGTACCCGTTGTATGTATATTTTACTTTCTGTACTAGGATTACCCCGCGATGGGGTGCACGGATAGCCGAGTTCTAGAGGGCAACGAGCCCGCATCTCATGGCTTTGAGACGGAGGAGGCTTCTCTCTAGAATTGGCGGGCTATTCGCCGCACTCGTAGGGGGTACAGGTTGATCCATGGAGGGGTGCCTAAGTTACCGGATTCCGTGAAGTGCTGGGTGGTCCATTCACCTTGTTGAAGGGGGCTGCCTCACTTCAGGTTTTGGCGGGTAACTTGCCGTGCCCGTAGGGGTCTAGGATTTCATTGCACAGGCTATCAACACGACCAGGGGAACGTCGGGTTTCAGTAGCGGCTCTATGAAACCCGGAGATCCCTGATATCTGTATTGTTCTGTGATGCTTATTACATTTCTGTGATATTGCATTTTATCATGCCTTGAGCGATTATTATATATTGATATATATACTAGTAGATGTTGTATATGTTTTACATCCGCGCTAGTCCAGTCCCCGCTCTGTCGTTAGTTAAGTAACCTAACGGGTGATGACGGGACCCAGCGGTGAATGCGGATGGCATATACATACATCATTATTTTTGTTCTTTATTGGTGTGATCAATTGATGGGACTGCGTTGATTCGGATCAATGCAAGCTAAACAAACATATTCTGATATTGTTGGAACATTTTTCAAAAAGCTGTTATTGCAAGGGCGTTCTCTTTTGTTTTGCACGGCGGTATTCGGTTATGAATATCCAGCACCTCAGTCGACGAGGCAAGGGTCGAGATCCCTTCACCGTGAGTGACCCCTTGGACAGAAGTTTGCGTCAGGGCAATAACCTCACTATAGTCGATTACTTTTGCTTTGCATCATGGTATTCAGTTGGAATATCCTGCACCTTATTCTACGGGGAAAGAGCCGAGATCCCTTCACCGGGAGTGCCCTCTTTATTAAAGGTTTTCGCCACTATATTTTTATAAAAGCTATCCGGTTCCTTCAACGATATCATGTTCATTCGTTAAAGGTTTTTCGCCAAAAACCATTTGTAGCCCTCCGTCATTTCAGACGGGTAGCACGTAGTATTCATGCTATGTTTGTTGGCCAAAGTCAAGGCATAGTGTATGGTAGCTATTTGTTACTTCTCTGCAGCATAGATATATGCGTTGGTTTGGGACAGTCGTACTGCCTTGTTGGCCAAAGTCAAGGGTAGGTACGGGTGGGTTCAAATCAACCTGGATAATGACGGGTAGAACTTGACATGTGACTTATGATTTGTTGGCCAAAGTCAAGGTCATAAGAGCATGGGGTATAAATCACATCGGGAGTTTCTAAAGAAACTGAAACTTGCCAGGTATGCGCATACCTTCTGGAGTGTGATAACGTGAGTGGATTCCATCACGTTATCATGCGATGATAGTTGGATCCCGATTCCCACTGATGAGTTGGTTTACTCCTCGGGTGATCCTGACTAATTCTTCTTTCAGGTTTGGAGGAGAATTTGACGTTACAGTGGGAGGTTTCCTGATTAGATAAATTGATAACCATTCTGATCTATGTTAGAGTGCACGCTGAGTGTTTCTTTTCTCTCTCTCTTTGGCAGTGACCATGGCCCGACCCTTGACTATGACTCAGTGACCAAGTTAACCGAATCTTCTTATAACACTGGCTTTTAGATTGTCAGAGTTGCATATCTCATTGCCACTCCTACTTTTACCCTTTTCTCCAGAACACTCCGTATCACTACGAAGATCCACAGTTTATTTGGATACTCCATCGTATGGTTATATACGAACTTGAAGGAACTTATTCGAGGATGGTTTCCGGTTCTGGAGAAAACGAATAGGACTATTCGGTTGTCTTTTCCTTTTACCTTCTCTCAGGTTGCGAGTGCTCCTTGGATTAGGGGATAGTACACCCGTTACGCCTATTGGATAGTCTTCTTCCAAACCTTAGGCTCGTACCGAACGGTAGGGAATGAAGAAAGCCGATTAGCCTAAGTGTGGTGTACAGAAGGTATTAAGTAAAGACAAATAAAGGGATTAGAAGGAGGGCAAAGTAAGTAGCGACTGCTATTCACGACCAAACTAAGTATTTCATCGCCACTCCTACTCCACCTTTGTATTTCTCCAGAACACTCCGTATCACTACGAAGATCCACAGTTTATTTGGATACTCCATCGTATGGTTATATACGAACTCGAAAGGAACTTGTTCCAGTTCGGGGATGGATTCTGGTTCAGGAGAAATAGGAATAAGGTTTATTCAGGTGTTTTTTATCTTTGCCTTTTCTCGGGTTGCGAGTGCTCCTAGGATTAGGATAGTACACCCATTATGCTTATTGGATAGTCTTCTTCCAAACCATAGGCTGGTGCCGAAAGGTAGGGAAGGAAGAAAACCATTCAGCCTAAGAGGGTGTACAGAAGGTAATGACTAAAGACATATGAAGGGATTTGGAGAGATAGTAAAGAAATATACGGTTACAGTTGTGAATCTGGATAATGGAAGAGGCATTACTAGGAATACCCGGATACCCCTACGAAACATTTCAATGTTTCAGTTTCACTGTGTATTGTAAAAAGAAAACCGATTTCCCAATTAGTCCTTATTCCAGGGTATGTATTTACCAGGTATGATTCTCACATCTGTATGGTTTTACAGATGATGAGTGGAAGTAAGTTATTGGGAATTAGGTGATCATCCTCATTATATCGGAATTCGTTGTATTTGAGGAAATCGCCTGGGCTGTTTGCCGGACGGTAAATATTTGGTTTTGAATATCCGTTGTTATGCACCAATTTCAAATTGATATATCTGTACGTCTATTTTTATAGAGTGAGAAATACCTTTTTGAAATTATGTCCATGACATTTACCTATATCAGTGGATGGTTCGGTAGGGAGCATTAAACAGCGGTGTAATTCTTCTTAACCATAAGTACAGTTTTCAGCCTACGACACACAGGGAATGAGTTATTAGACTCAGGAGACTTATACAGACTATTGTATGTTGTTCAGTGTCCATTAGGACAGAGGGGTTGGTCCTCGTACTATATTCGGTTTACTTGTGACTTCTCTAGCTCTTAAACACGTGTTTCGTAGAGACACAAGGTCTAAGTTTTGAGAAGTTATAGCTATAAGGATAAAGTAGAGAACCAGGTGTTGCAAGTATCAGGATTCTTCAAGGTGATCAAAAATGTAGATACTTGTGTATGGTATTCAGATGATAGTAATGATTAAGAGAACTTGCTTCTCTTTCAGATTACTCATAATTGGAATCACTCCTAAGTTGAGTAACGCTGATCGGCCTCTCTCCATTTAGTTGACATGCATTGAAGACAGCTGCATGATTTGAATCTGGTTCCAATTAAATCAGTGCCTCTGTTTCTGTATTGGATATAGAACAATTCATATCTTGACATTGTTAAGGTACGGGGAGTTGTCCAGCTTATGCTTAAAACCAGACACTGGACAACTCAAGGCACGTTTCCGTAATGGCTGTTTGTAGGTTGACCTGGGCTATGACGAGGGTTAACTTTCTACCATCTAGAAGATCAATAGTGATATTGTTCTTGACTCGCCACAGTTTTAAAAGAAATGGATTTTTTCAGAAAACAGTAGTAGGAGTATGGTAGAACTGGAAGTAATTCCAGAACCGCAAACGATTACTGAAGATTTGATAAGAACCTAAAGATTCAATCTGGTTTGACATTCCATTAGCCACTCCGCAGATAAGGTGGGTAACCTCAGGCGCTCGAGAGGTACTTCGGTATGCTCAAAGACGGTGACAGGGAGGTTCTTGTTTACCCAGACTTGCCATTGCTGTTGTCCCAGACTGTGAGACCGGCAGGAGGATAAATATAGTGTCGTTCTGAACTGGCTGTAGAAGTGCACGTCTATATGACTCTGCCAGAGGGTTGTCGTTGTCAGTGGGAGCAGCGGAAGCATTGGTGGACAAGTGGTTATGTCTATTAAGAGACTAAAGCAGATGTAGCGGAGATAGATCATCTATTTCTGATGTGATAGTCATAGGTTTGACTTCATCAGAATAGGGGATGGATCTGTTAAGAAGATAGTAGGGTGTGATTTCCTGGTATTTGGATGACATACACAGAGTAGGAAGTGAAATTCCTATACTACGGTCGGTTATACTTTGGTTGTCACACTGTGGTTTCTCCACGAAGGATATGGATATTATATCAGACATTCTGGTTACTAGATCTATGGTTTTAGATCTAGATTTGGGTAGTTTCCCAATCTGGGTACTTAAATAGCATTCTAAAGGTGTTTTAGAATGGACGACTCCTGGCACGGTAGTGTACCAGCAGGTGATGGAGTCACCCTCTCTGAAGGTGTCTTATAGACTAAAGGGGAGAGGGATGTGTATGATTGGCAGATCACTTGCTTAGGCAATTGAGTCAATCATGAGATGTCAAGTACCACACCAGATATTGTTTTTGTACAAGATGCAGTAAGTTGATATTAATCCAATCCTGGAGAAACGTTCGGAAGCAGTTTTAGAACATAAGTTGATGTTCTAGGGAAATGATAACGACAGCCTCTTTTAGGAGACGGTTATTATTACAGGCTTCCAAGGTGACCTGGATGACAGAGTGGCTGTCAGAGTTATAGTTTTCCCTCTCACGAGGGGCAGTATTTTGGACAAGTGGTCCAAGCGGATACTGAGGGAGGCATGGCGCAGGATACTGATTGGTTTCAGTTGACGATACAGTGTAAGAAGTTTGGATTTAGAGTTCATTTATGAACTAGGTCCCATCAGATATCCAAACATATTCTAAGACAGGTATTGCTCATTTCAGCAGATGGCTTTCTCCGCGAACTTGAGATAAAGAGATACATAGAAAGAAACATCAGGGCGGATCCACTCACTGAGGCTATTCCTCGAACGCAATAGTTTCACAAACGGGCTTTGTGAGACTGATCAGTAGAGGAGTTGGGTCTTCGGTATCACACGGGCTGTGAGTATGCGACATCGCAATAATTAGCCTTGAGTGCAAGTGGGAGATTGTTGGATATAGTGCCCTCAGAGTCAATTATTGGATCACAGGCACGTGATTGCAATGATTGAGGGAGGACCTATGCCGGTATGATAGTCTTACTCAAGATGATAGTATGCTAACTGGTTTATCTTTATCATCGTGTACTGCTTTAGGTGACCTTACATGTCACTATTGCACGTTGTTAGAGCCCTTAGGATTCTTGCTTGACGGCCAGCAGTATGATGGCGATCATATACGTGAGAGCTGGGGTCTATAATCACATCCTTAAGTGGTCCCTAGTCATGGGAGTTTCGAGACAGGGCATCGATACTCCGGAGAAGACTAGTGTATACATTCGAGACCCCGACGAGGGGCGATGGCCGGTCTCACAAGCCACTGGTGTCAGTTGGTTCACCTAAGATGTATACAGGTGCTAATTGGGTTATGAGTACACCGGACAGGACTTGCCGGGAACATACTAGTTGGGATTATACCAGACGTCAGATAACAGTTCCTTGGTGACATGTGTACAGGTTAGTTCATCGACCTGAGATCGTCATTTGTCTCGTGTGAGTTCCCACTGTGCTTTGATTACTACCCTACCACGGCTCAAAGGAGTCGTGCAAACAGGTTTTAGTTGGGTACAGTCCCGAGCCATATAGAGGCAGTGAGCAGATCTGCAGGGGTTCGTCTCTCCCGGTATTGGGGGTGAGGTCGTGCTGTGTCTAGGAGAGCCATTACACAAAGTCCTTGGCCAAGGCAGGAGATTTACAGGTAGGTATTCCAGTAGTATCTCAGGGCGTTCTGGGCTACACTCCGACACGACTTGTACCGCTTTTGGCGGTCTGACTTTTACCAACCCCCTAGGCCCGCCATGCGATGCTCATAGATGAACGGACCGGACTGTACAGATATTGTCACTGACAGGCTCACTAGGGTGTCAGGATGAGTTCGCTCATCGACTTCCCTTTTGGTCAATACCTGGTAGCCCGTTATGTACAGCTAGTACCTCTGACGTGCTAGTGGTTAAATCCACAGCCAAAGTTTTGACGAGTCTTTAGAGTCCCCCACAGACAGTTTCTCAAGTTTCGGGCGAAACATTGTAGAGGCCGTATAATATATGGCAGGGTTCGATCTTATACGTGCGGTATTGCACGGATCTTGATCAGACGGATCATACTAGTGGGTTTTGGTTTAAGCCGGATCCTAATATTAGATTTGTTGGATTACTTTAGTCTCATCGCATTCGTATTCAGTCGGAATGCGGATGCAGGTATGTATATACAGGTTAGGGGTATCCTTGTGATCCGTCACGAGTTTACTTTAGATGTTGCTGGATCTTTTTATTGTGGCAAACATTTGGATTAATGTTTGCTTATGGAAATAATGAGCTAGAAATTCATCATGCAATGCATAAAATGTGACATGGACATTTAGATGACTCATGGTCTCTTTTTTAGCAAATATGTCACATTAGTGTTCTGTTTAATGTGTTGAAATAAGATGGAAAGAGAGAGGGGCTGCCATGGTTGGTTTCATTGGTCTTTTATTTTCATAATCTCACTCTCTCACTCTCATTCCAACAAAAAAGAAAAGAAAAGAAAAAGAAAAGCTCTTGTTCTTCTTCTTCTTCCTCTAGCTCATTGCTTCCAGGGGAGAAACACTGGATTGCAGTAAAGAACATTCTCAAGTACCTGAGAAGGACCAAGGAGATGTTCTTTGTGTATGGCGGAAAAGACCTCCAGATTGAGGCCTTTGCTGACTCCAGCTTCCAGAGTGACAAGGATGACTCCAAGTCCATGTCGGGTTATGTCTTTACCCTGAATGGAGGGGCGGTTTGCTGGAAGATCTCCAAGAAGGAAACCGTTGCTGACTCAACTATGGAAGCGGAGTATATAGCTGCTTGCGATGCCGCAAAGGAAGCTGCCTGGAAGAAAAAGTTCCTCACGGAGCTTCAGGTGGTTCCTACCGTTGTTGATCCAATACCGCTGTATTGTGACAACAACGGAGCTATAGCTTTAGCGAAGGAACCCAGGTCCCATCAGAAGTCCAGACACATTTTGAGGCGGTACCACCTGATCAGGGAGATCGTAGATCGCCGGGAGATCGAGGTGAAGAGAGTACATTCGGAGAATAATGCTACAGATCCATTCACAAAGGCCATACCCCAGACTCAGTTCGAGTGGCTGATCGAGATGATAGGTCTTCGATACGCCAATACATGGCCCTAGTGCAAGTGGGAGATTGTTAGTGTATATGCCCTAGAGGCCATTACTGTATCATACTAGTTTGTATATTACTTAATGGAAGCTTGGGATATTCACAGTTGTATAGACAATCTTGCTCAAAATGGTAGTATGCTACTTGGTTTGTTTCTACTTTAATATGTACATGTGTTTCTTTTAGCATATCGCCTATACATATTAGTGGAGCCCTTAGGATCTTTGCTTGATTACCAGCGTTGTGATGGCAGTCACACTAGTGGGGGCTGGGTAATCTACAAGCACATCCTTATACAGGTCCCTAGTCGTAGGATTTTCGAGACGGGGCATCGATACTCCGGAGTAGACTAGCGTATGCGTTTCTCATCCCAGCAGGGGAGATGGTCTGTCCCATAGCCATTAGTACGTCGTACTGGAGATAGTATGCGGGTGCTCGTTAGGTTACGAGTACACTGGACAGGACTCACTGGGAACTGTTGGTTGGTATTATACCTATCGTCAGTTATCAGTTCCCAGGTGACATAAGTACAGCTTAGTCCATTGACTTAACACTGTCACTTCGCCTCAAGTGTGTTCCCACTGTTCTTAGATTACTACCCTACTACGGCTCAAATGAGTCGTGCAAATAGGTAGTAGTTGGGTGCAGTCCCGAAGCACTTGGAGGCAGTGATGGTTAGACAGGATCCGTCTCTCCCGGTATTAGGAGTTGATATCGCGCTGTGTCTAGGAGAGCCATTACACAAAGTCCCTGGCCAGGGAAAGCGAGATTTGCTGGTAGTGTTTCCAGTAGTTTCTCAGGGTGTTCTGGGCTACACTCCAACATGACTTGTACCGCTATTAGGGGACTGGCATTAAACGCCCCCTAGGCCCGACATGCGATACTCTCAGACGAACAGACCGGACTGTACGGAGATTGTCACATTCAGGCTCAGTAGGAGTTCGGATGGGTTCATCTCATCGGTATTCTTATCCACATCTACCTGGGGACCGTTACGTACAGCTAGTACCGCTTGCGGCCTGTAGTTAAACCCACTGCCAGCGTAATGTTGAGTCTTTAGAGTCCCACACAGAGGGTTGTTCGCCTTTGGGCAAAACAGAGTAGAGGTCGCATGGTTTTGCGACGGGGTTAGTTCACGTCCGCACATTTGTGCACGTTTGGTGTCCGAGAAGTTATTACTAGCGGGCTTTGGTTTAAGCCAGATCCTAGTATTTGTTTTGGGATTTGTTTTGTCTCCTTGTATTCGTGTTTCTCGGAACACGGATGCGGGTGTGTATGCACAGTTGACAGAGGCAGAGGAACCTCATTAGGGTTGTTGACCGTTGACTTTTTCTAAACCCTAACGAGAATGAGAAATATAATTAATAATATTAATTAAGGATAATTGTGCCATGGTTGAGGTTGGGTTGACCATTTGACTTTTGTTGACCATCTGACCATGATCATTTCTTTTGCAAGATGCTTCTTGAAGCTTGCAATTTGCATTAAATGTGAAATGATAATGGTCACTTCAACTAACCATCACAATTTTCTTTAATTATTATTATTATTCTCATTCTCATATTTTCTCATATGAGAGCATGGTTGTTATTCTTCTCTCATTCTCTCTTGCTCTTTCTCTCATGCAAAGCTCTCCCTCTTCCTCTCTCAAAGCTCTCTGCTTTCATGTGTTGAAAAACATGAGCTTTGTGAGAAAAAACCATCAAGACAACTCTCTACTCATTCTAGGGTTCTTAGTCTAGCAAGCCAAGCACTCTAGTTACCTCTTGGTTGAGGTAGGAGCTCAAGGTAGAGGCCTTCGGATGGATCTTTCTTCGGTAAAGAGAAGACGAAGAAGAGGAGCCGTCTACACCACTCCAAGGAGCAAGCAAGAAGGAGGACCACAACAAGAAAAGAAGGAGTTCAAGATTTAGGTATAACCATCTAACCTAGTAGCTAGAACTTGTAGTTAGTTTGTTAGTTTTTGTTTAGCAAAGATCCTCTAATCTTAGTCCATGTTACCTTGTGTTAAAAATCAGTTTTTTACCTATTCCTCCTCCCCGTAAGCACCTGGGTGGGTAACGTGGACTTACATAAGGCACACACACACCCATGTTTGCATGTATCATCAAGCATGATACAAACTAATGTACACAAATACATATCACATATATACTTTGTGCACAATCAAGTGAGAAAAGAAATCTTAAGTGAGCTAATACTAGTTAATGTAAATTAATATATCAGATGTATAATTATACATTAGATTATGAAATCAACACGTGATTTAATAATCCGGCTATATCTCATATAACCGACTAATATCATGTGTATTAATTTATCGAATCAATACTTGATTCGATAACCCAGCTATATCACATATAACCGACCGATAACACAAATCGCGAGAATAGAATACGGTATCACATACATGTATTAATCTCGGTCCCGCACATATCTCATATGTGCTTCTACTCCGTTTCGCTTGAGCCAGGAAACCTCCGTGTAGGACTCTAAAGACTTGTCAATACGCCGGCAGTAGGTGAAGATCATATCAAACACCAACAAGCCGCAAGAGGCCTGCTAAACGTAACGGCCACACGGGTATTGAGCGATCAGAAGTTCAACAAGAAAGCCTACTCATACTCCTGCGAATCCAATCAGCAACACTACCATACAGTCCGGTCACTTCGTCTGATATGTCGGATATCTCGCCTAGGGGTGGTAAATGTCAGACCCCAATAACTTGATAAGTCATGCCGATGTAAGGTCCATAACGGGTCGAGAAACTATTGATAAAAATTACCAGTAAATCTCATCTACCCTGGCCAGGGATTTCAGTTATGGCCAATCGAGCATAGCGCAACATCAACCCCCAATACCGGGAGAGACGAATCCCCTCCTATTGCTCATTGCCTCTATATGACTCGGGACTGTACCTAAAAACCACCTGTCTGCACGACTCAGTAGAGCTGTGGTAGCGTGGAAATCAAAGCACAGTAGGAGACACACAAGACTTTATGACGATCTCGGGTCGACAGACTAACCTGTGCCAGTATCATCAGAGAACTGCTATCTGACGTAAGGTATAATACTATCTAGGAGTTCTCGGCGAGTCCGTTTAGTGTACCCAGTCTCCACTGAGCACCCGTATACCATCTCTGATGTCAAACACCAATGTATATGGGATCATCCATCGCCTATCACATGGTTTGAGAAGATATACGCTAGTCTACTCTGGAATATCGATGCCCCGTCTCGATACTCCCACGACTAGGAGCATTGAAGGATGAACTCATGGACTACAGATGCCCCACTAGTATGATCTGCATCATAATCCTGTAAGTCAAGTATACATCCTAAGGGCTTTATCAACATTTAACAGAGAGGCAGTAAGTGTACATGTTAAGATAAAGAGCAATCAGATAGCATACTATCATGTCGAGCGAGAAAGTTCTCCCTATATATGTCCCAGCATCCACTATAATATACATCTCATGTATAATAATGGCCTCTAGGGCATACATACAACTAACAATCTCCCACTTGCAGTAAGGCCAGCTGTTGTAGTATAGCATACCCAACATCCTATAAAAGTCTCTCGCAGGAAAGGCCTCAGTGAGTGGATCCGCCGTTAACTTCTGAGTCTACTCTCCTAACCTCGATCTCTTGGAGATCAACCATCTGCATGATCAGGTGATGCTGCCTTAGAATATGTCTGGGTCACTGATGGGACCGGGGTTCCTAGGCCAAAGCCACACCTCCATTGTCACATAATGGTGGGAACCTAGTTCATCTCATGAACAAATATACACCCAGACTGCCTCTTTGGTAGTATCGTTGATAGTGATATATGCAGCCTTTATCGTCTATTTTGCCCCGGTATCTAGCTTGGAACTCTTCCAACATACCGTCCCTCTACTGAGTTATATAAATGGAAATGGAAATCATGAACATATGAATAAGTATGACATGACAATGTACATGGCAAAATAGTATAGTATGTGTTGGTCAATATAAGCAAGTAATAAATGTGTGTTGGTGAACAGGATGTGAATGTCACGGTGTCCTAAAAAAGGTCACTAAATAGTCATCTAATCTAACGTTAGTTTAAGATGTGAGTGTCAACCAATCTCAAGAGTGTTCTCGAACCCAACAAGCTGTAATCCAGGGGTAAGGAACCACGTGCCCTCATGAATGTTAGTAATGAGACTTCGACTGTCATCGAATTATTCCAAACTCAACAGGCTATAACTCAGGAATAAGGAAATACGGGCGCTCATGATTGTTAATATTCGTGATTGTTATTATTTGAGATTTTTAGCATGTGACTCTTGAGATTCTATTGGACTCACAACTCAAACTACCCCAATACCCTGTGTATTCTAGATTATATTTAATGTCACAAGTCTTGCTCGAATTCATGAATACATAAGATAGAGTACAAGTTCATGTTTCAAATTAAGTTCATGTCAATTGCATGTATTCATATCAAGTTCAAGTATTCATGTCAGATTCAAGTATTCATGTCAAGTTGTATTCATGGTTCGAGTCAAGTCAAGTCGAGCATGCAATGGGTTTTATCATACAAGTCATGTAGATACAATAAATAAGCAGTCACAGAGAATGAAATGAGATAAGTATATTATTCAAGTAAATACCAGAAACAATCTTGTGAATAAGTGTTATGTACGACTAATTACTCAAGTTAATCGAATACGGAATATAAAATAGAAATATAGTCATAAGTGTTATGCAAAAGTGAGTTCAAGTCTCGCCTAAATATGACCGTTGGTTTAAGAGATATACCCGTTTTTGTATCGTTGTACAGAACAAATCAGTATCTGTGCAGCACCGTTGCACATTTTTAAAACACAGTTTGAGTCAATTCCCGTCGGGTTTCAGGTTTTGAAAATTATTAGAAACTTATCGAAACAACTATGTTCCCCACGATTTAGATTCGTGAAGCTTTAGTTATGGTCATTTTAACGTTAGGGTTTAAAATAGAAATTCTGATTTCTGGACAGCCACTATAGGGTGTATTGTCAGGCATATATCGGGTCATTCTATGGATTTCTGGGTCATTAATTATATAGTAAATTCTAGGTCTGTCAGTTGTGCATTTATATACCTAAATTTTGTCACGAACGGAAATCGAAAACTCAAGTTAAGTTGTATTTGAAAATAGTATGCGATTCAGGACAGATTCTGTCCAGATTCCTCACTTAATTTTGTAACGCAATTTTCTATAGTTTACGTTGATTTTCAGGAAATCTATATACTATGTGTGTGTGTGTGTGTGTGTGTGTGTGTGTCCAAAACAATTGAAAACACTTAATTCGGATTATATGACAGAGTTATGCACTTCTCGAAGAAAGCCCTTAAAAGCGGTTTTTTATATTTAAAAACAGTGAATAAAAAGATGCCGTAAATCCTAAACCGTTATGCTATTCGATTTGAAACATTTACTGTAGATCTAAAATTCTATCTAATATGTAATCTAATTTTCCTAAAATGTTCAGAAGTCAAGATTGATTTTCTAGAATTTATTTCGAATATTAGGGTATTTTTAGGTCGTATGTGAATACAAAAATTATGGTATTTATTTGCAACTTCATTTTTTAAAATAAAAGATCTGGTTTATTGAGATGACATGAAATATAGAGTGATATGATTCACTCATTCTCATAAACTAATAATATTACCATTTACCATGAACATGTACAAGAAAAATTGTAACAATCACCTAACACGTTATCAAGCTTGTAGGCAACATATCGTCTTTATATACTAGACTAATTAATTTATTTTAAACATGGCAAAAGGAGATTTAACCAAAGAAAAGCTATGAGGATGGAATCTGTAATAAGAAAGAAAGATGAGAATGAGAGACTTACTTGCATAAGCCGGTATCGTCACCGGGCTCGTCTATCCGCCGATAGCCTCACGTTACTAGCAAGACTTCGAAACTTAAGGGAACACATACGTTAATTGATTTTTTTCTTAGAGAGCTATGGTTTTGAGGATGAAGAAGAAAGGAAGAAGAACCAAATAAAATATGAAATGAAGAAGAAAAGAACGAGAGGACTAAAATATAACAAGTGGTTTATGTCTCCATAATTCCAATTAATTATATTCATAACCATTCTCATTATTTTGAGAGTTAAAAAGGAAGATGAAATGAAATGTCATTTATAGGTTATGAAAGATATATAAAAAATTGATAAAAATAATTGTAAGACACAAGGTTCGAACCTATAGCCTATAGGTTAGCAATGTAATGACTTAACCAATATGCTGCAAGGTTACTATTACATATAATTAAATATAAATAAATACATGCGGAGTTTCAAAAGAGAATAATTTAAAAGATAAACGGATTTTCTTATACTAATATTTTTTTCTTTCAATAAAAAAAATTCTCTCTTTTTTGTCAAAATTTTCCTTTCAAACAAAACCGAATAAATTTTTTATATCAAAATAAATCTTTTTTTAAAAAAACATTTCAAAATATTTTCATTTTACAAAACAAACCATTTTGAATTATTTATTTATTTATTAAAAAGTATTATAGTAAAAACATGGTTGTTACATTAAAAGACTGGCTCATGCTGCTCCCGAAGCGCCAAAAGACGCTTCGGCTCCAAGAATGTCTGTCTTCCATAGACTGGCGCCAAATGCTCCTACTCTACCAAACAAATCAGTATTCAAGCGATTGAAACTTTCTAAATTTCCAAAGCCACACAGGGGCATGTCTATGAAGCTCCCAAAGCCGAAGAAGATCCTGCTTCAAGATGTGCTCGATGCTGTTACTGGCGCTAGAAAAGACAGGCTGGGGGCATCTTGCTATTAAGATTAATCCACCCACGCCAGCTATCGATGTAGCTGTCTTGACCAAAAACAACTTCGAGCTGCTCAGAAGAGTTAGGCGAAACTCGCCTACCGCCTTCTTAAAGAAGTCCCCACCACCTGCGGGGGCATCAAATGAACAGAAGCCAACGCTCAAGCCGCGACCTTTCTCGACAATGTGTAAGGTCTAGAAGGAAGTTCATGGCTCTGTCATTGCCAGTAGTCCATCTTCGAAGTCGGAGAAATTCAAGAATCAGGCAAAATCTGATGATTCAGCGCTCAAGCCCAAAGCGCTTCTTCCTAAAAGGCAGAGTCCAGAAAGATCTTCATCACCTAAGGTGAATCCTAAGAGGAAAAATCTCTAAGGATCTAAGCATGTGACCGAAGCGACTCATACCGTACATATGATACACCTGAACGGAAGTGAAAACAACGCTTCCACCAGTAATAGACCCATACTCGGTCCCTGACTGCAGCCTAAAGACAACAACTGCAAGAGATGGAAGTCCAAGCAGTAGCACTTGTCAGTCCATCACCTAAAGCTCACCCGGAAGACGAGCAAGAAAATCCCGAAGCACAAGAGACTGATGTTGAATTTTTGAAATGTGCTCTTGGCAAGAAAGAGAAAGAAACGACGGAAATGATTGCCAACATGAACAAGATGGCCCTTCTCTTGCAGCAATTGTGTAGGATGATATCTTAGTCGTCAGAACCGTCGGTAGAAAGTCCGCCAGTAGTCTCCGATAATGAGAAAGGGGAGGCTATAAGTCCTTTCCAATCCCCTTTAGCCATGAAGGACGATATGATCTCGAAGGCGCGACTCAATGATTATATCACCCAGCAGGTCAAACTCTTCACCGCAAGCCAAGCAGCCGCCAAGTTGGTCAAGACCCGCCAAGTTGGTCAAGACCAGTCGTTCATATCCAGCATGGTATGACCAGAACCAATACCCTCCGGGATATACGATCCTGAAGATCAACATATTCAAGGGAACGAGGAATGTCCATCAACATATCTCACAGTTTAAAGCAATGTGTGGGAATACTGGAGGCGATGATAAGTTACTCGTCCGACCGTTCGTTAGTAGCTTGGCAGATACGGCTTTTGAATGTTACTCGGAGCTCCTAAATGACTTCGTAGAGAGCTTCACAGATATGGAGCTGTTGTTCACACAGAGATTTGCCGGTGCGAGCGAGCACACCACCATCTCCACTTTGGTCAATGAAAAGAGGAGATCGAACAAAACATTGGAGTAGTACGTCATTCAATGGAGAAATCTTGCATCAACGTGTGAGCTACCGATCGCCGAAGCTCTAGCCATCGGAATTTTCATAGGCACCTTAGATCCACGATCGAAGGTTTACCCGTTTATGTTTTTCGCCAAACCGAACACATATTAAGAGCTCGTTGATAAGCTGGTCTAATTGGAGCGAATCGACCAGATCTTTTCACCTACGGAAGGGGAATCTTAAGGCAGTAAAGTCAAGAACAAGATAACATTTTTGGCCAATGCTTGGCAACAACAAGGCGGCTACAAAGCACCTGGCCGTCAGAATAACAATCGTTCGGGTCCTACCCTTGAAGAGAAGTTTGGATGAGAATATTTCATTCCTTGTGACAAGTCGAAGAAGCTGTTCGAACATGCCATGAAGAACCGTATGTTTTCGCTGCCTGAGCCGCGGCGACTAACTTAAGCAAATGCGGTCAATGACCCTAACTACTGTCCATACCATCGGGTTATAAGTCATCCGATTGAAGATTGCTTTGTATTCAAGAACTGGGTCAAAGATCAATATAAGTAGGGTAAAATCATGTTGACGGATAGCTGGAAGGTAGATACGCCACAAAAGCACATCCCGAAGAAAGCCGATACGGCAGAGGCCTCTTGCTCTATGGTAGAAGAAAGGCCATGGGAGATATCCCTCTCATCAAATACAAAGAGAATGTTAAAAGAGCTGCGTGCGTGCCCAGCAATCAAGTGGAAAAGTACGCTTGAGCTACAGATCATCGAAGGGATGTTGATGACACTTCCCACATCCAAGGTCAATGATAAGGAGAAAAGTCTCCCAATTCCTGCTTTTAAGAAAAAGAAGAAGAAGGCCAAGAAACCCGTACAGCCTGATGAATATGTTGATAAGCATATGGACCTTCAGAAGTATATAGATGTGCTGGAAGAATATAATCAGAAAGCATGCAATCCAATCACACTTGAGGAATTCTTCCGGCATCTCTTTGAAGATAGCAATACTAAAGAAGAAGAACCGACAGAAGAAGAGGAGCATATGGAAAGCTGCCGTATGATCTCCTATTCTTTCATGTATGATAAAGAAGAGGACATTTCACTAATGAATGACACGGTTGAGCAAGGGGCAGGGCCTGCACAAGGAGCTACAAGTCTATCGCAAGAAGATCCGATTGTCAAGCTGGTAAAGGAAGCTGTTCAAGAGGGAAAAGACATCATAATGCGTGAGATGACCATAAATGAAAGAGCGAAGAAATTGCGCCTAAGAAAAAAACCGCGGAAGGGACGAATCATGATACTCCCCAGCTAAAGCAAACTATGGTTATAGAGAAGAAAAGTAAGGCCAAAGCTGAGAAGCGGCTCGTCAAAGCTCTATCAGTAGGGATGAAAATACCACCCCTTATGTCATATACCACTGGAGTGTTAGGAATATGTATACCTTAGAGGCCATTATTGTATGATATAGTGGATGCTTGGACATATATTTAGAGGACTTTTTTGCTCGACATGATAGTATGCTATCTGGTTGCTCTTTATCTTAACATGTATACTATTATTATTATTATTATTCTGTCTCTCTGATACATGTTGATAAAGCCCTTAGGATGCTGGCTTGACTACCAGGACTATGATGCATATCATACTAGTGGGACTTATGTAGCCCGCAAGCACATCCTTTAACTGTTCCTAGTCGAGGGAATATCGAGACAGGGCATCGATATTCAAAAGTAGACTAGTGTGTACATTTCTTAACCCTGTGTAGGGCGATGGTTGATCCCATAACTATTGGTGTTTGACATCAAAGATTGTATACATGTGCTCATTAGAGAATGGGTAGACCGAACAGGACTCGCCGAGAACTCCTAGATGGTACCACACCTATCGTCAGATAGCAGTTCTCTGGTGACACTTATACAGGTTAGTCTGTCGACCCGAGATCGTTATAGTGTCTTGTGTGGTTCCCACTGTGCTTTGATTTCCTCCCTACCACGGCTCAAAAGAGTCATGCAAACAGGTGGATTTTAGGTACAGTCCTGACTCATATGGAGGCAGTGAGCGATAGGAGGGGTTCCATCTCTCCCGGTATAGGGAGTTGATGTTGCGCCATGCTCGATTAGCTATAACAGAAAGTCCCTGGCAAGGGCTGATGAGATTTACCGCTAAGTGTTATTGGTAGTTTCTCGAACGGTTATAGGCCACACATCGGCAGGACTTATTAAGTTTCTAGTGTCTGACGATTCCACCCCTAGAGTCGATATGCGACATATCAGATGAAGAGACCGGACTGTATGGTAAGTGTTGCTTATAAGATTTACGAGAATTTGGACAAGCTTGCTTGTTGATCTTCTATTCGTTCAATACCTATATAGTCGTTATGTCCAGCTAGTACCGCTGACGGCTTGTGGGTATATAATGTGATCATTACCTACTGTTGGCATATTGACGAGTCTCTAGAGTCCCACACAGAGCTTTCCTACCTCAAGCGAAATGAAGTAGGGCACATATGTTGATATGTGTGGGAGCTTGATTAAATACGAGTATGTGATTCCGTATTTTAATATCGTGATATATGATATCGGTTAGGTTATATGTGATATAACCAGATTATTGAATCAAATATTGATTCGATGATTTATTATATGTATATATATTTGATATTAGCCAGTTATATATGATATGACCGGATTATTGAATCAAGTGTTGATTTGATTTTGAATATTGAATATTAGTTGGTTATATGTGATATAACCGGGTTATTGAATCAAGTGTTGATTTGATAATATGACATACATATATAATATGATATTAGTCGGTTATATATGATATAATCAGATTATTGAATTAAGTGTTGATTTAATAATTTAATATATATTTATATTTGATATATTTATATATTAACTAATATTATTGCTCACTAAATGATTTTTCTTCTCTTGATATATAATTGTGTGTGTGTGTGCGCGCGCGTAAAATGGAAATTGTATCATGGTTGATTATACATAGAACATAGGTGTATGAGATTCACACCTAGGGTTTAAGATTATTGTGATAATTTATATTTAAAGGAAAATCAAATTCATTATGAAATGAGTCATGGCTTATATGCTTATATAAGCATTGAGAAGCCATGACTCATCCTCTCTCTTTATCTTTCTCTAGATATTTTTCATCACAACATTATCTTGAGCCAAGAGGTTCATTCTCTCATCTTAAGTTCATTCTTCACCCAAGTTCACCTTCTTCCCTAAGAGATCATTCTAGGGTTTTTCTTGAGTTAGAAAAAGTGAGAGGAAAATATTTTTAAAGTGAGAAAAATTCCTACTTCATCACATTATCCCAGAACTTTAGTGTAGTTTTTTTGCTTCACTAATACCATGATTAGTGAATAGTTTGCTTGACCTACAGAGGCTTCAAGGTGGATCATCTTCGGCTTCGAAGATCACATAGCAAGTTCGTTTCTTTCTTCAAGTGGAGCCAAGAAGATTTGTAAGGACTACTACTTGGAGCTTAGAGACTACTACTTGGAGCTTAGAGACTACTACTTGGAGGTATAGAAGTGAAGGACTTAGTCTACAAAGGTTGTAACCCTATTCACTTAGTTATAGAACTTGTTATCTTGCCAAAAACCATAATTCTCTAGTTCGATTCTAGGTTAGTGTAGCTTAGACCTCTAGGTTTTTTTAAATTGCATACTTAATATATGTAGAAGCCTAGTAGAGGTGCTAAGACACACTTTCAAGGAGTAACGTATTTTGTTGGTATAAAAGAACACCTAAAGTATTGTCTCTATCATCTGAGGATCTCACACCCTATCGATGAGTGACATGCATTTAAGAAGTGGTGGCGGGAATACATCTGCCATTAGAGAAAATTGAAGAAAGAAAAGCGAAAGGCTCATGTTCGCTAGCTCGAGGACGATAAGATTGAAGCAGGCGAAGAAGCGAAATCAATAGTAGAAAGTTCCCACATGATTCATGCCGCCCACACAAGGCCCGATCTTTAAAAGAAAGAAGTTCTGAAGTTCCCACCTTTGGGAGTGATTCTGAAGATGAAGTCATCTTCAATCCTTTTCCATTCACAAGTTTCGTCTCGAAAAAAGAAGAAGAGACGAAAGTGTGTGATAATATTCAGTTGTGAAATCGCACCCTTCCAGAGAAAAATCTTGGACCTGCAAACAAAGTTTCAAAGAAGCAAGATAAAAGAAAAGAAAAGGTGACTGAAGAGATCGAGGTGAACAAAGAATTCTCCAAGGATCTCACTGTCAAGAACCCGCCGAAGAAAACCAAGGTGGACTATAACGTTCTTGCGGACCTAAAGAAGCTGTCTTCATACTTGAGCATATATGATGCTCTCCTCCTATCAAAAGAGCTGTGGGAGTCACTCATCAATGCTTTGAGAGAACGTGGCCAGTTCTAAGCTTTTTTTGATGAGGAGAATATAAAAGATGAGTTGGCGGAAGTCCATGCTGCCGACATAACCTTCAACGAAGAAGATCTCCTCCTCCTGGGGATATTCGAACAAAATCGACCGCTTTATGTTGCCGGATTCTGTGAAGCTGTAAGGATAAACAAAATCCTCATTGACAATGGATCCTTGGTCAATCTCCTGAATGTGAAAGTGCTCAAGGAGTTAGCTATGGACATCAAATACCTCACCTGGGAGAAGATCAAAATCTCTGGGTTTGATTCCCAGTCTTCACGAACCCGTGGGTCTGTGGTACTGATGCTCAGATTCAGATAGTTTTTCACAGACGTAAAGTTTCACATCATCGATGCAAAGAAATGCTATAGAGCCCTACTCGGTAGACCCTTGCTACACGAGTACAATATCATCCCTTCTACACAACATTAGTGTATGAAGTATTTCAAAGATGGCAAAGAACACGTCCTCAGAGGAGAACTTAATCCCATATCTGTGAACGAAGTACGTAAATATGAAGATTCCAAATACTTCCTACCATATTTTGAAGATAAAGAAAGATGTATTAAGCCCATGTTTGAAGAGAAGAGCAAGCGGAAGCAAGTGGCTACCATCCCGGTCTTCGGAAAAGACCCCGAGAAAGAAGAGGAGATAATATTCTCAGGCCAACCCCAGTCGGAAAATGAAAAGAGAAAGCAAGTAGACATCGCTCCAGTCTTTAGAAGTGATTCAGAAGAAGATTTTGGGGCAATGTTCTCCACTCATCCCCTATCAAAAGTCCTTGATGAGGCGGACCGAACTCTACACGTCACTATGACCGCATCTCGGCATTATAAAAAGCTCGATACTATCAGCACCCAAAATGTAAAGGAGATGATAGCTTTTTACGTGCCTCCCAAACATAGAAGCGTAAAAGCAATTCTCTTCTATAAGTCTGAAGAAAATAAAGTGGAAAAATAAATCTGGTCGGGACTTGATCCGAACCTCGACAGGTTGCAGCCTATCCACGGGCCAATGTACTTCTCAAAGAGATCCCTTTGGCGTCAAGTGGTACCCTTTGAGAGGCCCAGTTCTACAAAAGAATTTGGAAAGTGTCCAGAACTCATAGAGTCAACCCTAATGATAAGGCAGATACTATTGAATTGGGATATTTCCAATCCAAGAGGCAGGAATGAATTCATACCTGCCACACAATAAGACTCCTAAATGAGGGAGAAAATGAAGAAATGTGTGCACTCTTTGAATGCTTCACAAATGAAAACGAAGAGATATCGGAAATGCCGCCAGCTCTAAGGGAGTTGGAAGATGGGATCTACACTACGGCAGATAACCTAAAGGAGATAAACTTGGAACAGGACATGATCCTAGACCCACATTTGGCAGCGAGTTACTATCCGAAGAGCTAGTAGATACCTTGAAAACCGTACTCATGGAATACAGGGACTGCTTCGCCTGGAACTATTTCGGGATGACGAGTCTTGACTAGACATAGTAGTCCATAAACTGGCCATAACACTGGGGCAAATCCCGTTAAACTAGCACCAAGAAGGATGCAGATCGAACTCGAGATGAGCATTAACGCCAAAGTCAAGAAACTAATCGACTCCGGCTTTATCCATGAGGTTCAAAGATTACCAAAATCATTCCCTTGATGAAGAAGAACAGGACAATTTTAATCTGCGTGGACTTTCGGGATCTGAATAAGGCATGCCCGATAGATGATTTCCCCATACAAGTCACGGAGCTTATGATCGATAATACCTCTACTCATGAGTATTCTCGTTCATGGATGGGCCTTCCAGCTACAGCCCAATGAAGATGGATCCCGAAAACCAGAAGAATACGGCTTTTCACACCCCATTGGGTGTCTTCTACTACAGAGTCATGCCTTTCGGACTAAAGAACACCGGAGTGACATATCAAAGAGCTATGACGAGGATCTTCGATGACCTTATCCATGAGATAGTTGAATGGTGCATCCATGATCTTGTGGTAGAAAGTATATCCCACGAAGAGCAATGGGGACATCTCAAAATCGTCTTTGAGTGCCTCCGAAAGTACAACTTGATGATGAGCCCGCTAAAATGCGCCTTCAGAGTCTCCTCTGGCAAGTTTCTAGGATTCATAATCCACCACCAAAAGATTGAAATCGAGCCCTCCAAAATTAGGACAATTACAGAAATGCCCCGCTAAGAAACCTTAAGCAATTATGATCGCTCTAAGAGAAGCTTGTGTATATTCGGCGATTCAATACCAATTTATCTGGCAAATGCCGTCCATTCAGCCATCTCTTTAAGAAAGGAACTCCCTTCTTATAGGACCAAAAATGCTAAAGGCCATTAGGAGAAATCAAGCAGTACCTGTAAAATCCACCGGTGTTAGCTGCTCCAGTCACAGGAAAACCCCTTATCCTTTACACATCCGCACTTGATCACTCTCTAGGCACTTTATAGGCATAAGAGAATGAGCAGGGAAAAGAAAGAGCCATGTACTACCTGAGACAACTCCTGATGGGGAAGAATGTAACTACTCCCCAATCTAGAAGCATTCCTTAGCGTTGATCTTCCCAATCATGAAGCTCAGACACTATGCCTTGGCACATGAAGTTCACCTGATCTCAAAGGTGGGCCTTCTCAAGTATTTGATGACAAGGGCTATATTGACGGGAAGGCTTGCCAAATTGTCCCTTTTGCTGATGGAGTTCGCAATCACATATCGGCCTCTCAAAGCAATAAAAGGACATGCCATCACCGACTTCTTTGCTGAGCATCCCATCTCAACCGATTCCTGCTAAATTGCGAACTGCCTGATGAACATGCATTCAACACAATCAAAAGCAAAGAAGAAGGAAAAGTAAAGTGTCAGTGGGAGCTATACTTCGACGGAGTATCATCAATGAAGGTGCAAAAGAGGATTTATCCTATAATTAGGGCCGGAATAGGCCTCATCTTTGTCACCCCGCAAGGAGGAATAATGCACTATTCTATCTCATTGATGGAATCTAGAACCAACAACGAGGCAGAGTATGAATCCCTCATAGCCGGTCTTGAACTCACGATCGACATAGGCATCAAAGATCTTCTCATATACGGAGATTCTGAGCTGATCGTTAGTCAAGTTAATGATGACTACAAAACATCCAAGCTTGAACTAGTAAGGTATGGAGAAAGGATGCAGGACCTGCTAAAGAAGATTCCATCATATACGCTGGAGAGCGTACCGTGAGTGGAAAACAGCAAAGCAGATGCATTAGCCAAATTGGCCAAAGAATTGGCGGATGAAAGTCTCGATGATGTAAGGGCCACCGTAAAAGTCATAAGATCCTAGCACTGCCAGAAATACCTCTGGAGTCTCCAACAGAAATGTCCGAAGAAAATGTTCTTCAAATAGAAGAAGAAAAGGAAGAAGAAGAAGAATATCGGAGAGAAGTCTTCATCGACTACTTCAGGTCTCAACGAGTACCTGAAGATGCATCGCAAAGACATCGGCTCGTAAAACGAGCTTTTTCCTTTTCCTTTATAGATAGAACCCTATACAAAAGATCTTTTGATTATGTATGGCTAAGATGCGTAAGCTGAAAGAAGCAAAGAAACTCGTTCAAGAAGTACACGATGGACTTTGTGGATCCTATCAAGCGGGCCCAAAGATGAAGCTAAAAATCAAAATAATGATTTACTACTGGCCTACCATGATTCAAGACTGCATGGAGTAGGCTAAAAGATGCCACTCATTCCAAATACATGAAGATTTCATCTATCATCATCCCAATGCTCTGCACCCGACTGTAGCCAGTTAGCCTTTCGAGATGTAGGGAACTGACATAATTTGCCCTATCGAACCAGTATCGTCTGAGGGACATTGTGTTAGATATAGGTGCCCTCAAGTCAGTTATTGTAATTGAAGGAGAACCTATCCGAGAAAACAATCTTATTCGAGATGATAATATGCTATCTGCTTTACCTTTATCTTTTATGTGATGCGTTTTATTTACTATTCTGTATCGTTTAGATATGAAATAAAGTTCTAGGATTTTATTTGACTAACAGGATGATGATGGAGATCATACTAGTAGAGCCTCGGTAGTCGATAAGCACATCCTTAAATGTCCCTAGTCATAGGAGTATCGAGAATGGGTATCAGTACTCCAGTTTAGACTACTGTGTACATTTCCTGACCCGGTTGGAAGGCAATAGCTGATCCTGCAACTATTGATATTTGACATCGAGGATTGTATACAGGTGTTCATTAGATGAGTTACACTGGACGGATTCACTGAGAAATCTTAGTTGGTAATATATCAATGTCATGTAGCAGTTCTCTTGTGACATGGATATAGAGTAGTCCTTAGGACCTGAGATCGCCATAGTGTCTCATGTGTGTTCCCACTATACTAAAACATCTACCATACCATGGCTTAAAGGAGTCGTGCAAACAGGTTTTTGCTCGGTATAGTCCCGAAGCACGTGGAGGTAGTGAGCGGTTGAGGTGATTCGTCTAACCCGGTATAGGGAGTTGATGTCGCGCTGTGCAGGACATGATTACATCCACAAGTCGATAGCCATCACAGTGGAGATAAACTGATAAGTGTTATCAGTTGTATCTCTGGTTGGTTATGAGTCCTCTATCGTACGACTTATCAAGTTATTGGGGTCTGACAGATTCCAAACCTTAGACCCGATATGCGATACTCGTAGATGAAGAGACTGGACTGTAAGATAATCTTACTTATAAAATTTGCAGGGTTCAGATGAGCTTTCTCGTTGACATTCTTTCGTTCAATACATGAGTAGTCGTTACGTGCAGTTAGTACCGCTGATGTGCTTATGGGCTATGGATTGTTAGTTATATGTATGCCCTAGAGGCCATTACTTACATGAGATGTCTATTGTAGTGGTTGCTTGGACATATATAGGGAGGACATTCTTGCTCGACATGATAGTATGCTATCTGGTTACTCTTTATCATAATATGTACACTGATTGTCACTCTGTTACATGTTGGTAAAGCCCTTAGGATATGTACTTGACTACCTAGATTATGACACGGATCATACTAGTGGGACAATGGTAGTCTGAGAGTACATCCTTTAATGTCCCTAGTCGTGGGTGTATCGAGACGGGGCATCAATATACCAGAGTAGACTAGCATGTAGCTTCTCGACCCATGTAGATAGGCGATGGATGTGTTGGATATAATGCCCTCAAAGTCAATCATTGGATCGTAGGTACGTGATTGCAATGATTGAGGGAGGACCTATACCGATAGAACAGTCTTACTCGAGATGATAGTATGCTATCTGGTTTGTCTTTATCACTGTTACACTTTGATAGAGCCCATAGGATTCTTGCTTGACTGCCAGCAGTATGATGGCGATCATATATGTGGGTGCTGGGGTCTATAAGCACATCCTTAAAGTTTCCCTAGTCGTGGGAGTTTCAAAACAGGGCATCGTTACTCCAGAGTAGACTAGTGTATACAGTAGAGACCCCGACGAGGGGCGGTGGCCGGTCTCATAATCCACTGGTGTCAGTTCGATCACCTAAGATGTATACAGGTGCTCATTAGGTTATGAGTACACCGGACAGGACTCGCCGGGAACTTGCTGGTTGGTATTATACCTAGCGTCAGATAGCAGTTCCCTGGTGACATGTGTACAGGTTAGTTCATCGACCTGAGGTTGTCATTTGTCTCGTGTGAGTTCCCACTGTGCTTTGATTTATACCCTACCACGCTCAAAGGAAACGTGCAAACAGGTATATTTTGGGTCCAGTCCCGAGCCACATGGAGGCAGTGAGCAGATCATCGGGGATTCGTCTCTCCCGGTAGTGGGGGTGAGATCGCGCTGTGTTTAGGAGAGCCATTACACGAAATCCCTGGCCAGGGTAATCGAGATTTACTGGAAGGTATTCCAGTAGTATCTCAGGGTGTTATGGGCTGCTCTCTGACACGACTTATGTAGCTATTAGGAGTCTGACGTTTACCGGCCCCCTAGGCCTAATATGCGATACTCATAAGACGAATGGACCGGACTGTACGGATATTGTCACTGTTAGGCTCAGTAGGGTTTATAGATGAGTACGCTCGTCAGCTTCCCTTCTAATCAATATATAGGCAACCGTTACGTACAGCTCGTACCTCTGACGTGCTAGTGGTTATACCCAGTGCCAGTGTGTTGATGAGTCATTAGAGTCCCCCACAGACACTTTCCCAAGTTCGGGCGAAACGTTGTAGATGTCGTATGATATTATGGCAGGGTTCGGAAAATGCACGTGCGTTTTCGCACGTGTCATTTTCCAGGCAGATAATACTGGTAGGCTTTGGTTTAAGCCGGATCCCAGTATTATACTGTGTAGATATAATATCTTTGTCTCGGTTGCATTTGTATTCGGTCGTAATACAAATGCGGGTATGTTTATACTATTACGAGGTTATCCTGATTCGTTTCAGGATCACTTTTGGAAGTTGCCAGTTTCCAGTTTTCTATCAGCCGTATTTAACCTTCGGTTAAATGCGGATTTATCTTTTCGTCTTTTGGGTGAGTCATGGTTCTAGAAGATTCTAGAAATGGTGACTAGGATTAGTGACTCATCATTTGCATTAATTGTGAGGTGAGGTGTTAAGTGAGATAGCTTAATTCATTTAATGTGTCCATACCACTCATTCTTTCTTCATGATAAATATCCTTGATATTTTTCCTTACACTCACCCTCCTTGCTCCTACACTCACCCTCCCTCTTATATTAAAGTGGCCGGCCCCTCATTGTGAGAATGGTATGTTTTTTCATTTGCTTGAGAGAAAAAGATTATGATAGTTTAATGTATGGAAATTTCATATAGTTCAATTTCCTTTTACCCGATTCCAAATGGCAACTTCTTTTAACCGTTCGTCCATAGCTTTGGACGTAACGAGACAAAGTGTTCTACTCATTCTCTACATCAATCTTGGTCGTCTCTTTTAGCAAACTTGACGATCGAGTTGCCTTGGTTCAGAGGTGGGAGCCCGTTTAAAGATCCGTCGACGTGGAGCCACCTGGACGACGAGACCGGAGATCGAGGAGATCGGAGCAGCCGCAACAAAGCGTGGGATGATGGTTGAAGACCGATGGACTCGGATCGTTCGGTATAACAATTCTACCCTCTTTACAATTTGTTACTTTAGCTTTAATGGCAGATCCGGGTTAGAGTACGCGATAGCGCCAGTCATAAAAGTTTTGTTCCGCATATTGGCGTCTGTTAGACGGCCGGGGCGCTACCGTGGACTTACTGTGGTATCAGAGCCTCACCATTAAGCTATACTAACTTGTGCTAATGCGTTTAAAATATCGATCGAACGGATTTTCTAAAAGCGCAAAATTCCAGTTCAAAGTTTTTGTTGATTTTTAAACTGTTCTAAAAATTATTTTAACCATACAGAAAAATCAAGCAGGCATTTTTATGGAGATTGAAGAAAAACGATCCATTAATTCGTCCGGACGACCGCGGATCCGCGGTCAAAGCCTAGCTTTGACCGCGAAAGCGCGGCCGTATTGGCGACTTGATGGGCCATTTTTCTTCTGGGCTTTCCACTTGGGAAATTGTGGTTTTTGGTAATATTTGTTTGGGCCCATATTTTGTTACTATACAGCAGATGATTGTGGGGCCCACCTCGGGAAATTTATTCGATCGAAATTTTAAACTTGTTATTTTACAGTATTTACTTTATATCTCCGACCGGGAATGTCATTTGATCGGTAAACCGCGTCTGATTGCTATAGTTCTTTTAGACGGGTTTGCGAACGTGACATTCGCGTTGATGTTCTGTGTTGTGCTGTAATGTTGTGGATTTATCGTGGTGGATAGCAGTGTGCAATGGTAGTGCTGTTTGGATTTATTTGTACATTTGATATTGCAGGGCGAGCGTCCGACTTGTGGACTGCCGTCACTGCCTGTTTGTATAATATTCTTTTTGGGGCACGACCGGGTAGAGGTCGATGTACCCGTTGTATATATTTTTATTTCTGTACTAGGTTTATCCCGTGACGGAGTGCACGGATAGCCGGGTTCTGGAGGGCAACGGGTCCATATCTCATTGCTTTAAGAGACAGAGGGACCTCACTCTAGAATTGGCAGACTATTCGCCGCACTCGTAGGGGGTACAGGTTGACCCAAGGAGGGGTGCTTAATTTACCGGATTCCGTGAAGTTCCGAGTGTTCCATTCACTATGTTGTGGGGACTACCTCGCTTCAGGTTTTGGCGGGTAACTTGCCGCACCCGTAATGGTCTAGGTTACATTGCACGTGCTATCCACAGAACCAGGGGAACGTCGGGTTTCAGTAGTGGCTCTGTGAAGCCCGGGGATCCCAGATTATCTGTATTGTTCTGTGATGCTTATTACTTTTCTATAATGTTGCATATTATCATGCCTGGAGCGATTATTGTATATTAGTATATATACTATTAGATGTTGTATATGTTTTACACCCACGCTAGTCCAGCCCCCGCTCTGTCGTTAGTTAAGTAACCTAACGGGCGATGATGGGACCCAGTGACGAATGCGGATGGCATATACGTACATTTTATTTTCGTTCTTTTCTGGTGTGATTGATTGGTGGGACTGCATTGATTCCTATCAATGCAAGGATAAAACAAACCTATATATGATGTTGTTGGAACAAATTTTAAAAAGAGTTATTACAAAGACGTTTCCTTTTGTTTTGCACAGTGATATTCAGTTAGAATATCCTGCACCTCATTCGACGAGGCAAGGGTCGAGATCCCTTCACCGGGAGTGACCCCTTGGGCAGAAGTTTACGTCAGGATAATAACTTCAATATAGTCGATTACAAGTTACTTTGCATCACGGTATTCAGTTAGAATATCCTGCACCTCATTCCACGAGGAAAGAGACGAGATCCCTTCACCGGGAGTGATCTCTTTAGCAAAGGTTTTCGCCACTATATTTTTCTAAAAAGCCATCAGGTTCCTTCAACGAGATCAAGTTCATTACGTTAAAGGTTTTTCGCTAAAAACCAGCCGTAATCCTCCGTCTTTTCTTATGGATGGTCAATAGTATTCAAGCTATGTTTGTTGGCCTACGTCAAGACATAGTGTTTGGTAGCTGCTGGGTATTCATTTGTTGCATAGATAGATGCATTAGTTTAGGACAGACGTATAGCCTTGTTGGCCTACATCAAGGGCATGTACGATGACCTAAATTAATCAGGACAATGACGGGTAGAACTTGACATGTGGCTTATGATTTGTTGGCCTACGTCAAGGTCATAAGTGCATGGGATAAAAATTATATCGGGAGTTTCAAACCTACAGGAAACTTGCCAGACTTGCGCATACCTTCTGGAGTGTGGTAACTTGAGTGGCTTCCATCAAGTTATCATGCGATGATAGTTGGATCCCGATTCTCACTGATGGGTTGGTTTACTCTTCGGGTGATCCCGACTAATTCTTCTTTCAGGTTTGGAGGAGAATTTGAGATTACAGTGGGAGGTTTCCTGATTAGATAAAGTGATAACCATTCTGATCTAGATTAGATTGCACGCAGAGTGTTTCTTTTCTCTCTCTCTTTGGCAGCAACCTTTGACCGACCCTAGACTATGACTCAGTGACCAAGTTGACCGAACCTTCTTAAAATACTGGCTTTTGGATTGTCTAAAGTTTCATAAGTCATTGCCGCTCCTTCTTTTACCCTTTGTATTTCTCAGAACACCCGTATTACTACGGACATCCACTTCCATTGGATAGATCCATCGTATGGTTATATACGAACTCGGAGGGATTTCTTCGAGGATGGATCCAGGTTCAGGAGAAATAGAATTGGTTTATTCAGTTGTCTTTTATTATCA
Organism: Agapanthus africanus; assembly: GCA_030015575.1. NCBI lineage: Eukaryota > Viridiplantae > Streptophyta > Magnoliopsida > Asparagales > Amaryllidaceae > Agapanthus > Agapanthus africanus. The sequence goes on along the minus strand of JASDDO010000019.1, from coordinate 453,546,982 downwards.
CCTTCTCTCAGGTTGCGAGGGCTCCTTAGTTTAGGAGAGTACACCTATTACGCTTATTGGATAGTCTTCTTCCAAACCATAGGCAGGTGCCGAAAGGTAGGGAATGAAGAAAACCAATTAGCCTAAGTAGTGTGTACAGAAGGTAATAACTAAAGACAAAATAAAGGGATTAGAAAGAGAGCTAAGTAAATTGCGACTGTTATCATTCACGACCAAACCGCGTACCTCATTGCCACTCCTACTTCACCTTTTTATTTCTCCAGAACAACCCGTATCACTGCGAACATCCAATTCCATTGGATAAATCCATCGTATGGTTATATACGAACTCGAAGGATATTTTTTCGAGGATGGATTCTGGTTCAGGAGAAATGGGAATAAGGTTTATTCAGTTGTCTTTTATCAACATCTTCTCTCAAGTTGTGAGTACTCCTAGGTTAAGGAGGGTACACCTATTATGCTTACTGGATATTCTTCTTCTAAACCATAGGCTGGTGCCGAACGGTAGGGTAGGAAAAAAACCACTTAGCCTAACAATGGTGTACCAAAGGTAATGACTAAAGACAAATAAAGGGATTTGAAGAGATGGCAAAGAAATATACGGTTACAGTCATGAATTGGATTATGGAAGAGGCATTACTAGGAATACCAGGATACCCCTACGAAACATTTTCATGTTTCAGTTTTACTGTGCATTGTTAAAAGAAAACTGATTTCCCGATTAGATACTTACTCTAGGGTATGAATTTACAAAGTATGCTTCTCACATCTGTATGGTTTTACAGATGATGAGTGGGAGTAAGTTATTGGGAATTAGGTGATCATCCTCATTATATAGGAATTCGTTGTGATTGGTGATATTTGAGGAAATCACCTGGGGACAGTTTTCAACCTACGACGCACAGGTTTTGAGTTATTCAACTCAGCGGACTTATATAAAGTATTGTATGTTGTCCAGTGTCCGTCAGAACAAAGGGGATAGTCCTCGTACTATATTCTGTTTACTTGTAACTTCTCTAATTTTAGACAAGTATTTCGTAGAAATACAATGTCTAAGTTTTGAGAAGTTGTGGTTATAAGAATAAAGTAAAGAACCAAGTATCGCAAGTATCGGGATTCTTCAAAGAAATCAAAGATATAGATTCTTGTGATTGGTATTCAGTTGATAGTAATGGTTTTGAGAAACTTGTTTCTCTTTCAGGTTACTCATAATTGGATGGATTCCTAAGTTGAGTAATGCTGATTAGCCTCTCTCCATTAAGTTGATATGCACTGGAGACAGCTGCATGATTTGAATCTGCTTCCAATTAAATATGTGCCAAGTTTCTATATTGGATATAGAATGCTTCATATCTTAACGATGTTAAGGTAAGGGGAGTTGTCCAGCTTATGCTTAAAACCAGACACTGGATAACTCAAGGCACGTTTCTGTAATGGTAGTTTGTGGGTTGACCCTAGCTTTGACGAGGGTTGATTTTCTACCATCTGGAAGGTCAATAGTGATATTGTTCTTGACTCGCCACAGTTTTAATAAAATGAATTTTTTCAGAAAATAGTAGTGGGAGTATGGTAGAACTGGAAGTGATTCCAGAACCGCAAACGATTACGGAAAGTTTAATAGGACCTATATATTCAATCAGGCTTGACATTCCAATAGCCACTCCGCAGATATGGTAGGTAACCTCAGACACCCGAGAGGTACTCAGGTAGCCTCAAGGACGGTGACAGGGAGGTTCTTGTTTACCCAGACTTGTCACTACTATTGTTCCAGACTATAAGACCCGGCAGGAGGATGCGTGTAGCGTCGTTCTAAACTAGTTTTAGAAATGTACGTATATATATTATTCTGCCAGAGGGTTGTCGTAGTCAGTGGGAGCAGCGGAAGCATAGTAGGCAAGTAGCTTATATCTATTTATACACTTGAGTAAATATAGCGGAGATAGATCGTCTAATTTTTGATGTGACAAGTCATTGGTTTGACTTCATCAGAATAGGGGATGGATCTGTTAAGAAGGTAGTAGGGTGTAATGTCCTGGTATTTGATGACATACACAGAGTAGGAAGTGAAATTCCTATACTACAATCGGTTGTACTTTGGTCGTCACACAATTGTTTCTCCACAAAGGACATGGATATAATATTTGACATTCTGGTTTCTAGATCTATGGTTTTAGATCTAGATTTGGGTAGTTTCCCAATGTGGGTACTTTGACAGTATTCTAATAGTATTTTAGAATAGATGACTCCTGGCATGGTGGTGTACCTACAGGTGATGGAGTCACCCTCTCTAAAGGTGTCTTACAGACTAAAGGGGAGAGGGACATACATGATTGGCAGATCACTTGCTTAAGCAATTGAGTCAATCGTGAGATGTCAAGTACCACACCAGATGTCGTTGTTGCACTAGATGCGATAAGTTTATATTAATCCAATCCTGAAGAAACATACGGAAGCAGTTATCGAACATATGTACATGTTCTACGGATTTGATGAAGGCAGCCTCCTTCGGGAGACAGTTGTTATTCCAGGCTTCACAGGTGACCTGGATGACAGAGTGATTGTCAGAGTTATAGTTTTCCCTCTGACGAGGGACAGTATTATGGACAGGCGGTCCAAGAGGATACTGTGGGAGGCATGGTGCTGGATACTAATTAGTTTCAGTTATCAATACAGTCTAAGAAGTTTGGATTTGGAGTTCATTTATGAACTAAGTCCCATTAGATATCCAGACATATTCTAAGACAGGTATTACTCGATTCGGGAGATGGTTTTCTCCGCGAACTTAATTTTAAGAGAGACATAGAAAGAAACATCAGGGAGGATCCACTCACTGAGGCTATTTCTCGAACACAATAGTTTTCCAAAAGAGTTTTTGTGAAACTGATTAGTAGAGGAGTTGTATGTTCGGTATCACACGAGATGTGAGTATGCGACATCGCAATAATTAGGTTTAAGTGCAAGTGGGAGATTGTTGGATATAGTGCCCTCAAAGTCAATTATTGGATCGCAGGTACGTGATTGCAATGATTGAGGGAGGACCTATACCGATAGAACAGTCTTACTCGAGATGATAGTATGCTATCTGGTTTGTCTTTATCACTGTTACACTTTGATAGAGCCCATAGGATTCTTGCTTGACTGCCAGCAGTATGATGGCGATCATATATGTGGGAGCTGAGGTCTATAAGCACATCCTTAAAGTGTCCCTAGTCGTGGGAGTTTCGAAACAGGGCATCGTTACTCCAGAGTAGACTAGTGTATACAGTCGAGACCACGACGAGAGGCGGTGGCCGATCTCACAAGCCACTGGTGTCAGTTGGATCACCTAAGATGTATACAGGTGCTCATTAGGTTATGAGTACACCGGACAGGACTCGTCGGGAACTTGCTGGTTGGTATTATACCTAGCGTCAGATAGCACTTTCCTGGTGACATGTGTACAGGTTAGTTAATCGACATGAGGTCGTCATTTTTCTCATGTGAGTTCCCACTGTGCTTTGATTTATACCCTACCACGCTCAAAGGAGACGTGCAAACAGGTATATTTTGGGTGCAGTCCCGAGCCACATGGAGGCAGTGAGCAGATCATCGGGGATTCGTCTCTCCCGGTATCGGGGGTGAGATCGCGCTGTGTTTAGGAGAGCCATTACACGAAATCCCTGGCCAGGGTAATCGAGATTTACTGGAAGGTATTCCAGTAGTATCTCAGGGTGTTATGGGCTGCTCTCTGACACGACTTATGCAGCTATTGGGGGTCTGACGTTTATCGGCGCCCTAGGCCTAATATGCGATACTCATAAGACGAATGGACCGGACTGTACGGATATTGTCACTGTCAGGCTCAGTAGGGTTTATAGATGAGTACGCTCATCAGCTTCCCTTCTAATCAATACATAGGCAACCGTTACGTACAGCTCGTTCCTCTGACGTGCTAGTGGTTATACCCAGTGCCAGTGTGTTGATGAGTTATTAGAGTCCCCCACAGACACTTTCCCAAGTTCGGGCGAAACGTTGTAAATGCCGTATGATATTATGGCAGGGTTAGGAAAATGCACGTGCGTTTTCGCACGTGTCATTTTCCGGGCAGGTAATACTGGTAGGCTTTGGTTTAAGCCGGATCCCAGTATTATACTGTGTAGATATAATATCTTTGTCTCAGTTGCATTTGTATTCGGTCGTAATACAAATGCGGGTATATTTATACTGTTACGAGATTATCCTGAAATTCATTTCAGGATCACTTTTGGAAGTTGCCAGTTTTCAGTTTTCTATCAGCCGTATTTAACATTCGGTTAAGTGCGGATTTATCTTTTCGTCTTTTGGGTGAGTCATGGTTCTAGAAGATTCTAGAAATGGTGACTAGGATTAGTGACTCATCATTTGCATTAATTGTGAGGTGATGTGTTAAGTGAGGTGGCTTAATTCATTTAATGTGTTCATACCACTCATTCTTTCTTCATGATAAATATCCTTGATATTTTTCCTTACACTCACCCTCCTTGCTCCTACACTCACCCTCCCTCTTATATTAAAGTGGTCGTCCCCTCATTGTGAGAATGGTATGGTTTTTTCATTTGCTTGAGAGAAAAATATTATGATAGTTTAGTGTATGGAAATTTCATATAGTTCAATTTCCATTTACCCGATTCCAAATGGCAACTTCTTTTAACCGTTCGTCCATAGCTTTGGATGTAACGAGACAATGTGTTCCACGCATTCTCTACATCAATCTTGGTCGTCTCTTTTAGCAAACTTGACGATCGAGTTGCCTCGGTTCAGAGGCGAGAGCCCGTTTAAAGATCCGTCGACGTGGTGCCACCTGGACGACGAGACCGGAGATCGAGGAGATCGGAGCAGCCGCAACAAAGCGTGGGATGATGGTTGAAGACCGAAGGACTCGGATCGTTCGGTATAACAATTTTACCCTCTCTACAATTTGTTAGTTTAGCTTTAAGGGCACATCCGGGTTAGAGTACGCGATAGCGCCAGTCGTAAAAGTTTTGTTCCGCATATTGGCGTCTGTTAGATGGTCGGGCCGCTACCGTGGACTTACAGGATCATCCCATATCCATTGGTGTATGACATTAGACATGGTATACAGGTGCTCAGTGGAGACTGGGTACACTGGACGGACTCGCCGAGAACTCCCGGATGGTATTATACCTCATGTTAGATGGCAGTTCTCTGGTGACACTAGTACAGGTTAGCCTGTCGACCCGAGATCGTCATAGAGTCTTGTGTGATTCCCACTGTGCTTTGATTTTCACCTTACCACGTTCATGAGAACGTGCAAAACGGTGATTTTAGGTACAGTCCCGAGTCACATGGAGGCAATGAGCGATAGGAGGGGTTTCGTCTCTCCCGGTATTGGGGGTTGATGTTGCGCTGTGCTCAGTTGGCTACAACTGGAAGTCCCTGGCCAGAGATGATTCAGAGATTTACTGGTAATTGTTACCAGTAGTTTTTCAACCCGTTATGAGCCTCATATCGGCACGACTTATCGAGTTACTGGGGTTTGACGTTTATCACCCCCTAGACGAGATATGCGACATATCAGACGAAGAGACCGGAATGTACGGTAGTGTTACTGATTGGATTCAAGAAGTATGAGCAGGCTTGCTTGTTGATCTTTTGATTGCTCAATACCCGGGTGGCCGTTACGTTTAGCAGACCGCTTGCGGCTTGTGGGTGATTGATATGATCATCACATGTTGCCGACGTATTGACGAGTCTTTAGAGTCCTATACAGAGGTTTCCTGGTTCATGCGAAACGGAATAGGAGCACATATGTGATATGTACGGGACCGAGATTAATTCGCGTATGTGATACCATATTCTATTCTCGTGATTTATGACATCGGTCAGTTATATGAGCTATAGCCGGATTATCGGATCAAGTGTTGATTCGATAAGTTGTTGCATTTGATATTAGTCGGTTATATGTGATATGGTTGGATTATTAAATTAAGTGTTGATTTAATAATTTAATGTATAATTGTATATTAGATATACTAGATTACATTAACTAATATTAGCTCACTTATGATTTCTTTTCTCACTTGTGTGCATTAGTGTATATGTGATATATAATAATGTATAACTTTTTTGTCATGGTTGTTGATACACACTACATGGGTGTATGAGACTTACACCATACTAATTATAATGTAGGGTTTAAATATTTAAAGTAAATCTAAATTAGTGGTTAATTGGTCACATGCATGAAGCTTTGAGAAGCTTGTGGATGCATTGACTTGGTACACAAATTTTGTTTTACTAAAGATATTTATTAAGCTAACCATTATAATTTAGCCACGGTTTATTCTCTACATTTTTAGTGCATAACACTAACTCACCCATGGTTGCTATTCTCACCACATGAGTTCATTCTCTTATCTTCTTCACTTGAGCTTCTTCTTCCTAATAAGAAAAGCTTACTAGCTTTTCTCAAGGTGAGAAAATATTTTGAGAAAAATAAATCTAAAGAGAGCCCACTTCCTACTTCATCATCCTTTACTACTTGCCATTTAGCTTTGTTAGTTATATATATGCCCTAGAGGCCATTACTATACATAGGATGTATATTGCAGTGGATGCTTGGACATATATAGAGAGGACTTTCTCGCTCGACATGATAGTATGCTATCTGGTTACTTTTTACCTTAACATGTATACTGATTGTCTCTCTGTTACATGTTGGTAAAGCCCTTAGGATGTGTACTTGACTACCTGGACTATGATGCGGATCATACTAGTGGGGACATGGTAGTCAATAAGTACATCCTTCAAGGTCCCTAGTCGTGGGTGTATCGAGACGGGGCATCGATATACCAGAGTAGACTAGCGTATACCTTCTCGACCCATACAGATGGGCGATGGATGATCCCATATCCATTGGTGTTTGACATCAGAGATGATATACGGGTGCTCGCTGGAGACTGGGTACACTGGACGGACTCGCCGAGAACTCCCAGATGGTATTATACCTTACGTCAGATGGCAGTTCTCTGGTGACACTGGTACAGAGTAGTCTGTTGACCCGAGATCGTCATAGAGTCTTGTGTGATTCCCACTGTGCTTTGATTTCCACCTTACCACGTCCAAGAGGGCGTGCAAAATGGTGGTTTTTGGGTACAATCCCGAATCACATGGAGGCAATGAGCGATAGGAGGGGATTCGTCTCTCCCGGTATAGGGAGTTGATGTTGCGCTGTGTTCGATTGGCTATAACAGGAAATCCCTGGCCAGGGTTGCTGAGATTTACTGGTAAGTGTTACCAGTAGTTTCTCGAATTGTTATAGACCTCATATCGACACGACTTATCGAGCTATTGGGGTCTGACGTTTACCACCCCTAGGCGAGATATGCGACAGATCAGACGATCAGACCGGACTGTACGGTAAGTGTTACTGGTTGGATTCACAGGAGTATGAGCGGGCTTGCTCATCGATCTTCTGATCGCTCAATACCCGGGTGGCCGTTATGTTTAGCAGACCGCTTTCGGCTTGTGGGTGTTTGATATGATCATCACCTGCTGCCGGCGTATTGACGAGTCTTTAGAGTCCTACACAGAGGTTTCCTGGCTCAAGCGAAACGAAATAGGAGCGCATATGAGATATGTGCGGGACCGAGAATAATGCGTGTATGTGATACCATATTCTATTCTCGCGATGAATGTATCGATATGGTTGTATGCGATATAACCTAGTTATCGAATCAAGGATTGATTCGATAAGCCGATACATTGGATATTAGTCGGTCACATGCGATATGACCGGATCGTTAAATCAAGTGTTGATTTAATGATTTAATGCATAATAATATATATTTGATATATTACTTTGCATTAACTAGTATTGGTTCACTTTAAATGGATTTTCTCACTTGCATTGCACAAGTTGTATATGTGATATACTTTTGTGCACTTATATGTATCATGTTTGATGATACATGCTAACTTGGTTAAGTGTATGATTAAACCATGGTTGGTTAATGGTTAGGGTTTCATTTGATTTATTTATGCCTTTATTTATTTTGTTTTGACAAAAGAAAAAGAGAAATGAAAACAAAAGGGTTGCTTTCAAAGATGAAGCTTGTTGAAGCTTCATGAAGGTTTGACCAAAGTGACCATTTTGTCTTCATGTCTAAACCTAACCATTCACTAACCCTAGTTAATTCTCTACACCTAACCATGGTTTGCATATGATAAGAATTTCTTTTCTTTTCTATTTTATTATTCTTATCATATTCATCTTCTTCTTTCTTCTTCATCTTTACAAAGAAGAAAAGCTTGCATCGTCAATGGTGATTTGATGAAAAGAGTGAGAAATCCAATTATAAAGTGAACCCACCTCCTATTTCTTCATCCTCTACCTCTTGCCAAGTAGTATAGGGTGTTTTTTTCACAAGTTTCATGACTTGGTGAAGTGGGAGCTTGAACTTGTGATGTCTCGACGTAGATCATCTTCGGCATCGTAGTCGATGACCTAGCCCGCCCATTTCTCCGATGAAGCCGACGCTAGAGCCCGGGATTTGATTTGGACAGCAAGGGGACTTCATCATGGAGCTATGGAGGTGGAGAACCGGATCTACAAAGGTTGTATTTCTGTTCACTTAGTTAAATTGTTAACTAGTTGCATGGTTCGCCTAAAATTCTAGTTAACGATCCGTATTAGGGTTTATCGGCACTTGTAAAATTTGAAATTGGCGTGGTTGATGCCTTGTGAGACCTCATTAGTGTGTCTAGGAACCCTACAGTGGTATCAGAGACTAGCTAGAGCCTTAGGCGATGCGTAGACGATGTTAGAAACCCGATCGAACCCTGAAACCCTAACTTTTAACCCTCTCTGGACTTTTTCTGAACAAGTAGTTTTTTCCAAATTAAAAATGCTTAAAAAATTCAGCAGGTAATTCTAAGAATTACGGTGCAAAAATTACCTATTGATCTGTCTAAAGCGCGGCGGATCCACGGCATTAGCCGCCTATTACGGCGGTTCTGCGCCCATTTAGTCTCTTCAGTCAACCATTTTTGCACAGTAACTTCTTTATATAAATGCTGAGTTTTATGGGAATTTTTAAAATTCACTCATGAGTTGAGTTTTCTGGGTTGTGTTAGGGACTCGGTATTTCGATCGGATTGTCTAATTTTGTCTGTGTGCTTTTCCGGATAACTTTAGAATATATTAAAAAGTTCGACCGAATATAAATACCCACCTTTTCCCCTGTCGGGAAATTTCCAAGTGTTGGATTTTTCCGTGGTTTAATAACGTTCTAAGTAGTGCAAGTAGCGCGATGGTCCCTCTAGAAGACAACAAACCTTAACTCGATTATGTGACCGTCTTGAACTGCCCTTTGAACCTTAGGGTTTGGGGCAGTACGGCGTGCCACATGTGAGGCGTTGGCTTGACCCTTCTACGGCTGGACCGTTGGTACTGAGGTATGAACTGGATGTTTTTAAACTTGTTTCATGTGTTGAGCTGTTTCGGGAAAACTTGGGTGTTTGAATGTTCGATCGGAAAATTTAACATTTTCTATTTATCTGGAATGGGATATAATAATTGGAATTCACAAGTAGTTATGAGATAACTGAATGAATGTTATAAACATAAAACTTTAGTCTCACTTGATCGGTTGCCACGGAATTTTGATGTGATCAAAAGTCCGTCGCAATCACGTAGCGTACGCGGATACTCGCCGGGTAAACTTAATAGACAGCCTCACTCCATAGCCCCGACCAAGTGACTGTAGGAGAACCCCGTCGCCGAAAGCATCCATTCGGGTGCTAGCGGTAGCGGTGTTCCGCCTTGGTGCACTTCGTCGACGGCATCGGGGGTGCGGCCGCCTACTAAAGTTTGCGACGAGCATTCGATCAGTATGTCGGGAATCCTGTTGAATTGCCCGACTTGATATTGAAAAGTGTTTTCGATTTTGAGACTAAAATGCGGGGTTTATAATTGTTAGGCATGTGATGTCTAAGGTATTCATTTGATTAGGCATGCGATGTCTATGCAGATTGCGGATTCCAACTGTTGTAGTTTTACACTTTCTTTTCTGTGACCGTAAGTGTAATATGTGATATCGCCGGTTTCGTTGCTATATGTCAACGACAATTGGGATGCGCATATTTACTTACGTTGATGACATGTGGTGTTATGTGTTGCTGGATATGTTATATTGGATCGTCGTGTTTGAATAGCCGGGGTTTTTTATGTGAGATGAGTGTTTTTCATTTTCATTCATGTAAAAACTAGTATGTAATATTCTTTTATTGGGGCACTTCCAGGTTGCGGAAGATGTCACCTTTTGTATATTATTTACTTTTCCGCACTAGGATAGACCCAAGGAGGGGAGCACAAGTAACCGGGTTATGGGGTCCAGTGGGAGACCAACTCGAGGAGTCGAGTCCGGGTCTCCTAACTCTAGAATTAGTAGGGTTGCTTGCCGCTCTCGTAGGGGTCTAGGGGTGTGCGTTTGGCTATTCATCGCGACCGTGGAATCCGTGTTTTATACTGGCTCGTATTAAAAACACGGACGTCCTAGTATATCCAATATTTCATATGTTTCTTCTGCTGCGATATCTGTGATGTGATCATGTGATGTTCTGTGATAAATACTGTATATAGTATATATGATATATTATATAGGCGTTACTTATGTTTTACACCCGCGCTAGCCCTGCCTCGCTCTGCCGTTAGTTACCTAACCTAACGGTGCACGAGGGGACATCAAGGCGAATGCGGATGGCATAAGTGTACGTCGTATTTATCTGTGATGTTTAGGTACTTAAATGATGGGACTTCATTAATATGATTAATGAAATAAAAAGAAACCTAAGATGTTGTAGAATCGAATTTCAAAATAAAACAGGTAGCTACAGTTCTCGCTTTGCACAGCGGTATATATGATATATCCTGCACCTTATTCGATAAGGAAAGGACCGAGATCCCTTCACCGGGAGTGACTCCTTTAGCAATAACTGGCAGATGCTACACACTCGGTTTGTCTTTTGATTGCTTTTAAGAGTTTTTTCTTTGCACAGTGATATATATGATATATCCCGCACCTTATTCGATGAGGAAAGGACCGACGATCCCTTCACCGGGAGTGACTCCTTTAGCAAAACTAGAAAAGCCTCAAAAACACTCCATTTTAAAATCATTTGATTCTACAACGATATCAAGTTCATTACGCAATAGGTTTTTATAAAAACCTGTCGTAGCCCTCCGTCATTTCAGATAAGTACTAGTTAGTATTCGTGCTGCGGTAGTTTGGCATTCGTCAAGGCGTAGTGTACGGTAGCTAACTAGTATTTATCTGCTTATGCATATGATGCAGATTGGATTAGGGTATTCGTACGACGTTGTTTGGCATTCGTCAAGGGTCGTGCGGGTGGGTTTAATTCAATCAAGAAATGTACGGGTTGAACTTGACTAGTGGACTATGGGTTGTTTGGCATTCGTCAAGGTCATAGAACACTAGGGGCAAAATATTATCGGGAATTTCAAGTGTTGAAATTTGCAATGAGATTGCATACCTTCTATGAGATAGTTGGATCCCGATACCCGCTGCGAGTAAGAGTTACTCCTGGGAGAGTTTTATACATTACAATTAGCCGATCAAGTAGGTGTCTAGAAAGGTGTCAACGAGGTTACGCCTCTGGGAAAACGAGGTTTACATTAATTAGGTTCGTGCGAAAGCACGGGGGACCTCCCTCAAAGTACCGACACTGGCCTGGATGAAAGATTGGCGAACTTGTAGTGTGTAATTAATCCCGGCTAGTCTTTCCTTTTAGGGTTTGAAGGAAGATTTGATAAAAACAGTGGGAGCCATCCTGATTAGATAAAATAATGACCAATCTGATCTTGCAAGAGCGCACGCTGAGTGTTTTCTTCTCTCTCTCTCTCGAGGTAGCGACCATATCACGCCTTAATCAAGATAATAAAACGGAATATTGACCGAACCTGCTTGTTATACTGAGCTGGGGAACGTTGGTCCCGCTCCAACTTATAATTGTTATAAGACAGAGCAGGAAATTGGCGAATACCAGATTTCCCGTGCCGCCCAAACGAAGAAAGTGCATATGATGCATCATCTTCGGGTGTGTTCATTACAAAGAACTGTTTCTCAGTATCCTCCGCTTCCTGGGTATGTGATACCTGATCAGGATCCCAGATATGTAACCTGTTACATAGGGCTACAGATAGGTAGAGAACTGAGAACGGGTGATAAGTTTCATGAGGCAGAAAACAGGGCAAGAGTTGCAGCCAAGTCTGTTGGTCACTATCACCCTGTATTACCAATACATTGATTCTGAATGAATGTTACTAGATACCGAACCTGATATACAAAATCATATCAGTCTCTTTATTAGTAAAGAAAGGATATAATTTTGTATTGTTGGATAATGTTTTGAACATTTCCTATATCAAAAGTTGATCGGTTCAGGCACGTTATCTAAAAGCATTGATGTTCTAAATCAAACTACAGCTCTTAGTATACGGAACACACACAAGAGGAAGAGTTCAGAAATGAACGAATTCTTCTTGAGGCATTGTAGACTAGGTCATATCAATGCGACCCGACTAGCTGAAGTTACATGTAGATGCATATTTAAATCAGTTTGAATTTACATCTTGTGAAACTTGCCAGTCATGTCACAAAAATACGATGACCACAGCTCTGTTTACTGGAAACAGAGAAAGAGTTAGTGAACTCTTGGGATGATACATGTTGATGTATGCAGGTCCCCTGTCTACACTTGCCAAGACCGGTTCTTTTTACTTCATTATATTCTCTGATGATCTTTCGAGATTCAGACCTATGTTCTTATTGAAACACAAGTCCGAATCTTTTGAGATATTCATAGAATATAAGTTAGAAGTAGAGAACCAAAATACGTGTATAAGTATTATGTCCTTTGATGAGATCAAGGAGGAGAATACTTGAGCACGAAATTCTTGGACTTTTCTAAAGGAGAATGAGATTCTCTCTCAGCATTACTCCTCTGTATACACCATAGCACGATGGTATATCGGGGCGGAGCGATAACACCTTATGTGATTAGGTGTGCTCTATGATGAGTACTACTGAGTTACCTATTTCCTTTTTGGGAGTTATGCACTTGAGAAGCTGCATACCTATTGAATAGGGTTCAAATCAAATCAGTTGCCTACCACTTCATATTTGATATGATAAGGGAAGAGCCCATCTCTTAAGTTGGTTAAGATTTGGGGTTGTCCGGGCTATGTCTAAAAGCAAAATCCGGACAAGCTCGAGGCAAGGTCTGTAATGTAGAACTGGAAATGTTCCAGCTATACAAACTACGGCTGATGATTTGAAAGAACCAAAGGATTCAATAGTTACCAACGAACCTCAGCCTCTCCGCCGATCTAGTAAGGTTCCTCACCCACCTGAGAGATACTTCGGTTACTCTATGACAGTGGGAGCGAGGATTGCATCATGAGATGATGACCCAACTAGTATCGAGCTGGCCATCAGGAGTGAGACTCTGTAAGAATGGCTGGATGCTTAGCAATCTGAGATGGAATCCATGTACACCAACAAAGTATGGACTTTAGTTGCTATATCTGAAGGGTTAAATCCCCATCAGGAGCAAGTATATCTTGAGAAGATTACTTGGTGTAAATGGAAAAGTTGAGACTTTCAAAGCTAGACTTGTTAAAGCTTTTCGTCATCGACCAGGCGTGGATAATGATGAAACCTTTTCAAGTGGCCATGCTTAAGTCCATCCAGATCCTACTTGCCACGGCTACATACCATGACTACGATATCTGGCGGTTGGGTGTCATGACTGCTTTTCTAAATGATGTTTTAGAAGAGAACGTCTATAAGTACACAGCCAGAGGGCTTCGTAGACAGTGGGAGCAGCGGAAACGTGTACAAGATGCTTTATAGGATAAAGCAGGTATCGCGGAGTTGGAACATCTGTTTTGATGTGTTAGTCAAAGAGTTTGACATCATCAAAATGGTAGATGAACCTTGTATAAACAAAAAGGTAGTAGGGAGTATAGTGACGATCCTCGTAGAGTACGTGGATGAAATGCTCTTGATAGGGAAGAAGTTTCCTATGCTACGCTCGGTCAATCTCCGCTTATCACAATGATTCTCCATATAGGATCAAAGTGATACCTCCTAAATCCTGGGTTTTGGATCTATGAGATAGATCTAATTGGATGTTAGGATTCTCACTAGTTGTAGTGAGATGGTATCAATCGATCCTGAGGAGAATCACTGGAAGGGTTCCAGGGTGATAAGAACGACTGAAAGTCAGTCACAGGCATTGTCTTTACCCTCAGTAAAGGGACGTTATGTTGGAAGGGTTCCAAGATAGATACCGTGGCATACTAGACGATAAAGGCTCGATACATCGCTACTTAAGATGCTACCAAAGAGGCAGTCTGGATGTATATTAGTTCATGAGATGAACTTAGTTCCACCCATTGTGTGACAATGGAGTTGTGGACCAAGGAAAGTTCGTCCCATCAGTGATCCAGACATATTCTAAGGCAGTACCACCTGATCATGGAGATGGTTGATCTCCAAGGAGATCGAGGTTAGGAGAGTAGACTCAGAGGACAACACGGCGGATCCACTCACGAAGGCCTATTCCCAGAGAGCGACTTTTATGGGATGGTTGAGTATGAGATACTACAACCACTGCTACAGATGGCCCTAGTGCAAGTGGGAGATTGTTAGTTATATATATGCCCCAGAGTCTATTACTATACATAGGATGTATATTGTAGTGGATGCTTGGACATATATAGGGAGGACTTTCTCGCTCGACATGATAGTATGCTATCTGGTTACTTTTTACCTTAACGTGTATACTGATTGTCTCTCTGTTACATGTTGGTAAAGCCCTTAGGATGTGTACTTGACTACCTGGACTATGATGCGGATCATGCTAGTGGGGACATGGTAGTCCATAAGTACATCCTTCAAGGTCCCTAGTCGTGGGTGTATCGAGACGGGGCATCGATATACCAGAGTAGACTAGCGTATACCTTCTCGACCCATGCAGATGGGCGATGGATGATCCCATATCCATTAGTGTTTGACATCAGAGATGATATACGGGTACTCGCTGGAGACTGGGTACACTGGACGGACTCGCCGAGAACTCCCAGATGGTATTATACCTTACGTCAGATGGCAGTTCTCTGGTGACACTGGTACAGAGTAGTCTGTTGACCCGAGATCGTCATAGAGTCTTGTGTGATTCCCACTGTGCTTTGATTTCCACCTTACCACGTCCAAGAGGGCGTGCAAAACGGTGGTTTTTGGGTACAGTCCCGAATCACATGGAGGCAATGAGCGATAGGAGGGGATTCATCTCTCCCGGTATAGGGAGTTGATGTTGCGCTGTGTTCGATTGGCTATAACAAGAAATCCCTGGCCAGGGTTGCTGAGATTTACTGGTAAGTGTTACCAATAGTTTCTCGAATTGTTATAGACCTCATATCAACACGACTTATCGAGCTATTGGGGTCTGACGTTTACCACCCCTAGGCGAGATATGCGACAGATCAGACGATCAGACCGGACTGTACGGTAAGTGTTACTGGTTGGATTCACAGGAGTATGAGCGGGCTTGCTCATCGATCTTCTGATCGCTCAATACCCGGGTGGCCGTTATGTTTAGCAGACCGCTTGCGGCTTGTGGGTGTTTGATATGATCATCACCTGCTGCCGGCGTATTGACGAGTCTTTAGAGTCCTACACAGATGTTTCCTGGCTCAAGCGAAACGAAATAGGAGCACATATAAGATATGTGCGGGACCGAGAATAATGCGTGTATGTGATACCATATTCTATTCTCGCGATGAATGTATCGATATGGTTGTATGCGATATAACCTAGTTATCGAATCAAGGATTGATTCGATAAGCCGATACATTGGATATTAGTCGGTCACATGCGATATGACCGGATCGTTAAATCAAGTGTTGATTTAATGATTTAATGCATAATAATATATATTTGATATATTACTTTGCATTAACTAGTATTGGTTCACTTTAAATAGATTTTCTCACTTACATTGCACAAGTTGTATATGTGATATACTTTTGTGCACTTATATGTATCATGTTTGATGATACATGCTAACTTGGTTAAGTGTATGATTAAACCATGGTTGGTTAATGGTTAGGGTTTCATTTGATTTATTTATGCCTTTATTTATTTTGTTTTGACAAAAGAAAAAGAGAAATGAAAACAAAAGGGTTGCTTTCAAAGATGAAGCTTGTTGAAGCTTCATGAAGGTTTGACCAAAGTGACCATTTTGTCTTCATGTCTAAACCTAACTATTCACTAACCCTAGTTAATTCTCTACACCTAACCATGGTTTGCATATGATAAGAATTCCTTTTCTTTTCTATTTTATTATTCTTATCATATTCATCTTCTTCTTTCTTCTTCATCTTTACAAAGAAGAAAAGCTTGCATCATCAATGGTGATTTGATGAAAAGAGTGAGAAATCCAATTCTAAAGTGAACCCACCTCCTATTTCTTCATCCTCTACCTCTTGCCAAGTAGTATAGGGTGTTTTCTTCACAAGTTTCATGACTTGGTGAAGTGGGAGCTTGAACTTGTGATGCCTCGACGTAGATCATCTTCGGCATCGTAGTCGATGACCTAGCCCGCCCATTTCTCCGATGAAGCCGACGCTAGAGCCCGGGATTTGATTTGGACAGCAAGGGGACTTCATCATGGAGCTATGGAGGTGGAGAAACGGATCGACAAAGATTGTATTTCCGTTCACTTAGTTAAATTGTTAACTAGTTGCATGGTTCGCCTAAAATTCTAGTTAACGATCCGTATTAGGGTTTATCGGCACTTGTAAAATTTGAAATTGGCATGGTTGATGCCTTGTGAGATCTCATTAGTGTGTCTAGGAACCTTACAAGCTTAGGATGTTTGCTTCACTAATTTCACAATTAGTGAAGAGGTTGCATGAGCTTGAGTCTTCTCGACGTAGATCATCTTCGGCCTCGAAGACTTCGAGCAAGCTTATTCATTTGTCCGGGAGAACCCATACTAGAGTTCGGGAGATCGATACTCACAGCAAAGGGACTACTACACGGAGCTCTAGAAGAGAAAGACCGGTCTACAAAGATTGTATTCCTCATTCACTTAGAAGTAAAGTTGTTTACTTGTTGTTTCTTACCCTAATACTCTAGTTAGATCCTAGGTTAGGGTTGTTTGGCACACTAAATTTTTAAATATGGTGATGCCTTGTAGAACCTTGTTCTATTTCCTAAGAACATTACAGTGGTATCAGAGCCTAGCTAGAGCATTAGGCATTACCTAGACGAAGTTAGAATTCCGATCGAACCCCGAAAACCCGAAACGGACCCGCTTTCTATAAATTTTTCAAAAAGTTGGATTTTTCCATGTTAAAAATATTTAGAAAATCATGCAGGTAATTCTATGAACACATCTGAAGAACGAAACCCTAACTCGTCTAAGTGACCGTGAATCTACGGCCAAAACATGGTTTTGGCGGCGGATCCGCGTCGCTATTTGAGAGGCTTGGGTCGGGCCCTTCAGCTGTTGGTTCGTAGATACTGGGGCATGCTTCTGGGCATTTTTAATCTGCTTAAGTGTTGAGCTCTCTGGGAATTTTGGAAATTCGTTGATTCGATCGAAATATTTAACGTCGCCTAACTTTCTGTAATGTGATACAATATATGGAATTCATATAGTTAAGCATGAATTCTAAATTATGTGATAATTTGGGTTTATGATGTTTAAGGTTATTATGGATTCCAAATGTTGTAGTTTGGCATTTTCTTTTCTGCGACCGTAAGTGTAATATGTGGTGTATCTTCGGTTTCATTTCTATACGTCAACGACAATTGGGATGCGCATATTTACTTACGTTGATGACATGTGATGTTATGTGTTGCTGGATAAGTTATATTGGATCGTCATGTTTGAATAGCCGGGGTTTTTTATATGAGATGAGAGTTTTTATTTTCATTCATGTAAAATTCAATGTATGTAATATTCTTTTATTGGGGCACTTCTGGGTTGAGGATGATGTCACCTTTGTTGTATATTATTGACTTTTCCGCATTAGGATAGACCCAAGGAGGGGAGCACAAGTAACCGGGTTCTAGAGTCCAGTGGGAGACCATCTCGAGGCGTCAAGTCCGGATCTCCTAACTCTAGAATTGGTAGGATTGCTTGCCGCTCTCATAGGGGTCTAGGGATGTGGGTTTGGCTATTCATCGTGACCGTGGAATCCGTGTTTTATACAGGCTTAATATAAAACCCGGAAATCCTAGTATATCCAATATTTCATATGTTGTTTTCTGCTGCAATATCTGTGATGTGATCATTTTATATGTTGAGATAGATACTGTATATAGTATATATGATATATTATATAGACGTTGCTTATGTTTTACACCCGCATTAGCCCTGCCCCGCTCTGCCGTTAGTTACCTAACCTAACGGTGCACGAGGGGACATCGAGACGAATGCGGATGGTATAAGCGTACGTTGTATTTATCTGTGATGTTTAGGTAACATAAAAATGATAGGACTGCATTAATGAGATTAATGAAAGTAAAGAAACCTAAAAGATGTTGTGGAATCGAATTTCAAAAATAGGTAGCTCTAGTTGTTGCTTTGCATAGCGGTATTCCTTGTAGAATATCCAGCACCTTATTCGATATGGAAAGTGCTGAGATCCCTTCACCGGGAGTGACCTCTTTAGCAATAACTGGCAGATACTACAACCCTCGGTTTCGTCTTTTGATTGCTTTTCTAGTTCTTGCTTTGCATAGCGGTATTCCTTGTAGAATATCCAACACCTTATTCGATAAGGAAAGAGCCGAGATCCCTTCACCGGGAGTGACCTCTTTAGTGAAACTAGCAAAAGCCTCAAAACACTACATTTTAAATCATTTGATTCTACAACGATATCAAGTTCATTACGCAAAAGGTTTTCTTAAAAACCTGTCGTAGCCCTCCGTCATTTCAGATAAGTAGGAGTTAGTATTCGTGCTGCGTTTGTTGACCTTGTCAAGGCGTAGTGTGCGGTAGCTGATTAGTGCTTATCTTCTAGCATATGATGCGATTGGATTATGGTAGTCGTACGACCTAGTTGACCTTGTCAAGGGTAGTGCAGATGGGTTTAATTCAATCAAGAAATGACGGGTTGAACTTGACTTGCGGTCTATGGTTTGTTGACCTTGTCAAGGTCATAGATCGCTTGGGACAAAATTATCGGGAATTTCAAGTGTTGAAATTTGCAATGAAATTTCATACCTTCTATGAGATAGTTGGATCCCGATACCCATTGCGAGTAATAGTTACTCCTGGAAGAGTTTTACATAATATAATTAGCCGATCAAGTAGGAGTCTAGAAAGGTGTCAATGGGGTTACGCTCCTGGGAAAACGAGGTTTATTTTAATTAGGTCCGTGCGAAAGCACGGGGAACCTCCCTCAAAGTACCGGCACTGGCCTGGCTGAAAGATTAGCGAACTTGTAGGGTGTATTAATCCCGGCTAGTCTTTCCTTTTACGGTTTGAAGGAAAATTTGATAAAAACAGTGGGAGCCATCCTGATTTGATAAAATATAACCAATCTAATCTTACAAGAGCATACGCTGAGTGTTTTCTTCTCTCTCTCTCCAGGTAGCGACCATGTCACGCCTTAATCAAGATAATAATATGGATGCATCTTCTTCGGGTGTGTTCATTACAAAGAACTGTTTTCTCAGTAACATTTACGTCCTGGATATGTGATACCGGATCAGGATCCGATATATGTAATCTGTTACATGGGCTACAGATAGGTAGAGAACTGAGAATGGGTGATAAAGTTTCAAGAGTTGGAAACGGTGCCATTGTTGCACCTAAGGCGTTGGCAGTTATCACCTTGTATTAACAAAATACATTGATTCTGAAATAATGTTATTAGATACCGAACCTGATATGCAACATTATATCAGACTCTTTATTTACTAAAGAAGGATATAATTTTGTAGGAACATTTCCTATATCAAGAGTTGATCGGTTTAGGCACGTTATCTGAAGGCATATACGTTCTAAATCAAACTACAGTTCTCAATGTACAGAACACACACAAGTGGAAGAGTTCAGAAATGAATGAATCCTTCTTGAGGCATTGTAGACTAGGTCATATCAATGCGACCCAATTAGCTAAGTTACATAAAGATACATATTAAAATCAGTTTGAATTTACATCTTGTAAAACTTGCCAGTCATGTCACAAAGATAAAATAACCATAGCTCCGTTTACTGGAAATAGAGAAAGAGTTAGTAAACTCTTGGGACCGATACATAATGATGTATGTAAGTCCCTTGTCTACACATGCTAGGACCGGTTCTTTGTACTTCATTACATTCATTGATGATCTCTCAAGATTCGGACATATGTTCCTGTTGAAACACAAGTATGAAGTTTTTGAGAAATTCAATGAATATAAGTCAGAAGTAGATAACCAAAACGGGTATAAGTATTACGTCCTTTGATGTGATCAGGGAGGAGAATACTCGAGAACGGAGATCCTGGACAATTCTAAAGGAGAATGCGATTCTCTCTCAGCATTACTCCTCCGAATACACTACAGCACAATGGTGTATCGGGGTGGAGCAATCGCACCCTATTAGATATGGTGCGTTCTATGATAAGTACTACTGAGTTGCCTATTTCCTTTTGGGGGTTATGCACTTGTGAAGTTGCATACCTATTGAATAGCGTTCAAACCAAATTAGGTTCCTACCACTCCATATGAGATATGGTATGGGAAGAGCTTATGTCTTAAGTAAGTTAAGATTTGGGGTTGTCCGGCCTATGTCAAAAGAAAAATCCGGACGAGCTCGAGGCAAGATCAGTTACGTGGAAGTTTGTTGGATATCCTAAGCATTCGCAAGGGAATATCTTCTACCACACCAAGGAACAAAAGGTGTTTTATTTCTCGGCATGCCTCCTTTTTAGAAAATTAATTCATTTTAGAAACAAATTTATGGTCATGAGGTAGAACTGGAAGGAGTTCCAGCTATACAAATTACAGCTGATGATTTGGTAGAAATGCAGGATTCAATAGCTCCCAACGAACCTCAGCCTCTCCGCCGATATGGTAGGGTTCCTCATCCTCCTGAGAGATACTTCGGTTTTCTCTATGACAGTGGGAGCGAGGATTGAATCATGAGATGATGACCCAACTAGTTTCGAGCAGGCGATCAAGAGTGGAGACTCTGTAAGAATGGCTGGATGCTATGTGATCTGAGATGGAATCTATGTACACCAACAAAGTATGGACTTTGGTTGCTATATCTGAAGGGTTAAATCCCCATAAGGAGAAAGTATATCTTGAGAAGATTACTTGGTGTAGATGGAAAAGTTGAGACTTTCAAAGCTAGACTTATTGTAAAAGATTCTTGTCATCGACCAGGTGTGGTTTATGATGAAACCTTTTCTGCAGTAGCTATGCTTAAGTCTATCCTGATCCTACTTGCCATTTCTACATACCATAACTACGATATCTGGCGGTTGGGTGTCATGACTGCTTTTCTAAATAATGATTTAGAAGAGCGTCTATAAGTACACTGCCAGAGGGCTTCGTAGACAGTGGGAGCAGCGGAAACGTGTGCAAGTAGCTTTACAGGTTAAAGCCGGCATCGCGGAGTTGGTACATCTGTTTTGATGTGGTAGTCAAAGAGTTTGACTTCATCAAAATGGTAGATGAACCTTGTATATACAAAAAGGCAGTAGAGAGTAAGGTGGTCTTCCTCGTATTGTACGTGGATGACATACTCTTGATAGGAATGGTGTTTCCTATGCTACACTCGGTCAATCTCCTCTTATCACATTGATTCTCCATATTGGATCCAGGTGATACATTCTAAATCCTGGGTTTTGGATCTATGAGATAGATCTAAGTGGATGTTAGGATTCTCACTAGGTGTAGTGAGATGGTATCAATACATCCTAGGGAGAATCATTGGATACCTTCCACGGTGGTAAGGTCGAGTGAATGTCAGTCACAAGCATTTCTTTACCCTCAGTGGAGGGACGGTATATTGGAAGAGTGCCAAGCTAGATACTGTGGCAGACTAGACGATAAAGGCTGGATACATCGCTACCAAAGATACTACCAGAACGGAAGTCTGGGTGCATATTAGTTCATGAGATGAACTTGGTTCCTACCATTGTGTGACAATGGAGTTGCGGCTTATGCCTAGGAACCCCGTCCCATCAGTGATCCAGATATATTCTAAGGCAGTATCACCAGATCATAGAGATGGTTGATCTCCAGGAGATCAAGGTTAGTAGAGTAGACTCAGAGGACAACACGGCGGATCCACTCACAAAGGCCTTTTCCCAGAGAGAGACTTATATGGGATGGTTGAGTATGAGATACTTCAACCACTGCTATATGATGGCCTTAGTGCAAGTGGGAGATTGTTAGTTATATGTATGCCTTAGAGGCCATTACTATACATGAGATGTCTATTGTAGTGGATACTTGGACATATATAGCGAGGACTTTCTTTCTCTACATGATAGTATGCTATCTGGTTACTCTTTATCTTAACATGTACACTGATTGACTCTCTGTTACATGTTGGTAAAGCCCTTAGGATATGTACTTGACTACCTAGATTATGATGCAGATCATACTAGTGGGACAATGGTAGTCTGAGAGTACATCCTTTAATGTCCCTAGTCGTGGGTGTATCGAGACGGGGCGTCGATATACCAGAGTAGACTAGCGTGTAGCTTCTCGACCCATGTAGATGGGCGATGGATGATCCCATATCCATTGGTGTTTGACATCAGAGATGGTATACGGGTGCTCAGTAGAGACTGGGTACACTGGACGGACTCGCCGAGAACTCCCAGATGGTATTATACCTCACGTCAGATGGCAGTTCTCTGGTGACAATAGTACAGGTTAGTCTGTCGACCCGAGATCGTCATAGAGTCTTGTGTGATTTCCACTGTGCTTTGATTTCCACCTTACCACATTCATGAGAACATGCAAAACGGTGGTTTTTGGGTACAGTCCCGAGTCACATGGAGACAATGAGCGATAGGAGGGGATTCGTCTCTCCCGGTATTGGGGGTTGATGTTGCGCTGTGCTCGATTGGCTATAACGGGAAGTTCCTGGCCAGGGCTGATTCAGAGATTTACTTGTAAGTGTTACCGGTAGTTTCTCGACCCGTTATGAGCCTCATATCGGCAGGACTTATCGAGTTACTGGGGTCTGACGTTTACCACCCCTAGACGAGATATGCGACATATCAGACGAACAGACCGGATTGTACGGTAGTGTTACTGATTGGATTCGCAGGAGTATGAACAGGCTTGCTTATTGATATTCTGATTGCTCAATACCCGGGTGGCCGTTACGTTTAGCAGACCGCTTGTGGCTTGTGGGTGTTTGATATGATCATCACCTGCTGCCGACGTATTGACGAGTCTTTAGAGTCCTATACAGAGGTTTCCTGGTTCATGCGAAATGGAATAGGTGCACATATGTGATATGTACGGGACCGAGATTAATTCGCCTATGTGATACCGCATTCTATTCTCGTGATTTGTGACATCGGTCGGTTATATGAGATATAGCCGGATTATCGGATCAAGTGTTGATTCGATAAGTTGTTGCATTTGATATTAGTTGGTTATATGTGATGTAGATGGATTATTAAATCAAGTGTTGATTTAATAATTTAATGTATAATTGTATATTAGATATAATAGATTACATTAACTAATATTAGATCACTTATAATTTTTTTTCTCACTTGTGTGCATTAGTGTATATGTGATATATATTAATGTATAACTTTTGTGTCATGGTTGTTGATACACACTAAAAGGGTGTATGAGACTTACACCATACTAATTATAATGTAGGGTTTAAATATTTAAAGTAAATCCAAATTAGTGGTTAATTGGTCACATGCATGAAGCTTTGAGAAGCTTGTGGATGCATTGACTTGGTCCACTAATTTTGTTTTACTAAAGATATTTATTAACCTAACCATTATAATTTAACCACGGTTTATTCTCTACATTATTAGTGTATAACTCTAACTCACCCATGGATGCTATTCTCACCTCATGAGTTCATTCTCTTATCTTCTTCACTTGAGCTTCTTCTTCCTCATAAGAAAAGCTTACTAGCTTTTCTCAAGGTGAGAAAATATTTTGAGAAAAATAAATCTAAAGAGAGCCTACTTTCTACTTCATCATCCTCTACTACTTACTATTTAGTTTAGGGTGTTTGCTTCACTAATTTCACAATTAGTGAAGAGGTTGCATGAGCTTGAGTCTTCTCGACGTAGTTCATCTTCGACGTCGAAGACTTCGAGCAAGCTTGTTCATTTCTCCGGGAGAACCCATACTAGAGTTCGGGAGATCGATACTTGCAGCGAAGGGACTACTACACGGAGCTCTAGAAGTGAAGGACCGATCTACAAAGATTGTATTCCTCATTCACTTAGAAGTAAAGTTATTTACTTGTTGATTCTTACCCTAATACTCTAGCTAGATCCTAGGTTAGGGTTGTTTGGCACACTAAATTTTTAAATATGGCATATTTGATGCCTTGTAGAACCTTGTTCTAGTTCCTAAGAACATTACAGTGGTATCAGAGCCTAGCTAGAGCATTAGGCATTGCCTAGACGAAGTTAGAATTCCGATCGAACCCCGAAAACCCGAAACGGACCCGCTTTCTGTAAATTTTTCAAAAAGTTTGATTTTTCCATGTTAAAAATATTCAGAAAATCATGCAGGTAATTCTATGAACACACCTGAAGAACGAAACCCTAACTCGCCTAAGTGACCGCGAATCTACGGCCAAAATATGGTTTTGGCTGCGGATCCGCGGCGCTACTTGAGAGGCTTGGGTCGGGCCCTTCAGCTGTTGGTTCGTAGATACTGGGGCATGCTTCTGGGCATTTTTAATCTGCTTAAGTGTTGAGCTCTCTGGGAATTTTGGGAATTCGTTGATTCGATCGAAATATTTAATGTCGCCAAACTTTCTGTAATGTGATACAATATGTGGAATTCATATAGTTAAGCATGAAATCCAAAGTATGTGATATTTTGGGTTTATGATATTTAAGGTTATTATGGATTCCAAATGTTGTAGTTTGGCATTTTTTTTTCTGCGACCGTAAGTGTAATATGTCGTGTATCGTCGGTTTCATTTCTATACGTCAACGACAATTAGGATGCGCATATTGACTTACGTTGATGACATGTGATGTTATGTGTTGCTGGATATGTTATATTGGATCGTCATGTTTGAATAGCCGGGGTTTTATATGTGAGATGAGAGTTTTTATTTTCATTCATGTAAAATTCAATGTATGTAATATTCTTTTATTGGGGCACTTCCGGGTTGAGGATGATGTCACCATTGTTTTATATTATTGACTTTTCCGCATTAGGATAGACCCAAGGAGGGGAGCACAAGTAACCGGGTTCTAGAGTCCAGTGGGAGACCATCTCGAGGCGTCAAGTCTGGATCTCCTAACTCTAGAATTGGTAGGGTTGCTTGCCGCTCTCATAGGGGTCTAGGGATGTGGGTTTGGCTATTCATCACGACCGTGGAATCCGTGTTTTATACAGGCTTAATATAAAACCCGAAAATCCTAGTATATCCAATATTTCATATGTTGTTTTCTGCTGCAATATCTGTGGTGTGATCATTTTATATGTTGAGATAGATACTGTATATAGTATATATGATATATTATATAGACGTTGCTTATGTTTTACACCCGTGTTAACGCTGCCCCGCTCTGCCGTTAGTTACCTAACCTAACGGTGCACGAGGGGACATCGAGGCGAATGCGGATGTAACCCTTCGAAAATCGTTTAGGCAGTTTTTCGGTAATCGACAAATTTTTCGGCTTTTTCCGTAAAAAGTCAAAATTGATATTTTTCATTGTAGACCTAATTATACAAAATTTAGATAAGATATTACTATAATTTTGTCACTAAAATGTCACTTATAATTATCTAGTTAAATAAAAAAAAATTCGTAATTAATTATTTTTTTATATTATTTTAAGCCTTTTTAAATACATTTAATTAGGGATAAATACAAATTTAATTAGGTAAATTTCTTTATTAGGAGTCTTTATAAGCTAAAATATGGTGTTAATAAAATTATATCATGTCTTTCAAACTTTTAGATTTTTGGTGGGAAAATTATGAAAAAAATGGCTTAAAAAGGGTTTTTTTGTAAAAAGGTTGATATGAAAGCTTGAAATGATATCATATAATGTTTGTTTGACCTAGAAACTTCTCAAAAAATCCACAAACCCCTTCCTCAAGCTCAGGCCGAGCCTCCCCTCCTTCAGCCCTCATTTTTTTTCCATTTTCTTTCTTCAAAAATCCATGAAAAAGTGCACAAAATCCACAAAAATGCACATTTTTCTTCTCTAATTCAAATCAAAACCCTAAGCCACCTCTTTCCCACCCTAAATTGTTTCAAAACAAGGTGAAAAGAGGTTTCTTTCAAGGGCAAGTGCAAGTTGGGGTTCACTTGGGAGGTATAATCCTAAACTAGTTGTTAATTTGTAGTTTAATAAAGCTAGTTTAGTATTTTAAAATGATTAATTTCATTGAAATGGTTAGTTTTGAAAATTCAAGTAAGGGATTTGATTGTGGATTAGGGTTTGAAGCATGGGGTTAGAGTTAAATTAGGGCTTTGGGTTTCTAATTGGTTGTAGTGGTTAATGGTGTAATGATATGCTTGATAAATCGATAAATTTCGATGTTTGTAACGAATCAGTAAGAAAATCGCTTACTAGATTTTTGTAGAAAATAGAATGCGTTCAATTTGCGTTAGGTTAGCAATATTATTAGCTTCGTATAGGATTATTAGAATGCGCGAACGCGGGGTTTCGTCTAGTCGGGTGGTAGTTTGTCGATTTCCCCGAAATGACGATTTTTGTTAAAGGATTGCGATTTTCGTGCGTTTTTCCACGCAATGAGTGCATGCTACGATTAATTTATGAGCGTCGATATTTGTATAATGTGACTTGCATCGTTTAGGGTTACGTAATCTTATACTTGGTGTTGTGCAAATTTAGGATCGGTCGGGGAAACATCGGACACGGCACGTAAAGGCAAAGCGGTGGCCGGATCAGATTAGCGGGGATTTCTGGTGAGTAGATATATTCATCTATGGGGGAATCGTCTGGATGGCGCGAGGCGCCCCCCTAGTTAGGATTACCCTACTTTTTGCAAGATTATATTGTTAGTTAGCATATCCATTCATGTACACTGCATACCCTTATAGCGAGCAGTATGTTAAATTGCATGGACATTCATCTCTACCTATGTGATATCATTTCGTAGGACACGAACACCTTACCATTGGCATATGTTGCACGCGCACTATTCATGTGACACACACGCCTTGGTAATTGACATGCCACGTGCACAATAGAACCTGGTTATCGTAATATCATCACCTGCATTCATACTTGATATATGAAACTGCATCGCATGCACATATCTCGCATCATCATCATATTTACATAGAACTCTAGCCAAAATTTACATCCTACACATTGATATCATAGACATTTGTCATATATATAACATGTGGACATTATGATTTTCTTGAGGAGTTTAGTTTTGCTGCGATTTCTGGATTTTTGGGGAAAACCGCAAGAATTTAACAAAACCTTATATTTATCCTTTTCAAAACAAAAGTTGCGGTTTTCTCGTGATGTATGTGTCGTCCACCATGAGTTTTCATGTTTTCTGTTGGATTTCGAGACCCGATTCGAGGAGTGGATGAACCGTCTCGGGTACATGGTGGGCCCGGTATGGTACCCCGGGGCAAGAAGATCGAGTTGTAGACGATGAGCCTGGCAGGGGAAGACTACCTACCGGTGATGTCTGGCGCGGCGGATATCCGGAGGATACCGACCGTTGTCGTGAGATTTATGATATGGGCCGATCCGGACTGACGGAGCCCGATTTTGAGACAGATGTGATTCCTATTTGGTGTCGATGCTTGACACGGGTTTTCAGAGGATTTCTTGATGATATTTAGCTATTATGCAGACATTCATTTTTTAAAAGTTAAGAATGCAGTAACATTAACATTTAAAACACTTAAAGAGTTAGAAAAGATATTGCATACATGTGCATGCATACTAGAGTTATTATATCACATATGGACATACATGTTGTTCCGCGTTGCGTGCATTCTTACGATTGCCTTACTAGATGTTATATTCTACTCACGAGCTGGCAACTCCCCCCCGTTGTGCCACAGTGTCTTGCAGGTCGGACCCGTCAGTCTTGTAGCGGCGGGCTATTTTGTCATCAGTTCCTTTTGCTCAGACTCGCGACATCGCCCGTAGGTGGGTTGCGAGTATACTTTATTTCTTTTTGCTTTATCATTGTATCTAGTATTCTCCATCTACCACTTGTATTGTATATGCGACCTAGTGATGAGACTGAGAGATTTGTATATTTGTGGTTTCTTTTGGGTCGAGCTCACTTGAGCCGACGTGTGTTTTCTGGTATTTGCATCTCTTTTATGCTCTTTTTCTTGATATTACTATTATATTGCATGTGGTTGTGATCCGCCTTGGGCGAAGAGCTAGCTCCCGCTTGGGGATGCCATTTTTATAATTACAGGTTTATTATCTTGTTGTACCCATTTTGGGGGATAGAAAATACAGGGGAGACTCTGTCGTTTGATGTTCTTTTTTTGGATTCTATGCAACTTAAATGATTTCAAAACCGTTTTCATTTAAGGTTTTCCTTCACTCTCTTTTGATTTTGGGTTAGATTTCTGGGCTTTGGCTGACTTAGGTTACGGTACGCCTTTAGACGTCTCGTAATCTAAGTGCCAGTCACGTTCCGTACTTTCGGGTCGTGACAAAGTTGGTATCAGAGCGAAGATTTTACCTTTCTGAGTGTAGGACGACCTTGGTAGATGGAGTAGGTGACTTAAGCAGAGTGGCGTAGCGTGGGTATGATCCGCGGCATACTTACGATACGGTACTCCGTCTAAGTGACCTTAGGACATAATTGCTTGTATTTCCTTTCGTGATTCCTTGCATTCCTTGATCCAATTGCAATGTCCTTATCAGTTCTATTTCTTATTCCAGCTTCGATGCCGCCAAAGACTACGAGAGCTCAGCGGGCTGCCGCTAGGGATGAGATTCGGGCGTGCCCGTCTGAGGTGAGGATCGAGCGGGAGGATACTCCTACCCCTCAGGGTCATACTGATCCGCCTTATCCTGACCGTGTTGCCAGATTAGAGGCCGGCATGCAAGAGTTGCGGCAGATGATGGGATCTTTAGTTGAGTCCCGCCGGGCACAGAGATCCGAGGACGTTCCTTCCACCGCACAGACCACGATCGTACCTGCTGCACAGATGGTCACTCCTGCTGCTACTACGGAGACTATCCCTGTTTCACTACAGGAGTTCATGAGATTGAGACCTCCAGCTTTTACCGGTATAGATGCGACAGAGGACCCACAGGCATTTCTCGATAGGATGGCACGGATTGGCCGTTCGTTGAGGTGTTCTGATGATAGATTGGTGGAGTTTGCGAGTTTTCGTCTGGAGGGTCTTGCCCAGACATGGTACGACTCAGTAGAGAGAGGCCGAGCTGCAGGTCTGCCTTCTATGACCTGGGATGAGTTTACAGCTGCATTTCTTGCCCGTTTTCTTCCGGAGAGTGTCCGAGATACTCGAGCCCGCAGTTTTGAGTCTCTGCGCAAGACTCCTGGGATGACAGTGTCGGAGTATGATATACAGTTTACCCAGTTGTCTCGATATGCTCCGTACCTAGTCGACACAGAAGAGAAGAGGATAAAGAGGTTTGTACGAGGGCTTGATACACAGCTATTCCTTGCCATCGGCACCCAGCACTTTGATACATACGCAGCCGCGATGGACGCAGCCTTACTTTTGGAGGAGCGTATTTCTGAGACTCCGGTCGTTTCTGGGCCGAAGAGGATCCGTACTGATACGCCAGCTCAGCGGCAGATGGGCAGACATCGTGATAGATTATTTCCGGGAGATGGCGGAGGCAGAGGATTGAGACGAGGTCAGTTATTTGGTTCATATCCACAGACCCAGCAGTCGTCTCCAGGATGTTTTCGGTGTGGGAGTCAGTACCACCGTGTCAGAGACTGTACCATGGGACGTCCGGGCACGGCGACAGTCCCGCATGTGACTTTACCACCCTCACCACCTTCTCAGAGAGCTTTACTTCCTACTCCTGATGATGCTTCACGCCAGCCAGATGCTTTTAGAGGCCGTGGGCGTGGCGGTCCGGTTCTGCGAGGACGAGGCGACAGAGGCAGAGGCAGAGGCCGAGGTAGAGGCAGAGGACAGCCAGCTATTAGTGATGGACAGGCCCGAGTGTTCGCGTTGACTCCTCAGGATGCACAGGCATCCAATGCCGTCGTGACAGGTACTCTGCCAGTATGTTCTTTTGATGCACGGGTATTATTTGATCCAGGCTCCACACATTCCTATGTTTCCACGTATTTTGCACCGAGGTTGGGCCGAGAGTCATCTCCGTTAGATCAGCCGCTTGTCGTTATTACCCCGGTAGGCGAGTCTTTTGTTGCCCGTTTTGTATACCGATCTTGTTCCGTTCGTATCGGGGAGAGAGATTCTTCAGTAGATTTGATTCTCCTCGATATGCTAGACTTTGACGTTCTTCTTGGTATGGACTGGCTAGCCACCTGTTATGCATCCGTGGACTGCCGTGAAAAAGCAGTCAGATTCAATTTTCCTGGTGAGCCGGTTTTTATTATTCAGGGAGATCGTAGCGCTACCCTTCCCAGCTTGATTTCTTCTCTTCGCGCTGGTCAGCTCTTAAGGAAAGGGTGTCAGGGATTCTTAGCCTATGTTTGTGATACTAGCTCCACAGAGGTTCCGTTGGACCAGGTCCCTGTTGTGAGAGAGTTTCCTGATGTATTCCCTGATGAGCTGCCTGGTCTGCCACCAGAGCGCGAGATTGAGTTCTGTATTGACTTGATCCCCGGCACGGGGCCTATCTCTATACCTCCTTATCGGATGGCCCCGACGGAGCTGAGAGAGCTAAAGGATCAGTTACAGGACTTGCTGGACAAAGGGCTTATCCGACCGAGTGTGTCACCTTGGGGCGCTCCCGTCTTGTTTGTTAAGAAGAAGGACGGAAGTATGCTTTTATGCATTGATTATCGTCAGCTGAACCGGGTTACTGTGCGGAACAGGTATCCCCTACCCCGCATTGATGACTTATTTGATCAGCTCCAGGGTGCAGGGTTTTTCTCGAAGGTTGATTTACGGTCAGGTTATCACCAGTTGCGGGTTCGGAAGGAGGATATTCCGAAGATCGCCTTCCGTACTCGTTATGGTCACTACGAGTTCTTGGTGATGTCGTTCGGGCTCACCAATGCCCCGGCAGCTTTTATGGATTTGATGAACCGCGTATTCAGGCCGTATCTCGATCAGTTCATCATTGTGTTCATTGACGACATCTTGGTTTATTCTCGGAGCCGGGAGGAGCATGAGCAGCACCTACGTATCACATTGCAGACTTTGAGGGAGCATCAGCTGTTCGCCAAATTCTCCAAGTGCGCATTCTGGCTAGACAGTGTCGACTTCTTGGGTCATGTGGTGACGAGAGATGGTATTTGCATGGACCCGAAGAAGATCGAGGCAGTTCAGCGTTGGCCTAGACCGGTATCAGTCACAGAGGTTCGCAGTTTTCTAGGTCTGGCCGGCTATTATCGACGTTTTGTCCAGGATTTCTCCTGCATTGCTGCACCGTTGACCGGGTTGACCCGGAAGGGGGTTCCTTTTGATTGGACCCAGGCATGTGAGGATAGCTTCCAGCAGTTGAAGACTCGTTTGACTACTGCTCCAGTGTTAGCATTGCCTTCAGGATCAGGCGGGTTCGTGGTATATTGTGATGCTTCTAGAGTGGGGCTGGGCTGTGTATTGATGCAGCACGACAGAGTTATCGCGTATGCTTCTCGGCAGCTGAGGAAACACGAGCAGAACTACCCCACCCATGATTTAGAGATGGCTGCAGTGGTATTTGCACTTAAGATCTGGAGACATTACCTATACGGTGAGTCCTGCCAGATATTCACTGACCACAAGAGTTTGAAGTATATCTTCCAGCAGCGAGACCTGAACCTGAGACAGCGCCGTTGGATGGAGTTGGTGAAGGATTATGACTGCGAGATTCTATACCATCCGGGTAAGGCGAATGTGGTGGCAGATGCTTTGAGTAGGAGGCCCGGAGGTAGCTTATCTTGTTTGAGAGCAGTACAGATGCAGTCGACGGCGGATTGGCAGGTTTTATGTGATAGCAGAGTGCAGTTCGAGTTCATTCCTACAGGGGGACAGCTAGCCCATTTCAGAGCACGCCCACAGTTACTTGACCGTATCCACGAGGCACAGTCCGGCGATGCCCGTACATTAGAGATCATTGAGCAGATTCGACAGGGCAGAGTTTCTGAGTTCGTGATTGATGATCAGGGGATTCTTCGATTTGGGACTCGACTGTGTGTGCCAGATTCAGAGGGACTGAGGCGTGATATTCTCGAGGAGGCACATAGATCCGTATACAGTGTGCATCCAGGTTCCACCAAGATGTATCGTAATTTGAGAGAGGTTTACTGGTGGGACGGGATGAAGAAGGATATTACAGACTTTGTGTCGAGATGCCAGACTTGTCAGCAAGTCAAGGCTGAGCACCAGAGGCCAGCCGGCGAGTTACAGCCTTTGCCCATCCCTGAGTGGAAGTGGGAGCAGGTCTCCATGGACTTCGTTGTGGGTCTACCCAGGACCAGTCGAGGGTATGACTCTATTTGGGTTATTGTGGATCGACTGACGAAAGCAGCTCACTTTCTGCCAGTAAAGACCACTTTTGGATTTTCTCAGTACGCCCAGGTTTATATTGATGAGATAGTGCGACTGCATGGTGTTCCGACTTGCATCATGTCCGACCGTGGCACCCAGTTTACCAGCCGATTGTGGCAGAAACTCCAGGAAGCTTTGGGCTCCCGATTGAGTTTTAGCACAGCCTTTCATCCTCAGACTGACGGTCAGTCGGAGCGTACGATTCAGACTCTTGAGGACATGCTCAGAGCTTGTGTTTTGGATTTCGGTGGTAGCTGGGATTGTCATTTGCCTTTGATCGAGTTTTCCTACAATAATAGCTTCCAGGAGACGATTCAGATGGCACCTTTCGAGGCTTTATATGGGAGGAGATGTCGATCGCCGGTATGTTGGACAGAGCTCAGGGAGAGCAGTATTTTGGGACCGCAGATCGTACAGGAGACGACCGAGAAGATACAGCTGATTCGGGACAGGATGAGAGCGGCACAGAGCAGGCAGAAATCATATGCTGACAGGCGTCGTCGCCGACTCGAGTTCGCTGTTGGCGATCATGTTTTCCTGAAGGTCTCTCCGATGAAGGGTGTGATGAGATTTGGGCGGAAAGGGAAGCTGAGTCCTAGATATGTTGGTCCTTTCGAGATCCTAGAGCGTGTTGGTCCAGTCGCTTATCGGTTAGCTCTTCCGCCCAGCTTCCCCGATGTTCACCCCGTATTCCATGCCTCGATGCTCCGCAAGTACCTTCATGATCCTTCCCAGGCGATTCAGCACTAGACGATCCAGTTAGAGCATGACCTTTCTTTCACCGAGCAGCCGGTTGTCATCTTGGATCGGCAGGTGAAGAAATTAAGGTCGAAGGTCATACCGTCTGTCAAGGTTCTTTGGCGTGGCCCGAACAGCGAGGAGGTCACCTGGGAGACCGAGGTCGAGATGAGGAAGAGATATCCCCATCTTTTTGAAGGTACGCGTAGTTAAATTCTAAAATTCGGGGACCGAATTTCTTTAAGGGGGGAAGATTGTAACCCTTCGAAAATCGTTTAGGCAGTTTTTCGGTAATCGACAAATTTTTCGGCTTTTTCCGTAAAAAGTCAAAATTGATATTTTTCATTGTAGACCTAATTATACAAAATTTAGATAAGATATTACTATAATTTTGTCACTAAAATGTCACTTATAATTATCTAGTTAAATAAAAAAAAATTCGTAATTAATTATTTTTTAATATTATTTTAAGCCTTTTTAAATACATTTAATTAGGGATAAATACAAATTTAATTAGGTAAATTTCTTAATTAGGAGTCTTTATAAGCTAAAATATGGTGTTAATAAAATTATATCATGTCTTTCAAACTTTTAGATTTTTGGTGGGAAAATTATGAAAAAAATGGCTTAAAAAGGGTTTTTTTGTAAAAAGGTTGATATGAAAGCTTGAAATGATATCATATAATGTTTGTTTCACCTAGAAACTTCTCAAAAAATCCACAAACCCCTTCCTCAAGCTCAGGCCGAGCCTCCCCTCCTTCAGCCCTCATTTTTTTTCCATTTTCTTTCTTCAAAAATCCATGAAAAAGTGCACAAAATCCACAAAAATGCACATTTTTCTTCTCTAATTCAAATCAAAACCCTAAGCCACCTCTTTCCCACC
Organism: Agapanthus africanus; assembly: GCA_030015575.1. NCBI lineage: Eukaryota > Viridiplantae > Streptophyta > Magnoliopsida > Asparagales > Amaryllidaceae > Agapanthus > Agapanthus africanus. The sequence continues at coordinate 453,512,430 of JASDDO010000019.1, read as the reverse complement.
CTAAATTGTTTCAAAACAAGGTGAAAAGAGGTTTCTTTCAAGGGCAAGTGCAAGTTGGGGTTCACTTGGGAGGTATAATCCTAAACTAGTTGTTAATTTGTAGTTTAATAAAGCTAGTTTAGTATTTTAAAATGATTAATTTCATTGAAATGGTTAGTTTTGAAAATTCAAGTAAGGGATTTGATTGTGGATTAGGGTTTGAAGCATGGGGTTAGAGTTAAATTAGGGCTTTGGGTTTCTAATTGGTTGTAGTGGTTAATGGTGTAATGATATGCTTGATAAATCGATAAATTTCGATGTTTGTAACGAATCAGTAAGAAAATCGCTTACTAGATTTTTGTAGAAAATAGAATGCGTTCAATTTGCGTTAGGTTAGCAATATTATTAGCTTCGTATAGGATTATTAGAATGCGCGAACGCGGGGTTTCGTCTAGTCGGGTGGTAGTTTGTCGATTTCCCCGAAATGACGATTTTTGTTAAAGGATTGCGATTTTCGTGCGTTTTTCCACGCAATGAGTGCATGCTACGATTAATTTATGAGCGTCGATATTTGTATAATGTGACTTGCATCGTTTAAGGTTACGTAATCTTATACTTGGTGTTGTGCAAATTTAGGATCGGTCGGGGAAACATCGGACACGGCACGTAAAGGCAAAGCGGTGGCCGGATCAGATTAGCGGGGATTTCTGGTGAGTAGATATATTCATCTATGGGGGAATCGTCTAGATGGCGCGAGGCGCCCCCCTAGTTAGGATTACCCTACTTTTTGCAAGATTATATTGTTAGTTAGCATATCCATTCATGTACACTGCATACCCTTATAGCGAGCAGTATGTTAAATTGCATGGACATTCATCTCTACCTATGTGATATCATTTCGTAGGACACGAACACCTTACCATTGGCATATGTTGCACGCGCACTATTCATGTGACACACACGCCTTGGTAATTGACATGCCACGTGCACAATAGAACCTGGTTATCGTAATATCATCACCTGCATTCATACTTGATATATGAAACTGCATCGCATGCACATATCTCGCATCATCATCATATTTACATAGAACTCTAGCCAAAATTTACATCCTACACATTGATATCATAGACATTTGTCATATATATAACATGTGGACATTATGATTTTCTTGAGGAGTTTAGTTTTGCTGCGATTTCTGGATTTTTGGGGAAAACCGTAAGAATTTAACAAAACCTTATATTTATCCTTTTCAAAACAAAAGTTGCGGTTTTCTCGTGATGTATGTGTCGTCCACCATGAGTTTTCATGTTTTCTGTTGGATTTCGAGACCCGATTCGAGGAGTGGATGAACCGTCTCGGGTACATGGTGGGCCCGGTATGGTACCCCGGGGCAAGAAGATCGAGTTGTAGACGATGAGCCTGGCAGGGGAAGACTACCTACCGGTGATGTCTGGCGCGGCGGATATCCGGAGGATACCGACCGTTGTCGTGAGATTTATGATATGGGCCGATCCGGACTGACGGAGCCCGATTTTGAGACAGATGTTATTCCTATTTGGTGTCGATGCTTGACACGGGTTTTCAGAGGATTTCTTGATGATATTTAGCTATTATGCAGACATTCATTTTCTAAAAGTTAAGAATGCAGTAACATTAACATTTAAAACACTTAAAGAGTTAGAAAAGATATTGCATACATGTGCATGCATACTAGAGTTATTATATCACATATGGACATACATGTTGTTCCGCGTTGCGTGCATTCTTACGATTGCCTTACTAGATGTTATATTCTACTCACGAGCTGGCAACTCCCCCCCGTTGTGCCACAGTGTCTTGCAGGTCGGACCCGTCAGTCTTGTAGCGGCGGGCTATTTTGTCATCAGTTCCTTTTGCTCAGACTCGCGACATCGCCCGTAGGTGGGTTGCGAGTATACTTTATTTCTTTTTGCTTTATCATTGTATCTAGTATTCTCCATCTACCACTTGTATTGTATATGCGACCTAGTGATGAGACTGAGAGATTTGTATATTTGTGGTTTCTTTTGGGTCGAGCTCACTTGAGCCGACGTGTGTTTTCTGGTATTTGCATCTCTTTTATGCTCTTTTTCTTGATATTACTATTATATTGCATGTGGTTGTGATCTGCCTTGGGCGAAGAGCTAGCTCCCGCTTGGGGATGCCATTTTTATAATTACAGGTTTATTATCTTGTTGTACCCATTTTGGGGGATAGAAAATACAGGGGAGACTCTGCCGTTTGATGTTCTTTTTTTGGATTCTATGCAACTTAAATGATTTCAAAACCGTTTTCATTTAAGGTTTTCCTTCACTCTCTTTTGATTTTGGGTTAGATTTCTGGGCTTTGGCTGACTTAGGTTACGGTACGCCTTTAGACGTCTCGTAATCTAAGTGCCAGTCACGTTCCGTACTTTCGGGTCGTGACAGCGGATGGCATAAGCGTACGTTGTATTTATCTGTGATGTTTAGGTAACTTAAAAATGATGGGACTTCATTAATGAGATTAATGAAGGAAAAGAAACCTAAAAGATATTGTGGAATCGAATTTTCAAAAATAGGTAGCTCTAGTTGTTGCTTTGCATAGCGGTATTCCTTGTAGAATATCCAGCACCTAATTCGATAAGGAAAGAGCTGAGATCCCTTCACCGGGAGTGACCTCTTTAGCAATAACTGACAGATACTACAACCCTCGGTTTCGTCTTTTGATTGCTTTTCTAGTTCTTGCTTTGCATAGCGGTATTCCTTGCAGAATATCCAACACCTTATTCGATAAGGAAAAAGCCGAGATCCCTTCACCGGGAGTGACCTCTTTAGTGAAACTAGCAAAAGACTCAAAACACTGCATTTTAAATCATTTGATTCTACAACGATATCAAGTTCATTACGCAAAAGGTTTTCTTAAAAACATGACGTAGCCCTCCGTCATTTCGGATAAGTAGAAGTTAATATTCGTGCTGCGTTTGTTGACCTTGTCAAGGCGTAGTATGCGGTAGCTGATTAGTGCTTATCTTCTAGCATATGATGCGATTGGATTATGGTAGTCGTACGACCTAGTTGATCTTGTCAAGGGTCGTGCAGGTGGGTTTAATTCAATCAAAAAATGACGGGTTTAACTTGACACGCGGTCTATGGTTTTTTGACCTTGTCAAGGTCATAGATCGCTTGGGGCAAAATTATCGGGAATTTCAAGTGTTGAAATTGGCAATGAGATTGCATACCTTCTATGAGATAGTTGGATCCCGATACCGATTGCGAGTAATAGTTACTCCTGGAAGAGTTTTACACATTATAATTAGCCGATCAAGTAGGTGTCTAGAAAGGTGTCAATGGGGTTACGCTCCTTGGAAAACGAGGTTTATTTTAATTAGGTCCGTGCGAAAGCACGGGGAACCTCCCTCAAAGTACCGGCACTGGCCTGGCTGAAAGATTGGCGAACTTGTAGGGTATATTAATCCCGGCTAGTCTTTCCTTTTAGGGTTTGAAGGAAAATTTGATAAAAACAGTGGGAGCCATCCTGATTAGATAAAATAATAACCAATCTAATCTTGCAAGAGCATACGCTGAGTGTTTTCTTCTCTCTCTCTCCAGGTAGCGACCATGTCACGCCTTAATCAAGATAATAATATGGATGCATCTTCTTCGGGTGTGTTCATTACAAAAAACTGTTTTCTCAGTATCCTTTACGTCCTAGATATGTGATACCGGATCAGGATCCCATATAAGTAATCTGTTACATGGGCTACAGATAGGTAGAGAACTGAGAATGGGTGATAAAGTTTCAAGAGTTGGAAACGGTGCAATTGTTGCACCTAAGGTGTTGGCAGTTATCACATTGTATTAACAAAATACATTGATTCTGAATGAATGTTATTAGATACCGAACCTAATATGCAACATTATATCAGACTCTTTATTTACTAAAGAAGGATATAATTTTGTATTGTTGGACAATGTCTTGAACATTTCCTATATCAAGAGTTGATCGGTTTAGGCACGTTATCTGAAGGCATATACGTTCTAAATCAAACTACAGTTCTCAATGTACAGAACACACACAAGAGGAAGAGTTCAGAAATGAATGAATCCTTCTTGAGGCATTGTCGACTAGGTCATATCAATGCGACCCAACTAGCTAAGTTATATAAAGATACATATTTAAATCAGTTTGAATTTACATCTTGTGAAACTTGCCAGTCATGTCACAAAGATAAAATGACCATAGCTCCGTTTACTGGAAATAGAGAAAGAGTTAGTAAACTCTTGGGACCGATACATAATGATGTATGTAAGTCCCTTGTCTACACATGCTAGAACCGGTTCTTTGTACTTCATTACATTCATTGATGATCTCTCAAGATTCGGACATATGTTCCTGTTGAAACACAAGTATGAAGTTTTTGAGAAATTCAATGAATATAAGTCAGAAGTAGAGAACCAAAATGGGTATAAGTATTACGTCCTTTGATGTGATCAGGGAGGAGAATACTTGAGAACGGAGATCCTGGACTATTCTAAAGGAGAATGCGATTCTCTCTCAGCATTACTACTCCGAATACACTACAGCACAATGATGTATCGGGGTGGAGCAATCGCACCCTATTAGATATGGTGCGCTCTATGATAAGTACTACTGAGTTGCCTAATTCCTTTTGGGGGTTATGCACTTGTGAAGTTGCATACCTATTGAATAGCGTTCAAACCAAATTAGGTTCCTACCACTCCATATGAGATATGGTATGGGAAGAGCTTATGTCTTAAGTAAGTTAAGATTTGGGGTTGTCCGGCCTATGTCAAAAGAAAAATCCGGACAAGCTCGAGGCAAGATCAGTTATGTGGAAATTTGTTGGATATCCCAAGCATTCGCAAGGGAATATCTTCTACCACACCAAGAAACAAAAGGTGTTTTATTTCTCGGCATGCCACCTTTTTAGAAAATTAATTTATTTTAGAAACAAATTTATGGTCATGAGGTAGAACTGGAAGGAGTTCCAGCTATACAAATTACAGCTGATGATTTGGTAGAACTGCAGGATTCAATAGCTCCCAATGAACCTCAGCCTCTTCGCCGATATGGTAGGGTTCCTCATCCTCCTGAGAGATACTTCGGTTTTCTCTATGACAGTGGGAGCGAGGATTGCATCATGAGATGACGACCCAACTAGTTTCGAGCAGGCCATCAAGAGTGGAGACTCTATAAGAATGGCTGGATGCAATGTGATCTGAGATGGAATCTATGTACACAAACAAAGTATGGACTTTGGTTGCTATATCTGAAAGTTTAAATCCCCATAAGGAGAAAGTATATCTTGAGAAGATTACTTGGTGTAGATGGAAAAGTTGAGACTTTCAAAGCTAGACTTATTGTAAAAGATTCTTGTCATCGACCAGGTGTGGTTTATGATGAAACCTTTTCTGCAGTAGCTATGCTTAAGTCTATCCTGATCCTACTTGCCATTTCTACATACCATGACTACGATATCTGGCGGTTGGGTGTCATGACTGCTTTTCTAAATAATGATTTAGAAGAGCGTCTATAAGTACACAGCCAGAGGGCATCGTAGACAGTGGGAGCAGCGGAAACGTGTGCAAATTGCTTTACAGGTTAAAGCAGGCATCGCGGAGTTGGAACATCTGTTTTGATGTGGTAGTCAAAGAGTTTGACTTCATCAAAATGGTAGATGAACCTTGTATATACAAAAAGGCAGTAGAGAGTAAGGTGGTCTTCCTCGTATTGTACGTGGATGACATACTCTTGATAGGAATGGTGTTTCCTATGCTGCACTCGGTCAGTCTCCTCTTATCACATTGATTCTCCATATAGGATCCAGGTGATACCTTCTAAATCATGGGTTTTGGATCTATGAGATAGATCTAAGTGTATGTTAGGATTCTCACTAGGTGTAGTGAGATGGTATCAATACATCCTGGGGAGAATCACTGGATACCTTCCACGGTGGTAAGGTCGAGTGAATGTCAGTCACAGGCATTTCTTTACCCTCAGTGGAGGGACGGTGTGTTTGAAGGTCCCAAGCTAGATACTGTGGCAGACTAGATGATAAAGGCTGGATACATTGCTACCAAAGATACTACCAAAACGGAAGTCTGGGTGTATATTAGTTCATGAGATGAACTTGGTTCCTACCATTGTGTCACAATGTAGTTGCGGCTTATGCCTAGGAACCCCCATCCCATCAGTGATCCAGATATATTCTAAGGCAGTATCACCTGATCATGGAGATGGTTGATCTCTAGGAGATCAAGGTTAGGAGAGTAGACTCAGAGGACAACACGGCGGATCCACTCACAAAGGCCTTTTCCCAGAGAGATACTTATATGGGTTGGTTGAGTATGAGATACTTCAACCACTGCTATATGATGACCTTAGTGCAAGTGGGAGATTGTTAGGTATATGTATGCCTTAGAGGTCATTACTATACATGAGATGTCTATTGTAGTGGATGCTTGGACATATATAGGGAGGACTTTCTTGCCCTACATGATAGTATGCTATCTGGTTACTCTTTAGCTTAACATGTACACTGATTGACTATCTGTTACATGTTGGTAAAGCCCTTAGGATATGTACTTGACTACCTAGATTATGATGCGGATCATACTAGTGGGATAATGGTAGTCTGAGAGTACATCCTTTAATGTCCCTAGTCGTGGGTGTATCGAGATGGGGCATCAATATACCAGAGTAGACTAGCGTGTAGCTTCTCGACCCATGTAGATGGGCGATGGATGATCCCATATCCATTGGTGTTTGACATCAGAGATGGTATACGGGTGCTCAGTGGAGACTGGGTACACTGGACGGACTCGCCAAGAACTCCCGGATGGTATTATACCTCACGTCAGATGGCAGTTCTCTGGTGACACTAGTACAGGTTAGTCTGTCGATCCGAGATCGTCATAGAGTCTTGTGTGATTTCCACTGTGCTTTGATTTCCACCTTGCCACGTTCATGAGAACATGCAAAACGGTGGTTTTTGGGTACAGTCCCGAGTCACTTGGAGGCAATGAGCGATAGGAGCGGATTCGTCTCTCCCGGTATTGGGGGTTGATGTTGCACTGTGCTCGATTGGCTATAACAGGAAGTCCCTGGCCAGGGCTGATTCAGAGATTTACTTGTAAGTGTTACCAGTAGTTTCTCGACCCGTTATGAGCCTCATATCGGCACGACTTATCGAGTTACTGTGGTCTGACGTTTACCATCCCTAGACGAGATATGCGACATATCAGACGAAGAGACCGGATTGTACGGTAGTGTTACTGATTGGATTCGCAGGAGTATGAGCAGGCTTGCTTATTGATCTTCTGATCGCTCAATACCCGGGTGTCCGTTACGTTTAGCAGACCGCTTGCGGCTTGTGGGTGTTTGATATGATCATCACCTGCTGCCGGCGTATTGACAGGTCTTTAGAGTCCTACACAGAGGCTTCCTGGTTCATGCGAAACAGAGTAGGAGCACATATGTTATATGTGCGGGACCGAGATTAATGCGCGTATGTGATACCGCATTCTATTCTCACGATTTGTGACATCGGTCGATTATACGAGATATAGCCGGATTATCGGATCAAGTGTTGATTCGATAAGTTGTTGCATTTGATATTAGTCGTTTATATGTGATCTAGCCAGATAATTAAATCAAGTGTTGATTTAATAATTTAATGTATAATTGTATATTAGATATACTAGATTATATTGACTAATATTAGCTCACCTATGATTTCTTTTCTCACTTGTGTGCATTAGTGTATATATGATATATATTAATGTACAACTTATGTGCCATGGTTGTTGATACACACTACATGGGTGTATGAGACTTACACCATACTAATTATAATTTAGGATTTAAATATTTAAAGTAAATCCAAATTAGTGGTTAATTGGTCACATGCATGAAGCTTTGTGAAGCTTATGGATGCATTGAATTGGTCCACTAATTTTGTTTTACTAAAGATATTTATTAATCTAACCATTATAATTTAGCCATGCTTTATTCTCTACATAGATTAGTGTATGATACTAACTCACTCATGATTGCTATTCTCACCTCATGAGTTCATTCTCTCATCTTCTTCAGTTGAGTTTCTTCTTCCTCATAAGAAAAGCTTACTTGCTTTTCTCAAGGTGAGAAAATATTGTGAGAAAAATAAATCTAATGAGAGCCCACTTCCTACTTCATCATCCTTTACTACTTGCCATTTAGTTTAGGGTGTTTGCTTCACTAATTTCAAAATTAGTGAAGAGGTAGCATGAGCTTGAGTCTCCTCGACGTAGATCATCTTCGGCCTCGAAGACTTCGAGCAAGCTTGTTCATTTCTCCGGGAGAACCCATTCTAGAGTTCGGCAGATCGATACTCGCGGTGAAGGGACTACTACACGGAGGTTTAGAAGTGAAGGACCCGTCTACAAAGATTGTATTTCTCATTCACTTAGAAGTAAAGTTGTTTACTTGTTGTTTCTTATCCTAGTTTAGGGTTGTTTGGCACACTAAATTTTTAAATACGGCATGTTTGATGCCTTGTAGAAACTTATTCTAGTGCCTAAGAACCTTACATGGATATGATCCTAACCTGCTGCCAGCATATTGTCGAGTCTTTAAAGTCCCACACGGAGGTTTCCCAGTATATGCGAAACGATGTAGGGCGCGTATATGGATACGTGCAGGAGTTCAATTAAATATGTGTATTTGATACATGTATTTTAATCGGGTGTTAATCGATATTAGCCGGTATATATATGATATAGCCTTATTATTAAATCAAGTGTTGATTTAATAATTAAATGTTTATTTATATATTGATATATTTTTATATTAACTAATATCGTGCTCACTTTATTATTTTCTTCTCTTAATTAATATTTATATTTGATATAAATATTGTTTCATGTATGTTGATATATATGAGATGGATGTATGAGAATTATATGGAAGAATGAGAATGATTCATGAATGTAAGATGGTTATAGAATTGATGATGTGTTTTATTTTCATGACTCATTTTTGTTTTTAGTTCAATTTTTTTGAACCTTATCTCTTCTTGATAATATCTCATCTCCGCCATGGTTCTTCTTCTTCCTCTTAATTTTCTTCAAGTGAGGAACGTAAAAAAGAGAAGAGAAAAGTAAAGTGAGCTATTTATTCTAAATCTCCTACGAATCATTTTTAGCATGTTTATTTAGTGGGTTGTTTCATTTTGAAGTGAAAAGTAAAGTGAGCTATTTAAAGCTTGGGTTGGAGTTAACTCAAGGTGGATCTTCTTCGGTGAGGAGATCATCAAGCAAGTTTGTTCCAAGTTTCGTGAAGACTAGCCGGAGTTCAAGGAGAGGTGGCTAACGCACCATAAAAATTATAGTCTGCTAAACTCTTGTTTTTACCTTACTAGTTTAGTGACAAGTTTAATAGTTTGGTTTGATTCTTCGTTTAGGTATGCTAATGCTCTCTAGATTTTTAAAATTACCGCCTCCACCGTGCTTTTAACCCAAATAGACGAGCCTAGCAACCCAACAGAGGTATCAGAGCCATAACAAAAGACTAAAACTTGTTTTGGTGACATTGGAATTCATGAAACCCAAAATTTTCAAAACTAGTTTTAAATATTTGTATGAAAAGCTCTCATTTTTGCTTGTGCCGGAGCCACTGAATTCTTGGTTCGAACCAAGTGTTTAGAGTACGCTCACGATAAGCCGAACCCACCCAATTTTAGCTCAATACGGCCCGATTCGAGGCCCTAACCAAGGCCGATTCAACTCCGCATTGGGGGCTGACTTAACCACTGGATCAGCCTCGATTTGGGGTTGTTCTAGGGCTGATTCAGCCCTGATGCGGGCCTGATCCCGCCCCTGATTTGGCTTCGTTTCAGGCCTGAATCAAGGCTCATAAAGTGTAGGGTTTTATAGGGTTATCGGGGTTCGATTTCGCGCAAAAATAAGGGATTTTTCGTTGCTGGTATGAACTTGAAATTCAGCTTTTGGTATTTCAAGTTAGCGATCTCGCGGTTTATGAATTCTAATGTCATGGTTCGAATTAACTAAATCAAAGTGTTTGATTTAGTCGGCTCAAACACATTTACAATAATGATATGCGTTGGTAAACGTCGCCTAATTTCTATATGATCAATTAGACGAGATTGCGCATTTATTATTGTGATTATTGGTGTGGATAGAATGTGTTTGGATTGTTGTGAAATGAATAGACCTCATGCGGAATTGTGAAAATTGTTATTTTCATTCATGCTTGTATCCATCTTGTATATTCATTTATTCGGGATGAGCTCCAATTTGTGGCCTCCGTTTCCGCTATATGTATATTCTTTGTTTCGGAACTTAGCGGTTCACATGTTGCAGTAGTCACCGTTTGATATATTATTATTTGTCGAGACACGATCAGGTTGCAATCGTTGTCACTGTTGTATAATACAGGTTTAGGATTATGCCGCGAAGAAGCGCACGAGCAACCGAATTCTAGATTGCGGCGAGTGGCCATCTCAAGAAGTTGAGATCGGGTTGCTCGAGTCTAGGATCGGCGGGTTGTTTGCCACGCTTGTAGGGTGTATATGATAGACCCGCGGAGGAGTACTCAAGTCACCGGTTCGAGAAAGTATCAGGTGGCCCCCTCATGATGATGATGTTGGGTTGCCTCATTTCTTGGGTTTTCTGGTAGCTTTCCGCACTCATAGGGGTCTAATTTTGGCTATGCACGGGCTATTCATATGACCGGAGAATGTCACGTTTCGTTTGATGGCTCGAACAAAACTCAGGATTCCTAGATGATCTGACCATTCCTATTCTGTGATGTTCATTACTTCCTTATGATATGATTACCTGCCTATGACCATATTTATCGCTTAGCTTTAATGATGATTATTTGCCTGCGATATTTTATATGTTGATATATTGATATATGTGATATATAAGATATATAAATAAATGCTATATACATTTTACAGCTGTGCTAGCCCTACCCCCGCCCTGCCGTAAGTTAAGTAACCTTACGGTGAAGACCCGAGGGCCCGTGGCTAATGCAGAGGGCATATATGTGCATTCTATTTTCCTTTCATGTTTTTCTGTGATTGTATAAGAAGATGCTAGGTAATGTGATTATCTATTTGATGGGATTGTTTTGATTCAGATTAATATAAAGATAATAAACCTAAAACACATTGTAGAACCAAATAACAGATATTGTGGTATTATAGTCGAATCTTTTGCTTTGTACAGAGGTATTCGGTTAGGAATATCATGCACCTCATTCGATAAGGAAAGAACCTAGATCCCTTCACAGGGAGTGATCTCTTTGGTAAAATATTGTGTTACTATAAGTTTGCAAGTTGTATAGACGTAGTCTTTTTCTTTGCATCGAGGTATTCAGTTAGGAATGTTGGGTTACGGCAACGCCTCGGCTATCAAACCGTGGCCAAATGCGGAAGAAAAATTTACAAAAACTGGCGCTACCACAGCCCGATGCCCGGATCTGCCCCAAACCCTATACTAGCAAACATATAAAGAGGAGTTAGATGGTTATACAGAATGAACCAAGTCCTCGGGTCTTCAACCATCATCCCAAGCTCCTAGTGGTCATGGATCGAATTTGGCTGCCGGTCTTTCTCTATCTACGATGATCCACCCGAGGAAAACGGCGCAAGCTTCAGCCTTGCCTATCAAGGCAACCGACGCTCCAAGGTTGCTAGCAATGGAGAGTGGAGGTGTAGGATTATCTCACTATAATTTCTCTCATCACAAATGCTCAAAAAGCAACTTAAGAAGATGAAGAGGAGGTGAGGAAACATGTGGCATGAGCAACTAAAGAAAATGGCTAAGTTTTCTCCAAGTGAGAATGAGCAAGTAATGAAGCAAGTCAAGAAAAGATATGAGCAAATCATGTGGAAAAGTGGTGGCTACCTCTTTTCTCAATAATGCACTCAAAAAATATCTCATCTAATTTCCCAATAAAATAAAGCGATGTCATACCTTTCTACATGCTTAACAATGTTCATGCCACCTCACCCCTTCCACATCATTTCCCAAAATGATTTTCTAAAAAGAAAATCAAATAATAAGGTGTCAAATCTTCTAGAAACTATTCCGTATAAATACGGAATACAACTCGGTACATGTATCGAAATACATATAGGCGTATTCGTACAAAAATATGAATAGCCAAGAAAGAAAATGAATAGTGAACAATAATACTAAAATACATACATACATACATACATATATATATATATAAATACATATATCAATTATTAAATCAAAACCTGATTTAATAATTCAGCTTAGTCCTAAGCCGTTAGTATTATCAACCGTCCGATTAAAATCTGTGCAGCCTATACACATATTTAATCGGACACATGTACGTACCAACATACTTCATCTACACCATATCGCCTGAACCGTGAAAATCCTCCGTGTGGGACTCTAAAGACTCGTCAATACGCTGGCAGTGGGTTTAACCACAAGCACGTCAGCGGTACTACCTGTACGTAACGGCTACCCAGGTATTGAGCGAAAGGAAGGCCGACGAGAAAAATCATCCGTACCCATACTGCATCTGACAGTGACAATCTCCGTACAATCCGGTCTGTTCGTTTAAGAGTATCGCATATCCAGTCTAGGGGGTGGATAAATTCAGACCCCTAATAACGCGATAATTCGTGTCGGTATGAAACCCATCACCACCTGAGAAACTACTGATCATAGATCAGTAATTCTCGACTACTATGGCCAAGGATTTCTGGTGATGGCCACTTGTGCACTGCGCGACATCAACCCCCAATACCGGGAGAGACGAATCCCCGAAAATCCACTCACTGCCTCCATGTGGCTCGGACTGTACCCAATTAAAACCTGTTTGCACGACCTCTTTGGCCGTGGTAGGGTAGTATCAAAGCACAGTGGGAACTCATACGAGACAAATGACGATCTCAGGTCGACAGACAAACCTGTACACATGTCATCTGGGAACTGCTATCTGACAATAGGTATAATACCAACTAGCATGTTCCCGGCGAGTCCATCCAGTGTACTCATAACCCAATGAGCACATGTATACTATCTTAGGTGAACAAACTAACACCAATGGCTTGTGAAACCTGGCCACCGTCCCTCATCGGGGTATCGATCATTATACACTAGTCTAATCAGGAGTACTGAAGCCCAGTCTCGATACTCCCACGACTAAGGACATTAAAGGATGTGCTTATAGACCATCCAGCTCCCACGTATATGATCGCCATCATAATGCTGGTAGTTAAGCAAGAATCATACGGGCTCTATCAACATGTAATAGTGATATGTAATACCACCTAAAACATGAATATGATGATAAAGACAAACCAGATAGCATACTATCATCTCGAGTAAGACTGTTCTACAGGTATAGGTCCTCCCTCAATCATCATAATTACCTGCCTGCGACTATGATAATTGCCTTGAGGGCAATATAGCCAACAAGGAATATCCTGCACCTCATTCTAGGAGGTAAGAGCCCAGATCCCTTCATAGGGAATCTGTACTTAAGCAATAGTTTACATAACTATAAATTTGCAAAACCACTCGGTTCCTACGACAACATCAAGTTCATTACGTTAAAGCTTTTCTTCAAAACCAGTCGTAGCCCTCTGTCGTTTCAGTAAATAGAGTACTTAGTATTCGTACTGCGTTTGTTGGCAAGCGTCAAGTCATAGTGTATGATAGCTAAGTGATGTGTTCCTGTTAGCATTTGCAGGGTTCCCTAGGGTCGCCGCTGGGTTTCGGGATGCATCGACCATGCCGTTTTTAAAAATTTTGCTCGCTAAAGAACCCTAACCTAGAATCTTAACTAGAGAATTAGAAGAAACTAGAATGTAAACACCTTTACATCTAAGTGAACAAGGAATACTACCTTTGTAGACCAGACCTTCACTTCAATAGCTCCGTGTAGTAGTCCCTTCGCTCCAAGTAGTGAACTCACAAACTCTAGAAAGGCTCCACAAGATGAAAGGAACAAGCTTGCTTCAAGTCTTTGAGGCCGAAGATGATCTACGCGATGAGACACCAACTCAAGCTACCCCTTCACTAATATGGAATTAGTGAAGCAAACACCCTAAACTAAATGGCTAGTCTAGTAGAGGATGATGAAGTCGGAATTTTGATCACTTTAGAAATATTTTTCTCACTCATTTTCTTCACCTCCCAAAAAACTAGAGAACTTGAGGAAAGAGATGAAGAAAAACAACCATGGAAAAAATCAAGTGTAGAATGGGAACCATGGGTGAGTCAACATCATATACTAACTCATGTAGAGACTAAGCCATGGCTAATCATAATGGTTGGGTTAATAAATATCTTAAGTAAAACAAAATTGGTGGACTTAGTCAACGATTCTACAATCTTCCACTAAGCATCAACCATGTGTTGGATATATGTATGCCCTAGAGACCATTATATGATAGTCGATGTATTTATACATGTATATATATACAGAGGACATTCTTGCTCGATATGATAGTATGCTATCTGGTTACTCTTTATCTGACATGTTCACTTGATCATACTAGTGGGACATGTGTAGTTTATAAGCATATCCTGAAATGTCCCTAGTCGTGGGTGTATCGAGACGGGGCATCGATATTCTAGAGTAGACTAGCGTATATGATATTAGACCCATATGATGGACGATGGATGTGTAGGGTTCCTAGGCACACAGTAGAGGTCTCACAAGGCATCAACCATGCCAATTAAAAAAAATGGTGCCGAGAAACCCTAGACTACGGATCGTTGCTAGAAATCTAGGCGAAAAGTAAACAAGTTAACACTTAACTACAAGGATATGGAAATTACAACCTTTGTAGATCTGGATATCCACCTCCACGGCTCCGCAACGAAGTCTCCTCGCTGTCCATGTCGAACCCCGGGCTCTACCGTCGGCTTCATCGGAGAATGAACGGGCTTGGTCATCGACGACGATGCCGAAGATGATCTACGTCGAGGCATCGCTAGATCAAGCTCCCACTTCACAAAGTGATGAAACTTGTGAAGGAAACACACTCTACTACTTGGCAAGAGGTAGAGGATGAAGAAATAGGAGGTGGGTTCTCTTTAGAATTGGATTTCTCACTCTCAAGCTCAAGTTGCCATTGATGGCCTTAAGGTTTCAAACTTGAAGATGAAGAAGAAGATGAGCTAGAAAATATGATAAGTCTCTTTAAAATAAAAAGAAAAAGGAATACTTATCATAATTCTTACTAAGTGTAGAGAATAGACCATGGTTAATGAATGGGTTAGGGTTAAGCATGATGACAAGAATGGTTAAGAAGTCAAAGCTTCACGAAGCTTCAACTAAAAGACAAAGAAAGCCACCATTCTTATCATAATCATTTCCAAATAAATAAATGAACAAATAAATAAATAAATGAAAATGCAAAACCCTAATTATCACTTAACCATGGTTTTAATTCTTTACACTTAACAAAATAATCAAGTATCATCAAACATGATACAAGTATGTGCACGAAAATATATCACATATATAACTTGCACATCAAGTGAGAAAATCCGTATAAAGTGAACCAATACTAGTTAATGCAAAGTAATATATCAAATATATAATTATACATTAAATCATTAAATCAACATTTGATTCAATGATCCGGTCATGTCGCACATAACCGACTAGTATTCAATGTATCGATTTATCGAATCAATGATTCGATAACTAGGTCATATCGAATATAACCAATCGAAACATTTATCGCGAGAATGAAATGCGGTATCATATACACGCATTATTCTCGGTCCTGCACATATCTCATATGCGCTCCTATTTCGTTTCGCTTGAGCCAGGAAACCTCTGTGTAGGACTCTAAAGACTCGTCAATACGCCGGTAGCAGATGATGATCATATCAAGCATCCACAAGCCGCAAGCGGTCTGCTAAACGTAACGGCCACCCGGGTATTGAGCGATCAGAAGATCGACGAGCTAGCCCGCTCACACTCCTGCGAATCCGACCAGTAACACTTACCGTACAGTCCGGTCTCTTCGTCCGATACGTCGCATATCAAGTCTAGGGGTGGTAAACGTCAGACCCCAATACTCGATAAGTCATGCCGATGTGAGGCTCATAACGGGTCGAGAAACTACTGGTAATACTTACCAGCAAATCTCTGATCAGCCGTGGCCAGGGACTTCCCTGTTACGGCCAATCGAGCACAGCACAACATCAACCCCCAATACCGGGAGAGACGAAACCCCTCCTATCGCTCATTGCCTCCATGTGACTCAGGACTGTACCCAAAGACCACCGTTTTTCACGCCCTCATGGACGTGGTAAGGTGGAGATCAAAGCACAGTGGGAATCACACAAGACTCTATGACGATCTCGGGTCTACAGACTAACCTGTACAAGTGTCACCTGAGAACTGCCATCTGACGTGAGGTATAATACCATCTGGGAGTTCTCGGCGAGTCCGTCCAGTGTACCCAGTCTCCACTGAGCATCCGTATACCATCTCTGATGTCAAACACCAATGGATATGGGATCATCCATCGCCCATCACATGGGTCGAGAAGCGTATACGCTAGTCTACCTTGGTATATCGATGCCCCGTCTCGATACACCCTCGACTAGGGACCTTGAAGGATGTACTTATGGACTACCATGTCCCCACTAGTGTGATCTGCATCATAGTCCAGGTAGTCAAGTACAAATCCTAAGGGCTTTACCAACATGTAACTATAAGACAGTATAAAGAGACTAGTGTACATGTTAAGATAAAGAGTAACCAGATAGCATACTATCATATCGAGCAAGAAAGTCATCTCTATATATGTCCAAGCATCAAATATAATATACATCATCTGTACAATACTGGCCTCTAGGGCATACATACAACTAACAATCTCCCACTTGCACTAGGGCCAGCTGCTGTAGTATCTCATACCGAGCATCCCGAAGAGTCTCTCAAACTGTATCTGGGGAATGGCCTTCGTGAGTGGATCCGCCGTGTTGTTCTTCGTGTCAACTCTCCTGACCTCGATCTCCCGGCGATCAACTATCTCCCGGATCAGGTGATACCGCCTCAGAATATGCCTGGATCGCTGATGGGACCTGGGTTCTTTGGCCAAAGCCACTGCTCCATTGTTATCGCAATACAAAGGTATTGGACGCTCAATGGATGGAACCACTCCAAGTTCAGTAATGAACTTCTTGACCCAGACAGCCTCTTTGGCAGCATCGTTGGATGCGATGTATTCAGCCTCCATCGTCGAGTCTGCCACGGTTTCCTGCTTGGAACTCTTCCAGCTATCCGCCCCTCCGTAAAGGGTAAAGACAAAGCCCGACTGCGACTTAGAGTCGTCCTTATCACTCTGGAAGCTCGAATCGGTAAAGGACTCCACTTGGAGCTCTCCGTTACCATACACCAAGAACATATCTCTAGTCCTTCGCAAGTACTTGAGAATGCTCTTCACAGCTGTCCAATGACTCTCTCCAGGATCAGCTTGATACCTGCTCACTACACTTAGTGAGTATGCCACATCGGGTCTGGTACATAGCATCGCATACATGATAGAGCCTACTGCCGAAGCATAGGGTATCCCTTGCATGCGAGCTCTCTCCAAATCAGTCTTGGGAGACATCTCTTTGGAGAGAGTGACTCCAGAGATTGTGGGCAAGTTCCCACGCTTGGATTCTTCCATACTAAACCTCTTTAGTATGGTGTCAATGTACCTGGATTGGGACAATCCCAAAATCCTTTTGGATCTATCTCTATAGATCCTAATTCCTAATATGCAGGAGGCATCACCAAGATCTTTCATTGAGAATCTTTGTGATAAGAAGAGCTTGACCGCTTGCAGTATAGGAATATCATTTCCTATCAAGAGTATGTCGTCCACGTACAATACGAGGAAGACAACCTTACTCTCTGCCACCTTCTTGTAGATACAAGGTTCATCTGGATTTTTGACGAAATCAAACTCTTTGATAACGACGTCAAAGCAGATGTTCCAACTCCGCGATGCTTGCTTTAATCCATAAATGGATTTAAGCAGCTTGCACACCTTCCCGCTGCTCCCACTGTCTACGAAGCCCTCTGGCTGAGTCATGTACACGCACTCTTCTAAATCACCATTTAGAAAGGCGGTCTTAACATCCATTTGCCAGATTTCGTAGTCATGAAAGGCAGCAATGGCAAGCATGATTCGGATGGATTTAAGCATAGCCACTGGAGAAAAGGTTTCGTCATAGTCCACACCTGGTCTTTCACGAAAACCCTTTGCTACAAGTCTAGCTTTGAAAGTCTCCACTTTCCCATCTACACCAAGTTTCTTCTTGAAGATCCACTTGCTCCCAATGGGTTTTACCCCTTCAGGAGCAACTTCCAAAGTCCATACTTTGTTGGTGTACATGGATTCCATCTCGGACCGCATAGCATCCAGCCATTTCACTGAGTCCCTACTCGTGATGGCCTGCTCGAAACTAGTTGGGTCATCATCCTCCATGATGCAATCCTCGCTCCCACCATCCATGAGAAAACCGTAGTATCTCTCAGGTTGGCGAGGAACCCTACTAGATCGGCGGAGTGGCTGAGGTTCATTGGGAGCTACTGAATCCTCTGGTTCCACTAAATCTTCTGTTGTGTTTTATTCAGCTGGAACCTCTTCCAGTTCTACCTCAGAGCCACTAATCTCTTTTGCAAGAAATTCCTTTTCTAAAAAGGTGGCATGTTGAGCAACAAATACTCTTTGTTCCTCACTGTGGTAGAAGATATACCCTCGCGAATGTTTGGGATATCCAACAAACTTACACAAAACAGATCTTGCCTCGAGTTTGTCCGGTTTTTGTCTTTTGACATAGGCCGGGCAACCCCATATCTTTATAAAATTAAGATATGGTCTCTTCCCTTCCCATATCTCATATGATGTGGTAGGCACAGATTTGGTGGGAACCCTGTTCAGTAGGTATGCTGCTGTTTCTAGTGCATATCCCCAGAAGGAAACAGGTAACTCAGCTACACTCATCATAGAGCGCACCATATCTAATAGGGTGCGGTTTCTCCGCTCCGATACACCGTTGTGCTGTGGTGTATATGGAGGAGTTAGCTGAGAGAGAATTCCATTCTCTTTTAGGAAGTCCAGGAATTCATTGCTCAAGTATTCACCTCCTCGATCTGATCGAAGGATTTTAATACTTTTTCCGGTTTGGTTCTCGACTTCTTGTTTATATTCTCTAAATTTCTCAAAAGCTTCTGATTTGTGTTTCATCAGGAACACATATCCGAATCTAGAGAGATCGTCAGTGAATGTAATGAAGTACGAAGAACCATCCCTGGCATGTGTAGACATGGGACCGCATACATCACTATGTATCAGTCCCAAGAGTTCGGTAACTCTTTCTCCGTGTCCCGTAAACGGAGCTTTGGTCATCTTGCCTTTGAGACATGACTGGCAAGTGTCATAGGATGAAAATTCAAACGGATTTAAATATCCATCCTTATGAAACTTAGCCAGTCGTGTCGCATTGATGTGACCCAGTCTACAATGCCACAAGAAGGATTCATTCAGTTCAGAACTCTTCCTCTTGTGTGTGTTTGTTATGCTCAGAACTGTTGATTGGTTTAGAACATAAATGCCATTGCACAACGTGCCTGATCCAACCAACTTTTGGTTATGGAAAATGTTCATAACATTGTCCTGTAATACAAAATTATATCCCTCTTTACTTAATAAAGAAACCGATATAATGTTGCATATCAGGTTCGGCATGTAATAGCATTCGTTCAGAACCAATGTATTACCAGTTGGTAATACAAGGTGATATTCCCCGACAGTCTTAGCTGCAACAATTGCACCATTTCTAACTCTAATGTCTTTATCACCTTCTCTAAGTTCTCTACCTTTCCTGAGCCCATGTAACTGATTACATATATGGGATCCTGACCCGGTTTCCAATACCCAGGACGTAGAGCAAATAGAGAAATAGTTCTCAGTAACGAACACACCCGAAGAAAATGCATCAACATGTACTTTCTTCAATCGGGTGGCGTAGGAATCCTGGTATTCTCCTATATCCTGTTCATTCCTATAACTCTTATAGGAAAGAACGGAACCAACGTTCCCCAGCACAGTATAACATGTGGGTTCGGTCAATACATCCATATTATTATCTTGTTTAAGGCATGAAATGGTCGCTACCTGGAGAGAGAGAGAAGAAAACACTTTAGCGTAAGCTCGTGCAAGATCAGATTGGTTATTATCTTATCTAATCAGGATGGCTCCCACTGCTTTTTATCAAATCTTCCTTCAAACCCTAAAAGGAAAGACTAGCCGGGATTAATTACACACTACAAGTTCGCCAATCTTTCAGCCAGGCCAGTGTCGGTACTTTGAGGGAGGTCCCCCGTGCTTTCGCACGAACCTAATTACTGTAAACCTCGTTTTCCCAGAGGCGTAACCCCGTTGACACCTTTCTAGACACCTACTTGATCAGCTAATTGCAATGTGTAAAACTCTCCCAGGAGTAACTCTTACTCGCAGTGGGTATAGGGATCCAACTATCTCATAGAAGGTATGCAATCTCATTGCAAATTTCAACACTTGAAATTCCCGATAATATTTTGCCCCAAGCATCTTATGACCTTGACGGAGGTCAACAAACCACAGGGTGCAAGTCAATTTCAACCCGTCATTTCTTGATTGAATCAAACCCACCCGCACGACCCTTGACGGAGGTCAACAAGGTCGTACGACTACCCCAATCCAATCTGCATCATATGCATAAGCAGACAAATACTAGTTAGCTACCGCACACTACGCCTTAACGGAGGTCAACAAACGTATCACGAATACTAAGTAGGATTTATCTGAAATGACGGAGGGCTACGCCAGGTTTTTCTGAAAACCATGAGCGTAATGAACTTGATATCGTTGTAGAATCAAATGAAGTTTTAAAATGGAGTGATTTTGAGGCTTTTCCAGGTTTGCTAAAGGGGTCACTCCCGGTGAAGGGATCGTCGGCCCTTTCCTCGTCGAATGAGGTGCGGGATATATCATATATATCACTGTGCAAAGCAAAAACCCAAAAGCAGTCAAAAGCAAACCGAGTGTGTAGCATCTGCCAGTTATTGCTAAAGGAGTCATTCCCGGTGAAGGGATCTCGGTCCTTTCCTCATCGAATAAGGTGCAGGGCATATCACATATACCGCTATGCAAAGCAAGAACTGTAGCTACCTGTTTTATTTTAAAATTTGATTCTACAACATCTTAGGTTTCTTATCTTTCATTAATCACATTAATGAAGTCCCATCATTTAAATACCTAAACATCACAGATAGATATGACGTACACTTATGCCATCCGCATTCGCCTCGATGTCCCCTCGTGCACCGTTAGGTTAGGTAACTAACGACAGAGTAGGGCAGGGCTAGCGCGGGTGTAAAACATAAGTAACGTCTATATAATATATCATATATACTATATACTATATCCATCACAGAATCACAACACAGATATCGCAGCAGAATCAACATATGAAATATTGGATATACTAGGACGTCCGTGTTTTCAATACGAGCCAGTATAAAACACGGATTCCACGGTCGTGATGAATAGCCAATCCCACACCCCTAGACCCCTACGAGAGCGGCAATCAACCCTGCCAATTCTAGGGTTAGGAGACCCGGACTCGACTCCTCGAGTTGGTCTCCCACTGGACCCCAGAACCCGGTTACTTGTGCTCCCCTCCTTGGGTCTATCCTAATGCGGAAAAGTAAATAATATACAAAAGGTGACATCTTCCGCTACCTGGAAGTGCCCCAAATAAAAGAATATTACATACAAGTTTTTACATGAATGAAAAAGAAAAACACTCATCTCACATAAAAACCCCCGGCTATTCGAACACGACGATCCAATATAACATATCCAGCAACACATAACATCACATGTCATCAACGTAAGTAAATATGCGCATCCCAATTGTCGTTGACATATAGCAACGAAACCGGCGATATCACATATTACACTTACGGTCACAGAAAAGAAAGTGTAAAACTACAACAATTGGAATCCGCAACTTCTTTAGACATCGCATGCCTAATCAAATGAAATACTTAGACATCACATGCCTAACAGATATAAATCCCGCATTTTAGTCTCATTATCGAAAACTCTTTTCAATATCATATGGGACTAAACTGCTAGATTTATAACATTCATTTAGTTATCTCATAACTGTTTGTGAATTCCAATTATTGTATCACATTCCAGATAAACAGAAAATGTTAAACTTTCCGATCGAACAGTCGAATACCCAAGTTTTCCTGATACAGCTCAACACATGAAATAAGTCTAACAACATTCAGTTCGTGCCTCAGTACCAACGGTCCAGCCGTAGAAGGGTCAAGCCAACGCCTCACATGTGGCACGCCGTACTGCCCCAAACCCGAAGGTTCAAAGGGCAGTTCAAGACGGTCACATAATCGAGTTAAGGTTTGTTGTCTTCTAGAGGGTCCATCGCGTTACTTGCACTACTTAGAACGTCGTTAAACTACGGAAAAATCCAACACTTGGAAATTTCCCGACAGGGGAAAAATTGGGTATTTAT
This sequence comes from Agapanthus africanus, assembly GCA_030015575.1. Classification (NCBI taxonomy): domain Eukaryota; kingdom Viridiplantae; phylum Streptophyta; class Magnoliopsida; order Asparagales; family Amaryllidaceae; genus Agapanthus; species Agapanthus africanus. The sequence continues at coordinate 453,489,826 of JASDDO010000019.1, read as the reverse complement.
ATCCGGTCGAACTTTTTAACATATTCTAAAAATTATCCGGAAAAACACAAAGACGAAATTTGATAATCCGATCGAATCTTTGATTCCCAATACAATCCCAGAATACTCTGCTGTAGAGTCACAATAAAAATATCCCAGAGAATATAGCATTATATTATATGAGTTACTGTGCAGAAATCATCAGCCAAGGGAATAGTACGGCCGCGGAACCGCCGCACATGCCTAGCATGTGCCGCGTTTCCGCGGTGGAAAAGTCGACTTAGGCCCTCGTATTTCACAGTAATTCTAATAACACCCTGCTTGATTTTCTGCATATTTTTAATTGACAAAAATCCCATTTTTTAGAAAAAGTCCAGAGAGCATTTCAAGGTTTTGGGTTTCGGTTCGGTCGGGTTTCAAACATCGTCTAGACTTCGCCTAAGGCTCTAGCTAGGCTCTGATACCACTGTAGGGTTCCTAGGCACACAGTAGAGGTCTCACAAGGCATCAACCATGCCAATTAAAAAAAATGGTGCCGAGAAACCCTAGACTACGGATCGTTGCTAGAAATCTAGGCGAAAAGTAAACTAGTTAACACTTAACTACAAGGATATGGAAATTACAACCTTTGTAGATCCGGATATCCACCTCCACGGCTCCGCAACGAAGTCTCCTCGCTGTCCATGTCGAACCCCGGGCTCTAGCGTCGGCTTCATCGGAGAATGAACGGGCTTGGTCATCGACGACGATGCCGAAGATGATCTACGTCGAGGCATCGCTAGATCAAGCTCCCACTTCACAAAGTGATGAAACTTGTGAAGGAAACACACTCTACTACTTGGCAAGAAGTAGAGGATGAAGAAATAGGAGGTGGGTTCTCTTTAGAATTGGATTTCTCACTCTCAAGCTCAAGTTGCCATTGATGGCCTTAAGGTTTCAAACTTGAAGATGAAGAAGAAGATGAGCTAGAAAATATGATAAGTCTCTTTAAAATAAAAAGAAAAAGGAATACTTATCATAATTCTTACTAGGGTTAAGTGTAGGGAATAGACCATGGTTAATGGATGGGTTAGGGTTAAGCATGATGACAAGAATGGTTAAGAAGTCAAAGCTTCATGAAGCTTCAACTAAAAGACAAAGAAAGCCACCATTCTTATCATAATCATTTCCAAATAAATAAATGAACAAATAAATAAATAAATGAAAATGCAAAACCCTAATTATCACTTAACCATGGTTTTAATTCTTTACACTTAACAAAATAATCAAGTATCATCAAACATGATACAAGTATGTGCACGAAAATATATCACATATATAACTTGCACATCAAGTGAGAAAATCCGTATAAAGTGAACCAATACTAGTTAATGCAAAGTAATATATCAAATATATAATTATACATTAAATCATTAAATCAACATTTGATTCAATGATCCGGTCATGTCGCACATAACCGACTAGTATTCAATGTATCGATTTATCGAATCAATGATTCGATAACTAGGTCATATCGAATATAACCAATCGAAACATTTATCGCGAGAATGAAATGCGGTATCACATACACGCATTATTCTTGGTCCTGCACATATCTCATATGCGCTCCTATTTCGTTTCGCTTAAGCCAGGAAACCTCTGTGTAGGACTCTAAAGACTCGTCAATACGCCGGTAGCAGATGATGATCATATCAAGCATCCACAAGCCGCAAGCGGTCTGCTAAACGTAACGGCCACCCGGGTATTGAGCGATCAGAAGATCGACGAGCTAGCCCGCTCACACTCCTGCGAATCCGACCAGTAACACTTACCGTACAGTCCGGTCTCTTCGTCTGATACGTCGCATATCAAGTCTAGGGGTGGTAAACGTCAGACCCCAATACTCGATAAGTCGTGCCGATGTGAGGCTCATAACGGATCGAGAAACTACTGGTAACACTTACCAGCAAATCTCTGATCAGCCGTGGCCAGGGACTTCCCTGTTACGGCCAATCGAGCACAGCACAACATCAATCCCCAATACCGGGAGAGACGAAACCCCTCCTATCGCTCATTGCCTCCATGTGACTCGGGACTGTACCCAAAGACCACCGTTTTGCACGCCCTCATGGACGTGGTAAGGTGGAGATCAAAGCACAGTGGGAATCACACAAGACTCTATGACGATCTCGGGTCTACAGACTAACCTGTACAAGTGTCACCTGAGAACTGCCATCTGACGTGAGGTATAATACCATCTGGGAGTTCTCGGCGAGTCCGTCCAGTGTACCCAGTCTCCACTGAGCACCCGTATACCATCTCTGATGTCAAACACCAATGGATATGGGATCATCCATCGCCCATCACATGGGTCGAGAAGCGTATACGCTAGTCTACTCTGGTATATCGATGCCCCGTCTCGATACACCCACGACTAGGGACCTTGAAGGATGTACTTATGGACTACCATGTCCCCACTAGTATGATCTGCATCATAGTCCAGGTAGTCAAGTACAAATCCTAAGGGCTTTACCAACATGTAACTATAAGACAGTATAAAGAGACTAGTGTACATGTTAAGATAAAGAGTAACCAGATAGCATACTATCATATCGAGCAAGAAAGTCATCTCTATATATGTCCAAGCATCCAATATAATATACATCATCTGTACAATACTGGCCTCTAGGGCATACATACAACTAACAGGATGTTCCCATATCCATTGATATTTGACATCGAGATCGTATGCGGGTGCTCAGTGGAGACTGGGTACACTGGACGGACTCATCGAGAACTCCTATATGGTATTATATCTATCGTCAGATAGCAGTTCTTAGGTGACACTGGTACAGGTTAGTCTGTAGACCCGAGATTGTCATAGAGTCTTATGTGTTCTCCCACTGTGCTTTGATTTCCACCCTACCACGGCTCTACTAAGTCATGCAAACAGGTGGCTTTTGGGTACAGTCCCGAGACATGTGGAGGCAATGAGCGATAGGAGGGGTTTTATCTCTCCCGGTATTGGGGGATAATATTGCGCTGTGCTCGATTGGCTATATCAGTAAATCCCAGGCCAAGGCTGTTGAGATTTACTGATAAGTGTTATCAGTAGTTTCTCGATCTGTTATAGACCGTTCATCGGCACGACTTATTAAGTTATTGGGGTCGACGTTGCCATCCCTAGACTCGATATGCAGCATATCTGACGAAGAGACCGGACTGTACGGTAAGTATTACCGGTTGGCTCGACATGAGTTTTTACAGGTTCGCTTATTTTTCTTCTGATCGCTCAATACCTAGGAATCGTTACGCACTGCTGGTGCCGCCGATGGTTTGTAGGTATATGATATGATCACGACCCACTGCTAGCATATTGACGAGTCTAAGAGTCCCATAATGGGGTTACCTAGCTCAGGCGAAAAGATGTGGGGTGCATATGGGGATATGCGCAGATGCTTGAATAAATGCGTGTATGAGATACCGCATTGTAATCTGGAATTTTCTATTGGTCGAGTCGTATGTGATATGACCGGGTTATTAAATCAAGTGTTGGTTTAATAATGACCATTAGCTTTTTCATTTAAAACCTTTTCTATTTGCATGCATGCATGAATGGGTGTATGTGCACATGTTGATGTGTATGCACACATATATGCATACATACTTATCATGGTTGTTGATACATTGGAGATGGGAATGCAAGGCTCACATGGTATAAAATATCCATATATTTTATTATTTGAGAAAAGAAAAATGGATTAATTCATGGTTGATATTTGTTTAGACTTTACCACACTTCACTTAATTATTAACCATGGATCAATTATCATTTATCTTCTTAACTCAATGATAAAATATCTAGATATTAGTTACCATGGTTAGATGAGAGAGAGACTCTCATATATATTATCTTCTCTCATTTTCATTTAGGTTTTATCAAAAAGAAAAAGAGCTCTAGCATTTCCATTTCCTCCTTCTTCTTCCTCAAAACTTACTACCTTTTCAAAAGTGAGTGAAGGAGATAAAAAGGAAAGGTTTTTAAGTGAGATCCAAACCCACATCACCATTCTACTTTAGTATAGCCCACTAGATTTGAGTGTTTTCTTCATCTTCATCCTAGATTAAGTGAAGCTTGTAGCTTGAGAAAAGGGACCCCGGGTGGATCATCGTGGACTTGAAAGATCTCAAGCAAGCCGGTGCAAACTAAAGTTGGTCCAAGGAGTCTAGCAAGGAGGTCTACAAAGGTTGTATTTACTTTCACTTAGTGTTAGACACTTGATTTAGTATGTGATACTATATTGTTACCCTAAACTTCTAGTTTGATCCTAGGTTAAAGATTACTTAGCACCCTAAAAAATTTATTGTGGCATGTATGTTGCTAGCAAACCCTGATTAAGGTGCTAAGGAATCCCAACACCATGACTAATTTCCACCCAATTTTGAATTACTTTAAATAATAAAACCATTCATTATGTTAAGCATGGTGTAAGTCTCATACACCCATGTCACATGTATCATTTAGCATGACACAAAAAAATGTACATTAATATATTTCACATATATATTAAATGCACAAGTGAGAAAAAGGATTCTTAAGTGAGCTAATATTAGTTAATGTAAATTAATATATCAATTATATAATTATACATTAAATTATTAAATCAACACTTGATTTAATAATCCGGCTATATCACATATAACCGACTAATATCATATGTATCAACTTATCGAATCAACACTTGATCCGATAATCCGGCTATATCACATATAACTGATCAATATCATATATCACGAGAATAGAATACGGTATCACACACGTATTAATCTCGGTCCCGCACGTATCATATATGTGCTCCTACTTCATTTCGCCTAAGCCAGGAAACCTCTGTGTAGGACTCTAAAAACTCATCAATACGCCGGTAGTAGGTGGTGATCATATCAGTCACCCACAAGCCACAAGCGGTCTGCTAAACGTAACGGTCACCCGGGTATTGAGCGATCAGAAGATCAACAAGCAAGCCTACTCATACTCCCGCGAATCCAATCAGTAACATTACCATACAGTCCGATCTCTTCGTCAGATATGTCGCATATCACAGCCTGAGAGTGGTAAACGTCAGACCTCAATAGCCTGATAAGTCATGCCGATGTGAGACTCATAACGGTTTGAGAAACTACTGATAACACTTACCAATAGATCTCAGCAACTCTGGCCAGAGATTTCCTGTTATGGCTAATCGAGCATACCGTAACATCAACCCCCAATAACGGGAGAGTCAAAATCCCCTCCTATCGCTCATTGCCTCCATATGACTCGGGACTGTACCCAAAAACAACCATTTTGCACGATCTATTGAACGTGGTATGGTGGGAATCAAAGCACAGCGGGAATCACACAAGACTCTATGACGATCTCGGGTCGACAGACTAACCTGTACCAGTGTCACCAGAGAACTGCTATCTGACGATATATATAGTACCATCTATGAGTTCTCGGCGGGTCCATTCAGTGTACCCAGTCTCCACTATGTACCCGTATACCTTCTCTTATGTCAAATATCAATAGATTGGGATCATCCATCGCCCATCATATGGGTCAAGAAGCGTATACGCTAGTCTACTCTGGAATATCGATGCCCCGTCTTGATACTCCCACGACTAGGAACATTTGAGGGATGTACTTACCGACTAACTCTGCCCCATTGGTATGATCTGCATCATAATCCTGGTAGTTAAGTACTCATCCTAAGGGCTTTATCAACGTGTAATAGAGAGAAATCAAGTGTACATGTTAAGATAAAGAGCAACCAGATAGCATACTATCATGTCGAGTAAGAAAGTCCTCCCTATATATGTCCAAGCATCTACTATAATATACATCACATGTATAATAATAGCCTCTAGGGCATACATATAACTAACAATCTCCCACTTGCACTAAGGCCATTTGTTTTAGTATCTCATACTCAACGCCTCATAAAAGTCTCTCTAGGGAAAGGCCTCTGTGAGTGGATCCGCCGTGCTATCCTTCACGTCAATTCTTCTTACCTCGATCCCTTAGAGATCAACCATCTCCCTGATCAGGTGATACTGTCCTCCCAATATGTCTAGGTCACTGATGGGACCGGCGTTCCTAGGCCAGAGCCACAACTCCATTGTTGTCACAATAACAATTATTGGACGCTCAATGGTAGGAACCATGTTCATCTCATGAACAAGAATTATCCAGACATCCACTTTGGTAGCATCGTTGGTAGCGATATATTCAGCCTTTATCGTCTAGTTTGCCACGGTATATAGCTTGGAACTCTTCCAACATACCGTCCCTCCACTGAGGGTAAACACAAAGACCGAGACTGACTTTCAGTCGACCTTATCACTTTGGAAGCTAGAATTGGTAAAGGACTCCCACTGGAGTTTACCGTCACCAAACCCCAAGAACATTTCTTCAGTGCTTCTCAAGTACTTAAGAATGTCCTACACAGCTGTCCAGTGATTCTCCCAAGATCCGATTGATTCCTGATCACTACACCTAGTGAGTCAGCTACATCTGTTCTGGTACATAACATCGCATACATGATAGAGCCTACTGCTGAAGCATAGGGTATCCCGTTGCACGCAATCTCTCTCCAAATCAGTCTTGGAAGACATCTTTTTGGAGAGAGTGATTCCTGAGTAAGTGGGCGAACCGCTACACTTAGAATCTTCCATACTAAATCCTTTTAGTACGGTGTTAATGTACCTGGATTTAGGACACTCCCAACATCCACATAGATCTATCACCATAGATCATAATCCATAAGATGTATTAGGTATCATCTAGATCTTCCATGGAGAACCCTCATGATAAGAGGAGCTTGACCGAGTGTAGCATAGGAAACCATTTCCTATCAAGAGTATGTCATCTACGTACAATACGTGGAATACAACCTTACTTTCTACAACCTTCTTGTATATACAAGGTTCATCTACCTTTTTGATGAATTCAAACACTTTGACTGCCACATCAAAACAGATGTTCCAACTCCATGATGTGTGCTTTAATCCTAATGGATTTAAGCATAGCCACTGGAGAAAAGGTTTCATCATAAACCACACCTGGTTATTGACGAAAACCTTTTACTAGATGTCTAGCTTTGAAAGTCTCAACTTTTCCATTTACACCAAGAATCTTCTCAAGATCCATTTGCTCCCGATGGGTTTTACCCCTTCAGATGCAACGTTCAAAATCATACTTTGTTGGTGTACATGGATTCCATCTCTGATTGCACAGTATCCAGCCATTTCACTGAGTCCCTACTCGTGATGGCCTGCCTGAACCAAGTTGGGTCATCATCTACCATGATGAAATCCTCGCTCCCACTGTCACCGAGGAAACCGTAGTATCTCTAAGGTGGATGAGGAATCCTACCAGATTCGCGGAGAGGCTGAGGCTCATTGGAGACTATTGAATTCTATGGTTCTACTAAATCATCAGCTATTAGTTTGTCAAGTTGGAATCCCTTCCAGTTCTACCTTATGACCACTAAATTCTTCATAAGAAATTCCTTTTCTAAAAAGGTGGCATGCTAAGAAGCAAAACACATTTTTCTCCTCAGTATGGTAGAAGATATTCCCTCGCAAATGTTTGGGATATCCAAAAAACTTATACAGAACCGACCTTGCCTCGAGCTTGTCAGGATTTTGCTTTTCAACATAGGCCGGACAACTCCTTATCTTAACACGTTTAAGAGATGGTCTCTTCCCATACCATATCTCATATGGAGTGGTAGGCACAGATTTGGATGGAACCTCATTCAATAGGTATGCATCTTCTCAAGTGCATAACACCAAAAGGAAACAGACAACTCAGCAGTAATCATCATAGAGCGCACCATATCTCATATGGCGCAATACCTCCATCCCGATACACCGTTGTGTTGTGGTGTATACGAAGGAGTAAGTTGAGAGAGAATCTTATTCTCCGTTTAGAAAATCCAGGAACTCCATTCCCAAGTATTCGCCTCCTCGATCTCATCGAAGGACTTTAATACTCTTAACCTTCTGGTTCTTAACTTCAAGCTTATATTCGTTGAATTTCTCAAAAGTTTCAGCCTCGTATTTCAACAGGAACATATGTCCGAATCTTGAGAGATCGTCGATGAATATTATGAAGTATAAATAACCAACCCTGGCATTTGTAGACATATGACCGTATACATCATCATGTATCTGTCCTAAGAGTTCAATAACTCTTTCTCTGTTTCCAGTAAACGGAGTAACGGTCATTTTACCTTTGAGATAAGACTGGAAAGTATCATTGTTAGTGTATATGCCCTAGAGGCCATTACTGTATCATACTAGTTTGTATATTACTTAATGGATGCTTGGGATATTCACCTTGTATACACAATCTTGCTCAAAATAGTAGTATGCTACTTGGTTTGTTTCTACTTCAATGTGTACATGTGTTTATTTTTGTATATCGCCTATACACATTAGTAGAGCCCTTAGGATCTTTGCTTGATTACCAGCGATGTGATGGCCGTCACACTAGTGGGGCTGGGTAATCTATAAGCACATCCTTATGCAGGTCTCTGGTCGCAGGACTATCGAGACAGGGCATCGATACTCCGGAGTAGACCAGCGCATGCGCTTCTCATCCCAGTGTGGGAGACGGTCTGTCCCACAGCCGTCAGTACGTCGTACTTGAGATAGTATGCGGGTGCTCGTTAGGTTACGGGTACACTGGACAGGACTCGTCGGGAACTGACTAGTTGGTATTATACCTATCGTCAGTTATCAGTTCCCAGGTGACATGAGTACAGCTTAGTCCGTTGACTTGACACTGTCACTCCGCCTCGAGTGTGTTCCCACTGTACTTTGATCACTACCCTACCACGGCTCAAAGGAGTCGTGCAAACAGGTAGTGGTTGGGTGCAGTCCCGAAGCACTTGGAGGCAGTGACGGTTAGACAGGATTCGTCTCTCCCGGTATTGGGGGTTGACATCGCGCTGTGTCTAGGAGAGCCATTACACGAGTAGTCCCTGGCCAGGGCAAACGAGATATACTGGTAGGTTTCCAGTGTTATCTCAGGGTGTATTGGGCTTCACTCCGGCACGACTTGTACCGCTATTGGGGGACTGACGTTTACCACCCCCTAGGCCCGCCATGCGATGTATCAGACGAACAGACCGGACTGTACGGAGAATGTCACACTCAGGCTCAGTAGGAGTTCAGATGGGTTTCGCCTCGTCCGTCTTCTTGTCGGCATTACCTGGGGACCGTTACGCACAGCTAGTGCCGCTTGCGGTCTGTGGTTAAACCCACTGCCAGCGTAGTGTCGAGTCTTTAGAGTCCCACACAGAAAGCTTTTCGCCTTTAGGCAAAAGAGTAGAGGTCGCATGGTATTGCGACAGGTCGCATGGTTTTGCGACAGGGTTCGGTCACATCCGTGCACTTGTGCACGTACAGTGTCCGGACAGTTTACACTAGCGGGCTTTGGTTTAAGCCAGATCCTAGTGTGCCTTATGGGATTGGATTTATCCAGTTTGCATTCGTGTTCCTCGGAACGCGGATGCGGGTGTGTATGCACAGTTGACAGGGAGGCAGAGGCAGCGGATTCTCATTAGGGTTGTTGACAGTTGACCGTTGACTTTTTGACTTTATGCTCAACCCTAATGAGAATATGATATGTGATTAACTATTATATTAATTAAGTATTATGGTGATATGGTTGTTGACTTGTTGACTTTTGTTGACTTGTTGACTTTGGTGACTTGTTGACTTTTGTTGACTTGTTGACCGGTTGACTAGGCTTGACTAGTTTTCCATCATGATAACCATGGTTATCATTTCATGCCAAAGACTTTTTCTTGCTTGCTCATTTGAGTAAAATGAGTGCATGACATGATAAGCTTATGGTTGCTTCAAACCATCACATAAGACTTTTTTGATATGATGAGTTATGATCACTTTGGATTATGAGAGGGTGAAAGACAAAAGAGTTGCTCATTCTTTCTTGCTCATTCTCTCTCTTGTTCTTGAGCTCTCCTCTTGCTCTCACCCTCAACCTCTTGCTCCCTCTCTTGATCTATGGTTCTCTTGTCTCATGAGTTGAGAATCAAGAACCATAGATAAAATCCCATTCTAAATCATCTCTACTCATTCTAGTTCACTAGGTTTAGCAAACCAAGTGAACTAGTTTCTTCAAAGAACGAAGAAGGAGCTAAAGATTGGAGCTTTCAAGTGGATCTATCTTCGGCGTACGGAGACAACGAGAAGGAGCCATCGAACCACCATCGGAGCTTGAAGAGAAGGAGTTCAAGTTTAGGTATAACCATCTTCATCCGAGTAGCTAAATATCTTTAGCTTAGTATGCTAGTTTTAGTTTAGGTAAAGATCCCGACCTAGCTTAGTCCATGTTGCCTCTTGCGTTAAAATTTTGATTTTATATCGTTTCCGCCTCCCCGTAAGAACCGGGGGTCGCAACGTGGACTTACAGTGGTATCAGAGCCTAACTAAACTTAAACTAGCTTGGTAGTGAAGTGTAACGAAGTTCGGAACCGGAAAAATCCAAAAACCAAACTTTTACAAAAACTGAGTTTCTGTTGAAATTTTTTCTGGTCAAAATGAAAAACTTTATACTCCTAAATTCGGCTCAGGGTTTTGTGTGAACACCCAAGAAAAACGATACAGTAATTCGTCGAAACCGCCGCCCTTCCGCCGCGCGAGCTAGGTATCCGCCGCGGAACCGCCGCGCTTTGTCGTCTTCTGTGCATCGTTTTTCGTGCAGTGTGTGTCTGTGTTGGTTTTGGGATTTTTGGAATATATTATATGTGCCCAGATTTTCCAGAAAAGAAATTTCCTTTTGGGGTCCTATAATTCCGTATTTTTCCGAACTTCACTGCACTTTGACTATGATGGTTATATCTGTGATGTTTGCATGTATTGAACGTCGGCTAATCGCTATAAGTCGATTGGTCGGGGTTGTACATGATCTGTAATGTGCTGGAATGTGTATATAAATATGTTGGATTGTCGCGGGTGAATAGCCGGGGGTTGTGAGACGAGAGTTTTCTTTTCTTGCAATTCATGTAAATTGATGTAATAATTATTTGTATGGCCGCACAACCGGGAAGGGGTTGTAGCCGTCATTGTATAATTTCTTTTTACTGTTTTTGCTCCTAGGATAGACCCATGGAGGGGTGCACAAACTACCGGGTATGCCGAAGTGTCGAGTGGCCTACTCATGGAGATGAGGGAGGTTGCTACGCTTCGGGTACTTGGCGGGTAGTTTGCCGCACCCGTAGGGGTCTTGGGTGGGGTTTTGGCTATTCACCGCGACCGTGTTATCTGTTTTTGTTACAGGCTCGTACAAATTACAGATTGCTAGTATATCCAATGTATTTATCTGTGATCTGAAATGTTTATCATTGCAGTATATCTATATATGATATTATTTAGGCGTTGCTTATGTTTTACAGACGCGCTAGCCCAGCCCCCGCTCTGTCGTTAGTTAAGTAACCTAACGGGTAATGACGGGGCCCCGTGGCGAATGCGAATGGCATAAGCGTACGTCATATTTTGGTTGTTTTCTGCAATGGTAGGATTAAATGATGGGACGCATTAAAAGAACTAATGCAAGAATATCACGCATTAAAAGAACTAATGCAAGATAATAAACCAAGTTAAAGTCGTTGGAACACTTTCGAAAAACCACTCGGTTCTTTTCAAAAACAACTTTTAAATGCGGAGCTTGAGCCACTCCTTTTAAAAGCTATCTCGTTCCATCGACCATATCAAGTTCACTACGTTCACGGTTTTGCCAAAACCATCCGTAGCCCTCCGTCGTTTCGCATGAATAGTCAATAGTATTCAAGCTGTGTATGTTGGCCAAAGTCAAGGCACAGTGATTGGTAGCTATTGGGTGTTCATGTGTAGCATAGATAGATGCGTTGGTTTGGGACAGTCGTACTGCCATTTTGGCCAAAGTCAAGGGTAGGTACGGATGGATCCAAATTAACCTGGATAATGACGGGTAGAACTTGACATGTGACTTATGATATTTTGGCCAAAGTCAAGGTCATAAGAGCATGGGGCAAAAATCCACATCGGGAGTTTCATAAGTACTGAAACTTGCTAGATTTGCATACCATTTGGAGTGTGATGATTCTGGTAGGATTCCTTCAGTTTCGTCACGCAATGATATTTGGATCCCGATCCTACTGTGAGTATATGCTACTCCTCGGGAAATTTCTCACTTAACGATCAATGCTATAAACCTAGTAGGTGCCTAGAAAGGTGTTAGCGGGGCTACGCCCCCAGGGAAAAGAGGTTCTTTAATTAAGGAACTTCGCGAAAGCGTTGGAAAACCTCCCTCGAAGTACCGACACCGGCCTGGCTGAACGGTTAAGCAAGTATTGTACGGTGGGATTGATCCTGACTAATTCTTCCTTTATGGTTTGAGGAGGGATTCGAGAAACAGTGGGAGCCATCCTGTTTAGACAAACTAAAAACCACTCTAAACTTGCAAGAGCATCATGCTGAGTGTTTCTTCTTCTCTCTCCTAATTGCAGCGACCAATCAACATGACTGGACTTAAGTTACTCCTAGATAAAAACAAACTGACAGGGCCAAACTACAAAGATTGGCTCAGGAATGTCACGATAGCAATCACTTATGACAAGCTGGGGTATCTTCTTACCACCAAAGCTCCCCCTGTCCCTGGTCCAACTTCCAATGTCGCGGATAAGGAAATCCGCAAGACTTGGGAGATTGATAGCGCGAAGGCCAAGTGCCTCCTGCTTGCCTCGATGGACAACGAACATCAGAGGAGGCATGAGAATATGGACATGGAGTCCATATTGCTCCATACAAAAGAACTGTATGGAGAGCAATCACGTATCGCAAGATACGAAGCGTCGAGAAAGTTATTTTCGACAAGAATGGCCGTCGGATCATCAGTAGCCGAGCATGTGCTAAAGATGATCGGCTTCATTGAGGAGCTCGCTGACCTAGGGATCACATTGGAGAGTGAGCTATATACGGATATAGTTCTCCAGTCCCTTCCTTCCACTTACGCCCAGTTTATACTGAACTTCAACCTACAAGAAAAAGAGGTTGAACTATCAGAGCTCCTCAACATGCTGAGGAGCGCAGAGGGCACCCTACAGAAAGGTAGGGAAACATCCACTTTGTTTGTAGGAGGATCATCTTCTTCTAGGTCCAAGGCGAAAGCCAAGGGAAAGAAGAAGAAGGCCCCCGCCAAACCAAGGGGCGGTGTTGGTAAAGTGGATACGAAGGGAAAAGGCAAAGCAACAAAGATAGCGGGGAAGCTTGTGGATAAGGAAGAATGCTTCTATTGTCATAAGAAAGGACACTGGAAGAATGATTGCAGGGCCTGGAAGGCCAGAACACAGGAATTGAAGCAGGTTGCAGCTTCAGCTTCAGGTGTGTATGTTATTGAAAACTGTCTTTCAATAAACTCTACTTCCTGGGTATTGGATACCGGATCAGGATCTCATATCTGTAATTCTTTGCAGGCGTTGAGAAACCGTAGTGTTTTGAAGGCAGGTGACATGACCCTCAAAGTTGCGAACGGAGCTAGCATGGATGCTAAAGCCGTGGGGGACTATCACCTGGGAATGTCAGATGGACATGTTTTGGTTTTGCGTAATTGCTTTTTTGTACCTAACGCAACTTGTAATATCATTTCTGTATCTTTAGTTTCTAAAGAAGGTTATGAATTTGCGTTTGTAAGTAATGTTGTAAACATTCACCTTAATCAAGTTTTGATTGGGTCAGGTACATTGAGTAATGGTATATACGTGTTAAACCAACCACAGATTTTCAACGTCCAGAATACACACAAAAGAAAGTCTCCAGAACTAAATCAGACTTTCTTATGGCATTGTAGATTGGGTCACATCAATGAGAGAAGGTTGACTAAGTTACATACAGAAGGATATTTGAATGCGTTCGAATATCAATCATATGCCACTTGTCAATCTTGTCTCAAAGGAAAGATGACAAAGACTCCGTTTACTGGACATGGAGTAAGAGCGAGCGAGCTCTTGGGACTCGTACACAGTGACGTGTGCGGTCCAATGTCTACACATGCCCGAAGCGGACATTCTTACTTCATTACTTTTATGGATGACTTCTCAAGGTACGGTTATGTCTTCTTAATGAAATATAAGTCCGAGACCTTTGGAAAATTCCAGGAGTATAAGAATGAAGTAGAGAAACAGACCGGCAAAAGTATTAAGATTCTAAGATCGGATCGAGGTGGAGAATACTTAAGTGCCGAGTTCCTGGACTATTTAAAAGAGAACGGAATTCTCTCTCAGCTTACTCCTCCATACACCCCGCAACATAACGGTGTATCGGAGAGACGGAACCGCACCCTATTGGATATGGTGCGGTCCATGATGAGTAACGCTGAGTTACCGCGATCATTCTGGGGGTATGCACTAGAATCAGCCGCATACCTTTTGAACCGAGTTCCCACTAAGACTGTGCCTACCACGCCATTTGAGATGTGGTGTGGGAAGAGACCCCATCTTAATCACATTAAGATATGGGGAAGTCCAGCTTTTGTCAAAAAGCAGCATGCGGACAAGCTCGAGGCACGCTCAGTACTGTGCAAGTTTGTGGGATATCCAAAGAATTCCAAGGGATATTTCTTCTACTGTGAAGAGGAACAAAAAGTTCTTGTTTCTCGTCATGCCCACTTTCTAGAACACCAGTTCATAGAAAAAGAAATAAGTGGGAGCGCAGTAGAACTGGAAGAAATTCCAGAACCACAGACTGTTACTGAAAGCTTGGTGGAACCAGAGGGTTCAACAGAACAGGACATTCCTACGCCGCTCCGCAGGAGTAGTAGGCAGTCTCATCCGCCCGAGAGATACTACGGTTTTCTCATAGACGGGGATAGAGAGGATTGCATCATAGATTATGATGAGCCTACTAGCTTCCAGCAGGCCGTTCAGAGCGTTGACTCAGTGAAATGGCTGGATGCAATGCGGACCGAAATGGAGTCCATGTACACCAACAAGGTATGGACGTTGGACATTGCTCCAGACGGGGTAAAACCCGTAGGATGCAAGTGGATCTTCAAAAGGAAGATTGGTGTAGATGGACAGGTTGAGACCTATAAAGCTAGGCTGGTAGCAAAGGGTTTTCGTCAAAGACCTGGCTTGGACTACGACGAAACCTTTTCTCCAGTAGCCATGCTGAAATCCATTCGGATCCTTCTTGCCATTGCTGCCTTCCACGATTATGAGATCTGGCAAATGGACGTAAAGACAGCTTTTCTAAATGGAAATTTAGAAGAGTGTGTCTATATGGACCAGCCAGAGGGTTTCATTCAGAGTGGGAGCAGCGGAAAGGTGTGCAAGTTGCTTAAGTCCATCTATGGACTAAAGCAGGCATCGCGGAGTTGGAACATCTGCTTTGATGAGACGGTCAAAGAATTTGGCTTTATCAAAAATCCAGATGAACCATGCATCTATAGTAGATTTGTAGCGAGAACTGTAGTATTCCTCGTTTTATACGTGGATGACATTCTCTTAATAGGAAATGACATTCCTATGCTACAATCTGTCAAGGGGTTCTTGTCACACAGGTTCTCCATGAAAGACCTGGGTGATGCCTCATACATTCTGGGTATCCGGATCTACCGTGACAGATCCAAGAGGATATTAGGACTTTCACAGTCCAGGTACATCGACACCATACTGAAGAGGTTCAGTATGGAAGATTCCAAGCGCGGTAACCTACCGGCTTGTCACGGGATCACCCTCTCTAAAGAGATGTCTCCCAAGACTGATTTGGAGAGGGATCGCATGTCTATTATACCCTACGCTTCTGCGGTAGGCTCTATAATGTATGCGATGTTGTGTACCAGACCGGATGTAGCTTATGCACTGAGTGTGGTAAGCCGGTATCAGTCTAACCCTGGGGAGAAACACTGGATAGCGGTAAAGAACATTCTCAAGTACCTGAGAAGGACTAAGGAGATGTTCTTGGTGTATGGCGGAAAAGACCTCCAGATCGAGGCCTTTGCTGACTCCAGCTTCCAGAGTGACAAGGATAATTCCAAGTCCATGTCGGGTTTTGTCTTTACCCTCAATGGAGGGGCGGTGTGTTGGAAGAGTTCCAAACAGGAAACCGTTGCAGACTCGACGATGGAAGCGGAATACATCGCTGCATCTGATGCCGCAAAAGAAGCTGTCTGGATGAGGAAGTTCTTGAAAGAACTTCAGGTGGTTCCGTCCATTGTTGATCCAATACCTCTGTATTGCGACAACAACAGGGCTATAGCATTAGCGAAGGAACCCGGGTCCCATCAGAGATCCAGGCACATTTTGAGGCGGTATCACCTGATCAGGGAGATCGTGGATCGCTAGGAGATCGAGGTTCGGAGAGTCGCTTCAGAAGACAACACTGCAGATCCATTCACCAAGGCCTTGCCCCAGACTCAGTTCGAGCGGCTGATCGAGATGATAGGTCTTCGATACGCTAGTACATGGCCTTAGTGCAAGTGGGAGATTGTTAGTGTATATGCCCTAGAGGCCATTACTGTATCATACTAGTTTGTATATTACTTAATGGATGCTTGGGATATTCACCTTGTATATACAATCTTGCTCAAAATAGTAGTATGCTACTTGGTTTGTTTCTACTTCAATGTGTACATGTGTTTATTTTTGTATATCGCCTATACACATTAGTAGAGCCCTTAGGATCTTTGCTTGATTACCAGCGATGTGATGGCCGTCACACTAGTGGGGCTGGGTAATCTATAAGCACATCCTTATGCAGGTCCCTGGTCGCAGGACTATCGAGACAGGGCATCGATACTCCGGAGTAGACCAGCGCATGCGCTTCTCATCCCAGTGTGGGAGACGGTCTGTCCCACAGCCGTCAGTACGTCGTACTTGAGATAGTATGCGGGTGCTCGTTAGGTTACGGGTACACTGGACAGGACTCGTCGGGAACTGACTAGTTGGTATTATACCTATCGTCAGTTATCAGTTCCCAGGTGACATGAGTACAGCTTAGTCCGCTGACTTGACACTGTCACTCCGCCTCGAGTGTGTTCCCACTGTACTTTGATCACTACCCTACCATGGCTCAAAGGAGTCGTGCAAACAGGTAGTGGTTGGGTGCAGTCCCGAAGCACTTGGAGGCAGTGACGGTTAGACAGGATTCGTCTCTCCCGGTATTGGGGGTTGACATCGCGCTGTGTCTAGGAGAGCCATTACATGAGTAGTCCCTGGCCAGGGCAAACGAGATATACTGGTAGGTTTCCAGTGTTATCTCAGGGTGTATTGGGCTTCACTCCGGCACGACTTGTACCGCTATTGGGGGACTGACGTTTACCGCCCCCTAGGCCCGCCATGCGATGTATCAGACGAACAGACCGGACTGTACGGAGAATGTCACACTCAGGCTCAGTAGGAGTTCAGATGGGTTTCGCCTCGTCCGTCTTCTTGTCGGCATTACCTGGGGACCGTTACGCACAGCTAGTGCCGCTTGCGGTCTGTGGTTAAACCCACTGCCAGCGTAGTGTCGAGTCTTTAGAGTCCCACACAGAAAGCTTTTCGCCTTTAGGCAAAAGAGTAGAGGTCGCATGGTATTGCGACAGGTCGCATGGTTTTGCGACAGGGTTCGGTCACATCCGTGCACTTGTGCACGTACAGTGTCCGGACAGTTTACACTAGCGGGCTTTGGTTTAAGCCAGATCCTAGTGTACCTTATGGGATTGGATTTATCCAGTTTGCATTCGTGTTCCTCGGAACGCGGATGCGGGTGTGTATGCACAGTTGACAGGGAGGCAGAGGCAGCGGATTCTCATTAGGGTTGTTGACAGTTGACCGTTGACTTTTTGACTTTATGCTCAACCCTAATGAGAATATGATATGTGATTAACTATTATATTAATTAAGTATTATGGTGATATGGTTGTTGACTTGTTGACTTTTGTTGACTTGTTGACTTTGGTGACTTGTTGACTTTTGTTGACTTGTTGACCGGTTGACTAGGCTTGACTAGTTGACCATCATGATAACCATGGTTATCATTTCATGCCAAAGACTTTTTCTTGCTTGCTCATTTGAGTAAAATGAGTGCATGACATGATAAGCTTATGGTTGCTTCAAACCATCACATAAGACTTTTTTGATATGATGAGTTATGATCACTTTGGATTATGAGAGGGTGAAAGACAAAAGAGTTGCTCATTCTTTCTTGCTCATTCTCTCTCTTGTTCTTGAGCTCTCCTCTTGCTCTCACCCTCAACCTCTTGCTCCCTCTCTTGATCTATGGTTCTCTTGTCTCATGAGTTGAGAATCAAGAACCATAGATAAAATCCCATTCTAAATCATCTCTACTTATTCTAGTTCACTAGGTTTAGCAAACCAAGTGAACTAGTTTCTTCAAAGAACGAAGAAGGAGCTAAAGGTTGGAGCTTTCATGTGGATCCATCTTCGGCGTACGGAGACAACGAGAAGGAGCCATCGAACCACCATCGGAGCTTGAAGAGAAGGAGTTCAAGTTTAGGTATAACCATCTTCATCCGAGTAGCTAAATATCTTTAGCTTAGTATGCTAGTTTTAGTTTAGGTAAAGATCCCGACCTAGCTTAGTCCATGTTGCCTCTTGCGTTAAAATTTTGATTTTATATCGTTTCCGCCTCCCCGTAAGAACCGGGGGTCGCAACGTGGACTTACAATCATAAGTTGAAAATTTGAATAGATTCAAATATTCATCCTTATATAACATTGCTGGTCGTGTCGCATTGATATGACCTAGTCTACAATGCCACAAGAAGGATTCGTTCAGTTCTGAACTACTCCTCTTACGTGCGTTCTATATACTTTGAACTGTGGTTTGATTTAGAACATACATGCCATTACATAACATGCCTGATCCAATCAACTCTTGATTCAGGAAAATGTTCACAACATTATTCTCCAATACAGAAATATATCCTTCTTTAACTTAATAATGAATACTGATGTAATTTTTTATATCAGGTTCGGCATGTAATAACATCTGTTCAGAATCAATGTATTTACCACTTGGCAATACAAGGTGATATTGGCCAACTTATTCGGCTGCAACAATTGCACCATTCTCTAACACTTAGAGACCTATCATCCAATCTCAGTTCTCTACCTCTCTGTAGCCCTATAACAAATTACATATATGCGATCCTGATCCGGTATCTCATACCTAGGACGTAGAGGATACTGAGAAAAAGTTCTCGGTAACGAACACACCCGAAGAAGACGCATCAGCATGCTCATTCCTCGAATGGGTGGCATAGGAATCCGGATATTCCCCTATTTCGTGCTCTGACTTATAACAATTATAAGATAGAGCGGAACCAACATTCCCCAGTTCAGTATAATATGCAGGTTCGGTCAATGCATCTATATTATTATCTTGATTAAGGCATGATAAGGTCGCTACCAGGAGAGAGAGAGAGAGAAGAAAACACTAAGCGTATGCTGTTACAAGATCAGATTGGTTATTATTTTATCTAATCAAGATGGCTCCCACTGTTTTTATCAAATCTTCCTTCAAACCCTAAAAGGTAAGGCTAGCCGGGATTAATTACACTCTACAAGTTCGCCAATCTTTCGGCCAGGCCAGTGTCGGTACTTTGAGGGAGGTTCCCCGTGCTTTCGCACGGTCCTAATTATAATAAATCTCGTTTTCCCAGGGGCGTAACCCCGTTAACACCTTTAGACACCTACTTTGATCGGCTAATTATAACGTGTAAAACTCTCCCAGGAGTAACTCTTACTCGCAGTGGGTATCTAGATCCAACTATCTCATAGAAGGTATGCAATCTCATTGCAAATTTCAACACTTGAAATTACCGATAATATTTTACTCCTAGCGTCCTACGACCATGACAGAGGTCAACAAATCATAGTGCGCTAGTCAAGTTAACCCGCCATTTCATGATTGAATTAAACTTACCCGCATGACCCTTAGCAGAGGTCAACAAGGTCGTTCAACTACCCTAATCCAATCTCATCTCATGCTTTGCAGATAAGCACTAGTTAGCTACCATACACTACGCCTTGATAAAATCCAACAAACGCAGCACGAATACTAAAGTCTTTATCTGAAATGACGGGGGGCTACGACAGGTTTTTAAGAAAACCCTTTGCGTAATGAACTTGATATCGTTGTAGAATCGAGTGATTTTGAAAAGGAGTGTTTTTGAGGCTTTTTCTAGTTTTGCTAAAGAGGTCACTCCCGGTGAAAGGATTTCGGCTCTTTCCTTATCGAATGAGGCGCTGGATATTTCACAAATACCACTATGCAAGGCATGAACTAAAAAAGCAATAAAAAACAAAACCGAGTGGGTTGTAGCATCTGACAGTTTCGCTAAAAAGGTCACTCCCGGTGAAGGGATCTCGGCTCTTTCCTTATCGAATAAGGTGCTGGATATTCTACAAGGAATACCGCTATGCAAAGTAAGAACTAGAGCTACCAGTTTTTAAAACAAGATTCTACAACATCTTTAGGTTTCTTTTATCTCAGTAATCTCATTAATGAAGTCCCATCAATTATGCTTCCTAAGCATCACAGAAGAAACGAAAGTAACAATATTTATTATATATCATATATATAATATAAGAATTCGTCTCAATATATCAAGTGATCAAATCATAGAATATCAGCAGCAGAAGAACATATATGAAATATTGGATATACTAGGAATTTCATGTTTTAATTAAGCTAATAAAAAACACTGATTCCACGTGTTAGTTATATGTATGCCCTAGAGGCCATTCTGTACATGCGATGTATATTGTAGTGGATGCTTGGACATATATATAGAGGACTTTCTTACTCGACATGATAGTATGCTATCTGGTTGCACTTTATCATAACATGTACACTGATTGCCTCTCTATTACATGTTGATAAAGCTCTTAAGATGAGTACTTGACTACCAGGATTATGATACAGATCATATTAGTGGGGATAGGGTAGTCGGTAAGTACATCCTTCAAATGTTCCTAGTCGTGGGAGTATCGAGACAGGGCATCGATAGTCCTGAGTAGACTAGCTTATGCACTTCTTGACCCATATGATGGGCAATGGATGATCCCACATCCATTGGTGTTTGACATCAGAGAAGGTATACGGATGCTCAGTGGAGACTGGGTACACTGAACGGACTCGCCGAGAACTCCTAGATGGTATTATACCTATCGTTGGATAGCAGCTCTCTGGTGACATTGGTACAGGTTAGTCTGTAGACCCGAGATCGTCATAGAGTCTTGTATGATTCCCACTGTGCTTTGATTTCCACCATACCACGGTCAAGAGATTGTGCAAAAAGATGGTTTTTGGGTACAGTCCCGAGTCATATGGAGGCAATGAGCGATAGGAGGGGTTTCGTCTCTCCCGGTATTAGGAGTTGACGTTGCGCTATGCTCGATTGGCCATAACAGGAAATCCATGGCCAGGGTTGCTGAGATTTACTGGTAAGTGTTATCAGTAGTTTCTCGAACCGTTATGGACCGTGTATCGGCATGACTTATAAGGTTATTGGGATCTGATGTTATACCACCCCAGGCTATGATATGCGACATATCAGACGAAGAGACCGGACTGTACGGTAGTGTTACTGATTGGATTCGCAGGAGTACGAGCAGGATTGCTTGTTGATCTTCTGATCGCTCAATACACGGGTGGCCGTTACGTTTAGCAGACCTCTTGCGGCTTGTGGGTGTTTGATATGATCATCACCTACTGCCGGCGTATTGACGAGCCTTTAGAGTCCTACACATAGGTTTTCTGGCTCAAACGAAACGGAGAAGGAGCACATATGTGATATGTGCGGGACCGAGATTAATGCGTGTATGTGATACCGCATTCTATTCTCGCGATATGAGATATCGGTCGGTTATATATGATATAGCCGGGTTATCGGATCAAGAGTTGATTCGATAAGTTGATTCATATGATATTAGTCGGTTGTATATGATATAGCCGGATTATTAAATCAAGAGTTGATTTAATAATTTAATGTATAAATATATATTTGATATATTACATTACATTAACTAATATTAGCTCACTTAAGTAATTCTTTTTCTTACATTTGATACACTTTATATATATGTGATATATGTATTGTTTTCTTTTGACACATAAATATATATGTGATATATATTCATGTGTCATGCTAGGTTACATATGCAACAAGGATGTATGAGACTTATACCATGCTAGGGTTTATGTTTGGGTTTTATTTATCATTAAGTAATTCACAAAACATTTGGAATTAGTCATGGATAAGCTTGTAGAAGCTTATGCATACATTGACTTATTCAACTTGTTTGTCTAGCATAAGATATTTGTTAACCCAACCCTTAAACTTAGACTATGGTTTATTCTCTACATGAGTTAGGCATGACACTAACTCACCCATGGTTGCAATTCTAACCTCACTCTCTCATGAGTTCATTCTTCTTCTTCTTCATCAAAGAAAAAGCTCACTAGGTTTTTTCTAAGTGAAGAATTAGTATGAGAAAAATATAACTAAAGTGAGCCCACTTCCTACTTCATCATCCTTTACTATTTAGCCATTTAGTTTAGGGTGTTTGCTTCACTATTCTCACCATTAGTGAAGAGATAGCTTGGGCTAGTGTCTCCTCGACGTAGATCATCATCGGCCTCGAAGACTTCGATACAAGCTTGTTCGTTTCTTTATGGGAGCCTCTCCAGAGTCCGGGAGTCTGTGATCCCAGCGAAGGGACTACTACACGGAGCTTTTGAAGTGAAGGACCGGTCTACAAAGGTTGTATTTCTTGTTCACTTTAGATGTAAAGTGTTTACATTATGTTTCGTCAGGGTTTCTAGTAGTGATTCTAGGGTTAGGGTTTACTAGAACGGCTAAATTTTAAAATTGGCATGGACGATGCTTCCCAAAAACTTGCTGCCGTGCTAGGGAACCCAACACCACGGTCATGATGAATAGCCAAACCCACATCTCTAGACACCTATGAGTGCGGCAAGCAACCCTACCAATTCTAAGGATAGGAGATCCGGTCTCGACTCCTCGAGATGGTCTCCCATTCGACCCTAGAACCCGGCTACTTGTGCTCCCTGCCTTGGATCTATCCTAATGCGGAAAAGTAAATAATATACATCAATGGTGACATCATCCTTAACCCGGAAGTGCCCCAATAAAAGAATATTACATACAAGTTTTTACATGAATGAAAATGAAAAACTCTTATCTCACATAAAAAAAACCCGGCTATTCAAAACACGACGATCCAGTATAACATATCCCAGCAACACATAACATCACATGTCATCAACGTATGTAAATATGCGTATCCCAATTGTCGTTGACATATAGCAACGAAACTGGCGATACACCACATATTATACTTACGGTCGCAAAAAAGAAAGTGAAAAACCACAACAATTGGAATCTGCAATCACCTTAGACATCATAAACCTAATGTATCACATACTTTAGATTTCATGCCTAACCAAATGAATTCCTTAGACATCACATACCTAAAAATTATAAACCCCACATTTTAGTCTCTATATTGAAAACACTTTTCAATAACTAGTCGGGTAATTCAACAAGATTCCCGACAATCTGATCGAATGCTCGTCGGAAACTTTAGTAGACGGCCGCATCCCCGATGCCATCGACGAAGTGCACTTAGGCGGAATACCGCGGTCGCGAGCACCAGAATGGATGCTTTTGGCGACGGGGTTCTCCTACAGTCACTTGGTCGAGGGTACGGGGTGTGGCTATCTAGTAAGGTTACCCGGCAAGTATCCGCGTACGCTATGTGATTGCGACGGAATTTTGATCCACATCAAAATCTTATGGCAATCGATCAAATGAGACTGAATTGCTAGATTTATAAAATTCAAATTAGTTTTCACAAAACAAAATATTGTGGATTCTAAGTAATGTATCACAATCACAGATAGCTATACGGTGTTAATCTTTTCGATCGAATCAAAAAACACCCAAAATTTCCCAAAGAGCTCAACACTTGAGCGTAGTTTAAAAATACCTAGAACATGCCACAGCACCTATGGACCAACCGTAGAAGGTTCAACCCTTGCCTCACCTATGGCGCCACGGAACTACCACAAACCCTAGGGTTTGGCGGCGATTCTGACGGTAACAGAATCGAGTTAGGGTTTCGTTCTTCTAGAGGGTCCATAAAAAACACCTGCATGAATTTCTAAAGATTTTAAACTTGGAAAAATCCAAAACTTGGAAAATTTCCAGCGAGAGAGAAAATGGGTTATTGATATCCGTTCAAACTTTTTAACGTCGTCTAAATAACCCGAAACTATGTTAGAATTATGACTACGAAACACTCCGAATTGCCTTTATAGAAATATAACATCACATGCAATATCAGTAGAAATAAGCAACACCTGAAACACCAAAATCCAGAGACTGGAACACCATAAAAATTTGAAGCCAGAAGCCCACTAAAAAACCTGTGAGCTCGGATTTTCCAGACATGTCGCCGGCCAAATTCCGGCGAGGAGGGTTCAAATTTCTATGGTGTTCATGTTGCATCACATATAACATTCTCCAATTGCTTAAAAAATTATAGACACCTTAAAAATTTCGACAGAAACTTGGTTTTTATTTCGAGTTTTTCGGAATTGTTTCGGTTTCGTAATTCTACAAACATCATCTAATCCTCTAGCATGGCTCTGATACCACTGCAAGGTTCCCTAGGGCTGCCGCTGGGTTTCGGGAGGCATCGACCATGCTGTTTTTAAAAATTTGGCGCGCTAAAGAACCCTAACCGAGAATCTTAACTAGATAATTAGACAAAACTAGAATGTATACACCTTTACATCTATGTGAACAAGGAATACAACCTTTGTAGACCGGTCCTTCACTTCAATAGCTCCGTGTAGTAGTCCATTCGCTCCAAGTAATGAACTCCCGGACTCTAGAAAGGCTCCACAAGATGAAAGGAACAAGATTGCTTGAAGTCTTCGAGGCCGAAGATGATCTACGTCGAGGAGACACCAACTCAAGCTACCTCTTCACTGATAAAGAATTAGTGAAGCAAACACCCTAAACTAAATGACTAGTCTAGTAGAGGATGATGAAATAGGAATTTTGCTCACTTTAGAAATATTTTTCTCATTCATTTTCTTCACCTCCCAAAAAGCTAGAGAGCTTGAGAAAGAAGATGAAGAAAATCAACGATTGAAAAAATCAAGTATAGAATGGGAACCATGGGTGAGCTAACATCATATACTAAATCATGTAGAGACTAAATCATGGCTAATCATAATGGTTGGGTTAATAAATATCTTAAGTAAAACAAAATTGGTGGACATAGTCAATGATTCTACAAGCTTCCACTAAGCATCAACCATGACTAATTTCCACCCAATTTTGAATTACTTTAAATAATAAAACCCTTCATTATGTTAAGTATGGTGTAAGTAACATACACCTATGTCACATGATCATCTAGTATGACACAAAAATATTAGTTATGTATATGCCCTAGAGGCTATTATTTTACATATGATGTATATTATAGTGGATGCTTGGATATATATAGAGAGGACTTTCTTGCTCGATATGATAGTATGCTATCTGGTTGAACTTTGTCTTAACATGTTGACTTGTATTGTGTTACTGTCTTTCTCTCAAATGTTGATAAAGCCCTTAGGATCTGTACTTGACTACTAGGACTATGATGCAGATCATACTAGTAGGGCCAGGGTAGTCCACAAGTACATCTTATAAGTGTTCCTAGTCAAGGGTGTATCGAGATAGGGAATCGATACTCTAGAGTAGACTAGCGTATACGCATCTTGACCCATATGATGGGCGATGGATGATCCCACATCCATTGGTGTTTGACGTCAAAGATGGTATACGGGTACTCAGTGGAGACAAGGTATACTGAACAGACTCGTTGAGAACTCCTAGCTGTTATTATACCTATCGTCTGATAGAAGTTCTCTGGTGACACTGGTACAGGTTAGTCTGTAGACTCGAGATCGTCATAGAGTCTTGTGTGATTCCCACTATGCTTTGATTTCCCCCTTACCACGTTCATGAGAACGTGCAAAACGATGGCTTTCGGGTACAGTCACGAATCACATGGAGGCAATAAGCAATAGGAGGCGTTTCGTCTCTCCCGATATAGGGGATTGATGTTGCGCTGTGTTCGATTGGCCAAACTGGAAGTCCTTGGGCAGGGCTGATATGGAGATCTACTGGTAAGTATTATCAGTAGTTTCTCAACCCGTTATGAGCCTCACATAGACATGACTTATCGATTACTAAGGTCTGACGTTTACCACCCCTAGACTGGATATGCGACATATCAGATGATTAGACCAGACTGTACGGTAGTGTTACTGATTGGATTCACAGGAGTGTGAGCAGATTTGCTTGTTGATCTTCTGATCGCTCAATACCCAGATGGCCGTTACGTTTAGTTGACCGCTGACGGCTTGTGTGTGACTGATATGATCACCACCCACTGCCGGCGTATTGACGAGTCTTTTGAGTCCTACACAGAGGTTTCCTGGCTCAGGAGAAAAGGAGTAGGAGCTCATATGTGATATGTGCGGGACCGAGATTAATGCGCGTATGTGATTCCGCATTCTATTCTCGCGAAATGTGACATTGTCGGTTATATGTGATATAGCCAAGTTATCGGATCAAGTATTGATTCGATAAGTTGTTACATTTTATATTAGTCGATTCTATATGATATAGCCGGATTATTAAATCAAGTGTTGATTTAATAATTTAATGTAGAATTATATATTTGATATATTAAATTATATTAACTAATATTAGCTCACTTAAGTATTCATTTTTTCTCACTTATGATACATATGTGTGTGTGTGTGTGTGTGTGTGTGTGTGATATATTAGTGTGTCATGCTAGGTTACACATGCAACATGAATGTATGAAACTTATACCATGCTAGGGTTTATGTTATGGTTTTATTTATCATTAACCAAATTCAAAATTTGTGGAGATTTTGTCATGGCTCAAAACTTGTGGAAGCTTCTAGATTTCATTGACTTAGTCCACTCTTTTGTCTTGCTTAAGATATTTATTGACCTAACCATTAAGCATACACCATAGTTTATTCTCTACAATGGTTAGTGTATGTGATATACTCACCATGGTTGCATTTCTAAGCTCATATGAATTATTCTTTCATCACTTGAACTTCATCTTCTTCTTCTTTATTGAAGCTTCTAGCTTTTGAGTAAGTGACGAAATATTGTGAGAAAAAGAAATCTAAAGAGAGCCCATTTCCTACTTCATCATCCTCTACTATTAGCCATTTAGTTTAGGGTGTTTGCTTCACTAATTTCACCGTTAGTGAAGAGGTGGCTTGGTCTTGTGTCTCCTAGATCATCTTCGGCTTTGAAGACTTCGAGGAAGTTTGCATTTTTCACCTTATGGAGCCTCTCAAGAGTTCGGGAGATCATTACTCGCAGCGAAGGGACTTCTACATGGAGCATTTGAAGTGAAGGACCGGTCTATAAAGGTTATATTCAACATTCACTTAGTTGTAAAGTTGTTTACATATCGTTTGGTCTAAATCTTTAGTTAAGATTCTAGGGTTAGGGTTAAATAGCATGGCAAAAATTTTGAAATTGGTATGGACGATGCCTCCCGAAACCTTGTTGTCGTGCTAAATAACCCTACAAAAAAAATGTACATTAATATATATATTGGATCGCAGGGACGTGATTGCAATGATTGAGGGAGGACATATACCGATATGACAGTCTTGCTCGAGATGATAGTATGCTATCTGGTTTGTCTTTATCATCGTATGCATGCTTTAAGTTCACTATTGCATGATGATAGAGCCCATAGGATTCTTGCTTGACTACCAGCAGTATGATGGCGATCATATACGTGGGAGCTGGGGTCTGTAAGCACATCCTTAAAAGTGTCCCTAGTCATGGGAGTTTCCAGACAGGGCATCGATACTCCAGAGTGGACTAGTGTATACAGTCGAGACCCCGACGAGGGGCGGTGGCCGGTCTCACAAGCCATTGGTGTCAGTTGGATCACCTAAGATGTATACAGGTGCTCATTGGATTATGAGTACACCGGACAGGACTCGCCGGGAACATGCTAGTTGGTATTATACATATCGTCAGATAGCAGCTCCCTGGTGACATGTGTACAGGTTAGTTTGTCGACCTGAGATCGTCATTTGTCTCGTGTGAGTTCCCACTGTGCTTAGATTACTACCCTACCACGCTCAAAGGAGACGTGCAAACAGGTTTTAGTTGGGTACAGTCCCGAGCCACATGGAGGCAGTAAGCGGATCGTCGGAGATTCGTCTCTCCCGGTATTGGGGGTTGATGTCGCACAGTGCACGGGTGGCCATCATTAGAAATCCTTGGCCAAGGTAGTGGAGAATTACTGATTTGGATCAGTAGTTTCTCAGATGGTGATGGGCTTCATACCGACACGAATTATCGCGTTATTAGGGGTCTGACTTTATCCACGCCCCTAGACTCGATATGCGATACTCTTTAGACGAACGGATCGGACTGTATATACATTGTCACTGTCAGGCTCAGTAGGGTTTATGGATGAGTTCGCTCGTTAGCTTCCCTTCCAATCAATACATAGACAACCGTTACGTACAGCTTGTACCTCTGACGTGCTAGAGATTATACCCAGTGCCAGTGTGTTGATGAGTCATTAGAGTCCCTCACAGACCGTTTCCCAAGTTTTGGCGAAACGTTGTAGAGGCTGTATGGTTTTATGGCAAGGTTCGGAAAATGCACGTGCGTTTTCGCACATGTCATTTTTCGGGCAGATAATACTGGTCGGCTTTGGTTTAAGCCGGATCCGAGTATTATACTGTGTAGATATAATATCTTTGTCTCAGATGCATTTGTATTCGGTCGTAATACAAATGCGGGTATGTTTATACCATTACGGGGTTATCCTGAAATTCGTTTCAGGATCACTTTTGGAAGTTGCCAGTTTCCAGTTTTCTATCAGCCGTATTTTGACATTCGGTTAAATGCGGATTTATCTTTTCTTCTTGGGTGCGTCATGAGGGTGAGTCATGCTTCAAGAAGGTTCTAGAAGTGGTGATGAGGCTAGTGAGTCATTAGAGCTTTAATGGTGCATTTAATGTTATTTGCAAGGTGTCATTTACATTAATGGAGTTTTGTTTATGCTAAGATATTTCTACTTGATCTATTATTCCTTGTGGTCACCTTTCCCCCTCCTACACTCACCTCCCCCTCATCTATATATGGTCGGTCACTTCCTTTGGTGAAGATGATGGTTGTTCATTTGTGTCACGTCCTGAAAGTACGGAACGCGACCGACACTTAGATTACGAAGCGTCTATAGGCGCAACATAACCTAAGTAAGCCGAAGCCCAGAAATCTAAATCATAAAAGAAGAAGAAGTAAAGGAAAACATGAAGAAAACAAGTTTAAAAGCAACATCCAATTTTCTCAAAAATTTTGGCAGAGTCTCCTTTGTAAAAACTGGCCCCAAACGGGTACAAACAAGTATAATATATACAAACAATAATAAGCATCCCCAAACGGGAGCTAGCTCTACCCCCAAAAGGCGGAAACAACCACACCAATGCACAATAGTATACAACGCCAAAGGGCGAGGCTCAAAACTTAAAAGGAAACAAATACACCAGATACCATAATAATACAAGCGCCACTCTAAGGTCGAAATAAATAACTGGTCCCTACAACTTACCAAGTAATACAAGTTTGGTTGATGGAGCTTTCTAGATACAAATGAAATAATAAAAGTACAATGGCGGTCCAGATACAAGTGAACCAACCTATCGTGCAAATCACCCTGAATGAAAAGATGTGCCAGCAAGCTGCCAGAAAAACATGTACATCGAACCTGTAATAAAATTTGGCACAATGGGGGTGAGTTGCCAACTCGTGAGTAGAAAATACCTGCGAAAAGAAATCGAATGTATGATGCTGTCCTAGGTCATAATAATATACTATTCTACTACTAATTATCAAGTAAAGATAGGATAATAAGCTATGTGTAAGTGCAATGCTCCGTGCTCGTGTCAGTGCCTCATATAGTACTATGTCATATGAATGAGTATGCATGCACCATGAATGTAAAATAATCAATCCTGAAATCTAGATATATCTGTATAAGAAATCTTTAGCTTTTATCATGGTAAAATGTGTATAGAAAAATGAAATATCAATGACGAAATCCATGGAAATCCGTGTCAAGCATTGACATAAAACATGTAAATCTCAAGTCTCAATACCTCATAATCTCAATGTCTCATAGTCTCAATATCTCGGGCTCCGTCAGTTCTGTTCGGCCCATATCATCAAATCTCACGACAACGGTCGGTATCCTCCGGATATCTGCCGTGCCAGACATCACCGGTAGGTAGCCTTCCCCTGCCAGGCTCATCGTCTACAACTCGATCTTCTTGCCCCGGGGTACCATACCGGGCCCACCATGTACCCGAGACGGTTCATCCACTCCTTGAATCGGGTCTCGAAATCCAACAGAAAACATGAAATCTCATGGTGGACGACACATACATCACGAGAAAACCGCTACTTATATTTTAGAAAGAGAGGAGGAGAGAGAGAAGTTTTTATATATATTCTTGCGGTTTTCCCCAAAAATCCAGAAATCTCATAGAAATCCAGAATCTCAAAATCATGAATAAATATATGATAAGTGTCGGCATATGCCCATAATACTGCATGATAACATGTAAATATGAATGCATGAAATGTCTAAGTAATAAATGTCATGTCTATACTAACACTAGAGAGTAATCACAATGTAATGTCGATCTAGCTGTTAGCTGATTCTATTAATAAAAGATAATAGGATCTAAAGTGTACGTGACATAGCAATTACCGATGATGATGTGTGTGAGCCGACAAATAAGTGTGCGTGGAATATACGCATCATCGGTAATGGTGCTGGTATCCTAACAGGCAGAGTTTTATACTGATTATAGAAACATATGAATGAACATGCACCATGATGATTACAGTCTGAAAGTAAAGACGGATGTGTATTATCCACTCATTTGAAATACAAGTATAACTACAACTATATGTCTCGAGGCTAAACTAGTGTCCATTTAACCTCCTAAGGAACTAAACCTAAGAAACTAATCGATAAGAAAAAAGAGAACACCTAAAGTTTGAATCCATATCTATAATAGTCGGCGATCCAGCCTCAATAGCGTCACGTACATAGTACGGCTTCCACGAATCAAGAGTGCGGATCAATCATCATATCTATGCCGCGTACGGTAAAATCCATCGTACGACATCCCAATATCGGGGTACGGGTCAAGTATCACCTAAGTGTCTCATTATTCGTATAATATCATTATCAACACATGTCATGCTCAAGGTGCTATACTGTAATCGCATATATTAATCATATATCATTGCCAGCATAAATATACATCGTTAATTATCCGCAGAAAAGTCATGTCATTTGTATCATATTGATTAAGTCACACTTAAATCATATTGTAATCAAGTCACACCTATATGATATCGTAATCAAGTTACACATATATCATATCGAAATCAAGTCACACCTATATGATTTCGTAATCAAGTCACACATATATCATATCAGAATTTGAGGCACAGGTTACGGTCCGGGTTCTATTTTAGAGTCCCATGTACCTCAATATCATCATTACCCTTTTATTATTGTTCATGTATACAAATCTATTATCTCATTTTCTAATGGTCCGCTAACATCATAACACGACTGTATAGCCAAGAATCACGGCATCAAGCCCAGTTATATTGTTTCATCCCCGTGTATCATATCACATATACGTATTGTGTATATATATACCTACACCTAGTCATATATATATATACACATACA
This sequence comes from Agapanthus africanus, assembly GCA_030015575.1. Lineage (NCBI taxonomy): Eukaryota > Viridiplantae > Streptophyta > Magnoliopsida > Asparagales > Amaryllidaceae > Agapanthus > Agapanthus africanus. Next base: position 453,457,926 of record JASDDO010000019.1, on the reverse strand, counting down.
CGTATACACCACGTCGAGTCTCAGTGTGTGCGTGTGTGTATCTACCTGAAACCTATGAATCTCTTCCAAGATATTCATCCTCTGGTATGGTCTTTCTAAATCAGTCTAGTCCAACCTAGGGTCATTACTAGGGTCCTACTCATCAAGAATCTAAGGTCACGTCTGGCTTCCTAATGACAATAAGTAATATCCCCATTCTACGTTTGCGGGGGTGCTAAACGCCATCCACCCGACTTCTTCCCGTAGATTTACATCTACTCACCTGGTCCTTATCTGCCGAAGACGATGTCGCCTTCCTCTTCTTCCTCGTCCGAAGTCCACGCGAGGGGTACCTATACGCAAACATGTATAATATCGTAAACTGAATCACGGACAAAAATCAAAATGACGCACGAAACGCGCATAGGTTAAAACCTATGCCCCGCTCATGCAAAAGGACCAAATATCGCTCGATATCGGCGTTCAAATGCCGATTGATCGAGATAAACATTAAAAAACAACTTGTAGTTTAAAAACTCGTTACTTATGATATAAAACATGATTTAATCCATCAAAACCCTAAAAATCGATCAAATCATCAAATTCCGAAAAACCTTGAAAATGTCAATTCACCGTTTTACTTTAAAACTTGACGTTTAAATGAAACTAATGATCATAAAACTCATTAAATAGCATAACTAGATTATATAAACCCTTCCTATATTTTTAACACCCTAAATTTCATTAAATTGAAATTCTAGTTTGTAAACTTGCCCGATTTCGGTATTTTTAAGCAAAACTACACAATTTCACTTCCAAACTTGTTCTTGCATAACTTAAACCGTTAAACCACTCCTTGAAACCGTAAGGATGTTCTAAAACCCTAACTTTATTTTCAATCCCACATTTTAAATGAATTTTCAAAACCTAGTTTAATAACATAGCAATATTGTGAAAATTTTCAAGTGAAAGCTAGAAATTGGCAACTAGTTTATGTTTAACCCTCACTTAACAAATTAATCTACACACTAACACTACAATCTAATAATAAAACCCAAATTCTAATTTTATCTAACTTATTTACATGCTTTGCAAAAATCTAGTTTACAAAAATAACCTAATTAAACAATTAAATGCAATAACTAGCAAATTTGCTACTAGACTAAGTTTAACATTTTCTAAGATGCTAATCTACAATTTTAGATCACAACCTAAGAACAAAAACCCTAATAATAATATAATAACCATTTTCTAGAAATTCAAATCTTGAATCAAAACCATAATTAAGCATTTTAATTGATCGGGTTGCAATAATTAACACAATTTAACATGGGTTTAGAATTTATACCATAAAATTTTGGGTTCAACCTTAATTCATGACCACCAAGATGGATCTCATGCCTTCAAATTCCAAGTAAAATAGGAGCAAGAAAATTGGATAGGGTTTAGGGATGAATTTGTGCTAAAATATGTTGATTTTTGATGGATTTTGGAGGGTTTTTTGAAGAAAATTGAAATGTAAAATTGTGTAGGGGGGGGGGCCTGAGTTCGGCCAGAACTAGAGGGAGGAAAGTGAGGGAGTGAGGGTGTGGAGAGATGTGGAAAGTTCTACCATCATTTCCTTCTTTATGTCATTTCATGTTTTATGCATTTTCTTTTTATTTTTTCCAAAAGGACTAATTCTAGAACCCACTTGAAGAATCAAGAGAGAGAGTGGGTGCCAAGTCCGGCCAAATGTGTGAGGACGTAAAAAGAGAGTGTGAGTTTTGTTTGGGAAAAAGATAAAAGTTGTACCGCACTCTATTTGCACTAATTTCACCGAAAAAAGCTTTTTTCTTCGATATTTTCTAACACCGGTTAACAACCCCATTTCAATTCAAAAACCATATGATAAAATTTTGTTTAATGTATTATGATGCACAAAATTTGTTTCAACTCATTCCGGTTGTAATTTTTCCTAATTAAATGTATTAGTGACGGCTTACAATAATATTAAAATAATTAATTTCGGAAAATTTTTCAGAAATTTTGAAATCTCACCAGTGGCTCAATAAACACCAAATACTAGCAATTACATATCTATAATATTTATATTTAATTTTAAAGTAAAGATATTTGTATTTTGATTTTTTACAGAAACCCCCTTATTTTACCGATTTTCCGAAATTGCACCAAAACGATTTTCAAAACGTTATAATCTTCCCCCCTTAAAGAAATTCGGTCCCCGAATTTAAATTAAAACCCCCCCCACAATTTCTAAAACATTCAGTCAAAACACTCAAATCGTCAGGGCTCCGAAATCATCAATATATAACTAAAATCAACTCCGTCAAGCATAACACAATCATCGGAGTTATGGCGAAAATAAAATATCAAAACCCAATACGAAAACCAACATAATATACATCAAATCTATAACTTTATATATATAGTGCGCATCGTAGTAAAATCGTCTAATCATCTAAAAAAACATGCAAAAACCCCTCTTGAAAATCGCCGTGCGATGCACGTGTCACGGCATAAGTAGCAGACATTTATTTAAAAAAAACAGCTATATATATATATATATCTTTTATTTAACATACACCTCCCGCCTGGTTAATAAATCAAATAGTAATGATTATAAAAACATACTGCTCAAACTGAAATCAATCCCAATCACATCAATAAAATATCATGTGTGTCCGGTGCGCACTGAAATCGAAACCAAATACAGATACCAAGAATACACACAAAAACAAAACTGAGTGCAACAGGTGTGCACCAAAACATCTGTCAAGTGCAACGGGCATGCACGACTCAATATCAGGTGCATCTAATCTGCACAAAACCCCGATTTAGTACATCCGGTGTGCACAAAATCGTATCAAGTGCGCCAAGTGTGCGCAAGAATCTCAATCAGGTGCACATGGTGCACGAAATCATACACAGAATATCAAAATAGAATTCACAGTACGAAAGTGCATGAAAACTAGGTCGAAGCATATGTCAAAATCATGTGTAACCATATGCACGAAATCAAATCAAAATCTCAAAATGTATTAAAACCAAATCAAGTGCACTGGGTACGTACTAAACAACATCAATACAACCGATATATGAAACACAAATAGAATGTAATGAAGGTACACATAAGAAATACCAATCGTGGAACAAAATCCTCAAAATACCAAAATCCAATCAACGAGAATATGAAATTCAAATCACCAAATCACAATCGTAAACACTATCGTCAGTGTGCGCCTCTTCCCTCTGATGTCGATTGCTTCGAACTCATCTCTTCGTAGCTGTGCTGACTGCGCTACCAACGGCAATACTCATATCTAGAGTCTCCCACGTAGTCAATCCCTTCACCTGATATCCGGACTACATTAAACTTTTCGATCGATCCATCAAAATCCCATAATTCCCCGAGAGCTCAACACTCAAGTACAGTTTAAAAGTATCCGGTACATACCCCAGCATCGATGGTCCAGCCGTAGAAGGGCAAACCCAAGCCTCACTAATGGCACCGCGGAACTGCCGTAAACCCTAAGGTTCAAGGGCGTTCTCGTGGTCATTATGTCGAGTTAGGGTTTCATTCTTCTAGAGGGTCCATAGAAATACCTGCATGTTCTTCCGAATAATTTAAACTTAGGAAAATGGGTTTCTGACAATCGTTCGAATCCTTTAACTTCGTCTGGACAGCATGTGAATACTCTTCGTCCACACGCTAAACAATGCTTCACTCCTCAAGAATAAACGATACCCTAATGGTTATCGCATTCGAGCCGCAGCTCCCTCTGCCAGTGCGCCCGTGGTAACAGAAAGCACCATCCGATATCGACGAAGATAGATCAAAGGAACGAATGAAATACGGTGCAAAGAAATGTACATCCTAAGGCTCCTTAAGCAGAGTAGAGTATTGTAAGTATGCCGCGGACCATACCCAAGGTACGTTACTCTACCTAAGTCGCCTACTCCATCAACCAAGGGTCACCTAGACTTATACAAGGTTAAACCTAGTGCTGTGATACCAACTTTGTCACGTCCCGAAAGTACGGAACGTGACCGGCACTTAGATTACGAAGTGTCTAGAGGCATAACATAACCTAAGTAAGCCGAAGCCCAGAAATCTAAACCATAAAAGAAGATGAAGTAAAGGAAAACATGAAGAAAACAAGTTTAAAAGCAACATCAAATTTTCTCAAAAATTTCGGCAGAGTCTCTTTTGTAAAAACTGGCCCCAAACGGGTACAAACAAGTATAATACATACAAACAATAATAAGCATCCCCAAACGGGAGCTAGCTCTACGCCCAAAAGGCGGAAACAACCACACCAATGCACAATAGTATACAACGCTAAAGGGCGAGACTCAAAACATAAAAGAAACAAATCCACCAGATACCATAATAATACAAGCGCCACTCTAAGGTCGAAATAAATAACTGGTCTCTACAACTTACCAAGTAATACAAGTTTGGTTGATGGAGCTTTCTAGATACAAATGAAATAATAAAAGTACAATGGCGGTCCAGATACAAGTGAACCAACCTATCGTGCAAATCACCCTGAATGAAAAGATGTACCAGCAAGCTGCCATAAAAACCTGTACATCGAACCTGTAATAAAATTTGGCACAACGGGGGTGAGTTGCCAACTCGTGAGTAGAAGATATCTGCGAAAAGAAATCGAATGTACGACGTTGTCCTAGGTCATAATAATATACTATTCTACTACTAGTTATCAAGTAAAGACAGGATAATAAGCTACGTGTAAGTGCAATGCTCCGTGCTCGTGTCAGTGCCTCATATAGTACTATGTCATATGAATGAGTATGCATGCACCATGAATGTAAAATAATCAATCCTGAAATCTAGATATATCTGTATAAGAAATCTTTCTCTTTTATCATGATAAAATGTGTATAGAAAACTGAAATATCAACGACGAAATCTATGGAAATCCGTGTCAAGCATCGACACAAAACATGTAAATCTCAAGTCTCAATACCACATAATCTCAATGTCTCATAGTCTCAATATCTCGGGCTCCGTCAGTCCGAATCGGCCCATATCATCAAATCTCACGACAACGGTCGGTATCCTCCGGATATCCGCCGCGCCAGACATCACCGGTAGGTAGCCTTCCCCTGCCAGGCTCATCGTCTACAACTCGATATTCTTGCCCCGGGTACCATACCGGGCCCACCATGTACCCGAGACGGTTCATCCACTCCTCGAATTGGGTCTCGAAATCCAACAGAAAACATGAAATCTCATGGTGGACGACACATACATCACGAGAAAACCGCAACTTATATTTTAAAAAGAGAGGAGGAGAGAGAGAGAAGTTTTTATATATATTCTTGCGGTTTTCCCCAAAAATCCAGAAATCTCATAGAAATCCAGAATCTCAAAATCATGAATAAATATACGATAAGTGTCGGCATATACCCATAATGCTGCATGATAACATGAAAATGTGAATGCATGAAATGTCAAGTAATAAATGTCATGTCTATACTAACACCAGAGAGTAATCACAATGTAATGTCGATCTAGCTGTTAGCTGATTCTATTAATAAAAGATAATAGGATCTAAAGTGTACGTGACATAGCAATTACCGATGATGATGTGTGTGAACCGGCAAATAAGTGTGCGTGGAATATGCGCATCATCTGTAATGGTGCTGGTGTCCTAGCAGGCAGAGTTTTATACTGATTATAGAAACATATGAATGAACATGCACCATGATGATTACAGTCTGAAAGTAAAGACGGATGTGTATTATCCACTCATTTGATATACAAGTATAACTAGAACTATATGTCTCGAGCCTAAACTAGTGTCCATTTAACCTCCTAAGGAACTAAACCTAAGAAACTAATCGATAAGAAATAAGAGTACACCTAAAGTCTGAATCCATATCTCTAATAGTCGGCGATCCATCCTTAATAGCGTCACGTACGTAGTGCGGCTTCCTAGAATCAAGAGTGCGGATCAATCATCATATCTATGCCGCGTACGGTAAAATCCATCATACGGCATCCCAATATCGGGGTACGGGTTAAGTATCACCTAAGTGTCTCATTATTCGTATAATATCATTATCAACACATGTCATACTCAAGGTGCTATACTGTAATCACATACATCAATCATATATCATTGCCAGCATAAATGTACATCGTTAATTATCCTCAGAAAAGTCACGTCATATGTATCATATTGATTAAGTCACACTTAAATCATATCGTAATCAAGTCACACCTATATGATATCGTAATCAAGTTACACATATATCATATCGAAATCAAGTCACACCTATATGATGTCGTAATCAAGTCACACATATATCATATCAGAATTTCAGGCACAGGTTACGGTCCAGGTTCTATTTTAGAGTCCCATGTACCTCAATATCATCACTACCCCTTTATTATTTTTCATGTATACAAATCTATTATCTCATTTTCTAATGGCCCGCTAACATCATAACACGACTGTATAGCCAAGAATCACGGCATCAAGCCCAGTTATATTGTTTCATCCCCTTGTATCATATCACATCCTTGTATCACATATACGTATTGTGTATATATATACCTACACCTAGTCCTATATATATATAAACATACACGTATACACCACGTCGAGTCTCAGTGTGTGCGTGTGTGTGTATCTACCTGAAACCTACGAATCTCTTCCAAGGTATTCAACCTCTGGTATGGTCTTTCGAAATCAGTCTAGTCCAACCTAGGGTCATTACTAGGGTCCTACTCATCAAGAATCTAAGGTCACGTCTGGCTTCCTAATGACAATAAGTACTATCCCTATTCTACCTTTGCAGGGGTGCTAAACGCTATCCACCCGACTCCCCCCCGTAGATATACATCTACTCACCTGGTCTTTGTCTACCGAAGACGATGTCGCCTTCCTCTTTTTCCTCGTCCGAAGTCCACGCGAGGGGTACCTATACGCAAACATGTATAATATCGTAAACTGAATCACGGACAAAAAACAAAACGACGCACGAAACGCGCATAGGTTAAAACCTATGTCCCGCTCATGCAAAAGGACCAAATATCGCTCGATATCGGCGTTCAAACGCCGATTGATCAAGATAAACATCAAACAACAACTTGTAGTTTAAAAACTCATTACTTATAATATAAAACATGATTTAATCCATCAAAACCCTAAAAATCGATCAAATCATCAAATTCCGAAAAACCTTGAAAATGTCAATTCACCGTTTTACTTCAAAACTTGATGTTTAAATGAAAATAATGGTCATAAAACTCATTAAATAGCATAACTAGATTATATAAACCCTTCTTATATTTTTAACACCCTAAATTTCATTAAATTGAAATTTTAGTTTGTAAACTTGCCCGATTTCGGTATTTTTAAGCAAAACTACACAATTTCACTTCCAAACTTGTTCTTGCATAGCTTAAACCGTTAAACCACTCCTTGAAACCGTAAGGATGTTCTAAAACCCTAACTTTATTTTCAATCCCACATTTTAAATGAATTTTCAAAACCTAGTTTAATAACATAGCAATATTGTGAAAATTTTCAAGTGAAAGCTAGAAATTGGCAACTAGTTTATGTTTTACCCTCACTTAACAAGTTAATCTACACACTAACACTACAATCTAATAATAAAAACCCAAATTCTAATTTTATCTAACTTATTTACATGCTTTGCAAAAATCTAGTTTACAAAAATAACCTAATTAAACAATTAAATGCAATAACTAGCAAATTTGCTACTAGACTAAGTTTAACATTTTCTAATATGTTAATCTACAATTTTAGATCACAACCTAAGAACCAAAACCCTAATAATAATTTAATAACCATTTTCTAGAAATTCAAATCTTGAATCAAAACCATAATTAAGCATTTTAATTGATCGGGTTGCAATAATTAACACAATTTAACATGGGTTTAGAATTTATACCATAAAATTTTGAGTTCACCCTTGCTTCATGACCACCAAGATGGATCTCATGCCTTCAAATTCCTAGTAAAATAGGAGCAAGGAAATTGGATAGGGTTTAGGGATGAATTTGAGCTAAAATATGTTGATTTTCGAAGGATTTTGGAGGTTTTTTTTGAAGAAAATTGAAATGTAAAATTGGGGGGGGGGGACCTGAGTTCGGCCAGAACTAGAGGGAGGAAAGTGAGGGAGTGAGGGTGTGGAGAGATGTGGAAAGTTCTATCATCATTTCCTTCTTTATGTCATTTCATGTTTTATGCATTTTCTTTTTATTTTTTCCAAGTAGACTAATTCTAGAACCCACTTGAAGAATCAAGAGAGAGAGTGGGTGCCAAGGCCGGAAAAATGTGTGAGGAAGTAAAAAGAGTGTGTGAGTTTTGTTTGGAAAAAAGATAAAAGTTGTACCGCACTCCATTTGCACTAATTTCACCGAAAAAAGGCTTTTTCTTCGATATTTTCTAACACCGGTTAACAACCCCATTTCAATTCAAAAAACGCATGATAAAATTTTGTTTGATGTATTATGATGCACAAAATTTGTTTCAACTCATTCCGGTTGTTATTTTCCTTAATTAAATATATATGTGACGGCTTAAAATAATATTAAAATAATTAATTTCGGAAAAATTTTCAGAAATTTTGAAATCTCACCAGTGGATCAATAAACACCAAATACTAGCAATTACATAGCTAGAATATTTATATTTAATTTTAAAGTAAAGATATTTGTATTTTGACTTTTTACAGAAACCCCCTTATTTTACCGATTTTCCGAAATTGCACCAAAACGATTTTCAAAACGTTACAATTTGAGAGGAAAAAGATTATGGTTCATGGAAATTAATCTAATCATTTCCCATTTACCCGATTCCATAAAAGGCAACTTCATTAACCGTTCGTCCATAATTTTGGACGTAACGAGACAAAGTGTTCTGCTCATTCTCTACAACATCTTGGTCGTCTCTTTTAGCAAACTCGACGACCGAGTTGCCTCGGTTCAGAGGCGGGAGCCCGTTTAAAGATCCGTTGACGTAGTGCCACCTGGACGAGAAGACTGGAGATTCAGGAGATCGGAACAGCCGCAACAAAGCGTGGGATGATGGTTGAAGACCGAAGGACACGGATCGTTCGGTATAACTTTTCTACCCACTTTGTAGTTTGTTAGTTTAGCTTTAATGGCAGATCCGGGTTATAGTATGCGATAGCGCCAGTTGTAAAAAGTTTTTGTTCCGCGTTTGGCGTCTGTTAGACAGCCGGGGCGCTACCGTGGATTTACAGTGGTATCAGAGCCTCACCATTAAGCTATACTAACTTGTACTAACGCGTTTAAAATATCGATCGAACCGAATTTCGAAAAACATAATTTTCAAGTGCTAAAGTTTCTGTCGATTTTAAACAGTGTCTAAAAATAATTTTACATATCACAGAAATACAAGCAGCTTTTCTAAGCACACGGGAAAAATTTGAGCACGTGATCCCACAAGACCGCCGCGGATCCGCGGTCAAAGCATGGGTTTGACCGCGGAACAGCGGCCATAATGTAGGGACAATGCATCAAAATTTTCCAGTAAGCTTTTTATTGGAAATTGTGGTTTCTGGTACTGTTCTTTTGGGCCCAGATTTTGTTACTGTACAGCAGATGTACATGGGGCCCACTTCGCGAAATTTTATCGATCGAAATTTTAAACTTGTTAGTATGCAGTACTTACTTTATATCTCCGACCGGAAATGTCATTTGATCGGTAAACCGCGTCTAATTGCTATAGTTCTTTTAGACGAGTTTGCGAACGTGACATTCGCGTTGATGTTCTGTGTTGTGCTGTGAAGTTGCGGATTTATCGTGGTGGATAGCAGGGTGCAATGATAGTACAGTTTGGATTTATTTGTACATTTGATATTGCGGGGAGAGCGTCCAACATGTGGACTGCCGTCACTGCCTGTTGTATAATATTCTTTTGGGGCACGACCGGGTTGAGGTTGATGTACTCATTGTACATATTTTATTTTCTATACTAGGTTTATCCCGTGAAGGAGTGCGCGGATAGCCGGGTTCTGGAGGGCAACGGGTTCTTATCTCATGGCTTTGAGAGGCAGAGGGACCTCACTCTAGAATTGGCAGACTATTCGCCGCACTAGTAGGGGGTACAGGCTGACCCAAGGAGGGGTGCTCAATTTACCGGATTCCGTGAAGTGGCGGGTGTTCCATTCACTATGCTGTGGGGACTACCTCGCTTCAGGTTTTGGTGGGTAACATGCCGCACCCGTAGGGGTCTAGGTTTCATTACACATGCTATCCATACGACCAGGGGAACGTCGGGTTTCAGCAGCGGCTCTGTGAAACCCGGGGATCCCAGATTATCTGTATGGTTCTGTGATACTTATTACTTTTCTGTAATGTTGCATATTATCACACCTGGAGCGATTATTGTATATTGGTATATATACTATTAGATATTGTATATGTTTTACACCCGCGCTAGTCCAGAGCCCGCTCTGTCGTTAATTAAGTAACCTAACGGGTGATGACGGGACCCAGTGACGAATGGGGATGGCATATACGTACATTTTATTTTCGTTCTTTTCTGGTGTGATTAGATCATGGGACTGCAGTGATTCTTATCAATGCAAAAATAAAACAAACCTATATTTGATATTGTTGGAACAAATTTTAAAAGTGTTATTACAAAGACATTTCTTTTTGTTTTGCAAAGCGATATTCAGTTAGAATATCCCGCACCTCATTCGACGAGACAAGGGCAGATATCCCTTCACCGGGAGTGACCCCTTGGGCAGAAGTTTACGTCAGGGTAATAACTTTAATATAGTCGATTACAAGTTGCTTTGCATCGCGGTATTCAGTTGGAATATCCTGCACCTCATTCCACGAGGAAAGAGCCGAGATCCCTTCACCGGGAGTGACCTCTTTAGCAAAGGGTTTTCGCCACTATATTTTTATAAAAAAGCTATCATGTTCCTTCAACGAGATCAAGTTCATTACGTTAAAGGTTTTTCGCCAAAAATCAGTTGTAGCCCTCCGTCGTATCTTATGGATAGTCAGTAGTATTCAAGATATGTTTGTTGACTTTCGCCAAGGCATAGTGTTTGGTAGCTGCTGGGTATTCATTTGTTTCATAGATAGATGTGTTGGTTTGGGACAGTCGTATTACCTTGTTGGATTTCGTCAAGGGTATGTACGGGTGGGTTCAAATTAACCTGGACAATGACGGGCAGAACTTGACATGTGACTTATGATTTGTTGGCTTTCGTCAAGGTCATAAGAGCATAGGGCAAAAATCACATCGGGAGTTTCAAACATACAGCAAACTTGCCAGGCATGCGCATACTTTCTGGAGTGTGATAACTTGAGTGGCTTCCATCAAGTTATCATGCGATGATAGTTGGATCCCGATTCTCACTGATGAGTTGGTTTACTCTTCGGGTGATCCCGACTAATTCTTTTTTCAGGTTTGGAGGAGAATTTGAGATAACAGTGGGAGGTTTCCTGATTAAATAAATTGATAACCATTCTGATCTAGGTTAGAGTGCACGCAGAGTGTTTCTTTTCTCTCTCTCTTTGGCAGCAACTTTTGACCGACCCTAGATTATGACTCAGTGACCAAGTTGACCGAACCTTCTTAAAATACTGGCTTTTGGATTGCAAAGTTGCATAAATCATTGCCACTCCTTCTTTTACCCTTTGCATTTCTCAGAACACCCCGTATTACTACGGACATCCACTTCCATTGGATAGATCCATCGTATGGTTATATACGAACTCGAAGGGACTTCTTCGAGGATGGATCCAGGTTCAGGAGAAATAGAATTGGTTTATTCAGTTGTCTTTTATTATCACCTTCTCTCAGGTTGCGAGGGCTCCTTAGTTTAGGAGAGTACACCTATTACGCTTATTGGATTGTCTTATTCCAAACCATAGGCTGGTGCCGAAAGGTAGGGAATGAAGAAAACCAATTAGCCTAAGTAGGGTGTACATAAGGTAATAACTAAAGACAAAATAAAGGGATTAGAAAGAGGGCAAAGTAAATTGCGACTGTTATCATTCACGACCAAACCGCGTACTTCATCGCCACTCCTATTTTACCTTTAATAGAATAAGGTATTATTCAGTTGTCTTTTATCATCACCTTCTCTCAAGTTGTGAGTACTTCTTGGTTTTGGAGGGTACACCTATTATGCTTACTGGATAGTCTTCTTCCAAACCATAGGCTGGTGCCGAATGGTAGGGAAGAAAGAAAACCATTTAGCCTAAACGAAGGTGTATAGAAGGTAACGACTAAACACAAATAAAGGAATTTGGAGAGATGGCAAAGAAATATACGGTTATAGTCATGAATTGGTTTATGGAAGAGGCATTACTATGAATACCAGAATACCCCTATGAAACATTTTAATGTTTCAGTGCATTGTTAAAAGAAAACTGATTTCCCAATTTGATACTTACTCCAGGGTATGTATTTACCAGGTATGATTCTCACATCTGTATGGTTTTACAGATGATGAGTGGGAGTAAGTTATTGGGAATTAGGTGATCATCCTCATTATATCGGAATTCGTTGTAATTGGTGATATTTGAGGAAATCGCCTGGGTACAGTTTTCAACCTACGACACACAGGTTTTGAGTTATTCAACTCAGCGGACTTATACAGAGTATTGTATGTTGTCCAGTGTCCGTAAGGACAAAGGGGTAGGTCCTCGTACTATGTTCTGTTTATTTGTGACTTCTCTAGTTTTTAGACAAGTGTTTCGTAGAAATACAATGTCTAAGTTTTGAGAAGTTATGGGTATAAGAATAAAGTAAGAGAACCAGATGTCGCAAGTATCAGGATTCTTCAAAGAGATCGAAGATATAGATTCTTATGATTGGTATTCAGATGATAGTAATGGTTTTGAGAAACTTGTTTCTCTTTCAGGTTACTCATAATTGGATGGATTCCTAAGTTGAGTAATGCTGATTAGCCTTTTTCCATTAAGTTGTTATGCACTGGAGACAGCTGCATGATTTGAATCTGGTTCCAATTAAATTAGTGCCTCTATTTCTATATTGGATAAAGAATGGTTCATATCTTAACGATGTTAAGGTAAGGAGAGTTGTCTAGCTTATGCTTAAAACCAGACACTGGATAACTTATGGCACGTTTCTATAATGGCAGTTTGTGGGTTGACCCTGGTTTTGACGAGGGTTGACATTTCTACCATCTGGAAGATCAATAGTGATATTGTTCTTGACTCGCTACAGTTTTATTAAATGGATTTTTTCAGAAAACAGTAGTGGGAGTATGGTAGAACTGGAAGTGATTCCAGAACCGCAAACGATTACGGAAAATTTAATAGGACCTATATATTCAATCAGGTTTGACATTCCAATAGCCACTCCATAGATATGGTGGGTAACCTTAGACACCCGATAGGTACTCCGGTAGCCTCAAGGACGGTGACAGGGAAGTTCTTGTTTACCCAGACTTGACACTACTGTTGTTCCAGACTATGAGACCCGGCAGGAGGATAAGTATAGCGTCGTTCTAAACTAGCTTTAGAAGTGTACGTATATATTATTCTTCCAGAGGGTTGTTGTGGTCAGTGGGAGCAGCGGAAGCATAGTGGGCAAGTAGCTTATGTCTATTTATAGACTCGAGCAGTTATAGCGGAGATAGATCATCTATTTTTGATGTGAAAGTCATGGGTTTGACTTCATCAGAATAGGGGATGGATCTGTTAAGGAGGTAGTAGGGTGTGATGTCCTGGTATTTGGATGACATACACAGAATAGGAAGTAAAATTCCTATACTACGATCGGTTGTACTGTGGTCGTCACACAGTTGTTTCTCCACAAAGGATATGTATTTAATATCAGACATTCTGGTAACTAGATCTATGGTTTTAGATCTAGATTTGGATAGTTTCCCAATGTGGGTACTTTGACAGTATTCTAATAGTATTTTAGAATAGATGACTCCTGGCATGGTGGTGTACCTGCAGATGATGGAGTCACCCTCTCTAAAGGTGTCTTACAGACTAAAGGGGAAAGGGATATGCATGATTGGCAGATCACTTGTTTAGGGAATTGAGTCAATCATGAGATGTCAAGTACCACACCAGATATTGTTTTTGCACTAGATGCAATAAGTTTATATTAATCCAATCCTGGAGAAACATAAGGAAGCAGTTTTAGAACATAAGTGTATGTTCTACGGATTTGATAATGGCAGCCTATTTCGGGAGACGGTTATCATTCCAGGGTTCAAAGGTGACATGGATGACAGAGTGATTGTCAGAGTTATAGTTATCCCTCTGACGAGGGACAGTATTATGGACAGGTGGTCCAAGAGGATACTGTGGGAGACATGGTGCTGGATACTGATTAGGTTCAGTGATCGATACAGTCTAAGAAGTTTGGATTTGTAGTTCATTTATGAGCTAGGTCCCATCAGATATCCAGACATATTCTTAGACAGGTATTGCTCAATTCGGGAGATGGTTTTGTCCGCGAACTTGAGATTAAGAGAGACATAAAAAGAAACATCAAGGCGGATCCACTCACTAAGGCTATTTCTCGAACACAAGAGTTTTACAAACTAGCTTTGTGAAACTGATTAGTAGAGAAGTTGGATGTTCGGTATCACACGGGCTGTGAGTATGCGACATCGCAATAATTAGCTTTAAGTAAAAGTGAGAGATTGTTGGAGATAGTTCCCTCAAAGTCAATTATTAGAACGTAGGGACATGATTGCAATGATTGAGGGAGGACATATACCGATATGACCGTCTTGCTCGAGATGATAGTATGCTATCTGGTTTGTCTTTATCATCGTATGCATGCTTTAAGTTCACTATTGCATTATGATAGAGCCCATAGGATTCTTGCTTGACTACCAGCAGTATGATGGCGATCATATACGTGGGAGCTGGGGTCTGTAAGCATATCCTTAAAAGTGTCCCTAGTCGTGGGAGTTTCGAGACAGGGCATCAATACTCCAGAGTAGACTAGTGTATACAGTCGAGACCCCGACGAGAGGCGGTGGCCGGTCTCACAAGACATTGGTGTCAGTTAGATCACCTAAGATGTATACAGGTGCTCATTGGGTTATGAGTACGCCGGACAGGACTCGCCGGGGACATGCTAGTTGGTATTATACATATCGTTAGATAGCAGCTCCCTGGTGACATGTGTACAGGTTAGTTTGTCGACCTGAGATCGTCATTTGTCTCGTGTGAGTTCCCACTGTGCAAAGATTACTACCCTACCACGCTCAAAAGAGACGTGCAAACAGGTTTTAGTTGGATACAGTCCCGAGCCACATGGAGGCAGTGAGCAGATCGTCGGGGATTCGTCTCTCCCGGTATTGGGGGTTGATGTCGCACAGTGCACAGGTGGCCATCACTAGAAATCCTTGGCCGAGCTAGTGGAGAATTACTGATTTGGATCAGTAGTTTCTCAGATGGTGATGGGCTTCATACCGATACGAATTATCGCGTTATTAGGGGTCTGACTTTATCCACCCCCTAGACTCAATATGCGATACTCTTTAGACGAACGGACCGGACTGTATATACATTGTCACTGTCAGGCTCAGTAGGGTTTATGGATGAGTTCGCTCGTCAGCTTCCCTTCCAATCAATACATAAGCAACCGTTACGTACAGCTTGTACCTCTGATGTGCTAGAGGTTATACCCAGTGCCAGTATGTTGATGAGTCATTAGAGTTCCCCACAGACCGTTTCCCAAGTTCGGGCGAAACGTTGTAGAGGCCGTATGGTTTTATGGCAAGGTTCGGAAAATGCACGTGCGTTTTCGCACGTGTCATTTTTCGGGCAGATAATACTGGTCGGCTTTGGTTTAAGCCGGATCCGAGCATTATACTGTGTAGATATAATATCTTCGTCTCAGATGCATTTGTATTCGGTCGTAATACAAATGCGGGTATGTTTATACCATTACGGGGTTATCCTGAAATTCGTTTCAGGATCACTTTTGGAAGTGGCCAGTTTCCAGTTTTCTATCAGCCGTATTTTGACATTCGGTTAAATGCGGATTTATCTTTTCTTCTTGGGTGAGTCATGAGGGTGAGTCATACTTCTAGAAGGTTCTAGAAGTGGTGATGAGGCTAGTGAGTCATTAGAGCTTTAATGGTGCATTTAATGTTATTTGCAAGGTGTCATTTACATTAATGGAGTTTTGTTTGTGCTAAGATATTTCTACTTGATCTATTATTCCTTGTGGTCACCTTTCCCCCTCCTACACTCACCTCCCCCTCATCTATATATGGCCGGCCACTTCCTTTGGTGAAGATGATGGTTGTTCATTTGAGAGGAAAAAGATTATGGTTCATGGAAATTAATCTACTCATTTCCCATTTACCCGATTCCATAAAAGGCAACTTCATTAACCGTTCGTCCATATCTTTGGACGTAACGAGACAAAGTGTTCTACTCATTCTCTACAACATCTTGGTCATCTCTTTTAGCAAACTTGACGACCGAGTTGCCTCTGTTCAGAGGCGGGAGCCCGTTTAAAGATCCGTCGACGTGGTGCCACCTGGATGAGAAGACTGGAGATTCAGGAGATCGGAGAAGCCGCAACAAAGCGTGGGATGATGGTTGAAGACCGAAAGACTCGGATCATTCGGTATAACTCTTCTACCCACTTTGTAGTTTGTTAGTTTAGCTTTAATGGCAGATCAGGGTTATAGTACGCGATAGCGCCAGTTGTAAAAAGTTTTTGTTCCGCATTTGGCGTCTGTTAGACGGCCGGGGCGCTACCGTAGACTTACAATATATATATATATATATATATATATATATATATATATATCACATATATACTAAAGGCACAAGTGGGGAAAAGAATTCTTAACTGAGCTAATATTAGTTAATGTAAGTTAATATATCAAATATATAATTATACATTAAATTATTAAACCAACACTTGATTTAATAATATGGCTATATCACATACAACCGACTAATATCATATGTATCAACTTATCGAATCAACACTTGTTCCGATAACCCGGCAATATCATATATAACCGATCGATATCACATATTGCGAGAATAGAATACGGTATCACATACATGTATTAATATTTGTCCCGCACATATCACATATGTGCTCCTACTTCATTTCGCCTGAGCCAGGAAACCTCTGTGTAGGACTCTAAAGACTCGTCAATACGCCGACAGTAGGTGGTGATCATATCAGTCACCCACAAGCCGCAAGCGGTCTGCTAAACGTAACGGCCACCCGGGTATTGAGCGACCAGAAGATCAACAAGCAAGCCTGCTAATATTTCTGTGAATCCAATCAGTAACACTACTATAGAGTCTGGTCTCTTCGTTAGATATGTCGTATATCACAGCCTGGAAGTGGTAATTGTCAGACCCCAATAGCCTGATAAGTCATGCCGATGTGAGACACATAACAGTTCGAGAAACTGTTAGTGATATGTATGCCTTAGAGGCTATTACTATACATGCGATGTATATTGTAGTGGATACTTAGACATATATATGGAGGACTTTCTTGCTCAACATGATGGTATGCTATCTAGTTCCTCTTTATCATAACATGTACTCTGACAGTCTCTATGTTACATGTTGATAAAGCCCTTAGGATGAGTACTTGACTACGAGGACTATGATGCAGATCATACTAGTGGGGACAGTGTAGTCGCTAAGTACATCCTTCAAATGTTCCTAGTCGCAGGTGTATCGAGACAGGGCATCGATATACCAGAGTAGACAGGTGTATGCTTCTTGACCCATGTAGATGGGCGATGGATGATCCCATATCCATTGATATTTGACATCAGAGATTGTAAACGGGTGCTCAGTGGAGACTGGGTACACTGGACGGACTTGCCGAGAACACCCAGATGGTATTATACCTCACGTCAGATGGCAGTTCTTTGGTGACACTGGTATAGGTTAGTCTGTAGACCCGAGATCGTCATAGAGTCTTGTGTGATTCCCACTGTGCTTTGATTTCCATCATACCACGTCTAAGAGGGCGTGCAAAACGGTGGATTTTGGGTACAGTCTCGAATTACATGGAGGCAATGAGCGATAGGAGGGGTTTCGTCTCTCCCGGTATAGGGAGTTGATGTTGCGCCGTGTTCGATTGGCTATAACTGGAAATTCCTGGCTAGGGTTGCTGAGATTTACTGGTAATTGTTATTAGTAGTTTCTTGAACTGTTATGGACCTCATATCGACACGACTTATCGGTTACTGGGGCCTGACGTTTACTACCGCTAGACTGGATATGCGACATATCAGACGAAGAGACCGGACTGTACGGGAGTGTTACTGATTGGATTCGCAGGAGAATGTACAGGCTTGCTTGTTGATTTTCTGATTGCTCAATACACGGGTGGCTGTTACGTTTAGTTGACAGCTTGCAGCTTGAGGGTGTTTTGATATGATCATCACCTACTGCCGGCGTATTGACGATTCTTTAGAATCCTACACAGAGGTTTCCTGGCTCAGGAAAAACGGAGTAGGGGCACATATGTGATATGTACGGGACCGAGAATAATACGTGTATGCGATACTGTATTAGATTCTTGCGATATGTAATATCGTCCGGGTATATGTGATATAGCCGGGTCATTGGATTAAGTGTTGATTCGATGAACCGATACAGATTATATTAGTCGGTTATTTGTGAAATAGCCGGATTATCGGATCAAGTGTTGATTTGGTAATTTAATGTATAATTATATATTTGATATATTACTTTACATTAACTAATATAAGCTCACTTAAAGATTATTTTTCTCACATGGATAATACATTGATATATATGCCATATATGTTAATTGTATTATTTTCTTTTGTTACTATATATATTATATATATGGTATATAATATTGTAACATGTTAGGGTTAAAATTGCAACTATGGTTTTGAGAATAAAACATGTTAGGGTTTGGATTAGGGTTAATGTTATGGATGAGCTTTGTGTAAGCTTCTTGAAGCTCGGACTTTAGTCTTCATCCTTTGATATTTTGTGAAGATATTTGTTAATCCAACCCAAAGCTCAACCCATGGTTTATTCTCTACAAGGGTTAAGGATTTGATCTTTAACCCATGGTTGCAATTCTAACCTCACACAACAATTCATTATTCATCACAAATGAAATTCTTCTTCTTCTTCCTCTTGAAAAAAGCTTTCTAGCTTTTTGTGATGTGATGAAATAAAGTGAGAAATCGAAAACAAAAGAGGGCTAACTTCCTATTTCATCATCCTCATCTATTCTAACCACTTAGATTAGGGTGTTTCCTTTGCTAATACTTTATTAGTGAAGTAAGAGCTTGGGTTTGAGTTTCTTCAAGATAGATCATCTTAGTTGTTGAAGATTGGAAGCAAGCTTGCATCTTTCTCTTCATGGAGCCTCTCTAGAGTCCGGATGCTTGATGATCGCAGCAAATGGACTTCAACACGAAGTTTATGAAGCGAAGGAACGGACTACAAAGGTTGTAATCCCTAACTCTTAGAAGTAAAGTTTTTTACCTGTAATGTTTACCCTAATTCTCTAGTTAAGATCTTGGCTAGGATTACATAGCACCCCAAATTTTTATAAAATGGTATGTGTGATGCCTTGCTAAACCTTGTTGTCGTGCTATACAACCCTATAGTGGTATCAGAGCCAAGCTAGAGCATTAGGCGTTGTTTAGACGAAGTTAAAAGTCCGATCGAACCCCGAAACATCATTTTTGACCCCCTCTCTGGAAATTTTCTAAAATGTTAGTTTTTTCCACATTAAAAATACTCAGAAACTTAAGCAGGCGATTATATGGATATCTGAGAAGTACGACTCCCTGAATCCATCAAGCCACCGCGGAACCACGACCAAACCAAGCTATTGGAGGCGGTTCCGCGGCAGAACATGAGGATTGAGGGAACGTACTTCAACAGGTGATCTGTAGGTATTACATCATGTTTCTGGGAATTTTTAATATTACTCAAGTGTTGAGTTTTCTGGAGATCTTAAGTAATCGTTGATTCGATCGGAAAGTTTAACATCGTTTAGTTTTCCGGGTAATTTAGAACGTGTTAAAAAGTTCGAATGGATATCAATAACTCACTTTTTCCCCTGTCGGAAAACTTTCAAGTGTTGGATTTTTCCTGAGTTTAAAATTTTCAGAAAATCATGCAAGCGAATTTGTGGACCCTGTAGAAGAACGTAACCTTAACTCGATTATGTGACCGTCAAAACCGCCACTGAACCATATGGTTTGTGGTAGTTTAGCGTTGCCACATGTGAGGCGTTGGTTTGACCCTTCTACGGCTGGTTCATAGCGGCTGTGACATGTTCTGGGACTTTTTGAATTCTGCTCAAGTGTTGAGCTATTTAGGAAATCTTGGATGTTTGTTTATTCGATCGGAATGTTTAACATTGTCTATTTATCTGGAACCTGATACAATATGTGGAATTCATATAGTTAGGCATGAAATACGAAGTATGTGATATTTTGGATTTAAGATGTCTAAAGTGATTGTGGATTCCAAATGTTGTAGTTTTTCACTTTCTTTTTTGCGACCGTAAGTGTAATATGTGGTGTATCGCCAGTTTCGGTGCTATATGTCAACGACAACTGGGATACGCGTATTTATTTATGTTGATGATATGTGATGTTATGTGTTGCTGTGATATGTTATATTGGATCGTCGTGTTTTGAATAGCCGGGGTTTTTTCGTGAGATGGGAGTTTTTCTTTTTCATTCATATAAAATTCAATTGTATGTAATATTCTTTTATTGGGGCACTTCCGGGTTGAGGATGATGTCACCATTGTATATTATTTAATTTTCCGCATTAGGATAGACCCAAGGCGGTAGGCACAAGTAACCGGGTTCTAGGGTCCAGTGGGAGACCATCTCGAGGAGTCGAGACCGGGTTTCCTAACTCTAGAATTGATAGGGTTTCTTGCCGCTCTCGTAGGGGTCTAGGGATGTGGGTTTGGCTATTAATCGCGACCGTAGAATCCGTGTTTTATACTGGCTTAACATAAAACATGGAATTCCTAGAATATCTAATATTTCATATGTGTTTCTTCTGCTGCAATGTTCTGTGATGAGATCATATTACTGTCTAAGACAAATGTTTATATTATATATATGAGATATATGTTATATTGCTGATTTCGTTTCAAATGTGATGCTTGTGAAGCATAATAAAATGGGACTTCATTAATGAGATTAATGAAATAAAAGAAACCTAAAGATATTGTAGAAACTTGTTTAAAAACTGGTAGCTCTAGTTCTTGCTTTGCATAGCGGTATTCCTCGTAGAATATCCAGCACCTTATTCGATAAGGAAAGAGCCGAGATCCCTTCACTCGGAATGACCTCATTAGTGAAAACTAGCAGATGCTACAAACACGGTATGTCTTTTGATTGCTTTTATAGTTTTTTCTTTTCATAGTGGTATTTGTGAAATATCCTGCACCTTATTCGATAAGGAAAGAGCCGACGATCCCTTCACCAGGAGTGATCTCTTTAGAAAAACTAGTAAAGGCCTAAAAAATACTCCATTTAAAATCACTCGATTCTACAACGATATCAAGTTCATTATGCAAAGGGTTTTTCTTAAAAACCTGTGTAACCCTCTGTCATTTCAGATAAGTACTACTTAGTATTCGTGCTGCGGTAGTTAGGCTTCCGTCAAGGCGTAGTGTACGATAGGTGATTAGTGCTTATCTGCAAGCATATGATGCGATTGGATTAGGGTATTCGTACGACGTAGTTTGGCCTCCGTCAAGGGTCGTGCGGGTGGGTCTAATTCAATCAGGAAATGACGGGTTGAATTTTACTAGCGGACTATGGGTAGTTTGGCCTCCGTCAAGGTCATAGGACGCTAGGGGTAAAATATTATTAGGAATTTCAAGTGTAGAAATTTGGAATGAGATTACATACCTTCTATGAGATAGTTGGATCCCAATACCCGCTGCGAGTAAGAGTTACTCCTGGGAGAGTTTTACACATTACAATTAGCCAATCAAGTAGGTGTCTAGAAAGGTGTAAACGGGGTTATGTCTCTGGGAAAATGAGGTTTACATTAATTAGGTCCGTGCGAAAGCACGGGGAACCTCCCTCAAAGTACCGGCACTGGCTTGGCAGAAAGATTGGTGAACTTGTAGGGTGTAATTAATCCCGGCTAGTCTTTCCTTTTAGGATTTGAAGGAAGATTTGACTAAAACAGTGGGAGACATCCTGATTAGATATATTAATAATCAATCTAATCTTGCAAGAGCATACGCTGAGTATTTTCTTCTCTCTTTCTCCAGGTAGCGACCATGTCACGTCATGATCAAGATAACACTACGGATGTATTGACCGAACCCGCTTGTCATACTACGCTGGGGAATGTTGATCCCGCTCCAACTTATAATTGTTATAAGACAGAGCAGGAAATTGAGGATTACCAGAATTCCCGTGCTGCCCAAACGAAGAAAGTGCATGCTGATGCATCTTCTTCGGGTGTGTTCATTACCAAGAACTATTTCTCAGTATCCTTTGCGTCTTGGGTATGAGATACTGGATCAGGATCCCGCAAATGTAATCTGTTACATGGGCTACAGATAGGTAGAGAACTGAGAACGGGTGATAAGTTTCAAGAGTTGGAAACGGTGCAATTGTTTCAAGCCAAGCAGTTGGCAGTTATCACCCTGTATTACCAAAATACATTGATTCTGAAGGAATGTTATTAGATACCGAACCTGATATACAATATCATATCGGTATCTTTATTGAGATAAAGAAGGATATAATTTTGTATTATTGGATAATGTTTTGAACATTTCCTATATCAAGAGTTGATCAGTTCAGGCACGTTATCTAAAAGCATAGACGTTCTAAATCAAACTACAGTTCTTAACGTACAAAACACACATAAGGGGAAGAGTTCAGAAATGAACAGATTCTTCTTGAGGCATTGTAGACTAGGTCATATCAATGCGACCTGACTAGATAAGTTACATAGAGATGCATATTTAAATTTGTTTGAATTTACATCTTGTGAAACTTGCCGGTCATGTCACAAAGAATAAGATGACCACAGCTCCATTTATTGGAAACAGAGAAATAGTTATTAAACTCTGGGGATTGATACATGATGATGTATGTAAGGTCCCCTGTCTACACATGCCAGGACTGGTTCTTTGTCCTTCAGAAGTAGAGAACCAAAACGGGTATAAGTATTATGTCCTTTGATATGATCAGGGGGGAGAATACTTGAGCACGGAAATCCTGGACTATTCTTATAGGGTTCCTAGGCACTCTCAAGAGGTCTCACAAGGCATCAACCATGCCAATTTCAAATTTTATGGTGCCGAGAAACCCTAGACAAGATCGTTAACTAGAATTTTAGGCGAAAAACGAAACTAGTTAACGACTTAACTAAAGGAGAGAGGCTACAACCTTTGTAGATCCGTTTCTTCACTTCCTTAGCTCCACGTAGGCGTCCTCTCGCTGTCCATCTCGAATCCCGAACTCAATCGTCGGCTTCATCGGAGAAATGGGCGGGCTAGGTCGTCGGCTTCGTGCCGAAGATGATCTACGTCGAGGCATCACAAGTTCAAGCTCCAACTTCACCAAGTTGTGAAACTTGTGAAGAAAACACCCTATACTACTTGGCAAGAGGTAGAGGGTGAAGAAATAGGAGGTGGGTTCACTTTAGAATTGGATTTCTCTCACTTTTGCTCAAGTTGCCATGGATGGACTTAAGCTTTTCTTGAAGAAGAAGATGATGAAGAAGAAGAAAGAATATGATAAGTATTATAAAATGAAAAAGAAATTGAAGACTTATCATAATCTTAACCATAGTTAAGTGTAGAGAATGAACTAGGGTTAGTTCAAATGGTTAGGGTTAAGCATGAGACAAGAATGGTGACTAAGTCAAAGCTTCATGAAGCTTCAATAAGAAACAAAGAAAGCCACCATTCTCATCTTTATCTTTTCCAAATAAATAAATAAATAAATAAATGAAAAAGCAAAACCCTAATCATCAACTTAACCATGCTTTAATTCTATACACTTAACCAAATGAGCAAGCATCATCAAACATGATACAAACTTGTGCACAAAAGTATATCACATATACAACTTGCACATCAAGTGAGAAAATCCATTTAAAGTGAAATAATACTAGCTAATGCAAAGTAATATATCAAATATATAATTATACATTAAATCATTAAATCAACACTTGATTTAACGATCCGGTCATATCGCATATAACCGACCAGTATCCTATGTATCGGCTTATCGAATCAATCCTTGATTCGATATCTAGGTTATATCGAATATAACCAATCGATACATCCATCGTGAGAATGAAATACGGTATCACATACACGCATTATTCTCGGTCCTGCACATATCTCATATGCGCTCCTATTTCGTTTCGCTTGAGCCAGGAAAGCTCTGTGTAGGACTCTAAAGACTCGTCAATACGCCGGCAGCAGATGATGATCATATCAATCACCCACAAGCCGCAAGCGGTCTGCTAAACGTAACGGCCATCCGGGTATTGAACGATCAGAAGATCGACGAGCTAGCCCGCTCACACTCGTGTGAATCCAACCCGTAACACTTACCGTACAGTCCGGTCTGTTCGTCTGATATGTCGCATATCAAGTCTGATATGGAACTACTCCAAGTTTAGTAATGAACTTCTTGATCCAGACAGCCTCTTTAGCAGCATCGTTGGCAGCGATGTATTCAGCCTCCATCGTCGAGTCTGCCACGGTTTCCTGCTTGGAACTCTTCCAGCTAACCGCCCCTCCGTAAAGGGTAAAGACAAATCCCGACTGCGACTTAGAGTCGTCCTTATCACTCTGGAAGCTCGAATCGGTAAAGGACTCCACTTGAAGTTCTCCGTTACCATACACCAAGAGCATCTCTTTAGTCCTTCGCAAGTACTTAAGAATGCTCTTCACAGCTGTCCAGTGACTCTCTCCAGGATCAGCTTGATACCTGCTCACTACACTTTGTCACGACCCGAAAGTACGGAACGTGACTGGCACTTAGATTACGTGACGTCTAAAGGCGTACTGTAACCTAAGTCAGCCAAAGCCCAGAAAAATCTAAACCAAAATCAAAAGAGAGTGAAGGAAAACCTTTAATGAGAACGTTTTTTAAATCAATTAAGTTGCATAGAATCCCCTTTTAAAAACATCAAAAATTTCTGAAAATTTCGGCAGAGTCTCCCCTGTAAAATCTATCCCCCAAAATGGGTACAACAAGATATATATAACCTGTAATCATAAATGGCATCCCCAAGCGGGAGCTAGCTCTTCGTCCAAGGCGGATCACAACCACACGCAATATATAAGTAATATCAAGAAAAAGAGCATAAAAGAAATGCAAAATAACAGAAAACACACGTCGGCTCAAGTGAGCTCGACCCAAAAGAAACCACAAATATACAAATCTCTCAGTCTCATCACTAGGTCGCATATACAATATAAAAAGTGGTAGATGGAGAATACTAGATACAATGATAGAGCAAAAAGAAACAAAGTGTGCTCGCAACCCACCTACGGGCGATATCACGAGTCAGAGCAAAAGGAGCTGATGATAAGATAGCCCGCCGCTACAAGGGTGACGGGTCCGACCTGCAAGACACTGTGGCACAACGGGGGTGAGTTGCCAGCTCGTGAGTAGAATATAACATCTAGTAAGGCAATCGTAAGAATGCACGCAATGCGTCACAACATGTATGTCCATATGTGATATGATACCTCTAGTATGCATGCACATGTATGCAATGTCATTACTAAATCTTTAAGTGTTTTTAATGCTAAGGGTACTGCATTCTTAACTTTAGAAAAAGGAATATCTGTATAATAGCTAAATACCATAAAGAAATCATCTGAAAACCCGTGTCAAGCATCGACACCAAATATGAAATCATATCTGTCTCAATATCTCACTGTATCAATGTCTCAAATATCGGGCTCCGTCAGTCCGGATCGGCCCATATCATCAAATCTCACGACAACGGTCGGTATCCTCCGGATATCCGCCGCGCCAGACATCACCGGTAGGTAGTCTTCCCCTGCCAGGCTCATTGTCTACAACTCGATCTTCTTGCCCCGGGGTACCATACCGGGCCCACCATGTACCCGAGACGGTTCATCCACTCCTCGAATCGGGTCTCGAAATCCAACAGAAAACATGAAAACTCATGGTGGAAGACACATACATCACGAGAAAACCGCAACTTCGTTTTAAAAATGATAAATATAAGCTTTTGTTAAATTCTTGCGGTTTTCCCCAAAAATCCAGAAATCGCAGCAATACTGAAATCCTCAAGAAAATCATAATATCCAACATGTTGTATATGATAAATGTCTATGATATCAATGTATGCGATGTGAGTTTTGGCTAAAAATCTATGTAAGTACGATGATGATGCGAGGTATATACAAGCTATGCAATTTCATATATCATGTACGATGCAAGTGGCGATACTAAGCTAAACAGGTTCTATAGTGCACATGGCATGGCAATTACCAAAGGCGTGTGTGTCACATGAATAGTGCACGTGCAGCAGATGCCAATGGTAAGGGTGTTTGTATCCTATGAAGTGATATCTCATATGTGTATATTAATGTCCATGCAATCTAGTATACGGTTAGCTGTAAGGGTATGCAATGTAAATAAAGGGGTAAGCTAACTAGCAATACAAGTCTTGCAAGAAATAGGGTAATCCTAACTAGGGGGGCACCTCGCGCCATCCAGACGATTCCCCCATAGATGAATACATCTACTCACCTGAAACCCTCGCTAATCAGATCCGACCACCGCCTTGCCATTACGCGCTGTGTCCGATGTTTTCCCGACCGATCCTATATTTGCACAACACCAAGCATAAGATTATATATCCTCAAACGATGCAAGTCACAATATACAAATATCGACGCTCTCGAATTAAACATAATGTGCACTCGGTGCGCGGGAAAACACACGAAAATCGCTAAATCTTAACTAGAATCATCATTTCGGGGAAATCGACAAAACTAAAACCCGGCTAGACGAAACCCTGCATTCACGAATTCTAATAGTCGTATACAAAGCTAATTATATCGCTAATATAACGCAATTAGATCGCATCCTAAATTTTATAAAAATCTAGTAAGCAATTTCATACCGATTCGATGCAAATATCGCAATTTATCGATCTAGCGAGCGCAACATCGCACAATTTACCACTCTAACCAATTAGATAACCAAACCCTAACTTAACTCCATCAACCATGCTACAAACCCTAATTTGAAATCAAATCCCTCTCTTGATTTTCCTAAACAAACAATTACTACCAAATTAACACTTTAAATTTCAATTTTAGCACATTCAATCTACAATTTAACAACTAGTTTAGAAATTTCACCTTAAAAGTTGAACCCTAGTTTGCTCAAGCCACCAAAGATGCCTTCTTTCTTCAAGTTTTTAAACTAATTTGGGTTGGAAAGGAGGTAGATTAAGGATGGGGTTTGAATTTGTAAGGAAAAGTGTGCAATTTTTGTAGATTTTGTTGATTTTTTTGCAAGAATTTGAAGAAGGAAAGTGGTGAAAAATTTTGGGCTGTAGGAGGGAGGGGAGCTCGGCCTGAGCAAGAGGAGAGCAAGTGGGGGGTTTTGTGTAGAGGTTTCTAGGTCAAAAAGACCCCTTAAATCTCATTTAATGCATTTCACATCAACTTTTTCCAAAAAAAACCCTTTTTACATCATTTTTTTCATAAATTTCAAACCATAAAACTAAAATGTTACAAAGTCATGATACAATTTATTAACACTCTATTTTAGTTTATAAAGATTCCTAATTATGAAATTTACCTAATTAAATTTGTATTTATCACTAATTTAATGTATTTTTAAAAGCTTAAAATAATAAAAAAAATAATTAATTACGAAAAAAATTATTTAATTAGAAAATTTTAAGTGACATTTTAGTGACAAAATTATAGTAATATCTTATCTAAATTTTGTATAATTAGGTCTACAATGAAAAATACATATTTTGACTTTTTACGGAAAAAGCTGAAAATTTAGCCGATTACCGAAAAACTGCCTAAACGGTTTTCGAAGGGTTACAATCTTCCCCCCTTAAGAAAATTCGGTCCCCGAATTTAGAATTCAACTACGCGTACCTTCAAAAAGATGGGGATATCTCTTCCTTATCTCGACCTCGGTCTCCCAGGTGACCTCCTCGCTGTTCGGGCCACGCCAAAGGACCTTGACGGACGGTATAACCTTCGACCTCAATTTCTTCACCTGCCGATCCAGAATGACCACCAGCTGCTCGGTGAAAGAAAGATCACGCTCTCGCTGGATCATCTGGTGCTGAATCGCCTGGGAAGGATCATGAAGGTACTTGCGGAGCATCGAGACATGGAATACGGGGTGAACATCGGGGAAGCTGGGCGGAAGAGCTAACCGATAAGCGACTGGACCAATACGCTCTAGGATCTCGAAAGGACCAACATATCTAGGACTCAGTTTCCCTTTCCGCCCAAATCTCATCACACCTTTCATCGGAGAGACCTTCAGGAAAACATGATCTCCAACAGCGAACTTGAGTCGGCGACGGCGCCTGTCAGCATATGATTTCTGCCTGCTCTGTGCCGCTCTCATCCTGTCCCGAATCAGCTGTATCTTCTCGGTCGTCTCCTGTACGATCTGCGGCCCCAAAATACTGCTCTCCCTCAGCTCTGTCCAACATACAGGCGATCGACATCTCCTCCCATATAAAGCCTCGAAAGGTGCCATCTGAATCGTCTCCTGGAAGCTATTATTGTAGGAAAACTCGATCAAAGGCAAATGGCGATCCCAGCAACCACCGAAATCTAAAACACAAGCTCTGAGCATGTCCTCAAGAGTCTGAATAGTACGCTCCGACTGATCGTCAGTCTGAGGATGAAAGGCTGTGCTAAAACTCAATCGGGTGCCCAAAGCTTCCTGAAGTTTCTGCCACAATCGGCTGGTAAACTGGGTGCCCCGGTCGGACACGATGCAAGTCGGAACACCATGCAGTCGCACTATCTCATCCATATAAACCTGGGCATACTGAGAAAATCCAAAAGTGGTCTTCACTGGCAGGAAGTGAGCCTCTTTCGTCAGTCGATCCACAATCACCCAAATAGAGTCATACCCTCGACTGGTCCTGGGTAGACGCACAATGAAGTCCATCGAGACCTGCTCCCACTTCCACTCAGGGATGGGCAAAGGCTGTAACTCGCCGGCTGGCCTCTGGTGCTCGGCCTTGACTTGCTGACAAGTCAGGCATCTCGACACAAAGTCTGTAATATCCTTCTTCATCCCGTCCCACTAGTAAACCTCTATCAAATCACGGTACATCTTGGTGGAACCTGGGTGAACACTGTATACTGATCTATGTGCCTCCTCAAGAATATCACGCCTCAGTCCCTCTGAATCTGGCACGCACAGTCAAGTCCCAAATCGAAGTATCCCCTGATCATCAATCACGAACTCAGAAACTCTGCCCTGCCGAATCTGCTCAATAATCTCTAAGATACGGGCATCGCCGGACCGTGCCTCGCGGATACGGTCAAGTAACTGTGGGCATGCTCTGAAATGGGCCAGCTGTCCCCCTGTAGGAGTGAACTCGAACTGCACTCTGCTATCACATAAAACCTGCCAATCCGCCGTCGACTGCATCTGTACTGCGCTCAAACAAGATAAGCTACCTCCGGGCCTCCTACTCAAAGCATCTGCCACCACATTCGCCTTGCCCGGATGGTATAGAATCTCGCAGTCATAATCCTTCACCAACTCCATCCAACGGCGCTGTCTCAGGTTCAGATCTCGCTACTGGAAGATATACTTCAAACTCTTGTGGTCAGTGAATATCTGGCACGACTCACCGTATAGGTAATGTCTCCAGATCTTAAGTGCAAATACCACTGCAGCCATCTCTAAATCATGGGTGGGATAGTTCTGTTCGTGTTTCCTCAGCTGCCGAGAAGCATACGCGATAACTCTGTCGTGCTGCATCAATACACAGCACAGCCCCACTCGAGAAGCATCACAATATACCACGAACCCACCTGATCCTGAAGGCAATGCTAACACTGGTGCAGTAGTCAGACGAGTCTTCAACTGCTGGAAACTATCCTCATATGCCTGGGTCCAATCAAAAGGAACCCCTTCCGGGTCAACCCGGTCAACGGTGCAGCAATGCGGGAGAAATATTGGACAAAACGTCGATAATAGCCGGCCAGACCTAGAAAACTATGAACCTCTGTAACTGATACTGGTCTAGGCCAACGCTGAACTGCGTCGATCTTCTTCGGGTCCACACAAATACCATCTCTCGTCACCACATGACCCAAGAAGTCGACACTGTCTAACCAGAATGCGCACTTGGAAAATTTGGTGAACAGCTGATGCTCCCTCAAAGTCTGCAATATGATACGTAAGTGCTGCTCATGCTCCTCCCGGCTCCGAGAATAAACCAAGATGTCGTCAATGAACACAATAATGAACTGATCGAGATACGGCCTGAATACATGGTTCATCAAATCCATAAATGCTGCCGGGGCATTGGTGAGCCCGAACGACATCACCAAGAACTCATAATGACCATATCGAGTACGGAAAGCGGTCTTCGGAATATCCTCCTTCCGAACCCACAACTGGTGATAACCTGACCGTAAATCAACCTTCGAGAAGAACCCTGCACCCTGGAGCTGATCGAATAAGTCATCAATGCGGGGTAGGGGATATCTGTTCCGCACAGTAACCCGGTTCAGCTGACGATAATCAATGCATAAACGCATACTTCCGTCCTTCTTCTTAACAAACAAGACGGGAGCACCCCAAGGTGACACACTCGGTCGGATAAGCCCTTTGTCCAGCAAGTCCTGTAGCTGATCCTTTAGCTCTCTCAGCTCCGCCGGGGCCATCCGATAAGGCAGTATAGAGATAGGCCCTGTGCTGGGGATCAAGTCAATACAGAACTCAATCTCCCACTCTGGTGGCAGACCAGGCAGCTCGTCAGGGAATACATCAGGAAACTCTCTCACAACAGAGACCTGGTCCAACGGAACCTCTGTGGAGCTAGTATCACAAACATAGGCTAAGAATCCCTGACACCCTTTCCTCAAGAGCTGACCAGCGCGCAGAGAAGAAATCAAGCTGGGAAGGGTAGTGCTACGATCTCCCTGAATAACAAGAACCGGCTCACCAGGAAAACTGAATCTGACTGCTTTCTCACGGCAGTCCACGGATGCATAACAGGTGGCTAGCCAGTCCATACCAAGAAGAACGTCAAAGTCTAGCATATCGAGGAGAATCAAATCAACTGAAGAATCTCTCTCCCCGATACGAACGGAACACGATCGGTACAAAAACGGGCAACAAAAGACTCGCCTACCGGTGTAATAACGACAAGCGGCTGATCTAACGGAGAAGACTCTCGGCCCAACCTCGGTGCAAAATACGTGGATACATAGGAATGTGTGGAGCCTGAATCAAAAAATACACGTGCATCAAAAGAACATACTGGCAGAGTACCTGTCATGACGGCATTGGATGCCAATGCATCCTGAGGAGTCAACGCGAACACTCGGGCCTGTCCACCACTAATAGCTGGCTGTGCTCTGACTCTATCTCGACCTCTGCCTTTGCCTTTGTCGCCTCGTCCTTTCTGAACCAGACCGCCATGCCCACGGCCTCTAGAAGCATCTGGCTGGCATGGAGCATCATCAGGAGTAAGAAGTAGAGCTCTCTGAGGAGGTGGTGAGGGTGGTAAGGTCACATGCGGAACTGTCGCCGTGCCCTGACGTCCCATGGTACAGTCTCTGACACGGTGGTACTGACTCCCACATCGAAAACATCTTGGAAACGACTGCTGGGTCTGTGGATATGAACCAAATAACTGACCTCGTCTCAATCCTCTGCCTCCACCATCTCCCGGAAATAATCTATCACGATGTCTGCCCAACTGCCGCTGAGCTGGCGTATCAGTACGGATCCTCTTCGGCCCAGAAACGACCGGAGTCTCAGAAATACGCTCCTCCAAAAGTAAGGCTGCATCCATCGCGGCTGCGTATGTATCAAAGTGATGGGTGCCGATGGAAAGGAATAGCTGTGTATCAAGCCCTCGCACAAACCTCTTTATTCTCTTCTCTTCTGTATCTACTAGGTACAGAGCATATCGAGACAACTGGGTAAACTGTATATCATACTCCGACACTGTCATCCCAGGAGTCTTGCGCAGAGACTCGAAACTACGGGCTCGAGCATCTCGGACACTCTCCGGAAGAAAACGGGCAAGAAATGCAGCCGTAAACTCGTCCCAGGTCATAGAAGGCAGACCTGCAGCTCGGCCTCTTTCTACTGAATCGTACCATGTCTGGGAAAGACCCACCAGATGAAAACTCGCAAACTCCACCAATCTATCATCAGAACACCTCAACGAACGGCAAATCCGAGCCATCCTATCAAGAAATGCCTGTGGGTCCTCTGTCGCATCTGTACCGGTAAAAGCTGGAGGTCTCAATCTCATGAACTCCTGTAGTGAAACAGGGATAGTCTCCGTAGTAGCAGTAGGAGTGACCATCTGTACAGTAGGTACAATCGTGGTCTGTGCGGTGGAAGGAACGTCCTCGGATCTCTGTGCCCTGCTGGACTCAACTAAAGATCCCATCATCTGTCGCAACTCTTTCATGCCGGCCTCTAATCTGGCAATACGGTCTGGATAAGGCAGATCAGTATGACCCTGAGGGAAAGGCATATCATCCCGCTCGATCCTCGCCTCAGACGAGCCCGCTCGAATCTCATCCCTAGCGGCAGCCCGCTGAGCTCTCGTAGTCTTTAGCGGCATCGAGGTTGAATAAGAAACAGGACTGATAAGAATATTGCAATTGAATCAAGGAATGCAAGGAATCAAGAAAGGAAATACAAGCAATTATGTCCTAAGGTCACTTAGGCGGAGTACCGTATCGTAAGTATGCCGCGGATCATACCCACGCTACGCCACTCTGCTTAAGTCACCTACTCCATCTACCAAGGTCGTCCTACACTCAGAAAGGTAAAACCCACGCTCTGATACCAACTTTGTCACGACCCGAAAGTACGGAACGTGACTGGCACTTAGATTACGTGACGTCTAAAGGCGTACCGTAACCTAAGTCAGCCAAAGCCCAGAAAAATCTAAACCAAAATCAAAAGAGAGTGAAGGAAAACCTTTAATGAGAACGGTTTTTAAATCAATTAAGTTGCATAGAATCCCCTTTTAAAAACATCAAAAATTTCCGAAAATTTCGGCAGAGTCTCCCCTGTAAAATCTATCCCCCAAAATGGGTACAACAAGATATATATAACCTGTAATCATAAATGGCATCCCCAAGCGGGAGCTAGCTCTTCGCCCAAGGCGGATCACAACCACACGCAATATATAAGTAATATCAAGAAAAAGAGCATAAAAGAAATGCAAAATACCAGAAAACACACGTCGGCTCAAGTGAGCTCGACCCAAAAGAAACCACAAATATACAAATCTCTCAGTCTCATCACTAGGTCGCATATACAATATAAAAAGTGGTAGATGGAGAATACTAGATACAATGATAGAGCAAAAAGAAACAAAGTGTGCTCGCAACCCACCTACGGGCGATGTCACGAGTCAGAGCAAAAGGAGCTGATGATAAGATAGCTCGCCGCTACAAGGGTGACGGGTCCGACCTGCAAGACACTGTGGCACAACGGGGGTGAGTTGCCAGCTCGTGAGTGGAATATAACATCTAATAAGGCAATCGTAAGAATGCACGCAATGCGTCACAACATGTATGTCCATATGTGATATGATACCTCTAGTATGCATGCACATGTATGCAATGTCATTACTAAATCTTTAAGTGTTTTTAATGCTAAGGGTACTGCATTCTTAACTTTAGAAAAAGGAATATCTGTATAATAGCTAAATACCATCAAGAAATCATCTGAAAACCCGTGTCAAGCATCGACACCAAATATGAAATCATATTTGTCTCAATATCTCACTGTATCAATGTCTCAAATATCGGGCTCCGTCAGTCCGGATCGGCCCATATCATCAAATCTCACGACAACGGTCGGTATCCTCCGGATATCCGCCGCGCCAGACATCACCGGTAGGTAGTCTTCCCCTGTCAGGCTCATCGTCTACAACTCGATCTTCTTGCCCCGGGGTACCATACCGGGCCCACCATGTACCCGAGACGGTTCATCCACTCCTCGAATCGGGTCTCGAAATCCAACAGAAAACATAAAAACACATGGTGGACGACACATACATCACGAGAAAACCGCAACTTCGTTTTAAAAATGATAAATATAAGCTTTTGTTAAATTCTTGTGGTTTTCCCAAAAAATCCAGAAATCGCAGCAATACTGAAATCCTCAAGAAAATCATAATATCCAACATGTTGTATATGATAAATGTCTATGATATCAATGTATGCGATGTGAGTTTTGGCTAAAAATCTATGTAAGTACGATGATGATGCGAGGTATATACAAGCTATGCAATTTCATATATCATGTACGATGCAAGTGGCGATACTAAGCTAAACAGGTTCTATAGTGCACATGGCATGGCAATTACCAAAGGCGTGTGTGTCACATGAATAGTGCACGTGCAGCAGATGCCAATGGTAAGGGTGTTTGTATCCTACGAAGTGATATCTCATATGTGTATATTAATGTCCATGCAATCTAGTATACGGTTAGCTGTAAGGGTATGCAATGTAAATAAAGGGGTAAGCTAACTAGCAATACAAGTCTTGCAAGAAATAGGATAATCCTAACTAGGGGGGCACCTCGCGCCATCCAGACGATTCCCCCATAGATGAATACATCTACTCACCTGAGACCCTCGCTAATCAGATCCGACCACCGCCTTGCCTTTACGCGCTGTGTCCGATGTTTTCCCGACCGATCCTATATTTGCACAACACCAAGCATAGGATTACATATCCTAAAACGATGCAAGTCACAATATACAAATATCGACGCTCTCGAATTAAACATAATGTGCACTCGGTGCGCGGGAAAACACACGAAAATCGCTAAATCATAACTAGAATCATCATTTCGGGGAAATCGACAAAACTAAAACCCGGCTAGACGAAACCCTGCATTCACGAATTCTAATAGTCGTATACGAAGCTAATTATATCGCTAATATAACGCAATTAGATCGCATCCTAAATTTTATAAAAATCTAGTAAGCAATTTCATACCGATTCGATGCAATTATCGCAATTTATCGATCTAGCGAACGCAACATCGCACAATTTACCACTCTAACCAATTAGATAACCAAACCCTAACTTAACTCCATCAACCATGCTACAAACCCTAATTTGAAATCAAATCCCTCTCTTGATTTTCCTAAACAAACAATTACTACCAAATTAACACTTCAAATTTCAATTTTAGCACATTCAATCTACAATTTAACAACTAGTTTAGAAATTTCACCTTAAAAGTTGAACCCTAGTTTGCTCAAGCCACCAAAGATGCCTCCTTTCTTCAAGTTTTAAAACTAATTTGGGTTGGAAAGGAGGTAGATTAAGGATGGGGTTTGAATTTGTAAGGAAAAGTGTGGAATTTTTGTAGATTTTGTTGATTTTTTTGCAAGAATTTGAAGAAGGAAAATGGTGAAAAAATTTGGGCTGTAGGAGGGGGGGAGCTCGGCCTGAGCAAGAGGAGAGCAAGTGGGGGGGTTTTGTGTAGAGGTTTCTAGGTCAAAAAGACCCCTTAAATCTCATTTAATGCATTTCACATCAACTTTTTCCAAAAAAACCCCTTTTTACATCATTTTTTTCATAAATTTCAAACCATAAAACTAAAATGTTACAAAGTCATGATACAATTTATTAACACTCTATTTTAGTTTATAAATATTCCTTATTATGAAATTTACCTTATTAAATTTGTATTTATCACTAATTTAATGTATTTTTAAAAGCTCAAAATAATAATAAAATAATTAATTACGAAAAAAAATTATTTAACTAGATAATTTTAAGTGACATTTTAGTGACAAAATTATAGTAATATCTTATCTAAATTTTTTATAATTAGGTCTACAATGAAAAATACCTATTTTGATTTTTTACGGAAAAAGCTGAAAATTTAGCCGATTACCGAAAAACTGCCTAAACGGTTTTCGAAGGGTTACACACTTAGTGAGTATGCAACATCGGGTCTGGTACATAGCATCGCGTACATGATAGAGCCTACAGCCGAAGAATTGGGTATCCCTTGCATGCGAGCTCTCTCCAAATCAGTCTTGGGAGACATCTCTTTGGAGAGAGTGACTCCAGAGATCGTGGGCAGGTTCCCATGCTTGGATTCATCCATACTAAACCTCTTTAGTATGGTGTCATTGTACCTGGATTGGGACAATCCCAATATCCGTTTGGATCTATCTCTATAGATCCTAATTCCCAATATGCAGGAGGCATCACCAAGATCTTTCATCGAGAATCTTTGTGATAAGAAGAGCTTGACCGATTGCAGCATAGGAATATCATTTCCTATCAAGACTATGTCGTCCACGTACAATACGAGGAAGACAACCTTACTCTCTGCCACCTTCTTGTAGATACAAGGTTCATCTGGATTTTTGACGAAATCAAACTCTTTGATAACGACGTCAAAGCAGATGTTCCAACTCCGCGATGCTTGCTTTAATCCATAAATGGATTTAAGCAGCTTGCACACCTTTCCGCTGCTCCCACTGTCTACGAAGCCCTCTGGCTAAGTCATGTACACGCACTCTTCTAAATCACCGTTTAGAAAGGCGGTCTTAACATCCATTTGCCAGATTTCGTAATCATGATATGCAGCGATGGCAAGCATGTCCGGATGGATTTAAGCATAGCCACTGGAGAAAAGGTTTCGTCATAGTCCACACCTGGTCTTTGACGAAAACCTTTTGCAATAAGTCTAGCTTTGAAAGTCTCCACTTTCCCATCTACACCAAGTTTTTTCTTGAAGATCCACTTGCTCCCAATGGGTTTTACCCCTTCAGGAGCAACATCCAAAGTCCATACTTTGTTGGTGTACATGGATTCCATCTCGGACCACATAGCATCCAGCCATTTCACTGAGTCCCTACTCGTGATGGCCTGCTCGAAGCTAGTTGGGTCATCATCCTCCATGATGCAATCCTCGCTTCCACCGTCAATGAGAAAACCGTAGTATCTCTCAGGTGGACGAGAAACCCTGCTAGATCGGCGGAGAGGCTGGGGTTCGTCGGGTACTACTGAATCCTCTGGTTCTACCAAGTCTTCTTTTATAGTTTGTGTTGTCGGAACCTCTTCCAGTTCTACCTCAATGCCACTAATCTGTTTCATAAGAAAACCTTTTTCTAAGAAAGTGGCATGTCGAGAAACAAACACCTTTTGTTCCTCGGGGTGGTAGAAGATATACCCTTGTGAATTTTTGGGATATCCTACAAACTTACATAAGACTGATCTTGCCTCGAGCTTGTCCGGATTTTGTCTTTTGACATAGGCCGGACAACCCCATATCTTAACATACTTAAGAGATGGTCTCTTCCCTTTCCATATCTCATATGGAGTGGTAGGCACTGATTTGGTAGGAACCATATTCAATAGGTGTATGGCTGTCTCAAGCGCATACCCCCAGAAGGAAATAGGTAACTCAGCTGTACTCATCATTGAACGCACCATATCTAATAGGGTGCGATTCCTTCGTTCCGATACACCGTTGTGCTGTGGTGTATAAGGTGGAGTAAGCTGAGAGAGAATCCCATTCTCTTTTAGATAATCTTGGAACTCTTTGCTCAAGTATTCTCCTCCTCGATCAGATCGAAGGATCTTAATACTTTTGCCCGTTTGGTTCTCTACTTCGTGCTTATATTCTCTGAATTTCTCAAAAGCTTCAGACTTGTGTTTCAATAGGAACACATGCCTGTATCTAGAGAGATCGTCAGTGAATGTAATGAAGTATGAAGAACCGTTCCTGGCAAGGGTAGACATGGGACCGCATACATCACTATGTACCAGTCCTAAGAGTTTAGTAACTCTTTCTCCGTGTCCACTAAACGAAGCTTTGGTCATTTTTCCTTTGAGACATGAATGGCAAGTATCATAAGATGATAATTCGAACGGATTCAAATAACCATCCTTGTGTAACTTAGCCAGTCGTGTCGCATTGATATGACCAAGTCTACAATGCCACAAGTAGGATTCGTTCATTTCTGAATTTTTCCTCTTGTGTGTGTTTTGTATATTGAGGACTGTATTTTGATTTAGAATGAATATGCCATTATGTAGCGAGCCTGATGCAATCAACTTTTGATCTAGGAATATATTCATAACATTATCCTTTACTACAAAATTATATCCTTCTTTACTCAATAAAGAAACTGATATAATGTTGCACATCATGTTCGGTATATAATAGCATTCATTCAGAATCAGTGTATCACCACTTGGTAATACTAGGTGATATTCGCAAACTGCTTTGGCTGCAACATTTGCACCGTTCCCAACTTGAACGGAATGATCACCTTTTCCCAGTTCTCTACCTTTTCGTAGCCCATGTAACTGTTTACATATGTGGGATCCTGATCCGGTATCTAATACCCAGGACGTAGGGTGAACTGAGAAACAGTTCTCAATAACTAACACACCTGTAGAAGATGCATCAACATGCATGTTCTTTTGGGCGGCTTGAGAATCTAGATATTCTCCTATTCCCTGTTCAGTCTCATAACTCTTATAAGAAAGAACGGGTCCAACGTTCCCCTGCACAGTATAACATGCGGGTTCGGTCAATACATCCATATTATTATCTTTATTAGGGCATGAAATGGTCGCTACCTAGAGAGAGAGAGAAGAAAACACTTTAGCGTATGCTCGTGCAAGATCAGATTGGTTATTATCTTATCTAATCAGGATGGCTCCCACTGGTTTTTATCAAATCTTCCTTCAAACCGTAAAAGGAAAGACTAGCCGGGATTAATTACACACTACAAGTTCGCCAATCTTTCAGCCAGGCCAGTGTCGGTACTTTGAGGGAGGTCCCCCGTGCTTTCGCACGAACCTAATTAATGTAAACCTCGTTTTCCCAGAGGCGTAACCCCGTTGACACCTTTCTAGACACCTACTTGATCAGCTAATTGCAATGTGTAAAACTCTCCCAGGAGTAACTCTTACTCGCAGTGGGTATCGGGATCCAACTATTTTATAGAAGGTATGCAATCTCATTGCAAATTTCAACAATTGAAATTCCCGATAATATTTTACCCCTAGTGTTCTATGACCTTGACGAATGCCAAACAACCCATAGTCCACTAGTCAAGTTCAACCCGTACATTTCATGATTGAATTAAACCCACCCGCACGACCCTTGACGAATGCCAAACAACGCCGTACGAATACCCTAATCCAATCTGCATCATATGCATAAACAGATAAATACTAGTTAGCTACCGTACACTACGCCTTGACGAATGCCAAACAACCGTAGCACGAATACTAAGTAGTACTTATCTGAAATGACGGAGGGCTACGCAGGTTTTCAGAAAACCTATTGCGTAATGAACTTTATATCGTTGTAGGATCAAATGAAGTTTTGAAATGGAGTGATTTTGAGGCTTTTCTAGTTTTTCTAAAGGGGTCACTCCCGGTGAAGGGATCGTCGGCCCTTTCCTCGTCGAATGAGGTGCGGGATATATCATATATATCGCTGTGCAAAGCAAAACTCCAAAAGCAATCAAATGCCAAACCGAATGTGTAGCATCTGCCAGTTATTGCTAAAGGAGTCACTCCCGGTGAAGGGATCTCGGTCCTTTCCTCATCGAATAAGGTGAAGGGTATATCATATATACCGCTATGCAAAGCAAGAACTGTAGCTACCTGTTTTGTTTAAAATTTGATTCTACAACATCTTAGGTTTCTTTTCTTTCATTAATCACATTAATGAAGTCCCATCATTTAAGTCACCTAAACATCACAGATAAATACGACATACACTTATGCCATCCGCATTCGCCTCGATGTCCCCTCGTGCACCGTTAGGTTAGGTAACTAACGACAGAGCAGGGCAGGGCTAGTGCGGGTACAAAACATAAGTAACGTCTATATAATATATCATATATACTATATACTGTATCTATCACAGAACATCACATGATCGCATCACAGATATCGCAGCAGAAGAAACATATGAAACATTGGATATACTAGGACGTCCGTGTTTTCAATACGAGCCAGTATAAAACACGGATTCCATGGTCGCGATGAATAGCCAATCCCACACCCCTAGACCCCTACGGGAGCGGCAAGCAACCTTGCCAATTCTAGGGTTAGGAGACCCGTACTCGACTCCTCGAGTTGGTTTCCCACTGGACCCCAGAACCCGGTTGCTTGTGCTCCCCTCCTTGGGTCTATCCTAGTGCAGAAAGGTAAATAATATACAAAAGGTGACAGCTTCCGCAACCTGGAAGTGCCCCAAATAAAAGAATATTACATACAAGTTTTTACATGAATGAAAATGAAAAACACTCATCTCACATAAAAACCCCCGGCTATTCAAACACGACAATCCAATATAACATATCCAGCAACACAAAACATCACATGTCATCAACGTAAGTAAATATGCGCATCCCAATTGTCGTTGACATATAGCAACGAAACCGGCGATATCACATATTATACTTACGGTCACAGAAAAGAAAGTGTAAAACTACAACAGTTGGAATCCACAACGTCTTTAGACATCGCATGCCTAATCAAATGAAATACTTAGACATCACATGCCTAACAATTATAAACCCCGCATTTTAGTCCCATTATCGAAAACTCTTTTCAATATCAAGTGAGACTAAACCGCTAGATTTATAACATTCATTCAGTTATCTCATAACTGTTTGTGAATTCCAATTATTGTATCACATTCCGGACAAATAGAAAATATTAAACTTTCCGATCGAACATTCGAACACCCAAGTTTTCCCGAAACCGATCAACACATGAAATAAGTTCAAAGACATTCACTTCATGCCTCAGTACCAACGGTCCAGCCGTAGAAGGGTCAAGCGAACGCCTCACATGTGGCACGCCGTACTGCCCCAAACCCTAGGGTTCAAAGGGCAGTTCAAGACGGTCACATAATCGAGTTAAGGTTTGTTGTCTTCTAGAGGGACCATCGCGTTACTTGCACTACTTAGAACGTCATTAAACTACGGAAAAGTCCAACAATTGGAAATTTCCCGGCAGGGGAAAGATTGGGTATTTACATCCGGTCGAACTTTTAAACATATTCTAAAATATCCGGAAAACACATAGACGACGTTTGAAATTTCCGATCGAATCATCGAAGCTCCAATACACCCTAGAAAACTCAACTCTTGAGTGCAAATTAAAAATTCCCAGAAAACTCAGTACCTGGAAAAATGAATTACTGTGCAAAGTTTGGAGTCTAATGCCACAAAGTGACCGTGGAACCGCCGCAGAAGCCAGGCTTCTGCCGCGGTTCCGCCGCGGTATACAGGTATCAGGAAATAATTTTTGCACCGTAATTCTTATAATTCCCTGCTGAATTTTTTAAGCATTTTTAATTAGGAAAAAACCCGGTTTTTAAAAAAAGTCCAGAGAGCATGAACGATTAGGGTTTCGATGTTCGTCCGGATTTAAAACGTCATCTAGACTTCGCCTAAGGCTCTAGCTAGGCTCTGATACCACTGTAGGGTTCCTAGGCACTCTCAAGTGGTCTCACAAGGCATCAACCATGCCAATTTCAAATTTTATGGTGCCGAGAAACCCTAGACAAGATCGTTAACTAGAATTTTAGGCGAAAAACGAAACTAGTTAACGACTTAACTAAAGGAGAGAGGCTACAACCTTTGTAGATCCGTTTCTCCACTTCCTTAGCTCCACGTAGGCGTCCTCTCGCTGTCCATCTCGAATCCCGAACTCAATCGTCGGCTTCATCGGAGAAATGGGCGGGCTAGGTCGTCGGCTTCATGCCGAAGATGATCTACGTCGAGGCATCACAAGTTCAAGCTCCAACTTCACCAAGTTGTGAAACTTGTGAAGAAAACACCCTATACTACTTCGCAAGAGGTAGAGGGTGAAGAAATAGGAGGTGGGTTCACTTTAGAATTGGATTTCTCTCACTTTTGCTCAAGTTGCCATTGATGGACTTAAGCTTTTCTTGAAGAAGAAGATGATGAAGAAGAAGAAAGAATATGATAAGTATTATAAAATGAAAAAGAAATTGAAGACTTATCATAATCTTAACCATAGTTAAGTGTAGAGAATGAACTAGGGTTAGTCCAAATGGCTAGGGTTAAGCATGAGACAAGAATGGTGACTAAGTCAAAGCTTCATGAAGCTTCAATAAGAAACAAAGAAAGCCACCATTCTCATCTTTATCTTTTCCAAATAAATAAATAAACAAATACATAAATAAATGAAAAAGCAAAACCCTAATCATCAACTTAACCATGCTTTAATTCTATACACTTAACCAAATGAGCAAGCATCATCAAACATGATACAAACATGCGCACAAAAGTATATCACATATACAACTTGCACATCAAGTGAGAAAATCCATTTAAAGTGAACTAATACTAGCTAATGCAAAGTAATATATCAAATATATAATTATACATTAAATCATTAAATCAACACTTGATTTAACGATCCGGTCATATCGCATATAACCGACCAGTATCCTATGTATCGGCTTATCGAATCAATCCTTGATTCGATATCTAGGTTATATCGAATATAACCAATCGATACATCTATCGCGAGAATGAAATACGGTATCACATACACGCATTATTCTCGGTCCTGCACATATCTCATATGCGCTCCTATTTCGTTTCGCTTGAGCCAGGAAACCTCTGTGTAGGACTCTAAAGACTCGTCAATACGCCGGCAGCAGATGATGATCATATCAATCACCCACAAGCCGCAAGCGGTCTGCTAAACGTAACGGCCATCCGGGTATTGAACGATCAGAAGATCGATGAGCTAGCCCGCTCACACTCCTGTGAATCCAACCCGTAACACTTACCGTACAGTCCGGTCTGTTCGTCTGATATGCCGCATATCAAGTCTAGGGGTGGTAAACGTCAGACCCCAATAACCGATAAGTAGTGCCGATATGAGGCTCATAACGGGTCGAGAAACTACTGGTAAGACTTACCAGCAAATCTCTGATCAGCCCTGGCCAGGGACTTCCCTGTTACGGCCAATCGAGCACAGTGCAACATCAACCCCCAATACCGGGAGAGACGAAACCCCTCCTATCGCTCATTGCCTCCATGTGACTCGGGACTGTGCCCAAAGACCACCGTTTTGCACGCCCTCATGGACGTGGTAAGGTGGAGATCAAAGCACAGTGGGAATCACACAAGACTCTATGACGATCTCGGGTCTACAGACTAACCTGCACAAGTGTCACCTGAGAACTGCCATCTGACATGAGGTATAATACCATCTGGGAGTTCTCGGCGAGTCCGTCCAGTGTACCCAGTCTCCACTGAGCACCCGTATACCATCTCTGATGTCAAACACCAATGGATATGGGATCATCCATCGCCCATCTCATGGGTCAAGAGGCGTATACGCTAGTCTACACTGGTATATCGATGCCCCGTCTCGATACACCCACGACTAGGGACCTTGAAGGATGTACTTATGGACTACAATGTCCCCACTAGTATGATCTGCATTATAGTCCAGGTAGTCAAGTACACATCCTAAGGGCTTTACCAACATGTAACTATAAGACAGTTTAAAGAGACAAGTGTACATGTTAAGATAAAGGGTAACCAGATAGCATACTATCATATCGAGCAAGAAAGTCATCTCTATATATGTCCAAGCATCCAATATAATATACATCATCTGTACAATACTGGCCTCTAGGGCATACATACAACTAACAATTCTAAAGGAGAATGAGATTCTCTCTCAGCATTACTCCTTCGAATACACCACAATACGTTGGTATATTGGGGCGGAGCAATCACACCCCATGTGCTATGGTGTGCTCTAAGATGAGTATTATTGAGTTGCCTATTTCCTTTTGGGAGTTATTCACTTATGAAGCTGCATACCTATTGAATAGAGTTCAAATCAAATCAAGTGCCTACCACTTCATATATGATATGGTATGGCAAGAGCCCATCTCTTAATGATGTTAAGATTTGGGGTTGTCCGGCCTATGTCAAAAGCAAAATTCGGACAAACTCGAGGCAAGGTCAGTTCTGTAGAAGTTTGTTGGATATCCTAAGCATTCGCAAGGGAATATCTTCTAACGAACCGAGGATCAAAAGGTGTTTTGTTTCTCAGCATGACACCTTTTGGAAAGGGAATTTCTTGTGAAGGAATTAGTGGTCATGAGGTAGAACTGGAAGGAGTTCCAGCTATACAAACTGCAGCTGATGATTTGGTAGAACTGGAGGATTCAATAGATCCCAACGAACCTCAGCCT
Source organism: Agapanthus africanus (assembly GCA_030015575.1). Lineage (NCBI taxonomy): Eukaryota > Viridiplantae > Streptophyta > Magnoliopsida > Asparagales > Amaryllidaceae > Agapanthus > Agapanthus africanus. Next base: position 453,413,430 of record JASDDO010000019.1, on the reverse strand, counting down.
CTCCGCCGATCTAGTAGGGTTCCTCAACAACCTGAGAGTTACTTCAGTTTCTCTATGACAGTGGGAGCAAGGATTGCATCATGAGATGATGACCCAACTAGTTTGGAGCAGTCCATCAAGTGTGGGGACTCTGTAAGAATGGTTGGATGCTTAGCGATCTGAGATGGAATCGATATACACCAATAAAGTATGGACTTTGGTTGCTTTATCTGAAGGGTTAAATCCCCATCAGGAGCAAGTATATCTTGAGAAGATTACTTGGTGTACATGGAAAAGTTGAGACTTTCAAAGCTATACTTAAGTCCATCCAGATCTTACTTGCCACTGCTACATACCATGGCTATGATATCTGGCGGCTGGGTGTCAGGACTGCTTTTCTAAATGATGATTTAGAAGAGAGCGTCTATAAGTACACAGCCAGAGGTCTTCATAGACAGTGGGAACAGCGGAAACGTGTGCAAGTTGTTTTATGGGATAAAGCAGGCATCGCGGAGTTGGAACATCTGTTTTGATGTGGTAGTCAAAGAGTTTGACTTCATCAAAATGATAGATGAACCTAGTATATGCAAAAAGGTAGTAGGGAGTATGGTGGTGATCCTCATTTAGTATGTAGATGACATAATCATGATAGGGAAGGAGTTTCCTATGCTACGCTCGATCAATCTCCTATTATCACAAGGATTCTCTATATAGGATCAAGGTGATATCTCATAAATCCTGGTTTTGGATCTATGAGATAGATCTAATTGGATGTTAAGATTCTCAGCAGATGTAGTGAGATGGTATCAATCGATCCTGGGGAGAATCACTGGAAAGCTTCCAGGATGGTAAGGTCGACTGAATGTCAGTCACAGGCATTGTCTTTACCCTCAGTGGAGGGATGGTATGTTGGAAGAGTTTCACGCTAGATACCATGATGTACTAGACGATAAAGGCAGGATAAATTACTACCAAGGATGCTACCAAAGAAATAGTCTGGATGTACACTAGTTCATGAGATGAACTTCGTTCCTACCATTGTGTGACAATGGATTTTTGGCTTTTTGCCAAGGAAACCCTGTCCCATCTGTGATCCAGACATATTCTAAGGCAATATCACCTGATCATGGAGATAGATGATCTCCAGGGACATCGAGGACAGGAGAGTAGATACAGAGGACAACGACGCGAATCCACTCACAAAGGCCTATTTCCCAGTAGAGACTTTTATGGGATGGTTGAGTATGAGATACTTCAACCACAGCTGATTGTTGGGTATGCGATACCACGACAGATGACCCTAGTGCAAGTAGGAGATTGTTAGTGATATGTAGGCCCTAGAGGCCATTACTGTACATGCGATGTATATTGTAGTGGATGCTTGGACATATATATGGAGGACTTTCTTAGTCAACTTGATGGTATGCTATCTGCTTGCTCTTTATCTTAACATGTACTCTGATAGTCTCTATGTTACATGTTGATAAAGCCCTTAGGTTGAGTACTTGACTACCAGGACTATGATGCAGATCATACTAGTGGGGATAGTGTAGTTGCTAAGTACATTCTTCAAATGTTCCTAATTGCAGGTGTATCGAGACAAGGCATCGATATACCAGAGTAGACTAGCATATGCTTTTTGACCCATGTAGATGGGCGATGGATGATCCCATATCCATTGATGTTTGACATCAGAGATAGTATACGGGTGCTTAGTGGAGACTGGGTACACTAGACGGACACGCCGAGAACTCCCAGATGGTATTATATCTCACGTCAGATGGCAGTTCTCTGGTGACACTGGTACAGGTTAGTCTGTAGACCCGAGATCGTCATAGAGTCTTGTGTGATTCCCACCGTGCTTTGATTTCCATCATACCACGTCTAAGAGGGCGTGCAAAACGGTGGCTTTTGGGTACAGTCCCGAATCACATGGAGGCAATGAGCGATAGGAAGGGTTTCATCTCTCCCGGTATAGGGAGTTGATGTTGCGCTGTGTTCGATTGGCTATAACTGGAAATCCCTGGATAGGGTTGCTGAGATTTACTGGTAAGTGTTATTAGTACTTTCTCGAACTGTTATGGACCTCATATCGACATGACTTATCGGTTACTGGGGTCTGACGTTTACCACCCCTAGACTGGATATGCGACATATTAGACGAAGAGACCGGACTGTACGGGAGTGTTAATTATTGGATTCGCAGGAGAATGTATAGGCTTGCTTGTTGATCTTCTGATTGCTCAATACATGGGTGGCTGTTACGTTTAGCTGACCGCTTGCATCTTGTGGGTGTTTTGATATGATCATCACCTACAGCCGGCGTATTGACGATTCTTTAGAGTCCTACACAGAGGTTTCCTAGCGCAGGCAAAATGGAGTAGGAGCACATATGTGATATGTGCTGGACCGAGAATAATACGTGTATGCGATACCGTATTAGATTCTCGCGATATGTAATATCGTCCGGGTATATGGGATATAGCCGGGTGATCGGATCAAGTGTTGATTCGATGAACTGATACAGATTATATTAGTCGGTTATTTGTGAAATAGCCGGATTATCGGATCAAGTGTTGATTTGATAATTTAATGTATAATTATATATTTGATATATTACATTACATTAACTAATATTAGCTCACTTAAAGATTCTTTTTCTCACTTGGATAATATATTAATATATATGCGATATATGTTAATTGTATTATTTTCTTATGTTACTATATATATTATATATGTGATATATAATATTGTAACATGTTAGGGTTAAAATTGCAACTACGGTTTTGAGAATAAAACATGTTAGGGTTTGGATTAGGGTTAATGTTATGGATGGGCTTTGTGGAAGCTTCTTGAAGCTTTGACTTTAGTCTTCATCCTTTGATATTTTGTGAAGATATTTGTTAACCCAACCCAAACCTCAACCCATGGTTTATTCTCTACAAGGGTTAAGGATGTGATCTTTAACCCATGGTTGCAATTTTAATCTCACACAACAATTCATTATTCATCACAAATGAAATTCTTCTTCTTCTTCCTCTTGAAAAAAGCTTTCTAGCTTTTTGTGATGTGATGAAATAAAGTGAGAAATCGAAAACAAAAGAGAGCTAAATTTCTACTTCATCATCCTCATCTATTCTAGCCACTTAGATTAGGGTGTTTCCTTTGCTAATACTTGATTAGTGAAGCAAGAGCTTGGGTTTGAGTTTCTTCAAGATAGATTATCTTAGTTGTTGAAGATTGGAAGCAACCTTGCATCTTTCTCTTCATGGAGCCTCTCTAGAGTCCAGGTACTTGATGATCGCAGCGAAGGGACCTCAACACGGAGCTTATGAAGCGAAGAAACGGACTACAAAGGTTGTAATCCCTAACTCTTAGAAGTAAAGTTGTTTACTTGTGATGTTTACCATAATTCTCTAGTTAAGGTCTTGGTTAGGGTTACATAGCACCCCAAATTTTTATAAAATGGCATGTGTGATGCCTTGCTAAACCTTGTTGTCGTGCTATAAAACCCTACAGAAACGACTGATAACACTTACCAGTAGATCTCAGCAACTCTGGCCAAGGATTTCCTGTTATGGCCAATTGATCATAGCGCAATATCAACCCCCAATACCGGGAGAGACGAAATCCCCTTTTATTACTCATTGCCTCCATGTGACTCGGGACTGTACCCAAAAACCACCATTTTGCATGATCTCTTGAACGTGGTAAGGTGAAAATCAAAGCACTGTGGGAATCACACAAGACTCTATGACGATCTCGGGTCGACAGACTAACCTGTACCAGTGTCACCAGAGAACTGCTATATGACGATAGGTATAGTACCATTTAGGAGTTCTCGGCGAGTTCGTTCAGTGTACCCAGTCTCCACTGAGCACCCGTATGTTAGTTATGTGTATGCCCTAGAGGCCATTACTATACATGCGATGTATATTGCTGTGGATGCTTGGATATACATAGGGATGACTTTCTTGCTCGACATGATAGTATGCTATCTGGTTGCACTTTATCTTAACATGTACACTTATTGTCTCTCTATTACATGTTGATAAAGCCCTTAGGATGAGTACTTGACTACCAGGATTATGATGCGGATCATACTAATGGGGCAGAGGTAGTCGGCAAGTACATCCTTCAAATGTTACTGGTCGTGGGAGTATCGAGACAGGGCATCGATACTCCAGAGAAGACTAGCATTTAAGCTTCTCGACCCATATGATGGGCGATGGATGATCCCATATCCATTAGTGTTTAACATCAGAGAAGGTATATGGGTGCTCAGTGGAGACTGGGTACACTGGACAGACTTGCCGAGAACTCCCGGATGGTATTATACCTTACGTCAGATGACAGTTCTCTGGTGACACTAGTACAGGTTAGTCTGTAGACCCGAGATCGTCATAGAGTTTTGTGTGATTCCCAATGTGCTTTGATTTCCACCTTACCATGTTCAAGAGAACGTGCAAAATAGTGGCTTTTAGGTACAGTCCCGAATCACATGGAGGCAATGAGCGATAGGAGAGGTTTCGTCTCTCCCGGTATTGGGGGTTAGTGTTGCGCTGTGCTCGATTGGCTATAATAGGAAGTCCCTGGTCAGGACTGCTTCAGAGATTTACTGGTAAGTGTCATTAGTAGTTTCTCGACCCGTTATGAGCCTCATATCGGCACGACTTACCGAGTTTCTGGGGTCTAATGTTTACCACACCTAGACGAGATATGCGACATATAAGACTAAGAGACTGGACTGTATGGTAGTGTTACTAGTTGGATTTGCAGGAGTATGAGCAGGCTTGCTTGTTGATCTTCTGATCACTCAATACACGGGTGGCTGTTACGTTTAGCGGAACGCTTGCGGCTTGTTGGTGTTTGATATGATCATCACCCACTGCCGGCGTATTGATGAGTCTTTAGAGTCTTACACAGAAGTTTCCTGGCTCAAGCGAAATGGAGTAGGAGCACATATGTGATATGTGCGGGACCGAGATTAATACGATATGTGATACCCTATTCCATTCTCGTGATATGTGACATAGGTCGGTTATATGTGATATAGCTGGGTTATCGGATCAAGTGTTGATTCGATAAGTTGTTACATTTGATATTAGTCGGTTATATATGATATAACCAGATTATTAAATCAAGTGTTGATTTAATGATTTAATGTATAATTATATATTTGATATATTAAGTTGCATTAACATACATTCATTCACTTAAGATTTATTTTCTCACTTGTTTTGTGCATGTATATATATGTAATATATATTAGTGTACAAAGTTATGTGTCTTGCTTGATGATACATGCAACTTGGGTGTGTGTATGACTTACACCATGCTTGGTAAAATCCTAGGGTTTTTAATTGATTAAGTAATTCAAAAAGGCATAGAATTTGTCATGGTTCAAAACTTATAGAAGCTTGTGGATGCATTGACTTAGTCTACTATTTTTTTTTTTGCTTAAGATATTTATAAACCCAACCATTATCCTAGCCATGGTTAACTCTCTACAAAGGATAAGTATATGATGCTTAACTCACCCATGGTTGCCATTATTCACTTGATAATGATCATGAGAGTTTTCTTCTTCTTCTTCCTCAAAAGCTTTTTAGCTTCAATGGAGATGAGAGAAAATATGTGAGAAAAACATTTCTAATGTGAGAAAAATTCCAACTTCATCATCCTCTACTACTTGCCATTTAGTATAGGGTATTTGCTTCACCAATTCTACAATTAGTGAAGGGGTAGCTTGGGTTAGTGTCTCCTCGACGTAGATCATCTTCGGCCTCGAAGACTTCGATGCAAGCTTGTTCATTTCTTCATGGGAGCCTCTCTTGAGTCCGGGAGTTCATGATCGCAGTGAAGGGACTACTACATGGAGCTATTGAAGTGAAGGACCGGTCTACAAAGGTTGTATTCCTTGTTCACTTTAGTTGCAAAGATGTTTGCATTTCGATTCGTCGGATTTTCTAGTATACGATTCTAGGTTAGGGTTAGCTAGTATGGCTAAAATTTTAATTTGGCATGGAAGATACCTCCCAAAGCCTTGCTGCCATACTAGGCATCCCTACAGTGGTATCAGAGCCATACTAGAAAATTTTACGATCTTTGCTAGATTACGAAACCAAAACGACTCCGAAACTTGAAACATGAATACCTAGTTTCTGTCGATTTTAAAAAGTTGCAGAATGTTGTATGGGATATAACATGAACACATAAGAAAATTGAAGCATTTTGGGCATACTTTGGCCGGCCACAACATGTATAAAACCGGCCTGCTCGGGTGAATAGTGTATTCTGGGATTCAAATTTTTTGTGTGTTCCAGGCTCTGGGTTTTGGTATTTCAGGTGTTGTTTGTTTTTCTAAATTTGTATATGATGCGATCTTACACTATAATCAATTCGGAGTGTTTCATATTCGTAGTTTTAACATTGTTTCGGGTATTCGCATGTTGTCTAGGCGAAGTTAAAAAGTTCGATCGAATGTCAAAAACCTATTTTTCCTAAATTAACGTATTCTGAAAATCATGCAAGTAATTCTTTGAACCCTCTAGAAGAATGAAACCCTAACTCAACTTTTTGGATCGTAGAACCACGGTCATACCCTAGGGTTTGCGGCAGTTCCGTGTCGACATGAGTGAGGCTTTGGTCTGCCCTTCTACGGCTGGTGATTAGGTACTGTGGCATGTTCTGGGTATTATTAAACTGTGCTCAAGTGTTAAGCTGCCGGGGAATTGTGGGACTTTGATGAATCGATCGAAAAGTTTAACGTCGTCCGGGTATCATGTGATGGGATACAATATTTGGAATCCTCACAAATTTGAATTTTATAAATCTAGCAATTTAGTCTCATTTGATCGGTTGCCACGGGATTTTGATGTGATCAAAAGTCCGTCGCAATCATGTAGCGTACGCGGATACTCGCCGGGTGACCTTATTTGATAGCTACGCCCCATAGCCCCGACCAAGTGACTGTTGGAGAACCCCGTCACCAAAAGTATCCATTCGGGTGCTCGCGGCCGCGGTGTTCCGCCTTAGTGACTTTCCTCAACGGCATCGGGGGGTGCGGCCGTCTACTAATGTTTCCGACGAGCATTCGATCTGGTTATCGGGAATCTTGTTGAATTACCCGAAAGGTTATCGGAAAGTGTTTTCTATATCGAGACTAAAATGCGGGGTTTATAATTGTTAGGCATGCGATGTCTAAGGAATTCATTTGGTTGGGCATGAAATCCAAAGTATGTGATATTTTAGGTTTATGATGTCTATGGTGGTTGCGGATTCCAACTTTTGTAGTTTTCACTTTCTTTTCTGCGACCGTAAGTGTAATATGTGGTGTATCGCCGGTTTCGGTGCTATATGTCAACGACAATTGGGATACGCATATTTACTTACGTTGATGACATGTGATGTTATGTGTTGCTGGGATATGTTATATTGGATCGTCGTGTTTGAATAGCCGGGGTTTTTTTTTATATGAGATGAGAGTTTTTCATTTTCATTCATGTAAAATCTTGTATGTAATAGTTTTTTATTAGGGCACTTCCGGGTTGAGGAAGATGTCACCGTTGATGTATATTATTTACTTTTCCGCACTAAGATAGACCCAAGGAGGGGAGCACAAGTAACCGGGTTCTAGAGTCCAGTGGGAGACCATCTCGAAGCGTCGAGACTGGGTCTCCTAACTCTAGAATTGGCAGGGTTGCTTGCCGCTCTCGTAGGGGTCTTGGGATGTGGGTTTGGCTATTCATCACGACCGTAGAATCCGTGTTTTATACAGGCTTAATTTAAAACCCTGAAATCCTAGTATATCGAATATTTCATATGTTGATTTCTGCTGCGATATTCTGTGATATGATCACTTTATATGATGAGTTAGATACTGTATATAGTATATGTGATATATTATATAGACATTGCTTATGTTTTACACCCACGCTAGCCCTGTCCTGCTCTGCCGTTAGTTACCTAACCTAACGGTGCATGACGGGACATCGACCTGAATGCGGATGGCATAAGCGTACGTTGTATTTATCTGTGATGCTTAGGTAACTTAAAATGATGGGACTTCGTTAATGAGATTAATTGTCACGACCCGAAAAGTATGGAACATGACCGGCATATAAATTACGAAACGGCTCAAGGCGTACGTAATCTAAGTAAGCCAAAACCCAGAAATCAAAACCAAGTAAAGCAGTAGAGTGAAGGAAAAACCAATTTAAATCAAGTAGTTTAGCGACATAAGACGAAATATGTATTTTTAAAATCACAAGTCTTTTATGAAAATTTCGGCTAAGTTTCCTTTGTAAATACTGGCCCCGAACGGGGCACAACATGATAAATATATACATGAATGATAAAAGGCATCCCCAAGCGGGAGCTAGCTTTTCGTCAATCGATGGACAAACCAAACAGTGCAATATAATATAAAACGCCAAAAGGCGTGGATCAAAACTCAAAATGAACTCAAAACAGCATGAAATCCATAATAATACAACACACGACTCTTAGGTCGAAAGAATATACATCACTGGTCTCTAAGTCAATAAAATATACATGTCTAGTTGATGGAGTTTACTAGATACAACTGAATAACACATATATAATGGTGGTCCTGATGCAAAAGAACCCACCTACCAAAGCAATCACCTGGAAAGGGAGCAGTGTGCCAGCAAAGCTGTAACAAAACCTGTACGGGAAAACCTGCAAGAACTGTGGCACAACGGGGGTGAGTTGCCAACTCGTGAGTAGAAAACATCTACGAGTAGAAAATCACATGCATGACGCTATCCTAGGTCAATACGATCAATATATAAATATCCTCAATATGATAAAGTCTGAAGCATGAAAAGGTGGCAAGGGTAAACATCTATACCAAGTGTAATCATATGTGCTCGTGTCAGTACTTCAGGTAGCAACATATCATATGAATGAGGTATGAATGCATGAAAACAGAATACATATAAATGAAGAAGCTTCTTTCATAACTTAGTGAGATTTATGTATATTTAAAATGAGATATCATCAATGAAATCAATATAAACAGTGTCTAGCATCGACACAAGATATAAATCCCTATATCTCAATATCTCAGGCTCCGGCTATCCGGACTGGCCTGTATCAACAAATCTCAATACCTCAATATCTCAAAATCTCAGTGTCTCAAATCTCACTATCTAGGGCTCCGTCAGTCCTGATCGGCCCCTATCATCAATCACACGACTACGAACGGTATCCTCCGGATATCCGATGCGCCAGATAAAATCACCGGTAGGTAGTCTGCCCCTGCCGGGCTCATCATCTACACCTCGATCTTCTTGCCCTGGGGTACCTTACTGGGTCCACCATGTACCCGCAAACGGTTTATCCAACTCCTCGAATCGGGTCTCGAAATCCATCTCATAACCGAGAAAACATCATGGTGGACGACTTATACATCACGAGAAAACTGCATTTTTCATTTTAAAAATAGAGAGAGAAGTTTAAATATATTCTTACGGTTTTCTCCCAGTTCCAGGAAATCTCATGAAAATCCGAAATCCAATCATCAATAGCGAGTAAACAGTGAATATCGGTATAAAACTCTATAATACTGCATAGCAGTGAATAATAATATGCATGAATTTGCAAGTAATAAGTGCAATATCTAAACTGGCATATAAGCAAGTACACCAATATCATGTCGAAACTATCAGCTAACAAGCTATGTCAAAGAGTAATATTCTCTAAAGTGTTCATGACATGGCAATTATCGATGATGATGTGTGTGAGACGGCAAGTAAGTGTATGTGGAACATACGCATCATTTGTAATGGTGCTGGTGTCCTGAAAGCATGATCTCAATATTAACATATGAAAACATAATATAAGCATACGATGCGATGCTGACAGCAATAATATGCAGAGCTGAATAATAAACACAAAGATAACCAATCTGCATATGTCTGAGTATGAGTCGTACAGTTTTTCCATTTAAAATAATAAGAATCATGGTATTTTGAAAATAAGGTCTACGGTGTTTTTAAGAAAAGATACGTCCTTTGAAATATCCGTAGAATCCCTTGGCCTGTTTTTAAAATACCCACGATTCGTTAGTTTTGAAATAGGTATGACTCGAGTCTAGTCCGTTATTTACAAGTAACTACCAGGCTAAACTAACAGGCTGATCGAAAGGTAAGGAAGCCGCCTAATATCTGAGTCGATACATACATACATACATACATACACACACATATATATATATATAATAGTCGGTGATCCCGCCTCAATAGTATCCCATACGATACCCTAATGCAATATGACATTCTCGAGTCAAGAGTGCGGATCTATCATCAATATAGCTCGTACGGTAAATCCGTCGTACGGCATCCCAAATCTGGATACGGGTCAATGTCACATCAATCACATTATTTATCTGGTATCCTCTTTTTATCAAATATCAAGATTGGGGGTACTGATCTACGTCTAGAATAATACTGATACCACATATGTATGCATGTGTGTGTATGAAAAACACCACGTCCAAAGGACCCGCTAAAACATCACGTCGTATCTCAAATACGAACCATATCACAACACCGATCTCACGGCCTCTAGCCTAATCTCATCGACTCATCTCCAATCCCAAGTACTATCCTCATAAACCATGTAAATGTATACGTGTATATATATATATATATATATATATATATATATATATATATATATATATATATATATACATAGTCCCATACCCATGTGTGTGTGTATATATATACAAATCCCTATATACGCACAGGTAATAAAATGAATGCAGGTGTGTGCGTGTGGGTGTAAACATATTCTAGGTTTCGCGACTAAGAAGCTATGCTAGTTCACTTCTAATAACACCAAACTAATCATGAACACATATTCATATCCTTATAATCATCTACGTATCATAAACTACATATATATATATATATCATAACTATACTACAAACTGCGGGGGTGCTATACGCCATCCACCTGACTTCCCCCGTAGATATATATCTACTCGCATTGCTTCTTGTGTGCCGATGCCGATGTCGACATCTTCATCTTCAACATCTCGACATCATGCGGGGTACCTACACATATAATCCAATCGCAATGCGTATTAAAATCCAAGCGTAAAAACCCAAAACGGCACACGCTACGCTCATAGGTAAAAACCTATAGCCTCGCATGCAAACACGACCAATAACCCTAGTCGTTGACGTTCAAACGCCACACGACGGAAACGAATTATCAAATACCAAAATCCATGTTAAAACAAGTCGTAAAACAATGCGCCAACACAAGAAAATGATCCCAGATTTTACCCTATGTGAAATCAGCCAATTTTGCATATGCCAAGGGTCTATTTTACTGGAGATAAAGCTATAGAACCAACATAGATCCCAGAACCCCTGCTCTGGCTGCAAATTGCGGCCAGAAAGAATATATCTGTGTCCAGAAAGAAGAATTAGGGGCTTGGGTTTTGGGTATAGGGTCTAGGTTGCCTGCTTGTCTCCCTGTGTTTGCAAAATAATTTTTCAGGCCCTCGATTGTTAGCAGATTTCAAATTCCCTACAGAATTCCATACCTTTCAATATTGGCAGAATTTCAAAGTTCACATTCGAGGTTTAAGTCTATGGTTTCAGTTCAAAATACTATCATTACAGGGGGTCTAAGGTCACTACTAACACAATTACACCATAGCAACACAAGAAACCTTCAAACCCTAACTAGAAATTTTCTAAGTCCACAAAACCACTCAATATCGATACGAAACATGTATGGATGCATAAGGAATTGAAACACTACACTAATGGTGCAGAAATTAACTCATTCGGCAACTCAAGAAAATTCTTGAGTTGCCTAAGTGTCCAAAATGCAAGCTTTCTTGGTCCAAAGTGTAGCTAGTGAGCTGATGCACATTTTTTGTGAAGTGAGGAGGGACTTTTGTTGAGTTTTTGATGATGTTTTGGGGTGTATGAGGAGGGAGGAAGGGGAGGGCAGCAGCCATGAGAGGAGGGAGAGGAGAAATGATGAAGAGAGATGAAGGGTAAAGAGAATGTCCATGGTCATTGACCCCCTCACCTTTCTCTCTCATGCCCATGCCTAATACTATATTCATTTCCTTTTTCCTTTCCTTTTCATTTCATCTCTATTTAGTTTTCATTAACACCCAAAATGAAATGATCATGAAGGAAAACCATGCAAAAATGTAACAAGTGTTAAAAAAATGACATGTGCACAAAACACGCTTAAAACCCGATTAGCGATTTTTAATCGCGATTAACACTAAAATAGTATTAAATAAATCATAAACCATCATAATTTGCATGAATCACATAAAGAACCCTCTTTTTAGTAATTTCCATAATTTTCAAAAAATTTCCCAATTTATCGGTTTTTAATTATACCGTCTTATTAAAATATTCAATATTTTATTATTTAATTACAAAAATTTCCGAAAATAATAATTTTTTTTTGAAATGTTACAATCTTTCCCTCTTAAAGGAATTCGGTCCTCGAATTTAAATTTAAACCCTTCAATACTAAAACATTTCAGAAAAAAGTCCAAGTTGTCGGGGCTCCGAAATCATCAATACATAAAACGCATCATAGCACAATGCATGCGCATGAACAATGAAAAGATAACTCAAAAACAAAACTCCGTCAAGCATCCCGCAATCATCGGAGTCATGGGGAAGACATCAATGTCTAAATCCAATACGAAAACCAATATGATATACATCAACACTATACATATAAACACCTGAAGGAAATGCATTCCAAATCGTGTTAAGTCGCTGTGCAATGCGCATAACACTGCACAGTGGCGGACTTCTCTAGTAAGAAAATAACTCTCTCTCTCTCTCTATATATATATATATATATATATATATATATATATATATATATATATATATCCTTTGTTTACATGCACGTACCGCCAATGACTGGCACTTGAATCATATGAAGCCTACATGACCCCATCTAATTCAAGTAAGCCAAAAGCCTAGAAATGTAAAACCATTTTAAGGAGTAAATAAGAAAACTAGTTTTTAAGAAGTAAGGAAAACATGTTTTTAAAAACAAGGTTTTTAAATAAGTAAGCCGAATATGCATTTTAAATTCTATATCTTTTCTAAAAATTTCGGCAGAGTTTCCTTTGTAAATACTGGCCCCAAACGGGGTACAACAAGAATAATATATACACAATAATAAAAAGGCATCCCCAAGCGGGAGCTAGCTCTTCGTCAATCGACGGTCACAACCAAAAAAGCAATATAATATACAACGCCGAAGGGCGAGGATCAAAACTCAAAAAGAACTCAAAATCAACATGAAAACCATAATACTACAACGCGCGACTCTAAGGTCGAAATAATACATAAATGGTTTTCTAAGTCTGAAACAATATACAAGTTTTGGTTGATAGAATTACTAGATACAACTGAATAAAATAAATATAAGGGTGGTCACGATGTGAGTGAACCCACCTACCAATGCAATCACCCAGCAGGAAGTATTGTGCCAGGAAAGCCGCAGAGAAACCTGTACGGCAAAACCTGCAAGAACTGTGGCATAACGGGGTGAGTTTCCAACTCGTGAATAGAAAACATCACAGAGCAGAAATCGTATGCATGACTCATCCTAGGTCAATACGATCAAATATAATATAAGCCTCAAATGCATAAGTCTGAAGCATGATAAGGTGGCAATGTAACATCTATACATAAGTGTAATGCCAAGTGCTCGTACCAGTGTCTCAGGTAATAACATATCAACAATATGAGGTATGATCAATGTCGACTATATCATGAAGTCTATGAAAAAGTGGATAACATACAACTATGTGATCAATGTCATCAATGTTAATATATGTATATGAAAATCGTCCACGTGTCACCCAATGACAATAAATCATGCATGTAAATATCATAAAGCATATGCATGGAAATATGAGGATATAA